>CM056193.1:85277497-86548997 GCA_029692085.1 Gymnothorax javanicus
TAGAGCTTAGGTATGTATTGGGCACTAATAGCAAATCATGTATGCTGGTTGTTTTCGACATATTGGATTTGACCTTGGGCAACAAGGTCCAGGTAATGACAAAATGGCCTAAAAGTCCTTTAATGTTGGCTTTAGATCTTCGGTATGTATTGGAAACTAATGACAAATCATGTATGCTAATCAAACAGACCATATTGGATTTGACTGTGGTCTTCAAGTCAAGGTCATGTGACAAAATCAATCTATTTATTTCCTTGTTTAATAATGTCTTTAGAAATTAGCATGTATTAGGCACTAACCTATATATAATTAAAATTTTTACGGGCATTGTAACCGCATGGTCGACCTTTTTTTCACGATCAATTGCGGCAATAAAAACTGGTCAAAACCCATTTTTGGATGTTTGTTCCTATTAGCATCATGGAATAGAAAGAATAATACTAATTAGACCCACTCGGTGGCAGTGTTGTGGAAAAAAAAAAATTGTCTGAAAGCAGAGCAAGAACCAGAAGTGAATTGAGAAGATGGCGCACTTCTCAAATTGACAGCAGACGACAGTGAAAGTTCAGGTTAGAAAAAAATCTTATCAGATTTCATGATGTAGACTTCTTAAAGATTATATTTTTGCTAAATGGCAGAAATGTTGTTGTCTGTCACTCATGAAAAAGTGTGACCACTAAGTCGAGTTGCCCGATAATGGTAACTAAAACCCCTTTCTCACTGAGCTGCGTTGGCCCGCGGAAGTGTGTGGATGAAACAGTTCTCTTCTTTCGCAGAGAAGAATTGATTCGAAGGACCGTGAATTGATTTGCAGTGGTACGGGACCATTCGCCATCACTGCCGAAATTCGTGAAAAAATTGAACAGGTTTAATTTTTTCGCGGATGTCCGAGCTGGAGCTTTTTCACGCCAATATCGTGTAGACAACGTGTTGCTTTCGCAAGAATTCGTGTTGGCTTGCTGTTGAATCCGCGGATTGATGCTAGTTACTTTTCTCCTGTTGGAGCTGTAACTGCCGGCAACCTTCTGGGCCCTTGGCACTCTAGTTGTTAGATTCTTTGGGTCAAGACGAATCAATCCATGTAAGCCACACCCATTTTTTTATTTGCAAACTTTCTTCGATTTTGAATTGTTTGTGAAACCTTTAATTTTTATTTCCTCCTCGACAGTGAGATCAATTCACACAAAATTTAAGGGCGTGGGCTATATTGATACAAAGAGCTGAAACTCCATAATGCATTGTCCAATCATTACGAAACTTGAGATCACACACCTACAGGCCATGCAACTTCATCACACCAAAATTGGTATAAATCCGTTCATTGGTGGTATTATAGCATGAATAAGTTTTTAACCAATTGTGCAAGCAACTTTAAATTGGCTTGCATCATAATGGTGAAAAGTGCCATGAAAACCTATATGAACAAAGTGATAGTTCAAACACGATGGCAGACATCAGCCAATTAAATTTCATTAGCCCCTGTACTCAAACTGCCATCAATCATGAGAATTTATTCTATTGTTCAGGTTGTGTGAAAGGGCAGTCTTACTGCAGATTACTTTGATTGGCCAGATGGTGGCACTGTAGAGAGATACAATAAATTTGATTTATTTTGACCAATATGTGGCGCTGTAATAAGAAAAACAATGTAAAATTGCTTATTTGTTTTAAACATTTAACTGAGTGGTTCTAATTTTGCAGATTGCATATCTGTATGAGGCTCAAATGGTCTTTCCAATGAGCAAAATACATCTTTAAATATCTGGCTGCTATTTGTCAATTAGGTAACAACTGCTATTTCAAAGACAGGGCAGTGACTAATCAATGTGAAATTTGCAGGGCAAAGTTTACCATGCACAGTTATGTGCCATGAACTGGAAAATGTTTGAAAAACTTATATAATTTGTGTTCTCTCTGCTTCAAAACTGATGATTACGGCATGTTGCTTGTTGGACCCCATAATCACAGCTTGCGTTTACATTTGTTTTTTTTCCGACATGAATTTCAAAAGGTGTCTTCATTGTCGCAATGTAGGACCCAAGCATTAAAAAATATGACCACTTGTGACCTAACATAACACTGAAGCCTGAAATAAACCAAGTGAACTACCGTGCCCATAGCTTTATTTAGTTAGAATAAAGTATGTTGCAGCATGCGAAATTTCACATGTTCAATCACTGCCAGGAGGTAATGTGTTTTCACCAGTGTTTGTTGCTTGCCGAAATCGGCAAGTATATCAGCCGGTTGCGTTAGACGTCTGTTTCTGTCAGTTTGTTTGTAACGCACCCTTTTGCCTTTTATCCTGCACCAATCTTAACAAAACTTTGAGACATTTTTGCATAGGTTACTTGCCACAGGCTTATTATTTTTTAAGTTTCTGTGTCCAAGGTCAAGGTCACACAAAAGGTCGAAAACACGCTTTGATCCAAAACTTTGTTTCTAATTAAGCTAGAGACTTGAAACTAATGCCATTCTTTTTATGAACGAATTGCGGTTCTTGAGGTCGGGTCGTGATGACGTCGATCTGATGTAAGTACGTGAAAATGACGTCATTTTTTCAATTTTTGCCGAAATGAATTTTTTTGATTCTGTTCTTTTGACTCTATGATATATCTTTTCACCTCTTCAAATTTCAATTTTGGCAAGTCATTGTTCTAAACAGACCTTTCATTTGTTTGTTTGTTTGTTTGTTCTTCAGTTAATGGCATATACCTCTTAAAGTAATGGATGGACCTCAATAAAATTTTGGTGTGTTGACAGATACTGTGGTTGGGAGGAAGTGATTAAATTTTGGTGAAGATCCAACTCATTTTCTTGATCCAGGATCCGTAAGAAATTTTTACATGCATGAAGATGGCACTTTTGAGACTCGTTTAATATTCACATTCAATGATAATTCCTCCGCCAACAAATTTCAGAACAGCAGAGGTTGTGTGCTCTCTGAGTGCCTTCTAGTCAGAAGTTTTTGGATTGGGACCCAGATCGCGTTTATAGTTCACTTCAATATGCTATGATGTCTTGTTCCTGGAAGTTACTTAATCTTTCATTTTGGTCCCTGGTAGTAAAAAACATTTCTCATTCAACGCTTTATATTAAGATGAGCCCGTGCTCTAGTTCGTTCGCTGTGTCCATGCGTGTGTCAGATGTGCGCGTGTGTTGGACTCCAGGTGCGAGAGCTGCGTGGAGATGCTGTTTGTCCGCGGAGCTGGGAACTGTGTGCAGTGTGATACACCCCTCAGGAAGAGCAACTTTCGCGTGCAGCTGTTCGAAGACCCCACTGTCGACAAGGAGGTGGAGATCCGCAAGAAAGTCCTGAAGATGTGAGTATGGACTGGGGGGTGCTTGTCTAAGTGAGTATGTGTGTCCGTGTGCTTCAGGGGGCATGGAGTGTGCATGTATTGTGGAAGGGTAAAACAGGATGCACATTAGGGTGTTGCTGATTGTGTGGGAGTGTGTGTAAGTGCTCAGAAGTGAATTATTGATTGTGTGTGAATTGGAATGGAGGTAAAGGTGCGTGTGTGTGTGTATGTGTGTGTATGTGAGTGGGGTAGGTGCAGGTAAGGCAGTTGCTGACTTTGTGTGTGTGAAGAGGGGAGGTGGAGGGAAGGGGGTTGCTGATTGTATGACGGTGTGTGAGGCGGGGTGGTTCAGGTAAGGATGTGTGTGTGCGTGTGTTCGTGTGTGAGTGTGTGAGATGGGGTAATGCAGGTAAAGGGGGGCTGCAGTGTGCTTTTTTTTTTTTTTTAAGTAAGGTGTGGGTGGGATGCAGATCCTCCCTCTCCCTAAGCCTCTTTTGTCCTGGTAACAACAGTGTTTGTTTTGTAGACAAAGCCTCCCCTCCCAGGTCCCCAGCAGTGACAGGGTTTTGCTCACAGTAAACAACGGCTGAGCCCTTTGCCTGCCAGATAACACACCGCTCTCCCTCTCCCGCCGTCCCATTCAGCGCAACACACTCACGCCCTTCTACAGAGCTGAGCCCGCTTTCATTGTCTGTGGACTACATAGAACATGAAGAAATTCACTGTGCTGCAAGCAATTCCGCTGCATTTACAGACTGACATGCAGACGTTGGTATCTGTCAGCAGGCTCGGCTTTATATGTTAGAGCGAAGATTTTTTTATGAGTATTAAATGAAATCAGTGAGATTTTCTTCTGGATGACATGGGGTCGGATTTGCTTAGCCTATTGGCATGTGAAAATATTTAGTGCATGTAAAAGCAGTTGCACTAGTCATTGATTGAGTTATTAGTTTTGTATGTGCGAAAAAGCTTTATACAACGTTCCTGTTTCAACTTGGAAAAGTTGGTGTCTATGCTACCATGCTACCTTAAATTTTAAGATGGGGTGCCTTGGCGGCTCATTGGCTTAATGTGAGTACCGTAGAAGGCTATGTCTTACAACTGCGGTCGAGGTTAGATTCCGGCTTGGGCTCTTTACAGCATGGGATCCCCTGTTTATCCCATCCTTCCTGTTTCTCTCCACTATACCATTCGAATAAAGCAGAAATTCCAAAAATTCCACGTTTATTTACAATAATTAGCATAATGGAGTTTCCTACTCAAGCTTCCCTTGGTTTGATTTTTGAAGTTTAAAGCAGTATAGTTGCTGTGTCTTTAAGTGGAACCTTTTTTTTTATTTTAGTGTCGTAAATAATGGTAATAATGAGTTTAGTGAATATCATATTTGTCTTGCTCATTTCAAATGCCTTCACATTTAAAATGGACACCAAGATATGATATTCCTCTTAGCCTATACAATCAGGATATTTACACCATGCCTGTCTTCAGCTTTCCTTTGTGTCTTGCAGCTCTGTTTGTGGGATGAGAGGATTTAGCTTTTTCTCTATTGTGCTGCCAGTGCTGTGCGATTTGTCTCTTTCATCAGACAAAGCGCTCCAAATTTCCATATTTGCTGTACTTACCCAGCCAGTGTAAACAAAGACGCACCGCCCGGAATTCAGATTTCGCCGCTCTGCCGAAGCCGGGCCAGTCTCGGAATGCCACGTGAAATAAACAAACATGCCCGAGTTCCAGGTTTCCATTCCGTCCTGTGGTTATGCTCCTTCAAAAGAAGAGCGGTAAACTCTTGAAGATACCTAATCGTTTGAATCACGAAATCACAAACATGTGAAGACTGTGCTCTCAACTGAACATGATAAGTCACAACTTGTAATCAAAACAAATGGAGTTTGTGAAAGCTGAGAGTTCTGGGGGGGGATTCTACTCTCAAAAGGTTATATGACCATTTTACATCTCATCTGTCAAGTAAAACTGGCCTTTATTGATAATAAAATCAAGTAGAATAAAAGATAAGACATTTCTGACCCTAAGACGATTTTGCGCTGACAGAGCCTGGTTCGATACAGGAAAATGCACCATGTAAAGGCCAAACTTGCAGGTTCTTGCTGCCAGAAGGGCAGAATATTTGTGCTTTGCTGTTTTATTATAAACCTGTTTATTCTTGCGCAGATACAACAAGAGGGACACTGATTTCTCCAGCCTGAGGGAGTATAACGATTACCTGGAGCAGATTGAGGATATCGGTGAGATCATCTGATGTCATTTCCTGCCTGTATGAACTCGCATTGTTTACAATGACATCTTGAAGTGGATGAAAAGGCAATGCTGGGGCATGAAGCATCTCTTCAGTGCCTGGCGTTTTGCCCTTGTGCCCAGAGCAGGTGTTTAATTTAATATCTTCCATGATCCTGTGCCTTTTTCGCTTATCATTAGTCAGTGAGTGGCTTGAAATATCTGGAGTGGGAGCTCAGTATCAATTCAGTGAAATCAGAAAATAGACTTAAAATTCATTCCATTGAGAAATCCAGATCAAACATCACTAGCTTTCATCGCATCACCAGCTTGCACTTGCTTGCATAGGAAGCTCTCCCCACTGTAATTCTTCTATTGGTTCCTGGGTGAGCGACAGGTCTCTACTGTCACAGCCTGGAAGCCTGTCATTGGCCAACTAGGCAAGTCTTTGCTGTGACTGGCCATTATTGGTCAGTTGTGTTAGTCTCTCCTGTCAAGGGAAAGCTTTGACTGGTCAGCTGGGTATATCTTTCCAATCCTGGGATGCCTGTCATTGGTCAAATAGGTATGTCTGTCCTGTTGGAGGAAGGCTTTCATTGGTTAGCTTTGTAAGTCTCCTCTCACTGGGAAGTTTTTGTTGGTCACCTGGGTAAGCCTCTGCTGTCACAAACAGGCTTTTATTGGTCTTCTGAATAATTCTTTTAAGACAGTATGGCTGTTATTAGTCGGATGTAATTTGCCTGGTTGGGTGAAAGTATAAAATTGACATTTCTTCTCTGGATTCAAGGTGGTTATGGTTGTATTTTTGAAAAAAAAAAAAGTGCCCTGAAAGAACCAAACCTGTTGTGAAAGCCTGCGATATTACACCTGCTGCGCCATCAACTGCAGGACCGGGGGCAATAGAGGAGCACATTGGCCAATGTATTTTGGCATATGAGGGGCACCTGTGGGAGAATAGAATTTGGCCCGTGACTGTGGTTATAATTTTTTATACCCCCGACAAAATGTCGGGGGTATATAGTTTTATACCAAGAATTCAGTCCGTCCGTCCGTCCGTCATTCCGTCTGAAGACATTATTTGTCCGATCAATATCTCGAATATTATTGATTGGATTCTTTTCAAATTTGGCACACATATTCTCTACCGCAGGGAGAGGCGCAGTGCAAAGTGTCGGCCATCTGGGATGATTTTTCACAAAAATATTGCCGTTTTCCTGTTTTTGGACTTAGAAATTTTCAAGTGGGTTCAATGTCAATTTGTCCGATCGATATCGCAAATATTATACATTGGATTCTTTTCAAATTTGGCACACATATACTCTACCACAGGGAGAGGTGCAGTGCAGAGTGTCATAGATGTGTTGTTATTTTTGACAAAATTGATTTTCTGAATGTGATAATTTCTATAATCACCAACGGAAAAAGCACCCCCCGTCTCTGTCTTTACAGTCTATAACCTAACGAACAATGTGGATGTGGAGAACACCAGACAGATCATGGAGCAGTACCAGAGAGAGAACAGGGACATCATTCAGAGGAACAAAGTCAAACTGGTCAGTGCTCTGCTCTACGGCTGAGTGATACATCAGCATAAACACTGTATCAGTCAAACTGTGAGCCACGGTCTGAAATTGGCTAGCTATATACTGTAGCTTCTGCTGTGAAAGAGAGACTTGGGGATAGTACCCCAAGTCTTATGTCATTCTTGCATTCCTTTTAAAGCCTGTTTTGTTGACATTTGGTGAAAAAATACTGCGCTGTAAAATGTATTTTGCCATCCAAAATTCAGAATGTACGGGGAAATACATTTTAGGCCTTATTGCCAAACCCTATGTTGTTGGCCTGAGATTTTTGTCTCTTTCTTGAGTTTTGTACTCCATTTATAGAATTGGGCTCCAAGGTTAACATTGTTTCTCTCATCCTCTCCTGGTCCACCTCTCTCCCCCCTCCCCACTTTTCTCTCTCTCCTGCCTCCTCCCTCTTTCTCCTCCCCCCTCCCTCTTTCCCTCTCCTCCCCACTCCCTCTCTCTCCTCCCCCCTCCCTCTTTCTCTCTCCTCCCTCCTCCTCCTCTCTCCCTCTCCCCTCCTCCCTTCTCTCTCTCCCTCTGTCAGACGCGGGAGCAGGAGGAGCTGGAGGAGTTACTCCTGTTGGAGCAGCAGGGCTGTGAGCAGCGTCGGCTGGAGTCCCTGCAGGAGGAGCAGAGACAGCTGCTGGCCAAGAGGAAGAACAAGCAAGCCCTGCTGGATGAGCTGGTGAGAGAGAGGGATGCGTGTACACGAGCTCATACTCATATACGTGGATTATAAACAAGTTAGTTTTCATTTCGGTCCGTTCTGAGCATAAACATTATGTTTACGTTCCCGTTCCAGTGTTCCGGGGCCTCTCCTCTAATTAACCAGTTAGAACTTTATAGAAGAATGGTTAGTAATGTTCTTAATATAACAACATCAACTTTACCTTTCTATATCCATAGGATAAAATAAATAAGCATCAGGAAGAAAGAAAAGAATAATATTTGTGGCTTTGCGCAACACTGAATGAATAATAGTCAATATTTCCCTTTTCCATGTAGCTTGACTGTCTCCCCCGGAACCCAACCCTCTCTACATTCTAAATAAATGAGGTGGAAAAAAAATAATTAGCATTCATGCGATGAAACTATTCAAACATTCTTGCACTCCAGCTGACATTAAGCAACGCAAATAGGATGGGTGTGGGTGTGGATGCGGGTGTAAATTAGGGTGTTCCTGTTTAAACGTGTAAACGTTTATGAAAGGCTGAAAGTTTAGGTAAATCAATATTAGTTTAAACGAAATCACAAAATTTTTATAATTTTCAGTTTATTACTATATAATCACTGTGATTGCCACAGGGAATCAATAAATAACTAAAAAAGATGTTAAAAAAGTGAAAGCGATGCGGATGCTGATCTGGGGTCATGGTCAGTCTCGTGGCAGGACGGGAGTGGTGGACAGAGCGGGTTCAGTTCTCTCGTATTGGTGTGAAAAATGTCTCGGGAAGGAAAAAAAAGCGCCGCTTGCCCTCAATCTGACCAGATATTGGGGAAAAAGATTAGATGTAGACCATGCAATAAACTGAAGAGTATGATCAAGCCGACACTACCATTGCCGGATGTTAAAAATGGGCTATAGCCAAATTATGTGTTGAATGTCTGTACCGTAATAACATTGTTAATGCTTTTTTCTTTTTTGAAGGAAAGTCATGGTAATGTATTGTTTAATGTGTTGTTTTCTGTTGTAAACAGGGCACCATTACAAATGAGACTGATGCCTTTTCTCGATTTCCCTGTATAAATAAAGGTTAAATAAAATAAATAAATAAATCAGACATGAAGGTTAGCTGTGAACAGCTTATTCTATGCCTTGCTGCCGAGGACTATTTAAAACAAGGTTGCTGCCGATAGCACGACAACATATTTTGTAAGTGTAGGTTATTTCATGCATTGCTTCAGTAATTTACATAATTTGGATCAGATAAGGACAGCAAATGTTGGATGGATAATCCTCATTACCACCTTGCTGTAGTATGCAGGGGGAGGACATGTGCAGGCTCACAAAAAATGACGTTTGCCTACAAGCAGTCTGGGCAACACTCGTGTGGGCAAGTAAGTCACTTCCAAAATAGAATTTCTTTTAAAAAATTATCAGTAATAATATTTTGCGAAAAGATAATGGAATTGGTAAATGACATTAATAACCAGTTATTTAAGATTGAGAATAGGTTTTTTTCCCCTCTGCATATAACGCGGGGGGATGTACTTGTCAGTGCGGTCATCTGTCCGTCCGTGGTCATTTTGTTTTCGGACCAGAACTTGAATACCATTCAATTTTTATTTTTTTTCTTTTACGCAACTTGCTGTGCGCATTCTTGAGGTCTAGACTGGTGCCTTTCGATATTCTGGGATTTCTGAGATTAGGTTGCGGAGTCGAGGGAATATGTCATGTTCTGATGACTGTTGTTCACTTTGGAAAAACTGAAAGTGCAATTGTTCCTGTTTTTGATGATGCTCATCCCAAAATTGTGTTTGTTTTTGGTTCTCGTTTTCATTCATTGAACCTTTGTAATCCCTGCTCATATATACACAGACATTGACGCTGGCACTAATATCTGCACTCAAAGATTCTTGCGCAGTTATGCGCACGTGAACATGCATGCTCACAGGTGCACACGCTCTGGTATACATGCGAGATGGGGCACTGTCATGTGTGCTGGCCTGCACAGGTGTCCTGGTGCATACTCGTGTGCACTCATTCACACACCGACTCAGACATGCAAATGCACCTATAGGCATAGAAACGTGCACACACTTACACAGATACTCACTTGATCACGGCCACACTCATGCATGCATGCATGCACATACTCATGCTGTCACGTAAACACACAAGCACACATGCTGATACACTCTCACAGCCACCCTCGCAAATTCATCCTTTCTCATCCACACATCCATACACGGACTCATACTCTCACACGCATACACACACTCGTACGCTCGCTCACGCGCGCACGCACTCTCACACACGCACATACAGACACAAACACTGTCTCTCACACACCCCCACGCACTGGCTCTTACTTTCACACACACGCACTCTCACACACACACACACACACTTGTGGTTAAACTCCAGCTCCAAAATCGGGCTGCACTTTGTAAGTCACTTTGGATGAGAGCATCGGCCGCATGAATAATTCACACTCATGGAGTCTGGAAGAGGCCCACTGCTTTGTGTGCAGGACTGGGAAGGTGAGGGAGCTCTGCTTAGGCCGCAGCCTAATGGGATGCTCTGCTCTAATACTGCCTGGAATCAGATCACAGCAGTGGCCCACACGAAGGCTTTTACTGTGCTTACTCACTGTTAATATCTATCCATCTATCTACTGTTGGCTTACTATTTGCTTACAGTGGACAAGGTGTCGACTGCTGCGAAAATGCATCAATAATGACAGTGGTCGCTAACGCTAACCGGCTAATATATAGGTGTTAATTGTGGCGGCATATCCACGTGCTAGCCTAGCCATTAACATTCTGTGGCACGGGGTGTCTCCAAGTGCTCTGTTGTCTTTAGCTAAATGCCTTTGAAATGAGTCTCCCTGTTGACTGCTGAAGGTCCATTACTGTGAGCAGGGGGAGCACTGTGTTTGTTTAACAAGAGCCCCTGTAGTCAGGGGGGATGAGCGAGAGGCAGCCCACCCCAGGGGACAGTATCTCTGCAGGCTGAGGCATTCTACTCACAGGCCACACACACGCACACGCACACACACACACACACACACGCACGCATGTATCACACACACTCACATATGTATGCTCACAAACACATATATACACACACACACACACACACATGCAGGCATGCTCCTATACTTACACACACTTCACACATTCACACATATACTCATGCATTCATACACGTGCATGAATACTTACATACAAACATGCACTCTCATAGATGTGTGTTCACACACACATACGCACACACTCGTAAACACATACAAATAGTGGCATTTTGTTTCAGTATCGGGCAATAATAGAGGATACATAACTTACTGTATATTTAACAGGAAACTGCAGAAAAACCTCCAGCAATATCTGTTACTTTAGGCTTGTCTGTATTTGTTCGCTCTTTCCATTGCGCACCTGAGTATTGCTCTAAGTCTACAGTTCTTCCAGTCAACAGGAAAGTCTTAGGTGTGTCGTCCGTGACAGAAATTTACATCATTAAACCCTTTTCCACTGCCTTTAAAAGTGACTCCAACTTTTAACAAACAACCATGTGAACAGACCTTGACTGCACTGAAGATCATATCGTCATAGGCTGAAGGAGATAGAGTATTTCTGATGAAATTGTACTGTGTACAGAAATTCTACCGAATAAGTAACATCGAAGGAAAAGTTGGGGGGAAAAATTTAGTTTTCTAATCTGGAATTTTAAAGATAATTCTTGTATGATTATTGCATCAGATGAGATATCCTGCCGTGTCTTTGTGAATCCTTCCACTGTGAGAGGTTAATTAATGTTATGGGTCTGAAAAATGGCCATTAAACGGCCGCTAGCGAGAAAATGGAATAAACGAGGTGAAGAAAATTTGCGCTAGCACTTTACATTAAGCGCTTGGTTTTATGGTGCTTTGATTTAATTTTGAGATGTTTAGGTGGAAGGAGTCATATGTCAACATATGCAGTGGTGATTTTATTTCAGTGGAAGCCACAATGCATGCTGATAAATTTTTAGCTTGCAGTGGAGAACCCACTAATTTTATTGGGCCCAAATTTGTTCAAGATCATCAGTTTCTGAGTTTTGTGTTAACACAGTATTGGGCTCCCAGATAATGTCCAAAATCAAATCACTAAACATTTTTGGTGTATTTTGGAGTCCCTTGGTGTGGAGAAAGAGGATGGCTCTGTAAAGACACATTCACACTGAAAATGAAAATTCAGCCATCTTAAAACTCTGAACTTATGAAGTGTTTATTAGAGGCATGAAAAAAAGTCCTGTAAGGTTTTCCTGACACAATAAATTCTGATAGATTTTATTGTTATTACTCCAGTTATAGAACAGTGGTAACCAACTGTGTTCTGGTAGATCAATTGTACTGTGTTTGCTCCAACTGTAACATAGCTCTCTTCGTTCAACAGCTGGGGATCCCACTGATCAGCTAATTAGTTAATGACAGATCAAAGTTGCAGTCATGACCTAATGGTGGGTAGATCTCTTGGAGCTCGGTTGGTTGCCACTGCCATAGAGGGCTTTCTGTCAATTTGTGTGAAAAATTTTACATCATTTCGGAATAATGTCTTGTACTTCAATGGCTGTTTTCACTAGAATGTCAAGAAGTCAAAGGGTCGTCTCTGACATTTTGTGTGCGTTGCACACGCTCAGAAGGCGGCTCCATAGCGGTGCTTTGAAAGGACAGTTATGGAATGAGCCACACTTCCCTTGATCCTTTTCTGAGATAGACTCTCAGGTTTGTAAGCAGGGGCAGCCTAGCGTGTGTTTTCATGTGGTTTCTGTTGGAGAGGTGGATTCTCTCCCAGCTAGCATGTGGAGGCTGGGTGGTCTACAGCCTCCAGCGCTGTTTAGCCAGTATTAGAACAGAGCACACATCAACGTGCGTGCACATGTATGCGCATAGACTCATGAATACGAGAGCATTCACATGTACTTCTTTGCACTTATGAGCACACATGTACGTGAAAACAGTCATGTGTAACCATACACATTATTATATATACATGCACATACACACACACACACACACACACAGATACAGTTCCTGCTGCAGGGAATAAATCTGTGGTACTGGACTTTCCCTGCAGTTCTAGGTCAAGATTGGACTTGCTCTGCGGCCTGTTCACTCTCTCAAGTGGGGACACCACCTGTTGCCCTGCTAGCAATAACCTTCCCAGCTATCCAGGCCTCTCGCACATCCACTCATCCACTCTCCTCTCCCTAATTTGCAGTCGCACATACGCACAAACATTTTTATGGGCATTTCACCAATCAAGAACAATGTTTTCTGAATTTGTTATTTAGAGAAGTAAAAGACAGGGAGTAGTGCTGCTCATTCATCTGTGTGCAAGTGAAAGCCTGCCTTCCATTCTGGATTGCGTCGGTGTTGTGGCTTGCTGCACTGACCACTCTGAGGATGATCAATCTTTAAATGATAATATTGATAATATTTCATGTCAACAGATCTATCAGTAAAGGGGCCGAATTTCTGTCCCTAGGTGGGTCCCCCAAAATGCTGCTGCTATATAAATTGGCTCCTGCCACCCATTGTAATGACTTTGAAGTTACTGTTGCTCTGTTGTCTCCGTCCCCCATTCATCAGTGGGGTCGGTCAGGGCTCCACCATCAGAGCTTAGCTACTCTGTATGTGTTAGGAGGCAGTGACCATTCAGAATGGTGTTGCATCTCATTCTCCACGGTTCATTTATCAACACAAGTGGCAGTGCGGTAAATTGAAAATTGTGGCAGCACAGAAACTCCCTTTCATCTTATGATTAGTTTTGACTGGTGTCTATATATATATATTTTTTTTTGATCAGCATTATGTGAACTTAGAAAACACTCAACACTACCAGGTGTGGCCAATTCTCCTTGTTATAGGAAGACAAGAAATATAACGCATTTTGATGCAAAATTGCATTTAAATCAACGTTATTCAGTTTTGAATATTTGCTCTTATTTTCTTTTCTTTTTTCAAATTTTAACAATCATGAAGCGTGGGTTAGATTGCCAGCAAATGCAATGCAGGATGTGCTAAAAGTAAACGTGGAAGTTAACGGAGTAGTTCACATTTTTGTGAAATGAATAAAACATTTTCCTATATTGAATTTACTGATCTGTTTAATTGTTGCAACATTACATTGAGATGGAATCTGTGTTTACTTTTGAAAACTTTTCAATCAAGCAAAATAAATGAAAACTCAGTAAGACTACTTATTAAAAGAGATTTTTTTGGGCCATCTCTCATTTCAGTCAACCAGCCGCCTCTGATCCACACTTAGCGTAATGCAGTGAGTCGCGTGTCGGGGTTTACCATTGAAAATAAAGTGTAATCCCTGGCTAGGCTTAACCTGTGTCCGTAAAATTGGCCCTTGAGCATTATATATAGGGCACGTTTTGGAACTATGGGGAACTGTAGATTATCTTTGTGGGCTCTAGGTAGGGCAAATACTGTCCTCCCCACGGGTAGTACACATGGAAACACCACGCATCTCTGAAGCTTTGCAAACTTTCAGATTCATGTACATGCGAGATATTTTAACGGCTGTGCGGACCGTGTTTGCTGTGTCCTGTCGAGCCATTTCATTGTGTTTAATCAGTTCTGCTGCTGATGCTTGCATGTATGCGCAATGTCATCAGATGATTAATGAAGTGTTTTTGTGTGGCTTACCCCTTGTCTAGACCGCAGGCACCACGTCAGCGTCGCGCTGGCATGAAGAAAGCGTTCATGCGACACAGAAGCGACTGTCTATACCGGTTCCTTCTCGCCTGCATATGATTTGAAGCATAGAGCAGCAAAGGAGCAGCCAAACCTTCTGTGCAGCGTGCATCCCCATGCGTTTACGCGCATATTTGTCGGAAAAATAGACTTGAAGCGTAAATAAAAGCTTCGGGTCGCGTTTACGCCCCTGAGACGCAGCTGAGACGCGAGCCGCACGGAGCCGGTGCAGACAGCTGCGTAGATTAAAACAAGAGCGTATCTGCTGCATCAGTTGCACGAGTAAAAAACGCGTCTAAAACGCTTGCGGTCTAGACAGGGGGTAAGGGTTATGTGTGTTTGCATGAGGTATTTGCATGCATGTATGATGTATGCATTGGTGTTTGTGTTCATGTTTTTGTGAGTGATTTTTGTGTTCTTTGGAGTAAGATGTTTGTACATGATTTGCAGGTATAAGTGTGACAGATGTTTTTGTGTGTGTTGGTTGTGTGTGGTCTTTGTGTATAATGTTGGTCTGTGTTGCTGATGTTCCTGTTTGTGTTATAGTGTATTTGATGTACGATGTAAATGCGGGTCTTGTTTGTGAGTGACATTTGTAGGAGGTATTTGTGCATAATGTTTGCGTATGATGTTTGTGTATGTATGCTGTTGGTGTTTGTGAGTTTGAAGCCCATGTGAGAGATGTATTCATTTGATGCATGTGTACATGCTGCGTAATATGAACCTGCAGCAGTGACTTACTCTGATGTATGCGTACATGCTGGATCCTGTGAACACACAGCATTGACTGGCTGTATGATGCATGCGTGTACATGCTGTGTAATATGAGTGCTCAGCAGTGACTGACTGTATGATGCGTGTGTACATACTGTGTAATATGAGTGCTCAGCAGTGACTGAATATATGATGCGTGTGTACATGCTATGTAATATGAGTGCTCAGCAGTGACTGAATGTATGATGCGTGTGTACATGCTGTGTAATATGAGTGCTCAGCAGTGACTGACTGTATGATGCGTACATGCTGTACATGACTGTGTATGATGTGTGTGAGTGCTCAGCAGTGACTGAATGTATGATGCGCAGTGACTGACTGTATGATACTGTATAATATGAGCAGCAGTGACTGTATGATGCGTGTGTACATGCTGTGTAATAAGCAGTGACTCAGCATGTGACTGACTGTATGACTGACTGTGTGTACCTGCATGTGTATAATATGAGCTGTATGATGCCTGTGTCAGCAGTGACTGACTGTATGATGCGTGTGTAAATGCTGTGTAATATGAGCGCGCAGCAGTGACTGACTGTATGATGCGTGTGTACATGCTGTGTAATATGAGCAGCGCGCAGCAGTGACTGACTGTATGATGCGTGTCTACATGCTGTGTAATATGAGTGCTCAGCAGTGACTGACTGTATGATGCATGTGTACATGCTGTGTAATATGAGCGCTCAGCAGTGACTGACTGTATGATACCTGTGTACATGCTGTATAATATGAGTGTGCTGCAGTGACTGTATGATGCCTGTGTACATGCTGTGTGATATGAGTGCTCAGCAGTGACTGACTGTATGATGCGTGTGTACATGCTGTGTAATATGAGCGCTCAGCAGTGACTGACTGTATGATACCTGTGTACATGTTGTATAATATGAGTGCGCTGCAGTGACTGTATGATGCGTGTGTACATGCTGTGTAATATGAGTGCTCAGCAGTGACTGACTGTATGATGCGTGTGTACATGCTGTGTAATATGAGCGTGCAGCAGTGAATGTATGATGCGTGCGTACATGCTGTGTAATGATGACTGCGATGCGTGCGTACATGCTGTGTAATATGAGCGTGCAGCAGTGAATGTATGATGCGTGCGTACATGCTGTGTAATATGAGCGCACAGCAGTGAGTGACTGTATGATGCGTGCGTACATGCTGTGTAATATGCTGCAGTGACTGACTGTATGATGCGTAATATGAGTGCTCTGGCAGTGACTGACATGATGCATGACTGACTGACTGTATGATGTGTGTACATGCTGTATAATATGTGCTCAGCAGTGACTGACTGTATGATGCCTGTGTACATGCTGTGTAATATGAGCGCTCAGCAGTGACTGTGTATGATGCGTGTGTACATGCTGTGTAATATGAGCGTACATGCAGTGACTAATGATGACATGTTGTATAAGCAGTGACAGTGACTGTATGATGCGTGTGTACATGCTGTGTAATATGAGCGCTCAGCAGTGACTGACTGTATGATGCGTGTGTACATGCTGTGTAATATGAGTGCTCAGCAGTGACTGACTGTATGATGCCTGTGTACATGCTGTGTAATATGAGTGCTCAGCAGTGACTGACTGTATGATGCGTGTGTACATGCTGTGTAATATGAGTGCTCAGCAGTGACTGACTGTATGATGCGTGTGTACATGCTGTGTAATATGAGCGCTCAGCAGTGACTGACTGTATGATACCTGTGTACATGCTGTATAATATGAGTGCGCTGCAGTGACTGTATGATGCGTGTGTACATGCTGTGTAATATGAGTGCTCAGCAGTGACTGACTGTATGATGCTGTGTAATATGAGCACGCAGCACTGAATGTATGATGCGTGTGTACATGCTGTGTAATATGAGCGTGCAGCAGTGACTGTTTGATGCGTGCGTACATGCTGTGTAATATGAGTGCTCAGCAGTGACTGACTGTATGATGCATGTGTACATGCTGTGTAATATGAGTGCGCAGCAGTGACTGACTGTATGATGCGTGTGTACATGCTGTGTAATATGAGTGCGCAGCAGTGACTGTATGATGCGTGTGTACATGCTGTGTAATATGAGCGCGCAGTAGTGACTGTATGATGCGTGTGTACATGCTGTGTAATATGAGCGCACAGTAGTGACTGTATGATGCATGTGTACATGCTGTGTAATATGAGCGCGCAGCAGTGACTGACTGCATGATGCATGTGTACATGCTGTGTAATATGAGTGCTCAGCAGTGACTGACTGTATGATGCACGTATACATGCTGTGTAATATGAGAGCGCAGCAGTGACTGACTCACTCTGGCCCCTGCAGGAGAGCTCCAAGCTGCCCGCTGCGCTCCTCCTGGCCCAGCACAAGGACCGGGCAGCACAGCTGGAGACCCAGCTGGAGAAGCAGAGGCAGGCAGTGAAGCCCACCGTCTTCTCCACAGGCATTCCCATGGTGAGTGAGCCCCCCAGGGCATATATTAGGGCCTGCTCCTTCTCCCCTAAAAGTGGACCCCTCCACTTTTTGCGCACTTTGTCATGTTGTAAATTGTAGATTTAATTTAAAATGGAACAAGCTGACATAGTCATCAATATCCCCTGCAACCGCACATTAAAATTATTTTGGTTCATGACACACGTTTAGGTCATGATGTTTTCACCTGCAAAGTTTGAAAACAATCCGCCAAATAATAAGAGAGTTACAGCCCAGACAGGAATACATTGCATAGCGACACAGCTAAAGACGACAAGTACCAATGAAGAAACGGACATTTGAACTAGTGACCTAGTTTTGGTTCACGACACAACTTTAGGTCATAATGTGTTCATCTGTCAAGTTTGAAAAGGATTGGCCAAATAATGAGAGAGTTGCAGCCCGGGCAGGAACATATGACAGAATAGCACTGGAAATTTCCACAAATGACAACAGACGAATGGACATTTGACCTAGTACCCTACTTTTGAGCACGATACACTGCAATGTCATAATGTATCTGCCTCTGAAGTTTCGTTGAAATCCGACGGTTGGCTCATGAGTTATGGCTCCAGATAGATGGATGGACGGGGCTTATTTTAATACCCCCCGCAACAGCGTTGTTGCAGGGGATAACAACGATAGAATTAAAGGCCCTATATGTAATTCTCTGGCGCTAGAGGGCGCTTAACCAAACAATAACGAGGCAGAGTTTGATGATGCGATGGGATTGCGTGGAATCATGGGAGTTGTTGTCTTCATCAATTTACACGCACCGCTGACAGCTAAATTCTCCGACACGACTCAAACAGGAGCGGGGAAACCATGTACATGGACGAGGAAGGTTATATTTCTTTATTTTTATATAACTTCATCTTATTTCATTCAAATAAAAAAAAATGTAAGGGATAATGATAAGTCGGCCGTTTACAGTGCTTATGATGTGCTGTGTGGGTATTTTTTTTTTTAAGAGTTCGCTGTATTCCTCCATACTTTTGTAAGCAGAAAAATAAATGCAGGCACGTCTTAGTTGCAAAATGGATAGTTTAATAGAGTAGAGGAACTAGTGGGTCTGTTCCCCAAGTACAGATGAACAAGAACCAACAACTGAGGGAAAATGTGAACACTTATAGCTGAAAGTTCAAAGGATGCAAAGGAACAAATGGTAATTTGCCTAGAGTGATAGGAGGTGGGGGGAGAGACAAACAAGGTGAGGGGAAATTGGGGTGTGGGCTGATGGATGATGAGGTTAATACACAAAGGAAATGATCAAGGAATTATATACAAGAAGCATTGGGGCCAGACAAGGTTGTGTATTGGCCCTCCACAATGTGCAAAACTTCAGAGGGCCTATCTGCTATTGGCACCCATGTTTTCCAACATACTGCAGGTCAGAGGCTGAGATAAGGGGGTGGGGCCAGCTCATGTTGCCCGTCTTTGTGGAGAATAATAACAGATGTGAACACTCTGTTGCTGAATGCAAATTCTAAAGGTAACAGATATCGAGGAAATGCCACTGTCAGCTGACAATGTATGCTTTCAGTTGCTCCTGCCGCTATTGCTATAGCTTCCTTAGCAATGATGTGCTCAACAGACCAGCTGGTCAGCGGTTATCTGTCGAGACATGCTGATAGACCAAACTGAATCGAGTATTCAAGGGAGCCGTGTTCTAACTGCAAGTAATGTAGCTAACGTAGCACTGACTTCTCATAACGCACAAACGATGTGCCGTACACATCAGCTTTCTGTTTGTCATGCGGCATCACAAGAAAAATGTTTTGAAGTGGAGTACCGTTACGTTTATGTTAACATCTTGGCTTGAAACTCTTTGGCAAAGGCGAAGCACCCGTGCGTGGAGGGTGATGTTCTCGGTCTCGAGCACTCTTTGTGTTGGGAGTGACGTCAAATATGCGACGAAAAGAAACGGCCCGTGTCCCTACATTGATAATACAGATATTTCTGTCTATGATAATCCTTGAAAATATCACCGATAATGTAAGTACACAACACCAAAACATATATAACATATCTATATGTTTTATAGATCTTTGAATTGGGAAATTTTACGTATTGGGCCTTTAAGGGGATCAATTATGCCATTTTTTTCCGTATTATATTTTTGGATGTCGAAGAAGGAAGTTGGTAAACTTCAAAGCAAAAAAAAAAAAAAAAATTCTATGAATTTTTAACTATTTGATTCCTGTCATTCCTAACTCTCTAAAAACAGGCTGTTCTGAATGGGCGTCCCCTCTGTATCATAGGCGCCGATTTCTGTTTATGCTGGTGGGTGCTCAAAACCTAAAAACACTTGCTATTAAAAAAAAAAATAATAATAATAATAATGAGAAGTTAATAAATAAAAAAGCAGTAAAACGCAAGTGGTTTTGCAGTGTAGAACATTACCAGCTATGACCGACATGAACGTCGCGCGCGCCACACACACACACACACACACACACACACACACACAAATGCACCGATGATACAAATACCACAGAAAGAAATCAGTACCACCCAATCAGATCGAGAGGCCCATCTGAATAAAAAGCGTTGACCAAATCCACAATCTGACACGGAAACTGGTTATACTATATGACAAGCCAGAGACTATATGCGAATGCAGGGCTTTCAGTAGTGCTGAAAGTCATTCAACCATGACGTACTTTGCAGCACCTTACCTGCTCCATTCGTTCATTGATCACTCCCTGATATTCTGTCAACGATCACCAGCGCTACCAAGCTTAGATGAGACAAAGTTCAACTACACACACCAACAAAGAAATAACCATAGCCACCAAAATTGCAATAGGAAAAAGACTCACATGAGCATAAATCATAGAGCAAATCCTCGATCTGAAACCACCTCATTAGCATAGTACTACAGTACACCCATCAAAACACTGCGTAACTTTAATAGTTAAGAGGCCAACATATTAATATATCAAACAAATTACCGTGTGATAGACTATCGAACAACGTTGCGCTACATCACAGCACATGCAATCAAATACATTTGATTGATAATAAATACATAGGCCCACACGACTACTACATGTTAAAAAACTTATTTGTTTGCTCACCGTTGATGTTACTTCTTAATGCGGAAAGTGTTGCTTCTCGTAACTGTGCACTTAATGAACTAGTTTGTGATTTCATCCAGGTCCCTAATTATAACTTTGCAATTCAGTTAGCTAGCGAGCATTCACCTGCTCAAAATGTAAGTAGCAAAGTCGGCAAAAAAGGCTCTCTAGCTAGCTGACAGTTACATTTGGTGCATAGTTTGCTACTCTAAGATCTAGCCTACTTATTTTGGCTTACCTAGCTTGCTAGATAGCCTGTTAATGTTTTGAAACTAGTACCAATTTACATTAATAGCCAAGTATCTTTGGCCAACATTAGTTCGCGCAAAAACTCCATAGCTTGCAAACGCAGCCTCGCGAATGTTTAACTGACTTAGCTACGTGGCTAATTCATGACTACTTGCTAATCCAACACTAGTTAAGTTGCGAAATAATCGCGATTCACTGTTTTATTGGTTACATATACCGAAATTAGCTAACTAAGGCAAACTAGCTTGCTAGGCTAGCATGTGAGCTAGTTTGTTGGTTTCTTTAGTCAACGTTAGCTGGTGCTTATTAATGCCAGCTAGCAAGCAAAATGCTCATGGTTCAATTCTAGCTATGTTAGTCAGTGAAATAATGGCTATTCACTTATGTTCTCTTGCATTACAAGCACCAAATATGACTGTTAGCTAGCTAGGCTAACAAACTACCTAGCTAAGTAAGCAAACTTATGTTAACTCGCTTGCTAGCTAAAACATTTGGAGCACTTCAGTTGTCCTGAGATGGATACGCTGTATTTCTGTTTTTGCAGCGCATTGTGAAAACGATTTTGGTGTTCGGTTTTTGGACCTTTATTATTTAGTATGTATATAAACGATTTTCCAAGCAACTGTCCACCCAATGTACAATGCCAGTTATATGCTGACGATGCTGTTGTGTATGTTCATGCAAGAAACAAACAACGAGCTGCACAGGAATTGTCATTAGCAATGATTAATGTGTCAAGCTGGTTGCAGCGTTCTCAACTGCACCTTAATGTTTCAAAAACGGTCTGTATATTCATATCAAAGAAAACAAATGTTGATGGTGTTGATCCAGATGTGATGGTATGAGGAATGAGACTTGAATTGGTTCATGAATACAAATATTTAGGTGTTATTATTGATTCTAATCTTTGCTTCAAACAGCAAGTCAAGAAAACTGTTTATAGAATGAAATTCAATATGTCAAATTTTAGGCATATTAGAAACAACCTAACACTTGAATCAGCTAAAATGCATTTTAATGCTATAGTTGTGCCACACATGACTTACTGTATAACTAGCTGGGCACTGGCATGCAAGACCACTCTAAAACCTGTTGAAACGACATACAAACAAGCTCTAAAAATTTTAGATAAAAAAACCAAACCTGTATCATCGCTGCAATATTTTGAAGAAGCATGATTTATTGAATTGGGAGAATATGATAAAGTATGCCGATTCGATATTGGTATTTAAAATCCTCCTTGGACTAGCACCTGCCCCATTACAGGAATTTGTAAAAAAAAAAAAAAAAAAAAAACAAAACAGATTGACCTGGGCAAACTCCAGAGGTGATTGCTTAGTCCCATTCAGGAGAAGTGCTTTTGGACAGACAGTGTTCTCATATCGTACTACCCAAACTTGGAATACAATACCAAATTACATACGTGCTCTGCCTACCCTAAGATTATTCACTAAGCATCTGAAAACATGGCTACTGGACAACCAAATCTGTTCCTAGACAACCAAATCTGCTGCCATAGATTGACATAACCTCACTTGTACCTGTTTATTACTGATGACAGACCAGACGAGCAACCCCATGTGACCTTATACTGTGTTATGGGCATTGTGCAATTTAACCAGCACTTTACACATCATGAAATCGAGCAATGTGCAATAACACCAAAATGCGCAATAGGGAAGTGTGCAATCCAATAAGCACTAAGCACTTTTGCACTTTAGCACCTTGCACTTTAATATTTACACTTTAACTGTGGAAGAAGTCTGGTCTGTAATCAATAGTTTTATTGCCTTCTATTTCATTGTTTTTTGTTTTTGTTTTTGTTTGTCTCTTTTCTAATATTTGTTTCTATACTAATATTTCTTTTATTGTTATCTTTCTTTTTGTGAACACCAACCTGCCAATGGGACTAGAGATGGAAATTAGCTTTAGCTACAATCTCAAGCATATTTATATGGAAATGTTCATTAATATGTGTGTCCCATTTTTAAAAAAATAAATCTCAAATCTCAAATTTCTCCAATTGGAGGTGTTTTTGGCCGTTCCATTGCGTTTTTCCTATTGGAGATGTTTTGGACTTGTTGCTGTGCGTTTTCCCCTGTCAGCCTCCATAAATTAGTGATTCTTTATTTAAGCTGGGGCGTGTTCAAGATCACGGGGTCAAGCGAGGACACGCAAGTGCTTGCAACTTGAACGAGTAAACTACGTTTGGTCGTGCGAGCGAACAGTCTCGCTTTGCTTTTCAAGATGGCGTTCAGTATTGTCACAGCTTATGCAGTGGAATTTGATGCAAACCTTAGTTGGCAGCCATGTTGGAAAACTCGCAAGGACTCAGGAGTCGTTCAAAACTTTAGAGTCTTCCCTCACGAGACCTAGGCGTGAGACCCTTCGATCTCAGTCATGCCCCTGGCACACGTGGGTACTCTGCCTTTTCCGTGGGTGCTCGGGCCCCGAAGCACCCACGGAATCGGCGCCTATGCTCTGTAGAATGACCTTTGTTCTAATTAGCAAGCAAACAGAGCCATGAGTGACAATGTCATAATTCCCGAACTACTGGCAAGTCTCTAAATATGGATAACTGAATAAGTAGTGAGCTAGCTTGCTAGCAAACCATTTGGGTAACATTGGCAGGCTAAGCAAGCATGGACATTCCATCCATGGAAGTGCGACATGTACTCACTATCATAGTTTTACTGCACTTTTAATTCAGTCTCTGACGTTAAGAAGATTCTGTGCTGTGGCAAGCGTTTGCTAACATTCCATTTACTTTGCCAGTTACTCCATTGAAAAGGGACTGAATTTAATTGAAAACAGTCACCCATTCTATCTTTTCCTTACGACGTGTCTTGTACATTGCTTCTGGCTGAGCTAGCAATGGTTTCTAAATTCATAGTCAATTTAGTAGCTAGTTAGCATATAAATCACACAATGATTATAGAAAGGTAATGGGTACGTGCTGGCAAAGTAAGTTAGTTTTGAGAGTTGCACATAGTTAGATAGCTAGTTACATCAACAGCCAAGCCATGCACATTTAAGTAACGCTACACTTGGAATTCAGTTTTAACATTAACTGGAATATTATTTTGAAACCCTTATCTAGCTAGCTAGCTTCAGATTCTCCTTGAAAATAAATCTGAGTGACCGTGTATTTGTATCTTCTGAAAAGCATGATTGGTCTCCTTTAATATAAATTTTGTTGCCTGTCTTGCGTTGTACTGATCCAGGTTAGAAGTATAAAGCTGTCGGACTAAATTGAATAGCAAGCAATAAGCTAGTTATGGGCTTTACCTAATTGAAGCTGGGATTTTGTCATAAAAAATAAGCCAGTAGTGGAAGATATTCTCACAAGCTAGCATGTGACGTAGGAAGGGAAGCCAAATCTGAATGGCATGCTGAATGGCATGTTTAAATGAAAATAGCAGCTCACAAAAACATGACTGGGTTGTTTTTCTTCTCAGTTAGTGGGTTGGCAAGCACCCCAGATACCAAAATGTTCGTGCACAAGAACTGAAAAAGTGAGTTTTTCATATTATGTCCCCTTTAAGTTGCCTTTTTTGGCTGTTAGTCTTATAAATCCGAAACTTAAAAGAGAAAATTAGTTTTTTGGCATTTTTGTGCATTTTTAAAAATCAAAAACCTAAATGGCACTCCTAGAAATATGTGCCACCATGTGTATTTGGATATGTTGTCTATACTGGCAGGAAAAGGATTTTGATGTTTAAATTTGAGCAACTTTTCAAACCTTTTAGTCAGAATGCAGGGCTGGACAACAAGTACTGTCCACTGGCTGGTGTTTCATTGGTCAGGCTAATCGATCGATTTGTCGCTTGCCAAATTGGTCTCGTGTAGTTAGTCTTAACTTATCGTTGTATTCATTTTAAAATATGTTACTGTCGTAATGAGGGGGAAATAATGTATTTCTTGAAATATATTGTTACCATACAAAATTGTAGATAATCATAAAAAAACATTTTAGACCATATCGCCATTAGTTACCCTCAGCCTACTGGGCCCCTAGTAGAGTGCCAGTGTCATAGCGTGCTGTTGTCTTAGCATGCTACTGCATTAGCATGCTGTTGTATTGGCATGCTGTCGTATTATACGCTTTTATCCTCCTGCTGCCATTTTGTGAGAATGGAGGCTAAATGGAGCCAGTCACATCTGCACATGGCTTTGCGGCCTGTGTGAGATTGAGGACCCATCTGATTGCTGTGGGCTGCACTGTTTGTATTCAGGTGTGTAAATCACTGATTCGTTGGCAGATCTGCTTTTCAACTGTTCACTTTCTGTTCATCATGATAAGATTTCTTTCTTTCTTTCTTTCTTTCTTTCTTTCTCACACTCACTCTTCGTCTATGGTTTGCTCCCAAACTCGCTCTTTTTCCTGGACTGTCATATCAGTGTTTCCCATGGAAGCATCGCGTGAGAAAAATGTTGCCTCACACCTCACCTCTTTGAAAGGGAGATGAAATGAAGACGTCAGCATCATACTGCGGTGTGTGTGCGTTTGTGTGTATGTTTGTGTTAGGAGCTGGGAGCACATAGGGGCACAGACAGATAAGAGGTCTGTTTTCTGTAGGTGAATCTGAAGTAAGCTATTCTGTGCTGAGTACAAGCGGAGGGGTGGATGTTCAGGTGGGTTGGGGGGGCGAAGGCAGATCGAAGGTTGGAGCGCTGTTTCGCCCTTGCATTTCGACAATGCTCATTTATTATTCATCATGTGCACTATTATGGGCTAACTCTCACATCCAGGGCCACACAACACTCGGCTCATTTGTTTTTTAATATACAGGATGGACTCAAAATATCTCAAGCAGTCTATAAAGAGAGTACCAGGATGCATGTGTGCACTAATACGTGTAATTGCTGGGTCTCTTAAAAGTGCTGCTGAATTTCAAATTTGGGTCCCAATATGAAAAACGTATTTCTGATTTTGGTTTCAGTATTAAAAAGTAATTCTGATCTGCGACCCCAATATTGACAGTTTCTCTGATGACTTTCCCTCTTTGGCTATTTAGAGTGGTGGGTGAATTTGGTTACTTTAGAAATCACTGTGCAATAGGGGGTTAACAAGTTTAAGAGATGGGGTTGTAAAGACCTATGTATACACAATTGACTCTGTACTCTCAACCATCTCTCCAGCAGATATCTCTGCTGTCGCCAGGATGAGGTATCAGATATTTGAGCAATAGAAACTCCGTTCCCAGCTGACATATTAAGTACATGTTTTTACTCGGAGAGGAGAAAGGCCAGCTGCGAGAGCAAGAATTGAGGTAATTATACATTTAAAGCTTCGCCCCTCCTCCTCACACCTGACTGATGCAGGTATGTCAGCAAATAAACATTTCAGAGGTGTTGATAGGGATTCTTCAGCCGACCGCGACGCTGTCAATCATCCGTGACCATGGCTATGGGCCGGTGCGAGTGCTAACCTGCACTCAACTGTGTTTTCACACTTGATGGGACGGGGGGTGATTGTGAGGAGACAGGCGCTAGCTCCAAACAGGTGGGGACACTTTTGCCTCATTTCCACTATGTGGTAGCGGCTCTGCTCTACTCTACTCCACCCGCCTTGGCACCGGGTACTTCTCTGAGTCGTTTTCCATTAGAGGATAGTACTGCCTCAGTGTAGCTGGTCGTCATAGCGTCACAGCACGAAACTGCCGCAACGTCATCCTCAGCGACACGCATAGACACAGAGAGAAACAATGGAGGAAATCGATGGAGTGGTGTTCTTGATTGTCAGTATGTGGCTGTTTTGCGCAGCAAGGAGACATATTTTGTTTCAAAAGAGGCTGGAGGCCGCAAGAAGAAACACCCCTGAAAAATACCGGAGGGTTTTGGAAATCCTCAGGGCCACAGCCAGAACTGAAAATTTGGGGGCAAAGATACATCTCTTTATGACAACAATTAGTCCTAGCTAGTTCTCAATCGTTTTCCTTTCACGCATTTTCCAATTATAGTGATAATCAAGTGGCAATTGAAGACACGGCTTCTCTCCCCCATGCGATGTACAACCCCAATTCCGAAATAGTTGGGACAAAGTGTAAATTGTGAATAAAATCAAAACGCAATGACTTTCAAATCACACCAGCCAGTATTTTATTAACAATAGAACAGAGATAACATTGCAAATGCTGAGAAATTTTACAATTTTATCCACAAAATGAGCTCATTTCAAATTTGATGGCTGCTACAGGTCTTAAAAAAGCTGGGACAGGGGCCTGTTTACCATGGTGTAGCATCCCCTCTTCTTTTTAACACAGAGTGGAGGCGTCTGGGCATTGAGGAGACAAATTTCTTGAGCTTAGCCATTGGAACTTGATCCCACTCTTGTATAATACAGGCTTCCAGCTGCTGGAGAGTTTTGGGTCTCCTTTGAAGGACTTTTCGTTTAATTTTGCGCCAAATGTTCTCAATTGGTGAAAGATCAGGACTGCTGGCAGGCCAGTTCAGCACACGGACTCTTCTACTACGAAGCCATGCTGTTGTAATAGCTGCAGTATGTTGTTTTGCATTGTCCTGCTGAAATACACAAGGCCTTCCTTGGAAAAGATGTCGTCTGGAGGGGAGCATATGTTGCTCGAAAACCTTTATATACCTTTCAGCATTCATGGTTTTTTTTAAAACATGCAAGTGTCCCACACCATATGCACTAATGCATCCCCATACCATCAGAGATGCTGACTTTTGAAATTAACACTGATAACAGGAGGGGTGGTCTTTCTCCTCTTTAGCCCGGAGGACACAACGCCCATGATTTCCAACAAGAATGTCAAATTTGGACTTGTCTGACCACAGGACACTTTGCCACTTTGGTACGGTCCATTTTAAATGAGCCTTGGCCCACAGAACACGGCGCTTCTGGATCATGCTAAAAAATGGCTTCCTTTTTGCATGATAGAGTTTTAGGTGGCATCTGTGGATGGCACGGCGGACTGCGTTTACAGACAGTGGTTTTTTTAAATATTCCTGGGTCCATTTAGTAATGTCAATAACAGAATCGTGCCGGTGAGTGATGTAGTGGTGTCTGAGGGCCCGAAGATCACGGGCATCCTGCGTTTCCTCAGCTCTGTGGACTGGTGTAGTCATGTGACTAATTCACTGCTCAGTTTTTTAGTCAGTTTGTAATCACTTTTAGTCAAATAAAGTGATTTCATTCTGAAGTATTTGCACTGTACAAATTTGAATAGTTTGTTCAGTTTGAAGCATAATAAATAATGTAAATTAAACAAAAATTACAAAAGTTTAACATTTTTTATTTCACTTCTTCTTGCACTTTCCATAGGCAAGAACCTTACGCACTGTAGCTCTCTTCCAAACCTGATATGCACTCTGGAAATCGCTAGAACTGGGATTTGGGGGGGTGCACGGACACGTCCCTTTATGACAAGAATTTGTCCTGGCGCGTTCTCAATCATTTTCCTTAATTGACGCGTTTGCCAATTATCGTAATTGGCATCTGAAGACACGGTTTCTCTCCATATGCGATCTAACAGCAATGAAATCATAGGCTAAATTCAGTACAGTGGCGAACCAGAACTGAGAATTGGGTTGCACAAAACTTCCGTTTAAAACAATTATCAGTCCTGACCTGTTCTCAGTCATTTTCATGATCAACGAAAGGTTCACTCCGAGAGCACTGCACACTTAACAGATACTGATTGTTCTCCCTGATTAGGTAAGATGACAATTATTCATCTGGTAGCGTATTTTCTGTATTTAAATCAACGTTATTCAAAATTGCATACCTGCGCAAATGGCTTGAGCCGCACGCTTTTCATAGCCTATTTAACTGCCGAGTTAAATAGTAACTAAGTAATAAGTACATTATTTTTCTGAACTGAATTTCGCCCATGATTACATCGCTGTTGGATCACGCACGCACGTGGCCTATATAGCATCATCGGATCGACTACATCACCTGGACTGTTGCCAAACGTAACTAAGGAGATATGATTTTCTGCACATTGGGTCTGCTGCATACATTACTAAACTGGCGGGAAGCGGCCGGCAGTCTCTGATAGCTCGTCAGTGTGGGTCCTCAGTACGCAGACGGATTTCGTGACTGTATACAAGAGGTCCGTACCCAAAATGAGCTAGAATGGCTGAGTGCAGATTAAAATTACGGTAATCTTTGGAGAAAAAAAGGCATTCGTCAGTCTGAAGCTAGTCTGGCACTGCGTACTCGTCAGTTGGGATTTTTTTTCGTCTTCTGACGAGCTGACGAACGGGCAGCGGAAACCAAGGCATCCAGTTAACTTCTTCGGCTTTGTCCCTTATTCACAAAGATTTTTCCATTTTCTCTGAATCTTTTGATGATGTTATGCACTGTCAATGATGAGACCTTCAATGCCTTTGCAATTTGACGTTGAGGAACATTGTTTTTAAAGTATTCCACAATTTTTTTTACGCAAGCCTTCACAGGTTGGAGAGCCTCTGGCCATCTTTACTTCTGAGAGACTCAGCCTCTCTAAGACATCCCTTTTATAGCCAATCGTTACACACCTGATGCCAGTTAACTTAATTACTTGCTAAATGTTCTTTCAGCTGATTCTCTTATATATTAATTGCTTTTTCAGCCCTTTTTTTGCCTGTGTCCCAACCTTTTTGGGACTTTTTGCAGCCAGAAAATTTGATATGAGCTCATTTTGTGGATAAAAATGTAAAATGTAAAAGGAGGTGGCATCACTCAAAAATGTCCTTTTAGGTAGTTTTATTTGGGCAAGGCACAACGGATGCGTTTCGACTTGTGGTCTTCTTCAGCGTTGTGAACACTACGCGGAAGAGCACCTTAAATACAGGAAGCAAAACAAGCATCATAGGTACAACTTTCAAAATAAAACTTTTTTCGGTTTCCTGGTAGGGGCTATACCGCACAGTAATACCTTGTACAAAGACCTATATAAGTAACAATAGATGTGTAAAAGGACATTTTTGAGTGCTGACACCTCCTTTTCTAGTAAGTCTTTTTGTCGTGCACCTTCAGAAGTTTATTGTCTGGAGGGTGCTCCTTTTTTTCACTTTCTCAGTTTCAACATTTGAAATGTTATCTCTGTTCTGTTGTAAATAACTTATTGGATCATGTGATTTGAAAGTCATTGAATTTTGATTTTATTCACTATTTACACTTCGTCCCAACTATTTCGGAATTGGGGTTGTAACAGTGACAAAATAATGGACTACATTCAGTACAGAAAAAATTATTTAATTATAATTAGGTCTATGCACTGGCACTCAGATACTCAGAGGAGTTCTTTTCCAGCGAGAGCAGCATTTCAGAACTCTTCAGCGAATTAAGGTAATTTCGGTGACAAGTAGGTACAATGTTTTTGCAGCACGATCACTGCAACTTGCGGTAAAAAAAAAAAAACAGCTGTCCGATTGGAAAATGTAAACGGACGACACCACGTATTTGTCACCAAAATTACCTTCATTCGCTGAAGAGTTCTGAAATGCCGCTTTGCTGGAAAAAAAATTACCGTTGCTGAGTGCCAGTGCATAGACTTAATTATAATTAAATTATTTTTCTGTACTGAATGTAGCCCATTATTTATTTATTTATTTATTTATTTATTTAAAAATTTGGCATCCCCAATCCCACCCGAATCTGGAATGCCCAATTGGTGAACTATGTACAAGGCTTGCTCGTATGCGACCCCTTGCTGCCAATTCAGGAGAGTGTAGACAGTTCGCGGCTCTCCTCCGAAGCACGCGCCTGTCAACCACCGCTTCTTATACACTCATTGGTTGAATCTTCGCAAGTTCAGAACGAGGGCGAAGGATACCCGGACATGACCAGGCTTAGAATCTTCCTGACAAGCGCCCGTCTGGCCAACAGGAGGCGCTTGAGCAACGAACAAGGCAACTATTGTAATCCCTTCCGGCAGTCCCTTCCCAATTTGCAACCCTGTAGCGCTATAGCCAATTGTGCACTACTCTGAAAAAGCTGCCGACCACTGCTGGCTGGTACGAAGCGGGGCTCGAACCCGCGACGTGATAGTCACTTCTGCCCCGCAACGCGATGCTTTACCGAGTGAGCTATCCGGCAGCCCCATAGCCCATTATTTTGTCGCTTTTAGATCACATGGGGGAGAGAAGCCGTGCTGTCAATTGCCACTTGATAATTACTATAATTGGCCCTGGAAATCCAATATCAGAGCTCAGACGACGAGATGACACTGGTTGCTTAAAGGCGATGCAAGAGGGCAATGTTGGAGTGAAGATTCTCTCTGACCAATCAATGGGCTGCAGTGTTGTCACGTCACAATTTAGGACCTCCTACTACCTGGTCGGCTTTTTTTTGAACCCCGGGAGAGCAGGTACCAGAAAAGGTGGTATCAGGCACTAAGTACTAGGTCCTTTTTCCAAATCGAAAAGCAAAAAAGGCGAGTAGAGTAGAGTAGAGCCGGTACCACGTCGTGGAAATGAGGCATTTGACTTCAGCGCAGTCAGCTTATTCTCACTGGGCCCTCATTCACCCAATACCAATCTGCAGTGGTGTAGTTCTATTGGGACTTTTCAAGATGCCGTTTGAGCTGAAAAGTGCTCCCTCTGCAACTGACGCCATCTTCATCTCCAGAAACACTGAGAAAAATTGCCTCTAAGGCTTGTCTCTTAGAGACACCTTTTTTTGTTCTTCATGGAACCCTCTATCATCTGTTGATGGTTGCGTTTATGTGCAGCTTTTATCACAGGTGTTGACTTAAAGCACTTCACAGAGACCAACAGAAGCTCCCCTCATCTGGTATCAATGTATAATGAACACCTTCGTGACGCAAGGCAGCCATTTTGCATCGTAACGCTCATCACACAACAGCTGGGGTAGAGACGGAGGGTACAAATAGCTTATTGAGCAGGGGGTGAGTAGATGGTGGTGAGCAGGTTGAATGAGCCATGGTTGGGAATGTAGCCAGGATCCCAGGGCGCTGCTGCTAGTTCTGTCATCATAAGCATGCTAATAACCAGACAAGGATCTATTTTTTCTGGTTTAGAAACACTAAAACTTGAGTGGGGTTTTTCAGTGGATTCATTTGTTTTCTTTTAGAAGCATTATTACGGAGACTGAAGTCAAGAGCTAGAGCTGCTCCATCGCTTTCTGTTCCGTCCGTCTCCTGCTGACTGATCCGGGGTAAGGCGCAGTATTAGGAAACTTGCTGACGGAGATGAACCTCGGCTATTGTTGGCCTTGGCATCAACCGCGGCGTTTTTCTGGACGCAGAGCCTCGGGGGGGCCCTCGGAGGAAGCTGGAATCAGCAGATCTGCCCATTTTTCCAGCGTCTCGTCGGCGGCCTGGCAGCAGGGAGCGGTGGGCCGGGATGGCGCGGGGCGGGGTACGGCACTGGGTGCCTCGGTTTGGGCCGGGGGTGGGATGTCCTGGGACGTATTTTCCCCTCTCCCTCTCCTCTCCTCCCCCTCCTCCCTCCTTCAAGGACTTAACTGCTATTTGAGTTGGTGGGAGTTCAAACCGCGGTGGATCACAATGGAAAAAAATCTGTTTTCTTTATTTACAGATTTTTTTTTCCCCTTCCTTTTGTTTCTTTGCGGTCTCCTGACAAGATCAAAAACAAAAATGACTGCGGGCTACTTTAATGCTGAACTTTAGTGACTTTTTACCCCAGTAAGAAAACCAAGCCCATTGCAGGAAGTTTCTTTATTTCTTCATTGGTCCCGAGTTTTAAATTGTGGTTTTATTGTGCAATGGCGTCATGGCGAGGGGCCACAGTCGGAGACCGTAAAATGGATCTCCATAGGCGATCTGCTCAGGGTTCAAAGGGTGATGGCTATTGCGTGTTGTTACGGTGTTGGAATGACGGCTGACGATCGCGCTGTAACTTGGAGCGAGAAGCAGCGGAAAGGACTCGTCCTTCTCGTCTGCCTGCAGTCGTTCCAGAACCACGGCCTCTCTGTGGGAGGGAACTGTTTGGGGGCAGCGGTCATACAAACAATGCCATTGTCTTCTATATGGGGACAGCAGGAGGTGGGGCTTTGGAGGGCTGCTGATTGCTAATGACTGACAGGTCAAGGGGATGATAGCATATTTCCACTATTGGCGTTGTCACTCAGCCGTCGCCAGAGCTGAGCCCGCGCGGGTCGGTGCAGCACTTTCGCTGGCTCTCACTCTGATGCAGGTATTACTGGCGTAATCGGCGGTAATGACAGTGTGTGTAAATCCTGGCTTGCTCGATCACTCACTGCGATGTTCGTGCGACCCTCCTTGTGTGGGCGCCCGTGATCTCCCCTATGATTTAGGGGTGGGGGTGGGGGGGGGGGGGGGGGGGTAGACGCAGTTTATATCCGTATGCTCAGGCGGGAACGGCGGCCAGGTGCAGCAGGATTTGTGGGGATGTGGCGGGAATGGGCCTGGTCTTGCTGGAGGAGAGCGCCTGCAGTAATCCCTCACTTTGTAGCGCTCCAGTAGACAAAGTAGGCTTTCCCTGCAGCGGGTCGGCTACTGCGAAGACACAATTTCACACACGCACATACACACGCACGCTGCGCTGGCACCGAGCCCGCTGGGCCCCACATACACACAAAATGGTATCTCCGCTCTGTTTGCGTGCGTGCGCGTGCGTGTGTGTGTGTGTGTGTGTGTTTGTGTGTTTGAGAGAGAATGCATACCTTCATTTCTATAGTCTGAGCATACCTGAATCTGCATGCCTGTTAATAAATGTACAGGCAACCCCTCTGAATATCATGCTTTTGATGGGCTATTACCAACATCAAAATTACCTGAAATTATCAGATTATTTTATTCAATGCTGTTGTTATCTGCTCTCATGGAATATCTGTGCAACAAGACACAATACACTGCATCCATTTCATTCTAGAGCCTTCTCTACTTCTGCCTTGAAAATATGATGCTGCCGAAGTCCAAAGGTACGAAATGTGATCAGATAAACTTAGAGCCATTTGAAGCTGTGTGGAGGAAGGGGGGGATTTGAGCAAGGCGCAGTTTTCATCCTCTCATGTTTTGACACGCTGCACAGATGATTTGACGATGAGAAATGATGTCTCTTTTACGTATGGCCCGTAAAACTGAGCTTTGGGGCTTCAAGGCCGCCAAGCCTGTGAGAACACTTGCCCGAATAGTTTGCACAGATCTCGCTTTTTTCAATTTTGTTTTTGTTTATGTCGTCCCCATGGCAGTTGGGCGTCTGGACTGTTTACAGGAACCCTCCTCGTGCTGTTGCTGCCATATATCGGTAAGGCAGCAGCATTGACGAAGCGTTTGAGTAACGGTGAGAACGTTTTGCGTCAGTGGGCTCAGCAATGTCCGTGCTTTGGGCGGGCTTGACACCCCTCGGAATCCCCCTCACCTTTGTCAGCCTTTCATCGCCGACTTAAATAAAACATCCTGTGGGCAGGAGGGGTGTGACTCTGCCCCCCCCCTCCTGTCCGCCCCATGACAGCTGCTATGCCTTTTCGTGTTGCCCTTAATGAGGGCCAAGGGTTCATCTCCAAGCCCTGATGTATTCCTCCGTAAACTGCTCGGTGTCCTGTGAGCGCTGGCTCAAGCACACACTTACCACCCCCGGTGGCTTCATTTGGATGCGCGCATTTGTGGGGCCTGGATCTAATGGGGTTACCCGAACACGCACTCATATACTGGCCCCTTTGGAGACAGTGCACTGGGGAGGAAGGGGTTGTAGTTGGGGGGGCGGAGGCATTAGGGCTGGTATTGAAATGAGTTGGGATTTGAAAGTCAAATAGACTCTCTGCAATGTTTGGGTGTATGTGAGGTTTTTTTGTGCTCTGTCCTCCTTACGACCAGGCCATCAGGCATTGTTTGGGGCATATTATTGTTTTGGTTTTTGAGGGCATCTGTCGAGCAGTTCCCCTGGTTTTTGAGATTCTTGGCGTTATTTGTTCTTCGGTTATGATTGAGTGAACAAGCACATTTCTGTTGCTCAGCAGTTGGTTGTTTTATTGGGTTTGAGGGAAAGTCACATTTTAGCTCCCACAGTGCTCTAACTACAGTTGAGTTTTCTCTGCTATGTGTGTGCTCTGTCCATGTTGTCTCTGTGCTGTCTTCATGCTCTGTCCATGTTGTGTCTGTGCTGTCTTCATGCTCTGTCCATGTTGTGTCTGTGCTGTCTTTATTTTCTGTCCATGTTGTGTCTGTGCTGTCTTCATGCTCTGTCCATGTTGTCTCTGTGCTGTCTTCATGCTCTGTCCATGTTGTGTCTGTGCTGTCTTCATGCTCTGTCCATGTTGTGTCTGTGCTGTCTTCATGCTCTGTCCATGTTGTGTCTGTGCTGTCTTTATTTTTGTCCATGTTGTGTCTGTGCTGTCTTCTTACTCTGTCCATGTTGTGTTTGTGCTGTCTTCATACTCTGTCCATGTTGTCTCTGTGCTGTCTTCATGCTCTGTCCGTGTTGTGTCTGTGCTCTGTGCTGTCTTCATGCTCTGTCCATGTTGTGTCTGTGCTGTCTTCATGCTCTGTCCATGTTGTGTCTGTGCTGTCTTCATGCTCTGTCCATGTTGTGTCTGTGCTGTCTTCATTTTCTGTCCATGTTTTGTCTGTGCTGTCTTCTTACTCTGTCCATGTTGTGTCTGTGCTGTCTTCATCCTCTGTCCATGTTGTCTCTGTGCTGTCTTCATGCTCAGTCCATGTTGTGTCTGTGCTGTCTTCATGCTTTGTCCATGTTGGGTCTGTGCTGTCTTCATGCTCTGTCCATGTTGTGTCTGTGCTGTCTTCATGCTCTGTCCATGCTGTTTCTGTGCTGTCTTCATGCTCTGTCCATGTTGTGTCTGTGCTGTCTTCATTCTGTCCATGTTGTGTCTGCACTGTCTTCATTCTCTGTCCATATTGTGTCTGTGCTGTCTTAATGCTCTGTCCATGTTGTGTCTGTGCTGTCTTCATGCTCTGTCCATGTTGTGTCTGTGCTGTCTTCATGCTCTGTCCATGTTGTGTCTGTGCTGTCTTCATGCTCTGTCCATGTTGTGTCTGTGCTGTCTTCATGCTCTGTCCATGTTTTGTCTGTGCTGTCTTCATGCTCTGTCCATGTTGTGTCTGTGCTGTCTTCATGCTCTGTCCATGTTGTCTGTGCTGTCTTCATGCTCTGTCCATGTTGTGGCTGTGCTGTCTTCATTCTGTCCATGTTGTGTCTGTGCTGTCTTCATACACTGTCCATGTTGTGTCTGTGCTGTCTTCATTCTATGTCCATAATGTGTCTGTGTTGTCTTCATACTCTGTCCATGTTGTGTCTGTGCTGTCTTCATGCTCTGCCTATGTTGTGTCTGTGCTGTCTTCATGCTCTGTCTGTGTTGTGGCTGTCCTGTCTTCATACTCTGTCCATTTTGTGTCTGCGCTGTCTTCATTCTGTCCATGTTGTGTCTGTGCTGTCTTCATGCTCTGTCCATGTTGTGTCTGTGCTGTCTTCATTCTCTGTCCATAATGTGTCTGTGCTGTCTTCATGCTCTGTCTATGTTGTGGCTGTGCTGTCTTCATTCTGTCCATGTTATGTCTGTCCTGTCTTCATCCTCTGTCCATTTTGTGCCTGCGCTGTCTTCATTCTCTGTCAATATTTTGTCTGTGCTGTCTTCATTCTCTGTCCATGTTGTGTCTGTGCTGTCTTCATGCTCTGTCCATGTTGTGTCTCGCTGTCTTCATTCTCTGTCCATGTTGTGTCTGTGCTGTCTTAATGCTCTGTCCATGTTGTGTCTGTGCTGTCTTCATACTCTGTCCATGTTGTGTCTGTGCTGCCTTTTTTCTCTGTCCATGTTGTGTCTATGCTGTCTTCTTACTCTGTCCATGTTGTGTCTGTGCTGTCTTCATACTCTGTCCATGTTGTGTCTGTGCTGTCTTCATGCTCTGTCCATGTTGTGTCTGTGCTGTCTTTTTTCTCTGTCCATGTTGTGTCTGTGCTGTCTTCATACTCTGTCCATGTTGTGTCTGTGCTGCCTTCCTGCACTGTCCATGTTGTGTCTGTGCTGTCTTCTTACTTTGTCCATGTTGTTTCTGTGCTGCCTTCATGCTCTGTCCATGTTGTGTCTGTGCAGTCTTCATTCTCTGTCCATGTTGTGTCTGTGCTGTCTTCTTACTCTGTCCATGTTTTGTCTGTGCTGCTTTCATGCTCTGTCCATGTTGTGTTTGTGCTGTCTTCATTCTCTGTCCATGTTGTGTCTGTGCTGTCTTCATTCTCTGTCCATGTTGTGTTTGTGCTGTCTTTTTTCTCTGTCCATGTTGTGTCTGTGCTGTCTTCTTACTCTGTCCATGTTGTGTCTGTGCTGCCTTCATGCTCTGTCCATGTTGTGTCTGTGCTGCCTTCTTGCTCTGTCCATGTTGTGTCTGTGCTGTCTTCATGCTCTGTCCATGTTGTTTTGTGCTGTCTTCAGTCTTCCATTTGTGTCTGTGCTGTCTTCATGTCTGTCCATGTTTTGTCTGTGCTGTCTTCATGCTCTGTCCATGTTGTGTCTGTGCTGTCTTCATGTTGTGTCTCTGTCTTCATGTTGTTTTGTCTGTGCTGTCTTCATGCTCTGTCCATGTTGTTTCTGTGCTCTTCATGCTTGTGTTGTGTCTGTGCTGTCTTTTTTCTCTGTCCATGTTGTGTCTGTGCTGTCTTCATTCTTTCTGTCCATGTTGTGTCTGTGCTGTCTTCATTCTCTGTCCATGTTGTGTCTGTGCTGTCTTCATTCTCTGTCCATTTTGTATCTGTGCTGCTTTCATGCTCTGTTGCAGCTGTGATGCATTTTTTTTAAAGAGAATGATGGACTGAGTGTATATATGAATAAAAGCTGGGTTAAAAAAACTCCAATACGTAAACAATTGCCTACCAAATCATTTCAGATTTATTTGCATGACAGGTGCACTTATCCTGCATTGCTTACCTAGTTCAGATCTGACCTTCGCGCTGGGTCAGGTAACCTTATGAAATGGTTTCTTGAACATGAAATACATCAGACTAATTGCAGTTTTCAAAGAAATTCAATTTTCATCAGTATTCAGTGATCCAAACACAGTTATAAATTCATAATATTGTATGTTTTTAATAGAATTATTTCTCTGAAAACCATTGCCCAAGTGATTAAATGGTAGAAATAATAATGATAACATAATAATTCTCGTATAAATTGGTGAAATTGACAATAAAACAAGTCAATTAATTGAACCCTTTACAAATATAAATCTTCAGTCGCACTCCTTGCACTTTGTGGTGAAGTTTTATTATCCTTCAACTTTTGTTGGTTTAATACTTAAAATGGCTAAAAACTGCCCAAAGCCATTTTGCCTTATTTTGATGAGCTTCACTCTGGGTTTTCTGTTCATGGAAAAGAGTACATTTTTGTTGAACTTCAATTGTGAAACATTTGAAAAACTAAATACTGCCAGGTTGCTGCTTGAGCTAAACAAAAAGCCCTGTGTTTCCGGGAACCTCACAGACTCTCCGTGTCATAAGCCAGCTCAGTTTTTTGACCATTGTTCAAATGTAAAATCGACAAATACCTGTCCAATCCTATTCCTCCTTGTGCAGCATCTGGATTTTGTCTTTGCATGTCTGTGTGTGTGTGTGTGTGCGTGCGTGCGCGTTTTAGCAGCACCAGATGCGCAAAATAATTGAAATAAAACATTGAACGTGGGATGCATTGGTTCGCTGGGATGCGTTTTATCTCTCTTTCTGACAAATCTGAATTAATTAAATTCATATCCTTTACTCAACAGTGGATGGTACGATGTGGCTCGCTAACATAATATCAGGAAGATTTTGCGGATCGTCCCTAGAGTGAATCACGTGATGCAGGCAACCATTCATCGAACTGTCCACTGTCACTTTAAGCCTCAGTGACAGCTTGATGACAGTAACTCGCACTTTCAAAGATGGGGACAAACCATGAAAGTGGATTAATCACTGGCAATCATTGCCAAAAGTCTTTCACAAAAAAAAGGAAGAATACAGTAACTAGCAGGCATTTACACCTGCTAGCCAGCACTGTAAAATGAGAAGGGGGCAGCAAAGCTGCATTTCTTCATATGCCTCACCTCAAAAACACCAAACTAAAAAAGCCCAGAAATGAGAGCACGGAGATGAGCGGTGGGCACTGTGCTGCGATCGGAAACTGCGTTGCTCCTAATCACTTTGCTAAATGGGAAGTGGGGCCTGATGGCTGATTATTAACAAGCATGTAGTGCCCTCACTACCCTTCCCTTTCCCCAATTCCCCTTTCAGTGAATTCTCATGACTTGCAACCTCAGTATTGAAAATACAGCATGTCATAATTTTCGTGGAAGGTTTTCAAAGGCGATTTCAATCTTAAAATGAAATTGATAAGCTACATGAACGAATTCCCCTTCATTTGTTTTCAACAGTATTATCAGCGCAAACCATCTCATGGCTACTTTATTTAAATTTTGTTTTTCCCTGTTTGATCTTTCAGGGAATATTAGGGCATGGTGAAAGCTGCGTGCGAGCTACGAGCTAACATGGATTCTCGTCCACTTCTAGTATTCCACATTTTATTTTATATAATTTGTTGGATGACGTTCAATGAGTTAAACCGGTTCTATTATATCAGAGGCCTGCGTCAGCCCTTTGGCCAAATGCTTGATTGTTGAGTAAAATCCTCATTTTTGCATCAGTTACCCACAATATTGCTTCCTTCTTTTTTATCGCTTCACATTTGAAATACAAATTATACTATGCGATACTATGTTTTTTGAGCCTGCAGTAAAGTTCTATGTTAGAAAAAGCCCACCACGTTTGTTTTCTTATTTATTTATTTTTATAATTCGGACTGTGGAAGGCTACCACAGTGTGTTAAACCTAATATAACTGTCATACAATTAAGCTTTTTAAAATCATTGGTTGGAGAAACTGTTCAAACATGATATTTTTTATTCTATTTTTGGTGGTTCATCATAAAGGTTAGTTTGGAAAGGAACAGGGTTAGAATTCACTATAAGCCTTAAAAAAATCTTTAAAAAAGTAAAAATAAAATCCTACCTTTGTAGCCCTCCCCAAGTTCTTGACCTGACTGAAAACTCAGGATTTTTTTTTTGTTTGGCCTTGCTGATTTGTGATTAACCCATTGGGAATGTCCTCAGTTCAATTTTGAGGCAAACTAAAACATTTCACAACACTTACTTTTTTCTTTCCTCTTACAAATCACTCTCAAAACCAAGCAGTGTAAAAATGTTGATTTGCCAGTATGTCTAAATTTTTTTTCCTTTTTTTTTTCAAAGATGTATGCATTTTAATGGCATTATTTCACATATTTCACATTTTTTACATGTATTATTTTATGCATGAGATTTTTACAAGTTTTCTAAATTCTTTAATAAATTTATTTATTTGTTTATTTTTTCAAAGGAATTTTCTCAGGGTATAACTGACCTCACTTGACAGCAAGCCGTTTGGGAAGTGCTGGGCGTAATTATTAGTAAATTTATGGGCCAGCAGGAATCGTGGGGGAAGCGGGTCGAATATTCTTGCATACCTGTTGCCTTTGAATTTTTCTGGCAGTTAGCTGTCCAATGCTTAGAATTACAGCTAGTTTACCTGTCGGCAATTCTCACTGAAAGATGGAATCTAACCTCGAACTCTGAATCTGGGTCATTGCCTTTTTTTCTCCCTGAGTAACAGTGGTTGAGATTGTAATGAGTCTGCCGATCCAGGATCCACCATTTGGACCCAAAGCCATTAGTCGCACTAAGTATAAATCAGGTGATTGAGAAGTTGAGAATGCATTTTTATATTAGCATTGTCCATTTGTAACTCATGAAGACTGCACGCTTTCATTTTAAGATTTTTTTTTTGTTTTAATTGAAGATATTTGTTTATTTTACAAGAGTGCCTGTTGCAGGCTTGATTTCATTTTTCCTCTTTCCGTTTTAATTTTATTGTCCCCCCCCATTTTGTCTTTGGGTTTAAGATGCCTGAAGTTGTAGATCTTTGCGGTCTGATTTTCACTTGCATGGAAACTCATGCAAATTTACCAAGGTTCTGATTTCTATATTCTGCTACTTGGAGTTTACACATTTCAATGTAAATACTTTTCAGACTGGACTTGTGCTCCTGTTGCTACATGTTGCCTTGCCATGGGATCATATTAAGCTACTATACTATTGACCAGTTTCGCAAACATACGTTGAGCCAAATCCTAGACTGAACCAAATTTTCAAATGAGATTCTTCTGAGAAAAAGATCAGTTTAGCTGTGAAAGTGGCCCTGTATCGCACAGTGCTATAAAGATAAACCTCAGTGGACATGATGCTAAGAGCTGGAATGGAGTTTGCTCTAACAGACCAAGAGAAAATACAGTGTCTGAGGGGAAAGAGTATGAGCCACTGAGTCTCCCCTGCCTGACCGGTTTAGCAGGTATGGCGAGACTGTGCTTGCCATGTGGTGCGTGACTGACTGCCTCTCTGGAGGTCATTGTAGAGGTCTTGGCAGCCGTGGCGCTCTCGACCAGAGATAGCGTGCTGACAGAGAGGGAGAGAGAGAGAATGCAAATACTTGGAAGTTACGACTTTGTTTTTGTTGGTGCACTTTATAATTGCGTGATTAGGCTGCCTGGATGTTTGCTGTACCAATAGAGAGGGTAAAACTATGATTGAATTGACTCAGAGAGTGATAATACTGGATGGCTGCATTCAGGAAAGCCTGGAGATTGGGAGATGGAAGAAAGAGGGAGTTACAGAGAGGATTGTTGTGGAGGTAGAAACTGCTGCTGAGGGAGGGTAGTGGTTGTTTGAGCAGTCTTTCTTTCACTTCCCAAACTTCTGCTGTCCCCTGCTACTGTGCTGGCTTTACAGAGCATTGTGTGGGCATATGGGCAAGCCTATTCATGTTTTTATGAGTGTGTGAGTGTGTGTCTTTCTATGTATGTGTGTGTGTGTGTGTACTGATCTGACTGCATGTCATTGTTTGTGTCTTTGTGCTTTGCTGAGTCTGTCAATGTGTACCTGTCTGTCTTTTTGTCTTTGTGCATGTGTCTTTGTATTTGTGTGTGTGTGTGTGTGTGTGTGCATTTGTGTGCAAATCTGTTTGTCTTTCTGCTTGTGTGTCCTATTATGTAGGTGAGAGGGTAAATTTGTGTGTTTTATCTGTTTGTTTGTCTTTATGCTTGTATGTCCTTATGTGTGTGTGTGTGTGTGTGTGTGTGTGTGTGTGTGTGTGTGTTTGGATGTGTGTGTGTTTGTCTGTGTGTCCAGGTCTGCCTGTGTGTCTGTGTTTCTTTGAGTACGACTGGGCATATGTGTCCCATTATGTGTTCATGTCTGCACTACCACACCAGTTGTGCACATTAGATCTAACCGCGCATTAGCCTGAGGAAGGTAAGGCCCATTCTGTGTGATGGAGGCTCTGACATCTGCCCTTTCTCCTGTTCTATCATGGGACAGCAGCTATGGGGGCAGTGAGGGCCAGCAGGGGTCACAGAGCGCCCCCCAGCCCTGCCCCACCCCTGATTGGCACTAGCATGTGCAGAGGGCACTTGTGCTGATGCCCTGTGCATTAACCTCACCGGCTGCACTACCTCTCGCTATCAGGGGAAAAAAAGGGTTTAGCGGCTTCGGGCGAGCAGGTGGCAGCAAGGCCTGGCTTCCAGAAGGGCTATATTTAACCCTGAGGGAGAGAGAGAGAGAGAGGGAGAGAGAGGGGGGGAGGAAAGAGTTGTAAGCAATAGGGAGAGACTTGGGGTAGAGAAAGAGAGTGGCAGAAGCTAGAGAGGGAGAGTGAGGTCGAGAAACAGGGCGATATTTGGATAGAATCGAGTGAGGGAGAAAGAGCGATTTGGAGGGATTGAGAGAGAGTTCAGTGGGAGGGGCTGATTGAGCCCAGCTTGCCCCAGGCACAAAGCATGTTATCAGCTCAGATACTCTCTCAGAGCCAGGGTCCTACACTCGCCTCTGGCGGCTCATAATTACCCGCATTACTTAGCGTTACAGTTAATTTGGACTACCTTTATCACTGATATTATCACTCAAATCAGCTTCACTTAGCACTACAGTGAACTGGGACTACCTTCATCACTGATATTATCACTCAAATCAGCTTCACTTATCACTACAGTGAACTGGGACTACCTTCATCACTGATTATCACTCAAATCAGCATTACTTTGGACTTGGACAACCTTTATCAATGTTATTATCACTCGAATCAGCTTCACGTAGCATTACAGTGAACTAGGACTACCTTTATCACTGTTATTATCACTCAAATCAGCATTACGTAGCACTGCTTTGAAGTGGGACTACCTTTAACACTGTTGTCATCACTGAAATCAGCATTACTTAGCATTCCACTGAACTGGGACAACCCTTATCGCTGTTATCACTCCAATCAGCATTACATACCATTTCTTTTTCTTGGAGCCACCAATAACACGCTTATTATCACTCAAGTCAACAGAACTTAGCATTACTGTGAACTGTGACTACTTTTATCACAATTATTATTATTTGAATTGGCATTATTTAGCATTACTTTTTCCCAGAATCACTTTTAACATTCTTTCTCTCAAATAAGTATCACTTAGCATTACTCTGAACTGGGACCACCTTTATTACTTCTCTCTCATTCAGTATTAATTTGCTTTAATTTTTAATAGGAAGACCTTTAACATTGTTATTGCCACTCAAATCAGCATTTTTAGCAATAGTTTTTCCTGGAACACTATGGATCATAAAGCTTACAATTTTGAAATTAAAATTCATTCTCAGATATGCTTTTTCATTTTAGAGAAGCTAACACATTATTTGTATCAGGATGAAAATGAAAGTGTAATCCTCCACTTTGCTTTTTTATTGTCATGTCCTTATATGCAATTTTTATAACATATTGAAAATGAAAGAGGCAGAGCAAAATGGAGGATTTCATATTAATATTCATTATGATACAAATAGTGTGATTGCTTTTTGAAAAGGAAAAGGCATTAGAACGCATTTGCATTGTAAGATTTGCGTTTTTGTCATATTTTTGTTAGCATTATTGCGGGACACTTTTTGAAAATTAAATAGCAAATAAGTTAAATTTTTGATTTGTCATACAAAGTGCATACATGAACTTGAAAATGAAAAAGCAAAGTGTCGGATTACATCGTCATTATGACACAAATGATGAGTTTGCTTCTTGAAAAAGAAAAAAGGTTTTTTTTTAAAGCATTTTCATTTTAAAATTGTTAGCTATAAGCCTCCATATAGCACTGTCATTATCACTAAAATCAGCATTACTTAGCTCTGCCTTTTACTTGAACCACCTTTAACTCTTTTATTGTTCATATCAGCATTACTTGGCATTGCTCTGACCTGGGACGACCTCTATCCCTGTTATCACTCAAATCAGCAGTACTTAGCATTACTCTGAACTGGGACTACTTTTAACGCTGTTACCAGTCATATTGGCATGATTTGGCATAACCTTGAACTGAAACTGTTTTTAGCTTACTGGCCCTATGGGCCGATAAGGTATTGTCGTGGTGTGACGTCCGTCATCTGTCGTCCGAAACATTTTTTATCTTTTTTTTTTTTTTTTTTTTTGGCACGGTGAATTTTCGTGTAAATTTGCCATAACATACTACTGGACCATATCTCCAGAAGTTTATTTGGATTTTTGATTGAATCATTTTTGTCCGTTTTATGGGCCCTTGAAATTTTGGCCCCAATGTTAAAGATAGGACAGAGAAATTAAAAAAAAATTATTTCTGAAAAACTGCGTGATAATTTTTTTTCTACATCAGGCAATCAACTTATCTTGGTACTGTCAATGCACAGTGCAAGCGCCATTTTGATTGAATTGACGGAAGTGGGTCTAGTGGGGGCGCTGTACTTTATGAATATGCAAGATGGCCTGTGGAGGCTAAATGGTTGCAGATAGAGATTAAGTTTGTATCATTGACATATAGGAAGTCGTATATGACCTATATTTTGTCAATATTAAATTTGACCACAGATGACTTTGAAAGGTCAAACTTGAGGTCAGGGAAAATATTTACAATGTTAAAAGATATGACTTGAAATTTCAAAAAATTATTTTTCAAAAACTGTCTCATAACTTTTTTTATAAATCTGGTAATCAACTCACCTTGATACACTTTATGTGCAGTGGGAGTGCCATTTTGATTGAATTGACAGAAGTGGGTCTCGTGAGGGCGCTGTACTTTAACATTGGGTCTTATGGAGAATGGGCAAAATCGCCTGTGGAAGTTAAATGGTTGCAGATAGAGATTAAGTTTGTATTACTGACATATAGGAAGTTATATATGACCTATATTTTGGCTGTGTTAAAGTTGACCTCAGATGACCTTGAATGGTCAAACTTAAGGTCAAGCAAAATCCTACAATTTTCAAAGGCTTCTAGGCTTGAAAACATTGAAGATTGGGAACATATGTGTATTGAACACTTATAGGAAGTCATTCAGTTGCAATCAAAATTATTTAACCCCCATTGCAATTTGGGTTTACTGGCAAAATTTACAAACTTTCAGCTGTTTGTGATAAACAGATTAAACAAGAACATTTCAAATAGCTCAACACAACTAATATTACAAGTGGTTTCTCCAATTTTAGCACAAAATGCCACTTCTAATGACTACTGCAGTCTCAAAATTATTCAACCCCCCGAATAGAATCCATCATTAGAGCATATTTGCAGATCAGGTGTTGTCTCAAGCACACCTAATCAAGAGCCAAATTAGTTGAATCAGGTTTGCTTGAGATAGAACACATCAAATACTTGCACTCACTAGGGGTTTGTTGACAGTGACATTTGATTGCATATGGCTGTCAAGAGAATCGTCCAAAAAGCTAATAGAGGAGATCATTGCCTGGCACAAACAAGGAAAAGGATACAAAAAGGTACCACAGGCGTTGAATGTTCGTAGAGATACAGTTGGAAGCATAGTTTGCAAGTTCAGAGTTAAAGGAAGAATGGCTACAGTACCAGGATGTGGCAGAAAGAGGAAGCTATCAATGGCTGTCACCAGATTCCTGAGGAGACGGGTGGTCAAAAACCCTCGAGTGACTGCAGGAGACCCGCAGCAAGACTTGGAGGCAGGAGGCACTGAGGTTTCAGTTTGCTCAGAAGGGCGCATACTAAACGTTGAAGGTCTCCAAGACATACACCACAACTGATCCAAGAGCACAAGCTCCAATATGCTCAAAACCATATCAATAAGCCACAGAGGTTTTGGGATACTGTTCTGTGGAGTGATGAAACAAAACTGGAATATTTTGGGCTTATGAATCAGTGGTATGTCTGCAGGAGGAAGAAAGAAGCATATGCTGAAAAGTACACCCTGCCTACATTGAAGAATTGTGGGGGCTTTTTGATGCTCTGCGGCTGCCTTGCTTCCTCTGGCACTGGAAACCTGCAAAGTGTGGAGGGCAAGATGGATTCAGTCAAGTACCAGGATATCCAAGGAGAAAATGTCATGCCGTCTGTAGGGAAGCTATGCTTGGGCATCATTGGAGCTTCCAAAAGGACAATGATCCTAAGCATACCTCAACATCCACCAAGGCTTGGTTTCAGAAGAAGTCTGGGAAGATTCTAGAGTGCCAATCACAGTTGCCTCACTTGAACCCCATAAAAAATCCCTGGTAAGATTTGAAGAAGACAGTTGCAGCATGCAAACCCTAGAATATTGGTTAACTGGAGGCCTTTGTCCATGAGGGACTGGGCTAAGATTCCTTGGGAATGCTACCAGAAGCTGTTGTCTGCCTATGCATCACATCTCCAGCAGGTCATAGTGACAAAAGGGTCCTCTACTAAGTATTAAAGATGCTTGTCGTGAAGGGGTTGAATAATTTTGGGCCTGTAGTGGTCATTAAAAGTGGCATTTTGTGTTGAATTTGCAGAAGCTACTTTTAATATTTGTTGTGTTATGCTATTTAAATTGTTCTTGTTTGATTTGTTCATTGCAAATAGCTGAAAGTTTGTACATTTTGCCATTGAACCTAATTTACAATGGGAGTTGAATAATTTTGATTGCAACTGTATATGAACTTTCATTTGGTGGCCTTGAACTTGACCTTTGGTGACCTTCGAAGGTCAAACTTCACGTAGTGAAATTTCAATGACATCTATCACCAAAACTATTACAGATAGAGCTTAGGTTTGTATTTTGGGCATATAGGAAGTCATGTATTAAGTTTCATTTGGTGACATTGAACTCGACCTTCAGTGACCTTCAATGACCAAACTTCACAGTGAAATTTCAATGACTTATATCAGCAAAATCATTACAGATAAAGTGTAGGTTTGTATTGGAGATGTACAGGAAGTCATATATGAACTTTCATTTGGTGGCCTTGAACTTGACCTTCGGTGACCTTCGAAGGTCAAACTTCACATAGTGAAATTTCAATGACTTCTATCACCAAAACTGTTACAGATAGAGGTGAGGTTTGTATTGTTGGCTTATAGGAAGTCATGTATGAAGTTTCTTTGGGTGACCTTGAACTTGACCTTCAGTGACCTTCAATGGCCAAACTATGCAGTGAAATTTCACTGACTTATATCAGCAAAATCATTACAGGTAGAGTGTAGGTTTGTATTGGAGACGTATAGGAAGTCATACATGAACTTTCATTTGGTGACCTTCATATTGACCTTCAAAGGTCAAACGTGACCAAGAGAAAATTCAATGACTTCTATCACTATAAAGGTCACAGATGGAGCCTAGGTTTGTGTTACTGACATCTGGGAAGTCACATATGAACTTTCATTTGGTGACATTCAACTTGGCTGTTGGTGACCTTTGAAGGTCAAACTTGACATAATACAATTACAATGACTTGTATTGCCAAAATGGTCACAGATTGAGCCAAGGTTTGTGTAGAGACATTTAGAAAGTCATACATGAAGTCCATTTGCTGACCTCAATTTGACATTTTGTGACCTTTAAAGTTCACAATTGACAAATTGAATTTTCAATGACTTGTATCAGAGCTAATACTTGTTATTTGTAATATTTGTTTGTATTACAGGAGGTCTTAAATGTATGTGAACTTTTATTTGGTCATCTTGACATTGATTTTCATTGATTCAAACGTCAAACTTTACATGGAATTTTCATAACTTGTATCATCACTGTAAGACTGCTTGCCGGTAAGCTACAGGACCCTTTGTCCTATTTTTGTCGTTGTTATTATCCCTCAAATCAACATTACCTAGCATGACACTGAACTTGTTTATCATTAGTATTATTGCTAAAATTAGCAGTGCTTCAGCGTTGATCAATAAAATTAAAGTCAATCGTAAACTCTATGACACTGTAGGAGCTTTTGAGCCCGACTGGAGGAATTTCGCAAGATATTTTCGGTGAAATGTGATGGAGACTCACCTCGTTTAAGTCTGCAGTGCTTCATAACTTTTGACAATAGGTGTCCCGCAAGACCCGCATAACTGGGCACAGATTGCTCTTAGTTCTGGAACAAGTTGTCTTTTTTTAAATAAAAACATTTCCATTCAAAATTGCAGTTGCTCTGGAACTTGCGGTATGTGTGTTAGTATATTGCGGCATGTTCTGTGTGTTGCACAGAAGAGATTGATTGTGCAAACCAGCGACATTACACCATTAATGAATACGTCTTCACTCTCCAAGGCTACCTGTGTCATTGCTCTCCAGTTCGCTGATTGGAGGAATCTTATTAGTGGGGATCAAACACGCAACCAGCCCAATGCACCCTGAGTGTCAGTAGCATTTTCGTGAGAATGGGCGAGAAAAGACCCCTCCCTTCCCATTCCAATGCAATGCCATCCTATGGAGGAAGGGCACAGAATGGGGGCGGGAGGTGAGGTGCTGACGGAAGGGTTTGGCTTTGCCGACCTTGGGATATCCAGAGGAGAGCTGCGGAGTCAGGACGGGAGAGGTGCTGAGCTGGCAGTGGGTTGAAGAGGGGATGGGGGGGGGAAGTTGGGTAAGAGAGGAGTTTGACTTCTCCAGCAGGGGCTTATGCATTCCCTTTGACATTTTGCTCTTGCATTTCCTGTTGTCCCCTCCTTCTCTTTTTGTAGATTCCCTAAAATGAATCCCACTGGCTTCTGGGCGATTTGTCTTGTTTAGCACTTCATGGTGCATGGATGTATCATTAGAATGTATGAATGTTTTTGTAGTGTACTTATCTAAAGATTCTTATGCAAAACTTTGAATTTTCAGAAGACTATCAAAGCAAACCAGCTCTTGAAAGTGGTGAAGTAAAAATTTCACAGCTGCCTTTGGGGAATGTTGCGTTTTTCAAATTTTGAGGGCGCTGCGGTTTAGAGAATTGGAACCTCCACGTAGCTTGGTCACACTCGAAAGCTTTCTCTGCAAATGGAGAATTGTAGCCAAGACGTAAAAGTGGAACCTTTGGCGAGCGCTAACAGGTTTGATTGACAGAGTAGGGCAGTGAGTGCCAAAGCAGTGAGTCCCATGCGTTCAGTTAAGTCCCTGACGCCCGTCTGTCTTCTCGGACTGTTTCCATGAACTGAAATGATGTTTAGGAGCTTCTCAGTATCAGGACAGCAATGGCAGTGCTGTAAACTCAGAGAGCCCTCCACAGCTCACTGCTGTTGGTGCACCATGTTATGACCGCATGGTGTTGATCTGCAAAATGGTGCGTACTCCTGGCAAAAATTGTGGAATCGCCACACACAGAGGTTGTTCATCCAGGTTTTTTACTTCATGGCAAATGAAGAAATCGCAGATATGACACTTTTTTTGTTTATTAGCTTAAAAATCCAGCTTCATGAAACAGACCTCGGACAAATAAGACTAAATAATTTTCATAAAGGGCATTTTGTTTTCATAAACAAATACAGGAAATAAATATGGAATCACTCAATGTTGAGGAAAAACTATGGGCTCACCTTGTAATTGGCATTTCTAAAAGAAATCCCAGCACAAATCTGAATGTGCATATTACTCTGCAGTGGAAAGAGTGCTTGCAGACCTTAAAGAGGTGTTGGACTTGGCTAGTTGAGAGGAAGTATGGCACCTCGATAGAAAGGGTTATAAAACTGCTCCAAGAAGGAAATTCTACTCAGAAAGTGGCAAATGACCCTGACTGTTCTCAGTCAGCTGTGTCTAAAATTTGGTGTAAGTATCAACAAAATGGGAAATTTATAAAAGGACAACATACTGGTGGACCAAGGAAGACTTCAAAGCATCAGGACAGTAAACTCAAAGCAATTTCTCTTGAAAATAGAAAATGCACAACAAAACAACTGAAAAGCAAATGGGCAGAAACGAGAGTCATTGTTTGAGACAGAACTGTAAGGAATCAGTTGAATGAAATGGGATTAACATGCAGAAAAGCCAAACAAAACCCAGCAATAACTCCTAAAAAGAAGAAACCAACGTTACATTGGGCTCAAGAGAAGCAATCACGGAGTGGGAATGATTAGATGATAGTGATATTCAGTGATAAATCATGAATCTGCATTGGCCAAGGCAATGATGCGGCACTTGGTGTCATTCCAGTGAAACATATAAAGATGACTGCTTGAAGAATACAAGCTAATCATTTATGATATGGGGTTCCATGCCAGGTAAAGGACCAGGGGAGATGGCAACTACTATATCAACATTAAAAACGCAGGTGTACATTGAAATTTTGGACCATTTTCTGATTTCATGAATAGAGAAAAGGTTTTGTGATGTTAAGTCATTTTTCAGCCCTAGAGCAAAGAATGTAAAAGCTTCTCTTCACGAAGGCATATTAACTCAATCCCATGGTCAGCAAACAGTCCAGATCTCAATCCAGTTGAAATGTTTTGGTGGAAATTTTAAAAAATAGTCCATGATGAGGTTCCATCCTGCAAAGCTGATCTGTCAACCACTATTTGAGAAAATTGGAACCAGCTTCATGGAAATGTTGTTATTCATGAGTGAAGTCCATGCCTTAAAGAATTCAGGCCTTCTTGAAAGCCTGAGGAGGTGAGCATTGGGTGATTCTAGAATTTTTTCCCCTACTTGATTATCAAAAAATACGACGCCATTAATTACCATAATTTTATCTAATTTGCTTGAGGTGTTTTGCATGAATCCTGAATGTTAAGCTAATAAACTAAAATTGTTTGTGTCATATCTGCAATTTGTTTACTTGCTATGAAGTAAAAAGGCATGATGAACATCCTCTAAGTATGGTGATTCCATAATTTTTGTTGGAGGTTGTTGTTCGCACCTCTGTGATGTTTGATGTTTCGTTGGATCATTGACCTTCTTAATCCACATCATGCCAGAAATGCCATAGCAATGAGAAAAGGTGTTCCTCTCACTATTTGGCTCACAGTAACAAAAAAGGCAAAATAAAAACACTGAGGTCATTGGGTTCCAAACTTTGTTGTTAAATAGGTGGTAATTTCATTTTTTCCCCTTAAAATACAACCCAGCTCAGGGTTGTTTTATTATAATTTGATTTATATTCCTCATTTTCCTGAAGATGGCCAGGTCTTGTGCCCATGTGTCTGCAATTTCACCAGTAAAAAGACTTCTGATTGATCTCAGTCTCTAATTGGTTCTGTTACAGATGAGTTGCTTTTCATACAGTTTTATTGCATGCATATTAAAACTTACACATTGTGTTTGCTATATAACCCAATAGGCAACTATATGCCCTCAGGCATTTTATTCCTCATGATGTGCATAGCCATTTCTTTCAGAAGTGATTTTAGTTATCCCCAGTTAAAAATTCAGAATTAAGAAAAATGAAAAGCTTTTGAAAATTCTGATATAGTCAATGCAGTCGCAACAAAGATCAACATATGCGGGGGTTGGCCAAGACCATGTTTGGGAACCACTGATTTAATGAAACATGCAAAAATCCAGAGTAAATTGGGATGTCTATAAAACGTGCTCAGTATGTGGTAACAGCCACTGCTCCTAATAATGTTATATCCCTCTCTATTATTCTGTCTGATGGAGCCCATTTTCTTGGTCAACTCTGGTTATGAGATTTAGATTCTGTGGAACAGGAGGTCTCTTGCGGTGCTATTCTCCTGTAGTTTTATGAAGGCCATTTGTCCTTGAGAGTGTCTGTTGAAGAGCCATCGGAGACCTTTAGAGCGTGCTAAAAAGCCCTTGCCTACCCTCATTTCTTTTCGGCTTGGAAAGCGGTCTTTTTTAACTACCAAAGCAGATGTTGTTTTTGGAGACCTGTGGATGCAAAACTGCTGCACCTCTCTCCAGAACCAAGCCCTGCAGTTGGCTGCTGTCCGTTAGTTTGGGGAGTGGGAAGGGATCTGGTCATGCCGCTATTTTTGAGACACTCTGGCAAAGCAGGGTGGCATGGCGGTGGCTGGGTTATCGAAGATGCGAAAGATGGTAGGTGGACTGGCTGTTGTGCCTTTGAAAGGGGAGAAAGCGTTTTCTTTGAGAAGCTTTCTAACGTTCTTATTCATGCGCTGTAGTATGTCCTGAGGCGTAGCTGGGTATTAATGTTGTCATTCTCCAGTTTTCAACTAGTTTCACGTACAGCTCATTCCTTAGCAAGTTTTCCTGTGATAGGGATGTATTAATCTTCGAGTTTCAAGTCCAATTTGATGATACACCACGCAGAGCCTACAGGATTTTTTCTGAAATCAGCCATGTGACACTCTGGAGGTTTGGCAGGGTATTATAATGTCTCTTATGAAGAACAATTTAAATGTAATACTATAATAGCTATACAACTTAGTTAGCAACTACGCTTTTGGGAAGTGCACCCGGGGGAAAGTAAAGAAGTGGAGCATAGCGGTCGTCGCGCTGTTGGAGCAGTCCTGGAGCATACAGCGTTGCCGCCTGCCTTCAAATAATATCATAAGCATCAGGGATAAAGCGCATCTCAACTATGCGAAAACATAGCATACAACCCGTACGAAATGGGCTCAGTCATAAGGTTGCCCATGTTCTGACCTCTCGACATGCCGCCAGGTAACTTGTTTGTGGATTGTTTGGTCTGTGCATAACAGGTCAACCAGAAAAGGGTCCACAAGCTGAAAGAGGGCATATCGCCACCTATCGTAGCGGAGACGGACATGCTGCCTATGCAGCATGCATAGGCAATAAATCGACATTACTCGCGTGCATGTATACTGGGACAAGGATAGTGGTCCTATTAAATGGCCTAATCAAGCTATTACCATAGCTCGACTTAACTGTGCATGTAATCGCACTGAGTATTATGCCATGGCGAACGCAAATGCAAAAGCAAGAGCTTGAGAATCCACCACTATCCTTTAAGGGTACATTTCCCAAAAGCTTAGTTGCTATGTCAGTAACTTAGCTACGTAGTTTGAAGCAGAGCTAAACTAGTTAGCAACTAAACTTTTGGGAAACGTACCCCAGGACTGCTGTTTGCAACATGCCGACATTGTTTAACTGAAATCGCGCATGTCGCAGGCAGTACATTGAAAATGTTTACTCATTTACGTCATCCAAGTGTGAATATTACCAATACAAAGACAAAACCTTCGTAGACCTAAGTATGTTGTTCTAAAGATATGGGCCCTCCATTTTTCAAGAAATTATTGTCAATTATCCATTGTGTTTAGTGGCCCGCGACAACAGCATTCTGAGTCCAGAGTGCTGTTTGCTCTTAGATTCTGTTTAGATGACTTTATGTCTGCGGAGGTACTGGTTTGCTTGGCTGGGCTACCATACGATTTTACCCTCTTACATTATGATATCTTTTATTTAGGCCAGTTTCACAGATACACATATTAAGCCTCATCTTGGAATAAATTCAGCATTGTTGTTATCGCCTCTATTTTATATGTTTATTTCAAGCTAATGTGCAGGTAAATCTTTGGAGATTAGGGTGAATCAGGAGGTGTTGAATGCAAGCCCTGCTGCCTGCTATTTAAAGCCCTGCGCATGCATCCGTTGATCAGCCCTCCTGTCGCCCATCACTCAAACTGTGCAGGTGAGGTCGGGTGAGCGCAGAGACTACACCAGTTGACTGGGGTTCTCAACCTTACCTAGAGACGGCTGGTGTGGGTGCTCTAATGACTCTAATTAATAGAATCGGTTATGTTGCTACTTGGTTGGGCTGTTTGCATTTTCCCTGTTCAGAAGCCTCCAGGGTCGACCAGAATACATGGAATCACGTGATTGTCTTTGGTCGGTATTAAAAAAAAGACCCCCTTCCTCTACTGTGGACTAGCCTAGCAGGTGACTTAAAGGGGCTTTTTGCTGATATTGGACCATACAAAGTTTCAAATGTTTGTTTTGTTTAAATAAGTTACACAGAAATCATACACTTTTTCCTGCTGCAGTTGGGATAATTGGGTATACAGTGCTTAACTAATTAATTAGACCACCACCCAATGTAAGTTTTATGCCACAGCTGCCCTAATAGTGTTGGTAATTACCAAAATAATTTTTATGTTTCTGTAATGGTAATCCACCAGAATGTGCAAGCTCTTTATCTGAAATTATATTTTTAATGCTATAATATAATTATTGTTGTTATCCATGAATCTTTGAATTTACCGTTTTACAAAAAAGAAGAAAAAATAGTTAAGCACATTATTATTTTTTGATAAGGTGCCGAATAACAGTTATTTTCTTGCATTCCTGAAAATAAAAATTAGTTTTAGTGGTGGAATGCAAGAATGCAAGCTGTTATCAAGGCCAAAGGAGGCCATACAAAATATATATATATTTTTTTGTTTGTTTTTATGTGTGAATAAAGACTATTTAGTGGTTTCCATTCGTTATTTGCCAAAGAAATAACAAAATAATTTTTAGTTTTAAACAAGTTTTTGACAAATTTCTGAAATATTCGTGTTTCCTCGTTTTTTATGACAGGTGGTCTAATAAATTTGTTAAGCACTATATATCACCCACATGACTTCCCTGTGCATTTGCTATAAATACAACTACTACTGCAATGCATGGCGATTGCTTACTACACCTAACCTAGCAGCAACCTCTGGGTCTAGAAAGGGAGGCCGAAGCGGAAGTGCCAAAAACGGCAGTTCCTTGAATGGCTACTTGAAGCTGGCTGCAGGTGAGTCAATCCCCAGAGACCTCATGTTAAAAAGCCCAACTATTAAGGGGACCTATTATGCTGTTTTTTCTGGTTATAATATAGTCCAAAAGAGAAGTTGATAAACTTTTTTAGCAAAAATAAATAAATGCATTTTTTAAAAATCATGATTTCTCGGCAATTGAATTCCTGTCATTTCTGAAAAATGGGGTGTTCTGAGTCGGTGCCCCTGTGTGGACTGAGCTCTAATTGGCCAGTGAACAGGGGCTCCGTGTCAATGGACAGCAACAATGTCATAATCTTCCAGCTACTGGCAAGTTTGTATACAGATGACCTTGTAAGTAGCTTGCTGGCCAGGTATTAAACCATATGATGAGCATGTTATGGTAAAGGCTAAGTAAGCATTGATGTTACGTTCACAAAGAAAGCAACATGCAGTCACTATAATGGCTTAACTACACTTGTAATTCATTCTCTAATGTAGAGAATTGTCCGTATCTAGCATCTGTATTATAGCCACCGTTAACATTCCATTTACTGCACTATCTGCTTTATTAAAAACGGGCTGAATTCGGTTAAATACGGTCTCTCATTCTGTTCCTACGTGCTTAAGAACCAAAAAAGTGAGTTTTTAGTTATGTGTCCCCTTTAAAGCATAAATAAATGTTTACAGCCTGGTTCAAAAAAAGTTTGTGTCTGTAGCTAATTTTCCCACCCACGGGGGGGGGCGGGCGGGGTAGCTATTGTAATATGCACGGCTAGTTACTAGGTTTGTTAGCTGATGTTAACATTGTCTTGATGACATTAGTTTGCTCCCTTGCATAGCTGTGTGAACTACGTTTCTGTATCAACTTTCAATTAATAAGCACAATTACAGTGATTTTGAGATGAAGTGGTATGTGTCTGTGAGGAACATGTAAATGCTTAGGGTTTACTTTTCGTTATTACCAGTGTTTCTTACTTTGCAATAAGACAAGATTTTATCGGAGTTACAGTTTCATTCGTTTCTGTATAGCTCTCGCTGGCGAACTGAGCTTGTGAACCAGCATGAATTGCTTAAAGGAAGGGGCTACAGGAGGGATAGGAGCAGCAGTGCAGGAGGGGCAGTTCATAATCAAAATCTTTCTCTCTTTTTCTTTTCTCCAAAGTTACTGACTGCAGCTGAAAGTTATTCTTAGTTAAGGGTATGATCGCTTTGAGTGACAGGTGGATGTTGTCATGGGGTCTTAGCCGCTAGTCTATCCGTGGGGTGTCACCTCAGCTAGGCTATTTTAACTTGAACTTGACCTCTAGGCTGCTCGTGCCAGTAGGAAAATTTTTCATGCAAATATTGGATAAATAATTTGCTTGTTGTATGATGAACTATACTAACACTCTGTCCAAGAAGTCTGTGCACAAAGTTTTCCTGTGCATGAAATTGTAGCATTTAATTTATGTGTTAGCACTAATCTGCAAGTATTTGTGTTAGCTTGTTAACTAGCTAATTATCCAGCAAATGAGTACGCCTTTAGTTGGTCTTTGTGCAAGATGCCCAACTGTGCTAATGATGCAAATGGGAGCATATTTTTGCCATAGTTGTTAATCCGGCATGCACCTAAGTTACCACGCAATGGAGATGTCTCAGAATTTTGGGGATAATACGTTTGGATGAAAGGTGTCTGTGTGAGGTTAGGAATCTGCCACCGCTACCCAACCAGGATGGTGTAGCGTTCGGCCCGCCGATACGTACTGCTGGAAGGCTCCGACCCTCAGCTACTTCTCCGGGGCAAGGGATGGCACCTCCAACTTTCATTGTTTTTATGCATTCACTAAATCGTCCCTTGAGAATCAGCTGGCTCTATGTCCACTTTTCGCAGAAATGGAGTTAAGCATACCAGGACATTCTAAAATCAGTTAGGTTTATGTCACTTAGTGCTTAGCTCCAACCTAAAGTCTACACCATATTAACACGTAGAAACATTTAGTTCTATATCCTGAGTGGGGCTCGTTTCAAATCAGGTGGTTCTATGTCCAAGGAACCAATCAGGGTCCGTACCTGGATCATGTGACATTAAAACAAAATGGCCAAGGAGCACATGTAAAGCACAAAATGAGAACTGCTCAGAAAAAAACGTTCGATTTTGATCCTTCTGAAAGACTAATGGATTATTTTGATGGGTAAGTTGTTCACCAACAATGTATACACACTGTAAATCTTAATTTTGTCGTGTTAGGACTGGTGTGGAAAAGTCACATTCGTCAATATGCACGGACATAGAACTACTTAATTCTCAAACAATCAACCCTAGGCCTAGTGTGCTAATGTACAGTGCACTTAATATACAATTTGTCAGCGACATCGGGGCAACCCAGGAATATCGGGGGAGACCCCCCTACCCCCCCCCCCGCCCGCTCGCCTGCCCCACCCGAACCCCCACCCCACCCACCATTTAAGCCCTAGCTAGGCCTACCCCAATATTGTAGTTGATTTTACAGAACATAGGCCTATGCTATTTTCACAGAAAATCAAATTTTATCGGGGGGAGGCTATCATGAAAATAGTTTTGTTTAATGTTTGTTCAAAGTTGTTCATGTTCAAATTTGGCATTTTTGGACGGGCAAGGCTGTCCCGGTGTCAGGTCTAAATGAGAAAGGTGGCTCATTTATAAACTTGTGTATTTGATATACATGTAGTTATTTTATATGTGAGTGTATGAAGCATTTTGATGCCAAATTTTGCATTTCATTTCGTATATATACTTAATTTTTCTAATTTTTATTTTTCATGCTATTGATTCTGGTCAGTGGGCAATGCTGTCCAGTGTCACAGGTTCAAATGAGAAGGTGGCTCATTCATCAATCTGTTAATTTGATGCAATACTTTTATCTATGAGTGTATGAAGCATTTTCAATACTCATTAATCCTCAGTCTTATAAACGTCGTTCATGGTGTCCCAGTACATTTTTTGTGAAATAAGTATAAAATACAGGTAAACATTCATTGACTAAAACGTTCTTAGTTTGTTCATAACTTTTTTTAAAACAACTCTGATGGACATAGAACTTCCTGATTTCGATCATATGTAAAACCAGTAAAGGCACCAGGTCCTATGTTGGACATAGAACTTGTTGACCAAGGGCAACTTAGGTTCCTTGGAATCAGAAGGTTCTATGTCCATTTTTGACTGCTTATATCTCTAAGCCTATGGAGATTTTGAACATGTTTGCAGTATGTTTAGGGTACCTTCCACAGTCAACAATATTCCGCACAAAATAAATTTTGATAACTCTCTAAACATCAGAGATAAGACAGTTGAAATTTTCAAACTCCATTTTCTCAAAATGAGGAAAAGTGGACATTGAACCAGCTGATTCTCAAGGGACGAAATGTATACAGCAAGAGATCGTCATGCAAAAACTATACCTAACGGTCCCAAGTATTTTTGGAGTTCATGCTAAGTCAATTTAAATGAATGATTGAAAATGGGTTAAGACCAATTGTTATTTACATGAGATGGTCAGTGCTTCACCAGTTTTCAGTTCACTATTCGCCACTGGCTGGGAGTTGGGTGAAGTCAGGCACTACCAAAATGGCAATGGCTTGGAGCACCTAATGAGCCTCATCATGGCTTTTCAGAACTCTGTGGGTGACATCACGGAGACTACGTCCATTGTTTCAAGCCCCAAGCTCCAGACATGCCCTCAACCCTGTGTGCATCTGTGACATAGAGTACAGCTGTCATAGCATTGCATGGCGAATCATTCATAACGTGAAGAGGACTGGTTGTGATGATAGTGCCGACAGTTTGTTCTGCACCTAGTCGCACAGGCTACAAAAAGCTTGAAGCTAGAGCTGGAATTTTTCCCTCTTTTACCTGCAAGTACAGTACGGACGATAGAATGGCAAAAGGACATTACAAAAATGACATGTAAAGTATACATGCTAGCAAATAAGTACACACGTAAAAGTTCACTGAGAGCATTTTTGTCTCGAGGACTACCAAAGAGAACTCCAGTCGGAGTTACCTGTCCTTTGAAACGAATTCAGAGCGATGCAGCCGTACCTTCCATAACCCTTGCAAGTGACGTTAATTAGGACATACCCACACCGAAGATGAGGGGATGACCGACAGTCTGTTATGTGAGACAACTGGATAATGTACCCTCCAGTTGGGCACCTGGGCAGTCGACGACGAGGCAGAGTCTGGGAGGAGGCATAGGACAAAAGTGTCTTTGAGTTTATGGGCATTACCACCATGCCTGCTGCCCATCAAGGTGCCCTTGGACAGAGAACACAAAAACGCTGTAGAAATGCCTGCCTGCACTGTAGGACTCGGCTCTTCATCCATCTGTCATTTATAAGTGAGATTTATTGTGTGTTTTTGCCCCCCCACCACCATCTGTTAGTGGTCCCTCTCTCCCTGTTTATCTCTGTGAGAGATCGGAGCAGCGAGTAGTAATGTAGTGTTGAAAGACTCGAGAGATGGATGGAGAGATAGAGAATGGAGCATTCTGTCCTCCTCCAGTCCCTGCTGAAGCTGTGGTCTTGTGCAATTCTGTGACGGCACGTGGGAGGAGAGATGTGTCCAACGGTACCTCCACACCTCCAGGAGAGGGATTTGGATCTGGTGACATTATCGTGTAACGAATGTGCCGTCATCGTGCCAAACCTCCAGGGAAGAAGACTGATTAGTTTCTGACTGAAGGCGTTTTGCGAAACTGTTAAAAGCTGTTGCCAATGTTTGCTGTCTTCAGCGGTCATCGGAAGAGGATTGTGTCAATCATTAAACTATCTTTCAGAGAACTCTGTGGAAGATTCTGGAACCTGGTGCATCTTGCAGTTGGGTATTAGTTTAGAGTTTCGTCCACTTTTTACCCCTCAGCCCCAACTAAGGGGCAGAGGGGTATTGTCGTCGCGTGCGATACCCGTCCATCTGTCTGTCTGTCTGTCCCGTAAAGTTTTGTATTCCGCACAATAACTTGAAAACGCCTTCGTCAATCAACGCCATTTTCGCTTTTTTGCTTGGTCTTGTGTACCTACAGAAGCCTATCGATTTTTATGACCCTTGGATGTTCAGTATGGCCACAACAGCCGCCATCTTAAATTTTGTATTCTGCACGATAACTTGAACATGCCTTTGTCAATCTACGCCGTTTTTGCTTTGTTGCTTACTCTCGTGCACTTACAGAAGCCTATCAGATTTGACGGCACTCGGATATCCAGTATGGCCGCCACGGCCACCATCTTGAATTTTGTATTCCGTCAGGATAACTTGAAAACGTCTTTGTCAATTTGTATTCATTCCAAACCATCTAGGGACTGAGGGGTAACGCCCGCTTTGCGGGGCTATTTTTTTTTATGTTTCTGCGGTCTGCTGGAGAATACAGACAGGGAGAGATCGGTGGCGCTGGGTTTGAGGTGGGGGCAGGCACATGTTGCTCATCTGTCCCTCTTCGCCCGCTCCCCGCGCCGTGTTTGCCTCACTTCTTCTCCAGCCGGGCCTCCCGCTTCGATGCCGCCCGCTGCTCTCCCTACATCTCTGTTCTTTAATTTTCAATTTGTTTCATTGTCATCCAGACACAGCCACTCTGCCCCCTAAACAAACAGCGTAATGCCAGATAAAAGGGTCAATGCCGCGTGGAAATTCCCCTCCGAGTCCCAACGTGGCAGAGCTCCATATCCTGTTGTACTAATCTGAACATTACGGCAGTTTTTAAGTCGTATCATATTTCTTCTTTGGGCCAAGAAGTGGGGGGCATGCTCTTCAAAACCAAAGTCTGTATTATGGAGGAGAATGGGATTTTCTTTTTAGCTGCTTTAATCTTTAACTGATTGGAAGAAAATTCGTAGACAATGTATTGTGGTTGGAGAACATCAAACGGCAGTTGTCGTCTTCTTACTGATGTCAAGCAGGTAATGGACTGGCCGCCCACATGGATAATGGTGCGCTAGTTTTTGATTAATTCAGCCGCTTCTGTTGCGGCCGCTTGAGCGCGTACACATGCCCACACATCCGCCATCTTCCCATCATGTTCGAGCCCTTATTTGACCTTAACAATTGGTCAACTTTCAAAATACAACTGGCATGTGAGAACTTCATAGTGCTGCCTTAGAAGCCCAAATATTCAAAGTCCAATTTCCTGTGACCTATCGTGAGATTATTAGCCTCCGCCACAAAGTGCAGTCGGGGATATTGCAATGGCGCTTGCCCTTCCGTCCGTCTGTCCGTCTGCCCGGATAAGTAGGGACAAGTTGAATGATATTTTGTGTGTGTGTAGTACTAGTCATGACCTTGATTGGGTTTGAAAGCAAGACTCCATTGTATTGGAGGATATTGATGACAATGTCCTCCTGTTTTCCCCAAATTCTTCTCTAAAATGCATAGGATTACGTCATTTTTGCTGTAGGGCTTGTTCTAACAGTTGCTGTATAGTGTTCTTTCTATCAGAATCATCACTTCTGCACGAAAACTTCACATTTTCATTATCACTAAAGAACAGAAACAATTTAGATTTTTTATTCTTGATGTGCGGTTACCTCTAAATTATCAGTGAAATTCTAAGAAATTCTTTGCCACGTTGCTAAACAACAAGAGTGATCTGTTGAGTACATGGATTGATCTAAAATATTATATCGGAGCTGAAGTGTTCTTTTAATGGTCTATTGTGCTTGACTTATCTGGTCCAGTCATAGCTGATGAGTCAGTACAATTCTAACATGATGGAGACATTGGGGGAAGAGGCTTGTGATATTGCTGAGCTATTGTTTGTACTGACGTAATGGTCTTGTGTTGTCATGCAACCTGGTAATGGTTGAGAGGCACATAAGTAATGGGTGGAATGTTTTAAAAGCGTGTTTACAGAAATACTGTGACTGAAGCACACTGCATTTCCCGATAAATGTGCAGATTGTGGAATGGTGAGCTCTTGTGTGATGTGGTTTGTCTCTCTCTCTCTCTCTCTCTCCCTCCCTCTCTCCCACTTTCCCTCCCTTCTGTTCTCCTTCTCACTTGTTCCCTCTCCCTCTGTAACCCCTGAAACTCTTTCAATCTCTCGCCTTGTCTCTCTTACCCTCTCACTCTCTCTGTCTTTCTCTCCCTCTCATCCCCTGTCCCCCCACGCCTCACACTCACAGGGTCAGACAGTCTCCCTGCAACCTGTAGCTCGGGTGAAAGAGGTGTTGTACCAGTACCAGCCCCTGCAGGTCCTCACCTATGGCCCCCTCGTGCCTGAACTAGAGCAGCTAGGGAGGCTGGGGTAAGTAATACCCCGTCTCCCCCCACCCCCAACCCCCCATCCCCCCACCCTGCCGCACACTGCAGAAACAGCAGAGGAGGAAGGCCATGGTTCATACAGTGGTAGTCCTCCCCAGTGCTCTGTTTTTCATCTCCTGGATTTGCTATTGGCTCAGTTTTTCAGCCGTGAGGGAGAACGCATGAGTGATTGATAATGTTTAACGGCACTTCCAGCACTATCTTAAGGTCATATTGAGCCTGACTGCGTCCTGTCCTCTCACACACTCACACCTACCGGCAATTTAGTGTCTCCATTTAGCCCTGCATGCTTGTCTTTGTACTGTGGGAGGAAACCGGAGTACCCCAAGGGAACCCACGTGAACGCGGGGAGAAGGTAGTGACTCCACACAATGGCTAGGAACCACTAGGAAGCGCAAAGCCAAGACCTTCTCGCTGTGAGACTGCCGTGCTGTCCACTGCCCCACCATGCATCAGTGACATCAGCTGGGTGAGCTCATGGGTGGAATGAACACGCGGCTGGACTTGTACTCTCTGGCCCCTGGGGTTTCTACCTCTGAGGAAAAAAAAGGCTTATGGAGGTGTCTTGTTCTCTTTATGAGACCTGAAAAGGCTGGTTTCACAAATAGATTTAGCATAGTCTTGGGCTAAATTGAGCTATGTATGGAGAATCTCCATTCAGAATTGAGTTTATCATTGGATTGAGCTTGATCTAGGCGAAACTGCGGCCCAGAATCTTTTATCCTCTCTATAGTAGAAAGTATTAGCTTGTCTTAAGTTACTTTTTACTTGACCAGAGGAATTTTCCTGAGGTCGAGCAAAAAAAAAAAAAAAAATCCTGTGTTTCCGGTACCATCAATAATTTGAGGTTGGGTCGATGGCAAGGATTTTTTTTTTGTCTTTTTTTAAAGCATAACTGCACGACAGTGGAATTTTATTAGGTTACGCATGCTGTCTTAGCCTATTCAGGGGGTGAAAAAATACAGGGTGGACATTTTTCCATCATATTTTTACCCTTTGGGCGCTGAAATAAATTTTTGAGCAGCCACACAATATCTCTCAGTCACGAGCTCACACAGCCACTACACATACTCTTTCTGTCACCCACACACAGACTGACAATCTCTCTATCACACACACACATGCGCGGACACACACATACTATTTATCTGTTGAACACACAAATTCACTGAGAAGGCCTCGGTTGGCACATCTGCTGGGCGCTCTTGAATGGGCACATCCAATTCGCTTCTAGAGGGAACTGTACGGCTTGGACAGGGAGTAGAGAGGGGCGTAGTGGCCCTGCATACTGTTCCCTAATCCCCTGATAGGCCCTGTCTCTCTCAGGCCAACCTGCAGGGCTCCAAGATGAACATCCTCTCTCCCTCTAACTCTTGCTGCATTAGTGTAATCTCTCACTCCTCCCTCTTTCTCCTCTCCTGTCTCTGCTGCTGAGAGTGACAGATGATTTGGCCTCATGTCGGCCATTATGTCCCTTCAGAGATACGGAGTAGGCCAAGCGCTCTCTGCCAAGCCGAGCTCTCCAGCGGCTACCGTGCTGCTGCCAGCTATGCATTATGGGATGGGGAACCGGTCGTGTTACGATAGCCAGAGCTTATAAAAAGCTGCTATCAAGTATTAATTAATCCCCCTTTTAATTGTCAAAGAGGCTAGAGATATATCACCGTGTGGGGCTTTGAGGAGATGATTGTTTTTAGGGTATCCATGTTCAGTGGCTCTTCAACCGGACTGTCTAAATATGGGGGCTTTTACAAAGAGCACTCAGTGAAACATAGAGTTGAGAATCGAGTTATATTTTCTACAACCTGCTAATGTTTGAAGTACCTTATAAACCAGATCAATATGGAGATGGAGCCCTATTAAGCAGAGGTATGACAGCTCCAGAATAATGTGTTTTGATTGGAGAGTTCTGTATCAGCATTGCTGTAGTCCTCTGGAGGGTAGGAGTTTGAGAAGCTGTACTGCCAGTTGTCTTGAGTGAGTTCCGCTGATGTCACAGTAGCACTGAAACACTTTTGAAGATCATTAAACCACAACTCCCATGATGCCTCATTTTCCCTATAGGTAAACAAGCTGTTACTGCCATTCCTGCATTGCGTACACTTCCAAAAATACAGGAACCTTTGACCCTTTCCTTCTGCCCTTGTGAGCAGCTATGCAAACAAGCACACTCACTCACTCACTCCCTCGCACGCTCATACAAACACATCTGCACACACACACACACACACACAAACACACGTGCAGTCTCTCTCTCACTTGTGTATACGCGCTCAAACACACACAATCGCCCAGTCACTGTTTCACACCCACTGCTTTATCTCTCTCTCTCTCTCTCTCTGTTTTGTTTTTGTATACACACACACACACACACACACACACACACTTGTGTGAGGGGCGATATAGGGGTTGACTGCCTCCTTCAGGTCTGTGTGGCTGAGTCCAGGGTGTGATTAGCTGTGATGCCGATGGGGTTTCTCTGTCTCAGAGCTGTTTGTCTTGGTCAGGGGCGGTCGTCCCCGGCGACAGCAGCCCCTGCGGTGATTTGTCTTGGCCGGAGTCCGCAAGTCGTCCCTGCCCCACCCCCTGTATCTTTGGCCTGCGTGTGCCAATAGCGGTTCAGGACGCCACTGAAGCCAGGCTTGTTTTTCAGTAAAAGAGAGATGTTTTCTCAATGAGTCGAGTTCACCCCACCCCCCACCCCCTCACCCTGCTCTGCGCACCACCCAAAAAAAGCGCAGGGCGGCCGCAGAGCTGCCAGGAAACGGAGGAGTTGCGCCTCTGACACCCACCTCCTCTCTCCTCCATACCTGAGCAAATATCTGCTGAGCTGCACTTTATTAGAAACGGCTGCTTCAACACTGAGGGGAGACAATGGGGTGCACTGCAGAGAGCAGGAGAGAGAGAGGGAGGGAGGGAGAGAGAGAGAGATGGAGAGGGAGAGAGAGAGAGAGAGACCACTCAGGTCCTCACTCCGCTGGAGACGAGTTTAAAAAAAAAAAAAGAAACACAAACTTTCCCCCTGTCACCAACCTCTCCTCAGATTGTGCGCACAGGAGTTTTTCTGAAGCAGATCAATTCTGTTTTATTATTATCGCACTTTTTACAGGAGGCTGTGGTTATGATGCTGTGAAGAGTTGCAGGAGGGAAGGTACCAGGCCTTAACCCCTGAATACCCAGCACCATGACACCCCCACTCTGGTTTTCACTGTAATGGTAGTTTTTCTGCTCTTTTAACAAACTTTTTTCAAGGATTTTTTTTTTTGTTTTGTTTTTATTCTTTTTCCCTTAATTTTGTGCTGCTATCTCTGGAATGCACAGTGTCAGTGTGCTGGCCACACCAGCAACATGAAGAATGAGTTATTGATGCCAGTTATGTTGCTAGCGTCTCGTATTCACTGCAAGCTTGCACTTCTTGTTTACGTTTCTTTGGTGAGACAGGTACCACATCAATGACAACATGCCTTGGTGCAGCCCCTTTCCTGTCAGGAAGTTTAAGACTAAGATGCAGGAAAGGGCTTAATCTACCTGTTAGCTTAAATTTTTTCGTTTTGGTTTTTCAGCTGTAGTTTGACAACTCCATGGCTGACCTGGTTCATTGCACCTGTTGGGTTTTACTCGTAGCACCGCTAACCTGACAGAGGGACTTTAGCCAGGTGATTCGGCAGAGAATGGTTGTCTGACTGAATTCGTTTTTTTCTACTTTATGGTCAGACCAGTTGTCACTCCAGAGGTCTCTGAGCCAGTCAGCACTTGGACTGTGGGGCTCGTCGATGCTCCAAGAATAAATGGCTCATCTGGAATGCAGTAGACCAAAGCCACAGTTAGTTTTTTTTTTCTTTTTTCCAAAAGAGACACTGCTGCTTTATTCCTCCCTGTTAGCATGGACTACTAATGGCCCTTGTAGTGGAAGACAGCTGTTCTCCATGGTTTTTGATATTGGCTGCCGAAGCAGGGATGGTGAAGTATGTGGTCTGTCTGTGTGAAGCTTGTATTAATGGCCATGGAGGTCTGGGACTGGATAGGGCAGTGCACTGTGGATAGAGGAGCTGACCCAAAGTGAGGTACTTGCAGCTCTTCCTCATGGTTTTGTAGATGTGATATTCATGGCAGGAGCAGGGAAAGAGAAGCATCTCGAACCAGATCAGGTCAGTGAATTTACCCACAATGCACTGCGCTGCCGTGACTCCTATGAGCTGAGGCTGTTAAGGTTCAGAGTTGGGACTGAGCAACAAGGAGCATTTTGGGTAAAAGGACTATTATGTACCTGTATGAAAGCTTCAATTCAGGCAGGAATCGATATATTTGCCCATAATGCACTGCGCAGCCTTGACACACAGCTGCTCTGGTTGTAGCCCCCAAATGACTTTGGGCGGCGACTATGGATTCATGGCTGTTGTCTCCGCTGCCATCGTGTCCGTCGAGATTTTTGTGTGATCACTGTGCGAGCCACAAATTTCATCCAATTCTTTTCATATTTGGTTTGGGCATAGGTTATGATGAGGGTACGACACCTATCGATTTTGGTTGCCTTGGCAACAGAATTGACCAAATTAAGTGCAATTTTATGCTGAAAATTTGCCAGTTTCAGTGTATGGCTTGCAAAAGTTCTATAGGTCAGAGTTTTCAAGATACTGCAAGCGGGCACTTGTGGGCAACACCCATGGGGCTGCTGGCGACCGGACTGTCTAGCTGGTTTTGTGATATACAGTACCGATGTAGGAAAAGTGAAGATTCTCTTCTACCTGTATGAGTTTGTCCATTTAAGCCATGTGAGTATACATATATTACCCATAATGCACTGAGCTGCCGAGACACCCTGCTGCTGTTGATGTTTTCGTGCTTGTGATATCCACTGCTGTAGCATGGAAAGTTCAGCATCCAGCCCACCCGCATGAGGCCTTTACCCATACTGCCTTCTGCTCACGTTCCAGAGAGACTGTAGCAGGGCTGAGAGAGGTCAGAGCTGACTGGCGTGCAGACAGCCTGCTGTCTGATGGAGAGTGGGTGAGCGAGGCGTGTCTGGTGCTGAGCGCCGCGCGCAGCTTTACTGTAAGGGTGTGTGAGGGGGGGCAGCGGCTCGCGGTTCACAGGATCCTTCAGGAGATGACTGGATCTGCCGCACGATCGATACCTTCCTGGCAGCAAAAGGCAGATTTACACCGACCTGCAGTCAGTGTGTTTGTGCATGTTTTTGTGTGTGTGTGTGTGTGTGTGTGTGTGTGTGTGCGCATGTGTGTTTGCGCGTGTGTGTGTCTGTGTGTTTGCATGCACTTTCGCACTAAGCTTAGTAAAAGGAGATGAGCTGAGAAAAGCTGGAGTAGGCGCGCACACACACACACACACACACACACACACACATACATACACACACACACACACACACACACACACACACACACACACACATACATACACGCACACACACACACACACACACACACACACACACACACACACACACACACACACACACACACACACACACACACACGCAGACTCACACACAAACACATCTAAGTGAACCTGTGTGCAAATCGGTTCCCTCCTTAATTGAAATGGATGCATCAACAGCACTGCTGGACTGAGGCGTGTCGTCTGCAAGCATTTGAACTGCGACGCTGTACAGCGATAGTGGAAATTCCTACATGGATCCTGCTGTATGGATGGGAATATCTGCTAATCAAAGCCGACACTTTAACATTGACGTCTTTCTCATTGCTTTCAAATCCAGTATGGTGGAGAGCAGTGCAGGAGAAAAAAAGTAAAGAAAAGAAAATAGAATTAGTGTCGAAATACTTCAGATTTTCCCATATGTATGTATGCATGTTTATATGTATATATGTACGTATGTATGTGATACTTTTATTGTATTTTATGTATCCTTGCTTTTGTACGGTGTTTGTGCTCTCAGTCATGAAGGTCCCTGAGAAGCTGAGTATTGAGCTGTAGAGAGAGGGGGAATTTTGGATGAGAAAGGGGGGGAAAGTACCCGAGAGAAGCAGAAATTGGCAGTGCTGAGCTTGAAATTTCACTAAAACCTCAAGTGCTGACAATGAAAGCAAGAAAGAGCAGTTGTTTTCATTGGCCCGGCCCTCTGAGATTATTCTGTCGAACTGACAGGAATTGCTCAACGCTAAATGCCAATCTGGATAATATTTTGAAGGATTTTCTGCCCCCTCCCCTCCACCCTCTCCCCCCTCCCTTGTTTTAATTGGTGGAAAAAGTGAGGTTTTTGCTAGGAGCAGTTGTCAAGCGGTCGTCTTTCATCAGTGGGAGAAGTGGAGCAGCTGAGAGGGTATTTAGTCTGGAGTTGATCTCCTGGGACTGTCATGAGGCAGCGCAGGAAATGCTATTATGTCTTTTCTCCAGGCGTGGGAGGCGAGGGGGTGATTGTACTGTATTATGGAGCTGAGGTGGGATTTGGTTGTAATACAGCATGTAGTGGAGGTGGGTTGTGTTGGTTTGTCATTGTACTGTATTATGGAGCTGAGTTGGGTTGTGGTTGTACTACCGCGTGGAGCTGAGGTGGGTTGTGTTGGGTTGTGGTTTTACTGTATTGAGGGGGTGAGTTGTGTTGGGTTATCGTTGTACTGTATTATGGAGTTGAGGTGGGTTGTGTTGGGTTGTGGTTTTACTGTATTGAGGGGGTGAGTTGTGTTGGGTTATCGTTGTATTGTATTATGGAGTTGAGGTGGGTTGTGTTGGGTTTTGGTTGTACTGTAGTATGGAGGTGAGTTCTGTGAGGTCGTGGTTGTACTGTAGTATGGAGCCAAGGTGGGTTGTGTTGAGTTACTGTTGTATTTTGGAGCTGAGGTGGGTTGTGTTGGGTTAATTGCATTATGTAGCTGAGGCGTGTTGTGTTGGATTGTGGTTGCACTGTCCTATAGAGAGGAGACAGCTATGACACTGGTCCAGGATAGTTGTTTGATTTGTCACTTTTCCTATCAGGCCTTGTTGTGTTTGAATTTGAGTTGATCTTACTAGCATTTTCTGTTCAAATTTGAAGAAAGACTATGTATTATACTGTATCTCACAAGAGTGAGTACACCCCTCACATTTCGACAATTAATTTATTATATCTTTTCAAGGGACAACGTTACAGAAATGAAACCTGAATGTTTTCTACAGTAGTCGTTGTACAGTATGTGTAGCAGTGTAGATTTATTGCACTGTCCAAATAACTGAACAAACACTCAATATTTCCAAAATGGGTGGCAACAAAAGTGAGAACACCTCACCGTCAACATGCCAAATTGTGTCCATAGTGTCAATATTTATTGTGACCGCCATTGTTGTCCAGCACTGCCTTGATTCTCCAAGGAATGGAATTCACCAGATCTGCACAGGTTGTTGCTGGGATCCTCCTCCACTCCTCCATGACAACATCACTGAGCTGGTGGATGTTGGACACCTGCTGCTCCTCCGCCTTCCTCTTGAGGATGCCCCACAGGTGCTCAATGGGATTCAGGTCTGGAGACATACTTGGCCACACCATCACCTTCACCTTCAGCTTCTTCAGGAAAGCAGTTGTCATCTTGGAGGTATGTTTCGGGTCGTTATCATGTTGGAAAACTGCCATTTCCGAAGGGAGGACATCATGTTCTGCTTCAGAATGTCACAGTACATGTTGGAATCCATTATTCCATCAATGATCTGCAGCTCCCCAGGACCAGAAGCATCGACTTAGTGCAGTGCACAGGCGATGGTCTGAGCACTGACAGGCTGTTCTCCAACTGCTGCAACCTCGTTAGCAATGCTGCCATCACTCCTGCATCTGTTTTCTGAAGCCAACTTGTGCACCTGACGCAGAGCACGAGGACTCAACCTCTGCAGTCGACCCTGACGAGGCCTGTTCCGAGTAGAACCCATCTGGGAAAACCGCTGAATAACCTTGGCCACCGTGCTGTAGCTCAGTTTCATGATTTCACAGATCATCTTCTAGCTTAGACCATCTTTGTGGAGAGCAACAATTCTCTTTTTCAGATCCTCAGAGAGTTCTTTCCCATGAGGTGCCATGTTGACCATCCAGTGACCAGAATGAGAGCATTGCACCCAAAGCATCACAATTTAAACCTTCAACACGTTACACAACCTCATATGGCCCAGTCGAACAGAAAAAAGCAATTAACATGATGAATAAGACGCGTTTCATTGCTTGATTGACCATTTCCAATTAGGGTGTGTACTCGCTTTTGTTGCCACCCATTTTGGAAATAGTGACTGTTTGTTCAGTTATTTGGACAGTGCAGTAAATCTACACCGCTACACATATTTTACAATGACTACTCTAGATTATATTCAAGTTTCATTTCTGTAACATTGTCCCTTGAAAAGATATTATAATTTAATTGTCGATATGTGAGGGGTGTACTCACTTTTGTGAGATACTGTATATACCTGTCCAAAATTTGTAATGTATTGTCATGTATTATATATACCAGAACTATCCAAAATGTATAATGTATTGTGGTACAAACGTTAAGCCATACTGCCCAGCTGTGTTGTTTAATTGAATGGCGCCTGAGAGCAGGCAGGAGAGATCTGTGCTGGGCATCAGTCAGTATGAGGGATTGAGGCTCTCACTGGTATGAATGGCTGCACTGAGAGGCGTCTCTCTCAGGCCTAATGGAGCCTCTTGGCTCATGCCCAGGCCGTAATGGTTCTGATAAATGTCTCTTACTGCTCGAGGTTCCTCCCGGCGTCTGGGCTGAGGTCACCAGCTGTCCCGCTCCCTCTGTCAAGGTGTGTGTGGGGGATGTGAGAGGAGCTGTGAACGCCTCTGTGCGTAAACCCTAATACACACTCACACTCTGAGAAACTCGTCCATACGCCTAAACATTTCTAAACTCGTGCACACTCATGGGTACATACACAAACAGGTGCTCACTCATTCATACACTCAAACATACAGCAACATACGCATAAAAACTCCTATCTTCAAATGAACACACAGACACGCCCTGTATATGAACGCACAAGCACACCTAAAACTAAACGCACAAGCACACACAAACATGCACGCATGTAAACACATATACAGCATGAACACGCATGCAACATACACAAGCCTGTGCGCACAGCCACAAACATACATACAAACATACAAAAAAATGCACACGGACATATAGTGAGGATAAGTTTCCTGAAAGCGCTTCAGTCCAGAGTGAGGAATTGAACATATTTTACAGAACAGATGTGTGGAATTTGACACACATTTGAAATCGCAGAATATTAGCCAGAGGCAATGTACATTGTGACTAATTGCTGGCACTGTCACAGGTCGGATCAAAAATAAGACTGCAGCAGATGACTGAACGCATGTCTGAATGGCTGTGGAGGAGAAAATGGTTCAGGTGACGGGCTTATCTTCAGCATTCACTCAGCGTTATAGCCAGTGGATCCAAACCTGCTCAGTGAAGCTCTGTGTTGTCATGCCTCCGCTCCTCAGTCAGTGAGGTCTGAAGCCGTTTGAATGTGTTTGCTGTTTTGAGCCAGAGGCTCTGGTAAGTGCTTGCGGTTTGTGGATTTTTGACGACTCATTATGGGTGTACATTGAGTGCATGTACTTGGTGCAATGGTGGAGGCCTGGAGTTCTGTCTGTAGGACACCACATTTTATACCATTGGTTCAGCTACAGAGCATTTGACAGATGAGGTACAATTCACATACAGTATCAACCGCTGTTGCCGTAAACAAGCATGTACTAGGTGATAAATAACAGGCTTAGACAACTAGAGCCAGGAGGTAACAAGAACTTTAGAATAGATAAGTTGTGACATTAGTGCTATCCTATGATGCGAGAGGTAGTTAGTTCATTTGCTGTCTGAAATGATAGGTCTTTTTACCAGTGGCAGAGGATCTGCAGTGGATAATTGTTTTCTTGAGAAATGGGGGGGTCATTCCTCCACGTTGTTCTAGAGTGGAGATGCTCTAGGATTGTGATAAGTGAGAACGCTTTGCACAGATAGGTTCAAGTAGTCCAGCTTCTTTTGAGCAAAGTGGTCGTGCTGGTTTGTAGTATGTAATTGTATTCTTATGGTAGGAATGGGCCATCTCGTTGGTTGCCGAATTTTGAATCTGACCCTGGCAACTGCTAGCTGTCGCTGACTGATGAGTGACTGTTGCTGAGGTTTAAGGTGTTGGAGGTTAGAAGGTTGAAAAGAAGTCAGGCATCTGCACTCTGGTCATGTGATCACCTCAGCCTTGATAAGGAGCTGTAATGAAGGTGTGAGCAATGGTCAAATTCTTCTGGTCCTGTACAGAATGAATCTGCAGGACCTTGATGTTGCTGCAGCATGCTTCTTGGAAGTCCGGCTGGGTGTTTAACTCCACTAGCAGGTTTTTTTGCCAGGCGACAGGCAAACATTGAAATCTCATCAATAGTGACGGCCAGCTTTTGTATGTATTTGGAAGGTTCTGTGAGGGATAATGTGCAGCTCTGTGTGCAGGTTGACCTTTGGCATTGCCTGACCATCCATATTGAACGTCGAACTGACAGATGGACATTTGCTCAATGAACTCTGTTGCAAGAATAGGGAAATGGAAGAAATGTTCACGTATTATGATTTTAACAGTGAGTGTGTTTACATGGCATTAGAAAAAATTGAGTTATTGTATTAGTTTGAATAAAACCGGACTTTTGAAACGCCTGTAAACATGTTAGTCCAACTGGAATTGTACTAAATCGAATTTCTCATAGTCGGACTAACACACCCACATAATGCGGTAACGAGTTAAATTACTCTATGTATACGCTTGAATTGATCTGAACTGGAAAATGCTCTCTGCACATGCTCCACAGTTCATTCTGCGGCACTTAGACCTGGAGGTCGAACAGCATAGATACTAGAAGAAGCCGGTAAGAAAACTAATGGAGGCACTAACCAGGGGCGCCGTAAGGGGGGGGTAACCATAGACAATTCTAGGGGCCCAGCATTCACAGGGGCCCCACGGAGGATACTGTTATTATTATCAACATTTGTAAATAAAATATATGGACACTTTAATTTTGTATTTTAATTTTTGTAATAACTTGATCGATTTCAAATGAATTTGCTGTTCGTTTCTCAATTTTCAACTTTTTAAGAATAATCTCAGCACATGGGGCCCCCCCTCTTACTATTCATCATTTTGTTCGGCCCAAGTTACGCTAGTGCCTGAACTGGCTGCGAAATTTTTTTCTGCAGGTCGGTTGGTACCATTACGTACATCAGCCAATCACAGATCGGCTCTGGTACCATTGTACGTGCCATCAGTCACAGCACAACATTGTCTCTGTCAGCTGAGTTGTGCACGTGGCAAATTTGTAAATGCTCGTCTTACAATAGCAGTATAAGTGCGTGCACAACATGCACATGAAGCCTGGGGTAGAAGAGAGGGCACAAAGTGGAGCATAGCGGAGGTTGCGTTGTTGGAGCAGTCCTTCGACTAACACTGTAAGCACCAGGGATAGCGTGCATCTCAATTTTATGAGAAGCATAGCGAACAGCACGTAGGAAATGTACAGAGCCGTAAAAGTTAGCCACGTTTTCACCACTGGACATGGTACCAGTTTGCCGCCAGCTAACCTTTCTGTCGATTGTTTAGTCTGTGATGTAATGGGTCAACCGAAAAACGGTCCAACAGGAAAAAGCTGAAAGGGGGCATATCGCCACCTATTGTAGCAGAGACAGACATGCTTTAGTCAATAAATTGATTCCCCTTCCATGCATGTATACTTGGATAGGGACCGTAGTCCGATTAAATGGCCTAATCGAGCTATAACTGTAGTTGGACTTAACTGTACATGTAACTGAACTGACTGATTAAGTCTATGCGAGCCAATAGTGGAGCCAAGGGATTAGGTAAAAATTGAAAACTGCTGATGCCTGAATACGGAACCATGTGGAACTCCTGAAGCTAGGGACTACAGTTAAATGATTGATTCTGTCCAGGCCATGTAGTCGGATCTGTTGGACAGGTGGGCATCAAATCAAATGGGGCAGTCCCAGAAATTCCGATACCAGTCAGCATAAGATTAGGAGTATTGGTCAACTGTGTTGCTTGCAGCAGGCAATGTTATGGAGGATCTGGACAGTGGAGAGTCTATCATGGCTAGAAGAGTTATCTTGATTGGATGTTTGGTTTGGGAACCATTTTGTTGGTGGTCAGAAGGAGAGAGAGCCTCAGTGTTTGTCTGAGCCAGGGGCTTTAGCCAAGATTCATGAGCAGGGGCTCCAAGAAGTGAAGTAAGACAGGCAGACCGCAGGAACAGCTGGTGCTGTCCAAGTTTCTAGAATCTGCCTGGGTGCCCCGTTCCATCCCCTCCCCCACCCAACTCCCACACCTCATGCTCCTGAGTGAACTGTGGCCTTTACATCTGGTCTTCACCTGTTTATGACTCCGATCACTGCAATTCCCTTGCTGAACCCATCAAGGAGTAAGATCACAAATGTAAGATGAGACTGCTCTTAACTTTTTAATGATGATGTAACAGTCACTTGTCTCCTGAAAATTGATGCAATGTAAATTTAGGACACTGACATAGAATTTTGGAGAAAAAAGACATTCCAGAAAAACCTACCCTACAAAGGGATCTTTCCATTAAAGGCTGATTTTTTAAATTAATTAATTTTTTTCCTTCCAGTTTCTCACCCTCCATCTTCGGCTCTGCCCCACACTCCCCCCACAGACTGCAGGCTGTAAATCTCAGGCAGGGGCTGTTACATCTTTTTCAGCGGAACCCCAGTGAGGCCGTATTGGCTCGCGCCCGACCCGAGGCCACTCCTTTGGGACGGGAGGATCATCTCACTCCTGCCCCTCAATGGCTTTTGCATATGGTCCTCAATCTCTGTGACCCGGGACGAGGGCAAATCCATTTCACAGGCCAGGAGGGGGTGGAAGCAGGGTTGGGAGAGGGAGAGTGGGACGTTTGGGGGTGCCACCCCGACCAAGGGCAGGTTGCACAGGAGACGAAGGGGCGGCGCACCCCTGTGGTCCTTGGTACCCCCAAACCACGCTCCCATGCACCGCAGGTCACTGTGGAGCATGGCGGGGGAGTTGTCTTTTATGTGGGCTGGCTCTTTGATGCCGGAATTATGGGCCGGGCGGCGGCTAACTCTATGCACACAAGTTCACATGGCTAGTGGGGCGGGGCCGCAGGTGAAACTCATTGGAGAAAAGGGAAACCCTTTGATGTAGCCTCGGGGTAAATAATGGCTCTTTTTAGGATGCCAGTTTATTGTGGTGCACATTAAGCAACAAAAGCAGTTGGCATTTTCAAATTCCGGAATCGCTTCTTTTTCCTTTATGCAAGGCCAACAAATACAGACGTGACCCTGAATTACAGCTGTGAAAAAAATCAAAGCCGGAACTTCTCTTGAAGGTTATGTTTCCATTAATACAGTGTGAAAATTTGATCACCCCCCCCGATTCTCTTAAGTGGGCTTTAGTGAGTTGATTGCGCTTCTGCTCCTCACCTGCTCAAGGCTTTATTTGTTGCTTGATTATTGTGTGAGAGATCCTTCACCCCTCCACCCTCGCGCGTTCACCTCCTTGACGCACATGTTTGCTAGCTAGCATGTTCTAAAAGTCTGCGGCCTTGCCTTCTTGTCAGCAAGGGGAGAGCCTGGGGTAAAGCTTCAAGTTGTGAGAGATGTTTAGCCTGTCCGTCAAGTGAAAGGGCGGGGTCTTTTAGCTCAAAGGGGTGGGGCCTGGGAAAATAAATCAGGGTGGGAAATAAAGCAGGGAAATGGGCCATCCAAATTCTCAGAATGACCCCTAAATTGCAAGACAGAAGGTGGGGGCAAAAAATGCTTTTTTTTAACAAAAAAACATTGTTTAAAGTTAGAGGATAAGTCATAGTTATGTTTTTGAAAAATGCATCTGCCCCTTTGTAAATATAGGGTCTATTTTTTCACTACTCAGTTTTTGGCAGGGTGGTTATTTTGTAATTTGCCTTGATTCGTTCCCTCTGGATTTTAGCCAGTACTTGCCGAAATTTAAATTTTAGACTAGGAGCTCGTAGATGGGAAGTATTTGCATAGACAAATGAGGCTGCAGGAGTTGGAGGCGGGTGGGACTTCGAAGTGGAGATTTGAATGGCAAAGCGCCCATTGTCTGCACCGCATGTTGCAGAGCTTCACAGACAGATTCAGTGTGCATGAGTACATGGTCCGCGAGTGTGAAAGGTTTGCCATGTGCTTGCTGCAGGCATCTTCCAGGCGCTATGCTAACATCATTATCCTTACAAGTTGGAAAACATTTGGAGCACCTTAATGCACCCAGAGCAGTAGATGCGGTAACTGTGTTTGGTAACAGAAATTCCATGACACAGTTAGTTCTAAGAGACTTATTTAGTAATTGGCCATAGAATCTTGGAATATTCTTATCATGGTTGCATTGAATCTTTTGACATGACATTTTCAGGTTAATTCAACACTTAATTTTTTGCGTGTATCTCAAGAGTGACCACACACTAGGAGTCCTGTGTTCCTAAAATAGCAGCCCAGTACCTGTAGTTGTTTCCTTGATTTGGGTCAGCCTATAGTGTACAGTGCCGTGAAAGAACGTTTGACCCGTTCTTGATTTTTTTTAAAAATGTTTTTGCGTTTGTGTCACAATTAAATGTTTCAGATCATTGAACTTACTTTAATATTAGACAAAGATAACCTGAGCTCAAACTGCTGTTTTTAAATGATGATTTCATTTACTGAAGGAAAAAAGAAAAGAAAAAAAGAAAAAAATCCAACCCTACCTGTCCCTATGTGAAAAAGAAATTGCCCCCTTAGTTTCCAAATCAAACAATTAAACAAATTTTATTGATAATTGGGTTCAATTTCACTGGACAGACCCTGGGATGATTACTGTCAGCCCTGATGAAATTAGACATCACTTTAATAGAACCTGTCTGGCAATGTGAAGTTGGAAAAAAGCAGCACATGATGCCCTGGTCTGAAGGAATTCAAGAAAAGATGACGAAACAAAGTTTTTGACACCTTTCAGTCTGGAAAAGGTCACAAAGCTATGTCTTAGGCCCTGGAGCTCCAGCAAACCATGGTCAGAGCCATTATGTACAAGTGGAGGGAACTTGGAGCTGTGGTGATGCTTCCCAGGGGTGGCCAGCCTACCAAATTCCTCAAGGGTGCATCAGTGTCTTGTTCAGCAGGTCAGAAAAGAACCCAGACTCACATCTATGAACTGCTGGCCTCACTAGCCCCAGTTCAGGTCAGTGTTCATGGTTCTACAATAAGAAAGAGAGTGGGCAAAAATGGCATCCATGGGAGAGCTGCTTGGCAAAAACTACTGCTGACCATAAGGAAAACAAAAGCTTTTCTCACATTTGCCAAAAACATCTTAATGACCCCCAAGACTTTTGGGATAATATTCTGAGGGTTGATGAGTCCAAAGTGGAACTTTTTGGAAGATATGGGTCCCATCACGTCTGGCATGCTGCAAACACAGCATTCCCCAGTAAAAATATCATCCCAACTGGTATTGTGATGGTCTGGGGCTGCTTTGCTGCTTCTGGATCTGGGCAATTTGACAATATTGATGGAAGCATGAATTCTGCTCCCTGCAGTTAATCCTGAAACAGAATGTCCTGCCACCAGTTTTTGACTTAGAGCTAAAGTGCAGTTGGGTTATGCAGCAGGACAATGCCTGAAGCGCACAAGTAGATCGACTGTTGAGTGGCTCAAACGAAATAAAAAAGGTTTTGGAGTGGCCTAGTCGAAGTCCTGACTTAAATCCGATTGAGACACTGAGGCATGACCTTAAACAGGCTGTTCATGCTTGAAAACCCTCCAATGCAACTGAATTAAAACAATTCTGCAAAAAATGGTGGGCCAAAATTCCTACACACCAATTAAAAAGACTCCTTGCCAGTTACTGAAAATGTTTGATTGCACTTCTTGCTGCTAAGGGTGGCACAACCGAGGGTGGTTCAGGGGGGCAATTATTTTTTCACATCATGGGTGAAATATATACTGAAGAACTTTAATTCTGCATGTATTATTGACGGTGTGATTTCTGACCCAACAATATTGCTCTTTGGTGCTTCGATAATGATGAAATAATTGACCTTGTTTAGCTAAGACTTGTTACTGTAAGTGCAATGGAACAAACTTTTTGTTAAATCAGTTTATTTTGTTCTTCAGCTACTGTTGGATCAGAAGTCATACCGTAAATAATATGTGCAGAACTAAAGTCCTTCAGTATATTTTTGAATAACTCTTTACCTTCAAATAAATGAAATGGTCATTTACTAACTGCATTTTTTGTTTGTTCAGATTGTCTTCGTCTTGTATTTAAATTAGTTGGATGATCTGAAACATTTGAATATAACAAATAAGCAAAAATTGGAGAAATCAGGAAGGGGGTAGATACTTTTTCACTGTGCTGTATTGCCTTAGGTGTTTGGCTCGGACTCAGAAGGTTGATAATTCGGTTTGCATTGCAGCCTCAGTAGGACTAGTATAGTTGCTGTGCTCTTGCGCAACTTTTTCAACCCCGCATTGCTCCACTGGGGAGGGGGGGGGCGCGGCGGGCGGCCACTGCCTGGTCGAGTTAATTGTAAGTCATTTTTGCCAAAAGCATCAATTAAATAACAACATTATATGATTGTTTGTGACTTGCAGAGTTTAAATAAGGTCTACCTGCCTGCCTCATTTGGCTCCCTGTTGAATCTTCATTGGTCTCTTTGTAGACGTTCTGTCTCATATTGTGCGCTGTTGGCCTGAGCCTCTGTGGTCTGCCTGGCAGGAGTGAGGTCACTATGCGGTTTTGGGGCCATCACGAGGGGATCCTGTGGTTTGGACGCCTCGGAGCGCGCAGTGGTCCTCCCGTAACCTCGTATCCGATGGCGAGGAGGGGCGGGGGACTGGGGGATTTTGGGGGTCTCTCCCAGGGCCGTGATCCAGCTCCGGCTCAATTCCTCTGGTCGCACTTTACATTTATCCCCACTTCATCCCCACCCCAACCCGCTAAAGTAAGGCAGAGCGCAAGTTTAGGAATCGGGGGGGGCTGTTTTCCCCCGGGAGCCTGTTGAACTCCCCCTGGGTTATTTGTGTCGAAGGCCAGGGATGTCTGGTGGCTCCAGATCTGGAGGGGCTGCCTGGTTGTCTTTTTTGGGGGCTTGTGTGGGGTCTCTCCCTGCAGCTCTGCGTTGTTCTCAGCCTCCCCCTGGGTCCTACATCGCGGAGTTATATCCTTAGAGTGGCCTGGAGCCAGTGTTAAGCTGAATGAAGTTCCTCCCTCTACAAGGGCACGGCTGTGCTGTTGGTACGTCTAACAGGAGAGATGAGCATGCTAATGGTTAGCGGCCATTATTTGGTAGAAGCTGCTGCAGGTATTATCTTCATCCTGCCCTAAAGAACTACGCTCGCGGACACACCCGCACTCTCTCACTCGCTATCGCACACACAAACACGCCCACAGATGGACATGCACTCTCACACACATGCACCCATCGGAAATGCGTTCAAGTCATTGCAATGATAGCTTTCGTTGCCAGTAAGTGAGTAGCGAAGCTGTGAAGTGGCTTTCATGAGACGCATTTGAACGCTGATTCAGAGCGATAATCACTGCCTATCCCTGTCTGAGGCCCTGCGCCCTGTCAGCGGCTCCCTGCTCACTAATTATCCCCCCCTCCATGTGTTTCAGAGGGGACCCACGCAGAGAGAGCCGTGGTCCGCTCACAGTCCACGCTCATTTTCCTAAACTTCAGTGGTCAGCACTGTTTACTGCGCTGAGTAATGGCCGTCCCACTGTTTATGCCCCAGTCTGCAGCTGATGGCATTTCTGCTTTACTGCACCTGCCTAACTAACTACAGGGAGAGCCTGCCTGCCTGTCAGGGGCTGCCCATCGACAAACTCTGAGAGCCTGGGCAGCTGTCTGTCAAGTAGGCTCCAGCTCCCCCTGCAGGCCAGAAGGGGTTACTGCTGCCTTCCCAGTCCCACTCTGCCTGAGCCTCAGCATTATCTGCTGTCGGTCGACAAGACTGGAAAGGCACAGTAGAAGACTATTGTGTCATTAAAATGTTAATGAATGCGCTTTAAGGCCTTGTGTTAATGGGTCTGGTTTAGAGTGCGTGAATAAGGGAAAACTGAGTCCTCATGTGACCCTGCCTGTTGTAATGGAGTGGTGAATCTGTCAGGGGTGTGACGGGCGTGCAGTGAAGAGCTTAACTCTTCATTCGCTCAGGCTCGCTGATGTCATAAACGGCAGCGCTGCTGTATTCTTAGAGCATATCAGCGCCCTGTGCAGCACTGATCGTCTGTCACTGCAACGAGATGCTGTTTCTCCATCAACACTTTAATTAAGGACTCCGTGCGTGCGTGTGTGTGTGTGTCTGTCTGTGTGGGTTGTTAGTGTGCCTAGCTGCTCTTGCCCAATGGGGAATCCTTAATTTGCTTCAACTGGCAGGCTCTGGTACATTGTTACTGCTCAGTTGCAGGCACACACATACTTGCTGTTGAACTGTTGCTGGTGTTGAACTCTTCTGGTGTCTCTCCCACATGTACAGTTACAATGACGCATTCCTGTCTTTCTGAACCCTCACACATTGGTGACTGTAAGAATAATAATGATTAAAAATTTAAGAGAAAAGAAAAAAATTCAGACAAGTGTGGAATTACTTGAAATGTAACGAATTCTGCGCACAGATGCACGCACACACTTACATACTGATACTCACACATGCCCAGTTCTGTACCTACACACTGACTCTCTCTCTCGCGCACACACACTTACACTCAGCTGTACATGCACACTCTCACTCCAGTGCTCACACATGCACACACAATCACGTACAAACACAGTCCAGTATGTACCCACTGACCCACCCCCTCACACACTCCAACACTCACACTCTGCCATGTTCAAATACACACAAAAAGACGCACCCACACACACTCCAACACTCGTACATATACTCCTACACACGCACACGTAGTCCAGTGCACACACACTCACACCCACACACATACAGAAATACTCTCATACACATACAGAGTAGGGGGAGGTGCTGAGCAACCGGAGCTGAGTGTGGAATGCCGGGGGTGTTTTTGGAGGTGCGGGGTGGGTAGGGGCGGGGTTGGGTGATTAGGGGGTGACAGCTGAACGCTGACCCCACTATAATGACAAATCGCCCAGCAGGTGTGTGTGGCTGTGCTAAAGATTCCCAGGCTGCCTGGTACTGCAGGCTCCCTGTGCAAAAGCGAGACTTCCAGGCACTGAGCCGGAGCATTGGGATCAAAGACAGCCAGGGGACAGGGGCCCCGAGGATAGCCCTGCTCCTGCCCTTTAAAGGGACCAGCCAGGGGCCCCAAAGACAGCCAGGGGACTGGGGCCCCGAGGACAGCCCTGCTCCTGCCCCTGCCCTTTAAAGGGATCAGCCAGGGAACTGGGCCCCCAATGAGAGCCCTGCTCCTGCCCTTTTAAGGGACCAGCCAGGGGCCCCAAGGACAGCCAGGGGACAGGGCCCCCAAACAATGGCCCTACTCCTGCACTTTAAGGGAGCCAGATGGGAGTCTCAAAGATAGCCAGGGGCGAGTAGGGGCTGGGGACCCCCAGAACAGTCCTGGCCCTATGCCCCGTACTTTAGAACGGGCAGATAGGGGCTCTGTAGATAGGGGCCTCATCTTGCTTTTATACTGGAGTGATGGTGTTGGGGAGAGATTCTAAAGTTGGTGAGAGGTTTGGTCATTGATCCCAGTCGAGAGGTTTAGGTGTTTCTTTGTTTCTGTTGAGCGCACCCCCCCCCCCCACTACCCACTACCCACTACCCACTACCCACTAGCCAAATGGTGGTAAAAATTGATTTTGGCTGGTAATATTTTTGACTCCTGTTGCTGTTTTTTCCAGTAACCATCCTGGTTGTGATGCATCATTCAGTGGTCCCCAGGCTCGGTCCTGGGTCCCCCCGGTCTCTGCTGGTTTTTGATTATCCAACCCCAGGCGCAATTGTAGGACTTTAACAAGCAGACCATAGGTGCATTTTTGTTTACACTGGTCATATATCATCTGACAATGCATTTGATATATATTCTTGCATACCATGAAGAATAAAAAGCAAGTTCAGATGGTAAGTACTCTCAAAAGGTGAGCAAATGATGGTCAAACCTGTTTTTGTCATTGTTATATTATAATGTTCAAGCAAATTATTTTTAAAGAACTGTAAATATCTGTTCAGCAATGGTATTTGGAGGGTGCTAATTATCTTGAAGTCTAATTTGATCTGTTTGAAAATAGGTTTTCCAAAAATTGCTTGCAATATAGTGAAATAAACACAATATGTTCATGAATCTTTAACTCCTGTGACACACATGATTATATTTGTTAAAATGTGGCTTAAGATGGCAAATAACTACTTTAAACATGAAATGCACCTAATTAGGACAAAATAATAGCTTATTAAAATCCTGCAGTAGTAATTGTGGTTGGAACAAAACCAGTATACACAGGGGGCCCCCAAGACTGAGTTGTGGAACCACTGTTATTGAATTTAATTTGCCTGAGGAAAAAGTTAAAAATGATTGAAGATTTTTGAACTCCACTAGTCAATGTGGCCAGTAAATGGATAAAGTTTATTTTATGGAGACTGGAATTGAATGAGTGCCAGGCTATTTTTTTCCCCCAAGATATTTCTACATCTTATACTTGCATATCCAGCCAAACCTGTGATGTTCCAGTCGGGTTTGATGTTGTGTTTCTGATGCTAATGGAGCTTTTTTTCCAGCCTTGTTCGGCCCCTGGAGCTTTGGGGGCCATGTGAACAGGGTTAACTTTTGTGGGGGGATTTTCTGGGGTGCAGGCCCTCTGTATGAATGCTTTAAAGTTCTAGTTCCCATTTCTTGTGATGTCCAGTGGGAATGGAGATGACGGAGTGGTCCTGCTCCCATTCCCTGCATATGAAAGTGGAATTCTGGGAACCGGAGTTGTGTTGAACTCTTCAGAGGTGATGGCTGAGGAGCCTTAGCTGTGCTGGGTTTGGCAGGGAAATGGCATTCGGAGCAAGAGCCTGCAGGTCGCTAGATAGCTTCATGGGCCCCTGCGGTTGCCCTGATTTATAATACAAACACATTGCAGCACTTTTCAGTTTGATAAACGCTTTGTAGTCAAAATGTTTCTGAGGCTTAGGTTGCTGGGTAAGTGGCAAAACAGATAAGATCTGTAACCAGTGTGTGTACGTGTGGGTTCCTGTTCGTAATTTATACTGTAATCAAGATGTTTTTTTCTCAAATGATGATCTAAAATTCTACTGCATGAAATGTTCTAGAACTCTCTCTCTCTTGAAATTACTTGTACTTATTATGGCATCAGCATTAGAACGTCCCTTCTGGAGCATTTTAATAACATACTTGTGACCTCACAACTGAAAGAGGTAAGGACTCATGTTGTGAACAAAGCAACACTCGCGCCTTGAGACAACATAGACACTGAACAGCTTGAATTGGCCTTTGAGAGTAATAATTTAGCTGCAGTGCAGTTTTTGATGGTTGCCTGCTATGAGGTTGGCTTTGACTGCACTTCTGGGGCAGGGGCAGGCCTTTGATGTCCCGCACTGTGAAAACCATCCCGTCTCGGAATGGCGGGACCCGCCGCGGGATTGGGCAGGTGCTGAGGCTGGGGTCGGGGTCCTCAGTTTTGACCTGAGGGCTACGTGAGACACAGGATAGGACGGTGGGCTGGGTCAGGACATTGTGCGTGTTAGTGATCGAGACGGGCAGTTCCGGATTCAAATAAATGTCTGTTTTCTGATTTTGCAGGTTACATTTGCGCTTGCTGGGAGGAGCAAGTGTGCAGGGTTCACTATATTGGTTAATTTTTTTGTTTCTATGCACCAGGCAAGCTAAGGGAAATGCAGAGAAGTGCTTGACTCCTAAAACAAACACTGCTTGTCTTGAACCCAGTTCTAAGGCCGACCCCCGGGGACATTATAACTCACAGACCTCTAGACCCCTGAGTGACTGCAGGCCATTAAGACGAATGAGGCTAGCGGCAGGGCTACCTCTTCTATCCTTTGTGCAGTAATCAGCAGCCAGCATGGGGCCAGGCTCTGCTTCTGTGATAGATCTGTGTGCCACAGCTAAAGCTTACCGGCTAACATCCAGCCGCCTTCCCCATTAACTCTGACACACTTTCATTTGTGCTTTTATTTAAAGCTCAGCAGGGTTTTTATAGGCAGCGAGAGCAGGGTGCTTTAGTCTTTTTGGGGCACATGTTAGAGTAAGTTGCACAGTCTTTGTAGAGCACTTGTAGGCATTCAGTGGGGAGCCCTGCTGAGGTGTTAGTTTGTGTGAGAGACACACGCGGAGCTGCATTCACTGCTCTCCAGAACAGGACGACACAGCCCTGATGTGTCACACAGGACATAGGGTGTGTGTGTGTGTGCGTGCGTGCGTGTTTGTGTGTCTCGCATGTGCTTGCTCGCGTGCATTCTTGTTTGTGTGCGTGTGTGTGCGCAAGTGAGGCCTGCCGCGCTACGCATTTTTGTCTGTTGTAGTAACAAACCCTCATGATGTAGGAACAATGTCATCTGTGGAGGGTTGTTTCTTGAAAAGCTTGTTTCACACACTTACATGCAATGCGTGTCCACAAACACACTCGGGTCCGGACCCCATACACAAACACACACTCATACGTACTCACGCACGTGAACATGCCCACTCGCTCACACTCGTCCACGAGCAAACATACGCACACTGCGCACCGCATACTAACATGCACTTACTCATGCACACATGTATATCCAAGCACACACACAAACACGGACACACACACCGCACACACAAACACACACTCGTGCGCAGGAGCATATCCTTGCGCACACTACTGTCCACATGCACGCGTACACACACACACTGCGCCGACTGCACGTACTCAAACACACACGGAGAGGCAGCATCAGCAGACGCCTGGGCTTACTTGCATTAATCCCCCCTTCGCTCGCTGCTTTATTGCGCAGATCTCCTGCAGGCCGGGTGAGGAGATGGGAAACCCCTTCGTTCTGCCCTCCTTAATGGGGGACGCGCTGCGAAGGGAAAAGTGCCTCAACCTTCCTGTTATGTTCAAATTAATAAACCAATTTTGGTCTGAGGTCAGTTTGATCCCAGCAATGGAAAACATACATGAGGTGTTTGTATCTGAAAATATCTCAGCTCATTTATGCCTTTCTATTGACCATTTTAATAGCCAAGTAAATAAAACACGACTCCCCCATCCTCCCCTCATACATCATGCGTCAATTTTAGATGATTATAGCAAAATGAATGGGACCAAATGTGAAATGGATGAGAAATTAATTGGAACATGCCCCCAGTCTTTGGCAACACAACACAAACAAGATCAAAATGATGGCTTTTCAGTAATAATTGATCCTGGGGTCAAAATGACCCAAAGAACACCGATGCTTACAACGTGTGTACGGAACATAAAATAATATATTTTTTTTTTAGTTAAATTCAAGTTTTACCCTTAAAGTTAGGAAAAAAATCGAGCTGAAAAAAGTATGTTAACCATGTTTTCAGAGACATTGAGCTCTGAGTTGGGTCAAATTGACCTGCAACATGATAGGAGGGTTAAAGACGTACTATATGGGGATTTTAGCCTTATTATATTTTTCTGTTTACAGTCAGAGCAGTGCTGTCCCTGAACCTGCCCTCTCACATTTGTTTTTAATACAACTGAAACCAGTGTTTTGGTCGTTATCTTCCCATCATTGTTTCCTGATAGATGGCACTAGCAGGGGAGAGTAATTCCAAGGCTGATTCAGGTTATAAAAGCTCCATAGGTTTCTTGTTTTTAGTTACTGGTTCAAAAAACGGTGCCACTTATTTTACCCCAAACTTATTTTAGAATAACAAGTATAGTGACACAAATTTAACAAAGTTGTGCAAAGAAGGAGATTGATACTGCCTCATAAATACACCATAGTATAGTTATGGTATATTTTTCTCAAGGCATAGTGTGACTTTCAAATTCCCTGTCCCCAACCAATGCCTCAATTACTGCACAGCTCATTTACCGTACAGATCACTGCTTGGAATACACACTGTTTTCTTTGCCTAACTCTCCCAAACTCTGTGCTCTGCTGTAGGCTAAAAGAGTGGTCTCTGCTGGAAATGAAGCCGAACGCTCCTGCAGTTATCTTTTCACTTTGAATTAGACAGGGTCACTGCCTGTTTTCCATGTTATGGGAGGCAAGGGGAGCCCTTCTTGGCCTCTGGAGGGAAACTCAAGACAATTATTAGGACGCCCCCCCCGTTCACCAATTGGGGAACCCTGCAACCCGAGGCTGTTTAAAGGAGAGGGCCGGTAGCTGGAATGGCCAGAGACGCCAATTTCACAGCTAATTATTTTGATTGCGCTGCATTATCACCATTACCCGTGATGGTCGTCATTATTCTTTGTGGAACTTTGCAGCTCGTTGGCCTGGGAGGTTTGTGTAGTCTGCCGTGGGAGCAACTACCCTAAGGTTCTGTTTTCTGGTTTCGACTCCCACTGGCCTCTGTGAAGCTAGTGATATGATCTGTGTGTGAATCTACGTGATATAAGTAACATGAAAGGGCTATTTACTTTGAGGCTTGTTGCAATAAGCTGTGGTGACTGTATTTACTCTGACTGCATTGTGAGTGTTGCTTGAGGAAGGAAGACCAAGTCTGTTGCATTTTTGTGGTGTCCACATCTTTGTTTTTAGGTTACAAGGGTCATCCGTTGGCTAGATAACTGCAACAAGTAAAACATGAAATGTTGATTATCGTAAATAGAGCTATTCCACAGTTTGCTAAGTGCAGCTATCTAGAACTCTGTAGTCTAGCTTTGATGATGTAGGATTTGCTTTGTGAAGATCTTGTCAGTGGTTGCAGCTCGGGTTTGCATTCGGTGTTGATGCTGTTCGGTTGGCACTACCTGTGTGGGTGGTGCTGCTGCCCCCTGTCGCAGGCTGTAGGCAGTGCAGGCCTGGCCTCTGACTCTGCTGCCCCACTTTTACCTGGTAACAGGAGAGTCACTGTGGGGCCGGATCTGGTGTCAGCTAATGCTTCAGCAGGGCCGGTGAGTGAAATATTCTGCCAGTGGAGGTGGCTTTGGTTTCAGGGGTACTGTGTGTGTGTGTGCGTGTGTGTGTGTGTGCGTGTGTGTGTGTGTGTGTGTGTGTGTGTGTGTGTGTGTGTGTGTGCGCGCGTGTGTATGTTTGAGAGAGAGAAAGAGAGACATGAAGTGAAGGAGAGAGCATACAAATTGGTGGAAGTACAGTTTTAAGCACAATCACTACCATGGTCATGCTTGCAGATCTGAAAACTAGGAAGCACACATCTCCTAGCATAAAGATAAAAAGAGCTCATGCTTCTCTCAAAAACCTCTAAATGAGACACATTTGTTCAGGATTGGTCCTTATCTTTGCCCGAGTGCATCCTCCCGCACACCCCCACAGTAAAGTCATCTGTCAGAGGGAGATCCCTTCTCTCAAACAGGAAACAATACTCGGCCCTCTCTTGAGCTATGAGATACAGATGGTTAACATTGCACGCTACGCTACACACTTGACAGTACCCTGACCTCTCATTGCTACCATTTCAACCAACCATTTTACCTGTCACAGACCTGACTGCTCGTATTCTCTCCAGCGCAAAAACACAAATATACACACACTTTCGAATAGCACTTAAATACATTCACTGTCTTCCATTTTCACATTCCAATTGTGGGTCTTTCTCGATCTAATCCATACACACACTTCGTGTCATTGCCTCCTTTCTCTGTAGCCTGGTATCTTTCTGTCACACACAAATACACTCCTCTTTTTACAGTAGCTTGGGAACACACACATACACACACACACTCACACGGAAACTTTTTTCTGAAGCTTGATCTCGCACACAAACACACACTACTCTTTAACTTGGCCACACACACAGATGCACACACACACAAGACATGCACACACTAAAACACACTCTGCCTGGCCTCTTCTCTGACTCCTTGGGGACTGGCTGGTTTAAGGTTACACTGGGAGCTCAGCTTTCTTGGATGGCATGACCACATGGGCTGCTGAGGGGATTAGATTAGCAGAAAGAGAGGCCTTAGCTGGGCCTGAAATAGCCCCTGTTTCACTCTAAAAAGACGCAGTATAATCAATAGATGGTCCTCATTCCCATTGAGATGTGAAGCTGAACACATAGCCATCTAAAAACCACCATATGCACTCAGGCACTCACTCAGAGCCCTGGAGACCAGAGAAGATGCAGATCATTCAATTTACAGATTAATCATCATGGGCCATGACTGCATATCAGCTTACCTATAATGTGGATGAGTCGACCGTTACAGCGCATACCTGATGTTTCATTACAATGAAATATTTATATTCCCGCTGTTCATTTGAAATCTTTGAGTGTATCATCAGTAGCATGCCTGTTTAAAGCAGGCAGTGGTGCAGTTTTTCAGCTGGTGCGTGCTGTATGTGTGCAATGGCATGTGTGGCATACATTGGGTATGATGGATGAGATGTACTGTCAACCATTTAAAAGTCAACAGCCATAAAGCTGTGGATGCTGCCCTGGGTTCAGTTGGAAAATTAGAAAATCTGCATTAGATGTAGATTTTAAAATTAGAAAAGCGTCAAATATTTATTTCACAATGAGAATATTTGAATCAGGCTGATTTTGGAATGAGAACTACATCAGATGCTGATTGTGAAATTAGAACTGCATTAGGTGGTTATTGTATAATTGAAATATATGAATCAAATACGGAGTGTGAAATTCAAACTGCACCAAATGCTTTGAAATTTAGAATATCTGAATCAGATGTCAATGTAAAGGGGACCTATTATGCTATCTTTTTCTGTTATAATATTCTTGCATGTCCAAAAGGGAAGTTTATAAACTGTCTAGCAAAAAAATAAAAATAAAATAAAATCTACACTAAATCCTGATAGTGCGGTGAACTAAAATGTTTTGTGGAAACCGATTACCTCAAAAAAAATTATGTAGGCCAACTTAATTGCGTTGTGTGGAAGGAACTTAAAGAAAATAAGGTAATGTTTTTGTTTTTTTTTTTTTTTTTTTTTACATGTTTTCAAATGCTGTGAACACAAAATCATTAAGTTAGCATACTCAATTTTTTTGATATAATCTGTTTCCACAAGACATTTGAGTTCACCACACTTGTCAGGGTTTACAGTGTATGATTTCTGGGTAATTTGATTCCTGTCATTCCGAGCCCTGTAAAAAACGAGCTGTTGTGAGTGGGCATCCCCTCAATGGAATGAGCTTTGTTCTGCTTGGCCAATGAACAGACCCACCATATTAATGGAGAGCGACGTTGTCATGATCCCCCGGCTACTGGCAAGTCTTTAAATACAGATGACTGTATAAGTAGCTTGCTAGCTATCCATTAAACTACACGATGAGTATGGAAAGGAAACTTCTACAGGCTTAGCAAGCAGGGACTTTGCATTCACAGAAGTCTGACATGCACTCACCATAAAGGTTTTGGCACTTGTAATTCAGGCTCTAATGTTAAGAATGATCTGTAGTTAGGGACTGTGTAGTAGCAACTGTGAAATAACATTCCATTTACTGTGCTAACTACTCTCATTGAAATCAGGCTGAATTCGATTAAAAACAGTCACTCTTCTGTCTGATCCTATTTACGCATCTCTTATATTGCTTCTGGCTAGCATCGGTTTCTAAACTCACAGTCAATTTAGTAGCTGGTTAGCTAATAAACCACAAAATGATAACAGAAAGTTAACGCGTGCATGCTGGCTAAGTAAGTTAGTTTTGAGACTAGCTCTTGGCTAACTAGTGTGGATTGTTTATTTTATCTGACAGGACTGGCCTGTGTAGTTCACTATCCCTTCAAACTTTGAGATGGACACCACTGGAGCAACAAAAGACAGCTTAGCATGGAGCACTGTTACAATCAGGGGGAAAAAATACGCTCCCGCATGTCATACAGCAGACATTGGGCCTCATGCAGCAACATTCTCTTAAATTTTTCTTATATTTTCTCTTATTTTTTGCGAAGAGAAAACATAAGAGAAATAAACTCCGGATGCACCAAACGCTCTTACCGTCCAAATCTGCTCTTACCCATGTGTGCTGAATGTTGAATCCCACTTGATCGTAAATTGGAAGCGTGTGGCCGGTTGTTTTAAATTAGCATATTGTCACCCTCATAACAAAAGTGCCTATTATATAGCAGTAATCATCCGTGCTCAAGTACGGTTGCTTTCACATTTGGTACGAGTAGCCATTCATCTGTCTCAGCAAACAGATCCGCGCAATCTCGAAAAACGCGCTCTCCGCGCAAGGCCTGGATGGCCAAAGCGTCCAACAGCAATAGGTAAGCCATTCAGGAGCAGAGTGCACGCAAGTATCTAAGGGTTTTTATAGCTTAGTCCTAATTAGGATCAACTGGCCAGACTCTTTAGCCCATGAATTGAATAATAAAATCATTATAATTTCTCAAAAATATAAAACAATCAAAATTTGATTATATGATGCATTTTTTATGTTTAGGTTTTAAAACTTGTGTTTCTGTGCATTGGACGAGCAATTTGTGGACAGAGATAAGTTTTCTGTTTTCTCTTATCTCGGTAAGAGTGCTCTCGACCACTCGTAAAATTTTCTCTTACCTAAGAGCAGAGCAAAAATAAGAAAACATTGGTGCATCCCAGAAATCAATGGGTGAGAACAAAATAAGAGAAAATTGGGGATACGAACGAAAATAAGAGAAAACGTGGTCTTATATTGCTTCTTGCATAAGGCCCATTGTTTGTAACAGTACCTCCAGTAGGCCTAATGTAAGTATTGTTGCTGAAGCCTCACTCAGTGGAGGTAGTAGAGTTGGCCTGAACCCCTGACATTTAAACTGTGACTATTTTATTCTGTCTTTCAATAGTTCACTCCTCCCTATTAAAGGGTGCTTAATCCCATATGAAGAAACCCTAACCATCTTAACCCACACCCTTCACCTCCCACATAAACGCTAAACACACTCACTCACACACCCCTACACGCACACACACGCATGCACGCGCACACGCTCATGTGCACACACACACACACAGACTCTCACACACACTCGTATCTCGTTTTCCCCCTTCAAACATATTGGCATCGGAAGTCTGATGAATTGCCGCTCCCGGTTTTGGGTTACGTGGAAAAACGTTTTTTTTTTTTCCCTCTGGAGCAGAACTCCGTGTGGGCTCTCTGTCCTTCTCAGTTGACTTTGAAGTTGCTCAAATCTCTCTGGCCTAAAGCCCCAGGCTCGTGTGGGGGCTTTGGAGCCTCTCAGCAGGGAGCTTTTGGGGGATTTGAGACTCAGATGGGTGATGTCGTCCCATAATAGTGCGTTCTGTTCCTGTCAGACAGCTGTCATTAGTGTTTGCAGTCCCCTCAGCTTTAAATCCATACTGGGAGAAGTTCTTTATCGCTACCTTATGCAAGAGCTTACTTACCGAGCTATACAAACATTGTCTGAATGTTTTGTGTGGGTGGGACACTCCTCAGGAGAACGTAAGCGAGGTTGGATGCAAGGGAGGAGAGGGATTTTGTGTGCAAGTAATTTGTGCCAAGAACTTAAGTATTCAGTTGGTTGAGCTCCTAGTTGTGCTAACCATAAGTATAGATGGAACTTGACTTCACAGAGTAAGATGGCAGGAAAGTGTCCATAACAGGCATCATTTTTGAAGGCATTGAAGAGCTTCTCCTTGAGAGCAGGAGCGGTCGCTATGACTGGGATTTAGTGGAGGATGAGGGCTCCTTGTCAGTGGTCAACAATGCTAAGTGTTGTTCACACATCCTCACAGCTATCAGAACTGTCCTTCACAGAACTTTTTGAGTAGAATTCTTCAAGAAAATCCTGCTCAGAGAACCGTTCAGAAAGTTCATTCTGTTACCTGGAATTTTGGTCACAGAAAGTCAGTAGTGGAACAATCAACTATGATGACTATTAATGAGCAGCAATGTCATTAACAGTGGAAGAGCTTTTGTTGCCTGGAAAGATCATCTTGCTGTGAGTTCCTGTGGAGAATATTCTGGTAAGTCTAAATACTGCCAGCTCTGGATGAGGAATCGGCGAAGTAAACAAGTAACCCAGCGGCGCAGAGCCCAGGGGTGCAACCGTGTCCTGAGCCGACAGCCATATAATCGGCGGCTTGTGTGTGTACGCGCTTGATTGTGCCTACCTGGAGCTGGCGCCCGGTGACCCTGAGGGCACGCGGGCAGGAAGGATTAGAGGGGAGGGGCCCAGCACTGAGGTCAGTCTCTGGAGGGCTCAAGTCAGGCCCAATGGCGGCTCCTCGGCGTGGAGACAGGGGGCTAAGGCGAAACTGACAGTTTAATGTTTTTCCGACAGTGGGGTGGGGTGGAGGATAAACGTGAGGAGGGTTTTTTTTTCTTTAAGCTATCTGGGGAAATGTGAAGTGAAGGGGCTTTAGGGGCTTCAGGGAGAGGAACATCTGTGAACACTTAAAATGGAGGCACCTAATGCTATAATAGAGATGTGTTGGAGAAATTCCAGGCGTTGTGGGCGTTTATCCTGCTCTCTTGGCCAGTACAGACGTAGCGGTGTCACTCTCCTGTCTCTCCCGGGTTCATCTGGTGAGGGTTCAGGGTGAAGGCCTTCTCCACCTTCAGAAGCCCAGATACAGACTGGCTTTTGCACCCAGCAACTCGCAGTTATGAAGAAAATTATAAAACAAGAGCTTTTATTGCGCGTAATTTGGCTGAGAGGGTGTGTTGGCGTGTCCGTGTGCTTGTGTCTACTTGTGTAATGAGCGTTGGCTGGTGTGAAAGCATGTGCGCGCACTTGCATGCACTTGTATTTGTGTGTATGCAGATTTGTGATTGTGCGCATGTTAGTGTATACTTGTGGATACAGTGTGTGTGTAGTTGTGTGTATCTGTGCTTGTGTGCAATTTATGTGGGTATTTATGTGTATATATGTGCAGTTGCATGTTTGTGCATATTTGTGCATATTTGTGTGTGCGTGCGCGTTACCCGTGTATGCGCGTTGTGTATGTGCGGGCGGAAGCCGCAGCTGTCGGACATGTCGATGCATTAATGCTCGCTTCCTCTCAGATCCGGTGCGGATCCAGATAGATTTACGCTGCTAAATAAATAAAGTGAAAAGCAGGGGGGCTCAGGAGAGGAGGGGAGGTGAAGCCCCTCGGTTAGCTGCTGCTGCTCCCTCAGCTGTCTGCCTCTCCTCTCCGCCACCTAATCTCTCCAGAGCCGCTGTGCTTTTCTGCTCTCAGGCAGGACAGTGGAACTCGCTCTAACCCCCATAGTTCCTCTGACCACACTCACTTTCCCTCTCACTGCACCCCCGCCATCCTCCCCGCCTTCAGACACAAGAAAAAGAAAACCAGTCATACAAGGCTTAATGGCGCTTTAACAAACGCATTTGGCGTCGGGGGTGCCTGGCGCCTCAGGCTCCTCCAGTGGGGCCGTTTGCGCGCAGTTGAAGAATACGCGTCCCGTCGACGAGACTGATTGTTTTATGCCCCATTATTAATTTATTACCATCGTAGCTTCTTTTTTTCCCCTTTTTTACCGACTCGCACTGGCCGGTCTGGGTTTACAATGAATGCAAACTCACAAGCAGCCCGGGTGGAGCTCTCTGGTGTGCCACTTCTGTGGGAGTATTGGCACCATTGCTTGGACTTGCTTTCCTGTGGTTGGGTATCAAACATCTCACCTGATCCTGTTCCAGAACCTCCTACTCTCTAGGGTTTGGAGCACAAAGAAATTCCTGAAGAACGTCAGTAGTTTTTATCTTGGCTGCCATAGACTGCAGAGTGAATGGAAAGTATGGGAAAGTGATTTTAGAGAAAGACCAGGGCCTGATTCACAAAACTCCAGCCACAAGTCTTCTAAAAATATTAACTCCGTTTCTAGGAAATTTGCAATGCTCATGTGTTGCGTTGCGCGGTCTAAAGAAAATGTCAAGAGTGATTGCTCGTTGTTACCAGGGGACTTACCAATCCAAACTGCAGACATGTAGTTGTTAACTAGTGCGACAGCAAGCATAGGCTAGCACGCAGGTACAGTTCTTTTTTTCCCCTTGTATTTGACATAGTTTTGAAGTGTTTTTACCTTCAGATGGGGTCCCTGAGGGCATTTGGCCTAATTTTTCACCTCGTGCGATAATGTGCCACACATTTTGAGGACTACAACAAAAAAATGAAATAATTGATAAGCTCAATATAGTATTAGCGGCAAACATAAGAGCTTCTCTACCTAAAAATGAAACACTGGAATACAGTGGATGGCCACTATAAGGCTAGCAGCTGGTGTGAGCTGAGTCTTTTCCTGTTCATTGTTGGTATCCAATCCTGTTCTTGCAGATCTTGCTTGTATCCTGTCAGTTTTCACTCCAGCCCCCATGAAGCTCTACTCAACAGCTTGAGATCCTGAGCAGTCAATTTGTAGTCAATACAGGAAATTTTGGTTTGAGTTCAGGTTTAAATTAATGAAAGGGAGTCAACGATTGTCATCCACAGGAGGTTTTTCCACCAGAGGTTGAATGGACCTTTCCAACCTGTCAATCACATGTTGCAAAACAACCAATCAGATTGCCTTATCTTACTAAGGTCCAGTCCTGATAGCACTGCCATATTGTCCCACACTCAATGCAATCTTTAGCCGTTTTTAATAGGCCAGTTGTCAGACTTTTTCGGAAAATGGTTCTTCAATGTGCTTGGGGAACATATAATACTTCTTAAGGTACCCTGCCCGGCTACAGGGAGCTCAATTAATTTGTTTTCCAAAGCCAAAAATGCAGTTGGAGAAGTGTTTGCAATGGATTAAAACATGTGGAAGACCTCACTCAAATCAATGTGAATAGGATCAAAAAACACAGTGGACTTCTGCATGCTACAAACCAGTAGTTTTTCTGCTGAGAGTACAATTCATTTGTGCCACCCAGCACAGGCATTATAAAACGTTTAGCCAGATGGTGAAGGATTTTGTAACAGCATGAAGTAATCTGCTTAGAAACTTGGCTAAAGTTGGCTAGGTAGCTAGCCAGCGGACTCAGAATGTCAGTGCCTTAAAATGAGTTAAGTTAGCTTGTCATAGAAATTGGTTTGAAGGAAAACGCCACGATAACGAACATTAGATTAATAACTCAATTATGTCTAATGTAGCTAGTTTAAGGGTTAGCTGCATTGCATAATATGATTTATTAAAAAATCTAGCTGGCGTATTGCCTGACTTATGGCCAACTGACGTCAGACCACATACTGGATCCAGTGTTATTTGTAGCTCAGTGATGTCAAAACATATGAAAACAACTTACCCTGCTTTACACGTGCAGTATGTTTCCTCTATTTTGCCTGGTTAGATCTAAATGTGCAGTTTATTGGGTGCTCGGTTTTTCTGCATCGATCGCCAGCACTTCGAGCAGTCCAAGGCCACATAAAAGTACATGAGTTAAGGCTGAATTCCTCTTATAACTTTTTTTTTTTTAAGGGAGAAAGTGCTTACTGGGGAAGAACTTGATCAAGACCTGGCATAATGCAGTGCATGATACTGTTTAGTTCTTGGATAAAACAGGCATTTTGTTCATGTTTTAATGGTGGTGATTGTCGGGTAGACTAGCCCGTTTTCAATATAGTTATGCTACTGCAGTCGTGTCCAACCTTGTTTCTGGAGAGCTCACATCCTGAACGCTTTTGCTCCCACCAAAGCAAAGCACACTGCCTCATTTCCCAGTTGTATGTCTTGATGAGTTGCTAATTAGCCATATCAGGTGTGTTGAATTAAGACTGGCGTAAAAACCTACAGGACAGTAGCTCTTCTGGAACAAGATTGGAGATTGTTGTGTTACAGTAAAACCCTCAGGAACAGGGTCAGTTTACTACCACGGTTGACAATGTCCCCCCCAGTTCAGAAAGACTGGGTGTAGCTGCTCGAGTCTATGCTCTGACCAGGCTCCTCGGTGTGTTCCTCAGGTACCTGAACCACGTGCGAGCCGCCTCGCCCCAGGACACAGCAGGTGGGTACACCTCTGGCCTGGCCTGCCACAGAGCTGTGCAAGATGCCTTCAGCGGGCTGTTCCCCATACCGCACTGACACCCCATCACCTGAGAATGCCCTCCTCCCCACACCCTGTCTGTGTGTGAAGAGCTCTGCTCCCCACGTGCTGCTGCTGAAAGACCTATATGTACAGATCTGTGTTTTTTATTTGTTTTCTGAGAAGTTTTCTATGAAAATAAAATCCAAAAACAAACTGTACTCAGATTTGCTTCTTCTTACGTTTGATTCTCTTGAGAATCCCAGTCGTTGAGAATGTGATGACTCCTCAGGTAGATGGTCACCATGAGATACGCCGCCTTCTGTCCTCAATTTATTTGTTTCTCGAGCTTTGAAGGATCCTCATTTCACATACGCACATCTTTATACAGTCCAATAAATGTCAGTATTTCCTTGCAGCTGCATGACTTCACTTAGTTTAAGTTTAACACTGAGTGCTTCCATACAATTATTTATGCCAATGGAAAAAGCGTGTTGCGAGCATGTTTACGAATACGGCCTTTTGGCACTTCATGACAAAATAATTACAGTAGCATCAGACCAAAATTAACTGATTAGTCCGTGGCAAACTGAATAGTTCTTTTAAAAAATAAAATAGAAATAAACCATAAAAATAAAGTATCCATTGTGCAAGGATGTTCTCAGTCTATGGAATCATCACACTTTTGCCTCTTCGGTGTGGGTTCCTCTGGAGAGTAGAAGACAGGAATAGAAAAGAAGGAAGACAAATCTGTGAGCGAACAGGATTGAAAAACATAATATTTACAAATGAAGGCAGAAAAGACTGCTTCCCCTCAAAACCATATTCCCCAGGTGTCCCGGTCAGTTGTACCTACGATGAATGACAAGAGGCCGGACATACTGTGAAGTAACAGTATGTCTGTTCCTTCGAGCACTTCAGCGCTTTAAAACAGTAACAATTCTCGAGTGCGAGGTCTTGAATTTGCATTTCCACCTTTACGCGCACGGTAGTTTCAAAGCACATAGGACCTTGTTCATACGTTTCAATGGATCGTTCTGTTGGCGGTTTGTCAGCATCCTCAGGAAGAACTTTTCTCAACTTGGGGTTTACTTTTGAGGTGTAATGAGAATGATGGGGTTAAATTCGAGGCTGTGATCATTTTATAAGTGACTTTCAAGAATTTAAATCATTAGGACCCCAAAATTTCCCAGTTTACACTGGATGAGTAGCATTATAAATGGTGTACATAAGTAATGTGTAGTGCTCGTGGCAGCACGTGTGCAGCATTACTGTGAATGTACTGTGGTCACAGCTCCTGTATAATATTGCCAAATTACAGGGACAGTAGTCATGACTCTAGTTAGGCAATGCTAAGCTAAAAGTCTGGAGGTACTATGCAGTCACACTGTGTTGACTCACCATCTTCTGCAGTCTGGTTGGAGTACAGCACATCTCTGGGCAGGGGGAAGCTCACGCACATCATCTCTTTATTGGGGGCCACATTTCGCACCAGGTGCACCGAGCATCGCCCCTCCAGGGGAACGCCGAGGCTGGCTGATGCCCTCTCCGTCACGTCCTTCTGTGGGTCGTCCTGCTTGGAGAAGCCGTAGCAGTGCACCAGCGGGGGCTCTGCCTCCTCCACTTCAGACTGCTCCTGAGGGCCCAGCAGGCCACGAAACGCATCCAGGAATTCAAGTGCCAAGGCGGGCAAGTTCATAACCATGTGCACCCGGCCTGGACCCCCCAGTAGAGCGGGCAGCCCTTCCCTCACAGGCCCCCGGATGAACGCACGGCCATCCATATTGAAGGCCTGCACCTTCTTCTCCACCTTGTTTAGCCTGCAGTTGTGCTGGAGCCAGCGATAGGACTCGGGGTTGAGATCGTTGGCCAGGACACTGTAGCCGCGGCGGGCGGCAGGAACAGCAAAGGGCCCGACCCCCGCGAAGACATCCATGACTGTGTCGCCAGGCCGCAGCAGTGCCACCACGCGCTCGTGCTCTGTGCTGAGGCGCGGGTTCCAGTACACCCGCGAGAAGTCAAACTCGTACGTGCAACCGTTCTCCTTTACCTGCCGGGGAGAGATGTCGCAACTCAAGTCATTCATGGATGTCAACACCCTCAAATTAAAGCTTATGTTGAACGATCAGCTCTTGGAGAGCATTCCCATTCAAAGGGAGTGCAGGGATTGCAGCCCTTAACAATATTGTCACAGTAAAAAAACACTTAAGAACCTTCGCTAATGTATACAAAAACCGGATTGATTCATAATGTTACTGGTCTCTGCAGCTTGGTCAACATCCACTTAAATAACCATTTACAAAATACTATATTGCAAGTGCACTAAATTTCTGCCAGAGAATTACTGTTCCTGCTAAGTGGGTACCTTCCTTCACAGAAGTTATCTTGAGTGTCTATCCCACTGTACATAGCAGCATATTTATTTTTTGTAAATGTACATAGCGCCTCAGAACTGTGCAATTTATCCCCCTTTATTCCCCTTACCCCTTTCTTGCACTTTTGTTTTATACTGTTATATTTTACGTACATGTCTGAACTGTGATAGGAGTTGCTTTTAATCTCATTGTACATGTGTATAGTGACACTAAAGGCATTCTATTCTATTCTAATTAGGCCGACCGTATCTCCTCTAGGCTTAATGGTAAAATCTTAGACCCACCACCATCCACACCCACATCAGATGCCCTTTCTCTTACAACATGGCCTAAAAATAGCGCACACACTACGAGTGGCTATAAGATGCAGACCACCGCTGTGACGACGACTGCACCATAAATCATGTGCGCTCTTCAGTCTGGATTTCCTGACCATTGGAGAGAATTATATTGACAGCATCATAGGGAGTTGTGGTGAGCTCACCTTTGCCACCATGTTACCATCGCCAGCCAGAAGCTCCATCTGGAAGTTGCGGTAAGTGTTATCAATGATGTTGGTCTTATTAACGACACAGGTCACTCCTGGGTTCTTGTCCATTATAACTTCACCTGGGAAACACGCCAAACACGCAACCATTAATTCAATAAAATTATTATTGGTAAATGAAACCATTGCCAACACTAAATATTTACTCTACAGTGCTATATTAAGCATTAATTAAAAGTTTTATTAGTTACGCACACTTGGCAGTTGCACTTGGTATGACTGCCTAAGTTTTGAAGTTCTCAATGTTGATTAAAAACTTGACAGAATTTTAATACAGCTTTGTTCCAAGTTTTGTTTCTTGACCTTGTGACATGTTTTCTGTCAGCTTTGCAAAAACTTCAGTCCTTTAGATATCTTTCCAGGTATTGAAGAGTAAAATATCAGAGGTCTGATCCTGGCTGCCAATGAGCTGAAATCAGCAGAGTGCGATTGAGTGGGGAGCTACTCATCACTACTCAGCTGAAAAGGAAACTGGCTTCCAACACCAACCCACAGATGTCACCTAATTAACAGACATTTCAGGAATTACTGAAATTAAATCATCTAAGAACACACATTACAGAGGGTGAAAACTGCACTGTACTGGATCTCATACACTGTTGATTATATGATTTCTTATTTAAGAATATCTGGGACCGGAGGGGAGGGGAAGGTAGGGCTGGATAAACCTATCCCAGCATACAATGTGCAAGAGGCTGAAATACACCCTTTGCAGTTTTCCATTGCAAGGGATTATACACCATTTACTCACGCACTAATACTTATGGGCAATTTAGTCTCCAATTAGCAGGACATGAATGCCTTTGGACTCTGGAAGAAAACTGGTGAGCTTGGAGAAAACCCACAGGAGCATAGGGAGAACATAATCTCCACACAGCATGGTCCCAGGTTAGATTTGAATGTGTAACCTCGCAGTTAGGCTGCCAACAAGCATAGAAAGAGGAAACTCCAGAGGTACAGCCTGGATTTGGAATCTAAGGGTCTGAATATGTGTGTATGGGAAGGCAAACGCTTCTCTGGCTTTCCAGCCAATCTTACCAATGAGGCTCTTGTATGGCAGCTGATGGTCGCGCAGGTTTAAGTGCGCGATGTGCCCCACACGGCTGAACCCTGAGGTGACGTCCTGTCCCTCGGGCAGCACAGCCCTCAGAACCTCCTCGCTCTTCAGGTTCTCGTATGTCAGCCGCAGCTCGTACTCCTGGAGCTCCAGCGGAACACCAAACTTCTCCAGCGCCCCCGCCTCCACCTCCCCAAAGGAGCTTGGGGTAGAAACAATGCCCGGGTCCAGCAGCAGGAGCCTGTGGTCTGCACCGTCATCTCCCCCCACCTCCACCACCCGCTTGATACCGGGCCGCTGAAGGGCCACTCTCTTCAGGCTCTTCACCAGCTGGTTGAGGGCTTGCTTGGGCAAACGCAAGGCAGGAACAGTCACCTTCCAGGTGAAGGCTTCCCGGTCCAGGCTAGTCATCCCACGTACGCCAGAGGGAGGGGTGAACAGGGCAGAATCTGCCCCTGTATGCTGCTCATGCATCAATTCTGAGACACAAACTCGAAAGGAACAAAAGGACTGTGCTCCCAGTTGTTTCAGAATCCCACAGGAAAGGAGGCGGGACCAATACTGAAGGTTCAAACACCTTTGAGTCTTCACAAACGCATGAATTCCACAAAGATTCCTGCCATGAAAAAGGAAATAATTGCCTTATAACTACAAATGCAACATGAATACCCAAATTCATCCTGGTGTTACATGTTAAAGTGTGTGTACTGCATGAACTTCAACTGAAATGAAGTCAGAATAGTGGGGACAAAAGCAACAGGGAGTGTTTTATTTTTAGCCAACTATTCATAAGAAAGCGATTCTTGAAACAACTAAGGACCAAAGTTATTGAAGAACTTCACATAAATGTCTCTTCTAGAGAGCATCTTTCCTCTGATCCACAAAAGTGAATAAGCTTATCAGTTTCCCCACATGAAAACGTCAGTAAATAACATGTAAAATTAAAAGTTTCGTTCAAAGAAACATGTAACATTACAAAACTGTCACAATGGTTTCCTAATAATTGCCATCTTGATAGCAGTAAACCAAGATGGAAACTATAGCTTGATTTCTTTTTGAGAACGTATCCGTGCTTGTATAACTCTTCGGCCAGCTTGCTTTCGACAACGAAGCGATACCTAATTCAAAACTGTAACCAGCTGGTCAGAGCAAGATTCAATCTTGTGCTGGAAGCTTGAATTGTAAACATTAAACCGAGTGAAGTTTTGTTCATTTGTTCAAAAGTGATACCGCGGTTAAACTGCTCAGGTCGCAACTGCAGTGGCTCCGACAACAGTAGGGACATGGTCCACTTACGAGGGATAGCGATTGGATATGATTTTTATTCGTGCAGGAGAATCTACTCTCAATTTAATTTACGTAACTACAGCCGTTTAATAATTCACGGGGGAGGATAGTGTTTGACCATTGCCGTTAAATAATACACTGAAAGAAGGATGTGTTCACCGCCTTACCTTAATATCACCGGGGCCATGTGTAATACACGTCATATCTAGACGACAGACTCTGCTATGCATTCAATTTCCATTGGTCGGACCAAGCAATTCCTTTTGGGTATTGGATTAGAGTTAATTACGTATTTTAAAGTCGACGAAAGAACGCGGAAGTGTAGTACTTTGTTGTGTCATGTGACCGACTCGTTTATACAGCTTGGAGCTCTTGGCCACTCCCTCCGTCTGTCACGAGCTTGATTTGATTGTTACTCCTGACAAAAAGATTGACTGGAGATTTGTTTTTAATATGCTGCACTGTAGATAGCGGTTATAAAACTTTGCAATTAATTCGCATTTAAATAATGAGCCGGATTAATAATCGCAACGTCTCAATTCAAGATGCGCCGACTACCGATGAAAGGGTTATGGAGTCTACTCCTTTACTGACAAATGTAAGTGTTCCACTGTTTTGTTTTTTTTTTTAAATAAAACCTTGTTCTTTCATACAGAAATACTGGGTTCTCACGACCAGCATCGTATGATGTTCATTAAAAGCCCTACTCATTTCATACTTTTTAATAATGTACAGCTCGCGTGCAATGGGATGTGGGCTATTGTTCTGTATTTCCTCATTTGATTTTTTATTTTTTAAAAATCTCATTCCTTGTTCTGTTTAAAATTAATCCTATAACCACGAGAAGACGTATTAAGTGTATGAAGCATAGCTGTGTGTAAGTATGAATTGTTACTTCGTAATATCGGATTTTTCTCAGATTTACGATCCGTTCCAGCCAACCAGTAACTCGTGTTTTCACAACCTTCTACCGGTGAAAGTGCCCTGGAACGGCTGTCAAACCCGTGACATACCTCCAGTGAACTCGTACCAGATCGATGTACTCCCAGTTACAAGGTTGTGAAAACACGAGTTACTGGTTGGCTGGAACGGACCGTAATATCTTCAGACGTGATTGATTGTCTTATACTGCGCGTGTGCAGTGCACTGCTTATTCAGATATCTTTTCCATGTATGTTGTAATTCGCGGCACGTCTTGAAACATAGACTGGAATTTGCTGCTGCTTTAATGTTTACTGAAAGTCAGCTTCTGTGATGTCTTGCTTTATCCTCAAAGCTAGAATATTCTCCATGTCATATTTTACTACGTATCATTTTTATTTGTATGAGCATCCTGAAGCCATTCACTCGTTTTGTGGACCTGGTTGAATTCAAACAAATATCCCTGTCAAATAGTTAAAGTGAACGTATGTGGCGATCACCTCAGCAGAATCCATCAATCTATTATCTACACCGCATTTTCTTCACTATGGTCGCAAGGGAGCTGGAGCCCATCCCAGCTTACTATGGGCAAAAGGCAGAGACACACCCTGGACAGCCCACCAGTCCATTGTTTGGGACACACACCATTCACACACACACTCACACCAGCTGGCAGTTTTAAGTCTACAATTAGCTTGACATGCATGTGGGAAGAAACCGGAGTATCAGAAGAAAACCCATGCAAAAAGTGGGAGAACATGCAAGCTCCACTCCGAAAGACACCACACTGGATTCAAACTTGCAGCCTTCTTGCTGTGAGGTGACGGTGCTGCCCAGTGTGCCACAGTGCCACCGATTTCAGTAGAATGAATAAAGGTCATTCCATGCCAAGTGGAAATGCTAAAGGTACCTTTTGGGCCATCATGGTCTCAGATTTTTCTCTGACTTTGTATATTTGTTCATTTGGACTCAAATGATGGGTATCTCCAATTTTTTCACAAACGGCCCACAGGAATGGATTTTATGGGCCTCTGAAAAAATGGCCTGTAGGGGTCGCTTATATCTCTGGTTCTATGACAGATACAGATCTGGAAGGTGGCTTGATCCTTGACATGAACCTTGCTCTAGGCTGACAATCTAAAAGGTTGCTTGTATCAACGGTGAAAGTCATGGAAATTAAGGTCAAAGTTGGGGTTCACAAAAATATTTTCCACTTTTTCAATCCTAATTACTTGCTAATAGTTGGAGGAATTGATCAACTGATGCCAGGAACCTTTTATTTCAGGTAAATTCTTGCCATTTCTATCAAAAAATCGAAAGAAAACTTTGTAGTTGTTCAGATTAACCCCTTCAAAGTTGGTCGCAGCTGAAAAGGAGCCTAAGTTTAAGGGCCTGGCTCGCCCCCGGGGGAAAGTTGCACTGATACCACTTTGCACCTGAGCAGTGTCTAATGACCTGAATTACACTGCTATGGCCCAAACATCCAGTATATAGGCTGGTTTCCCACCAAAAGCTGGCCTAAAAAGTTGTAGAAATCATTGTTTTTCTTTGGATTGAAATGTACATGGCAATGTACTACCATGTGCTGGCAATAAAGAAACCCTCTTGAACATCACATCTGGGTTACTTTATTTGAGCTGAAAACCTGATATTGATATTCTTTGCAACTGTAGTGACCTTATTAGTTAACCACTTTATCCAGACTTTTCATTAATCTGGAATCTTTTAATCCACAATCTTTCTTTTTATGAAAACTAGTCTTGGTCAAAGGGAATTCTTGGTACCGGGTATTAACTGCACAGCCGTGTTCACCTGTTAATTAAAATTTTCATTGATCATAGGTGGGTCATTCCATGCCAAGTGGGAACACACCTGGGCCATCATGGTCTTGGATTTTACTTTAACTTTGTCTATTTGTTCATTTTGGCCCAAATAATGGATATCTCAGATTTTTTCACGAACTGCCCTCTGGTATTGGTTTTATGGACCTCTGAAGAAATGGCCTGTAGGGGGAGCTTTTCAAAATATGCTGTAGAAAAACCCTTATATCTCTGGCCCTATTACTGATACAGGTCTGGGGTTTGGATGGATTTGTAATATGAGGATTCCTCTAGCACCACCGTCATTTACAATATCTGTTCTTGTTTCCATGGAAACTGTTTGAAGTTGGGCAAATTTGAGATTTTTCACTTTTTGTGTCCTTTTTTTGTGGTGAAAAAAGCCTATATACTGCTCCGATGGTGTTTTCCAGTATAATTCAGGTCACCTGACATGCAGCAGGTGCAAATTCATAATGATGCAACTTTTCCCCAAGGATGGACAGACCCCTTGAACTTGTGACTTTTTCTGTTGTAAGCAACTTTGAAAGGGTTAATCTGATAAACTGTTATGTTCTGCTTTAATTTTTTAATAAAAGTGTCAACGATCTATCTGAAATAAATTGTTTATTTTGTCGATTCTTCAGTATCACCAGTAATTGGTGAGTAATAAGGGTCCAAAAAGTGGAAAAAATCTCAAATTTGCCCAACTTCAAACACAATTTCCATGGAAACAAAAATGGATACAACCATTGTAAATGATGATGGTGCTAGAGGAAGCCTCATATTACAAATCCATCCAAACCCCAGACCTGTATCAGTAATAGGGCCAGAGATATAAGGGTTTTTCTACAGCATATTTTGAAAAGCTCCCCCTACAGGCCATTTCTTCAGAGGTCCATAAAACCAATACCAGAGGGCAGTTCGTGGAAAAATCTGAGATATCCATTATTTGGGCCAAAATGAACAAATAGACAAAGTTAAAGTAAAATCCAAGACCATGATAGCCCAGGTGTGTTTCCACTTGGCATGGAATGACCCATAAGACAAATTCCAAGAAGGCAGAAGGAAGTTCCTTTAGCAATAGTTGCATAAATATGGGAGAAGAAAACAAACAGATGCCAACAGTCAAGGCTTATTGCAAATAATGAACCCCGATGGAATATTTTCTGTTTTATGTTGGCTAGATTGCGAGTACTTTTTATGAATCAGCTGGTGTAATTCACTAGCTGTGACGACAATTGCCATCGTTCCTCAAAATCCTTTTGAATTCTTACTTCTCATGGTTTAACTATAAATTTGGAGATGTCTCCTATTCTCTCACAGAAAGTGCTCTTGATGAAATGATGGATTTTATGTCTGAATTTGTTGTTTTGCGCTGAGAATTCCAACTCACCATTGTAAAGGAACACAAGAAACTGTTGTGATGCAGACATATTGGAGGAAAAATAAAGGCTTACAATTTGATAGGTGGAGCTATTTTTTCACCTTTATTTTCAATTCTTTTGCCAGATGTCAGCACAGTGCCAACTTGGATACCCTTGAGTGGTGCCGTACAGTGGTGACTTTGCACTAGGTCTATTGGTGTACTGTGTCCGCATTCTCCACTTGTTGAACCACTGGTGCCACACTTCAGAGCTGGCCTTCCTTGGCAATGCCAGGTTAATGCTGGCTTTTAGTGGAGGAAGCAAGGAGCTTGATGTAGGCTCAGGGCTTTAAACAGTGAGATTTAAGTTGATTGGTCAGAACATGCTGAATCTTAGTCAGTGACATGTCTTAAGCTTGAGCCCAGGAGAGAGCTTGCTTCCTTCTTTCTATTGTGTAATGGGATATTATCCTGGATTTCTTTGGATGTGTCAGTGACACAGTTTGTACCTTGGATAGTATAAAACACTGTGCCGCTCTGTTCGTTGATCTATCAAAAGCTTTCCACACTGTAGAATAGATCATGCCTTCATGAAATATCATTTACTGAGTCTTGGTATGTTTACTACTGCACTTAGCTGGTTTGATAATCATTTCTCTGGTCATGTTCAATGTGTTAAGGCAAATGGCACAGCCTTTTGATGTCCTCCTATTGTAAATGTTGTACCCCAGGGGTCAGCACTGGGACCTTTTGTCATTCTGTATTTATTTAAATGATCTTTATAGGGCTGTTACTAATGCAAAGTTTCACTATTATGCAAACAGTACATTTATGTACTGCTCTGCCTCAACACCTCCCTTGGTCATCTGTCAACTTCAACTTGCTTATCACAAATTGCAAGAGACACTGTTTGGACTAAAACTGGTCTTGAATGTAGATGAAACCAAAGTCATGCTATTTACTGAATCTAAGTAGAGACAATCACCTTATCAACTGATCATGGCAAGAAATGGCAAACCCATTAAATTTGTATCTTCTTACAAATATCTAGGATTAATGATCCGCAATGCATTGTCTTTTAAATTGCACATTAATCATCTGACAATGAAGTGGAAGGTCACATTGGGTTTTCATGTGCATAATAAGAATTGTTTTTCATTTTTGGCTATAAAGAGACTTGTTACCACTTTTATGCCACTTTTTGACTATGGTGATGTCTTGTATGTGTTTGCACCTCTGAAGTCTTTTTAATCTGTTAGTCACAAGCTGTCACAGTGCATTATGGTTTTTAACCAGTAGTTGAGCACTGTTCATTGAACCTTTTACGCTTGTGTTGGATGGTTCTTTTTGGCCTGTTGTAGGTTACAATACTGGTATATTCTGACTTGCAAAACCTTGCTTGTGTTTCTATCACCATATTAGTGTCAGCACATTCAGCATAAGAGTACTGGTAATTATTCTCTTTTCTCATAACATTTATGACTTCTTAATACACCAAAGGCACTAAAATTGGTGAAAGGGGTTTTTCATTTGCTGCTCCTAATACTTGCAATGTTCTACAATGCTCTTTAAAACTATAATCACTCATCTGTTTTGGGGAATTAGTCTTTTGCAAATGGCCAAGAAAGTCTTCATCCCAAGTGCACTTGTTTTTTTTTTTTTTACAATGTTGTTGATTGTTTTACCTTTTATTTCCTAGTCTAGTCTAAAAACTCATACTTAAATTCCAACTTTTTATTTTTGATTATATTGTATATTGTGTAACTATATTTTGTGTATTGTATATTTTGTAAATGTTTGGCTATCTAGGCTCGGACTCACTTGAAAAAGAGATTTTAAATCTCAATGTGATAATCTTGGCAAAATAGAGTTTGAATGAATTAAAAATAAAATGAAATTATTGGATGGAGATGTCACTGAATTATTTGGGAGAGAGAAAGCTAAATTGAAAACTAGCGGTTTCTTTTCTTCCGGCTGCCTTGTCTTTTATTGTGGATGAAGAGCTGATAACTTCACTCACATGTGACTGTCACAAAATCTTAAGATTGCCAAAAGGCATTCGGTGACTATAGCCAGTTTAATCAATCAGACTTTTGGAATATGAATAGAAATGTTAGCCATTGTATTTCAGCCAATGAGAGGAGATTTTAATATGCACAATAATTTTAAAAAATTTTATTACACTTGAAATCTCCTCATTTTTGAGATGCACATATTTGAAAAGGGGTGATTCAAATGATCAGCTCATTACCAACCCCCAAAAACTGATTGGTAACGAGGTAATGATTTGAATCACCTGCGCTGGAGCAGGGAGATATGCAAAAAATTCAGGACAAGTGGTCCACCAGGAGAGGTTTGAGCAACTCTGCTTTAGAGTGAAAGGGTTAAAGAACACTTCTTTCCAGTGTACACCATCTCCTAGACTTTCAGCAACATCTGAGATGATGGCAGTCCAAACCTTGTGTCTTGTGGTGACTTGACTCGGAATTACCTCACTCAAATTGAGGCTATACTCAATGAAATCAAACCCTGATTGCTTCATTACAAAGAGTCTCGTCTGTCTATCATCAGCTGTACATTCCTTACAATTTTAATAAATGTAGCCGGATCTGAGAAATGACTAGTGACGGGCGTAATAATGAAGTGCAGGGAAGTAAACATTAAGATTAGGGAGTCTGAGTGACGATGCACAGGAGAAGCCCATTTCTGCTGCTTGGGGGGGAGGAGGAGATTTAGAGTGCTTTTCAGGATAAATGCATGGCTTTGGTATTTGGTTATGTTCTTTAGCTCATTTTTCCAATCATGATAAGGGGGTTAATGCCTAAAGTATTGTTAAAGGTACACAGAGTTAGACTTTTTAGAACAGTTTGTAAACAGAACATTAAAAGTTGGCCCCTCCTCTCCAGTGACACCAGAAGCACGATGCTGCAGTGCAGTACTATGTCCCGCCATCCACACTGCATACTGTTATTGGCTTGGGGCTACACACCCTCTGCCCAGAGGCTGATGCCCAGAAATGTCCCTTTCAAAAAAAAATAAGAAAATGCAGACAGATGGCAGGGTCCCTGGAGATATAGACACCACCACTTACTTCAAGTGGATCATAAGTAATGATTGAGAGGTATTATTTTTGTATAAGTCCATGATTTTTAGAAAAATCCCACATGGTATGCCTTTATCATGTTATATTGATGCCTAAACCTTTTCTGCTCGCTTTGTATAAGAGTGGTTGCAGGCAAGTTTCTGATTCCTCAGACCAAATGTGTCACTGCGCATTGTTTTCATGGGTAACATACAGTTACAGTTTTTTAGTAGTCTGTCTGAAACAGGTTTGTCCTGGTAATGCGCTGAGACACGTGCTCTTTCTCTGTTGGTATTGTTACTGGGCTCCTGGCCTAAATGGATTTCATTAATCATTGAACCCTTTACAAACTGTAGTTTTCAGTCACGCGCCTAATAAAGTAAGAGGAAGAATGGGATAAATTAAAAAAGAAAACATTAATTCGAAACTGCTTGAATGCGTTTCCCCTTCAGTTCCATTCGAGAAATCTTGCCACTACCTGGCCAGGTATCAGAAATGGTCACCGCCCTTTTCATTAGTGGGTAGTTCCATCTCAAATCACCAGATTTCAAAAAAGTTCCTGACGGCCCACCTCAGATTTGCTTCAAATTAGCAGATCATGGTATTTTTGTATATAGTAGGTTATGTGCAAAATTTTAGACTCATATCTTCATTAGTTTTTGAGATATTGAGTCTTCATGAAGGGGGCATGGGCCCCAACTTTGTGTAAAAATGGATGTTACGGTACAATATGCCAACTTCTGTAAGTCATAACTTTTGAACTATCAAAGACGGATATCTGACATTTGCAGGATTGGTTCTTTGGTATAATATGTCTCAGATTACAAAATACTAGTACTGCAAGTTGTATGGTTTCCCAAAATGACTCCCAAAAGTTTGGTTTTGCGAATAGGGCCAGGTTTGGCCCTCAGTACCTCTGGACATAAACACACTAGATCTTTCTAGTCTGAGAATACATTAGTCATATTGTAGTACTTTCACAGCAACATGGTATTTATGCCAAGGAATTTGAACTTTTTGATTTATAGGCCCTTAACAATGGGAGGAAAAAAAACATGCCAGAACATATTCCAATTGTACTTTGCCAAGGAGCAATTCCAAGAAAAGAGGGACATGATGAGCAAAAATTACATCTCTGTTTAAATCCAGCAAAGGGCCTCAATCTATCCACAAAGCCCATAACTTTAAGAAACATATATATTCATGGCTGAACCACTATTTTTCAGCAAGAGTTTTGCATCCAAACAGATGGTGCGAATTTTACCCTGAAATCAGGTAATTAGGACCTTTTGAAATGACCAGTAACTAAATGGGTATTACAATTCATATCTTTCAATTTGTTATACCAAGAGCATCGATTTAAAGTAGAGGGGAGCTTGAACCCTCATGTGGAAGTTTACTGGACAGAAGTAGGGGTGACTTAATCTTCCCCGTCAATGTAACGTCCGTCACAGAAATTCTGAATTATTTTTATTGGAAGAAACTGAGATGGAATATTGACTTAACCTTTTCAATTCTCTTAGCTTTAGCCAAGGCAAAGTCAATAATGGACAAAGTCTGCCTGAAAGTTTGGCACGTTAGATTTGGCAGGGGATCAAAATCTGTAACGTCCGTCACATATAACGTCCATCACAGGAAAAGGGGTCCTGTAACATCCGTCACGCCCCCAGAGAGTGGAGGAATGCTCAAATTATCTAGACGATGAAAGGGAAAGAGGGAATTTTTGCCATGGATGTTGTTGAATTGGGGCTCAAATGTGTAATTGTGCTTTTTTCTAAAGGACTCAGATTGCCATTTGATTGTCAAAGACTGTCACAAGATTTTCAACATTAACTGTATTTTATTATACTCTTTCAGCTTTCTAGAGTAAATGATAGTTCCACTAATTATTCAAAGGTGGCAGCTGCAGCAGGGCAAAATTTACCCATGATGCAACTGTACCTCTATCATTTCCAAAGCCATGAAGGCAGGCTTTTTTAAAGTGCTCAGTTTCAATTTTCATGAAGTAACATCATCTTAACTAAAGGTCTGTATCCAGTTATTCTGTGCTTTAAACAATAGGAATGGACATGGATTTTATAAATCATTTTGAAGGTGTAAATATAGGTTTTCTGTGAAGATGAGACGTGCACGGATTGGGAAATCCGTGCGCATACGGCGCTTAGTAAAGAAAATGGCGTATTAAAAAAAACTACTCACAGGGCCCCAGAGACGGCCGAGCAGCATAATGATGTTTATCCCATAAATGATTAAAAATTGGTGTGATACAACCCATTAAATACAGGTTTGGTATCACACACTTGTAATACAGCTTTCTCGTGTCACAATTGTTCAGATTCCGTTCATTGGCAAACGTCAACTAATATTTTCACAAGGCCAATTCTTCTGGAAACGTTCACCATCGCTGACGTTTGCATCTAGTTGATGGTCTATTGAATTAAATGGGATGAATAATTCGTTAGCTAGGATGCTAACCCTTTTGGCCAGTTATGAGTTACACATGTAACTTTTATCGTAAATACTTGAATTTAATAACTTAATGGTGAAAAGCATTAGCATGCTAGCAAGTGAATTATTCATCCCATTGAATTGAATAACTGTAAACTAGAAGCCTAGCACTATTTTTCCATTTTCCAAATAGTACGATGCTGATATTTATGGGATAAATATAATCTCAAATTCTTGAGAAGGAGCTATCAAATTTATGGAACTGAAGTAGTAATTTTCATTTAAATGGAAATTACTACCCTCGTTGCATGAATTTGATATCTGGGGCTCACTCATTGGGGATCCTCCATGTATTTTGCAGTAAGCATTTCTATTTGTGTAATTTCTACTGTTATGATAAAAAAGATGAAATCTCGATCACAGCATCAACTTTTTCTTTATTTTAGATTGAAGTTCTGTCCTGGTAGCTTATTTTCGTCCCCAGACCTCTGCTAGTCAAAGTCAGAATACAGAATTTAAACTGTGTGATTTATCATTCGCTAAGTTTTAATGCTAGTTTTGTGACTTCTGATCTTACAGTCCAGAGTTGAGTTAGTGATGATCACTCAGAATTGTTTCTACAGTTTTCGCTTTGAGTAAGTTATGTATAAAGCAAGTGCATTGAGTCTGCAGTCTTCAGTTTTAGTCAGCTGCAAATATGGCTTGACCCCAAAAAAATTCTAACAAAAGGTTTCTCAGTGGTTTATAGTAGTATCAGATGTACTTAAAAACATGCTGAAAGTTTACCAAAGTTTGACTCCAAGAAGGGCTCCATTTTCAAAATGGCGGCAGTCAGGTCCTTAAAATGACCATTACTCCTTTGTATTCCTTCTAGACCAGGAATACTGGTGCCTGATACACGTTTTGGCCATGTAATATTCTAATTAGCATATTTGCATAATAGATAAGTGATTACAAGTACAATTATATATTAAAGCAACTGGTTACCAGCATATTTATGCGAAAAATAAGTACAATTTCAATTTTTGTACTGTGACCTTCACTAGATTTACCATTAGTCGTCACACTCTTCCTCCCATAGAGGTTGATTATAGTGATTCTCACAATTCCCAACTTGACATGGTCCACAAGCAGGCATGCATGGTAGTCCATATGCCCTGCAACTGCCCCGTTGTGTTCAGCAGGCAGTTGTGCAATTACAGTGGATCATCTGCAGGAGACTTTCTGGGGCAGCAGTCTTACTGGTCATAACTGGCAGGAAGTGGTTGTCCACCAGTTTCCATCCGCAATCCACTGTGTTCATGTCACCTTCCTTTCCAATCCACACCATGATCTGGAAGTAAACTCTTTGGCAGTGGTATTTGGTTGAGGACTCAGTTGGCGGCAGACGTTCTGGGGTAACAAATGATTTGACGGTAACGATTTTCTTGCTAAAAGGTTGTAGCGCAAAGAGGCAAGTGAATCGGTACTCTTTCCGCCAAACAACACTGCCATTGCCTTGGTCCCATGGTCCTCTATGACATTCCTTGCTTGATGTGGGAGCAGAAACACATTTGCACAGGACTGGATGGTTGATTCACCATTCACGAGTTTCTGGAATGCTGTCTGTTTGCCAATACTAAAAATGCGTGAAGTTGTATCACATCCTGTGAAGGCCTGAATAAACAGCAACTGGGAACACAAGTCACTACCCAGAACTTGTTTCATCTCATTGATGTTGTACACTTTAGTAGCTTCGGACTTGTCTGAACAAAAATAGAGGCCTCTATTGTTCGTCCCAGCATAGTAGAGAATGCGTAAGTCTGTATCCTCCCCTATCAAGGTTGTGGGCTGATGTTCTGAGGCCTTGACTGCAGCTTTGACAATGTCCACGTCTCCATCACCTGATGCATTGATAACAGTGCAGCCCCTCTTCTCCACCTCCTCGGTCATAAGATTGATAAGTCCTTGTTTGTTGCAAGATCTGGAAAGGAAATCATCCTTTCTTCCCACAAACTCAGTCTCTGCATTGAAGTTAACGATGGGGTGAGTGTTTTCACCATGTCTCTGATGTGTATTGTCTTTGATGGAAGGACCTTTGCTATAACCATCAAAAACGACTGTTGCTTTACCATAATGGCGGTTGGAAAAGTCTGCATATGACTGTGTAATGGCATCGTAACTGTCACCCTTTTTCCGTGCCAAGCGGTGAACCAGGGAGCCACCGTCAAGGACATAATGCTCAGTTGGTGGGATGGAATCCAGGACAGTTTTGTTAGATTTCTTGCTTGAGAACTCAGTGACTGCCTGCGCTAGTTGGGGCTTGTTGGCTTTACGGAAGATTTCCTTGCCATCGAACAGGGTTGCAAGACATGAGCAGAGCTCATAGCTCATTAAATCTTCCAGTGAAAACTGTCCAGTTTTCGACATGATCAGTAACCGTTGGAACCCGTACTGAGTAGGAGTTACATGACATAGGCCAAAATCGTTTACATCTCTGGTTCACCCCAAACTAAGATAAAACCTTACAGTAATCTCACAAAATCATGTATTCCATAAGTATATAATCATGTCAGTGCAATTTAGACAAGTCCAATGGATTCATAGACCCAGAAAACATGGGGTTAGATACCAAAAGTACTTGGCTAGGTCAAATAATGAAGGAATTAGGATATTTTAAGGGCTTCCTGCCCATCTTGGACGCCATCTTGAAAATTACACCTTTCTAGTGGTCAAACTTTGGTGAACTTTCAGTATGTTATTAAAGACAAATACTACAAAAAACAGCTGAGAAACCTTTTGTTAGATTTTTTTTAGGGTTTGGTGTTCTTTTTTTCATATATGCAGCCGGGCAATTCCATGAAAAGAGGGACATGATGAGCAAAAATTAAATCTCTGTTTAACATCCAGCAAAGGGCCTCAAACTATCCACAAAACCCATAACTTTAATATTTATGGCTGAACCACCATTTTTCAGCAAGAGTTTTGCTTCCAAACGGTGCGAATTTTGCCCTGAAATCGGCCCAAAATCCGGAAATAAGGACCTTTGAAATTACCAGTAACTAAATGGGTATAACAATTCATATCATTCACTTTGTTATACCAAGAGCATCAATTTAAAGTAGAGGGGAGCTTGAACCCTCATCTGGAAGTTTGATGGCCGGAAGGTAGGGGTGACCTCATCAACCCAGTCAATGTAACGTCCGTCACGGAAATTCTGAATTATTTCTATTGGAAGAAACTGAGATGGAATATTGACTTAACCTTTTCAATTCTCTTAACTCTAGCCAAGGCAAAGTCAATAATGGGCAAAGTCTGCCTGAAAATTTGCCACATAAGATTTGGCAGGGGATCAAAATCCATAACGTCTGTCACATGTAACGTCCGTCACAGTAAAAGGGGTCCTGTAATGTCCGTCACGCCCAAGAGAGTGGAGGAATGCTCAACTTATCTAGATAATAAAAGGAAAAGAGGGAATTTTTACCATGGATGTTTTTGAATTGGGGATCAAATGTGTACAACCCCAATTCCGAAATAGTTGGGACGAAGTGTAAATTGTGAATAAAATCAAAATGCAATGACTTTCAGATCACATGAGCCAATATATTATTTACAATAGAACATAGATAACATTTCAAATGTTGAAACTGAACATTTTACATTTTTATCCACAAAATGAGCTTATTTCAAATTTTCTGGCTGCAACAGGTCTCAAAAAAGTTGGGACACGGGCAAAAAAGGGCTGAAAAGCAATTAATATATTAAAGAATCAGCTGAAAGAACATTTACCAAGTAATTAAGTTAACTGGCATCAGGTGTGTAACATGATTGGCTATAAAAGGGATGTCTTAGAGAGGCTGAGTCTCTCAGAAGTAAAGATGGCCAGAGGCTCTCCAACCTGTGAAGGCTTGCGTAAAAAAATTGTGGAATACTTTAAAAGCAGTGTTCCTCAACGTCAAGTTGCAAAGGCTTTGAAGGTTTATCATCGACAGTGCATAACATCATCAAAGGATTCAAAGAAACTGGAAAAATCTCTGCGTAAGGGACAAGGCCGAAGACCTTTACTGGATGCCCGTGATCTTCGGGCCCACAGACGCCACTGCATCACTCACCGGCAAGACTTTGTCATTGACATTACTAAATGGGCCCAGGAATACTTCAAGAAACCACTATCTGTAAACACAGTCCGCCGTGCCATCCACAGATGCCACCTAAAACTCTATCATGCAAAAAGGAAGCCATTGTTGAGCATGATCCAGAAGCGCTGCCGTGTTCTGTGGGCCAAGGCTCATTTAAAATGGACTGTAGCAAAGTGGCAAAGTGTCCTGTGGTCAGACGAGTCCAAATGTGACATTCTTGTTGGAAATCATGGGAGTTGTGTCCTCTAGGCTAAAGAGGAGAAAGACCACCCCTCCTCTGATGGTATGGGGATGCATTAGTGCATATGGTGTGGGACACTTGCATGTTTTAAAAAGCACCATGAATGCTGAAAGGTATATAAAGGTTTTAGAGCAACATATGCTCCCCTCCAGACAACATCTATTCCAGGGAAGGCCTTGAGTATTTCAGCAGGACAATGCAAAACCACATACTGCAGCTATTACAACAGCATGGCTTCGTAGTAGAAGAGTAACATAACATGTTCATGTTATGTTATTACAACAGCATGGCTTCGTAGTAGAAGAGTAACATAACATGTTCATGTTATGTTATTACAACAGCATGGATTCGTAGTAGAAGAGTCCGTGTGCTGAACTGACCTGCCCGCAGTCCTGATCTTTCACCAATTGAGAACATTTGGCGCATAATTAAATGAAAAGTCCATCAAAGGAGACCCAAAACTCTCCAGCAGCTGGAAGCCTGTATTAAACAAGAGTGGGATCAAATTCCAATGGCTAAACTCAAGAGACTTGTCTCCTCAATGCCCAGATGGCCAATGTCCGTGAAGTTAGGAAAAGAATCTAGCTGAAAAAAGGATGTTAACCATGATTTTAGAGACATTGAACATCGAGTCGGGTCAAATTGACCCAGACCATAATAGAAGGGTAAATTCGAATATCTACTCTAGTTTCATAAATTTGATAGCTCGTTCTCATAAATATGAGATTATGTTTATCCTATAAATGTCAGCATCGTATTATTTAGAAAATGGAAAAATAATGTTTGGCTTCTAGTTTACAGTTTATTCAAGTCAATGGGATGAATAATTCCCCAGCTAGCATGCTAATGCTTTTCACAATTAAATTTAGTAATGTCAGTGACAGATTCATGCCGGTGAGTGATGCAGTGGTGTCTGAGGGCCCGAAGATCACGGGCATCCAGTAAAGGTCTTTGGCCTTTTCCCTTACGCGCAGAGATTTTTCCAGTTCCTCTGAATCTTTTGATGATGTTATGCACTCTCGATGATGACACCTTCAAAGCCTTTGCAACTTGACGTTGAGGAACATTGTTTTTAAAAATTGTTTTGTAAATAACATATTTGCTCATGTGATCTGAAAGTCATTGCATTTTGATTTTATTCACGATTTGCACTTCATACCAACTAATTCGGAATTGGGGTTGTATTACATTCATGCATAAATGTGGTTAATTCATCATTCCACTGGACAATATTGACTTTTTTCAGCAGAAAGTTTTCTTTTACTTCAGTGGACAAAATGTAACATCCGTCACGTAACATCCGTCACAGAGGACTTTGCGCAATTCTATAACTGCCTGCTAAAAGACTCTCATTTGGAGCTGTATTATAATTTGTGTACTAGGTGGCCTAGTTCTCGTACAATTCTGGGATAAACATTCATGTGTACCATTGTTGAGACATAGAGAATTTTGAAATAAACATGACTGAATTTTTTCCGTGTCTTTTTCATGTAACATTGGTCACATTAATAATTTTGGTTCATGTGAAACACACAGACATCACTGGATGGCTTTTCTTCCCCCATCAAACAGCCTCAGACCTAAACTATTAATATCTATAAGGTTGGGTTCCTTGGAGTAAAACTTTAGCTGTGAGGGAAGTTGGAATGGCTAAAAATTCCTTCTGATGTAACGTCCGTAATGGTGGAATTGCCCCAAGGTATGACAGGTTGTACCATAAGACAAATGACATCCTTGGACAGACCATGTGCAAAACAAACTTTTGGAGAAGCTACTAATTAGCAAATATATAAGCTATGGTACTGTTTTCTTGGCTATCTGAGACATGGGAAAGAACCAGTCCTGCAAAATTCATGTATCTACCATTGATAGTTCAAAAGTCATCACTTATTGAATTTGGCATATTATATAGAACCACTCATTTTTACACAAAATTGGGGCCCATGCCACCTGTTTGAAGTCTCAATATCTCAAAAACTAATGAAGATATGGGTCTAAAATTTTGTACATAATATACTGGATACAAGTACATTATGTTCTGTCAATTTGAAGCAAATTTGAGGTTTTTGGTTTGGAGGCCTCCGGTGATTTGAGATGGAATTGACCTAATTACGATTTTCTTCACCTGAATTCAAAATTTCTCATTGTTTGTTTGGAATTCTTGGGTCCAAATAAAAAGGTGTTTACTGGCTCTCCACATGTGTGGCTCCCTTCAATTAGAGTGCATGCTTCACGCGAGAATGATATTTTTAGCGTGGCATCGCTACATATCCAACACATGCCACTGCTAAATATTTAGCCCCTGCTTAATAATGTGTATTCTAAGGTTCCCCTCTGGAAGTTTAACTTCTGTTTGATGTTATTATCGGCTTTCAGGCCGGGAGCGCCATCGAGTGGGTTTGTGTGGATCGAATGGCTGGCTAATGAGGCCCCAAAGCAGGAGTGATCCCCATTCCTGCCTGGAATGATGGGTGGGGGGGTGAGGAGGAGCTGCTCCGGATATTTCCTATTAGAGTCGGGGATACAGAGCCCAGTCCTGCTCAGCCCAAACAGGTGTCCTCGAAGCAAAGCTCATGTCCTTGACTCTCAGACCTACGGTGTTACCATGTCCTCCTCTGCAATCTGCTCTGCCCCATTGGTGCTTTCATTTGTGATGTTTGATTGCGCATACTGTATGTGCTTTCACATATGGGTCTGTTACTGTTTGTAGAAGAACATTCAAGTCAGAAATCAAGATTTGTCTAAATTAAATTTTTATTTGTAAAAAGTTTATTTTCTTTGTTTCGGCAGTTTTTTTTGTGTGTGTGTGAAGATGGTTGCTATTTGACAGCAAAATAAATGGACTGTATAACAGCAATGTCTCATTTCCCCATGTGTCAGTAAAACAGAGGGCTGTGCAGTTCCCAATCTAGAGGTTCACTGTGTAAGCTAATTACTGTTAAACCCAACCTGACCTGATTTAGTTTTCTGAGTGGGTTAAAATGTCACTGCTGACTCATTCTTCTATCCAATTGCAGTGAAATATTGATAGTATAAGGTGAGGTCTGCAAGTGTTGCTGCTGATTGGAATAAGTTTGATTCTTCATTTTCATGACATTGCCATTTCTTGACTGAGACTCTTCCGCTGTGGTGCTCTTTAGTGGAGAACATCAATGTAGTTCTCAAGCACACAGCAATGCAAGGTCAAGATGAGGTTGATCTGATTGACCCTTTGAAATGTAAGATCGCAAATACATGATTTTGAATGTTTTTCTTACTGATGTAACAAGCACTACTGAGGTAACTGGTGAAGCCATGTTAGAATTTCTGAAAACTTTCAAGGAAAATCTTTTATTCAAAGGGTTGAATTTACTGTAGTGCTGTGATAGGAGGATGATGTTGATATGATACACTTTATTGAACTTCATGGGGAAATTGGTCCTCTGCATCTGACCCGTCCCATTTGCTTTAGTGCAGCAGGTACCCACAGTGCAGCCCCTGGGGACCAACTTCAGTTCTAAAGCCAGAGCTTTGGTCAGGGACAATGGCAGGAGCCCTTTTAGTGCCCTTTTTTCGGGGTGGACAAAAAGCAGAGTTCCTGGAGGAGACCCACATGAGCATTGGGAGACCATGCAAACCCCTCTGTGTCCTAACCCTGGTTTTTTTCCTGTTTATTTACAGGCTGCGGGGACCCAGGTTCCTGCAGGGTCCTCCTTTGCCTCCAGTGTGTTCAACCTGATGAACGCCATTATGGGCAGCGGTATCCTGGGCTTGGCCTATGCTATGGCTAACACTGGCATCCTGGGCTTCTGGTGAGTGACTGAATGAGTGAAGGAATGTGAGAATAGAAAAGAGCCTGAAGTGTGAGAATGTGACGGCGTGTTGTGTTCAAACGAAGATGAGCTTGAATGGGGGCACATTAGGAAGCAGCCGTCTGTTTGTAATGCGTAGCACTAATGGCTTAACTGCTTCAATACTGTTTGTGCTATTAGCATGCGAGTAGTTCAGCTCAGCTTGCACACAAAGTGGCGTTATAAATTTAAGAAGCATCTGATCCTGCAGCCTTGTGCCATTGACCTGGCTGTGTGCTAGGTAGCTCTGCGTGTCGCCCTACTAATGTCTGTGCTATTACAGTCTGCTCCTCCTGTTGGTGTCTGGCCTAGCCTCCTACTCCATTCACCTCCTCCTCACGCTCTGCGACCAGACAGGTGAGACCCATAGGCATCCAGTTCCTTTCACCTCCTGCACTCCACTGAAAGCTCTTACCCTTCGCTGAGCAGGTCTCTGTGCACAAACCTGTCAGCGCTCAAGTACAAGTAGGAAGATCCATCACACTGATGCATTTAGTGATTCAGCAAAGTCACTCTGTCAGTATAAATCTGTTGAGTTGCTCATATAAAACTCTGTTCCTGCTAGCCTTAAACTGGGTTTTTGGTTAACCTTACGTTTTCACCATTTTCATGTGCTATTACAGCAGTGGTAGTCAACCCTAGTCCTGGAGAGCCGCAGTGTCTGCTGGTTTTTGATGTTACTCAGCACTAAATTGATGAATTAAAGCAGTTGATTACGCTTAACTCATCTCACCTGGTGTCTTAGGTTTGAATACGGTGGAGAAAACCAAACTCGGCACACCCTGCGGCTCTCCAGGACCAGGGTTGACTACCATTGCTTTACAGCCTTTTGGTGTGACTGCGGTTGTGGAACCGTACACAACAGTTTAAATTATTGATTTTGAGTCCTTACACTTGAGTCAAAGTGGGAATAATGGGTGACATACAGCAGTAGTTTTATAAAGATATTGATTTCTGAATGTTTTTTTGAGCAGGGATTCCAGAACTGATACTATATGATGCATTTTTCCACAGCAATCTCATCATATGAAGATCTAGGATTCCAGGCATTTCGAAAGCCTGGTAAAGTAAGTCTTCTCTCAAAGTCCCATGTCTGCAATGCAGCCTCCGATTTCAAAAATGTAATCTGACATGTATATCTTGTTTTTCAGATATTGGTTGCTAGCACTATCCTCATCCAGAACATTGGAGGTAAGGTCTGAAATACTGGTATGGAAATGAAATGTATAAAAATGAGTGCATTTAGATTGTCTGTGATGACTCTAAATTGTGTTCATAGTCAGAAATTCAGAATGATTACGTGGGAAAATTATTAGGAGAAAAAGCACCATTTCAAATTGAGTCCATACAATCAGAACTGAGAACTGTAAAGTCAAGTTCAAGTCGTGTTTCCTCCTTACAAGCCTTTCGTCTCAGTCTTGGTGCCCTTGAGTGGTGACACATTTTCAGCCTGTCCTGAGCCCTACTGTTTCCTGTAAGAAAGGCGGCTGACCTGGAATAGATGTATATTTGTGGACTCTGCCCGAGTCTGACTGTGGGAGGTGGCAGGAGTGGTCACCACTCGCATCTGCTGCTCCTCCAGTTTGTTTCTTTACTCCAATGTTCCTCTCAAACCCCACTCATCTGTCCAGGCCTCCATGCCAGGATATCCATCAGTATTCAACCATCGCACTAAAAGCCTGGGCCACCCCCCAGCTCTTGTCAGGCTGGGCTCCATCACACTGACATGCCTGAGCCTCTGGATCACATATCTGCTTATGGATTCATGGGCTTATTTTACTGCTCACTTGACCTTGGTGCTTTTATGCAAGTCCTTGTTGGCAGAGGCTTGGATATTGAGAGATCCAGCCCCTCCAGATGGGACCCATAATTAATACATCCCCTTCCCCTACTTTCCTGACGATCAGATGTTTGCCATAAAATCAAGCCTCAGCCACAGATGCAGAAATGCCAATATGCAACCTACAAGTATTGATTGTGGAGGTGTATCCACAGTCCCCTAATTCCCTGCCTCACTTCCTTCCTGTTGTCCTCATTGTTTGTGTTAGGACATTTTTTTTACTTCCTAATCCTGTGATCCAGCACCATTAGAATAGGCAAATCCCGCCCTAGCCGTACTGCGGGTTTGGGGGGGTGGCTGCAATTTTCAGATCATCCCGCCCAGACCCAGGGCCTTGGCTTTTGACTGCTGCATATCTAGCCCACATTGAGTAAATACTCATTAGCTCTGCCAAAAAACCTGATGAGCCAATTGACCTTAATTATAGCTTGGCCTGGAGCAAGCATCTCCTTTTAATGAGCTCTGGCTCACTTCACCGTGTGCTACGTTAAGTATAGCCCTTCTGGCAGTCTGCAGCGCATCGCCACTTTTCTTTTTTTAGGTTTTGTGGGGGAATCCCCGTGGAGAGCTGTGATTGTGATGGTGCTATTACTATCATTATCTATTTAATTTCTCCAATGATTTTTTCTTTCATGCTCAAAGACCATTTCTAAAATATGTAAGTACTGTGGTACTATACGTGAGTATGAACGTGTTCGTGTATGTTTGTTTAAGGTTGTTAACCAGTTGCATGATAAGTGCTAATAAAAAGTGTATTTTTGCCTGTGTGATTGGAATGTGTTTGTGCCCTGTTGTGTGCGCTATACTAGTTACTAGATATGTGTTAATGGAATATTTGTCTTGGACTTATCTTCGGTTTTTGATCTGTGTTTTGAGTGGATGAAACTCGATATTCTGAATGCATCATTGCATGCTAGCAATCAGAATTGGGTACTGTTTATTCTTGTCAATTAGTGGTTGACATTACGATGTAGTTGCTACTAGTTTGATTATTAAGTATTTGCTAATAGCGTTCTGAGTAGTTGCTCTTAATTAGGATTACTGCGTAATTGCCATTAGTTAGAATTACTGCATAATTGCTAATAGTTTGCGTTACCATGTAGTTGACATAAGTTAGCATTAATGAGGAGCACACGGTAGAAAGGAATCCATTTTGAGGTCACATGAGTGGTTCTATTGCTGTGCGACTACAGGATGAAGAATGATGTGATTCGTTTGGGTCTCACTCTTTAGGAGGGCTTTCGTAGACCCCCAGAATCTGAACTATGTTAGCCAGGGGAAAGCCCCATTTTAAGTTAACAAAGTGCAGGTTTACTGACATATGGACGCACCTGGTTAACTCTGCTGCCCTTGGGTCTATGATGTTGATCAACTTAAAGAGGTTGGGTGGTACCTAAATGTTATTATTGCAGATGTGGAACCTTTGGGAACTATTTTCCAAAACTGGACATACTGAGACGTAAGTCAACATCCAAAATTCGAAAGAGGGCGAACTCTGATTCTGGGAAGATGGGAGTTCCGGAAAATTTGACAAGCGCCTGCTGTTTTTTATCCCCATTTCCCTGCCTGTCTGCTGGGTGTGTGCTGGGGGACGAGGGTGGGCTGGAGGAACTTCGAAATGAAAACAATTACTGGAGCACTGGGATTAAGGTCCAGTTTGTGTGTGTGTGTGTGTGTGTGTGTTTGTGTTTTTTAAAGGGGGATGGGGTAGGGTGGGGGTGTGAGAAACAAGGCCTCAGGCCAGACTCCCCACAGCTGAATTCTCCCCCCCCCCCAAACCACCGGCACTTTGCATACAAAGAAGTGAATATTTCCTCCTGGGCCTGACCTACCAACTGCTTCTCATTGAGGCCTTGCTGTAGGTAGCAGTCAGTTTTCATTAGAGGGTTTGCTCTAGCCAGGCCTCTGTCTCTCCTGGCCCAACCTGCCTGTTTTCATGGGGCTGTGCCTGGCCCACAGGATGTGCTCCAAAGCCCCCGATCAAATTTCAGTGGTGGAAGGGGGGATGGGTTGACGGAACAGTGGTCAGGCATATTCTCATTTCCATAGCAAACACGGGAAATGTACCTGGATTCATCTCATGGAGCATTGTTCTATTAGCTTTTTTCCTCCTTCCCGCCCACTCAAACCGAGGGAAGCTTGACGTCCCTGGATTAGGTGGATCTGGCATATGCCTGAAATTTAATACGCACAGCTTCACGGCAAACCAATTTCTCTCTGATTTACTGACTTGTGCCATCAGTATAAAAAAAGGAGATCTGAGGTTTGAGTAATCCTGTTTATTTTCTTTTCACCTTGCAATTATTGTTTCAAAGGAGATCAAGGGTTACTCAGCAGCTGCATGTGTGTGTAGTTATTGTGCGTCCATGCATGTATGTGGATATATGTTTGATCCTTTTTTGTTATGTCACTGTTCTTGGTTTCTTTTTTCCAGCCATGTCTACCTACATGTTCATCATTAAGACAGAACTTCCGGCTGCTATTATCAGTTTCCTGAATTCAGACCCTTCTGGGTAAGTCCTGCTGCAGCTTTAGCCTTTTCTTCCCTTCAAATCCATCATTAAATCAGAAGACTGTGTGCTTTGTGTATTTGTTTGAAGGAATGTTTGCCTGAAGAATTTAACATAGTGCAATAGCTGTAAAAATAATTTCTTAATTAAAACTCATCTTTCTTTCCAGACCCAGAAGATTTTGGTTTATTCTTGGCAATGGCCTTGAATGACTTACTGACTTATTAACCGTATTTAATTATGGCTGAGATATTGGGGTTTCTGTGACCTGTGCAGTGCCCTTCGCCTGAGCAAACTTCCAGTCAGGACTTAGAACATGTCTCAGAGCTCCCCTATTCTATCACTTGGTAAACATTTCCATGCAATTTCAAAATCTGTTTAATTCTTGACAACACATTGGGAAGTGACCACTCTGAAGCAAGTGGGACTTATCAGCTTCAGGCAACCAGTTAATCATCGCCCTCCTTATTCGGTGTAATCCCCCCATGATGTCAGGAAGGACAGATTTTGAAATTACCAGGGATGTCGTAATTGCTAATTGGCTGTGCACCTGTTGACGTGATGGGGAAACTTTAATGAGATCAAAGCAGCCTCATCCAATTCACCTTTCACACAGAGGTGAAATGCAGCCTTGAAATATCAGGAGAAACTCCACGCTTCAACACCTAACCACGCTTCAACACCTAACCCAATGTTCTGTCTAACTAGGATCAGAGTGACACTTTAAAATCTGGGGGTGCACAGTGTGTTACAGTGATCGAGGAAATGTTCGTCTTAAGAGAAAACATGTATCAGCCTTTGTTAGCGCACTTTCCTAAAGCTAATATTCTGATTCCAAGAACTCCACTTTCATTATTCCTTTGTTTTTGCAATAATCATGTGAGAGTAGTCACTGCTGGGCTCAATCTATCAAAGTCAGGGGCATCTCCCCACAGCTGCTTTGCATTAGAAATTCTGGCTAAATCCTTAGCACATGTTTCTCGATCAAACCAGTACAACTTTATATCAGTTTTGCCATTATAATTGCTTTGTACGACAAAACAACAGTTTTGCTAATTAACAGGTTGTGAGGTCTTGGTCATGTCGATTTCTACTCAAGTGCCTAATAATTTTCAGATTTGCAAGAGCATATTTCCCCTTGGAGGATTACAAATAGGGCCTTTGATTTGTGTATTTTTTCCTGTGTATTTAGGCCCAGATAAGACGCTGTTTGACAGCAGACCTCAAGCTGTTTGTGATCTTGGTTTTAGTATGATTTGGAGAAACCACTGCAGTGTGGTCTTGCATGCTGGTCATATGAGGTCCTGGGTGAAAACTGCTTCACATAAACTTCATAGTTGACCCGCTGCAGCCCTTCCCTGCAGTGTTGTGAAGTTTCATTGCACCATTGGGTGCTACAAAGTCTCTGCTCACGCTTCGACTCAATAAGGCTTCTAAGCTGCCAGATGAATCAAGACTGTCTTGTTTTTGGTCAGTGAAGATGAGGAATGGTGTCACACTTAGCAGTTCAACTTAAGCTAAAACATTTAACAGGTGTATTTGTGGAAAAGCGTGAACAATCCCATGCCGACCAAGTAAAATCGATGGCGAACTAGGATATGCTCTCAGGGTTTTGACTTCATGGTGGCGTAGTGAGTAGTGCCATTTCCTCATTGCCGCATAGTTCATGGTTTGGAATCTCACCGGGGGCATTTCTGTGGAGTTCTCCTCATGTTCTCATGGTTTTTATCAGAGTACCCAGATTTCGTCCTACAGTCAAAAGACATGTATTCCAGGCTCTTTGGACACTCAAAATTGTTCATATGTCCTGTAAAGGATTGGTGATCTATCCAGGGTGTGTTCATGGCTTTCGCCCATTGTAGGCTGGGATAGGCTCTAGCTCCCCCACAAGCACTGGGTTTGGCCTCCTCAGCTCCATACCACACACAGGCAGGTTCTTGTCATGAAAAGTGCAGTGTTTCGTGTTTTATTTCTGAATCTGACTCCAGGAAGCAAAGCCTCCTTTGGTGCTGCTTTATCCACAGGGTTTACTGGTGGGACGTACTCCCAGATACCCCTTGTGATTACAGGATTGTGGAGTGTGGAATCAGATTCAACTTGGCTGACCTGGCCATTTAGCATACATAATTGTCTTTATTTGGGTGGCAAAGGCTTTGTTCTTAAGCAGTGACCATGCAGGACTTCATATATAGTGAGCCATTTATTACCTCCGCCAAACGAAGTTGGTTGGAGGTTATGTGACCGCTGCCGTTTGTTTGTCTGTTTGTTTGTGAACAAGATAACAAAAAGTAATGAACGGATATCTCTGAAATTTTGTGGGTGGCTCGCTATTACATTAGGGATGGACCCTATTGATTTTGACCGCCATCAGTCAAACAATATGGCCGCCACGGCAGCCATCTTGAAATCCTATGACACGCGATAACTGCACTTTGCTCCCACTCACCAAGATTTGGGCTGTGCTGCCTTGGCGGAGGTTTGCAGGGATCTGCCGATGCTGGTCGGCGGCGGTCGGCACCGACCAGCACTCAGAATGCACTGACCACCACTCAGTTCAGATAGCTAGTGCTTTTCCCGACCGGCACTATTTTTTCAAAGGTCAGTTAAAATGAATGCATCCAGTGTCCAATAAAATCGCTAGAAACAAAACATAAATGACCCTAAATATGCTCCCCCCCTTCTTGTTATTGTCAGAATAGCGAACTTTCGTTTTCGACTCACGCCCCGTCTGCGCTGGTCTTCATTGATGCTGAAAAACATGCCCAACAGTGATGGAAACACCGAGTGCCATCCGAGCCCGCGTGTGCTGGGTATTCATGGGGAATTGAATCTGGGGCTGTGAGGAAATGATCGGTGCGGTTGTCTCAATCTAATGAAAGACAGGCAATTATAGTCGGGCAGGATAATTGATTTCTGTAGCGCTGTACTTTGCATGTCGAGAGAAAAGTTTTCTTGTTTTATAAACAACAGCAAAACTAAATAATTCTCTGTCGAGGACGGTAACACTCTTTACATGTTAATCAATAAGTGTTTAATAACAGTGGCGGTCGGTGAACGAAAAACCGAGGGGGCGGAAAACCCCGGTCATGGAATTGATTTGCTCACTGACTAGGCTACAAGCACTATTTTATCTCTGGTGTGGAAATAAAGCATGAATCTGTTCGATCCATCTGACTAATTTTCAAAAGAGAGACCGAATAAAATTTGTCATAAATGCACTAAGTCCCGCTCCGATGTCGACTTATATGTTGAGCAGAGCTTTAACAGAATCATTGGTTGAAATTCTCGGTACTCATCTTGAAGAACTGAGCCGTCTTATCAAAACATTCCCGTTTAATATCTAAAAGATTCAGTAGATTTGAAGAAATTAAAAACAATAATCGACTGTGGGACACGGAGTTAGCCTATATTAAAACCCCGTCCGACTTTCGGACACGTAGACACTGCGTTTAATATTTGTTAATGGCATTGCGTTAGCTTCCTCTAAGCAAATATGAACAAACTTGCTGTCTCGTGAGCATTTTAAGTTAGATGCACTGAGCAATAATGTCGTGGATGGAACTGACACGCCATTCTGCTGTTTAGTCTTGGAAATTAGTTAATCAATCCTCAGATTGCTAATCAAGCAAACTAATAGAGTTATCGTTTGTTTAACGGTGAGGATTCTGCCTACCTTAACTGACCTCCGACGGCACGTCACTGGTTAAGTATTATTACTTTGTGTTATTTGTACAATGTAACGTTGCTGGCGTAGCCTACGTTTGTAGCCTAGCCTACGCTACACACACACACGCGCACACACATTGTTGAAATCATATGCTCGATGCTTTATTCTTTCTGTGTGTTTTTTAGTTAATGATCGGGCTACAATAAGAAAACATTGGCTATGTAATCACTGACAACAGGGGACATTTCATAGTGGTTGGTGGAAACCGGGACATTTTAGCGTCCCGACAGGCTTTTGTCGGGACTCAGGACATGCAACTTAAAACCGGGACTTCTGGTCACCTTACCTCGGAGGCACGAATGGGGCTAAAGCAATATCTGCTTTCGAATTGATGCTAAAATTTTCCAGCTCGCGTGCTGCGTGCGCTCGCATACGAACAATTCTCCAACCAGCACTCAGTGCATCCCGGGCAGAACCCTGGGTTTGCACTCCAGGAGTGCCTCTAGTTTCCTTAGTTCTTAAGTTCGGCTCTCAGTATTATCTCCTCCTGTAGTGTATAACATCAGAATTGAGCTTTGCTTTCATGGTCATTCATAACTATTTTTTCAATGGGTGAATACTGCTTTCCCCCAAATGAAGTAGTAGCAGACGGGAGACAGAGTAGTGCTGCCCTGGTAATGAATCGTGTGTCGCTAGCTGGTGTTTCTCTGGCTCCTCATCGATTTATGTCTGATATTTCTCTGCAACCAAGGTCCTCTGTGTATTTCTCAGTCCTCGTATTGTGGGGGTCAGGAATGAAGGAGTTGTAAACTTTAGTTCTTTTATGTCCATATTATATTACAATTGGGATCTTTGTCCAGTTACTGGATTGATAATTGTTGTGCTGCTTGTACCTTGGTCGAGGATTTGCTGTTGGTTGCTCACTAGAGGAATTAGATGTACTACACAGGCATTGCCAACCGAACTCCCTAATTTAATTCTTACACCTAGATAAGCAAAGCTTAGGAAAGAGTGTTGAGATGAGACCCGAGCGTCACTCACTAATCAATCAATCAATCAATCAATTTGCCATTAACACGACCACAGGCGGTAAGATAAATATGATCTTGGCGTGGATGACCGGTCCCTAATTCACAAACAGCTTATCCAGGAGATAACAATAGTGTTACTTTGATTTTTTTTTTTTTTTTTTGTATTCTTCACCAGTTTTCAGTCGTGGACATTTTCTGAATTCCTGAACGAAGGCTATAGAGGTATTTTGTGCAAGGGCACAAATGCATTGCCACACCTTGAGCCAAAATCCTAGGGTCTCATAGTTCCTCTTGTATTTTTCATTTAATTGTATATTCACATAATGGAAGTGCAGTGATGCCTATTTAGATTTTTTTGTTTCCCTAAAGACTGTTCATCTGACTATAATGTAGAAAGAAGAACTTCTGTATTTGGATATGTATCAACAAAATGTGTTCCAGTGTCCATGTCTTGCTGCATTACACCCACTGCGATAGTTTTTAAAGGCTACCTCAAGGCAGCATAACCTCCGCCACACAGCTTGAGTTTGAAATTGTGTAGTCTTGCTCATGCTTGCTGCTTGGACACGGTATTTGGTGTCAAGAAAAAGGAAAGTCTGGAATAAGATTAACGATGTGCCGGCTGAAGCCGGAGAGCCAATACCGTGGGCTAATATAGTAACACAGAAGCCGTGAAGCTGCCAAACAGAGGTCACTTTGTTTAGTGATGATGTCGGAGCAGGTGCTGCCCATACAGCGTGCCAAGTAAACAGCCCCCCTGTCATCCCACTTACCCCCCCAACACGCTCTCCTGCCCCCCGCTCCCATCCTGCTTGGAACCAGCATGCCTTCCACATGCGTCACCCCATCATTCCTCGGGTCCCGGAATAAATCGCTCTCTCCGTTCGTTCCGCTGCAAGGAAAATATTATTTGGCGAGCGATGCGTATCTGACCGAGTCCCTACGTTTGGTGGAATTAAGCTGTTTGCATATGAATTGCATAATTGTTATGGTTTGTGAGCAAAAGCTCTTAATTCATAACACATGAAGAACTGTCTCACTGCATTTAGGCACAAAATGAAGACAAATTTCCTCCATGCCGGCCTGTTTTTGGTTAGAGTGGCCCCAGGCGCGAATGGGGGGAGAATTCTTCCATATTGGTCACACTGCTGCGGGAAAGCTGGGGCGGGGGTAATAGTTAAATGCAGACCTGAGGACAGGGGCTGGTCAGGGTCTGTGTTTTGTAGAGAAATTACTGGCACCCCCTCCGCTGATACGCACAGGAATGACCTTATATAAGGAAGTCTGAGGTGCTTCCCAGATTTTCCAAGTGTAATTTTTGTGAACTGCTCTGGACAGATATGGGGTGTATCATTTCAATGTAACAATTATGAGAAGTTCATTTCTGTAATTAAATGATTCTGCATCTTCCAGTGTCAAATCCTTTACTCTTTGTCTTTTTGTATCACTCCCCCTCTCTTTCTCAATTTCTCCTTCTCTTTTTAGTTTTTGTCCATCTCTGATGCTCAAATTCAATTTTTCAAATTTAAAGTTGGCGGATAAATTGATAAATTGGCGGATATTGCAGTGGCACATACACCAGAGGAAAAGAGGAGTATATTAGAACATCAACGTAAACAGTGGTACAGAGTGAAGTGCATTGTGTTCGGAAAACATTCACGTCTGTGTCAAACCTCTCTCCTGCCTCCATCTCTCTTTATTGGTCTCTCTCTCCATCTCTCCCTCCCTCTGTAGAAGGCCCTGGTACCTGGAGGGCTGGGTTCTCCTGCTGCTGGTGATGGTCTGTGTGGTGCTGCCTCTGGCCATGTTGCCCAAGATAGGTTAGCGCTTATGTTTCATCCAGAGCTGTGTGAACGTGGACCTCATGGTCCTTCCACTGTCACCACTGTGCTCTCCCTCCCTCCCTCCCTCCCTCCCTCTTGCTCGCTCGCTCGCTCGCTCACTCACTCACTCACTCCCTCCCTCTCGCTCACTTACTCACTCCCTCCCTCCCTCCCTCTCGCTCACTTACTCACTCACTCACTCCCTCCCGCTGCTCGCTCGCTCACTCACTCACTCACTCACTCTCTCTCTCCCTCCCTCCAGGGTTCCTGGGCTACACCAGCAGCTTAGCCTTCCTCTTCATGCTGTTCTTCACTGTCGTGGTGAGTTGAGTGCAGTTCAGTCCACACCCAGATTGTAATTTATGAGGGATTTGATTTTAAGCCCTCGCTCCCTAATGTTAAAAAATAGCCCAAATAAGCGCCCTCAAATAACATGGAATGACATTGCATACAGTTCCTTATCATGAAGATGGAGTACTCTGTGTTGTTGTTGTTGTTGTTGTTGTTGTTGTTGATGTACTGATATGTAGTTTGAAGAATTTTCTGGGTAGAATTGATCACAAATTGTTTCACAAGTGTCCGTTTAGATTATAAATTGGGTATTCCCTTTGTCCTGTTCATTGTCATTTTGTAATCCCTTTCTTGTCTTTTTTTTCTGCACATAGTGTCACCTTACCTTATTTCAGTGGCTACCCTTATCTTCCAGGTTGTGATCAAGAAATGGTCAATTCCCTGTCCCCTCCCAATGAACAACACTGTGATTACATCTCAGGTGACTATACAAGAATGAAACCAGCAAGCAGAGCTGTTAAGTGAACCACTCATTGCACTTTTTGAACGTTAGCTGACTAAACACATGCATCTATCCCAGTTTGTCTGTGTAAAGTGTGTTAGACATCATGTGTACTTGGATGTGTGATGTGGTTACAGTTTAGCTGATTTAGACCCTGATTGATTCCTTTGAACTTATTTAATCTGACTCGTTCAGTGAAATGAACACGGAACACTTCACTCTGTTTAGATCATAGTGGCATGTTTATGAGTTGGGCTCCAGTGATGTGGTTATGGTTTAAGCCACTGTGACCCTGTTTGTAGCTTTTGACCCCTGTGACTTTGTTATAGCTTTGACTGCAGCCATGAGGGTCAGTCAACCCAGGGCAGTAGCATCTGTCCAGACCAATAGCAGGATGTTACCTTTGACCCTCTGGGTCATGTTGGGAGGGCACTTTCCTGCTTTTCAATGCTCCAGTGCTGAGCTCTCTATATCTGTAGAGCTCTTCTGAAGTGCCAACTGTTGACCCTCATCTCCAACCGGTTTGACAAGAGACAGCAATGTCCTCCACCATACTGAACTGAGCTGTATCTAGCGTGACCCTTCTCAGAGATGTTTCTGATTTCTCTTGTGGGAGATTTGTGTTGCATGGACGATGTGGTCTGCGGTTTGATGTCCTGGATATATAATGTCTTGGTTTTTATTCAAATAATTTAGCTTTCTCCAATGCGAACATCAACTTCAATCATCAAATGATTATTTTTCTCCTTTCATTATCATAGACCTGTTTACAGGTTCAACTAGGAGCGAGTACTTTAGAGGAGTATTGTAATCAGAGCATTGGTCAGAGTTTTAACTGGGTACACATAGTTGTCTCTTGACCAGCTTCGACAAGCACGGCTCATCCAACTTCACATTTAATAACGAGTTCTCCTGCTTTTGCTTTTTCCAGTTCAACAATTCCTCAGACCCGGAATGCATTCCCAAGCTGTTTGTCATTTCCAGTAAGGTAAGCCCGCGAAGTTTCCCCGAACGCCATTTTTCCAATAACGGATGAGTTATTGGAAACGCTGCCTCCTCTTGGGAAGGCCGGGAGTCGTCTTATGAGGAGCCATTCATCACTGCCATCGTTATTTTTACTTGTTTTTGGACAACTGTATCCTTGGGTAGCCTGGGATTACCAGCTTTAGAACAGTATGCATCCTTGTCCTGCATGATCTGCACTTTGAAAGCCATGACGGGTGACATTTCTCCGACACGTAGTCCCGGATTGTGCCGAGTAAGGAACAGTGTGTACCCATCATGTGCCTCTGCTGCACGAATGCATCTCCTGTACTGAGCCAGACCGTTGCTTCACAGCTCAGCTTCCAAGTCTTTGATGATGCTTGAGTTTGTCAAAGGTTTCAGAATGCCTACTATGTTGATCACTTATTGCTTGTTGCACGATAAGCGTTTTTTACTACTATGATGAATGGCGAAATAAAAAAGATCTTTTTTTGAGCTCTCAAAATGAATTCATGGCTGGAAATGTATTTTCTTAGAGACACTGTCTGATGCTTTAACTGAACTGTTGGCCACTGCATTTTGCAGGATTCTTTGTTTATAAAGTCCCTTAAAAACCTGGAAAAGAAAGGACTGATGGGAATTGTTACACTTCTAATTTAGAACTGAACGTAGAAGGTTTCTTTATTCATCCTTGATGTTGAGATTTTCCTGTGAGATTTGAACTAAAAAAGGGAAACCATCAAGGAGCAAAATTTCAATGCACCCTTAGTTCATGCTTGCTTTATATTCAGAAGGGCAAATACAACATAGAAAATCCTATATTTAACAGTGTGAGTGTCTTCTTGCGGCAAAAGATTAAAGAGGGGGAAAATGTGTTTTCCAGAGTGCCTACGCTGTCCCCACAATGGCCTACTCTTTCCTGTGCCACACCACTGTGTTGCCACTTTACTGCGAGCTGCATCAGTGAGTGACAATCTTGCCCTTCACTTGTTTTTATTTCCTCTGGCTCTCCATGCCTTGCTTGTTCTGAAGCACATTCAAAACTATTCTGCTCACACAATGCCAATAACGTGAACGGTGATTAGCCGAAGTATTCATTTCGCACCAGTTATCGACCGTGTCCTTGGTTTTTTTACATGTGCTGGGTTTTGCATCTGCTGAACGTTTTATTAAATCTGTTTCTTAAATTCTTTGCAATTTGTTGATGTGCTGATTCCCTTCTGCTCGCACGGAGCCACTGGCAAAGAGGCTTCACTGGCTGTTCGCGTGTATTACATGCAGGTTAGAGTGAAGTGAGTGCTGACACTGTGCCTGCCTGTGATTCATGTTTCAGACCCACCAAGAAAAAGATGCAGAATGTTGCCAATGTGGGGATCTTCCTGAGTTTCCTTGTTTATCTGGTTGCCTCCCTGTTTGGCTACCTCACCTTCTATGGTAAAACCCTCAGAGCAACTAACTTTGATAGTGCGAGGTCTTTATGCAGGCTTATGAACTCATTTCTGCTTACCGTGAGAAGTCATTGCATTCGTACAAAAGAATTACAGGCATGCTTTCACAATGTAATGTTCAGAGTTTTAATTCAGCTACTGTTCACTTTTTAGTGATAATTCAAATACATTTTATTCATATAGCGCTTTTGACAGTAACAGTTGGGCATATGCCTGGGGTGAGTCCCCAAAATGGCATATGAGGCAGTGGAAAAAAAAACAACCTCCAGTATGGAGACAAGTCCTCAGATTGTATGAAGACAAAAAGCCCTCGATGGGAAGAGATTTCAGGAGGCTTATTGTGCTTATGGTGAGCCTTCATCAGAAGCCTTGGTGTTTGGTAAGAGGAGGACATTGGTGGAAAAGCAAAGCCCATCCGTGCTACTCACTTGTCTGTTTGATTGACAGGGCACGTGGCCTCAGAGCTGTTGCTGGGATATGACTTGTACCTTCCTCACGACATGCTGGTGATGAGCGTTCGTCTGGCCATTCTGCTGGCTGTGCTGCTGACCGTCCCTCTCATCCATTTTCCCGTGAGTTGTGCCTGGCCCTCTTCAGTGCTGATCTATAAAGCAGGGATCATCTAATCTGGTCCTCCAAGGCACAAAGCCATGTAGAAAGGGACCATCGCATCTGTCCATTAAAAATTCCTATCCAGCCCTGGTTTTCTTTTCTCTCAGGTAACTGAGTGAACAGTTAGTGCCACTGATTGGTCAGACTGTACTGTGGTCATTTGACTCCCAGGTTACTGGAAGGTAGAAAACCAGCTTTTCTCAGCCCAAAAAGACCGTTATTTTATGATCTCTGCTGTACAGTTCTCGTTCTGTGCTCTGGCCGTCCATCTGCAGTGTATGGTTGTGCAAGTAGAGTATAGTGACTAGCATGGACTGTTAAAAAATAAATGAATAAAAATGACTGTCATAATGAAATCCTCTATTCACTTTCCTCTGGCTCAGTGACTAGTATTTCGGCTCACAGCAGTGCAAATTTTCTGCGCCACCGTGTTGTAAAACTTGCAGCCAGCCGCTGAGTCAGATAATCGTGTGAGATTCTGCTCCTTATTTGTCCACTATACGTGTCTAAATGGTCCAGTATCTTAACAAATGAGCACTGGAGAGACAATTAGGCTAGGGAAAAACTTGAGCATACATTTCTTATTACCGAGGGAAAAAGTTAATGGCTTCTCATTCTTGCATTAAAGGGGACATATAAAAAAAACTCACTTTTTGAGTTCTTGTGCACACACATTTTGGAATCAGGAGTGATTACCAACGTACTAACTGAAGTAAAAAAAAAAAACCAGACATTCGGCATGGCATTCCGATTTGGCTCCCCTTCCTAAGCCACATGCAGGTTCATGTTTAGCCCCCTCATCTGAATATCTTTACCCATAGCTTATTTTTTATGGCGTCATCCCAGCTTTGATTGCCGAAAGCCTATAAATAGCTATATGTTTGCTGTCCACTTTTTCTGACTGCTTTATACTGCTAACCAGGATTAGTTCAATGCATGACTGGTAAGGAAATTTATATAAAAGGGAACCTATTGTGGTTTTCGGAAGATACTAAGCGGTGGTTTCAATTTATTTTCAAGGATAATCGGTTGCTAGCTTTGTAAGTGTTTCCAATTTCTGTTAATATTAAAACTGCATTCCAAGAGCAACCTTAGTTAAATGTGTATGGTTTGGTTCTTGAAATAACTATTTGGCTAGCTAGTCAGCTTAGTGCTACTTTCATTGCTAACTTACTTAGCTGGCATGCAAGCATTACCTTTCAATTATCATTGTGTGGTTTATTGCCCAGGTAGCTAGTCACCTACTGAATTGTCTGAATTTGTTAACTATTCCAACGTTATCCGGACATTGTAAGAGACATTGATGGGAATGATAGAATGGGTGACCGTTTTTAATCAAATTCAGTCAATTTTTAATTGAGTACCAGTAGCTTGTGCAGTAAGTGGAATGTTAGCTGAAGTTTGCTGCTATACAGATACTGGCTAGAGCCCTGTACTTCTCTGGATTTGTTGGTTAGCACTGCTGTGCGAATTGATAATCGAATTTGTGAACGCAACAGAGAAAAACGTACTGCTTTAGCTCTCAGGGCTAATCTTCCTCGTAGTATGCTTATGGCTCCTATTCCACCCGCTGAAATTTCCACTCTTGGGGAACCTATGCAGGTCGATGGCTCATATGTGAGCCAGGCTCGTAACCCCGTTCGTAAACCAATTATCTGCTATAACTGCTACAAACCGGGACATATTTGCTCACGCTGTCCTGATCTTAAGGGAGACGGGAAGTTCCCTCTAGCTGTATGGGGGGGACTAGAGGGGCAGACCCAAACTCCCTTCCGAACCTTGATTCCTGTAGAATTAACTGTGGGTAGACAGATGATTCCTGTGGAGGCTTTTTTGGACTCGGGGATCGTGGATTGTTTTATGGATGCGGAGTGGGCTGAGAGGCATTCTATTCCTATTCGCCCTCTGCTACACTCAGGCACTGTTTAATCTTTGGACGGGCACCCGCTAGGTTCAAGAATTATAACTGAGGTCTCTGAAGCACTAACCATGTTCATTCCCTTTGGTTGCCATTCTGAGGAGGTCCGATTTTTTATTATTTGTTCCCCTGTTTTTCCTGTTTTAGGACACTCGTGGTTACGGAAACATAAGCCTCACATCCGTTGGGGTAGTCAGACTAGCCCTATTGCCCAGTGGGGCGCTAATTGTAGATCCCACTGTAGGGAGAGTTTGACGTTTAGTTCCAGGCATCAACCTAGGGGGGAGGCGGATGCCGCGAGTGATTCTGCTGAGTTTGTCTCATACAGCCCTCCTAGTCGGGAAGAGGAGGCGGAGGAGGGGTTGGAGTGGGATCCTCAATTTGACTGGCAGCAGCCAGAGGATGATTGTGATATGGAGGATCTCTTTGACTGTGATTCGGTCATGGATATGGCGTGTCCCGAACAAGTGGAGAGTTTGGGGGCCGCTTTGAATTTTGATCTGCCTCCTAACATTCCTAGTGATTATGCTGATCTCGCTGAGGTTTTTAGCAAACAACGAGCCTTGACTTTACCTCCTCATCGCCCGTACGATTGCGAGATCAATCTCCGTCCTGGTACTACTCCTCCTAGGGGTTCGCTATACTTGTGTCAGGGCCTGAGCATAAGGCCATGCAAGAATATATTCAGGAGACTCTTGCTAATGGTTTTATTCGGCCATCCACGTCTCCTGCCAGAGCGGGGTTTTTTTTTTTGTGGGGAAAAAAGGACGGCGGTCTGAGACCCTGTATTGATTATAGGGGTTTGAATAAGATCACCATTAAAAACCGATACCCCTTCCGTTGATGAATTCTGCGTTTGAATGTCTGCAGGAGGTGTCATTTTTTACCAAGCTAGATCTCCGAAATGCTTATAACTTAGTTCGCATTCGGGAGGGGGACGAATGGAAAACGGCATTAAATACACATAACGTGCACTGGGAATATTTGGTCATGCCGTTCGGATTGGTTAACGCCACCTTGGTGTTTCAAGCACTCGTTAATGACGTCCTTCGAGAGATGTTGGAGAAATTCGTCTTTGTTTATCTTGACAACATTCTGATTTTTTATTCAATGCTCTCAGAGCATAAACAACACGTCAGACGAAGCTTTTTGTCAAGGCTGAGAAATGTTTTTCACGCCAAGACTGTCTCGTTTCTTGGGATTAATTGTGTCGGAGGGGTCGGTCCATATGGACCCTGTTAAGGTGGCAGCGGTCAGGAATTGGCCTGCCCCTCAAAATGTTAAGGAGGTGCAACGGTTTTTGGGGTTTGCCAATTTTTATAGGAGGTTTATCCGTAATTTTAGCGCAGTAGCTGCCCCCATTATTGCGCTTACCAAGAAGAATTCCTCCTCGCCGTTTGATTGGTTCCCAGCAGCTGAGGCTGCTTTTCAGGAGTTAAAGAAACGTTTTAGCTCAGAGCCCATTCTTGTTTTGCCCAATCCCTCCCTCCCGTTCGTTGTGGAGGTAGATGCCTCTGAAATCGGGGTGGGTGCCATTTTGTCCCAGCGCCTCCTTTGGGACAATAAGCTACACCCGTGCGCCTACTTCTCCCGGTCATTGTCGGCGGCCGAACAGAATTACAGTATTGGTGACCGAGAGTTGCTAGCCGTTAAGCTGGCGTTAGAGGAATGGCGCCATTGGTTGGAAGGGGCTGAGCATCCGTTTGTGGTTTGGACAGATCATAAAAATATCCAATACATTCAACAGACTAAGTGACGTAATTCCCGGCAGGCACGGTGGTCGCTATTTTTTAATCGCTTTAACTTTACGTTAACCTACCGCCCGGGGTCTAAAAACACCAATCCTGACGCCTTGTCGCGGATTTACGACTGCTCTGGTCATGACCCTATTCCGGAACCGGTTATCCCGACTGATCAGATTGTGGCTCCCGTTCAGTGGGATGTTGAGTCTGATGTGCGGGGGGCCTTAAGGTCCGATCCCTGTCCTGGTGGGGAACCACCTGGTTGTTTGTTTTTTCCGCCTTCAGTGCGCGCCCAGATTCCCCAGTGGGGGCACTCTTCCCGTCTGGCGGGTCACCCCGGGGTTCATTGGACCAAACAGTACTTGGCCCAACGTTTTTGGTGGCCCAGCATGATGGAAGATATCCGGGAGTTTGTAGCAGCGTGCGGCGTCTGCGCTGGAAATAAGACTTCCCACCTCCCTCCCTCTGGTTTGTTGCGGCCATTACCCGTCCCTAAACGCCTGTGGAGCCATATCGCTCTTGATTTTATCACGGGTTTGCCTAATTCTGAGGGCAACACTGTCATTTTGGTCTTGGTTGACCGTTTCTCTAAGGCCGCCCATTTTATCGCCCTGCCAAAGTTGCCTTCGGCGCGGGAGACGGCCATTCTTGTTGTGGACCGTGTTTTCCGCCTGCATGGTCTCCCGCAAGATGTGGTTTCGGACAGGGGCCCTCAATTCACAGCTAAGTTCTGGCAGGCCTTTTGCAGTCTGTTGGGGGCCACTGTGAGCCTTTCCTCTTGCTTTCATCCAGAGACTAATGGTCAGACAGATCGGACCAACCAGTCTCTGGAGAATACTCTCAATGTTTGGCGGCTGATAATCCATCGTCATGGAGTCGTTTTTTAGCTTGGGCTGAATATTCCCATAATTCTCTGGACAACTCCTCCACAGGCCTCTCGCCATTTCAGGCTCAGTTGGGCTATCAACCCCCCCTTTTTCCTGGGACTGAAAAGGATGTTGAAGTCCCCTCTGTCAATTATTTTATTCGACGCTGTCGCTCTGTCTGGGCCAGGGTCCGGTCCTCGTTGTTGCGAGACTGCTGCCGATAGAAGGCGCCGGTTAGCCCCATCTTATCGGGTTGGCCAAAGAGTTTGGCTTTCTACTTGGGACCTTCCCTTAAAGGTGGAGTCACGAAAGTTGGCTCCTCGCTTCATTGGCCCTTTTAAAATAGTGCGGAGGATCAACCCTGTTACTGTCAGGTTAAAACTCCCCAGGTCCTTGCGTATCCACCCCTCATTTCATGTCTCAAGGCTAAAACCAGTTAGCTCTAGCGTTCTGGCTCCGGTTGACAAGCCTCCGCCGCCGCCACGGATAATTGAGGGGGGCCCGGTTTATACTGTGCGTCGCATTTTGGCCGAGAGGCGTGTGGGTCGCGGAGCCCAATTTTAGGTGGACTGGGAGGGATATGGGCCTGAGGAGCGGTGCCGAGTCCCTTCTCGGGATATCCTCGATCCCTGCCTCATCTCTGACTTCCGTGCGCGGGGTTCTTGGGGAACTTCTGGTGCCGTCCCTTAGATGGGGGGGGTCCTGTCATGGTTTAGGCGTGCGTTTGTTTGTTGGACCTTTCTTTGTTCTATCGTCCGGGACAATATAGGATTTCTTTTCCATCGAATTCCTGGCCCAGCTGGCTGATTGAGCTGGGGCGGAGTTTTCCGGACTCTATATATATGGCCGGGGGGTTCGCCACGCCCATCGCTAGAGTGTCTGTTTGTTTCTAGCACTTCAGCCGGGGAAAATCTCTAGTCAGATTTCCTAGTGATTTGTGATATTCCATTTATTGTTTGGAATTGCTTCTTTTAGAAATTTTCTCTCTTCTCTCTTGTTGTTTATTCTCTCTCGCACTGCTTCTGTGTTGCAGACTTTTATTTGTCCTTGGAAGCGTGAGCTTTTACCGGAGGTGTGTACCTCTTTTGTGTTTGTCTCTTATCTGGGCTGCTCTCAGTTCTTTCTCTCACTGGTCGCGGCACCTGGCGTCCTATGACTGCCCATTACAATAGGCAGCCGCAGTGAGGCTACCGAGTGATGTCCGTCAAGAAGACTGGGAGATGAGACTCAAAAACGAAGTCTCATTGTGGCCGCTTCTTGCTAATACTCCCCCATTTATTAAGCGGCTAACTCGGCTCTAGTTTATAGACTTAGCGCTCACTTTCCTACGGGTGCTCTCCTACTGTTCCTCTTCTGGATGGAGTGCTGCATACACACAGTGCTTGCCTGATGCAGTGCTTATTTTCTTATTTACCCAGCGCGTGTGTAGTCGGCTGGGTTTTAGCTGCGCTAAAGCCCTTAATCTCTCCCCTTTAACTGCAGCACTAAAATTCATCTTACTAAGCACTGCAGTGGTCCTCATCGGAGTATATCCTCATTATACTATTATTTTTAGCCTGTTTTCTTCTCGAGTCCCTGGCTTGGCATGTTGTGCCACACTGGGGCTGCCTACATTCTCCTATCATGGTGGGAGTTCTATTGTCCTCAAAGGAGTGTTGAGTGATGGGTTGCTGATGGGCTGATTTTGTTGAGGCAGCTTCTAGTGGTGCATGGATTCACCCCATGGGTTGCGATTTGAATCTGCACCTGACCAGTGGACGCCATGGTATTTGGCTCCATTGTGTTACACACAATTCTTTATTGCATTGTCTTTTGTACAGTAGGGCTTGATTGATTCCAGCTCTGGGTTTCTTCTCTGGCTGAAAAAGTTTTTATGTTCTTCATATCAAAGGAGGAGACCGCACCTCAGCAAAGTATATTTCAGCGGAAAGTAGAATTCTTGAAGTGTCTAAAACGCATAGTTTTATAAATTTTAATTTGGTAATGATCCAGTGCAACGCATTTTAATCCCTTTGCGCAGTGCCAAATTTGGCTATTTATGGGTCACCCAATTTGATGCTTTATAATTCAAGATTTAAGTTTCATAAAGAGGACGAATGTGGCTCAACTCAGAAAAGACACTGACAGCATTTAGAATTACATCGTATTTCAGTTTATTTTCGTGATTTTGGTAGAGAAAATGGGCTGCAAACATAAAAAATCTTCATGAGAATTCACCATTGAAACTGTAAAAAAAAAATTCTGAGGACTGAAAAATGGCTGGGGGTTAAAACAATACATTTCTGGGATAATAAACTCCTTGACCACAAGTACTCCTCATCTGAACATGAAATATTAAATTATCCACTTTTTATGAGCCAAATAAGATGGCTATCCAGGTGGCTCCCCAAACTCCCAGAGCCTTGAAAATGGCGCACTTTCAATTCATAAAATAATCATATTTTTAACGCAAATCAACTTTGCACTCATGAAGTTCAATATGAATGGATGATTTTCTGGTTGAATTTGCCATGAGTTTATCAATATAGGCGCAGCTGGACATCAATGGTCACCACTAACCTCTCCAAACCAAAAACATGCCTTTTCTCCAAGATAAAGTTCAGTCTCGTCCATTTATCTACAAAGCCGCATCACCAAGCACACATACTCATTAGAGGAACTGCATATTTTACGGTCAGAATGTTCACGCAGGCGGAAAGCTTGCTGTTTACAATTCTGATCATCCCAGCGAAACGCAAGCTTGTAACAACGTTCACACCCTCTATGGAACAAGTATAACTCAGGTCACAGCAATAGCTGTTTGCACTTTAAAAGAGCGAAAATGCAAGGCATTCCGTTTCATTGAATGTGGTATAGATTCTAAAACTGATCACCTAGTTAAGAAAAATGCCAGCACACTGCAGTATCGACTACTCTATTGTTAACCAATGTGACAAACTAGCTCTGTGATCACGGTGGTAAGCCAAAAACAGGGCCGGATCAAATGAGTTGTAAGGGGGGGTTTCCTGGCGGGGGTCCAGGGGGCTGCATAGGCCCCCTGGTGGGATCAAGGGGCAGTGCCCCAGTGGGGGCTCAGGGGACGAAGCCCCTGAAAAATCCAGCATTTTAGCTATTTCTGAGGCAAAAATCAAGCCGTTTCCAAGCATTCTACATCCAATTTCAACCAACATAGATCATGTTAAAATGTCTCTAATAACCAACAGGAATGCCTTTTAAACCAAGTACCCATTCAGCTTAACAGTAAATCTACACCAAGATCATATGTCTTCACCCATGCAACTGAGAAAATATCCTAAGGGCCCTATCTCACGCCAGAGTCCCTAAACCCGTTATTTGGGGATTTAACATTGCGTAAGAGGCGTTCCCCCACAAAAGTTGCTATCTTGCACACCTGCCTATATCCCTAAAACACCTGCGCTACCCGTTATATTATGCATAGGCGTGGTTTGGGCGTTACGCCAGTTAAACCAATCAGTGTGCTAGGTGCCATTGCCTTTAGGAGCAGGCTGCGCTATCCCAAATCCTCAAACCGAAACCCTTGATGGAGAGAGGAAGGTTGCCACGTTTCTCCAAAGACGAAGTTAAATTGCTTGTGCATGAGGTCAAATCCAGTCAGGGGAGGATCTGTTTTTGTTAAGTTAATCATGAATTGTATTATTTTATTATTATTATTATTTGACATTGACATATTGTTTAATGTTTGGTATGTAATAAAAAAACCCAAAAAACATCAAGCCTACCCCTTTTGTGATGGAAACTTCAAAAAAAAAAAAAAAAAAATAAAATAATGCGTTTCGCCATGCACTTCCAACTCCCTCTCCCGTCTGAAATGAAGCATAGAACAAAATCCCATTTTTGAGAAATAAATTAGGTCTATGCACTGGCACTCAGCGATGTAACTTTTTTTTCCAGCGAGAGCGGCATTTCAAAACTCTTCAGCGAATGAAGGTAATTTTGGTGACAAGTACGTGGTTTCGTCCGTTTACATTTTCCAATCGGACAGCTGTCTATTTTTTACAGCAAGTTGCGTGACCGTGCTGCAAAAACAGGTGTGCGTACTTGTCGCCGAAATTACCTTCATTCGCAAAAAGAGTTCTGAAATGCCACTCGCTGGAAAAAAATTACCGCTGCTGAGTGCCAGTGCATAGACCTATTTATAATTAAATTATTTTTCTGTACTGAATGTAGCCAATTATTTTGTCACTGTTTGATCGCATGGGGGAGAGAAGCCGTGTCTTCAATTGCCACTTGATTATTCTTGAATTGGAAAACGTGTTAATAAAGGAAAACCATCTAGAATTAGCCAGGACTAATTGTAGTCAATAAAAGGATGGATATTTTCCCCCAAAATAATAAAATAAATAAAAGCGGAAAAATGATTGATACAAAATACAAACAATATAGACTTACCTGAAAGGCCCAGGTAGCTAGTGCGCTGGCGGTACACACGTTCTGGGCGTCTTCTATTATTTGACTGGCTATCAAAGCGATTTAGTAGCCTACTATCTCTGCCATTTTCTCAGGGATTCAACTGAGGCTAAAGCAAGGTGGCTCTTTATAGGCGAAGTTAATTCGGGAAGTGGAGTTGATGTGCACGCCCACATGTGTCCAAGTGGACGCCAAGATTGAAGCGCCTGGGCGCCTCTTGTAAAAGCCCAAATGGGTAGCGGTGGTTTGAGGACCCGCTATACGCTTTCCTAACGTGTGTGGTCAAGATAGCAATTGTAGGAAAGTGCATAAACACGCCACGGGCACACCTCCAGGCGCAAATAAGGAGTCGGCATAATGCATAGCGAGTAGTGTGGCCGCAAGATACCGTTTCGATAGTGGAAGCTGCTAAATAGTGGCAACGGGTAGGGCAGTGTGAAAGATAGAGCCCTAAATGTAAAAGCCTCATCAAAAACCAACCACAAAATTTCAAACCTTGAGTTCAAAGAGAGTATGATTTTTATTGGATCATGCAAGAAAATGTGCACTGACCTCCTGTCTTTCAGCACAGAAATATAGCAAAGGTTCATTGTGTCTTCGTTGTGGTTTTTTCCTTGGCATGGTTCTTATGGACTCAAGAATTTGAATTTTAAAACAACTCGTAGGCTATGTTGTTTTTCCGGTGAAAAAGCGCTGGGTCGGAAGTGGTGAAACGAAGGGAAGTAACTTTTAAGGCTGGCGTAGCACCAGTGATTTCCCTCGAGGTTCCCCCGTTGACTCAGCTGTGAGACCGCATGCACTATCGCCACGGATAACTAACTTTTTTTTTTTTTTTTTTTTTTTTTTTTTTTTTTGCTTATTATGAAGGTACATGCTCAGGGCAGGGGGGGGGGTTTCCGGAACCCAGGGACCCCCCAGATCCGGTCCTGAAAAATAAGAAATAGCTGGCTAGTTAGCTAGCAGGCTAAAAGTAAGATAGAGCTACACCATACAAAGACAGCTTTACTCACTTTTCAATAGAATTATTGAGCTGCTCCTCAAAAGTATCAATGCTGTCAGCCCTCCTGTCTGTTCCATTCAGAATAACTGCTATTTTTCCATCTCAGAATCACATTTCCATCTCGCAAATAAGCTCAGCTCTCCGGGCTCAGTTCTGGAGGTTTTTTGTTCGCATGCAACCACGTCAGTGTGAGCTGCGTAAAGTGTATTGAATACAACGTAACCCTATTACGCAAGTATTTTAATATGTTTTTTAAGGTCCAATCAATGTCTCTCACTTACTGAGGAAAGCTTATACTGCAATTGCAATTTCTGCAATTGGATAAAAATCGTGTCAACCAACTGGTAATTACCAGGAGAATTTCACGTGGGCGTGAACTACAGCTGGGCTTTCACGCGGATACCATTGAATCACCATTAAAATGATTGGATTTCCGTTAGAGCTTGTATGAGGCTCTAAAAGACAGCTAAATTCTTCAACCGACATATCTACGCGTTAATTTTACGATAGGAAATTGCATGTTTTTAACATGTGATGACTGAAATTGATAGTAGAATGACATAGTGTCAATATCATGGTGAATTTTTGCCTCAGGAAACTGTTTTTTTTTTTTTGTTTTTTTTTTTTACTATTTGGAATACCATTGAGTCACTGTAACTGAAGTGGTTGCTGCAAAGGACAACAATTTTTTCTGTCGCAAGAGATCATTTTTTTGAAACTGCTGGATAGATACTATGGGCAAGGATATTGAGCAGTTTGCACATCAGGCTTTGCTGAGGAGTTTAATTCATGCAACACCTGAAAAACAGGGATAGGAGTGAACTCGTCAATATTCTAGACTGTGTTCCAGCTCTACTGGCTTGTGAATATTCAATAACTGATCTGGGGGTGCCATCTCGTGACAGAGTAGTGCAACTGCTTCCATAAAAAGAGCTGCTCTATGTCCGCAGGCGTCTACGTCTGCAGAAAGGTGTTAAAACCGGCGAGTCTTCAAATCGGCGTCAATATCAGAGGGCATACATTTTTACTTGGGGAATCTAAGGCTGCGTTCGGAATGCACACTTGTCCACTCGCTCACTCACTCTCTTTATACTGTTTTCAATATAGAACATTCACTTCATAGTGCCCTATATAGTGGGTGAGTGTACATTTTGAACGCAGCCAAAAAACTTTATCTAATCAAACGCCAGTGCCGCGGTGCTTGTGGCGTCAGTTATTCTCTTTCCTTTCATCCGGGCCATGTAGTTGTGCAGAGGGCCTTCAGTAAGCTTCACCCTTTATGGCTTGACTGCCCGCAAGCTGTTTTTATTTAAGCTGGCCTGATTAACAATCAAACAATTTATCGACTGAGTGACCAAGACCAATACATGACCAAAATTTGAAATGGTAATGAAAAAGTGAATGCCTATTGCCTACATTTATATGATTAATATGGCATTTTAAGGATGGCAGAATAAATGCAAAAACTTTCGCTGACTTTGCAGCATTTATTTTCGCCATCCTTACGATTGTCACTTAGCTGTGCAGCGTGCCTTCAACGCCCCTTAGCTGCGAATACATTTAGAATATAGAATGGATTCTCGTGGCTTATTGCTTAATGAGCCACGCAAACTAATTTACGCAAATCTGTGCTGTTTCACAAGCGCAGAAATTATAAAGGCATTTTGATATTTTATGTCGTCATTTATGCGCAGAAGAACACGCCTCATAATTTTGTGGTGTAATGCATAACAATGCCATCGAAAATAAATTGGACGGTGATCGGTTTTTACCAATTAGTCTGAGCAACTGTGGCTAATCGGGAGATGTAAACTGCGAGAGGTTTTGGTTATTAAGCATTTAAAGGTGAGGTTTCCAAAGATCAAATCCAAACTCAGAAGATTCCCCAAGTAAAAATGTCTGCCCCCTGATATTGAAGCCAATTTGAAGACTTGCTGGTTTAAAAATGCGTCGCACTGGATTATTATCAAATTAAAATATGCGTTTTAGACACTTCAAGAATTCTACTATCCGCTGAAATATAATATAGCCACCTCCAATTGCTGAAAAGATAGCAGTGGGTGAATTTTGGCAATATTCCTCAAGTGGAAGTAGCAGGACTGAATAACTGTTATTACATGTTGATCAAATTTTAATCTATAATCAAAGGTGACACCTAAGTTTTTGGTGTAAGCTTTACTATTAGTGGCCAATGAGCCAAGGTGTTGGCAAAGGTTGGTCGAGACTTGATCTGGGGCAAAGACCAGACCTTCCGTTTTACTTTGATTTAATTGAAGAAAATTTTGAGACATCCATTCAGAAATTGCAGCCAGTCTTTATATCCGTGAAACAGTTATACAATATGGTCTATAAGCAGGTAAGCCTTATGCCACATTTTCTTCTATTGAAGTGCATTGAAGTGTTTTTACTGTAAATCAGATAATTAAATTATCAATTAAAATCTGAAAAAAATTGTGAGCTACAGTAAATTTCATGTCCTGGAGGTAAATTTAAAGGGACACTGAGAAATTGTGTCCATATTCAGGCTAGGAGCTTAATCAACAAGAAAACGTCTTTTTTTAGCTTCCTGGATGAACACTGCCTGAACTCTTGATGGACTTAAATAGCTGGCATGTGCATTTGAAACTGACAGTTTTTACGGGGCAATTTTCCATCAGGAAAGCTTTTTACCCAGCTCGAGCAGTGAAGAACAACTGGTCATGTTCCGCAATGAACATGCACGCACATTTTTTTTGTTGCAAACAGGATGGGTCACTGATATTGCAGTGGTGGCTATGATGTTGTTGAATGTGAGTGCGGACAGCAGCTTTGCATTTGATTTTTTTTTGCGGTGAAAGAACGCTTTCTTTCCACTGGTCTGGTTCTGTTATGTAGTCTTTTCCAGACAACACAGCAGAAGCAAAGTCTGGGCTGACATTATTATAATAACATTACAATAAAGATCAGATTGAAGAAATGCAATCACAACACCCCTATATCAAGAAATAATATGTTTAAACCCTCTATTATAGACAGATCCTTTGATATTTGGACCGAGAATGGATTAGCTGTATTAAAAGACTTGTATATCGATGATAACTTTGCGTCATTTGAGCAGCTGAGATTAAAATATGAAATTCCCAACTCGCATTTTTTTGAATATTTGCAAATTTGCAGTTTTGTATACTCACACTCAACTCACTTTCCATCATTACCACCCATTTCTTTCCTTGACTCTGTTTTGGAGTTTAGTTCCCACCAGAAAGGGTTAATCGGCAAAATTTACATGTCACTCAACTCTTACAAATTAGAACCTCTGGCACGTTTAAAAAGCCAGTGGGAGGAAGAATTAGACATAGAACTTTCTGACGATTTGTGGGGCTCCATATTAAAGAAGATACACTCATCATCAATTTGTTTGAGACATAAAGTAATGCAGTATAAGGTTGTACATAGGATACATTGGTCTAAAGCGAGGTTGGCAAAAATAACACCAATTCTGGATCCTAATGGCGACCGCTGAGGAACAACAGTAGCTACTTTATCACATATGTTCTGGCTCTGTCCGAAATTAATAGATTTTTGGCAACCCATATTCACATTCTTCTCTGACCTGTTAGAAGTACCTATAGAACCTCTTGCCATAATAACAATATTTGGTACAGTACCACAGGACTTCCATCTCAGCCTTTGCTACGCTCCTGGCTAGAAGACTCTTATTGCTTCTATTGGAGGACAGATCTCCTCCGACCTTCAATAAGTGGATCAGAGACCTTCTGCATCATTTGACTTCAGAAAAAATCCGTTATGCCACAAGAGGCTGTGCCCTTAACTTCTACGCTCTATGGCAACCAGTTTTAAATCAGGTAGAAAAGATAGATGCCTCAGACATCTCGAATGTATAGATAAAACCTCTCTCTTTTTTAGAATTAATTAATTTATTTATTTATTTTTCCTTGTCCTAATATGTGTCCTTTGTATATTTAGAAAGCGTGTATCACATTTACCGTTGAACCTGCGATGTGTTGTAATGTGGACTTGTAGTGGTGCAATGGAGTGGGGTTGTCTGTTTGTGGGATGGGATTGGGTAGAAGTTCATTGAGTTGTATGTCAAAGAGTATTTTGTACATTTTAGAAAACTAATAAAAATACTTTGAACAAAAAAAAAAAGGCAGTGGATATTTGGCCGTGAACCGATTTTACATTTCTGCGGCTATTTGGCCGTGACTTCTGGTACGCATGCGCAGTTGTATCATTTGGACTTGGACCATTAAGGTGATCTGCCGGCTAGCGATTTTTTTTTTTTTTTTTTGTTGCTATTTAAACATGAACATACTGGCAGGACTGCCAGCTAAACAGTATGCAAGCTATTTTACCATGAAGACGTTGCAGCAGCGGCCAGTTGTTTAGCTAATCCCTGGCGATATTTTATATTGAGTGCAGGGCATAATCTAAGTGTTTCGGGGATCTATAAGATTGGGGAAACTGGTGTTGTTTACCAGCAACGATGATCACGGCATAGGCATACAAGGCAATTATAGCCCTTCTTCTCCTTCTCTTCCTCAGAATCCTCTGGATTGGACAGGGATTTTTCATGCATCGCATGATAAATATCAAGCCAAGCTCAATGTCATCCATTGTTTACAAAGTGAAGTGTGTTGCCTACGCCTATATGCCAAATATAAGGCGGAGTCTGCCTACGCATTTGCGATGATGCAGGTGATGGGTGTAAAAGGCGTTAACAGGAGAATCAGATGTAGGATACCCAGTGAAATGTTGCAAGCTTGCGTGATATTTTGATCATTTCTATGACTGCTAGGCCTGCATGCTTTTGTAGCGCTGCTCGCCCATTTGCTTTTATTTTCAGTCGCCTTCTCAACTGTGCGCATGTGGATCGCCCAAGACAATGGCCAGGTAGTGAATGGTGTAAACAAACGGAATTGAAACAAAACAGATATCATTCACGCTCAAAACAAGATGTAAACACGCAATTGACTAAATCGGATATCGACCTCAAAATCCGATCCGTATCCGATCTGGGCAACAAGACCTGCAGTGTAAATCCAGCCTTTGACTCTATTAAAACAGACACAGCTCTAAAATGAAAGTTATCTAACGATAAATTTAATAGCGGTGTTTTCGTGCTAAATTAACATAAAACTCGCGCTTACTATAATATTTTTCAATCGCATAACACAGGGTTATGCTTACCGTATTTGGTCTTGTATAGCCATCCGCTAAATTTCGCGTCGACCAGCCATTCAGAATTGAATCTACTGATTTGGTGTTTACCACCTATGTTCGCAGAGACAGTCGGCTGCGTTGCGACAGAAATCGTGCCAATAGCCGTGCTAGCCGGCTGTGCCTCGTCCAGCCGCGGCCCGGCTAACAAGATCTACTCAGTGGATGCCTCTCGGTCATTACTGCCGGGTTCACCGGGGAGGGGCAAGTTAGGCCTGGCTGGCCGCCAGGCCTGTAATACACTGGAGGAAACCCTGGGTATTTGGTATTACTGATTGGTAAGGAAAACTGTGGGATGGCAAGTGATTCTAAACGAGAAGAGTTCTTGGGGGGGCCACTGTCTGCTCATTTTTGATGCATTTCCACGTAATAGATTCATTCAAGTCACTGATTGGCTAAAGAGTCCTCATGCCTTGCTGTGAATGCATCGATTGGCTGCTGATCAGCAAAAAACCATGAAAGGCTTCAAGCACTGTGGCCCTCCAAGAGTGGAATTTGACATCCCTTCTCTGTCCAGGCTCGCAAGGCAGCTATAATGCTCATCCGAGGGGACCGCCCTTTCTCTTGGTTCATTCATGTGGTGGTCACCATCATCCTGCTGACTGTGGTCCTGCTACTCGCCATCTACGTCCCAGACATCAAGAATGTGTTTGGGGTGGTGGGTGAGTGAACCGTGGACACTATTGTTGGCTCTCACTCAGATGATTTGACTTTGTTTTGTGTTAATTAACGATGATCTTTTTTGTGCAAGCTTTTCAGGTTTATGTGATGTAGATTTTCAGAGATGCACAAAAAATATTTTTATTTCTGCCTTCCAGGTTCTACCACCTCTACCTGTCTTTTATTTGTGTATCCTGGAATCTTCTACCTTCTTATCAGCGAAGATCCACTCAAGTCACGTCAAGCTGTCTGTGTATGTGTGCAGTTTCCACCTATATTGTCATGGTCAAGAAGGCCAGCATTCTTTTGTCAGAGCTTTCTGGCCTGTACAATCCAACCTGTTTAATTATCTTAATGTTCCACTAAATAGTGGATATTTTAAGTGTGGTCACTGCCTGCAAAAAAGTATAGACAAATAAAAAAATGGTCATTGTGATGCTTTGTTTATGCTGGGAAGTGTCATTTGAGGAAGGCATTTGACTTTCTATAGAGTCAATTTGTTTATGGGTACAGCATTAAGTCAGGCGTGTGCCTGTGCTGTTTGATTGACCCAAAGCTGCCCTCTGTCCTTTCCTCTCAGGCCGTAGCCCTGGTGGTGTTCGGTGTCTTTGTGGGGCTTCTGAGTTTGTGTGTCATCACCGTCACCATGGCGCAGAACTCCTGACCGCGACACGAGGAGAGTCACAGTGGAGATGCACAAAAGAATCTTGATGCGCATATGAGCTCAGAATCAAAGATGGGCGAAAGAGGAATCGCTGATAAAACTGCAGACTTCAAAGAAAAGCAGCGACGCTGGACGCAACTGGTGCTAAACCCTGTGTTCCTGTTTCCTGATGAAGGGAATCATTTTCTTAACTTTGGTCCCGAATCAAATTTCTTAACTTCAAATGATGACCATTGTGGTTTTGTGAGGCATGACTCTTCCCACAAAGTCTAGGTTACTCCCGTAATTACATCTCTACTTGTGTATTTTCCTGGCAATCATGAGACTATTTGACTTGCTTTCAAGTGATTTGCACACTCGACTTTATATCTCTGGCGGACAAAATATTTAGAATCACGCATTTTCACCACAGCAATGATTGTATTTGAAATGACAATTTTGATTAGCATTTATAAAACCAGAGTATGCAAGCCTTCTTTTTTTTTTTAATGGATTATACAATTGAAAGAGATTTCTGACTATCACTATACAGTACCATTTTGTTTATTTTTAATCAGGAATGTTACTTTTAAGTTGTTTTTATCTGTTCTACAATAATTGTTTGTGACACTATATGGATTTCTGCGGTTGGAAGTACAAATTCCTATGATTTCCTGTTGTACCAAAGATCACCAAAACTTCAACTTCATTGAGAATCTCAGTTGATTTGTCAAAACTGGGATTATTATACATGCTGTATTGAAACCAAGCACAAAGAATTTATCCTCATAAAAATGCTCATTCTTTTTACTTGGTTGCATATCAGAGATTGAGTGTTAATATTGTTCAAGGTTTACAATTACTCCATGACTGTGGAAGTGTTTGTTTTTAAATGTTTAAAATATTTATTATATTTGATCAAGACTCTTGGCCAAAAGGATGCAGTGTGCTCAGTCACGTCAAATAAAAGGGAAAATACTCACTTTGATTTACCGCTTATGAGTGAATTTATTGGTTGCAGAACATGAATGGCCACCACCACATTAGTGATATGCAGCACTGATATGCCTTCCTGTTATGAAACAGCTGTCGTGTGTGTGTGGTGTGTGCGAATTAAAGTGTGTGTACGTTATACTGTGTATCCGGAAAGTATTCACAGCGCTTCACTTTTTCCATATTTTGTTATGTTGCAGCCTTATTCCAAAATGGATTAAATTCATTTTTTTCCTCAAAATTCTACACACAATAGCCCATAATGACAATGTGAAAAAAGTTTTGGAGATTTTTGCAAACTTATTAAAAATAAAAAACTAAGAAATCACATGTATAGAAGTATTCACAGCCTTTGCTCAATACTTTGTTGATGCACCTTTGGCAGCAGTTACAGCCTCAAGTCTTTTTGAATATGATGCCACAAGCTTGGCACATGCATCTTTGGGCAGATTCGCCCATTCCTCTTTGCAGAACCTCTCAAGCGCCATCAGATTGGATGGGGAGCATCAGTGCACAGCCATTTTCAGATCTCTCCAGAGATGTTCAATCGGATTCAAGTCTGGGCTCTGGCTGGGCCCCTCAAGGACATTCACAGAGTTGTCCTGAAGCCACTCCATTAATATCTTTGCTGTGTGCTTAGGGTCATTGTCCTGCTGAAAGGTGAACCGTCGCCCCAGTCTGAGGTCAAGAGCACTCTGGAGCAGGTTTTCATCCAGGATGTCTCTGTACATTGCTGCATTCATCTTTCCCTCAATCCTGACGAGTCTCCCAGTTCCTGCCTATGAAAAACATCCCTACAGCATGATGCTGCCACCACCATGCTTCACTGTAGGGATGGTATTGGCCAGGTGATGAGCGGTGCCTGCTTTCCTCCAAACATGATGCCTGGCATTCACGCCAAAGAGTTCAATATTTGTCTCATCGGACCAGAGAATTTTGTTTCTCGTGGTCTGAGAGTCCTTCAGGCGCCTTTTGGCAAACTCCAGGCGGGCTGCCATGTGCCTTTTAGTGAGGAGTGGCTTCCGTCTGGCCACTACCATACAGGCCTGATTGGTGGATTGCTGCAGAGATGGTTGTCCTTCTGGAAGGTTCTCCTCTCTCCACAGAGGAACGCTGGAGCTCTGACAGATTGACCATCGGGTTCTTGGTCACCTCCCTGACTAAGGCCCTTCTCCCCCGATCGCTCAGTTTAGACTGGGGGCCAGCTCTAGGAAGAGTCCTGGTGGTTCCGAACTTCTTCCTTTTACAGATGATGGAGGCGACTGTGCTCATTGGGACCTTCAAAGCAGCAGAAATTTTTCTGTACCCTTCCCCAGATTTGTGCCTCAAGACAATCCTGTCTCGGAGGTCTACAGACAATTCCTTTGACTTCATGCTTGGTTTTTGCTTTGACATGCACTGTCAACTGTGGGACCCTATATAGACAGGTGTGTGCCTTTCCAAATCATGTTCAATCAACTGAATTTACCACAGGTGGACCCCAGTTAAGCTGTAGAAACATCTCAAGGTTGATCAGTGGAAACAGGATGCACCTGAGCTCAATTTTGAGCCTCATGGCAAAGGCTGTGAATAACTATGTGCATGTGATTTCCTAGTTTTTTATTTTTAATAAATTTGCAAAAATCTCCAAAAACCTTTTTTCACATTGTCATTAGGGGTTATTGTATGTAGAATTTTGAGGAAAAAAATGAATTTAATCAATAACGTGGTCGGCTGGATGTAGGTGATCTTGGCTGTATCCCAAATCAAAAGGTTCCCTCTGAAGAGGTAAATTGAAGCCAAATGCACTGTACATTTCCAATCATGATGCTGTTTAGATATTATATCTGTAAGCAGCCTCTGGGACTCCAGCTGCTGGATCCAATACTGGCAATTTGTCAGGGGGGAGCCAAGGCTGCTCTGCCTCCATACCGCCGACCCTAAACCTGAAAACTAACTGGACCTTACAGCCCCTCTGCAGTGGAAATTATTCCCAGTGGGCATGTGTATAGTGGACTTAGAGATGACCCTCCAAGAGCAACCGAATCCGTAAGCTGGAATCTAAGAATCGAGAGTCGCATTTGTTGGGATGCAAGTTTTTACAGACTTAGTCATTGGACATTTAGCCACAATTAATTTTGTCAATGTTCAATGAATGTGCTGCATTTTTTATATGCGTTTTACAGTGTTGGAGTTTTCAGGATTTTGAAGACCGTGAAATTCCAGCCTTCAGTTGCAGTGGCTGTTTTTATGAGCAATCACTGTTTATTGTGATTACATTTCACTGCAGAGGAGACTGATATAAAGCAGGGGAGAAGTTGGGCGCCCTAACACAGGCTTGATTACAAAGCGGGGGTTGGGAAGGCCACCAAGGACTGCGCAGTTCTTGTCAGAAAAAGAACTTTAGCAGGAGTTTGTTATTAATGGATTTGGACCGGGCGATGACAAAAAAGAGATTTCTGTAATGTCAAATAATGACGAAGTCAAACAGATTCGCTGGAAGGCTTGTAAATGCACAACAGAGCCTGAGAACAACCAGCTAGCAGGATTTTCCCCCCAAACCTCATTCAACATCACTGGCACGATCAACACATGCCTCCTACTGCAAAAACTGAGCTAGTGTCTCAAGCAGTTTTTTCCAGTTTTTAATTTAAGAAGCATAATATACCTGCACCAGATAACCAATATATAACAAATATCCAATATTATGTCTGTGAAACATAATACACCCATACTTGCCTGTGGGATTTGCCGTGGGGATCTGCTCCTTAACTTAAATGCCTTTCTGAAAAGGCAACTGTCTGAATTGCAGGCATCTGTCACCACTTCGTTCCTCAAGCAAGTCTTTTCAAGCTGCGATAATTTGAAGCACAAGTACAGTCAGTAAAGATAAAATTCACACACAGCCAATTCATACAAGGGAACCCATGGTGTGTGTGTGTTTTGTGTGTGTATGTGTTTTTGTTTTTGAAGTGGGCCTTTGCTGTGGCTTTAATGGTGCTGCTTTGCCGCAGTAATTTATTTACACTAGGCTTGTCTTATTTTGATTTTGTTTGGCGCATTGATGTTTTGTGACTTGTAAGCACATCAAAATGTGACCCTTTCTCTAATTTTGCTCAGTTGGATGTGGCGTCATGCTTTCGCCCTTTCCTTTGGACTTCTCTTTGCACATCTGCCATCTTGGCTCCTCTCCTCTCCCTTGTTGCCTCAGCAGAGAAGGCGTCATGCTGTGCATCCCTCACCTGGTTTATATTTAAACTCTTTGTATGATGTCACTGAGCCACCGTCAGCATTCTGAAGGCTAGGCTGGGTCCTATTCCGAAGGTCGAGCTGACAGGATGTTTTGATCCGTCCTCTGCACCACCTTGTCGCTTTTAGAAAACTGCAGAGGATGCTGTTGTGTGCTATCCAGCACAGAGACTGAACATATTTGTAGCCCTGATATTTCTCAGATGATGTGAAATACTCAGAGCATTGTAAAATATTTGAAAATGAATAAAGAAATAAGTCAAGCTCATTGATGTGCTGGACTTAAAGTTCAGATTAATATAATCTATATAATGAATGTTTAATTGTCCATGAAGCAATATGCAGATACCTACATTTTAAGTGGAGACCAGAGGTTTCGTCTAGTGGTCTCCAGAACTGTTGCCGAGGTTCTTTGTATTGCTGTCTTTCTTTGATGCAAAACAGTGAACTGATGTGGCAATCAGTTGAGAGCAGAATTATTTCTGATGCTGTGATTCACAAAGTAGTCAACATGAGCTTAAACAATGAAGCAGGTCGCCCCCTAGTGAAATTGAAAAAGAAAAGCAGCTCTGTCATTGCGGTGTTATCACTGACCCTAGCTGATGGACAATAAATAAATAAATAAATAAATAAATACTGCACTCATTTGTTTTCAGACAAGTTGCTCATGACCAAATGGAAATACCTACAAAAATAAGCTTATTCTGGAGGTATAGATAAAATTATTTCGCATGAACGTAAATACATGTTTAAGGATGGGGAAATTTCCATCTTATTATCTTTTAGTAGTTGTTTAGTGCATCTGACATACATTGTGTACACTTAAATGATGTTTGGTAGATTTAATGCTAAAATAACAGAGTGTCATAAATAAGTAGCATATGAATTTCAGAAACCATTTAAAAATGCCACAGTAAAGTCCACTAAAGCAGTGCAGAGCAGTCTTCCATAATGGGCTGACAGTCTGGGGACTCAGGGCTCATTCTGTGGGTTCTGGAGCTGCTTTCATCCATAGAGCAAACTTGTCCTCTGAGCAGAGGAGACGGCAGTGTTTTTGTGTTAAAAAATCTCAAACTGGCTCTTGGGCAGCTCTCCAGGTCCTACTGGCTTCATGACCTGGGGGCAATAAAACAAAGCTCCCACTGACTGTTTCGAACGCTCTCTCCATTCTGACAACGTTTAAAGAGGTACTGATTGTGCGTTTGAGCGTTATATTCTTTAGATAGTGCGACACACTGTACTTGACAACATTTTTACCATATTCCTTCAATGACCTTACTCACCCGCTGAAGATTGCAGTCTCGACAAGCGTTTACCTATAGTGCCCGTAGAGATCCCCCACAGAGATTCTTCTTGGGACCTTTTCAATCCAGACAAACAGAAACACCTTGTTTCATTAGCCGGAGGGTTTTGGGGTCCCGACCCCTCTGCTCCAAAACATTGACTGCATTAGGCAGGAATGCTTGCCTGGAATCTCAGTTCTCTGAAGAGATTTGGAACGGCCGTTGAGATAATTGTAAAAACAATAAGCTCCTTGGACTGTCCTGTGTTTTTCTCAGCCATGACTGCAATACAGGATTTGCCTTAATAGCGCTATTGCTAAAGTCAACGCACAACACAAAAAAGGAATATAAAAAAGCACACTGCTGTGTTACTAATGTGCTGACTGTTGAATCTTTTTGGTAAAGTCATTTAGGGGCTTGAAACTAGTGTGGAAAAGGTCATTTTTCAAGGCCTAACTGCATCCACCTTAAAATTCCGTCTCAATGATTCAGACCAGACTGTTAAAGTTGTCCGTGTCAATTTTACACTTTAAATGGCTTTACAACTCGGAACAATGGAGTCAGGTCCTCACACAGTATTTTCCATTACTGTATTCTTTACAAATATTAAACATTGCAAGCTTTCAGCTGCAAATTCCTGCCATACCAGATTCGGACATGAATTAATGTGAACTGCATTAGTATTCATAGGAATTGTATGCTTCTTATTTAAGCTGCGGTCTCAGTGAAAAGGAGTGAAAGTCTGAAAGTGTTTTCCAAGATTTTCTACAGCTTAACCTGTTATCCTGCCTCCTGATGTCAATCAAGTCAGGCATATAAATGTATGAAAACGGTTTATTCAGGCATGCAGCAGCTGGAAGTCCAGAAACTGAACAAATTATTATCAATAATGTCACCTAGAGAGGGAGGGTGCTGTTCGGTAGCACAATCCTTGTTTCAGTGACAGTAAACGCAAGTAACAATGATAGTAAATAAAGTTTATTCATAAATACAACAAGTTGCAATCTAATTCTGAGCTTGTTTATTTAGACTTGATTAACATAATGGTACAATATAATGGAAAAGATACAGTATGTTTGTTCTTCTGAAACAGCCTTCTCAATCTACATGGCAATTTTTGTAGCAGAACGGAACAACCCAAAATCGCAAAGCTGTAGTAATTACGAAGAGAGAGGAAACAGCTGAGAGCTGTCTTCTAAAATTTAACGATGCCAACAAAATACCACACACCTGACTCAGGTGCCCCTCTTCCTCTCCTCTACCTGTTTAATTCCGCCCTCTCTGCTGCACCTGCAGGATCACTAAAGCTTACTATTAGCAATCAACCTCACATGTGCTCAAATTGAGCATCACTAACGGGCTTACCGCTGGGATGCAGGGATAAACCTTTGGCTGTGTTTGGACAGAATTACAGACATGCCTGTTTGTCAGTCACGTTTTCACTTCGGCTGTCCTTGTGGTGGGAGGGAGGTAAGGAGTGTTCTCACGGTGATCACCATGACCACAGCCAGCCCATTTCTTAAGTTTGACTCAGGCTCTCATGGGAAATGAACCGCCCTTTAAGATACAACAAAGCCCTAATGGACACTGTGAGTTAGGCCACAGCCTATGAGGAAACAAGTCCCCTCAAGCAGTACGTGCTAACACACACACACACGCACACACGCAGGGGATGCATACAATGTACTGTTTTCAGTCAGACTAGGAAAGATGAGGTTTGATTCAGTTCTGTGGTGATTTCTTGAGCTGTAAGTTAGTTCTGTGGCTTTCAGTCTGTCCCAGTTAGAGACCTTTGACCTGCAAATGTGGTTTTTGGTGTTTAGCATATGTTGTCATAATAGGAGTCTCAAAACATACGTATCCTGAAATGCAGAAACCAATACCAGAGATTTTATGAAACACATTTTTGAACGTAAATTTAAAAATGTTTTTTTTTTTTTTCATGTTGGGTGTCAGCAGGATACATATCAATATACATTCATGACCCAAAGAAAAATGAAATTGTTGTGCTAATGTACAATCAGCACCATAATTCGTTGGACAGTGGCACTTTTTTTATTTAGGGTTTGTATCTCAGAACTGAGTCTGAAGGGATTCAATGACATTGAGGTGAGATTGAACTACACACTGTCAGCTTTGATTAACTTGAGGATGTTTTCATCCATATTGGGCGAGAAGTGATGGCACTTTTTGTGTACGGTCCCGCCCATTTTCAGGCACATAAAAAATATTGCGGAGTCTCCAACGTAATATAATGTAGACTTAATTAAGTAATTGTTTTCAACATTTGGTTTCATATCCTTTCCATGCTCCGACAGCTTGAAATCTGTGATGCATAGACATCACCTGACCCTGAGTATCTTCACTGGTGATGCTCTACAACTCAGCCATCAACTTTCTCACCCCTTTGTAAATCTCTTGCGATCGTGGTTTTGGTACTTCAAGGTTAAAGCCACTTTTCAGGGGTGCTTCTGATATACTGTTCATTCCCTCCATATACCCTTCTGAAGTAACTACTAAGATATGCATTCGCTCAGTGAGGTGAAGATACCTTCATATCCAGACGGGTATGTGTCATCTGTGCCGAAGAAGAAGGCAGCCAGGGTTGAGACCAGATGTTCGACAAAAGACCTTGAGCTGGTCTGGGTTGTGTATTTTTTCCTCACAGCTTTAATACCCCAATGGCTGCCATCTCCAGGCTGCATATTGGAGTGGACAGCAGGAAACTGTTCCCGTTATTAGCTGGGCCTGGGACATCATCATCTGGTCTATAAAGGATAGAGTCTCAGGTGCTCGACCGAATGCGGCTCAGATGATCCCGAATGAGAGCAAAAGCAGATCAGCCAAGTGTACTTCCTGCAGCTACCAACAACGTGGGAGAGATACAGTCAGAACTACTGAACCACGACTACCACCACCTAATGGAGGCTAATGGAGGCTAAACCACTGCTAGTGTGGACAGATTCCTGGGCCCATACAGATACTACTCCCCTCAACTACACTGCGCTCTGATGCGATTAGTCTGAGTTAATTTCATTTTTTTTCTTTAGTGCTAATAACCAGTTTGCAGGAACATGACAGTAGTCACACAATACGGTGTAAAGTTGTTTAGCTGTTGGCTCAGTTAAGGTGGTCGGGTCAGGGGATCAGAAGCATCTGTGGGACTTGAGTAGGTCAGGATCAAAGGGGGACCTTAAAATGTTAAGCTGCTGGCTGCAGGGAGCTCATACAACAATGTGTGGAAGACTCAATGAGTTAAGTCTTGCTCTGAGCCATTGACCCCAGAAACAGTCGCGTGCAAAGAAAAGCTCCAGCTCTCTCAGTGACAATGAAATCCAAACATTTCTCCCATATACAGAAATGAAAAATTTTACATTTATTTTCGAAATCTGACCGCAGTTTGTTGCACCATTCACACACAAACACAGAAAAATGCATTGACCCTCATACCCCCTTCCTGTGTAAGTTTTGCACTCTTATGCCTACCATTCACTAGAGAACTTTGAAAAGACTATCAAAAAATTTAAGTCTCATGTCCTCTTACGTCTGAGGGCAATGTCTTGTTCATTAAGTCATCAAGATTTTAGTCACAAACTAGAGGATTTTGTGAAGAACGGGAAGCTTTCAGAGCATACCTAATTGGTTGTTGACAATGTTCACGTCACTGAACTGCATTGTTTGCATGAGCTTTAACTAAATACCTCTGATAACAATAAATGTTTGATTTTATCGGAACGTCAAGATGAGAAAAATTCTGAGTTAAACTGTTTCATGACCACCTTACACCAAACAATCACGGTGACGGGAGCATGCCACAACTCAAGCAAAACTCCTTGGATTCTATTCCGGCACTGGAAATTAGTCAGCGACAGTGAAACTGCTTGAAAAGTCGTTTGGTGTAAACTGTTGGCATTAGTTGGATGCGATCTGATGCTGGTGGCTAACCACTGAGGAGTAGCATGTATGCTAGCTTTGTGAAGCTTGTTCCTGACTTTTGTTATCACTCTTTCTTCAACTTGTCAGTTGACTTCTCCCATGACCCCACCCCATTCCTCCCCTCCACCACCTCCAACTCTCCAGTCCTGTCTCCTGTCTCCTCTTTTTCCTCTAAATTGATTTCATGGCCCATCACTAAGCTGTACTCTCCCTGTCAAGAGCAGAACATCGCTCAGTTTGAAATCTCTGTTAAGTCTGCAGAATAAGTTCCAAGGTCCATACCTTTTTTATTTGACATAATTTAAGGACATGCACTCAATACAGAGGGTGAACAAAATATCAGAAACATCTTGGCTTTAACTTTGAAGTCTCAGAGCCAAAATTACGTAAGCATCTGCACAGGATATTGCCCATTAATCCAGTATAATTTAAATTTTAAGAACTGTAGTCCAACTCAAAGTTCTCCAGCACGGACAGACAAGCACTTTATAGGGTAGTTGCTAATGACCATGAAACTCCAGGTCTTAAAATCACCAAAGAAATGAATCTTTCCATTCTTGAACCAATCTCAACAAAAACAGGACATTGTGTGGTTCACATAGCTGGAAGTTCTGACAGTTTACAATTACTTGACCCCTCATGCCTGTATGTTAGGCTTAATTGGAGAATGTAAAGTGTCACTATGTGAGCTAATAGTGAGCATGCCCTGGATTTTAACCAGGAATAAGGGGGTTTGATGATAGTTGATGTGAGGCATCATTATGCATTTACACAGGCGGGTTTCTAAGGTTCTTTGACATCTGAAGACTTAGTACACCACCTTTGATACTGAAGTGAAAACTTCAGGGTAATCTGAAATTTCTACGCTTGATTGTCAGAACCAAATTACTTGCTGTTCACAAAAGTCCCATTTTTCTCTCGGAACCCAGTTCAGTCTCTCTGTCGATTTCATTTGTGAGAGCTGCACTGTTTCATCTGAATATTTACAGACACAAGAAACAAATGCCTGTCAGCCACTGATAAATATATTTAAACTTTTCAGATGCCTGCGAGTTACAAACTTTGATGAGTCTTTGCACACCATAAACGACAGCAGAACCATTCCTCCCAAGATGCACTTAACCTTCGACCCAAACAGATGTGACCCTGCTAAGCACGGCAATTCAATGGCAGTGCGGGAAAAGGCCACCAAAAGCTTCATCTTGCCATCTTTTCTCATCAAGTGCCTGCCAATAAAAACCATCAGCTGCATGCTGTTGGGCCTGCAGTCCTCACCTTAATGCAGGGGATTGAGTAGTGGCAGAACAGTGTGTAGGAGGAATGAAAGAACTTGGAGAGCAGGAAGTGACCAGGGCAGCACAAAAAAAAAAAACATAGAATCTTAACAAGTATTGTAAGGTATAACATAGCTATATGGGGGAATCTAGCTTTAAATTTGGATGAAAAGTCTTATCTCATTCACTTGTTTTTCACTACTTAAGATAAAAAATATTGTAAGCGAGGTTAAGCCTATTTGGCTCACTAAACATTTTCCAATTGGGCGAAAAAATGAATCATGTTCTGGAAGCAGTGACTTAAGTCATTTTCACCACTCTGATGGCAGAAAATATGAATTTAAGTCTCATATAAAACAGCCCAAATGGACTTTCATGCAATGAGGGAAGGGAATAGTAGAGATAAAGTTGTGTGGAAGTATGAAAGAGATTAACAGGCCCCTTATTTTGGCATCCATTGACCCTATCTAAAAGCACAGACAGAAGTATTAGTTTCTGCTCAAAATAACAGAAGCAGTTGATCCAAATATACTCAGTTTCTCCAACTGTTGTCAACACAGAACACAAACAATATACAAGATGAAACTACGGACCTTATTGTACCTTCACTATGAACTGAGAAAAGGTTAGGAAGTATCATGGCTACAAAACAAAATCAACTGATTGGCAGACTTTCTTTTGCTTTTTGTTTGTTTACCGCTGTCAAAGTGAATTCTGAAAAAACTTGTTTAATGGTGTTTACAATGGGAGTATCTCAGAATGGAATGGGTACCTCATCGCTCCAGTGTGAGCACATATGAATCTTAGCCAAATCGAGTTAAAGTGTAATGCAAATATTTGGTGACACCAGACTGCATTCCAAGGTTGCTGAGGAGACAGGGCGACTGTCAATCATTCAAACGGGTGTACACGCTCTCTCCGGCCCGCGGTGCTCACCACTCAGTAACACTGATCCTGAGGGCATGGTGCTCACCACTCAGTAACACTGATCCTGAGGGCATGGTGCTCACCACTCAGTAACACTGATCCTGAGGGGTGGGTGGGTGGGTGGCGGAGGGGGAAAGGGTGAGGATTTGCGCATGGCACAGCGGTTGGTGTGGTATGAGCCGGGGAAAGGAACTCTGTTTTGGGCGAGGAGGGCTGAGGTAGATTTGGGGGAAGGGGGGGGGGATTCGCCCCTTCCGCTGAGCCCTTAATGCAACCCTGACGCCTTGCTGGCGCTCGGGCCGCTGCACATCTGGACCCAATTACTGCAGAGAGCCGGAGACATACCTTCTCCCCCCTCCCCCCTCCCCCCTCTGCTGGGCTGTCACACCGGCCCACGCTGCCCGGTGGACTCCAGGATCCCTGCCTCTCTGCTTCAGTCACTCTCCCTCTGTCTCAGCCTCTCTCAGCTCCATGGCCTCTCTCTCAAACTGAGTCCTGTTTCATCCTCTCTCCTGCCAATACCGCTCTCTCCCTCCCTCTCTTTTCATTTTTCCTCCTTTACTACCCCATTCTTACTCTTTCCCTCCCTCACTCCATCATTCTCTTTCCCCTTCTCTCTCTTTTCTGCCCGCACCCCAATTTCTTACTCTTTTTTGCTTTCATTCTCTCTTTGCCTCTTTCCCTCTTTCCATCACTCACTCAATCTCTCATTTGCCCTCTTTCTCCCTTTCCCTCCCTCTCTGTCTCATACTTTCCCTCCCTCACTTGTTCTCTAATTCTTCCTCTCTCACTCGCTCTATACCACGATGACCCCCTCTTTCACACTCTCCCCATCCCTCCACAACCTCCTCCCTCTCTCACTCTCCCCTTGATTTCCCCTGGTGCTCTAAGCCCTCCTTATAGGCCACAGAAAAACGGGCAAAGTCGAAAACAAATCGTAAACTCTCCGTGCAGTAATTTTACGAGCCTCTGTAAGTTAATGGGGCATCCACAGCCTTTTTTTTTTAGTTTAGGCGCACATGATCTGCGCTGCAGTTATGCTACTTTTCCCAACAAATAAAAACCGGATTCTGAGCGAAAGGCCTCAGAGGAGTGGCACATGGAGCGCTGGTTAAGGGGCGGGGGTAATATTTAATACCTCCGTCACGTGCTGTTATGTGAGAGCTCCCTCCTTGTTCACTTCATTAAACTCTTGTTATGGGGGGGTAGGTTATGTGGTCTGAGCTTGACCCACACAAAGAGTACTCTCTCGCTCTCCCTCCCCCTCCCTCTCTTCGACCTGCACTTCAATTAATGTATCGTGTTTCCCCACTGACAGAACGCCAGCGTGAAATGTAGACCTGTGAAAAAAGATACTTAGCACCAAATCAACTTTTATGACGGTGAATTACGAGCGGTGTTTTTCTCCCCCTGTTTTTATATTCATTTACTTTTACAGCACCACTTGTTTAAATTTTCAGAGAGAACTCTGGAGACCACTAATCTAAGTGTGCGTGTATGCATTTGTGTGTGTGTATGCTCACATGTGCATGTGTGTTTGTGAGCAAAACTGAGTGTTAGTATGTGAATATACATGTTCAAGTTTGCAAGCGTGCGTTGCATGCTAGTGAATACGCGAGTGAATGAGTGGATGTGAGAGCACTTGATGTGCATACTGCAGAATGTGCATGTTTTTCCATAGGACTGTCTAGTCTAAGCAACATTCAGGCATAAAACCCCAGTACTTTGTGATACCTTGAACAGAGAACATGTGCAAACTACAGATGCCAAAATCCATTTGAACCCATGAGAAACCATAGTGACACAGGTGTAACAATCCCTTCTCAGAAATGTGTTCCATGTGGTCCATTTGGTCTGTTTTACATCTTTCATAATTTTCCTCCAAGGAGAAATGAGTTTGGGTTCTTGTGGGTTAAATGTTGCTGCATTACTCCCAGGAAACCCCACGAAGCCCTTCGGAGGTAACGGCTCACACACACTGAAATGACTGTTCACACACTGAGATGAGTACTCAGACATACTGAAGTGACTGTTCACACACACTGATATGACTTTCTCAAACGTATTGAAGTGACTGTTCACACAACAGGTGACTTCTCAAACATACTGAAGTGACTTCACACACACTGAGATGACTTCTCAGACATACTGAAGTGACTGTTCACACACACTGAGATGACTTCTCAAACATACTGAACAGACTGTTCACACACTGAGATGAGTACTCAGACATACTGAAGTGACTGTTCACACACTGAGATGAGTACTCAGATAAACTGAAGTGGCTGTCCACTCACTCTTAGATGACTGCTCACACATATTGTATTGGACTGTCCCTGCTCAGACTGCTGGGATTCTCGTACCCTCTTACTCACTCTGGATATATACTGCGGGTTTATTAGCAGCTGGCCCTGTAGGGTCGCTGTGAGGGCTCAGAGGAAACCGCTGGACGAAGCTGGATGTAATAAGGAAAGGAAACTGGAACGTATGCAAGGCAGTAATTCATGAACACCCCGAGAGCAATAAAAACGGTCATGGTGCAGAAAGAGTTATTCCTGTAAAATTGCATCATGGGACGTGAAGCTCCATCAGTAGTCCCTCAGAGCACTGTGGAAGTACAGCTCCTTAACTAGACGTTTACATGCCGAGCTTTTACTGTCCCACTGACAGGACCGCAAGAACTAAACATTTTAAACCATAAGTCAGTGGCAGTACATATAAACTCTTCTAGTCAGACGTAAAATCTTATTTATAACACTTTTTAGCAAAAGAAGAAGTATTACCGGTGACGTGAGATTCAACATTTCGAGATCTGTCAATGAGTCAATAAATTTTCTCTTGGCAAGCAAGTACTAAGTTAATACAATCCAGTACTCTCTCTGTAATAAAATATTGTAAGTCACATTACTGGACTAAAACAGTTGCTAAGGCCAACTTTTTGCCGTGGACACCAGATACCTGTTTTGTGCTGTTACCATGGATAGTGTCAGTAGCAGGTCTCATTCATACAGGTAATTGAACCTGCATGAGAATACTCCATCACTCAACAAAGACTTCGTCATTCATTCAACAGTAGTTGATTGGAGTGGAGATATTAAAAGATGTTACAAGCCAGCCAATTAGACAGTGTTATTATAGCTGTCTATTCCCTACCATTTTATGGTTTACCATGTTTGTTACTGCTTTCAATTGGAATTCCTTGCATATTTTCATAAAATTGTCTGTGTCCTGCCGAATGCTCTCCAAAATTCCTTCTACGCCAGCTGTCACACCTGCCCTCCCCTCAGGTGTGTGTGTGTGTGGGTGTCTGTCTGTCTGTCTGTCTGTCTGTGCGCATACGTGTGTGTTTGTGTGTGTGTGTCTGCCTGCCTGTCTGTCTGTGCGCGCGCGCGCGCGTGTGTGTGTGTGTGTAGTAGGTGTGTGGTGGGTGTTCTTGTTCTTGCTTGTTGTACTTGCGACATAGTGAGGAACATAAAACATTGTTTTTTCCAACAGAGTGGGAACAGGCATGTTTGGGAAGTGAGGACATTATGCCCCAAAACAAGGGAAAATTGTGTCTAATTGGATGAGGTTAGGGTTCAGATTAGGTTAGAATTAATTATATGTTAAGGATAAGGTAAGGGCTTGGGTTAGGCATGCATTGATTATGATTTTAATTCGGGGAATGTTGTAGAGATGCACAAAACAAAATGGACGTCAATGTACTGTCCTCAAATGGGTAGAAGTACAAAAATGTTTGTGCGCACATGTAGGTTAGTTCTGAATTTGGTAGCCAGAATGACATTATGTATAACATTGAGAAATCTATAGTTATGATGTTTGACACCCAAATTCTTGGGAAAACTGAGAACAAAGTATGTCTAGATAAAACAGTCCTTCGATATGTGACATTATACAAATATCTCGGTCACATTATTGCTAACTCCTTATCTGATGAATTAGACATGAAGTCCAAGCAGCGGAGCCTATGTAGCCATAGTAACATGTTTATCAAAATATTCCTCATCTGTTCCAATGCAGTCTTTGACAATGTAAATTTTTTTCATCTTAGGGTAGCAATATCTACTTACGTATGCTTTATATGGTGGGACAATCTTGGGATTGAGGACTCAGGTGCAGAAGTTCAGAAGTTCAGTTTCACACAGTTTATTAAACTCTGGCTCGGGAACAAGCAGTCCAGTTCTTTAACATCTGAGTGGATTGCAGTACCAAGACAGCAGGCAAAATTGGCGTCAATAAACAGGGAGTAGTCCAATAACCAGTTGGACAGAATGCAGCGCAAGGGAACGGGCATGATCATATCATATAATAAGCAAAAATTCATAAGGAAAACTAATTAGACATTGCAGGCAATCCAAGCTCATAAGACCGTAAAATGAAGAAAAAAAAAACTGGGAATCAGACACCAGAAATAAAAGGTTTGTAAGTAACTGAATAAACACAGAGATAGACTCGCAATGGAAACTAAAATTGAGGGCCACTTATATGCACGGAACTAATCACGGAGACTATCACAGGTGAGAGAGACACACGGGAACAGAGTATATGAAGGCTACAAACAAGGAAATGACCCATAATGATACACTCAGGATGCCTTTAGGCTTCAGAGGGCAATATAGTGCTAGTTAAATGTTTGTTTCAAATTAAGTAACCTAAAGTAATAGTATAATACTATTAGTATAAAGTAATAGGGAAGTCTCAGTTGGGCTTGCAGCAGAGAATCAACCATTCCTTGAGTGGTGTTATCACCTGTGTTTTTAGATCTGATGTTTTCAGCAACTCCTCCCTCTGTGTATGGTGGATGGCTCACTTGCAGGAGCTTAAAAAAGATTTAATGTCATTTGAAATGGAAACAAAATGCTTGCACATCTATGTCTCCTTGTTTTTACTTTAGTTATATTTATATTCACAGTATTTATTCTATTTCTATTGACATTATACCCTGGATGTCAGAAAAAAAGACTGAATTGAATTTAATTGAATGCATGAGCATATATGCGTGTGCATGTGTGTGCGTATATGTGCGTGCACATGTGCATGCATGTATATGTGCGTTTGCATGTCGGTGTGCTGCACATATGAAATTCTCTGTAAATCTCTGAGAGTAAAAAATGAGGCAATTACTCAGTATTGGGGAATGAAGACAGCTGCACCGAGAGGGAGAAATGGAGAGAGAATAAGACCAGGGAGGACAGTTGGGAAAACAGAGAAGCCAAACAAATTATCTTACAAGATCGTAAAAATGCCAGCCAGAGCACCGCTTAAATTGCTTCCCAAAAAAAAAAGGGGGAGGGGAGGTGGAGGTGGGTGGGGGGTAATCCTAACGAAAACAACACACTGCCAGGATGAGGAAGAGGGCTGGAGAGGAGGGTGGGTGGAGGGATGGAGGGCGGAATTGGAGGTAAAAAAAAACAAACAGACGGATGATTGGCAGGGCCTCAGCCCTCGACCCCCGAGCCCTCTTCTCTGGGGATTTGGGGGTGGAGAGGGGGGGGGGGGGGATAACAGAGAGGTAAAAATTGTTGCTCCCCAAGAGAGAGGAGGGGCTGTCACTGAGCTGGCCTGTCTGCAGGGAGGTGGGCAGCCAGAAGGGTATCTCAACTTCTCTGACATGATCTCTAATAACTGGCTTTTTTGTGTGCGTGTGTGTGTGCATGAGTGCACACGCGTGTGTTTTTTTTGTGTATGCGCATGTGTGATGGAAAGAGAGAGGGAGTGTGAGTGTATGTGTGTATGTGCGTGAGGGAGAGAGAGAGTAGTAGAGAGAGAGAGAAAGAGAGTAAGGGAGAGATGGTGTTTATGGACCAAGAGCTGATGGACAAGCAAACAGACTCAGCTTCTCCAGTTCTCAACTTCTCTCAAGCAGCTTTGTACAAGCTGTCTTTCATTTTAACGAATGTGTGTGTGCCTGAGAATGAGTTGTGAAGTGACTGTAGGTGAGAGTTAATAAGGGTCTATAAGAGATCTGCATTGTGTACAAAAAAATATGTCTACTTGTGAGGATGAAAGAGGTGTAAAACAAGTTAAGTTCTCTGGAAGCTGAACGAAAATTACAGATTTATGCAAGCAACAAAGCAATCTTTGAGAGACAAAGGTTTCAGTGAACTAAAAATCACCTTGCTCCGCATCAAGTGCAATTTAATGACTTTGAGACTTCCATAGGCTGTTTCTCAAAGCGTATGGTATGCTGCATCTCTAGGCTGCTTCGTCATCAAAGTCAGCTCCAGTGTGAAGGTGCTTTTGAATACAGCTGAGAAATGCAGCCTTTATTGGCTGGGTGTTGAAGGATGGGAAGGTGTATCCTTCGTAGCCGTATGTGACCCAAAGTCCTGTGTGGACACAGGAACTAGGTGTCCATTAAAAAGAAAGTGGCGGAGAGCACAGTTGCAGCAGCTCCAGTGAAATTGGTTATTAAATGTAAATAAAAATATAAGATGTAAAATAGTACCTCAGAAGTGTATGTCTACATGAATGATACCAGAGACATTTGAACATGGATAAATCCTAAGAGGAAACAGCACGTACAATTAAAAAAAAATAAAAGACATTTGTTAGGTAAAGTAGAGATAGATTGATAACTTCAAAAACAGGGTTGATAAAACTGGTTGAATGAAATTGCTTGCTGTCCAGAGCATTGATTGTATGCAAACATCAACTTTTCCAATGATGCAAACATCCGGTCTCAGTCGACCATCTCATTAGAGACTCAATCCCAAGCTCCACCCTACAGCCTAAGCACTAAAACATCACGGACTTCATTAACATCACCTGTGTGCACAGCTGTAGTGCTTGAGTGTGAGTTTATGAGGGCTTGAGATGGCATAAAAAGGATGAATGGGGCATACCAAGAGCATCCTTCATAGCTGCGTTGTAGCGATTTGAAAAGCACCCATAGTGTTATTGAGTCAAACCTGGACTGGTACCCATGCGTGAACGTCACAGGGAGAAAAATTGAGGATTGATCAGTGGTGTCACCGTGCCCTCTGCTGTGCAAATGCAGAACTGCACCGTTCATTTCTCATTAAACGTGTGCGTCATGTATATACATACCGAAGGATATTTCTTTCCATACTTTCTTTCCATAGTAGTTTTTTGCAGGCCGAGCTAATGAAGTTGCAAATTCAAACAGATTCCCTCTTGTGCATCTTATACTGTGGTGTCGTCACTTCTCAGATAAGGATGCTCAAATAGGGTCAAGCTCGGGGACATCTCAAACATTTGTACAAACTAGAATAATGAAATCAGGTGGTCAATCTAGGCATTGCGCAGAAATGAGCTGATGTTGGTTGCTTGTGCATTGTAGAACTGACTGTGTATGGTTGTGTTACAATAATTTCAAGGTCAAAATCCTGCATGGTATGCCTTTTAAGTCCAGGTAAAGTGAAATCTGAGATTTGCTTCTAAACACAATATACATGTTACAAAATATATGCTGATAACATGTGAAAAGAATGCAAACTAAACTAGTGCTGAATTGTGCCGTTAGACCATTAAACAGTTTTTCACCAGCTTTATTTTCTGGATTTTTTGGTCGGGGCTAAAACATGGCTTGATGATGCACTAAAGCCCTCCTTAACATAGCCCACCCCTAGCAGTATATAAAATCATGAGCGCACTGCATCAGTGGCTACCAGCTCAATCATGATTAATGACCACACGTCCTGTGTTTAGCTACCTAGTTGAGTCACCAATATTATTCCGCCTGCTGTGTTCCAAAATTGTATCTTCTCTAAATGCGAAATTCAAAAATCTCTGTCATCCCATTTAAATTTCCGAGAAAATGATGAACAGGTGGATTACTTTTGTAAACAGCCACGCTGATGGAGAGCTGAGGATCACCTCCAACACTCCTCACTGTGGTTAACATTTTACACAGGGTACTTTCACTGACTTTCATCTGAGACAACTAAGATTCATGGGTAGTCTGGTGAGATTGGTAAAAGGAGCCAAACCAAAAGTCTCCCCTCCCGGGCTTTGTTGTCCCCTTCCGCCGACATCGTATACTCTCAGCGGCAGTAACATTAGCCATGGTGCCATTCAGTGAGTTTATCCGTAAATCACACTGTAAGCAGTTATTTTAATTATAGTAGCAAGGTAAGTAGTCCACGGTAACTGCATTAAATTCCAGCAAAGGTGGCTCAAACATATACGGCTGTTTTAACAAATTTTCGCCGGAAAATCCATTTCTTTGTCTGTGCTGCACTTGAGACGGAGCGAAGAGAAGCTGCTCCTTGCTATTAGGCGTGGTTTTAGTGGCATTAGCGGGCATGCCCGCAGCGTTTTAGAGCTGAGAAAAGGGCTTACTTTTTTTGACAGTTTTGACACGTAATTTTATTTAAATAGCAATTGTTTTAATCATTAAATTGGGCTGAGTGCTTAATTACACATTTCTCTGTGGTATGCCAAAGTCAGAACACAGTGATTTTCACTTTGAATGGACTTTAAATCTTGTCTCATTAAATGTTAAAGGCCCTTGTTCCAGATAAGATTCCATGCGGCCAGCTGGGAAAAATTTGGGGCGGTATAGAAGATGCTCATGAAAACAGTGATGATTTCTGAATTTGCTTGGCTTGCATTTCTTTGCAGACAGTATGAGGACAAGACATCAAACATTTTTTCATGTTAATTTTATCTGTAAATACACTGTACATCCATTCCTGCAATTCAGGTCTGCAATGCATTCCAAACAAAAAGTAGGGATAGGGAAATTTAGGACTAATAATTAGATAAAATATTTTGATAATGATGTCATTTGCAACTGTTGATTTCAGCTGGGGATTGCAGTCATGATTTAGCACAAAAGCAGCATCCAGGAAAGGCCGAGTCCTGCAGGAGCAAGGTTGGGCCAGGAGTCATCAAATGGGTCCACAAATGTGCCAGAAAATCATAGAAAAGTTTTTTTTTTTTTTTTTAATTTGCCTAAAAGAAAGCTGGGAAGGGATTTGGATAAATCACTCTCTAAAATGCATAAAAACTCAAATATTCACAGAATCTGGAGAAATTTCTGAGCATAAAGGGCAAGTTTGCAAGCCTAAGCTGAATACCTGTGATCTTCGATCACTCAGACAGCACCGCATCAAGAACTGTCATCTGTCTACTTATGATATGACCAGTCCCCGCATGGGCTCAGGATTACTTTGGCAAACTTTTGTCAAGTACTACAATACATAGCCACATAACAAATGGCAGGGAAACTTTACATAATAAAAAGAAAGCCTTATGTTAGCAGTGCCCAGCAGTAGCGTTGACTTGGACTATCACGCAGTGGAACCATGAATTGGTCGGGCGAATCAGTATTCTAGTTTCTTGTTTGAAGAAATGGATGCTGTATCCTCTGGACCAAAGAGGAAAAAGACCACACAAACTGCTTCCAGTCCAAAAGTCATGCTTTGCCACGGCATGGGGTTGTGTTTGAGCCCTCGGGAAGGGTAACTTGCACCTCTGTGAGGCCACCATTTATGCTAAAAAGCACATTGAGACTTTGGAACAAGATATATGTTCTTCAAGACAACATCTTTTCTATGGATGTCCATGCATATTTCAACAAAACAACACAAAACCACATTCTGCAGGCATTACAAAGGCATGGCTGCATAAGAGAAAGGTGCCGATGCTAGACTGACCAGCCTGCAGTCCCAACTTGTCCACAGTGGAGGATGTGTGGTGCAAAATGCGAGAAAAAAAAAGACCCGGTACAGTTGCACACCTTAAGACTTATTTGCAGGAAAAATGGGTCAAAGTGATGCCTGAAACATCCAGTCACTTGTCATCTTCAATCTCTAAGAGTTTACTAAGTTTTGTAAAATGAAATGGCAGCATTTCAAAATGGTAAATACTTTACTGTCCCAACTTTTTTTGAAATATGTTGTAAGAAACAAAATTCAAATGTGTTTATTTTGAGAAATCAATAAAATGTGGTGAAACATCAAATAACGTGCAATCGTTTTCTATATAATAAAGGTCAAAAATAATTTACAAATCACTGCTTTCAGTTTTAATTTCAATTTAACTCACCGTCCCGACTTTTTCTGATTTAGGGTTGTATTTTGAATGTTGAGTCTCTGTACAAATCAGATATGCCACAGGACAAAGCTTCATCTGTGCCTGTGAGACTGGCCCGTAGAGTCCTCTTCACAACATGAAATGACAGGAGTCCAGGACAGGTCAACAGAGGGGTCAGGGAGCAATGTTTTGACAGAGGACCTGGTCTTTGCTGAGAGACTGAGCTGTTTATAGCAGAACAGGCGGGCACTTTTATTCAAGGCGGCCCAATGTGGGGACGTGTAAGGGCCACGTTCAGAGCTTTGAAAGTTACAGCTTTCTTTCTTCCCGAGATTATAACTCTTCATCCGAAGCAGCTGGAAAAGAGACGGGGTGCTGAAATTTGGGCAAGCAGGTTAAAGGTCAGGTCCAACACCAATCAGGACAAGCCTTTGATCCTGACACATTACAGATTGACTACTCCACTCCATTCTTTAGAGGAGGGTGGGCTTTGCGTGGCTGGCTCCAATACAGACAATATTGTTTTGCTGCCAACTTATCAACTTTGATTGTTAATGACCTTTATTTTGAATATACAGTATACTGCTCATGTAATATGCATTTAATGTTTGTGGATTAACTGAAACTTTTTGTGAATTGTACCTCTGCCAAACTGGTGTATATTCCGTTGTAGTCCCATTATCTTTTGATATGCACTCAGTGCATGAAGTTCTAGATGAAAGCAGCTGAAAAATAAATGCAATGTATGTAACTAGAGCCTAGACAAGGAAAACATGGATGAGGGAAGAATAGAGAGAGAGCGCTGAGAAGCAAGGGTCAGTGTTTAAAGAAGTATGGCAGGTCTAAGGGCTTTTAAGGGCAGCCATTTGTACGTTCGTATGATTTATCAGGCCTCTGTGACCATCTTTCCTCAGAAGAGTCCACCATGTGCTCTGTTGTGTGAAAGGTGCAAAGAGCACTAGGCATAAATCAAGCCAACAGCTCTGTTGGCCATCTCGCCTATCAGTTCTCAGGTCTCTGCAGCATTTCCAGCCTACCTCTGGTGGAGAGGTGGAGAGAGGAACAGTCCCATATGCATGTGCTCCGAACATGACATGAAATAACATAACACGGAGGCAAAGACAGGCAAAAAGAAAAGCATGCTATTTGCTAACCATTTTAATTACTTACTCAAACAGCATGTCTCTGGCCGGGACGTCGCTGCATAAGGATGTCCCCCAAGACGTGGCCGCTAGGATGACCTCTCTGTATGCTGATCTATCTTGTGCCAACCTTCCAGCATCAACCACACTCATCTCCTGTTGTGATTCTGCCCTGTTTGCCATGTTTGTTTTGAATTCTGCCTTATCTGATCATGCTCTGTATTTTGTATTATGATTTAGATGCCTTGCCATGTTTTGTTTTTGCTTTGTCTGTGTATGTCTTCCATGTTTCATCCTTGCAATTTTATTCCGGTCCATGTTTTGTTTTTCACCATGCATTGCACTTTGTCTCCCCCTGTCTGGTCTCATGTCTTGTGATTGCTCACAGCCCCAGTATTGCGTGCCACTCTTTCGGGTGATTTAATGGTTTCTGGGATTTCAATCATTCCTTCCAATCTCGTTTACTTCCTTCACCTTGCTTTTCTATATTACTAACAATACGAACAGTTTATTTTAGTTAAAGATACTAACCCAAACTAACACTGTTTATAGTACTAACTTACTAACGAGCACTAGGGATTGTATAGCTGCACTTTACTAATTGATTAACGACCTCTCAGCATTCGCCCTATTCTAGTCTCCGCCTCTTGTCTGCACTCAATCTACTTTGCTGCAGTTTCAGCGGAACCTCCGTGCTTGTTAAACTCTGTTCTCTCTCCTTTTCTGTGCACGATAGAACTCCCTAACCGGAGCCGTATGTCTGTCAATAGGCTGTCTTTGTGATCCCTGTCCGCGTTTTGGCTTTCGCCAATTTCATGTCGTTAGGAACTTCCCCTTGTTCATTCTTTTGTAATTAGTCTGATCCAACTCACCTGTTTCCTATCATAGCATGTGACTTCCCGTTTGTATATTTAAGCAGTCATGTCACAGCCAGCTCTTTGTCCGAACGTTTCTCCTATGCTGTGACTGTTTATGCCTTGTACTCTCTGTGATTCACTTCTGACTGGACCGTCCCTCATTACGATTTTGGCTTTGTCTTGGATTTGTTTGCATCTGTGTATCGAACCTTTTTTGCCCGACCACAAGTTTTGTGTTTGCTGCCCTGTTTACGACTTGGATTACGCCCCTGGGATTCAGATTTTTGGATTGTGGATTTTGTACTGTTGCCTCCTGCTCTGCGGGGGTTCGCCCCCTTTCCTAATAAAGCACCAGCTTTTTGGATTACTTGGTTCTCGCGCCTGGTTCCTGAGCGTAACGTCACAACTCCATCAAATCTTCTATATCTCTTTCTCATGTGCTTCCTCTCCCTCTCTTTCCTTCTATCTTTCCTCTAATATGGTTTTTTCTAATGATTCATGTATGTTAATGTAGCCGAAATAACTGAGCCTTTGTTTCTTCAACTGTTTCAAGTACAATGGGCCCCCCCCTGGAAAATTTCTGGCCACCCCACTGGCCCCCTCAGAGCACTGACAATATAAAATATGGAAGTAGCCTCCATGACGTTACTCAGGTTTCTGAATATGTGCGAATATACTGTGAAGCTCATTTGGTCGCCAACTTGGCACTTACCTGACTCCGTCAACTTCCCGGCTAATCCAAAAATGGGCAAAAAGGTGGACCATTCCTGGAGCTGAGGCGCGCGGAACGGAGCCTGGTTGCTTAAATGCACCCTCCGAGCTCGAAGCTACTAAGCTAGCTACGGTTTACAAACTATGCTAAGAAGCCAGCTCAACTCGATGCTACCTTGTACGCTATGGCGGAGATGCTGGGTCATATCTGTCTTAGTAAAGGAAAAGGAGCCTGCCAAGTTGCTTGAGGTGGCGGGTCAAATGCTGTTTATATCCGTGAAGCAGTTGAGAGATGAACGCTGTACACCACTGGGAAGTTGCGGCAGTTGGCTCCCCCCCGAAGTGTACGAGTGGTACTGGCTTAGATTTTTGACGCACCACAGCCACGTCACATTAACGGTAGTATGGCCAGTCAAACGTTAACATTGCATAACGTAAGCTTACTAGCAAGCCTGGTGGACCTATATTTTCCTTCCTCACACATGCAAATTTTTGATCTATTCTATTACCCTACATTTTGAATTTGGTGAATGCCAAATTAATTGGCTTCTGTGGCAAGCATGGGTTATCAATGCTATCACAGCTGGGCATCTGGCACCAAGGCTAAACCATGGTTCAATTTCAGTCCTTCCAGACCGCCAGAGGCAGTCGATAGACTAGTGGAATTCCCCCGTCTTTCAAGCATTGGTCGAAAATGTATAAACTTATGTCATCACATGACCATGCCACCGCGAAGCACAGTATAAATACCATTACGCGGGGCATGACGGTCTCTTTCTCATTCTCGCCTGGTCTTGAGATGTTGCGGTAAGCATTGCTACCGAATTGAAATATTGAGACTTGTGCAGCCACACGGACTAGCTGATTGCTCTCACAGGTTGTGTCTCGATTGATTCTCCTCGAGTTGTGTGAGTTTTGAGTTGAGTGCCCGTGTTATCGGCTCCACTCACTCAGTTCTTATTCTTTCTCGGATTGTGAATGTTCTGTATTAGCACCACTCCACGGAATTGTTTTTTCAGTGAGTGTCTGTGCATTCGGCTCCATTTGGAATTAGCTTTACCAGAGTTTCTGTTGTGTCGCTACTTAGTTTCACCCTTTGGTGAGTATTTATGTTCTCGTGTCTCTTGAGTGTCCGCGTGTTTTTCTCCACGCATAGTTGCATACCTCTGGCGATATCGGCGTTGCTCAGCTGTCATTAGATTGCCTAGCCAAACGCCTGTGTCTTTACGTTTTCCACCGCTTAGATGACTTTCGCGCTTGAGGCTACTGAGCGCCCGTGTCTGACCGGCCCTGCTCACACTGAACAAGCACAGCTATTGTTGCGGCTACCGCTTGTATCACTTTAGTGGCGCTACACCTGATAGCTACCCACTAATGAGTGCAGCTGTTGTTGACGGCTACCGCTCACAATCACGTTAGTGGCGCTATACCTGATAGCTGTTCACTAAAAAGAGCAGCTTTGTTACGGCTACTGCTCACATTCACTTAGTGGCGCTATACCTGATAGCTATCCACTAACAAGAGCAGCTATTGTTGACGGCTACCGCTCACAGTCACTTTAGTGGCACTATACTTGATTGCTACCCACTAACTGAATCTGAACCACCTCACCATGGAGTCTGTCTGGTGTGTTCAGTGTCACGCTGCTATGAATGTGCTGGATGAACATAATTGTTGCCCATCATGTCTGGGCGTCATCCACTTGCGTGAGGCGCTGACCAACCCATGCCCAGCCTGTAGTCTGATGCCCTTGGAAATGTGCCACTGGCGTCTAGCCGAGCTGGATCCAGACTCTGATACAACTCTACCCCCGTCAGGGGTGAGTGTTGATGACAAGAAAAGAAAAACTGCGGAGCCACTTAGTGGTAAAGCGAAGAGGAAGAAATCCTCGTCAGACATGGCTCGCAAATTAGCTGAGCTGTCATCTAGTGTCGAGCACTTACAAGCCAAGAAAACTTCCCGGAACACTATTCTGAGAGCGGATTCGTTTCACCCGACACACCTTAAAAAAAACATTCCTTTTGGACAGTTTCAACGGTTACGTCGGATCTGTGACAGAGATGAGGTATTCACCAAGCAGTCGGCTGATCTGTCTAATTGTTTTAGGGACAGAGCTTATAAACCCTCGGTTATTTAACAAGCTCGAGATAAAGCAGGTTCGCTCAATCGGGATCACCTCCTTCATAAACGTAAGCGTCAGAAGCGCCCCCATACTCGGCCCTATTTCGTAACCCAGTATAGTACTCGGGCTGCGCATATTCGTCATGTAATCAAATCTAATTGGCCTATAATTGAAAGTGACCTTACCCTCCGTAATGTTTTCCCTGAACCTCCAATGTTTTCCTTTAAACATGCACCCACCTTAAGGGACAAACTTGTGCGCAGTTATCTCCCTGCTGAAAGTACTTCCAATTGGCTGAGTAAACCTGTTGGAAATTTTAAATGTTATAACTGCAATCATTGTGACAATATCCTCCAAACTAAATCCTTCTCAGATTTCAAAACTGGGAAAACATATACGCATACAGATTTTATTAATTGCAACACTATTTATGTGGTCTATCGCTTGTCATGTCCCTGTCCGGGAATTTTTTACATTGGCCGAACTACGAGGCGTCTTCATGATCGCTAAGTCGAGCATAAATACGCCATTCGCAAGAAGAATCACGAGTATCCCATTGCCAGACATTTTACGGAGGCATATAATAACAATGATTCCCTTCTCAAAATCGAGGGCATTGAGCATATTAGAGCGCCTATCAGAGGCGACAATAGATTTAAAAGCCTTTGTCAACGGAAAGCCTTTTGGATTCATACATTTGATGCCCTTAATTATCCAGGGTTAAATGAGGATATTGATTTTTTGTCTTTTTTATAATTTTCTTTCTATATTGTGATCTCTCGTTTTTTATGTCCGCACATCTTGTTTTTCCATATCTTTATATGTTCATATGTATATACATATTTCCTTTTTGTATTTACTTTTTTGTGCATTTATTGTCCAATTATTCTCTCAAACCATACATCCCTCTGTACCTATTTAGGTCATCAGGTGACATGTCTCACCTTCCCTCTTGGTTGTTATGTCTATGTACGTTTGCCTTGGCCTATGGCACTTTTTACGCCCTGACGAAGACCGCATAGGTATAAACATGTTGGCTTTTTTAACTGTTTAGCCATGGTTTAATAAAGGCTTTTTATCCCTTTTTTTGCTTCTTTCGGATCCAATTATTCTCTGAGTGCCTGGAATTCTTACATTTTTGTTTCACTTACAAGCCTTGCTGTCTGCCCATCCAGCTCTTCCTGACAGGCTACTGAGTGGCGAGGGGCAGCATGTTCCACCCTCAGCTCTGTCACAACTCGGCACAGCCTCATTCACCCAGCCAGATCCAGATGCCGTATCAGTTGCTGCCACTGAGTCCCTGTTCAATGTCGACTCAGGCAGTGATTACAGTGAGGAGGGGGCGCCTGCTGATTGTAAGGAGGAGCGTCCTCCTCCTCCTCGCTCACTCAGTGGGAGTGGGTCAGAAGCCCAGAGCTCTGCATCAGCATCAAGCTCTTTGGCAGTCACCATTCAGAACACACTTAAGGTAGCTTTAGCTCGTCTTAAGCTGGACATTCCACAGGCTACATCAGGAACTTCTAATCTCTTGCGCCGCCTTGCAGGCGCGTCTGATGAGCTACGTATGCCACATTGTCTGGACTTTACTGGTGTCCTCACTGAAGCATTTGGAATGCCTAGGGCATCCAGACCTGACCACACTATTCGTGCGCTGGCAGCAATGGTAGAACCTGACAGTGTCGGCCTTGGGAGAATGCCCACAGTGGAGCCCTGCATAACCTCTCTTATCATTTCGCCAGATGAAGCCCTGAGGCAGGTGATTCGCTGTCCAAATGCAGAATGCCGCCGCACAGATGGGCAGAGCTTACAGTGCTACAGCATCTCTTGGTAGAGTTGGTAATTCTTTAGCTCACCTGCTGCTAGCCATGCACACTCCTCTTTCATTCACTGCAGACGCTACAGTGAATGAATTGATGGAGGCCTCTCTTCAGGCCCTTGGTGCCATCGCCAATGAATGTGGGCGGGCCCTTGGGCTCTTGGTACAGGCACGGAGGCAGGTGTGGTTGGCGCAGTCCCCACTACCGGAGCCCAGCCGAAATAGCTTGAGGGCCTTACCTTTACTCCCAGGGCAAATCTTTGGGCCTGCAGCTCAAGAAGCTCTTGAACGCCGCGTGCTTGTTTCGGAGACTCGCAATCGTCTTATTGGACCTCAGCCTGTCTCTAGGCGCCCCACTCAGGCTCCTCAATCACGGCGTCGGGGGTACACCTTTCACCATCAGGCTGCTCCCTATCGGGCCCCTTTCCCGCACCCTGCTCAGCCTCGTCCCCCTGCTCCCTAGGGACACGCACCGGATCACGGACAGACTTCCAGTCGCCAGGAGCCACAGTCCTCCAGGCCATCAAGGGCTCAATTTCGTCAGCCTTCCCCCAAACATACCAAAACTGCTGCCCCTCGTCGCTGACTCCTTCGGGTCGACAGCGGGCCGGTTTACAACAGCCCATCTCAACCGCTGGGGAGAGATTACCTCAAATCGCTGGCCCCTGCTTACGCTTTCAGAGGGATATCGTCTCCAGTTCCGCCGTCGACCCCCCACTACATTCCACCGTGCGACCCACAGTGGTCCGCAACCCCAGACAGACACATGCTCTTCAATTAGAAATTCTCAAGCTCTTACAGAAAGGCGCAATAGAACATATAGATCCGCAGGCTCATCCGGACGGGTTCTACTCCACTTACTTCCTTGTCAGGAAGAGGGATGGCGGGTTCAGGCCCATTCTGGATTTGAGGGGACTGAACTGTTACCTCAAACACTTGCCCTTTTGCATGTTGCGCATCAAGGATGTCACACAAGCAGTGACACCGAATGCATGGTTCACATCAGTGGACCTGAAGGATGCATACTTTCACGTGCCCATTGCCCGAGAGCATCGCCGCTTCTTCAGGTTTGCCTTTCAGGGGAGAGTGTACCAATATTGCGTCCTCCCGTTTGGCCTCTCTCTCGCTCCTCGTGTCTTCACACGATGTGTGCAGATCGCCCTGGATCCCTTGCAACGCCAGGGGCTGCTAGTGCTGCCTTATCTCGATAACTGGCTGCTGATTGCACACTCTGCTACCCAAGTAACGAAGGATACTCTTCAGCTGCTAAATCACGTGACCACCTTAGGCTTTACCGTAAATTGGGCAAAGAGTTCTATCATTCCCTCCCAGTCGATAGAGTTTATAGGGATGAACCTGGACTCCAGGCAGATGTTAGCTTCCCTCACTCCAACCAGACAGCTTGCAATCAAAGGCACCCTGAAACTGCTCTGCAGGGGCCAGCACTTGCCATATGTGACACTGCTTCGCCTTGCAGGACTTCTAGCTGCAGCAACATCAGTTGTGAAACTTGGCCTCCTTCATCTGCGCCCCTTTCAGCGCTGGCTGAGGTCCAAACGGCTCTCCCCAGTGCAGCACAGGTACAGACTCGTACACATTTCACAGAGTTGTGTGAGGGCACTGCTACCATGGCAACACAGTCGTTTGTCCTGTGGAGTGCCATTAGGTCCCCCGCCAGCACGACGGGAAGTGGTGACAACAGATGTGTCTCTAACAGGATGGGGGGGGGTGCGGACTTTTGCTCACGGCACATAAATCTGTTGGAGCTGATGGCTGTGTGGCTCACACTTCATCACTTCAAGGCCGACCTGAAGGGGGCGCATGTGCTGATTCGGACCGACAACACCTCAGTGGTGTTCTTTATCAACCACTAGGGGGGAACACGGTCTGCTCAGTGTCTGGCCCTGACACAGAAGCTTCTCATCTGGGCGGACAGGCATTTGCTGTCTCTCAGAGCAGCTCATATTCCAGGGATTGCAAACAGCACAGCAGACATTCTCTCACGGGGAGGTCTGCGTGCAGGAGACTGATGTCTGAACAGGGAAGTGGCTCAGATGCTGTGGAAGACATATGGCAGTGCAGAAGTAGATCTGTTCGCCACCCAGCAGTCGTCACAGTGCCCGTCTTGGTTTGCGGAGGCGGACGAGCCAGGGTCACTGGGCTAGGATGCCATTGCCCAGGAGTGGCCCAACCACCTGCTTTACGCCTTCCCTCCTCTCTCCCTCATCTGGATGACTCTAACTCGCATACGGGAGATGGACTGCCGAGTCCTGTTGATTGCCCCTCACCAACCGTCCAAACCGTGGTTTCCTCTGCTGCTGTCCCTGGTGGCAGCCTAACCCTGCCCCCTGCCATGCAGACACGATCTACTGTCCCAAATGCAAGGGGCACTTTGGCAACCCCACCCAGAGAGGTTGAACCTTTGGGTGTGGCCACTGGAGCGGAGTGGCAGCTTATGGATTGTTCACAAGGGGTTCGGAACACTATTCTGAACGCCCGCGCCGCGTCCACACGCAGCATGTATAACAACAGGTAGAAACTTTTTTCAACATGGTGTTAAGATCGTTCCCTGGACCCACAATCTTGTCCTGTGTCTTAAGTGCTGGAATATCTTCAAGGTTTGCTGGATTCTGGTAAATCTCCAGCCACAATAAAGGTTTATGTGGCAGCTATTGCAGCCCATCATGACTTCATTGAGGGCATGTCTTTGGGTGCGCATAGGCTAATTACAGCCTTTCTTAAAGGTGCTTTCCGTCTCCGCCCACCAAGCCGTGTGAGAAGTCCACAATGGGATTTGCTCCTTCTTTTGAATGGCTTATGTGGAGCTCCCTTTGAGTCACTGGAAACATGTGACATTAAATGACTGTCATATAAAGCTGCTTTCTTGTTGGCCATAACATCTGCTAAACGGGTAGGTGAAATTCATGCCCTGTCAGTTAGTCGTCAGTGCATGCGTTGGGGCCCTGAGAACAGTTTTGTCACCTTGTGGCCAAATCCTGCCTTTCTACCTAAGGTCATGTTACCCCAGTTTGTGAATAGGCCTTTTTCTCTGTCTGCGCTCAATTCAGCGCCTGAACCTAGCCATAGGGCCTTGTGCCTTGTTCGTGCTTTACGTTAGTATGTTTCTGTCACTGCGCCCTGGCGGGCCTCAGACCAACTGTTTGTTTGCTTTGGAGGAAGAAACCATGGTGCAGCTCTTTCCAAGCAAAGACTTTCACATTGGGTCACAGAAGCCATCTCTGTTACTTACCAGCAACAGGGGCGGACAGCTCCTGCAAGGGCTCTCAACTCGAGGTGTAGCAACATCTCGGGCAGCATTGCGGGGTGCTCCCTTGTCTGATATCTGTTCGGCTGTGACGTGGTCTTCTCCTAGCACGTTTACAAGGTTTTACAGTCTGAATGTGGCGTCACCCTCACTGACACACATGGCTGTGCTTCCAACTGTCTTGCCTGAGTCTGAGAAGACTTCCTCGTGACATGGTTCGCATACGTCTTCCACTAGTCTATCGACTGCCTGGCGGACTGGAGGGAATGAAATAGAACGCTGGTTACGTATGTAACCATGGTTCTATGAAGGAGTGGAAGACCGCCAGATTCTCTGGTCACTCGGAAGGGTGAGAATGTCCATTGAGACAGTCATGCCCCGCGTAATGGTATTTATTCTGTGCTTCGCGGTGGCATGGTCATGTGATGACATAAGTTTATACATTTCTCGACCAATGCGCGAGCGCACGGGAAATTCCACTAGTCTATTGACTGCCTCTGGCGGTCTTCCACTCCTTCATAGAACCACGGTTACATACGTAACCAGCGTTATTTCAGCAGCCACCAAGCTAATCTATGACCTCTATATTAGCTAACGATACCAATGCGATGTGCAACATTTTTTTCGCGTTGTGTAAAGGTATTAAAGGTACTTCTGGACCTCAACAAAGAGCCTTTGCTTTCAGCTTCATCTTTCACTTATGTTTTTTTTTTTGTATATATGGAGCGTTATTGGACACCGAATATAGCCGAACATGGCTAGTTAGAGACACTGTTTTCCGTTGCCATTTAGCTTATTAATTAGGTTAATGCAGCTAGCTAGCTTGTGAATGATGAACTTTATGAAGAAACACATTTAGCGACAGCTAGCCAGCTTGCTAGATAACGTGACAATAGGCTTAATTAGCAATAAAGCTAGCTAGCCTTCCTATCTACAATGACACCGTATTGATAATCGCACTGAACATGGAACAAATCCATTTGTGGCGAAGCAGCGGCAGTTGTAGGTCTATAAGCTCTTGCTGTGTCCACAGAGAAGGAACAGCAGACGTGGAGCTAATTATAGTGAGGATGATTATGCAGTCGAAATCAATGAACAGGCAGCCGAGGCAGGGGCAACAAGATAGCATGAAAGGAGAAGAGACTCAGAGTCAGAACATGACTACATCCCTACAAGGTAGGAACAAGAGACAGAAACTTTGCTCAAAAGTGTGGAATAGGCAGCAACCTCAGCCATAGCCACAGAGACTGGTGAAGATCCAGTTAGATTTAGGCCAGCCACTACTCAACCTGTCCCTGGACCAACAGGTGAATTTATCTGTGTGTCCTTGATAATGAAATGGATGGCTACAGGGTAAAATCATCTGGATAAATCAGTGGTTATGGTGTGTCTACAGTGAGTGAGGAATTTTCATAATAATCATATAAAACCTTTGATGTACCTTTTTCAGGAGTTGAGGCTAAGAATATTTTGAATAGAAATGTTCATAGGCTAATATTACAAATGTACGGATAATTACAATGGAGAACACGTAGTACTCATACTATTTGTATTAGGGTCAATGACAAATAAGCCTTATAAAAATGTTTTTTTTTAAATAAATCTTTAAAAATGTACAGAATACATTTATTTCAAGTTGGAAGAGTGTGTTTAAACAAGTCTTAATGGTTGCACAACATTTACAGGGTTTTAGTACAGGTTTTAGACTGTATTTGCAATTTCACCAGTCAAAAAATGTCAGGTAGCACAACCAAAAGTTTTTTGAAAAAAACACACTTCCCTCTTTTTTTTCTAAGTGATTTTATGTAAGTATACCTGAGAGTGTCTACTCTGCCTAAAACATAACTATTTTGTAATTGAGCTGGATATTATAAAAGTAACTTATGGATTTTTTATTGTAGGGGGGCGGGTATTTTGGTTTTCCAAACAATTTAAGAACAATTAGACTATTAAACTTTGTTTATTTGAAAGGTTTTCAATATAAAACTATGCCCCCATATTAATATTATATTAATTCATAGTTTAAATTATATATTTAATACATTTCACATAGTGTTAACTTGCTCGGACGGTTGCGTCACCTGACATTTTGAGGGTTTGAGATGGCAAAACATAAAATATATATAATTTTAATGATAAACTGGAAATATGTTCAAATTAAACAGGTTTTATAGAATAAAATGATGCTTATTATGAATCATTTAAAATTATTTTAAACCAAAGTAGTGCACTCGGACAATGTCATGTCACTGACCCATTATTATTGTTGTTTCTAAAAAAAAAAAAAAAAAAGCTGAAAACCACTGGAAATGTGCCTGTGTTTTTCTGAAACTTGAGTCAAATGTGTCGGCTGCATATAGTCTTTTTAATGAAAAGGAGTCAAGGACGTAGCCTAGGAAACATCATAGTCTTTATTTTTTGTGAGTGTTTATTAGATTGGACGGTAGGTAGACAGGAAAGATATAGGAGAGTGGGGGGGCATGCAGTTCATGACCACGGGCTGGAACTGAATCCGGGTTATCACAAGGAGGACTGATTTGGTGTGCCACCCTAAGATTTTCACTGGCCCCATCTGGCCACCCCTATGAAAATTGTCTTGGGGCGCCAATGTTCAAAAGATGGCTCTTTTCTAAAACGATTGTTTCTGACTTCTTCATTTGTGATCCTGTCTTTCCAAGAGATTTTCAAGTTTTTTTTGTGGCATTGCATTTTGAAAGATACTATTTTATTTGAGTAATTTTGAGTGGTGTCCATGCTTTGCTACCATACATAGCTATTGGAAATAGTGATGATCCTATAACGTTTATCTTTGTTGTTATGTTTTGACCTCTCCAAATCTTGTTCATTTTGTTTAGCTTTTGTTTCGCAATTGCCAGTCTTCTTCTGATATCATTTCCTGATTTGCCATCACCATTAAAGTGTACCTAATACTTTGGATGCTTAAGAGCTAGATGGCATCAAGCACCATACCAAACTGGTCCTGAAATCAACCAGAGTTTCTGCTTCCACTATATGACCGACTCTCAAAGATAGAGACAGCAAGGTCCTGCAGAGCTAGGGCTTTATACCTCCTGATCCCTATGGGTCAGCCCAGTCACCGTATGGAGAAAGCTCATTTCGGCTGCTTGTACTTGCGATCTTGTTCGTTCGGTCACTACGCAGAGCTTGTGACTATAGGTGAGGGTTGGAACATAGATCAACCAGTAAATGGAGGCTTCATTTTCTGGCTCAGCTCCTTCTTCGCCATGACGGACTAGTGCAATGCCCAGTTCATTGCAGATGCTGCACCGATCCGCCTTTCCATCTCACGCTCCATCCGACCCTCACCTGTGAACAAGACCCCAAGACACTTACACTCCTTGGGGTAACAACTTACCCTCCACTTGGAGGGGACACTCCTCCTTTTTCCAGGAGAGAACCATGGCCTCAGATTTGGAGGTGCTGATTCCCATATCGACCGATTCACACTCAGCTGCAAGCCGCTACAGTGTGCGTTGGAGGCTACAATGCGATGAAGCCAACAGGACCACAGCATCTGCAAACAGGGGAGATGCAATCCTGAGGCCACCAAACTGGACACCCTCCAGGCTTCAGCTGCATCTTGACACCCTGTCCATGAAAATCATGAACAAAATGGGTGACAAGGCACATCCTTGGCAGAGTTCAAAACCAACTAGAAATGAGTGCAACGTAATGCCAAGAATGGGGACACAACTCCTGCTTTGGCTGTATAGGGATCAGATGGCTCGAACTAATGGCCCTGGTGCCCCAAACTCTGGCAGCACTCTCCATGGGATACCTCATGTGACAGGGTCATGTGCCGTCTCCAAGTCCACAAAACACATGTTGACTAAATGGCCAAACTCCAATGATGCCTCCAGCATCCATCCAAGGGTAAAAATTTTGTCCACTGTTCCACGGCTAGAACGGAACCCGCATTGCTCCTCCTGGATCCAAGGTTCGAAAATCAGGCAAAGTCTCCTTTCCAGCACCCTAGCTGGGAGGCTGAGCAGTGTGATGCCCCAGTAGTTGGAGCACATCCTCTGGTCCCCCTTTTTAAAAATGGGAAACACTACCCCTTTCTGCCAATCCAAGGGTACTGTTCCCAACATTCACGCAATGTTGAACAGGTGTGTCACCCACGACAGCTAACAACATCCAGGGCCTTCAGCACCTGAAAGCAAATCTCATCCATCCTCGGTGACTTGCCACTGAAAAGTTTTTCGACGGCCTCAGTGACTTCTACCAGGGAAATGGACCAAGACTCATTCGAGTATTCTGTCTCTACCTCTTCCATGGAAGGTGTGTCTGCCAAATTCAGTTCCTCAAAGTGCTACTTCCACCGCCAAACAGTATCCCCAGTTGAGGTCAGCAGTACCCCGCCCCTGCTGAAAACAGCTTGGGCAAAGCCCTGCCTCCCCGTCCTGAGCTGTCTGATAGTTTGCCAGAACCTCTTTGAGGTCACCTCAAAGTCCCTCTTTATAGCCTCCCCAAACTCCTCCCAAGCCCAAGTTTTGCCTCTGTGACTGTAATGGAATTGAGGATTTACACAGGGAATCATTGTTTCAGACGCTGCATCCTGTCCCTGTGTTTGTTGACCTGTTGGAATAGCTGCGATGGATGCAAGATTTGTCATTCGTTCCAGTGATGTAGATGACCTAATTGACTCTGTGGAATCCAAACAAATGGCCATATCACTAGCGAGAGACACTGAAGAGCTTCTAGCCCTGGGAGGATTTGGAATCAAATGTTGGCAAATGACTGGTGATGAATCGGCTCTAAATGCCAAAGCAGAAGTCCCTGTGGCCAAGCTGTTGATAGGGAATCAAGAAGAAACTGCAGTGCTGGGTGCCCAAGTTTTGCCTCTGTGACTGTAATGGAATTGAGGATTTACACAGGGAATCATTGTTTCAGACGCTGCATCCTGTCCTTGTGTTTGTTGACCTGTTGGAATAGCTACGATGGATGCAAGATTTTACAGATTTGAACAGCAGGTTAACCGTATGTATTAAAATGGAACACATTGGATTATTGATATTATAGAGCATTAGATCATACTATTGGACATTGAGCATTGAGGAATTACAGAATATACACATGGAGGAGTCACACGATATACATTATGGATATACACATAATATCTGGTACTGATAGTGGTGTTAATATCGGGTTTTGGTTATAACATGAGGTGTTGGTAATGGTATTAACATTATAGGTGGTTTTGGTATATTTAGATAATGTAAGTTCTAATAGTGTCTAGTTTAAAGAAACACTTTTATTTGTGTGTGTAATTTCCAACCCATCAATCTTTCTTGTTGTAGGTTGAGAAGAATAAAACAAGCTTCTTCAACTTTACGCCTGGCTCCTTGAACATTCAGTCTAGTATTGACCTATACTGGAACAATGGCTGCAATCCCTCTGGCCTGTCAATACTGTTCTTCCAAGTCAGGAGTTCCCTTGGCCAACTAAGCCTGAAAGGCCACCTTCCTCAACTTGATGGCCTCCTCACTGCTGGTGTCCACCAAGGGGTCCTTGGGTTGCCACCACAACTGGGATCAACAACCTTCAAGCCACAACTCAAGGCCGCTGCTTCCACAATGGAAACTTTGAACAGTGACCACTCAGACTCCATGTCCCCAGCCTCCCTTGGGATGTGGGAAAAGCTTTTCTGGAGGTGTGAGGTGAAAACTGTTAGGACAGGGTCTTCTACCAAATGTTCCCAGTCAACCCTCACAACACGTTTAGGTTTACCAGGTCTGTCTAGCAGTCTTCCCTGCCATCTGATCCAGCTCACCAGCAGGTGGTGATCAGTTCCCAGCTCTGCCCCTCTCTTCACCCGAGTGTCCAAAACATTTGGCCGCAGATCTGATGACACAATTACAAACTCAATCATCAACTTTTGGCTAATGGTGTTCTGGTACCAAGTACACTTAAGAGCACCCTAATACTCAGACATGGTGTTAGTTATGGATTTGTTATTGTTATGAAGTGGAAATCACTGCATTGGCTCAGGAACCCTTCTGTAAACTATGAACACCATTTGTCGCTGCATCCACAAATGCAAGTTAAAATTCTGCCATGCAAATATAAAATCAAGATCTAAAAATGTTATGGCCTTCGCTTGGCCTTAGCTAATTTAAGATGGACTGAGGGGAAGTGGGAAACTGTCCTGTGGTCTGACCAATCAAAAATGTGAAATTATTTTGGGAAATTATGGACGCCATGCCCTCTGGGCTAAAGAGGAGAGGGACCATCCAGCTTGTTATCACTGCACAGTTCAAAAGCCAGCATCCATTATATTATGGGGGCGCATTATTGCACATAGCATGGTTAACTGGCACATCTGTGAAGGCACCATTAATGCTAAAACAATATATGCAGGTTTTGGAGTTTCATGTACTGCCATCTAAACATCTTTGACAGGGAAGGTCTTGCTTGTTTTGGCAAAACAATGCCAAAGTCAACATTCTGCATGTATTACAACAACATGGCTCTGTAGTAAAAGAGGCTGTGTGCTAAACTGGCCTGCCTGCAAGCCAGACCTGTCACCCACTGAAAATATTTGGTGCAATATGAAAAAAATATATGACAAAGCAGTCTGCCAAGTGTTGATCAGCTGAAAGCCAATATCAAGCAAGAAAAGGAAAATAGTTTGCTTCAAAAATTACAGCAGTTTGTCACCTCAGTTCCCAAATGCTTTCAGAGTATTGTTGAAAGAAAAGGTGACGCAACACAGCAGTAAACATTGCCCCTGTCCCAACTTTTTTGAAACTTGTTGCTGTCTTAAAATTCAAAATGAGCAAATATTTTTCAAAAAACAATAAAATTTCTCAGTTTCAACATTTGATATGTTGTCTTTGCACTATTTTCAATTAAATATAGGGTTTAAATGATTTGCAAATCATTGCGCTTAGTTTTTATTTACATTTTGCACATGGTCCCAACTTTTCTGGAAATGGGTTGTAAAAACAAAAACTGAATAATGAGTTTGTGCATACCTCACATCACTTAAGGTCAAAAGTACACATTATAAGGTTAAGGGAAGACATACACTGATTGTCAGGGAGGGGCACTGGGGGAGGACTTAAAGGAATATTTCAACATTTTGGCAAATTGGCCTATTGCCATAATCCCTATAGTTATATGAGTAGGTACATTACCTTTAGTTATCCGTACCCATTGTTTTGAGATTCGAGGGGGGAAAGACGAGAGCTGCTCAGCGAACATAATGGAAGTGAACGGTACAGGTCTCTCGTTCCTTCAAAACTCATCAAATACGCAATCCAGCAGCTCCAAAACGCTCTAGTGGACAACTTGTGACCTGCACATTCACCACGCTCTAAAATAATAATGTATAATTACGAGACAGAGTTATTTTCAAGGCAAATGCATAACCAGAACTACATTCCAGACATTACCGGCTGGGCGGAGTGATTTCAAAAGCGTATGTTTACTGCAACTACCCACAAGTCGCAATGTCTAAGGTGCGCACTGCGTACTGTGTTAATCCGCCCAGCGGGTTACTCAAGAAAGTAGTTCCGAGCAGGGGCGTAGTTTAGGGGGCGACACGGGGAACATGTCCCCTGCACTTTTTGAAAAGGCAGCATTGGACTCCCCCACTTTTCACAGTCCCAAAACTAATGTAAAAAAAAAAAAAAACAAAAAAAAAAACAAAAAAACACTGCACGCACTAAGACCTCGGGGAAATAATACCCGCTCAAACTGCCAGTGGCCAATCCTGTTCAACTTTCCACCTCTTCTTCTCTCCAAGTCCCGCCTTTCATTCAAACAGACAGCGGGCTTTGCCAGCATGTAAGAAAAACGCTGGCGAATCGCAATGTATAAACCCCCCCCAACCACCGAAGACGGATGACATAAGATTTTATATGAAGAAAAAACTGCGAGTCACATGAAACCCAATTTACGAACGTATATTTTGCGGGGAACTGCTTGTTTTCCTCTTAAATAGCTAGCTACGTAGATAAACAGTATTAGGAACTTCCTTAAACTGCGTAGTTGAGTTAGGCGATTGTTAAAGTGAGCTGCTTAGCAAGCAAATACCAATATTGTTTCATCCCCAGTCATGACAATTCAGATCCGGTGAGGTGCCGTCGGAGGTCAGTTAGGGTAGGCAGAATCCTCACCGTTAAACAAACGATAACTCACTATTACTTTGCTTGATTAGCAATCTGAGAATTGATTAACTAATTTACAAGACTAAAGGGCGGAATGGCGTGTTAGTTCCATCCACGACATTATTGCTCAGTGCATCAAACTTAAAATGCTCACGAGACAGCAAGTTTGTTCATATTTGCTTTCAGGAAGCTAACGCGATGCCATTAACAAGTATTAAAACCTTTCTTATGCGGCGTTCAATGTGTGGTAAATATGTTTATGATTATGTTTTCCCCCTTAAATACATACTTTTAAATGCCATTCAAAAAATGGGGAGTTTATTTCCAGTCTTCTTTCATAAACCGATAAACAAAAGATCAAAACGATACACGGAATTATCGAGGGAGTTTAGTTCTCTTCTAATTAATTATTAAGATTTACATACTTGCAGTCTCGATCAAAGCGTGGACGTAGATTTTTTTTTTTTTTTTGTCACTATCATCTTTTAATCGTTACAGGCTACATAAAGCCTATGCTAGTTCTTAATTGTTTGGTAAAGAAAAAAAAGTTAAAATTGACTGATTGTCAATCAGGCATAGTACGTGGAAACAGGTTGAGAAAATCTACCGATAAAAAGAAGTCACCGCCTCCCCTGACCACACGTCTCTGTTCAGATCTGACCTGGGACTGCACTACGAAGCAGGATTTGGTATTTTCGAGGTATCTTGAGGTTTCATCTGGTTTTCAGGACCACTTCAGCGGTTCATTTCTTACCGGGGTAAATCAGCATGTTGACCTATGCCAGTGGTTCTCAAACTCGGTCCTGGCGCCCCACTGAGTATGCTGGTTTTTGTTCCAACCACAATTGCAATCGTAAGATTTTAACTATCTGTTTGTCTTAATTAGCTGCATTCCATGTTAAGAGCAGTTATTTACCATCTTAACCTGCGTTTTGATGGACATATCCATTTGTGCCACGAAGAATAAAAACCCTTGAACATATTGTGCTTATTTTCTATAATATGAGGATTTTCAGGTGAAAACATTATTAAACAGATGAAATTAGACTAATAAAATCAGTAAGCTCCAAATTAGGTTGCTCATAGTGGTGTTTTGAGTTCTCGCAAAATAATTTGCCTGAACTGAATAAACATGACACAAAACTGGTGCGACTCTATTGTTTGCCAGTAAATAATTAGTGTTCGCAACCGTGTGTCAACAGCTTCACTGATGAGAACCTATTGTTTGTTGATTAACCAATTGTTTACATTCATTAAATGTTTGGTTAAATTGTTTCCCTCATCAGTTATTTGTACTACTTTTTAATATATCTCAACTTGGATATGGAATTTTTATTCTTCATGGCATGTATAGATATGTCAAATGTGGTTAAAGAAGATAAATAACTGCTCTAAACATTAATGCACCTGATTAAGACAAATCAACAGCTTTTTAAAATCCTAAGATTGCAATCATGGTTGGAACAAAAACCAGCATATATAGTGGGGCGCCAGGGCCAAGTTTGAGAGCCACTGATTGCTGAACGTTTAACCTGCACCAGAGCTCAATGTGTGATTCCCAAACAGGAAAGGTAGGGGAGAAGTTTTGACAGCTCTGATTGGCTGAAAACAAGTTAAAGCGGACTTTGCAGGCAATAAGCTTCTCGGGAGGGCATACACACTGCTAGGGGGATGCACTAGCTCTCTTATGATTGGTTGCTTTCAACGTGATCACGCCCACACAACCTCTAACAGCTTCTTGTTAGCTGAACACAGCAAGCATGCACTTTGGCTAGAGACATTATCATTAGCTGCCTTATGTTGTTCTGTATACAATTGCGAATTACATTATTGTTGAGATTATATAGCCATCTAACTAGCTAGCTAACGTTAGTTAAGAAAAATCTTTGAAAATAATCATCATATTGAAGCGATATGATGTGGTTTTTGCCCTAACTAGCAAGCTTCAACAGTTATTACTCTGGTGTTTACTGTTTTCCTGGGGGGTTTGGAGATGAAGCGTGTGACTTACAATAGTGGTCTGACACGCAGAACCTGAGGGGGTGCAGTTTTGAAAAAATTCCAATTCCCACATAATGTGGCTTTAAAAGCCGCTGGGCTCTGGTTCTAAGTAAATACAACCCCAATTCCAGAATAGTTGAGATGAAGTGTAAATTGTGAATAAAATCAAAATGCAATGACTTTCAGATCACTTGAGCCAATATGTTATTTACAATGGAACATAAATAACATTTCAAATGTTGAAACTGAGACATTTTACTTTTTTATCCACAAAATGAGCTCATTTCAAATTTTCTGGCTGCAACAGGTCTCAAAAAAGTTGGGACACAGGCAAAAAAGGGCTGAAAAAGCTATTCATATATAAGAGAATCAGCTGAAAGAACATTTAGCAAGTTTACATTAACTGGCATCAGGTGCGTAACATGATTGGCTATAAAAGAGATGTCTTAGAGAGGCTGAGTCTCTCGGAAGTAAAGATGGGCAGAGGCTCTCCATCCCGTGAAGGTTTGCGTGAAAATAATTGTGGAATACTTTAAAAACAACGTTCCTCAACGTCAAATTGCAAAGGCTTTGAAGGTCTCAACATCGACAGTGGATAACATCATGAAAAGATTCAGAGAAACTGGAAAACTCTCTGTGTGTAAGGGACAAGGCCGAAGACCTTTACTGGATGCCCGTGATCTTCAGGCCCTCAGACGCCACTGCATCACTCACCGGCATGATTCTGTCATTGACATTACTAAATGGGCCCAGGAATACTTCCAGAAACCACTGTCTGTAAACACAGTCCGCTGTGCCATCCACAGATGCCCCCTAAATCTCTGTCATGCAAAAGGGAAGCCATTGTTGAGCATGATCCAGAAGCGCCGCCGTGTTCTGTGGGCCAAGGCTCATTTAAAATGAACTGTAGCGAAGTGGCAAAGTGTCCTGTGGTCAGATAAGTCCAAATTTGACATTCTTGTTGGAAATCACATGGGCATTGTGTCCTCCGGGCTAAAGAGGAGAAAACCACCACTCCTGTTATCAGCGTTCAGTTCAAAAGCTAGCATCTCTGATGGTATGGGGATGCATTAGTGCATATGGTGTGGGACACTTGCATGTTCTAAAAAGCACCATGAATGCTGAAGGGTATATACAGGTTTTAGAGCAACATATGCTCCCCTCCAGATGATATCTATTCCAGGGAAGGCCTTATGTATTTCAGCAGGACAATGCAAAACCACATACTGCAGCTATTACAACAGCATGGCTTCGTAGTAGAAGAGTCTGTGTGCTGAACTGGCCTGCCTGCAGTCCTGATCTTTCACCGATTGAGAACATTTAGCGCATAATTAAACAAAAAGTCCGTCAAAGGAGACCCAAAACTCTCCAGCAGTTGGAAGCCTGTATTAAACAAGAGTGGGATCAAATTCCAATGGCTAAACTCAAGAAACTTGTCTCCTCAATGCCCAGACGCCAACACTCTGTGTTAAAAAAAAGAGGGGATGCTACACCATGGTAAACAGGCCCCTGTCCCAACTTTTTTGAGACCTGTAGCAGCCATCAAATTTGAAATGAGCTCATTTTGTGGATAAAATTTTAAAATTTCTCAGTTTCAACATTTGCTCTGTTATCTCTGTTCTATTGTGAATGAAATACTAGCTGGTGTGATTTGAAAGTCATTGCGTTTTGATTTTATTCACAATTTACACTTTGTCCCAACTATTTCAGAATTGGGGTTGTACATATTTTGATATTCATGTTGCTTTGATGGCAGCTATCAGAGTACTGTTATTGCAAATTCTTACTAAATTTCAGCAATGGGTGAAAAATTATGTGAGATTAAGTAGTCACCCCCATAACCCCCCCACCCACCGCATTTCCAGGGTGGTTTTACTGCGCTCTTTTCCACCTTATGGGGTACGCCAATATTTTGATCAATTTCATTTCTCTCTGATGTATTTTGCATTAAATTTATTTTATTTAACAATCAAAAAACATGGTTATTTTGTTCTACTTCAGAACTAAAGCCCTTTTGAGAATTTGCACCAGAAAAGTGTCCCCGCCACCTTTGAAATCAAAACTACGCCCTTGGTTCCGAGTATTTGCTTCATGCGTCGTAATGTTTCATAATTATACATTATCATTTCATAGCGTGGTGAATGTGTAGGTCACAAGTTGTCCACGAGAGCATTTTGGAGCTGCTGGATTGCGTATTTGAAGAGTTTTGAAGGAGCGAGGGACCTGTACCGTTTACTTTCATTATGTTCGCTGAGCAGCTCGCGTCTTTCCCCCCTCGAATCTCAAAACAACGGGCACGGATAACTAAAGGTAATGTACCTACTCATATAACTATAGGGATTATGGCAATTGGCCAATTTGCCAAAATGTTGAAATATCCCTTTAAAGCAATACATGACAACTTTTGTACCTCAGCAAAAATGCCTTATAATTATTTTACTGCTATATTGACTAAAAATATTGCAAATGATCATTCTACCATTTCTACAATGTCAGCAGTTTTTTACTGAGTGCCTAGGCCTAATGCGCGTATTAACAACAGTGCATTACACCCGGGAACTGTGGGGGCTCTGTTTAGTCAAAAGTTTAAGAAACTGTCATGTATTGCTTTAATATAATAAGTGCTCATCAAAAATGACTTGAACTTTGAAGTCCAGGGCCACAGTTACTGAAGCATCCACACTTATCATTTCTATTCATTTGAATGCCAATTTGTAGCGTGTATATGGTGGTCAAACCAGCAGCACTTGGCTTGAGGGAATTTCCAGATACTGGACCACCACTTTTGGCCCACTGTCCGACCACCATGCACCATCATACTTTTACCTTGCCTAAATATTATGAAGAAACATGAATTGTTATTAAAATTAATTAAGAAGTATGAATAAATGATTTAAAAGGTGTTTTGATCAAAATTGGCAAAACTTCAGGCTTTTTGTTGGTAGTCCACCCGTGGACCACCCTCAAACCGATGAGCAAAATGCCAGCGAAACACCCGATCTGCCCCCAGTGGTCCACTGGCCTCTTGCTATGTGGGAGGTCTCAACTTTTGAGGTTATAGAATGCTTTTTTAACTATTTTGATTGAGTTATTCTACATTGCTTGGGCTAATGGTTTAAAACTCTAAAAATAACATGGGATGCTGACAGTTTATGAAGATGTGGATGAACAAGAGTTACACTATGTATGCAGTAGTTAATATGCATGATCAAATGATTAGGGCTACTTCATCATCTCGTATGAAATTGCCTAACAAACCACAAATACAACTTGCATTCTCCACAATATGTTCAAAGTTAACATTTATTGATTATAGACTACAGTAATATTAGAAATTATGTGAGGAGACCCTGGTTCTTGATTTATACTGACTGTATCCAGAAAACACTCATTTGCAACTTAGTTTGCCCTTACAGTCAACTTCTAGTATTACCATGAAAAATAACACTTTAACAAAGCACGAATGAGAATAAATGGGGTTTTTAGAAATCGTTAAAAACTGCTCCGCTGTTAAAATAACTGCTTGAGAGACTCCGAATTTGATCAGGCCTACCAAAGAAAACAGCCAAGCTGTAACAAAAGTTTGTCAGTTGTCTACCTTTTTCGAAGAACCAGCAACTCAAAATCGAAAACATGCCACATTCCCGCAAAACTTCGCACCGCATCAGTTTGAAGTCGATACATTTTCAGCAGAACCAAACTCATAAAATCGCTTGGCCTGTAGCAAACCCAGAGGGGTCATTCCACGTCAAATCATCCAGGGGGTGCCAGGTCACCTCTTCAAAATTCTTTGAAAAAATTCATGAGTAAATATTCACACAAAATGAAAAAATGCCAAATATTAGGCTAGTATCTCAAATAGTTTTCAAGTCATAGCCTTTTGAAATTTGAATAATATTTTAAGTTTTTTGGCGAACCCATTCTCAGCCAACTTTGGCAACTAATTACTCCAAATTGATTGCTTATACAAGGCTGACATTGGGTATACTAATCATATTCATCCCCTAGAATCTGAAAATGGCCTTAGATTCTGTGTATCTTTATCCACTTTTGTATGGTAAAGCCTCAAAATCAGCCGAAAACACAAAATGCCCAAAAATGCCCAGTTATTCATCTCTGAAATTTTTACTGTGCAATCTTATAAATGTGAACAATGTCTGACAAAAAATTGAATGATGCGCCCCGGTGGCTCGTCGGTCTGAGCGCGCGTGCCGTGGGGGCTGTGTCCTTCCCGCGGCGACCTGGGTTCGGCTCCGGTGCGGGTCGTTTGCTGCGTGTCTTCCCCCGTTCTTCTCCCCGTCTTTCCTGTCTCTCTGCACTGTGGCTGTCGGGTGAAGGAAAAATCCCCCCCCCCAAAAAAAAAAAAAAAAAAAAAAAAAATGATGTTCAGCTTAGTTTTTTGTTATGAATTTTTAAAATATGTTCCGAAATTGTGTATTTTTCGTTGACTAAACGGGTATAGGCCATGCTGTTACCTACTAAATACTAAATAAAGAATTCGCACTTGCAACGTATTCTGTACGCTTAACAGCAGAAGGCGCTGTTATTCTTCTTACTTGACTGGCTGATAAACTGATTCAAACTTAGTCGAGAAGTGGTAGCGAATAGCAGGCTATATATCGGAGTCGCTGTTAGGCTATACGTGAGTGGGAGTATTAAATGAAGTTAAAATCTGACTGCAAATAGTCAGTCGCGTGTTATTCAAGCCTTAGCGAAACATGAAGAATCTGATTCAAAGCAAACAGTTCTACAAGTCCGTAGGCGACATTAAGCGAAAATTTAACTATTTCAAGTAAGTTGTGCGTGACACGCGTGCAATACCCGACCCCGCATTTCTATTCACCGACTTGCAGAGCTTTATGTAAGTCTAAAATCATAAATCCCAAAATATCCGGCTTAAGACTTGGCTAAGCATAGATGATGTCATTTAGGTTTTTAACAGAATTATTCAGGATTGTAAATATGATGTCCTGTCATTTTCTTTGTAGTTACCTTTACCTGTATCTCAGCTGTCTAGCCAAACAGCGCGGTGCACACCGGTAGTAGAAGTCCTGTAGTACATTCTCTCAAAGATTACGAACAATCGTCAGTGCTAAGAAAACTACAATTTCCAAGGTAGCCTATACTTGATTTATATTTAACTCATACTTTTTACACGTTATTGGCGGATTTACTGAATACCACAACATCTCCACGAAGAGGAAGTGTGCCAGAATTTTGGAAGCATGGGATCAATATCAAACCTGAAAAAAAAGAAAATATCCATGGTATTTGTCTAAGCTGCACTACATTCACAAGCATGCATGCTTGTCATTAATAATTCGAAACTTACTTCCCCTTTGCGGAACTTGCACTGTCCTTCCTCATTTGTTTCGCACTGAGCAACTTGTGAACTTCAGTGGTGAGTGACATTACTCCGTTGTCGGTGGCGACAGACTACTTGACTACACGCGGTGGACCTGGAGAGCGCTTTCGGAGCTTCGGGATTAAATCCTGCTTTGCCGCAGTTTTCTACAATATCCCCATTGAGCCGCTGGAATACATTTAGGCTAGAAAAAGACCCTTCGGGAAGATATGCTTTGAATTTTAATGTTTAGGATTAAATATTGTAATGGGACTAGTTCTGGTATTTACTTTGTGGTAATTAATTCGCTATTAGAGAGCGAACATGAAATTTAACGGGTATTTGAAGCTCCGCATTGGGGAGGCGGTGGACCTGAAACCAACATCCACCTCTCTACGACACTCCGTTATGTTTAATAAATCCACTTCGCCCCTGGATCCCTATATTTTAGTGAAAGTGGACGAATGCAAAATTGGACAAACGCACACCAAGCAGAAGACGAACACGCCGACCTACAACGAAGAGTTCTGCCTGAACGTCAACGATGGAAAGAAAATTGAACTTGCGGTGTTTCATGATACGCCGATTGGATATGACGACTTCGTCGCCAACTGTAATATTCACTTCGAGGACCTAATCAAAACGTCCAACACAGAAGAAACCTTCGAGGGATGGGTGAGTCATACCAGAAAAACAGTCCTGTGTTGAACTTTTTTCATTATTTTGTCTAATACAGGTTGTAATGTTTGCTAATTGTTTGCATATTTCAAAAACATTCATAATTTGTGTTGTGATGTGGCGTGATTCCTGATTGATCCACGCATCTCTGGAGCGTTCCCTCTCAACATACTTTGTTCACATTTCCAACAGTAAATACTGCTATTTTATCATCAGGGGCTTAAGAATGGAAATGAGAACAAAGTATGATGAGATTTCCATTCTTAAGCACCTGATGGTAAAATAGCAGTATTTACTGTTTATTTGCTGTACTCCTGCCCAAAATCATTGCACAAAATTATTATCAAGCCATGGTTGGCTTAATTACTGGTTGTCTAAAGCTATCTGATATCCTCTATTTTGCATGGTTATCTATAGGACATTTTTATGGAAAAACAGACGACTGTAATTGGTGCTGCTCTTCTTATTGCTGGCCTTGATGGCCCACTTACTTCTTAATAATCTGGACTCCAAAACTCTTGCCAGTTGATAACCGTGCAGTTAGAGCAAATGCGCTGCATTTCTTAATTTTTAAACCAGCAGTATGACCCTCTTGTTGCTCATCAACTCTGTTTCTGAGCTGTTCTGCTGTAATGCTGTTTACTTGTCATTTATGACGCATCACTCATCTCTTTACACCAGAACATTGCTCATCTGTAGATCTCTGACCCGTCTCTTTTCAGGCTTACCAAAGGAAATGGGCAAGCTGTAACAAAAGATTGTCAGATGTCTACCTTTTTCAAAGAACCAGCATCACACAACTGAAAACTCATTTGGTTAGTCTCTGGGTTTGTTACAGGCCGTGCATTTTTTTTTTTTTTTTTGTGTGTGTGTTTGGTTCTGGTGAAAATGTATCAACTTCAAAGTGTTGTGGTGCGAAGTTTCGTGGGAATGTGGCATGTTTTCGATTTTGTGTTGCTGGTTATATGAAAAAGGTAGATATCTGACAAACTTTTGTTACAGCTTAGCCATTTTCTTTGGTAGGCCTGTCTTTTGAGGACTTTTTGCTGCTCTGCTGATGATTGTCATGATGCTGGTTACAGTCTCTAGAGTCAGGTGCCATTGGTACTCGTTAACTGTTGTCTGCCCTGTCCACTGACCCCTTTCTCCTGCCTCCGCTGGCAACATTTTCAGCAACAATGCTTTGTGAAGTCGAGAAAACCACAGGCTGCATTGGCCATGCATCTGCAGCATGTGCCATGTAGGCAAAGTTTGTGTGAGGCCCAAAGCATGTAACTGGGCGCCACTAGTGTTTTCATGAGTTTTTTGAGGTTTTCAAGCTGAAAATCTTTTGTGAAGGGTTTGCCAGTGATGTTATAAGCTGAACTTGGAAGAAAATGTCTTACTGAAGTTTAAAATGTATAGTTTTCCTATGTTTGATCAAGAATGGCAGAGTTATTGAACTTTGGAAAGCAGGAAGTTGAAAAAATGTTATTTTCTGTGTTGCAGCCAAATTTTACTAAATTAAACAAACGCCAAAAGAAAATAATTATTGAAGACCAAACCAATCTTTCGACAGCTTAATTCTTAGAGTGATATGTCCAGTTGTGGAAACTGGGTACTGTTCTTTGACACATAAATTCAGTGAAGATATAGAAGCCATAAGGGTTCATTAAGTCAGTTGTGAAGTTCTGCCTTCAAAAACCAAGAGTTTTTTGCTGAGGTTATTATTCAAAATTTGTTGGCAAACGGATGCCTCTTTTGATGGGGAATGTTAGGTGTGTCTGTCCCCTATTCATGGAAATCATAATTTGTGTGCCGAAGATAATGGTGTCCCTGAACCGTTGGCTTGAAATAACTGAGGCCTTGTCTCCGGCTGTACGTCACATTTTACATGTAATTGTATGAGGAGTTTAGCACCTCTTCAAAAGTAGACCTGACACATGCTACATATTGCTTGTCCCATAGGATATCTCTTACAAAAGTTTTTATTAAACCTTTGATCAAATTACCAGGAGCTGAGGCTTTTGGAGTTTCTCCGGCTGTACGTCACGTTTTGACAATGGTCAAGTAAGGCAAGTTTGATGAGGTTAATTTGGTATTTCATGCACGTAACCACATTTTTTATGTATTTTGTTGTAAGATGGCCCCCCCTGGGGGGATTGGGCTGTGCTGCCACCCATTATCACCCTTTTGCATAAAAAAACCTGGGTCAATAGGCCTAGGCCAATATTGTGAACAGCAGTGTCTGACAATGCCAGAGGAAAGTGCCATTTGCAGTTAAAACTATCCAACACACGTTTCCAAATATTTGTTTTCAAATAAAGGTAAATGGGAATTCATACTTTGATAACATTAAACTGTTTTTTCCTTAGTCTGCGACAAGATATCAGACTAGGCCTGTCACCTCCAGTTGTAATGCATGCACCAAGTACACATCCGTACATGTAGCTACGTATGCGCGCAGCATAAGAGTATGCCATCGCAGGACTTTCCCCAGGTTTTCAGAGGGCTTAAGTGCTAACTGGGTTCCTTTACTGGCTTGCAGTCTTATGGCAACACCTGGCAATGCACTAGATGTAACTGACAAGTTGCAGAAGAGAATTGTGATGAAGTCACCAATGATGCTCAGGCAACTGGCCAGGCTGTAGATCTGACTGAAATGATAGAAGCCAATAGCATCGCAGTGATCCGAGCAGATGAAGAATTTAAACCATGCTACTTGGTGAAAGTGACCAAAGCACCTCACATCCTTTCCAATGACGTGAGAGACAACTATGGCTCTAGATTTGAAGCCAGCAGGGAGGTGATAAGAGGGCACCATTTTGAGCTTGTACCTCGGCAAGACTCAATCCATTTCAGTGATGAAAAAAAGGATGTTTATATTGCAGTGAAAGGCCTTTTGCTAATAGTGTGCCCAGATTTGGAAGAATCAAGCATCAGAAAAATCAGGGGGGAATTGCTGTCAACGTATAAAGTGAATCTCACAGTTCATTAAGAGTTACTGAGCTTCCTAATGTCAGCAAATCAGGGCAATTTGAATTTTTGCAAGCTGCAGAGACAGACCCTTGTTTTACCCTTAATGTAGCTGTTGTAGTGGTTGCCATAATTATAGACTTCACTCTTGTTATGTTAAGATTTTTAATTTCTTGTTCAGCATTTGAAGTTAAATACTGCTCAGGATAATAGTGATATTTTAAGTTTTTGAATTCTCCGACTATATGTCGCACTTAATGAGATGGATAGCCGTCAATATATGGGCAACCTGTGACACAAAACAGCTCCTGCTGTTGTGCTTGGGCTTTTTCTACTGCTGATAGCCATATAAAGATCTCCGATTTAAACCTGCTCCCTCCTTGAGAGCAAGTTCTGATTAATTTCTAATGTTGATGAACAGGCGGAGTCGTTACGTAGGCCTTGGATCATTATGTTTCTTTCTTTAGGTATGTCATGAAAAATGACTATTCCGACATTGCTTTCTCAATTAAAAGGCTGTTGGTTTTGAGTACACAGAATGTGTGAAAATAATAAATACTGCAAGTCTCCAGCTGTACGTCACATTTTGTAGAATAGTTTAACTCCAAGCATTCCTTCACTTGAAACCTTTCAAAGAAAAGGGCTAAATCTTGTTTTGGAGGTTACGTGTGGCCATCCAAATATTCTGAAAAGGTTTTCCAACCAGCATATGGGTTTCACAGTTTTCTAGAGGAAAGAAGTGACTGTAATTTTAAAAAAATACTCCCATTTTTACACAAAAATCCTTATATTTTCCAGATGTCCAAGTCTAGCGTGAACATCATGCGTTAAAAACATTCAACAGGAATCCTACAATTGAGTGAATCTCAAATCTTCATCAACTACCTCGATTTAGAATGTCTGAGGATGGATGCTGAGCTGGCTGCTAAGTGCCCTTGTTTACATGTCCATCTTCCAAGAAATGCTTGGTATGAAAATAATTTTTGAGCTTTGAGCTCCAGATTTGTTTGTTATATGTTCCAGAGAGTTGTAGTTATTTTTTTAAATACAGTTTTTAAAATCAGAGAACTTTTTTCTTTTTTTTCATTTTTGCAACAAAGTGGCACCTAGTTATATGCTTTGGGCCGTAAATAAGTTTAGTTTGCAGATTCTGCATTCACACAAAAACTGGTCAAGAAAGTTTCAGAGGTGTGGTGTGGTCACACTGTTGGCTTTCGGAAGTCGTTGGCAAGGCAAAGGGGTGTTGAAATTCTGTTCAGACAGAAAAAAAAAAAAAAAATACCCGTGAAGCCTGACAGGAAGATTAACTGCCCCGTGCAGTGGCCTTTAATACACACATTGCCAGTCAGGAACAAAAATCTTCTAGCAGTGATGCATCTAAGGAAACAGTAGGATGTGTGTATTTTTTTTTTTTGAATAGGGCTTTCTCATGTTGAAATTTCAATGTGTGTCGGAGTGTTGGCTGCATTCATTGTTAGCACTTGTCATGCATTTTTTGTCCAATAGAATTAGTTTCACCCCCCTGCATGCAGCTGATTTGAATTGGGTATCTTTGCCAGGAAGAGTCTCCCGTGTGAAATCCAGGTAGTCTCCTCTGATGTGTGTTGCTGATTACGCCTTTATCATCGCAGTGCCTCTCCTCAACCCTTCCCTGCCTCACTTGTTGCTGATCAGCACGCTGTGTAAATCTCCAGGCTTGCTCATTGCTGAAACTGGAATTGCTTAGCTCTGTGCAGACCCTAAGAAGCTGCCATACCTGTCTGTATGTGCATGTAGGTATGACAGGAATGGCTGGAATTTAAAGGGACAGGGAGGGGATCACTGGCAGCTTCATCACCTTCAGGGTGTCAATGAGAAGAATGTGAGACAGAATCAGGTTTTTAGCATATTGACACATTTTACTATTCACTGGCTGGTTTGTACCTCTTACACAGTGGGCTGCAAAACTATTGGTACCCCTGACTGGAAATGCTTTAGTTGGATTCAGTGAAACATTAGTGAAGTGCAGTATTTCTCACATGTTGACAGTTTAAGTTCACTTTTCAGTGCTTTTTCAGTCAGGGGTGCTAACAATTCTGGAGCCGGCGCTGAACTATCTAACTGCAAACTAGCTAAACCGCAGTTATGACCACAAGCGGCCTCCAGTCGAAGCTCTCCTTCATGGACAGACAGACACTTAGTGGGATAGTTGTTCTCATAACCACAGAACTTGAGCGCTAAAAATCACCACAGTTAGTTCGATGAAGCCGCAATTCATGCAATGTTTTGGATGATTTGACCACCCTGCGTATCTGCATAAAGCAGTGGTCCCCAACGTTGGTCCTGGGCGCCAACTATGGATGTGGGTTTTGGTGTCTTTGCTGTTGTGATCGCAGGATTTTAACAAGCTGTTAATTTGTCTAAGCCACATTTGGACAGAAATATGCATGCATGCCATGAAGACTAAAAGACCCTTGAGTAAATTGTGCTTTTTTCTACAGGTATAATGCAGATAGTATCTGGTAATATTTTTAAACAGATCAAATTAGTCATTGAGAGAAATTGATAATCTCCAAATAGGTTTGCTGCACACCAGTGTTTTAAGTTCTATCAAAGTTCTTTGCTTGAAAGTAAATACATGACACAAAATGAGTTTGACACTTCATCATTTGCTTACATAATAAATGATTATATGGTTAGTTTTTGTGGCCATGTGTCAATTGGTGCTCACTAGATTTCACCTACTAATCCTCTAATTTAATCAGTTAAGTTTTTTTCACCTCTTTTTATGCAGTTGTTTTCAATATGTCAGAGTGTGGATGTAAAATTTTTATTCTTCATGTCATGCATGGATATGCCTGTCAAAATTTGACTTAAATGGATAAATAACTGAAATGCACCTATTTAATGGCTTGTTAAAATCCTGCAGTTGCAATTGTGGTCAGAACAGAACGGAATGTAAACAGTGGGCCTCCAGGACTGAAGCTGGGGACCACTGGTATAAAGAAAACGTAATTGGGCATGTAGCACAAAAGTGTGTTAGGTTGACTTAGCAACAGTTCAGTGAAAAGAGAGTTTGGAACTATTCATTTGGATAATTGTCTGACATGGAGTGGGCAGTGCATAGCCTATTGCTCAGGTGTGAAGCTGGTTCAGCCAATCAGCTTTGTTTATTACTTAGTTACCCAGTTGGAAGGAATATCAGGCGTTGGTTTGGATTTGAGGTTCAGATTTGGGGAACTCTGGCCTATAGCCCAGTGGCTGAGGTGCTGGACTGAGATTTAAAGGGCCGATGGTTCAAACCCCCAACGCACTGTAAGATCTATGGCACTGATGGGCCCTTGAACATGGCCCTTAAGGGGCCCCAGCTTAGTCAAATCAGCTGTCAGCTGCTTCAGATAGAAGTGTCAGCTAAGTAATTTTAATGTTAATGTAATTTTCTGAAACCCTTTCTTCTGTAGATGTCACTTGTGCTGCTTTGTTTTATGTAAAATGAGTGGTTGTTTGTTTTCTTTTGTCTCATCATTTATCAAAGTTTGTCATGCTGTCATGTTTTTCTGTACACTCAGTCCTTTGGATGTTCATTTCTGTAGTGCAGAAAATATGACACATCAGGCTCATCCTGATTAAATCAGGAGTATCCGGGGCGCCCTGGTGGCTCATCGGTCTAAGTGCGCGTACCATAAAGGCTGTGTCCTTCCCGCAGCGACCTGGGTTCGATTTCAGCTCAAGTCATTTGCTCCATGTCTTCCCCCATTCTTCTCCCCAACTTTCCTGTCTCTCTACACTGTATAACTGTCAAATAAAGGAAAAATTCCCCAAAAAAAAAAAAAATTTAAATCAGGAGTATCTGACTATCTTGCTGTAAAGCATGGCAATGAATGATAACGGCATTTTACTCACAAGCTGAGAATTTTTCACTCAGGCCATAAGGATTACGTTTGGCAGACACTGAAAGTTTCTCTCTCTCTCTCTCTTTTAAATTCTTGTTTTATTGGAGTAGTATGTTGCAAGTCCCAGCATGCATTGAAAGGTGTTATTGAAGTATTCTGCATGTCTTGGTGATGCCAGAGGGCTCTCTGTCTCTGAGTTCCCTCCAGCAGGCGGGCATTTCTCCTGCGCACTCTCAGTACACTTAAGCTATTCCCTCTTACTTTTGAGTGGGAAATATGTCCTTTGCGCCCTTGATGTCTCTTGGCTACACTGTTTATTTGCTGGGTGGTTCTCAGTTGTCAGGTCTGATTAATTGAGACTGTATTTTACAGTAAATGTTCATATTTCATCCATGACTGAGGGAATTTCAAATGGAAAATGGAGAATTTTAAGGAAGTGGATTTAATACAGTTTGGCTAAATTTTTGCATATTACCCTTTTTTGCATTAACTGTGGTCATTAGGCAGCATTAAGACCAAAGAGCTGCAGGTTTACAAACAGAATTTTCTGCTCATTCTTATTTAAATATTGAGATTTATCTTAAATGGGCTAATACAACTTGATCATATGGTCTATTTTTGCATGGACAGTTGGGGGCAGTTCCGTGGTGTCGGACGTACATTTCAGACACTTCATAGGTCAATTAAGAGCACAGTGAAGTGAGGAGATAACTGCCACTTGGGCAGATTACACATCCTGGTTACGGCAATCATCTGGTATGCAGAGGTATAGCTCCTCATCATAGTGTAGGAGATGTTGCTCCAAAATACCTTGGTGTCGAACGTACTCAGACAAATGGCTTTAATGACATGTACATGATTTGTTTTAGGATCTCTGTGAAGTGTTTAAACTTTTTCCAATTATAAATCCATGACTGATTCCCCAAGACAGTACACTAAAACAGGATTACATAAAGGAATCCGTATGTTTTATTATGAGCATGTAATGTACCATTAAACTCTGTGTCGGACGTACATTTTTTGGTGTCGGACGTACGGCGTCTGAATGTAATTTAAAATCCAACTGGATCTTCATCTCTAATAAATGTATTTTAAACTTTATCATATAAAATGAACAAAATACCACAACTTCAAACCTCCACAAGTACATTTATGAGTAAGGTTACTAAAAAAGTAATATATCAAACCATTTTTGGTGTCGGACGTACAAGTCAGAAGGTAATTTCACATCAACTGAATCCTCGTCTCCAACAAACATATTTTAAACTTTATCATATCTTAATGAACAAAATACCACTTTTAAACCTCTTCAAATGGGTTTATGAGTAGGTGACTTAAAAAAAAAAAAAAACATGTAAAAAGCCTTTTTTGGTGTCGGACGTACAGGGTCTAAATGTAATTTTAAGCCAACTCCATCCCCATATAATGAACAAAACAACTTCAAACCTTGGCAAGTTGGCTGATAAGTAAGGTAACTCAACAAATTAAGAACACTGCGGGAATTAAACACAACTGGTATCAAATATTCAGTTTGCCCTATTGAATACATAACACTTTGCTCATTAATTCAATCAATTCCTGATTCTCACTTGGAAATAGGTTGAGTGTTAACCTGCATTTTGGTAATGCCGCTGGTAGTAGACAGAGTTTTATTTTTACATGAGCAGCCTTAACATGCACACCCTAAGTCAGCAAAACCACATTTTTACTTCTGGATAAGCGAAGCATAGAAAGGAGTGCTGTGATGAGACTCGAACGTCACTCACTAATTGATCACTCAATTGCTCAATTCGGTCACATTCAGCACACTGATGGGGAAATATATAAAAATGAATATATTACAGGTTTCAATGATTATTCTACTTGCATTCAATAAAACTATCGTTGCTTTAGTGAGCACATACTCAAACAAAATGTTTGCGTGAAAAATTCAGTTGGCTCCCGTTTATCAAATTGAAAAATTCAAAATGGCACTTGTGTGCCAATGTGTGAACTATGTCATCAACATAAGACTTCCCAACAAGGACACTACCAAAATATGTGTACTGGAAAAAGTAATGCACCCATTTTGACTACCGTAGCGCAATCCAGCCGAGTTGCGATACGAGATCGGAGGACGCGCCGCAAAGCCCCGAATGACGTATCCACATAGCTACCAGATGTTCATATGCCATGATTTATAACCAACAATTTGGACACATTCACTTTATTGTACTCACCTTTTTTCAAGTCCAGTGTCTTAAAATCTGTGGAACTTCAAAATCAAACTTCAAAATCAAATTTCCCTCCAGTACAAAGGTGATGGCAAAAAGAAGATACAATCGCACAACATAGTTCCTATTCCAGCTATCAGATGGCAGCTGATCAGTTCCTATTCCTCTTCCTATCCCAATGAAATGCTTTCCTCCAATTCCAGAACTGGTGATATGAAAGTAATAACCATTCTTGTTACCAATTACAGTGTCCATGAGCTTTAAACTGTTGGAAACTGTGGTATCGGACGTACACGGTGTCGGACGTACAAAATTTGACACCAGTATTCCCAGCATGTTGCAAATACCCGATGACAATAAGCTAGTCCATTATAATAAAGACATTATATACACATTTAATCCAGGATATCAAGTTATTTTGACTGCATATTGATGAGACAGTAATAAAGAATGATTTTTGGTGTCGGACGTACATGTGAAAAGTGTGTATACTTAGTATGCAAATTAATTTTTTATTTTAAATCGAACTGATTTTTTATCAATGCAATAAATACTAGGGCCTTATGTAAAAATCACTCCAACAAAAATTTGCAACAATGATAATCTTAGATAGAAAAAAAAAAACAATTATTTAAATACGCATCAATCAGGGATATCCAGACTCCTTTATTCCGTCTTACAAAAACCCTGATATTTACAAAACCCAAAACCAGTGAAGTTGGCACGTTGTGTAAATCGTAAATAAAAACAGAATACAATGATTTGCAAATCCTTTTCAACCTATATTCAATTGAATACACTGCAAAGACAAGTTACTTAATGTTCGAACAGGCAAACTTTGTAATTTTTGCAAATATTAGCTCATTTGGAATTTGATGCCTGCAACATGTTTCAAAAAAAAAAAAAAAAAAAAAAGGCACAAGTGGCAAAAAAGACTGAGAGAGTTGAGGAATGCTCATCAAACACTTATTTGGAACATCCCACAGGTGAACGGGCTAATTGGGAACAGGTGGGTGCCATGATTGGGTATAAAAGCAGCTTCCCTGAAATGCTCAGTCATTCACAAACAAGGATGGGGCGAGGGTCACCACTTAGTGAACAAATGTCCGCGTGAGCTGATTGTCAACAGTTTAAAAAAACAACATTCCTCAACGAGCTATTGCAAGAAATTTAGCATTTCATCATCTACGGTCCGTATATCGCCAAAAGGTTCAGAGAATCTGGAGAAATCACTGCACGTAAGTGACAAGGCCTTGAATGCCCGTGACCTTCGATCCCTCAGGCGGTACTGCATCAAAAACCGACATCAGTGTGTAAAGGACATCACCACATGGGCTCAGGAACACTTCAGAAAACCACTGTCAGTAACTACAGTTCGTCGCTACATCTGCAAGTGCAAATTAAAACTCTACAATGCAAAGCGAAAGCCATTTATCAACAGCACCCAGAACGCCGGGCGGCTTCGCTGGGCCCAAGCTCATCTAAGATGGACTTATGCAAAGTGGAAAAGTGTTCTGTGGTCTGACGAGTCCACATTTCAAATTGTTTTTGGAAACTGTGGGACGCCGTGTCCTCCGGACCAAAGAGGAAAAGAACCATCCGGACTGTTATAGGCGCAAAGTTCAAAAGCCAGCATCTGTGATGGTATGGGGGTGTATTAGTGCCCAAGGCATGGGCAACTTACACATATGTGAAGGCACCATTAATGCTGAAAGGTACATACAGGTTTTGGAGCAACATATGTTGCCATCCAAGCAACGTCTTTTTCATGGACGCCCCTGCTTATTTCAGCAAGACAATGCCAAGCCACATTCTGCACGTGTTACAACAGCATGGCTCCGAGTAAAAGAGTGCGGGTACTAGACTGGCCTGCCTGTAGTCCAGACCTGTCTCCCATTGAAAATGTGTGGCGCATTATGAAGCGTAAAAAACGACAAACAGAGACCCTGGACTGTTGAACAACTTAAGCTGTACATCAAGCAAGAATGGGAAAGAGTTCCACCTGAAAAGCTTCAAAAATTGGTCCCTCGGTTCCCAAACGTTTACTGAGTGTCGTTAAAAGGAAAGGTGATGTAACACAGTGGTAAAAAGGCCCCTGTGCCAACTTTTTTGCAATGTGTTGCTGCCTTTAAATTCTAAGTTAATGATTATTTGCAAAAAAAAAATAAAGTTTCTCAGTTTGAACATTAAACATCTTGTCTTTGCAGTGTATTCAATTGAATATAAGTTGAAAAGGATTTGCAAATCATTGTATTCTGTTTTTATCTACGATTTACATAACGTGCCAACTTCACTGGTTTTGGGTTTTGTATATAAATATACATCTTCCGCTCAGGTTTACTAATGGTTTTGAAAAATAGGGCTATAAAGCTTTAAAATGATGTATTACAGAGATGTGTAGCACTATTTTGAAAATTCCACCTATAGGTTTACTAACTGGCGGAATTGCCCTTGGACCAAAACTCATGACTAATCAGTATGAATGATGGGGGATTTGGGGGGTGATATTTCTCTCTGAAAAACCACAAACTTGATCTGGCTGCTTTTCTATCCGTTCTGAATACATAGTTTTACAGAGTACTGAATTTTGAATGCATTACTCATTTGGTTTACCCCATTTAATTATGACAATGACTTTAAAGACAAAATTCTGAATCTTCCTATGACATCCGTCTCCTGTGTTCAGAATGCAGTGAATTGTGTCTGAGACATGGCAGGGACTTCTCCCAAAAGCAAGACCTCTTAGGCTTTTAATCCCTATTTAAGTTTCATGTTACATGTGTCCAGTACCAGATGTGTACATACATGAAACATTTTATTTCCCTCTGGAGTGATGCACCACCTTAGATCATGTCGAGGGGACAGTTTGGTAACCAAGTTGCCCTTGGCGCTGTATACGCCTTAGTGCACCTTAGAAGTAGGTCAAAATGAGAGCCTTGTCATCATACATGCTTCTGGAGACACCCAGTATCCATAACCTGTTCAAATTTGGGGGCTGTCCCTACAATGCTGTACTAGCTGGAGCAGTAACAATCAATGGGCTGACAGACAGACGGATGAACAGACAGACGGTGGAGGATATGACAATACCCCGGATCACCGAGGGGTTAAAAAATGGCCAAGTGCATCTCCTTGGTTTGCTCTCATGTGTTCCTCTTTTCTGAACTGAGCTTGCACGAAACCGGCTGTATTAGCGCAGCGTAGCCTAAATCTACGAGAATAGCCGCAGACACTGAGTCATATCAATGCTGTCACATCTCCCTGGGCTTCTGTCACCCAAACGAGTGCTACATTTAGCCTACCTTCTGCCCACTCTCCAGCTGTGGGCTAAAGTTTCCACCCTCCACTTTTCCACTTGGTCTGCTATGTTAGAGTGGTGGAATGACTGCACATTGATATTGTGCGCAGTAGTGCACTATGTGCTACATTTTGTGTTTAGTTCAGTCTGATGAACCTGGTGCTACTTATTGAAACCTGTGGCCTCTTGGCTGTGGGTGAATTTCCCACACACGGCAGTAAACTATGAACCCCTGTTCCTCAAATCACATCCTCAAGAGCAGAGAATAGCTGATTTTCACTTCACTGTAACCTTGGATTCGAGTGTGAAGACAGCCTGGCCATTCAGTTGTGCTAAGTTCAGTTAATTGCCTAGGAGACAAGAAAACCTGGGTTTTATTTTGATTTGAGGGCCAGGATTGATCATCTTCATTATACAACACTTCTGAAGTAAGGACTGTGCCAGTGGAATAGATTGGAATATTTCTGGTCCTCTGTGACCAGTTGATTGATTGCCAAGTAATATGTTATGAATCTGCATGCTACAGAAATATAGATGAATGGTATGGAATTGTTGATTGTGATGGCATATCCAGCTCTCACTAAATATGCTAAAGCTGCTTTCACACCGTACGCGAAACAAATTTTTCGCGCGATAGAATACATTCAAAGTCAATGCTGACTCCACCAGCCTTCGTACTTCCGCTTAATTTCATTTCGCTTCATTTCTCGGTCTGGTCACTCGGAGCTCTGCCTCGTTTACCTTGGCAGAAAATACGCTGGACCAACCAACGAACAGAAGACGTGGCCGAGTTTGAAATTGTCGTCTCCTAAATAAACAATGGCTACGGACATAGCCACACGAGAGGCCATTCGCTCTGTCGTGGAGAAAATCCCCGGTATCAGCGACTTATAGCCACAAGATTAATGTTTGGTTATTTTTTTTGAATGGAAATGATGTTGTAGCCAGCTACTCCCTACATGTTTCGAGAAAAGTTGTCATATCTACTTAATATCCATTATGAAACAATAAATAGGCACCCTGTTCATCTCTATAAGAGACAGCCAAACCACCTCAGCTAGCTTGTAGCTTCTAGCGTTACATTGCCCGCGAATTTCACACTATTTAAGTTGACAGTGAACTTTTTAAAAGCCGTGTTTTTGTTCATGTCACAAGACCTATTTGCTGTCTCAGTGTTATGTTGTCATTATCCATGAATGAAATGGCTGTCTGAGACAGCCAAACGCTTAGAGCCAAACTATGTTACTATGAAGTTAGATAGCGAGCTGGGTATATGTTAGCATGGTTAACGGTTCAGTTTTCGTGTCAACGCAGATTTCGTCCTAATGTAAATAATGTGTTATTCTCGCTGATTCTGCCGTTGGTTTTGGGTCTCTTAGGTTTTTTTTTAATAGCAGCAGTATCAGCAGGAGAAACGATAGCTCAACAGTTTGTTTCTTGTAAGGAGAACAGAAAGAGCACCTTTGGTTCTTTTAAGTGAGTGAGTGAAGGCTAAAATTTGGTGGATGGGCATATGTATGGGTACAGTATTAACTTTAATGTACTGATCAGTTTGTTTTCGCTGCATTCCTGGTATGAAGCATTGTGTTTACAGCGGTAGTACTAGGCGGCTGAGCCGGCGTATAACATACGTCATCGCCAAACGTTAGTGATTAGTTTACGGGTACACCAATGCCTTTAAACTTCAGAGAAGCGCCCACCCACCAGGAAGTAAACACTTGACAATGACGACTGACCAGACTCTGTGTACAAAGCAAAGCGAAGTAGCTGAGTCTGGTTTTACCAGGCTAGTCTTTGCATTGACTTTGAATGTAATCTGTTGTGCGTAATACTGTTCCAAGTGAGCACTAGAGATGCCAATACTGTACCAAGTGAGCACTAGAGATGCCAGTACTGTACCAAGTGAGCACTAGAGATGCTAATACTGTACCAAGTGAGACCCACTTTTTGATCCACTGCTTCGATAATGTGCTTTTTTTTTTTTTTTTTTTTTTTTTTTACTTTTACCCCGAGAAAAGCTGAAATTCTTTTTGGGCATTGATTAAACATGGTGTTGAAAACACTCTGTGGTGCTCTAACATCAAGCCTTCCCTGAGGAGGTTTATATATACTGCTCGCAAAAAGTAGAGGATATTCAAATTTGACTTACCGTGGAAAGCACCTGAATTTAGATGTTCGTGAGATTTTTGAGTATGTTTGTGGTTAGCCATTGGCACATTTTAATACATATCCCATAGACCGCTAGGTTTCAAAATTTGCAGAAACAGGACGCCCAAACGCACCTGAGGGTGCTCGTGAAAAGTAACATCATGCCTTCAGGGTGCAAATGCTGTCATGCACATGCTTTTTGTGCACATATGGGTATAAAAACATGCCTAGAACCACACTTATCCATTACTTCACCACTTTTGACGATGAGAAGACTCTGAGAAGGAGAAAGATTGCGGGGCATAGGGATGCTCCAGGCCGGAAGAACCCAGGCTTACGCAGCCAGACAACTGCATGTCTCGCAGTTCGTCATGAGCTGATTGTGGGCACGCTATGTTGCCACCAGTAGAGTCCACGACAGACCTTAAAGAGGGCGTCCAAAATGCACAACCAGGCAAGATGACCACCAGATCATCAATAGAGCCCTGCGTGACGGGCGACTGAATGCAACACAGCTGCAACAAGGGCATCTACCGGCTACAGGAAACCTCATCTCAACGCAGACCATACGAAACCGTCTGCAGGCTGCCAACCTGTGAGCCAGGCAGCCATACATCCTGTTACTTCTCTCAGATTGTCATCGGCAGACAAGCAGTCAGTGGTGTCAACAGCATCGACAATAGAGCAATGCAGTGTCATGAACTTCATCTTGAATTGCTCACCAATTAAATAACATGGTATTGAAATTCCAAATCAGTATATTTACGAAGTTATTTATCTTTTCTTTTCATTATCCCCTATCATATTCATGTTTCTTTTCCTCATTGCTATCACTGTTATCGAGTTTTGTAGGTTGTGTGGACTTCTGGAGTGAAATGAACTGACTCCCATTACGAATTAATTTTTTCCCGAAAATGAGACATTTTCTATCCCGGGAAAAGAAGCACATTTTCTCGGGAATCCCGGGAAATAACTTGTTTTTAAGGTATAATTTTGGGTTATATAACATTGGTCATAGTTCAGGCAACACCATACTTAACAAAGAGATGTGGGTCCCAAACATGACTGATTTAATGTATTATCTGGTGGTATATATAATTATTGAGGCACAAAAACGTAATTTCAACATTAATCAATATTATAACAATATAAACTGCGCAAGCCGCATGCAGCTTGACGTTCGCTGCAGATGAGAGGGAGAAAACGCCTGTGATCTGTCGCTGTCTGACTGAACAGCTTCGTGGAAATGATATTTTACAACTCTTCACATTATAAACTAACGAAATTCGTTAAATCAAGTACAAAACCCAAAACCAGTGAAGTTGGCACGTTGTGTAAATCGTAAATAAAAACAGAATACAATGATTTGCAAATCCTTTTCAACCTATATTCAATTGAATACACTGCAAAGACAAGTTACTTAATATTCGAACAGGTAAACTTTGTAATTTTTTGCAAATATTAGCTCATTTGGAATTTGATGCCTGCAACATGTTTCAAAAAAGCTGGCACAAGTGGCAAAAAAGACTGAGAGAGTGGAGGAATGCTCATCAAACACTTATTTGGAACATCCCACAGGTGAATGGGCTAATTGGGAACAGGTGGGTGCCATGATTGGGTATAAAAGCAGCTTCCCTGAAATGCTCAGTCATTCACAAACAAGGATGGGGCGAGGGTCACCACTTAGTGAACAAATGCGTGAGCTGATTGTCGAACAGTTTAAAAACAACATTCTTCAACGAGCTATTGCAAGAAATTTAGGGATTTCATCATCTACGGTCCGTAATATCGTCAAAAGGTTCAGAGAATCTGGAGAAATCACTGCACGTAAGCGACAAGGCCGAAAACCAACATTGAATGCCCGTGACCTTCGATCCCAGGCGGTACTGCATCAAAACCGACATCAGTGTGTAAAGGACATCACCACATGGGTTCAGGAACACTTCAGAAAACCACTGTCAGTAACTACAGTTCGTCGCTACATCTGCAAGTGCAAGTTAAAACTCTACAATGCAAAGCGAAAGCCATTTATCAACAGCACCCAGAAACGCCCGGCTTCGCTGGGCCCAAGCTCATCTAAGATGGACTGATGCAAAGTGGAAAAGTGTTCTGTGGTCTGACGAGTCCACATTTCAAATTGTTTTTGGAAACTGTGGACGTCGTGTCCTCCGGACCAAAGAGGAAAAGAACCATCCGGACTGTTATAGGCGCAAAGTTCAAAAGCCAGCATCTGTGATGGTATGGGGTGTATTAGTGCCCAAGGCATGGGCAACTTACACATATGTGTAAGGCACCATTAATGCTGAAAGGTACATACAGGTTTTGGAGCAACATATGTTGCCATCCAAGCAACGTCTTTTTCATGGACGCCCCTGCTTATTTCAGCAAGACAATGCCAAGCCACATTCTGCACGTGTTACAACAGCATAACTCCGTAGTAAAAGAGTGCGGGTACTAGACTGGCCTGCCTGTAGTCCAGACCTGTCTCCCATTGAAAATGTGTGGCGCATTATGAAGCGTAAAATACGACAACGGAGACCCCGGACTGTTGAACAACTTAAGCTGTACATCAAGCAAGAATGGGAAAGAGTTCCACCTGAAAAGCTTCAAAAATTGGTCTCCTCAGTTCCCAAACGTTTACTGAGTGTCGTTAAAAGGAAAGGTGATGTAACACAGTGGTAAAAAGGCCCTGTGCCAACTTTTTTGCAATGTGTTGCTGCCTTTAAATTCTAAGTTAATGATTATTTGCAAAAAAAAATAAAGTTTCTCAGTTTGAACATTAAACATCTTGTCTTTGCAGTGTATTCAATTGAATATAAGTTGAAAAGGATTCGCAAATCATTGTATTCTGTTTTTATCTACGATTTACATAACGTGCCAACTTCACTGGTTTTGGGTTTTGTAGTTTGGTGTTTTCAAAGTCATGGTTTTGAGCTCAGATAGATTCCATAATCTGCTTGCATTCAGACGCTGCGGGTGGCCAGCACGGTGTGTGCCGCGGTGTCAGACTGTCAGCTGAATAAAGTCAGCGATCACTCAAAGTTAAAAGGCAAAGCTATAAAACGCATCCACTCACTGGGTGTGAGGTTACAGATGGATTCTTCAGGAGATTTTTCTTTATTCAGTGAGAGCCCCATTTCGCCTAAGCCAGCTGCAACTCTGAAGTGTTTTGCATAAAGTATGAATCCAGTGTTCTTGTAGTTTTGAGCTTTCACCTGGAGTTTTGTCTGAGATTTTATATGTTGCCGTGAGCTGACTGTTGAACCTCAGTCTTGCGCATTTGGTCCCTCCCTCAGACTGCGCAGCGCATCTTCATTATTATTCAATATTTTGAAGTAGGCTATTATGAAGTATTTCCACTCACAGCTGATGTCAGAAATCGTGTTGTGTTAGTCTAATTCAGATTATACTGCCAGAAGTTACTTAACTAACTGCGTTAACGGTTAGAAGTGTTTGAATTCAGGGCGTTTTGTGATTGTTAATCAATTAATTAAAGTACTCTCTTTCCCTGCAGGCATACACACACACAGCTGTTCCGCCTGCGCACACACACAGCTGTTGAATATGTTTTAAGAAAGTAAAATAGGCCTACATATTTTCTAAATATATTCCATTATCTTTAAATATTTTTTAAATGTTTTTTCCCGGTTCCCCGTTTTTCTATTTCCTTGGAAACGGGAAATGGTTTGGAGGTCAAATCCCGGGAATCCCATTTCCCGGGATTAAACCCTAACTCCCATGTTTGTAGAATGAGTTTTGTCACGTTCACATTATCCTGTTGGAATCATTCATTTGAAAATGGGCAGAATCTAGTCATAGATGGATGCTCATGGTCTGTTATCAACGATTTGGTGCACTGTGGCATTCAAATGATGCTGTCGGTTTTGAGGGGCCTATTACTATATGCTGAGAAAGTGATTCCTACTCTGTGTCATCGCCGCTAGTAACCTGCACTGCACTGCACTGGATGGCTGGATCATGCACCTTTGGTTACCATCCGCCCAAATTTTCCTCATCTTCCTGTCCTTAGCTGACAGAAGTGGAACCAGTTTTTATCTATTGTAAACCTGCCACCTCAAAGTTTGATGCAGTGAGCTTTCAGAGGTGTCCATGAGCATGCTTTTCCTGTATGTAGCTCCTCTCTGAGCATTCCTGGAGCTTTGCTTGCTTGATTGGGTCTGCTCATTCTTCTCTGACCTATTTCATTATCAAGATGTTTCCATCAGCAGAACTGAATGTTCTGTAGGTGGATGGCTTCTGACTGGATGTTCTTTTTTCTTGCCCTTATTTTTTTCATCTCTAATTAGTAGCGCATAAAAATTATTGAGCAGTACCTGATTCTGTGCTGTTGGAACCTCCGTGTTTGACCATGGTGCCACGGTTCTAGACAGGCTTGCGTCCACTATAATGTTAGGCTGAATAACAACTGAACCTCTCTGTTTAATGTGTGCAAGTTAAATACTATGTTGAGTTGCAACTTCATTTTTCATTCAGCACATAAGCAAGCTATTTTCATTAAAGTACACACTTAGTATGCAATATATTGATACTATATGCATTATACTGAATATATATTCACTTTTATTCATATAAGACTGCAGAGTGTTGTTTTAGTTCTTTCAATGGAAGTGTTCTCTGGTTGCCATTAGCCTTAAATGCAAAGTTATCTCTGGACAAGAACAGTTGGGGAGAAAATTCCCTCCCAAAATTCCCTCAGAAACCTTCGCTATTTGTAGATGCAATTGGCCGCACTTCCTCCTTTTAAATATAGCACCTTATGGCCATCACATCCTGTAGTAAAATGCAAATTTTCTCATGTTTCATACTTACTGCCGGCATGCTTTGGCAGTCAGGCCTACAGAGCCATTTTTTGAGGTGACATCTGGGTGTCACGGACCAGTGGTGGTAGTTTTTTTTGTTGTTCCAAATCTATGATTCAGGGAGATAAAGATGGCGAGGGGCAGTTGCTTGATCTAGTGTATGTTGATGGCATCGCCGCCCACAGTTTTCTGTGATGGCAAACACAAACAGAGGTGTGACATTGTTAGTTCACAACTCCTTTAACAACAAAATTATGGCAGAACTTGTCACACTTATGCAGGAAAATATAAATCAATATTTTACCAAATTAAGACCAGCTCCTACGACTGAAATCGTACAAAAAAAAGAATAAACTAATAAATAAATAAATAATTTAAGTAATAAGCAGGCATTTTTACCTTTACTTTTGGTGCTCTTGCGGTTTTCCACTGGCTGTAAAGGCTGTAAAAAGCATTTTCCCCCAGACCAATTTTTGTTTATTTCTCATATTTTAATGTTTCAGATCATCCAGGTAATTTTAACGTTGGACAAAAACAATGTGAGTGAACACTAACTGCAGCTTTTAAGCAATCATTTAATTTATTGAAGTTATGTTAAGAGTTATACAAAACCTATATCACCCACCGGAAGAAATAAATGCCTCCCTCAGCCTAATAACTGGTTGTGCCACCCTTGTCAGCAACAAGCGTAATCAAACATTTGCCATAACTGCAAACATGGCTGCAAAGGAATTTTAGCCCACTGTTTCTTGCAGAATTGTTTTAATCCATTTGCACAGATATAGACATTTGTGTCCATAAATTCCGAAATTTAATTCCTAAATAATTCTGTTATTGAATTTCCAAATGTCTTGCTTCACTGGAATAATTTGACACAATAATTGACAATAATTTGTGACACAAAGACCAAGTTATAAAGCCTTAACAGGCTCATGCATAACAGGAAAAATTGGCATTATTTGTATTCTTTGCAAAGGGGTTAATTCAGTCACACTGAATGAACTGCCTGTTTAAGGTCATGCCTCAGCATCTCAATCAAATTCAAATAAGGATATGCTTGTATACTTCAGATCATTTTCCTGTTGCATAACTCAATTGCGCTTGAGCTTAAGGTCACAGACTGATGGCCAACATTCTCCTTCAGCATTTCCTGGTAGAGAGCAGAATATATTAATCTTTCAACTCTGGCACATCACCCAAGTCCTGAGGCAGCAAAGCAGACCCAGACCATCACACTACCATCAAAGTGACTGTTGGTATGATGTTCTTATCTTGAAATTCTTTGTTGGTTTTACACCAGATGTAACGAGACCCATGTCCTCCAGGAATTTCCACGTTTGACTCATCAGTTTGCAGAATATTTTTCCAAAGTCTTGAGGGCCATCAAGATGTTTTTGGCAAATATGAGGCGAGTCTTTGTGTGTGTTTTTTTTTTTTTTTGGTCTGCACTGGCTTTCGCCTTGAAGCTCACTGGTACGTTTGGCGTTGAAACAGAGATGCATACAAGGAAAAGCACCTCATACCCACGGTGAAATATGATGGGGGTTCAGTCATGTTTTGGGGCTGTTTTAATTCAAGGGGTCCAGGGGCACTGGTTCAGATTAATGGCATAATGAATTCCACCAAGTATGAGGATATCTTTGCTTACAATGTGGTTGCCTCTGCCAAAAGGACTTTCCAACAAGACAATGACCCAAAACATAGGTCAAGATCCACACAGAATGGTTCTGTGACAACAGAAAACGTTCTGCAATGGCCAGCTCAGTCGCCGGACCTCGATCCAATTACAAACCTGTGGGCTGAGTTGAAGAGGGCAGTTGACAAATGCAAACCCAAGAATGTGAAGGATCTTGAAACGGTCTGCTTAGAGGAGTGTTCTAATACCCCCCCCCCAAATGCGTCCCTTACCCTTGTCAAAAATTATGGGAAAAGACTTACCCTTGCCAGAGGTGGTTGTACTAAGTACTAAAAGAAGGGTGCCAATAATTATGAAACCTTGATTTTGTTGAAATTTATTTTGTATGAAATGATTGTTATAATTTTGGTTGCTTCAATCGAAACGTTAATAAAGTAAAGTATTTCACACATGTTGGTATATTTTGTTTTTCTGTAATTACAACCCCAATTCTAAAATAATTGGGACAAAGTGTAAATTGTATATAAAATCAAAACGCAATGACTTTCAAATCACGCCAGCCAGTATTTTATTCACAAGAGAACAGAGATAACATAACAAATGTTGAAACTGAGAAATTTTACAATTTTATCCACAAAATGAGCTCTTTTCAAATTTGATGGCTGCTACGGGTCTCAAAAAAGTTGGGACAGGGGCCTGTTTACCATGGTGTAGCATCCCCTCTTCTTTTTAACACAGAGTGGAGGCGTCTGAACATTGAGGAGACAAGTTTCTTGAGTTCAGCCATTGGAATTTGATCCCACTCTTGTTTAATACAGGCTTCCAGCTGCTGGAGAGTTTTGGGCCTCCTTTGACGGACTTTTCGTTTAATTATGCTCCAAATGTTCTCAATCGGTGAAAGATCAGGACTGCAAGCAGGCCAGTTCAGCACACGGACTCTTCTACTACGAAGCCATGCTGTTGTAATAGCTGCAGTATGTGGTTTTGCATTGTCCTGCTGAAATACACAAGGCCTTCCCTGGAATAGATGTCGTCTGGAGAGGAGCATATGTTGCTCTAAAACCTTTATATATCTTTCAGCATTCGTGGTGCTTTTTAAAACATGCAAGTGTCCCACACCATATGCACTAATGCATCCCCATACCATCAGAGATGCTGGCTTTTGAACTGAACGCTGATAACAGGAGGGGTGGTCTTTCTCCTCTTTAGCCCGGAGGACACAACGCCCATGATTTCCAACAAGAATGTCAAATTTGGACTTATCTGACCACAGGACACTTTGCCACTTTGCTACAGTCCATTTTAAATGAGCCTTGGCCCACAGAACACGGCGGCGCTTCTGGATCATGCTCAATTCCTTTTTGCATGATAGAGTTTTAGGTGGTATCTGTGGATGGCACGGCGGACGGTGTTTACAGACAGTGGTTTCTTGAAGTATTCCTGGGCCCATTTAGTAATGTCAATGACAGAATCATGCCGGTGAGTGATGCAGTGGCGTCTGAGGGCCCGAAGATCACAGGCATCCAGTAAAGGTCTTCGACCTTGTCCCTTACGCACAGAGATTTTTCCAGTTACTTTGAATCTTTTGATGATGTTATGCACTGTCGATGATGAGACCTTCAAAGCCTTTGCAATCTGACATTGAGGAACATTTTTTTTGAAGTATTCCACAATTATTTATTATTTTTTTTTTTTTTACAAGCCTTCACAGGTTGGAGATCCTCTGGCCATCTTTACTTCTGAGAGACTCAGCCTCTCTAAGACATCCCTTTTATAGCCAATCATGTTACACACCTGATGCCAGATAACTTAAATACTTGCTCAATGTTCTTTCAGCTGATTCTCTTTCAGCCCTTTTTTGCCTGTATCCCAACTTTTTTGAGACCTGTTGCAGCCAGAAAATTTGAAATGAGCTCATTTTGTGGATAAAGATATAAAATGTCCCAGTTTCAACATCTGAGATGTTATCTATGTTCTATTGTAAATCGCATATTGGCTCATGTGATCTGAAAGTCATTGCATTTTGATTTTATTCACAATTTACACTTCATCCCAACTATTTCAGAATTGTATATTGATTATGTTTAATTTTGTATTGTTTGTGCATTGCCAGTCAGGGGTGCCAGTAATTTTGGAGCCCACTGTAGTTTGGTGGTCAGAAACATTTAAGTGTGACAAATGTGCAAAAGTAGAAGAAATCGAGAAGGGGGCAAATACATTTTTTGCAGCATTGTCAGCTGGTTAAGAGGCTAAGGCCCATTGGGGTAGGGGAGACTGGGATAAGTCAAGCCATTTTCAGGTTTTTGCCTCATATGTATGTGGGAGTATTTCCAGTCAGGGCTGCTGTTTTCAGTGGGGTCTCAATTTGTACAAATAACCCATGTGGATAATAGTTGAAGTAGCCAAGAAACATTATCCTCTTCTGAGTACAAGGCCCTTGAAATTTAGCAGTCAACTCGCTCAGCTTACCTCACTGATGGGGAAAGTTGATCCAGCCAGTGGGGTAAATTGAGCCATTGCACCAAATACGGTATTTTAGTTTCAAATATTGATCGTAACAATTTGGACCCAAGTGGATGAGTTATGAATTTACTGGGTAGTCTTTTTGCAGTTGTGCAGGATAACAAGAGGCTCCTCAGAGCCTGTACTCAGGCCACGTCTAGGCCTGGGCCAATCGCAAAACCGCACGCGCGCATGAGCAGGACAATCGCGACCCCGGAAAAAAAAAGGAATGGAGCTGAAACTGAGACTCGTGACCTACCGGCCCGAGCAATGAGGTATTCAATTGCATGTGTCTGGTGTCGTGATATATTACTACCCGACTTGAGGAAGTGCAAGGTAACTTAAAGATACTAGATACTTTATTTTGAAAAAGACAGAACAATGACTTCATTGATGCACCAGCAAACAAGCAATACTGTTAAATAACTATACATATGGGCCTGGTCAAGGTGAAGTGAACATTTGTCCGCCCGTTACCAAGTTTATTTTGGACATTATGTATATCGTACACTATAGCAGATTAGGGAAATTATTAAGCAAGGCCAACTTACTGAATTGAAACAAAAAGATTCATCATGCTGCATACCATAAATGAAGTACATTGTTAAGTAACAGTGTCTGTCCGTTACTTCCCCTTGACCAGCCCCATATGCATCAAAAAAAAGGAAACGGCTATTTAAATATGTCTGTACCAAATGTGTCTTCACAAAAGCATCAACACACAAAAGATTAGACCTACAGAGCCTAAATCCATGAATGCAAATGACCAGCTGTAACAAAATTGTGTACATGCATGCGTAGAAACATTATGAGAGAATTTATTTACATGTAATGTCTGATATTTCACTAGACAGAACCTTTATAATACACTATTTGTATGATGTACTGTTACTGGTTGTAATTAAAATATTTTTAAAGTTGGTGGTGTAGGACAATATGACCTATTTAAACGCTGGGGCAAGTTGAGCCATCGCTTAGCCATGTAGACTGGACCTTTTGTAAGCAACTTTTCTTGTCCTACATATGTGCAGGAGTTATTTTAAATACTATGTTGTTACAGGTTCTTATTTCAAACTCTCAGTACCTCAGAAACAGTAGCAAATTTCTCTGCATTGAAAATATGAGAAAAAATTACCTGGATAGAGACTGATTATTGTGATCCAGCCTTTTCTGCTTCCTGCTTCAGACAAAGAAGTGGGAAATCATGAGGGAAATAGAGCAGGTCAAGAAGTCTTGAGGGAAATTGAGCAGGTCAAAGGTCAACCATAGGTAGTACAAGTGACCTACTTTCTCACTGAGAGATACAGCTGGCAGGCATGGATCATCTTGCCCCATGGTTCAACTTACCTCGGTCTTCCTTCAGGCTTGCTCAGCGTATTACTCAGGGCTGAGGCTTACTCGGATTAATTGAAAGTGGAGCCATGGTTGTTGATATTGTTTGGTTGTGATCCACTGTTGAAATACTAACTGAAGGTAGTTCTTCCCTCAGTGTCTACCCATCATCCATTGTTTTAATGCCGTAAAGCACTTTGTGCCAAACTTGCGTCAAGTGCTGTTCAAATCGTTATTGTAATTGTTGTAGTATTGCCTGTAGGAAAATGGCAAGTCTTTTGGACTAATTGGCCTGTTCTCTGCTAGCTATAGTGTGTTACCCATATGGTCCTGTCTGCATATGCTTCCCGTAGAGAAGTCATGGCATTCATGGGAACTTGCTGAGCCAGATCAACTTGCTTCCCATTCTGCACTTAACATCACCAACATTCCCCATGCATTACTACACACTGACATGCAACACACACAAACACACTCACACGCACCCCTGGATGAGATGGTCATCTCAAGCTCATGAGCCCATGTGCATACTAATACTCGAACTCAGACGCATTCCTGAGCCAAAGAAAAATCCTTTATTTGAAGAGTTGGCCTCACTCATAGAACAAGTACCCCGCCAGTTCTCCACAGTCTCTGTATGAGGAGGCGGCAACAATAGTCTTAGTTTATTTAACAAATGAACAATTCTCTTTGTGTCACTTATGGCAGCTTTAAATGATGACCCAATGTAAGAGAGTGTGGGAAGGCGCAAGTAAGTGAGATTTGAGTAACTCTTCCCTTGCATCTGCTGTGTGACTGTGTGGTTTTTTTGTATTTGACTCGTCTCTTAAATGTACTCTGAGACTCTGACTTGAATGCCACTGTCTGCGGTGGGTGGGGCGGGGGAGTCATTTTTTACAAGCCCCTCATCTTGGGCTGAGAAAACAGTTAATGACACATGTCCACTGACTGGGAGTATTGTGCTCGAACACAGTCCTCAGTCATTTTAACCCTTCGAAGAGCAGGTTTTTTGGAATGTTCTGGCGTGTAGTTGCTCATAGTCAATGGCAGTAGCTGGCTGTTCTATTGTCAAATGTTTTATCATACCATGAGAATGTTATGAGGCCTCTCATCATGGTGTTGTCATTGTGCGCCTTACAGGGTGAATTGAGCTCAGAAATACAGTACGGCAGCTGTAGTTGGCACATTTTTTCCACGGTCTTTAAAAAGCACGTGAGCATTTCTGCTTGTTAATGCATTTGAACATGTGTGTGCATTGTTTTTCAAGCTGCAAAAAAACAACACATTACGTCACTCTCCAGACACGATCTCCTGGAAGAACAGGTTTAAGTTGCCTAGAGCACTGGTTCCAGAAAGTTTTTTGTGGCTGTCTCCAGATACTTTAAGTTATCTGCATGAAATGAGGAATGACCTGTGATTTGCATCACAGTCAACATGGGTGAATTGGAAAGGTTGGTTAGTCTCGCAAGCACAGGGTTGAGGTCACTGGCTACGCCGTGCAACCTTTAACGATGTGTCATTAAAATGTCATGAAATGAACATTTCAGCCAGAACATTCTAATCCTGTTTCAGTAGCTATTGTACTATCTGCATAAGTGTTGTAGAACACTGGCCTACAATTTTGAAAATGATAGTATGGTCTTTACAGTATTAAAATACCTCCCAGTGACTAGTTTCTGCACACTCAAGTTTCCATCATCTTTACCTCACCTGTAGCTGGGTCATCTTAAACCGAAACTCAAGTTTTCTCTCAGCCTTTTTTGTGCTAACATTTCTCCTTCCTGTTTCTTTCTTGTGTCTCTGCGCCCAGGTGGACTTGGAGCCCGAGGGCAAGGTGTACATTGTGATCACCCTCACTGGTTCCTTCGTCGATGGTAAGACTCGCTATCAGTGACCTCACAGCCTGTGGCAGCGGCCCCATTCTATTCAGAGCAGGAGTGTTCTGCATACCGATGCCCTACAAATTATTGAAAGCACCCATGAAAAAGGAAGACTCTGGAAGTCAATTACTAAAGCATCTACAAAGGTCATTCCTTGTTCATTTGAATGCTTATGAGTAGCTTGTGTTCACCTAAAGGAGGTCTTAGAAGAGGCTGTTTGCTCAGTAAATCTCCAAAGCAAGATGTAGAAACTAGGAGATTTCCAAAAGGGCCAAATATTTGTTGCTTGAATTGCTGGGCATCAGTCCAGTCTTATAGATGAAAACCATGTCAGCTAGGTCGAGCTCCGAGCAATTTTTATCTTGGAAATTTCAGTTTCAATCATTTTCAGACACGTTGGATCTTGTTCTCTGTCAGTTGAGCATATCTGTGAGAGCTTGCTGATAGGTGTAAGGGGAAATATCAAATTTTGAGCTTTTTCCTGACATGACAGAATTATAAAAATGGCTGATTAAAAGCTTATGGAAGTCATTCAAGCTGAGCTTAATATAGAGCTCTTCCGCAAAAATGTTCAACATTTGGCAAAATTGACAAAAGGGGGAAATTCTTCATTAAATTTCTCTTACAGGGCCTGTTTGGCAGGTTGATTTGAAGGGTGGGAGCGTGAACATTAGAGCAGTACTTCTGAAAGCAGTATTACTGTGCCTGTTATAGTCTCTCTTCATGAGAAGACTGGGGCTCATGCAGGTGCTGTAGGCACAGCTGGCCTTGTCACAAAACCCTGCCCTGTCTTGCACAGCAGGGTGGACTTGGCCTTGCATCGATGTGAAGATCGAAATGGACGTATCAAATAAAATTTTGTATGAGCCAATTTTTTCATGCTCCGTCCCCTAGCTTCCTCTGTCACAATCGCGTCCAGCCAGTTTAATCGCAGATCTGACTTCCTGCCGCCTCCGCTGTCAACCACCTCAAGTTAACATTAACTTCTCATGTCCAGCCTTCGACTCTATGACCCACTTTCATACATTAACCTCTGCAGCGCCATTATCATCACCCATGCTGAACCCATTTGAATTACTGGAAATAACTCTGTACTGTGGAAGAGGAATTGGGAGCCTTGTTGCATGTTGGTCTAAACCACAGGGGGCTCTCATTTTTAAATAATCTCTTAAAGCCGCATGGTTTCCATGACCTTTGTATTAATTGCCAGCAGCGCTCTTGGCTACTTCTGTTCTTCATAGCCTGCATCTAAATGGTGCTTAATGCACAGCCAATGCACTTTTACCTGAGTTGTTACTTAATATTTTAGGTAATATACTCACGATGGAACATAAATTAAACTGTCCTAAAATCGATGGTAATCAGAGTCTCTTTAGCACATAAGCCATGTCTTATTTAATGTGGGTATTCCAAGCAATACTTCTCAATTACAATGTTCTAGTACTTTTGCTGTCAGTGTTTGGTTGCTGAATGGTCAAATCATATGGCTTTTTACGGTTGCAGTTCAACATTATTCTGGCTCTTTTTCATCTTTCTTTCTGCACATCTCACTATGCAGTACAGTGCGGTTCTTTGCTACAGTGCTGTGGAAAAGGTATTTACCCTCTTTCAAGTTGTTCTATTTTTGCATATTTGTCACACTTACAGTACATGTTTCATTCCATCAAACTAAGTAAACGCAAAATGCAGTTTTTAAACGATGATTTCATTTATGGAAGAAAAAAAGGCTAGCCAGCCCTATTAAAAAAAGTAATTGCCTCTTTAGTTACCAAATCAACCAATTCCACTAGAAACTCCTGGGCATGATTACCGCTAGCCCTATTTAGTCTAAACATTACTTAAATAGAACCTGTCTGGCAGTGTGTAGTAGGCAAAAAGCAGCACACAATGCCACAGTTTTAATAAATTCAAGATGAGAAACATAGTCGTTGACATCCATCAGTCTTAAGTTGCTGGCCTTCCAAATTCAAAAATTACTCCATGAGCACATCAACGACTCATACAGGAGGTCACAAAAGAACCCATTCTAACATCTAAGGAACTGCAGGCCTCACTTGCCTCAGTTTAGCCCTTAAACCCTAACTTTTCCCTATAAGTTCTCCCATAAGTGTGTTGAATGTCATATAGAGCCTTTTTTATCATATTATATGACCATGTCGCATATGCGTATTCTGTATCCGCTGGTTGCAGTGCTTCACTGAAGTTACATCACGCTCATATTCTGAGAAATATTCAAACTCAGGACACCATTTTTTTATGGCCACAGTTTTACATCAAATGGAAAATATCTAAATATTGTGCATCATTTCGTAGACATTTCCCTGTAATTGAGCAGGACATATTTGGGATCACTGGAAACCTCTGGATCTCCTCTAGAATTGAAAATGGTCCCCAAGTTCCACAGGTTTGAATTCAGCACGTGCATTTGATGGATCCATGTTAGGGTCCGTAGATTTCATGGGGCCACGGTCAGTGTTTACATTTCCACAAAAAGCAGTGCCAGGCACGGTAAACCGTGCCCCTCACACATATTTTAGCTGTTCAATGAGCTGATCCACTTATTGGGTACATGTGGTTTTGGGTTTGACCTTTCAAGGTTTCTCAAAGTCAAAGGTCATGATGTCATTTTACTTGCCATATACGAGTTCTCATATGTGATGAATAGTAACCAAGTGGCTATCTACAGTAGTTTTTGAGATTTATACTTCTGAAATCTTGTCACCTTTGGTTTGACCTTTCAAAGTCACTCAAGTTCTGAAGTCATGGTGTCATTTTAATCTCCATTTACAACCCCATTTCCAAAAAAAAAAGTTGAGACAGTGTGTTAAGTGTAAATAAACCGAATGCAATGATTTGCGAATGAATGAAAACCCTGTATTGAATTGGAAATTGGACAAAGACAACGTATCAAATGTTGAAAGTGATTCATTTTATTGTTTTTTGAAAAAGATCTGCTCATTTTGAATTTGATGAAGGCAACATGTTTTTAAAAAGTTGGGACGGGACAATAAAAGACTGGAAAAGTTGCATGATGCTTAAAAAAAGACAACTGGCAGAACATCTCACAGCTAATTAGATTATTTAGCAACGGGTCAGTATCATGATTGGATATGAAAAGTCTTAAGTAAATATGGTGAGGGCTTAACCACTCTGTGAAAGACTGCATGGGGTAATAGTTCAACAATTGAACAGCAACGTTTTCAACTTGAAATGTCAAAAAATGTGGAGATTTTATCATCTCTGGTACAAACAATACAAAAGCCAGCATCCATGATAGTACGGGGGTGCATTAGTACACATGGCATGGGTAATGTGTGCATCCGTGAAGATTCGATTAAAGGTGAAGGATATATACAGGTTTTGGTGCAACATTTACTGCTGGGCAGATGCCTTTTTTAAGGGAAGGCCTTGCTCATTTCAGAAAGACCTCGCCAAACACCATACTTTGAATGTATTGCAACAACATGTCTCTGTAGTAAAAGAGTCTGGGTGCTAAAGTGGTCTGCCTACAGTCGAGACCTGTCACTCACTGACAATATTTGGCAAATTATGAAACGAAAAATTTGACAAAGGAGGCTGCAAAGTATTGAGCAGCTGAAATCCTCCATAAAGCAAGAATGGGATTCTGCTTTCAAAACTATAGCAGTTGGTCTTCTTAGTTGCCAAACACTTACAGAGTGTTGATTGAAGAAGACGAGAGGCAACACAGTGGTAAACATGCCTCTGTGTCAACTTTTCTGGAACGTGTTGGTGCGCATATTTTCCAAAAAACAATAGCATATCTTAGTTTCAACGTCTGATATATTGTCTTAGTACTATTATCAGATAAATATAAAGTTGAAATGATTTGAAAATCACTGTGTTCTATTTTTATTTACATTTTACCCAGCATCCCAACTTTTTTGGAAATGGGTTTATATGATTTCCCATATGTGTTTCATAGTGACCAAATGGCTATCTATAGTAGTTTTTGAGATACAGTGTAAATTAGGCGATTCTGATCTATGACCTTGACCCCCCTGAACTTTGAAGCTATGCAGTTTTCACCACAGCAATGGATAAAATTATACTTCACAATCTGAAAAGGGAAACTTTGGTATTAGTGTGATGGAAATCAGACCATTTTGATAGAGTTATGGCCAAAAAACAATTTTGACCTTTTCTGTTACCTTGACCCTGATCCAATTTATTCCAATATGTAATGGGATCTGTTCTGGGTCATTGCCCAAATATTGGTCAAATTTGATGTAAATTGAGGCAGTTGTTTTCTTGTGATCTCGTTAATGAACAAATAAATAAGCTGACAAACAAACCAAGTCAATTACAATACCCTTGCTCTACCCCTTTGGGGGCCAGGGTTATCAGAAAGAGACCAGGCAAAAATGGCAACCATGGGAGAGCTGTTAGGAGAAAACCATTACTGACCAAAGAGGATACAAAGGCATTTCATATTTGCCAAAAAGCATTTTGATGAACCATAACATTTTTCGGATAATATTCTGTGGACTGATGGGTCACGAGAGGAACTTTTTGGAAGACATCAGTCCTGTTCACAGTTGGCATAAAGCTAACACAGCATTCCACAATAAAAGCATCATACCAACAGTCAAACGAGGTTCTGTTGTCCTGGTCTGGGGCTGCTTTGCTGCTTCAGGACCTGGGTAACTTGCCACAATCAACGCAACCATGAATTCTGCTCTCTACCAGAAAATCCTGATGAAGAATATCCGGCCATCAGTCCGTGATCTAAAGTTCAAGTGCTGTCAAGTTTCGCAGCAGGACAATGGTCCAAAGCACACAAGCAAGTCCACCTCTGAAAATGAAGGTTTTGGAGTGGCTTTGTCACTTTAAATCCGATTGAGATGCTGTGGCATGATCTTGAACAGGCTGTTCAAACAGCCCAAAACCCTCCAATAAGGCTGAATGAAAACAATTCTGCAAAGAAGAGTGGGCCAAAATTTCTTCTTAGTGATACAAAGGACTCATTGCTAGTTATTGCAAATGTTTGATTCCAGTTGTTACCGCTACGGGTGGCAATGCCAGTTATTAGGTTTAGGGGAACATTTATTTTTTCACATTGGTGATATAGGTTTTGAATTACTCTTAAGCCATAATAAATGAAATGATCACATAAAAGCTGCATTTAATGTTAACTCATGTCTGTGGCATTGTGAAATTAATTAGATGATCGGAAACTTTTAAAAAGCACAAATTAGCAAAAATAGAGGAAACTGAGAACAGCGAAATACCTTTTCACAGCACCGTATATTTCTGTCTTCAAAGCTGGAGCTATTTTTCAGACCTTTTTTTGTAACAGTCATTTCATTTTTACGGTAAATCTCTTAGAAGAATTTGAAGAGGTGCCCACGCATGTGCTCGGTTGCACTCCAAAATATATTCCTGCTCGCGTAGAGCACCAGAGGAATAGGTGGGATTTATGAGAGGCGCAGACGCATAATTCAATGCAATACGTCGTCAGTCTCAGGAACAGAAGTCTAATTGTGCTTCCTCTATTTCAGCTTGTGTCTCTACACTCATTTTAGTCTGGACAGATTTCTGGAACTGCTGCTGTGGAACCAAGCAGGAGTGGCATCAAAATGATGCAGGAGTCGATGCAATTAAAGTCTCTGGTGACAAACTTGGGGTTATAGGGCTGGACAGCTATGCACTGCTGCAGACATAGTGGCACTGGGCAGTGAGTACTGGCACTAGTTTTGGTTTTCAGAGCTGTGTGGATATGCCTGTTTGCTCGCACACCTTTTGACTTCCGGTCTTGTAAAGGGTTATATTTCTGTGCTGTCAGGGGTGAACTGATTGAGTTCACAGTCAATGTGTGATCAGGGGGAAATACTGATTCAGTTCAAAATTACTGTTCTGTCAGCAGTCAAGAGATTCAGCTAAGAGTCGGTGCACCATTGAGGTAATAAGATTCAGTTCAGTGTCAGTGCTCTGCTGGGGTAATGAGATTTAGTTCAGTGTGCTGCCATTGGTCAGTGTTTAGAGTTATTGTACTATCATGGGGAAACGGATTCAGTTTAGGGTCAGTGTACCATCAGGGGTGTAACACCTGCAAACGTAATCATAGTTCACAAACAGAATAAACCACAAACACAATACAAATCTGGAGCTTTAGAATTCTTTTATTTTCATTTTACTTTCCCACAAACATTAGAAATCCCTGCAAATGTAATAGTTATTAGTAAATTTCATGTTATGTTTGCAGTAAGCAATTGCTTTTACATTTGTGGGAAATTTATTACATTTGTGGGATTATGTCATTAAAAGCTGCAGATTAGTATTACGTTTGTGGTTTATTACGTTTGCGGGCTGTTGTTTCGTTTGTGGGTGTTACAAGGGGTAAATGGGTTCAATTCCGAGGCAGCGTGCTATCAAAGGCAAACCGATTCTTAAGAGTTTACGAGTTTTGTTTCTCTCCACGTTCCCCTTCCTCTATAAACTTGATGCTGACTCGGTTTTTCAAAACACCACGGTAGTGAAGTATAGTAGAGAAATTACCACCCCACTCCCGAAAAACTCGGGACATTATGGAAAATGCAAGTCAAAAAGAAAACAGTGATTTTCAAATCATCTTTAACCTGCATTAAATTGGAAACTGTGCATGATAAAATATTTCATGTTTTACCTAATCAACCAAATTTTTTGGAATGCATACTTGTTATAAATGTGATGCCGTAAAAATGTTTCAGGAAAGTAGACACGGGCAATATAATACTCTGAAAGTGTAGGAATGCTAAAAAACGGGTATGCGGATTGATGCCATCATACTTGACGATAAAAGGAGCAACCTCAAAAAACCCAGTTATTGACTAGCAATGAGTAGTCCTGACTTGCCACAACGAGTAAACCTGTGTGATTGAGTAATTGAACAGTTAATACAATGTGTCTCATTGTGCTGTTGTAAGGATTTTAGGGATTTCACGCTCTACCGTGCATAATATTATTAAAAGACTCAGGAAATCTTGAGAAATCTTTGCATAAAGAATGAGGTTGGAATTCAGTACTGAGTGACCTTGATCTTCAATCCCTCTGACGGCACTGCTCCGAAAAAAACCGATATGGTATTGTGATGGATATAATCACTTGGGCTGGGACTGCTTTGGAAAAACTTTGCCTGTAAATGTCTATGTTATCAGTACATCCATGAACTGTTGGTGAAGACTTCACTGTGCGCTGCGTAGGCCATATGTCACAAACGTCCAGAAACACCATCTTCTGTGGGCTAGAACCCTTCTGAAATTGACCGATATGCAATGGGAACATGTACTGCTGTCAGAGTAGTAAACCTAGTTTGTGGTATTAATGGTCAGAGTGTCCTCCAGGCCAAAGAAGAAGAGGACCCGCCCGAGTGTTACCAGTGTACGGCTCAGCAGCCAGGGTCTGTCATGGTATGGGAGTGTGTTTGTACCCATTGCATGGGTAACTTGAAAATCTTGAACATGTAGGTATCATTGATGCTGTACATACTGTATATGCATTTTGGAATAACCTATGCTGTCTTGTGGATGGCATCTTTTTGGGATGCCTTCGCTTATGTCAGAGAGATGACAAGCCGCATCCTGCTGGTGTTATAATCACATGGCTTCGTAATCAGAGTGCAGCCGCTAGATACGCGCAATCCTGACTTGTATCCCGTTTAAAATATGTTGTGCTTTAAGTTGAGCAAAATATAACAGTGAAGACTCTGAATTTTTTAGTAGCTGATTTAAAGCAGGAAGAATGGGAATAAAAAATTTTAAAACGAAAGCACTTCATATTGTTAATTCCCCAGATGACTACCTGGAAGGGTTTTAAAAGGAAGGCGATGTATCGCAGTGCTAAACATATCCCTTTCCCAACTTTTCTGGAATGTGTTGCCCGTATAAAATTCTGAATCGGTGTCCAATTCCGTCTAACACAGTGATGTTCAGCAGGGATTTATTCAGGGTTATTTGACCTCCGACAGATTATAGATGAGTCCAGCTTCAAGAAAGAGTTAATTTGATGCTGAACATTTACTGGTGTGTCGTTCGGGTGGCTCTATCTGGTTTCCCTTTGCTTCAGGCCCCAGGCTCAGTCTGGCCGGCACTTTCATATCCAGCCCACAGTCATGCTCCGCATCCCTCCGGAGTCTCGATCTCAATGCTTGTGAGGAGTTTCTGTTTGCCTTTTACACAAACACGTCATACGGGCTAAAGAGACTTGTCATAGGGGCCCAAGGGACACGGCTGTTAGTATGCAGGCTAGTTTTGCAACTTTCCTCCAGTATTGCATTGACATGCCCAAGATTGCCATCCGCCATGCTGCGGCAGGCTGTGCGACTGTGGTTTGGAAAAGTATTTGTTGGGTACATGTCCGCAGAAGCACAAGAAGAGGACATCTTCGAGTATTTATTGTGTTTTGCTTAGTTGTGTCTGGTGCCCAAACACTGCTCATGCAGTACACTATTGATATGTGTCGGAAGGTCCGCTTAGTTTGCTACTCAAGTTGTCATGTTTTGATGCTGTAGTGTTAAACTGCGAGATGGGAAAACAATCTCCAAGTAAAGGTTGTTCACTGTGGTTCAGACTCTGAACCTACACTTTGGGACTGTGCCTCAATTTTTGTTGTTTTGGCAGTGGCCACTAATGCACTAGATTTGAAATGAGCCGTGAGGTTAAATGCAAACTTTGGGGCTTTAATGTGATAAATGTCTGCTGTAAATTGTCAGCCTGTCTCTAAAAGGTCAGAAGTGGATATGTTGGGATGGAAACCACAGAGGCATGTTTCGGGAGCAGTCCCATTCCGGCATTTACTTCGGATGAAATGCCGGAGCCAAAGACCTGGGCCCGTATTCACAAAGCATCTTATCTTACCGCTAGGAGTACTCCTAAGTCACGCTAAAACATTTTATGTAGGAGTAAAATCTTAAAAGTTATTCTCAAAGCCGCTGAGAGCAACTTTTAGTTAAGAAAAGTGGTAACTCCTAGACTAGGAGTAGCCATGGATGTGTTATAAGAACTGGATACTGAACCGAAAATGGCCGCCCATTCATTTCAATGGAAATTGCTCAGTGGCGCAGCACGCCAACATGGGGCCATAGTTCCGGGGGCACGCGGACATGCGCTGTGCGACGTGTCTTTCACACATGCGTAGTGTGGGGCTCATGAACGCGCTGACGTCTGAGGTATCTATGACAACGGCCCGCGCCCATGGCACTCCCACAAAGGACGCGTGTTCATGATCAATGTTCTCTGGAAATGTAGCGAACTATGTCCACAGCGAAACCCATACAACAGCTCTGTACCGAACGGGCAAACAGCACTCGGCTTAAATATAGTTCGGAAAAACAATTTATATACCTAATAGGGATATAAAATGTTGATGAACTATTTTTATTTAACTGGGAAATAAAATTATTCACTATCGCAAACAATGTCAGCAAAACAGTTGATTTGCTACTGTATAAGATGACAGTTCAATCTCGTTTTCCACACAGTTCAAAGCTGAATGTATGCGTAGAAAGTGAAACGCTTCGAGCTTATATGCTTGCAGCCTCCTCTGTTCTTACTGGATTCATGACAATAACCCAGCCGCACAGAGCACTGCCCGTGCTTCATGATCTGATAAGTTTTATAGTAGATGACGTTGATCAAAGTATATAGCCAATTCTGACAAGCGAAATTACTTTTAGTGTACGAATGCTCAAAGCTCATTAAATCCATTCTTTCTCTATACCTGGAACTGGAGCCCATCCCAGCTGACTCGCAGGGTGCACACACCATTCATTAGAATTTAATTTTAATATTTAATATCGCGAATGCATATGCTGCGCATACTCTAGCAACATCGGTGCGTCATCCGTAACATAGCTGCTGCCGTTATATGCTATTACCACGTTTATCAGCACTAGAAATTAAACTCTAAATTTTCTTGACTAAATTCACGCTAGCTTTTTTACAACTCGAATGTTTCTCTGGGTACTCAAACATCAATGTAAGCCGAAAAGGTGCCGACTTTATTTGGTATTAGTGAAATTTGAATACGGAATTATTTTCCTTCCCCTTATACAGGATTAGCAAATTCCTAAGTCCTCACATGATCAGCAGCCCAGTTATGAAATATACATAAAGTCGATCTTCATTTCATTGTCATCTTCTTTCTTTCTCGGACTCTGGTACTTTTTCTGTGCAGATGGAGATCAGCTGCATCCGCTACATCAGGGAATCTCCGCAGCATCACTCCCATACCCTGATGCCGCTCACGCGCAGTGTGTCGTTCACATCACAGGCTGAACAACAAATACTGTCTGTTTGTGCAGTGCTGTCATGCAAGCTCAGCGCATGCATAAAATAACAGAAACTTCATATTTTCTATCTTAAAAGTTGCTGAAAAGTCACGACATCAAGTTTGCACATCTGCTATTGTTTTAATAATTAAGAATGAGCATGCAATGGTAAATAAATGATTAGATGTGTAGTTTTTTGGGCTGAATTTATACCATACTGAAAGTGAACATATGGACGTAGTCAATGCTACTTAGCCAGCATATAATACATGAAGCAGCAAAGCACAGTACCGTGAATTGGTGTAAGATATTCAAAGTAACTGAAATAAACAACTCAGCTTAGGTGTATCTTGAACATTTTAATACGAAAAAGCAAAGCAAGTGTTAGCTATATGCACGATTATAGGATGTCACCTTCAATAGTTACCGAATACAGGCCCGTTATCCAACCTAAGTTAACTAACAACAGCCTTTGCTACCTTACTGCATATTCTGTAACGCAACATAAAAGATAGGCGAAGTCGCTACATAACAAAGCCATTCATCAAATACAATAAATGAAAACACTGGTGTCTTTACACCTGCTCACTTTACCGACTTGGTAATAATGTAAGCCGACAGCACGAAATCTCCTGACCAGTGCTACTGCTGCAGTGCTTACGGTGCTTACGAGAACGGCTTAGAGACAAGGTCCCCTTGGTGTTCGCGTAGCCTGAATTAAAATAGAAAAATTTGTTGCTGCCGTGGAAAAAGGCACCAATGATTTAAAAGAGAAAAATCAACAGATTATATATTGATCATTTGCGGTAGTCAAAAAAAAATTTATTCACGGATTTATTTAGTGTCTTTTTCTATTGTTCCATTTGGAAAAATGTTCTTTTTGCCCCCCATGGCATCACGTGACTCGCAATATCAGCTTGACCGCTAAGCCCTTGTTGGCGTGCGTTTTAGCCCTGGTTCAGTATCCAGTTCTTATAATACATCCATGGGAGTAGCTCTGAGATAGGTGGGAGAAAATCTCTGTTGCTATCGATGACATCAATTCTCATGCACGAGCCTTGGGACAATGAGCACGGTGATTGGTTGTTTGGTGACAGGGCGGCCCATTGAAAAAAAATATCCCACATACAACCCCTGGAGGAAAAAAAATTGAGGAAATGGTCCGAGCGGCTGGTCTGTCCCATGAAAAAATAACACTTTGCGCACTCCTGAAAATGCACTATGCGCAGTCCCCACATATCACGCTATAGGCAAATAAACATACATAGGAAAGAGATAGTTGGAAAAAGGCCAGTAGCATAAAACGAGGCAATGATGAAACACGTCATTTGCCCCAATAATTGGCAACTTATTACCCAATGGGGAATATGTTGCGATTTTAAATGTTGGGCCGTTCATGTTTGTTTGCCCTAAACTGTCATGGATGAAAGATTAAAAAGGACGCGAAGCCCAACTGGAGCCACGACGCTATCAATTGGCTGGGTGTTTTTTTTTTTTTTTACCAGTGTGAATTGACATAGTGGTCTCTGTATGCCAGTCCACTTTGTTCAGCAACACTGCAAATATCGTCATCCTCCTCGACATCATCATCACCGCAGTCGGCAGCACCATCATCGTCCGGTTGAGGTATGTTCTTTGTTGGCATAAATTGTGAAGGATGGCACATGTTGTAATTACTTTGCTGGCTCTCTCTGGGCTGAGACGCACCTCCCCATGCAGCACATGAAACCGACGCTTCAGCTGCACAATACCATGCACGCTCCACCGCACTGCGTGTCGTCTTGTGCACTCCAACTTGCACCATGAAAGAGAAAACGGCAAACTAAATATACTAAGCAACAAAAGAAACGCAAGTTTGCTAGTTAGTTGATGTACTCTTATGGTTACTCAGTCAAAGTGACCGCAAAACAAAAAAGTTTGATGAAATAAGTGTAAATGTGTGCACGCTGGTAATAAATTTGAGTTTCTATAATAATTGCCCGTCTGCTTATTTTCCGGTCTGTCTTTAATTAACTTAAGTTTCTTTTTTTGTTCAATATATTTGTAATTTACAGTATTATGCCATCTCCACATGTAATAGGCTATGCCAATGTAGGCTATAGCAACAATGACCTACCTGTTATAATTTAGTTGTGGTCCCGTTGTGGATTCAGGTAAGGGGTCAAGAGCCAACGTTTGCAGGGGTAGCCACTGTCCCCTAGCAAGTGGCATCCCGCATGCACATAATGCCTGTCAAATAATTAGCATAAGCCGCTTTCCATTAAAATGCGAGAGTCGTGCGTGGATCCTGGGCATTTAGCAACAATGTCCAAAATATTGTATTCGGCATCAAATACTATCTGGGTGTTGATGGAATGAACTTTTTTCTGTTTACAAATACCTCTTCATCTTGGGTCGGAGAAATAATTCAAATATGGGTCCCATCAATAGCATCGATGATACTGGGCATAGGCCTACCTGAGATGTGCATGAACTCAAGTTTGATTCTGTGTTGTTGGCGAACGTCCATTGGAAACCGGATAAACTGTCGGATGATATGGGGTTCACTGAGCGCAATGATTGTTTGTTAATTGAGCGACTGACGGATGATTGTGAAATCCCTAAATTGTCCGCGTAGCAAAGTTGCATTTTTCCAGTGGCCAAGTAACGAAGTGTAGTCAAACAGTTTATTTCGGGGCTTATTGGGTTGTTTCTCATGGTTGGAGATGTAATTCTCTCCCTCACCAAGTCAACAACAAATAAAATCCCTTCACGGTCGGTCCGATATCTTTTCAACAACTGCGCATCATTCAGAATTTCCGAGTCATTCCGTCTTTCAACAGCAGCAGCCATTTTCCGATTCTTTGTGAAAGGTTTTAGCAAGTTAGGAGTCCTCTTGACTACTTTTAAGCTCTCCCAGACTTAGGAGCTACTTTTAGGCCTAAAATGCTTTGTGAATAACACTTAGTAAAAATAATTAGGAGTCCTAAATTTACAACTGACACGCCCATTTTTTTTTAGGAGTTTCTCCTAAATCCGGCCGTTAGAACCTACTTTAATAGCTAAGATGCTTTGTGAATATGGGCCCTGGTCTTTAATCCTAGATACACGGAGCTAAAAACACAACACAAGAAATTGGCTTCAAAATGAATTCTGTTTTTGTTCACTAATCACTGAAAATAATGGCAAGGATAGGCTTTTTAGACTTTGATGAGCTTCAAAGGGTAGCATGCATTAATGCAAACGTACTTTTGTTGATTTCTATTGAAAATGTTGTTGTTATTTGAGGTGAGGATAACTCAGAATATTTAAAAAAAATGTCTGATAACAAATGTGTTCCCTGACCAATTGCTTATGCATGATTTTGCCCTTTTTGAGCGCACAGTTTGTTGTTCTGTATTGTTCCTACGCATACAACATGTACCACGTAACAGCATTGAACATAGAGGCTGTAGCTCCATCATGTTGTGAAAGATCAAGTATGACTACAGCGGCTCAGTATCACATTGCGGTGAAGTAAATTCACACTCGCCCTCGGTGGTGTGAGGTCTATGTGCGAGTTTCCTGTCACAGCCTCGCTTCTGTGAAGTGGAGAGGAGAAGTGGGGGACATATCAGTCATTTATGACAGCCCTCTCTCTTAACAGTTGGCCTGGTATTTAGGGACAGCACTGAGTAAGGAGCAGTTTGCACTGACTGTCACACACTTTGTGCTCCGCAGGTGCCGCCCTTTGAGTTCTTTGTCATCACTCAGCTTTCACACTGCATAGCTCCTCCCCTTTTTCTCCTGTTGACCCAGGTAGCGCTCCAGTTGGAGCTGCACTCTGTAAAAACCAATGAGAGGTCACTCTCAAAAAAAAAAGTGATTTGGCTTTATTTTTAGACTTAAGATTGTATTTCTATTCCTTTTTTTTTTGTTCAATAGAGAAGCGAGAAGGTTTCACTCATTTCAAGATTTGAAATAGGCATGGGCAACGCTCTGCATAAACTCTAATGGAATGCGTAACAGCTGAACTGGGGCGGTAAACAAGCCTCAGAAAACTTATAAAAAAATGATGTAAATACCATTTTCATACAAAAAAAAAAAAAGAACACCATGGTTTGATTAAAAGCAACCTTTTCAATAGGATACCCGCATTTCATACATGAACTCTGCGTATTATGGCCAATAACGCGATTTGAACAGAGCTATTATTCGCCCGTTGGATGAATGCGTGACCTCAATTTGCACCGTGTTTACAAACTTTCAAGTGCATGGCGTGGCAAAAAATATCCATTTTGGCGGTAGATTTCAAACAGCCAGCGCTGACGTGATATCCCAGCTACGGCCCTTATTGACTTACAGCCATCTAATTTGAGAAATTACGAGTCTATTCGTCCAAACTAGACCTCAGGGGATGTGAAATAAGTTCGACAGAAGTTGTTGAAGTTAAATCGCGAGTTCGCCGTGACTTCTTCTCAACAATAGCAAGAAAGGTGAGTGTACTTTTTACTATTACCTACATAGTTAGTTGACAGAATATCCTGTGACCCTATTTGTGAAGTTTCAGTAAAATATACCAGGAATAAACCAGCGCCAGGCGGTAAAAACCTACCAGTGTTCTGACAAATTTTGCTACCTATCAAAATATGCCACCTCGCGAACACCGGTCACAAGATTCATTCACTTATACCCTTCAATTCGAGACTGCGAGGATGGAAATCTGAATAATCAATTGGGAAAAATTCTCGGCTCGGTAATTCTGTATATCGTTTAAACATTTTGTTAATCGGATTATGAAAGAAGACTGAAAATAAGCGCCCGCTTTTTGTTTGGGTGTAACAGCCGTATTTAAAGGAGCATACATTGTATATTGATTAAGCATTGAACTCTGCATTAGTCGAACTGTTTTAATATTTGTTGATGACATTGCTTCGGCTTCCTGGAAGCAAATCTGGCGCAAATCTGCTGTCTAGTGAGCATTTCAGGTTCGATGTACTGAGTAATAACGCCCGGCGGAAACTTAAACTGGCCCGTCATTCTGCCGAATAGTCTTACTAAACTAGTTAATCGTCTGATTGCTAATTAAGCAAAGGGGAGGTTTCTGCCTCACCAAACTAACCTCCGACTGCACGTCACTGTGTTTTACTATGAATTATTCGCAGTAGCTCATTGAAACTATCATGGGAGGAGGGTATATGGACATTGTAAAAAACAGTGCAAAGGTTTTTTTTTTTTTTTTTTTAATCACCACGGGTTATTGAAGGGGGAACGTTTGATTCATTTTGCAGCAGTGGGAGGGCAAACAACTGCCGGCATCAGCGACTTCACTGCATTTTATATAGTCATGGGCGAGTAGCGTTAATGTTTGCCCTCCCACCGATAATTTTGACATTTTTGCAGGAAAAAAAAAAAAAAAAAAAGCTTCACAGGCAACCCATTCATACCATTTTTTAATATCAACGCAAAACCTAATGTTTGTTGAACATAATTGGGTGAAATTCAATGCATTTTCCATTAAAAAGGGCCTAGGGGGTGCTGCTGTACTTCAGAAAAGGGGTTGATGACTTTAGCATCAATTATTTCTGTTAGGGTACCCTAATGGATAATTTGGCCAGGTTTATTTCTGAGTAGACTGCATTTTCAAAAATGCCCTCAGGCTTCACCCCCCCAATTTTCACAATGGGTTTTGTTGATAAATGCCGAAATCAGCCATTTTTGGGACCCTGTGGCTCTGAGACCGTTACCTGTAAAGGCGTTGGACTTGTGGCAAACTCTTCATCTGTGTCTTCTGTACTTACCTGCAAAAAATCATTAGAAAATAATAAAAACTTTTTTCTCAGCAACTCAAGAAATGTTGTCATTTTATTCATTTGTATTGCCCATGCCTATTTGAAAGATGAATTTCGGTCAACAAAGTGCGCAGTAAATGAAAACAAGCTAATATCTTCTTCTTGAATTAAAAAAAGATGTTGAAAGAGAAGATTTTTAGGTGTAATTATTGGAAATGAGCCTTTCATTTTTTTTGAAGAATTTTTTATACACACAGCTTCATTGAAATGTGTTAAGAGGCTGACTGTTTTTGCAGCGAGTGTTGTTGACCGGGGTGTCAAACTCTAGTCACGGAGGACAGCAGTGTTTGCAGACATTTCTAGTTTCCTTTTAATCAGCAGCCAAATGATGCTTTGAGAATGGAGTCTTGGGGACTCCAGCCAATCAGCGGCTTTGCTGATCCACGTGTGCACATTACCCCCCCACCAAAAACCAGCAAACACTGCGGACTACAGGACTGGAGTTTGACATTCCTGTTACAGACTCATTCCCCTAAAGCTGTGTGCCTGTACATTCGGTCTTTCACAATATTCCTCTCTCTCTTGCCCACTCCCTCCCCCTCCTCCGCAGATGATGCCGTGGGCTCTGAGAGGCAGTATAAGCAGTTCAACCGCCAACGGCAAGGAGCGGTGCGGAGGAAAATCCACCAGGTGAACGGGCACAAGTTCATGTCCACCTTCCTACGCCAGCCCACCTTCTGCTGCCACTGCAGGGAGTTCATCTGGTGAGAGCGGGGCGTTGGCGTTAATAATCATCATAAGAGCACGGCAGCGATTGCCCCTGACCAAGGCTCTGGCTTTAGAACTGGAGTTGGTCCTTGGTGCGGCACTGTGGCTGCCCTCTGCTCCTTAGTAACTGGGATGGGTCAGACGCTGAAGAAAAATTACCCCATGAGGTTCACTGAAGTGTGTGCTCTAATATCATTATTCAGGAACACAGCATCTCCAAGGGTTCTCTGTCAGCATTTGGCAGTCTTATGCTCTTCCTAAATGATTATTTCAGGAGGGCTATTTTTTGTTAGGATTTGTGCTGTATGTGCTCTAGTTTTACAGGCATTATCAAAAATGAGCAGAACTTCAAATGTTCAGTGGTTTGTCATGCATCTTCATCTTTGTTTGATGCATGTGTGCACTTGTATTTGTGTCTGCGTGCCTGTGCAAATGCGTCTTATTGTCTTAACACGGTAGTGTGTATGTGTGAGTTTGGATGTGCGTTCACTTGGTTGGATGATGAGGGCGTGTTGTGCAGATGACAGCAATCCCAGTGTTAAACTTGAGTGCTGTGTGTAACTGCTCTTTCTGCTTCCTTACAGGGGGGTGTTTGGCAAACAGGGCTACCAATGCCAAGGTAAGAGATGCCCCCCCCCGAGGTCTCATGCTTCACCCTGCAGCATTTCAAACCAAACCCTGTTTCTCTTTCTCATTAGCAGCGTTAGCGCTGCTCTCTGTCTGTGTCAGCCAGGGGAGGAAGTGTGTGGTCTCCACACCCCCTTTGACACAAATACACACACACACACACACTCGCACATTACTGCACGCACCACCTTCTCGCCGAGAAAGACCCTGTGAGATCGCTCTCCAGCTCTGCAGCTGCATGCAACACGGTCCCCTCGCATGCAGTCAGCCCACCCACTGCCCTTCTAACACAACCGCACTACAGAGAGGGGCTTTCTGTTCTGCGCCCATTCACACTGATTATATTACATTACAGTCATCTATATGACACTTCTCCCCATGTTGGGGAACAGTTTGTTAGCCTAAGGGGATTGAGCCATAGCAGTCCCTGGAGCATTAGAGGGGGTTAAGGATCTAACGGCTGACCTTACTGGCGCTGAACTAGGGCTTGAACCAGCAACCTTCCAGGCTGCAGTTGAGCATCTTTACCACCAGCCTGCCCTTCTCTCAGTCGTGTCTCCTTAATTATCATGGTGGAAATGCGAGCTGGTTTTGCTGAGGTCCCGTCCTGGTTTTTGAGATGCAGTGTGTATCACTGCCTCTCTCACTCTCTCCATCTCTCTCTCTCTCTCTCTCTCCCTCCATCTCTCTCTCTCTCCCTCTCCTCCTATAGTTTGTACCTGCGTGGTCCACAAGCGGTGTCACCAGAAGGTCGTCACTGCTTGTCCCCGCATGAAGAAGCCAGCCAATGAGGAGGTGAGCAGTCTAACGGCTAGAGATTTCTCTGGTGCTCACTACTGCTCTCTGCTGAGAAGAGTCTGAAGGAACGTCTGTCTTTTAATGAAGTGTAAAATTGTTTTTCTCTCAAGCAGGAAATATTAGCTTGTTTTAATTGTTTATTTTCAGTTATTTATTCATCTTTTTTGTAGCAGCAAGATTTTCTTAGTCAACCCTGACTTTATGGCCATTGTTTTTTCTCTCATGTAGCAAAATATAGATATTATTGTATATCTTCATAGAAGATTGCAGTTCTCGTTGAAACTGACTTGTGTTTTGGTTTCTATAGAGTTCGAACCCTTATCCAGGCAATATTCACAATTTGGCCCCTCTCTCTGTCCGTTTTGAAAGCTCTATACTGGGTGATAAAATCAGTACTGTCATGGCCGTATGCATGTCCAAATGTGTAAACGCTCAACCTTAAGTATATATGCGTTTAAGAGCTACTATTTGAATGAACTTTCGATTGTGAAGATGCATTGGGGTCCACTAAGGAAGTAGAGGTCAAAGCTGTAAATCCTCTATTCAGAAAGAAACCTTGAAAGTCTTCCCAGCATTTCGTTCTCAGCAGCCCTCAGTCTCACAACAGTGCGAAGTGAAACCACATGCTGGGGTCTAACCTTTTAAAAAATCTGAGGGTTCAAGAGCGCTGTGCAATGGCTGGAACTTGAGCCAGTGTCTGAACTGCGTTAGACTTTTAGCACAGGAGTGCCCTTCAGCTCACGGCCAGCATGCAGCAAGAACGGTTCTTTATTTTCTATTTACATGCTACATTTAAATGTGTTTCTCCAAGCTTATGCGGGACCCGTGTGCTTAAGATTCGTGCCTCCTGGCACAACACTTTGTCAGCAAACTTTAATTCGGTTGTGCTTCCGGAACATTCTTCAAGGACATGCTGAACGCCGGACAAACACTGCTGGACTGCGGCGCCGTAAATTTTCAGAACTAGATGAAAATCAGTGAGATGACTAAAATGTCACGCATGGTTAAATTTAACCCTGAAGAAAAGGGAACTGATGCGAATTTAGTGATGGCTCAACACTGCCACCTCTTGGCTGTTATATTTGTGGGTCTGCCTCTTCAGCAAGGATCCCTCTCAAGTCAGGACCTCAAATCTGTTCCATACCCATATCTGTTCCTGGTTTTCTTTTCTCCAAGGTAATTAACTGAACAATTAGTTCTGCTGATTGGCCAGAGTGGTCTCACCTATCTCTCAGGTAAAGGGAGGTCAGAAAACCAGCAGTTCTGGGCCCTTGAGGGATGAGACTATAGAGTTTTCCTCGAGTTGGTATATTGCAAAAGTCATAGTCATGCTGCTGACCAGCTGTATTTTAGAAATAAGGGTGTAAATAGGGCTGATAGGGCGGGTTACTATATCATTCATTTGCGATTTTTTTTTTTTTTTTTTTTAATGAAAGGTGGACTGCTTTATTCCTGGTAAAACTGTGCTGAATAGGACACTAGCATTTTCTATATGCTCGTCCAAATCTGTGAGCGCGCACCCCAAAGTATGCATGTATTAATGGGCTACTGTTTGATTGAACTTTGGATTGTGGAATTGTGTAGGGAAGTGTAGGAAACCTGGAGGTCAGAGATGTAAATCCTCTCTTCAGAACCCTTGTATTTTGTTTCAACCCTCTATATTTGTTCATAAGTGCAATGTCTTAGATCTACTGCTTTACTAATTAGTGAAATCAGCTGGCTGAGTTAAATAATAGAAGAAACATGATTTAGGACTTCCTACCTCTGTTGGAGATACAATGAATGAGGAATATGAACTCGAATCGCTGCCTTCCCCTCACAGACCACCAACCAAGGCTTCAGCATCAACGTCCCTCACAAGTTCAACGTTCACAACTACAAGGTGCCAACCTTCTGCGACCACTGCGGCTCTCTACTGTGGGGAATCGTCAAACAGGGCCTGCACTGCAAAAGTAAGATCTTCTCCCTCTCTACATTTCTTCATTTTCACTCTCTATCGTTTCCCTGTTTTTTTTCCAGCTGCCCGCTGCTCATCTTTGCTGATTTTTTTTTTGTTGGTCACATGGACTCCTTTGACGATGTATAGTATAGTTGCTATGTATTTTGACAATGACACTGTGTAAACAATTATATGTTTCTAATGTGGTTTGCACAATATGGATGCAATAACTTGTACATTAAAGCCAACAATCTCTACTTTATCCGTACATTTATTATTGTCTATCTGGGGTGGTGCTTAGTAAAGTCCTCTGTGCTGTAGCACTGAAACTAAAGTAAAATTGTGAGAGACTGTTCTCACGAGCCACACTGCACTTGATCTGTGAATATTGTTGTTTGAATAATGGCCCTGGCAGGCATTGTTCCCTGATAGGCTTTTTATTTGCGTAAATATAGCCTGCGCTTACCGTGCGGCATTGTGCTGTGACTTAACTGAGGCGGCTTATAATGAGGACATGAACAATGAGGCTGGTGACAATACTTGTCGTAATTAACGTGTGGAAGCCTACTGACAGGGTAAGTGTGTGTGTGTGTGTGTGTGTGTGTGTGTGCATGTCTGCTTGCGTGCCTGCATGCGTGTGTGTGTGTGTGTGTGTGTGTGTGTGTTTTCCTTCTTCAGTCTGTAAGATGAACGTTCACATCCGATGCCAGGGAAACGTAGCACCTAGCTGTGGGGTTAACAGTGTGGAGCTCGCAAAAAAGCTGTCCGAGATGGGCCTTCAGCCAGGAGGGCTCACTAAGAGGAATTCTGTGGTAAGACCTTGTTATACACAAACACGCACACACATGCGCACCACTCATACACACGCATACATACACCACAATGAACCCGTGGTTACGGGCACACATTTGAAAATATGAATTGTAATGCTGCACCAGATCTTAAAATGTTTAATCTAACATCTTGATGCTATTTGGAGAATATTCTAATACTGTTGTGTAGTACATACTTGCCTCCAGTAGATGGTGCCAGTTAGCTTTTTTTTTTGTTGTTGTGCAGCACTAAACTGAAGAGTTGGTTGTGTTGATTTGTTAGCAACATGCAAGTATGATGTGAATGTCCTTCCTTATTGGTAGATGATGGTATGTATGAATCTGTGGATCAGGAATGCCCACCCTGATCCTGGAGATCTACAGCCCTCCGGGTTATGACTACCCCAAAAAAATCATGACTCTTTCAGCCGCTAGAGATTTTCTCCAACTGGGTATGCCAAATTTGAGTTGAAATTAAAACTCGCAGGATGGTACATCTCCAAGAGCAGAGCTGGTATTTTTGTGCTGCTGCTGCTAATTATAGCCACTGGATGGTCTACTCTTACAGGTGAACAACCTCAGCGATGGAGGCCACACTCGGAACAGTGCCATGCGGCACGAGAGCAAGGATAGAGATTCTGAAACGTCGTCCCGGCGCTTGGGGATCCTGGACTTCACATTCCTGCAGGTGTTGGGCAAAGGCAGCTTTGGAAAGGTGAGCAAGGTTGCCTCTATCTGTAAACATGAGACGGTGTTCTCAATTATAGCAGGGGTTTATTCCACTCGCTAATTTTTACTCCTTTCTTTCTGTCATTGAATGTGACCCAAAAATTAAAAACGGTCGGCTATTATTGAAAAGATTCCAGTCCGTGAAATGAGTCAGGAAACGGGGACAGGGGTTACCCCGTGGTAACCTCAGTGAGGGAATTTCAAGAAAATCCTTTGCGGACGTGTCTTTTTTGGAATTCCTGATGTATAATTTAGGGTTGCAAATTTTGTTCATTTTCCTTAACCAATATTTTAACTTGTTATCAATTAATAATTGATTAATCCTTAATAATTAATGAGACACAAAACTGAGAAAAAGATGTGTTTAAGTTTTATTTAGCTAAACTATAAAGTACTGAAGTGATGATGTCACGTGTCCATAGTAGCTATTTTCCTGGATCTAAACTATTATCATTTAAGCTACAGACTTACAAGAGGCCAACATAATGCCATGCATTTTAGCGAGCTTGCCAAAACCTTTTATATGCTGTGTTCAATGCTTGATCAATGTATAAGATGTTTTATACTTTAAACACATGTTAATTATGCAGTTTTATTTCCGCTGTTCTTTCATGATTTGTTGAACAAAAGGCCACAACAAAACACAGAATTACAGAAAAAGTTAAGTTTGTTTTCATGTAAATTATTCAGATTTCCATCCTTGCAATCTCGCATTGAAGCATAATGCTTGACCGTTATCAGCTAGCTACCTTACCAGGGATCTCCAGATATCCTCTCCTTTGAAATGGATCTTTAGGAAAGTGATAAAAAGTGCGAGTCCTTATATTATTTAAATCCCGTAAATGCAACTGAACACTTCAGGCCAGTTTTGGAAGTCCATTTTCCTTCGAAATTGCGTCATTTTCAGCTGCGCAATTGTGCGCAACGTTAAGAGAATACTACCTACCTTGCTGTTAAGCAGAGGTTTGTATACTTTTATGATTGTCCAATCAATGTCTTTCAGTTACTTTGGAAAGTTAATACTCTCTGAAATTGGGTAAGAAACTTGTCAATCAATACATCATTATTGGGGAAATTTCACAAGGGCGTGAACTATAAATGTGCGTTACGCAGATGAGCCTAAGTAAATAATTGAGCGATTAGCTGTTAAAATGAGTACTTAGGAGGATATAAGGGAGTGATGAATTCATCGATGGAGGAATCTACGCCTAAATCCATGGTAGGCAACTACGCATTTTTGATATGTGATGACTATAATTGATAGTAGAATGACGTAGTATCAATGCCATGTCAAATTTTTGTTTCAGAAAACAGATTTTTCTTAACTACTAAGTGAGATACAATTGGCTCACTATAGCTGAAGTGGTTGCTACAGAGGACAATGTTTTTTTCTGTCGCAAGAGATCTATTTTTTTTTAAGTGCTGGATAGATACTATGGGCAGGTATATTGAGCAGTTTGCACATCAGGCTTAGCTGAGGAGTTTAATTCATGCAATTCCTGAAAAAACGAGGAGGGGACTGAACTCGTCCATATTCTGAACCGTGTTCGAGCTCGGCATGCTAGTGAATATTCAATAATTGATCTGGGTCTGCCATCTAGTGATAGAATAGTGTAACTGCGTGCATAAATAGAGCAGCAGTCCGCTGGCGTCTACTGGTGCACAGAGGGGTTAATTGGAGATCTGCAGTCCTGTTGGGTATCTCACCAATCTAACAAAGCAGTCCTCATTCAATATATTGACGTTTGATTGAGCTGATGATTGGAAAACTATGGCAAGCTGAATTAGCATCTAAACGCAGAAGCTTTCAGGTAGGATGGTTTTTGCTTTGCTTTGATAATTTTTCTTTAAAATCTCATGGAGTCACTGCTTAGTCAGAATTAAATGGATAGTAGTGAGAATGTATTTATTTATTGGTCAACGAAACTTTCTATGCATTATTTTATGGCTATAACATGTCGTCCGTCACACTCTCCGAAACGCATATAAATGGAATCACGTATTATTCACAATGGTACTCATATATATGTGCAATTTAGCCTTACATGCATGATTGTTGACTGTGGGAGGAAGCCAAATTCGATCCACGCAAACATGGGGAGAACATGCAAACTGAGCTCAGAAAGGCCTCAGGCCAGAGTCAGATCCACAACCTGCTTGCTGAGAGGCGATAGCTCTACAAACCTTGCCATCATGCTGTCCAGTAGTGCAGATAAATGCACGGCTTCGAATTACTTAGTTCAGATATTTGGCATTTATTGCTGCAGATATTCATGTCTGTAATGGTGGCCCTCGTGTCTCTCCTGACGCAGGTGATGCTGGCTCGTCTGGACAGTAAGGATCGTGTGTTTGCGGTTAAGGTGCTGAAGAAGGACATTATCCTGCAGGATGATGATGTGGAGTGTACCATGACTGAGAAGAGGGTGCTGTCCCTCGCCGGCTGTCACCCCTACCTCACCCAGCTGTACTGCTGCTTTCAGACATCTGTAAGGGGCCGTGCACACACGCCTGCACTTACACTGCACTCGCATGCTAACACATACACACTCACCCGAACGCACATGCGTGCTCACTCACATTCACCTACGCACTCATACATGCACATATTCACCTGCATTCACACATATATATACTGTACATACACCTTCTCCTGCACAGGCGCGCAAACACAAATGCTCTTACATGTTCATCTGTACACGCATGCACACCCGTATGCACAAACACAAAAACACACACGTATATAATGGTCACAGATCGAGCCAAGGTTTGTATAGAGACATTTAGAAAGTCATAGATGAAGTCCATTTGCTGACCACAACTTGATATTCTGTGACCTTTAAAGTTCACAATTGACATATTGGATACATATTGACATATTTTAATGACTTGTATCACCATAACTGCTTCAGAGCTCAGGATTGTGTTACAGAAGGTCTTGTAAATGTATGTAAACTTTTATTTAGTGACCTTGACATTGATTTTAATTGATTCAAATGTCAAACTTCACATGAAACTTTCATAACTTGTATCATCGCTGTAAGACTGCTTGCCGGTAAGCTACAGGGCTCTTGGTCCTGTTTTTTCAGTCTTTCATTAATATCTCAAACTGTCTGATAACTTTTTGTCTAATTTGTTGTGAGCCTTTCTTATTATGTTCTGAATATCCCTTGCGAAAATGAGAAAATTCTACTTCCTGGTTTTTGAGAAATTCAGTATTTTGGACTTAGAAAATCAGCGTTTATGCTCATTTTTTCAGTCTTTCATTAATGTGTCATATGTGTTAATATTGCAATACTTTTCAAGGATTTCTGAAATTAAGTTATGACATGGACATTTCAGTCATCCTCAGTGGAGCTCTCTAGGCCGACAGGCCTCTTGTTTATCTTATGGGGCTTTCTATGGAAATTTGAGGATTAAAGCACTATTTTCAGCTTTAGGCAAGAGATATGAAGAATGTAAGCTTGTTGCCATCGCCTATAATCAAAGAAGAAGAAAAGTACCTTCTAGGTTTTGACTTACAGTTGAACAGATTTACTATGTTCAAAGTTGTGAGCATGTGCTGTAATTGTGACACTGCTCCTAACATCTCGAATGCATAAGCTGCGAGTGTGCAATGTTCATTACTGCACATAGAGGGCAGCATCTGTTCTTGAAGTTCCTGGAGAGTGTCAGGGGATCAGAGTGACTGTTGGAGGGACCTTAGATCCTGTTCAACCACATGCCAGTGTTAATCTCTCAAGGTCAGAGCTAATCTGCCTTAACTGCTGCTGGACAGCCAACACTTCCCTTGGGGATTTAAATAGAGCAGTCATGGACCTTGTGCACCCGTAACTCTCCAAACTCACCATCCAACTGAACATAATGTACACACACTCATATACTAACACATACTTACAGTACACACAGCGTGCACACACATGCACACAGGAAGTTTATACTGGGCTGTGGTCTCAGTTTCCTCATTGTGTGAATGATACTCTGGCACAGGGCGACTGTATAGCCCTTGAACGAAGATGAAGGGGGGGAAAATCTGTACTCTTCAGGTTTAGAACCATTTGTCAGTGCTGACATTTTCAACATATCAAGCTTCCTGGAGTTTATATGGGAGTAAACAGGAGTGTTTCACTCTGTTGCCCTTCTCTCTCTCTCTCTCTCTCTCTCTCTCTCTCTCTCCCTCCCTCTCTCCCAGCCACCCTCTTCATCACTCTCACTCTCTCTCTGCCTGTCTGCATCTGTTATCACGGCCTTTATCTGTGCGTTATTCTCTTCGGTAGCCCTGCGTTGCTGTAATCTCTGACTTCAACGGCATCTGCCAACTTGCCTCGGTCTGTTTGTCCTCTCGCTGAAATGCATTATCACCGGGGGGGGGGGGGGCGCTTATGGAAAGGGCTCTTCTCTGATATTGGTGTTGTTGTATAAGTCTCACCTTTGTCTCATGAGAGCTGCTGCACTCGTACTGGAATTTCTTCACCCTTGTCCAGTCTACCCTCTTACCCTTCTCCGTGCCTATAGCCTTCCTGTCTGACACGGAGTTACAGTTAAACCTCCCCTTTGTGGGTTATGGGACGGTTTATTTCCCCTGAGTGGACTGGCTGATAAAGCCATTCTGTGCTAATTACCTTTAAAGTGAGTCCACAGGCAGTGGTTTACTGTGCTCTATTCAATATGCAGTGCAAATCAAAAGTTTGAAATCGCACCACATTTTTGCTTTTGATGGAAATCGATACAAAGCCTCATTATCTACTGCCATTACTCCAGTGTAATAACATCACATTATATCCCATCCTTATGTAACTGTGCTATATGTGCTATTTTTGGTACACGAGAAAGTGCTCCCATCATATTTTTGAACTTTTGAATAATGCTGTATGTCCCTCTCTCCCAGGGTGGGACAAGAGGTTGACGGTCAGTTACTGTATAAGGTTTTGGTCTCCTTTTGGGACTTAAAAGGCCAGCTTTGCAGAGAAAAATAAAAACTAGTCCAAGACCAAATTAAATTTTTAATTAAACATCTCCATAGAAAACTAAATTTTAGTCCAGGAAAAGCCTTGAACTGTCTCCGTGAAACTGGTTCAAAATATTATTGATATTTCTTTTCTGCTAAATAAGAGAAACCAATAAGCCAATGTTGGTGGACCTGCATGAAAAACTTTTTGGAAATTTCCCGTGGGGCTCGGGAGATTTCACTTGTCAGGCTAAAAGTAGTTTGACATAAGCAAAGATCGTCTTCATGAGAGAAGAAATTAGATTTTTAGTCTCATAACAAGACTAAAACAGTTCTTCAGTTGGGCTCTTTTTGTTGTGTGAGGCTCTTTACATGCTGTTAGTGCCCTCTGAGGAGGGGTGACTGAGTTCACAGGACACAGTTGTGCTTTAATAATGGATAAGATGGTGGAGCTGGAGAGAGAACACAGGCCGCGGCCGCTGAGGCCTCCCCAGAGTGACACCTGAGAACGGAGCTGAGTGGGGTACAGCGCTGAGCTGCTGTCGGCTCCACTGCCATCAAAGAGACGCCGCAGTGAGGGAGTGTCATTATCACAGATGTGTAATGGAGATCTTCCGATGAAGCTCTGTGTGTGCGTGTGTGCGTGTGTGTGTGTGCGTATGGAAATTTCCTGTCCTACTGGATGTGTCTGAAAGCAAACGGTCAGACCGCATTTGTAATTCTCAGAACTCTGTGCATTAAATTGCCCGTTGTTAATATCAAGTGCAGCATTTATTGTATGCGTAATTTGGTTCACGCCTGAGGTTTGCGGAGATGGATGGCTGGGCTGAAAGCTAGTGCTTAAATCTCAGTATTTGGGAGAGTCAATATATTAAACTATATTAAAATATATTATATATTTTAAATATATTAAAAATATATTGGCAGGCCAATATATTAAAGGAAAAAGCACTATGTTGGACATGGGCACCCATGCTCTTTGAATATCTATAATGGCATCGAACCTTAAAAACCCATATCTGTCAAGGTGTGACTGCTTTATGTATGCTTTTATGTGTATTTGCATGTGTGTGTGTGCAAGTGCAGACACATGCACCTATATGTGGTGCATGTATGCATGATTCTACACGTGCTTGTGTGCACTTGTGTGTTTGCACATGTGTGAGTGTGTGCATGTGTGGTTGCGTGTACATGACTGTGTAAATGTGTGAGCGCTTGCGCTATGATTTACTGGATGGGCTCAGAAAGCAATAAAGCTGGATTTATGAGAGGGTGGTGTGTTCACCAAGGGCATCAGTCTTGCTCTGTTTGCAGACGATATTGGACATTAATCTTTCAGATGCCCTGATGAAAATGACAGCTTCTCCCCTCCAGACTCAGGATGACTCCTTCCCTGCAGCACTCACTCAGATCTCTTGAGGATGAGTGACAGAAGTTTCTAAGATAGAGACTGGGCACTTGGGAGCAGAATGTTATGACTATTAAACTCCCATTCCCAGGACTGTAGATGTGGTGTAACTTTCTGCTAAAATGATGTGCATACAAAAAAGAAGAATAGCACTGTTTTGTAAAAAAAAAAATCAATATTTGTAGAACCGTCGGTACAAAAGACTGCTCGCAGTTTTTGCTTTGTAAGTCAATTGAAACTTTGCTTACAAGCTCAAGACTAGTCATTTGACTTTCCTGTTTGCCTAAATTGCCTGTTTACTCAACAGCATGTTTTAATCCAAGAGCAGGGCATCTTATCCTTACCCGACTGACTGAAAATGTTGGTTCTATCTTACTCTCTTATTCGATCTTAAAATTTCATAGCATTGTCGGCCGAATTTGTATGACCTCCTCTGGAGGTGTGTGTGTGTGTGTGTGTGTGTGTGTGTGAGAGTGAGCGAGTACGAGTGTCCATAAGGTTCCTCTGCTCACTCTCCTCTGTCTGACATTCGTCCCAACCTCTGTCTTTCAGGACCGCCTTTTCTTTGTTATGGAGTTTGTGAACGGGGGTGACCTCATGTTCCATATACAGAAATCCCGCAAATTCGATGAGGGTCGGGCGCAGTTCTACACAGCAGAGATCACCTCCGCCCTCATGTTCTTGCATTCCAAAGGCATCATCTACAGGTGGGTATTGTAACCTGAACTTCGCAGAGTGTTGGCGATTTAGGGGCTGATCACACCGAACGTGCTTTATCGGTGTGGAAACGCGAGGCGCCTCTGACCTGTTTTTTTTTTTTTTTTTTTTTTTTTAGCCCATGTTGTAAAAAGGCGCTGGACGTGTCTTTTCTGTGTTGCTCAGTAACGTTCCTGTCACTCATCTTTGCAAACATTCTGAAATTAACCGTTTCAACGAACTAGTGAGCAAACTGATTTCAGGTTTTTTCACATGATTGGACAGCAGGGAAAAGACTGACAATGACGTGAAGTGCCTAAAAAGGCGCCCCAAAATAGGACTGTGTTTGATACGAGGCGCCTGGGGCGCTTAAATGCAAGGCGCCTGGTGCACAAAAGCGGCGTCCAGTATGCGTCTAAGCATTACCTCCGCCAAGGAGGTTATAAAATCACCTGCGTTTATTTGTTTGTCTGTTTGTCTGTTAGCAGGATTACTCAAAAACTACAGAGCAGATAATCATGAAAGTTGGTACACAGGTGTATCTTCATCCAAAGAAGAACTCATTAAATTTTGGTGGCGATGTAGATCAAATTCTGGATCTGGCGGAGGTCAGAAATCTCTGATTGCTCTTGTTGAGAATATTAACAAAGGGCGCCCCACGCCGATAAAGCGCCTTCGGTGTGATCGGCCCCTAAATCATCACAACTGAACACACTTCCTTGGAACAATATCTAACAGCACCATGCTAGTTCTTTTAAGAAACACATGTTCTGTTTGACTATAAAAATCACCTTTTATACATTCTACTTTTGTTCTTTATTTGAATGTCTAATCCAGAACACATAGGCCAGCGCATTCTGGTATGCAAACAGTATGTTACGCATGAAAAGGTGGAATGCCCAACATTCTGGACAATGTATGTGAATAAATAATCCTTGCCTAGACCAGGGATTCCCAGCTCGGTCCTGGGGCCTCCCTGTGTATGCTGGTTTTTGCTCCACCTTGGTTTGCAATCATAGGATTTCAACAAGCTGTTAATTTGTCTTAATTAGGTGAATTTTTGTTCAGAGCAGCAATTTATCCTCTCTTGACAAACAGTATTTTGACAGATATGCATACAAAGTGAGGAATAAATTCCACATCCACATTGCAATATATAAGTAACAACTGCATAAAAAGAGGGAAAAAATGTACCCAATCAAAGGAAAAAAATCAATGGGTTCCTAACTGGTGACACTGTGGGCACATGGTTGCAAAAACTAGCAATTTACTAAACAAGCAAATGACAGAGTCAAACCTGTTTTATGTTGTTTTTGTGATTGAGTGCATGCAAATTATTTTGAAAGAACTCCAATCACCTGTCTTCAGCAACCTAATTTGGAGGTTCCTGATTTTCTCAGTACCTGAGTTAATCTGTTTGAAAATGTTATCACCTGAAATTGCTTGCCACACAGAAAAAAAAAAAACTTGATATGCAAGGGTCTTTTATTCAGTCTTTTATTCTTCATGGCACAAATGGATATTTTTACTAAAATTTGGCATAAAACAGCAAATAACATATTTAAACACAAAATTCACCCAATTTGGACAAATTAACAGCTTGTTAAAGTCCTAATATGGCAATTATGGTTGGGACAAAAACCAGCATACACAGGGAGGCCCCAGGACCGAGTTAGGGAACGCCTGGCCTAAACCATTTCAGTTGTGACTAACAAATACTGAAGATGGACACTTGAGTCTAAAATATCTTCCTCTGCATGAGCACAAACTATATGCCTTAGTGCTCCTTTTAATAGTTGGGTACTGCTAAGTTTTGAAGATTGGACTGATATGGTAAGAGGTCCCTTGTTCAAAGTAAATATAGAAAGGTGCTGTCCCACTGCTGTCTACTTCTCTAATGTCTCCTACAAGACTTTGGCATGATAGGTAGTAACCAAGTGTTCTTTTTTGTGTTATCTATTTATTTTGGTCATGATGGATGGAGCTTAAGTTTTTGACACTTTCCTGACACTTTTGAGCGATGTCTGCAATACCCTAAAGAAGTGTGGGGGAGAGATAATAATCTGTTTATTGAGGAATGAAATCTTCATTCTATTAACCAAATAAAGCTAGCTAAAATCGCTCATCTAAACCACATTTTATGAATGCGTGTTCGTGCAAATAGTGGGACTCTCACATTTCTCCTGGAAGCGTTTACCTTTTGTGCCTTTTAATGTCTGTAAAAGGGAGCACCCATTTGATTGGATATAAAATTATGTGCAAAATTCTGTCCAAAATAAAAAAAAAAAAAATCATGTAGATAAAGGATGCTATCCATGGCACCAACTAATACCAAAGGCCATAATCTGCTGTAATTCCATTTCAATTTGTCCATTTCCAGGTTGTTTAATTGGAAGCTTTGTTGTGAATTGAGAACTGTTGACCCATATGAAAAATATCAGCTGCACACAATTAGCTAAGCAAGTCCCTTGCATGAGAAAACCTTTCTTGTATCCTTCCTCTAGTCTGCACCTTAATCAAACTTTTCAAAGATTACTCTCTGAGAATGTGTTGAAATTTCAATGTGCATCAATGCCTGAAATTCCTCTTTCAGACTTCCTTTTCCATTTCTGATCATTTCTTTCATTAACTCACTTCACTTTTCAGAATGTTTTGCAACTGTCCTTTACATGTATTACTGTAATACAGCAGCAGTGTGTGTAGTGAAATGGAGGTGTGTAAAAAGCAGTGGAATTAGGACATTGAGACTTTTAAAGAAGAGGCTCATCAGGAGGCTTCACTCTGACTTGTAACTGACCGGTATAAAACTCTACTGTCTCCTGTTGATATGATCAAAACTAAGAAAACAAATTTGGCTCTGACTGGGTCCATCGAATGTTTTCAGGTTGATTTCCTGGAATGCAGCTGGATACTAATGTCAACAGGAGGTAGACCTCCAGAGGCCAGCAGTGGATCTGATCATGAGTAAACAAAGAAAATTAACATTTGGCAAGCGTGAAGAATTCTTGGAAAATATTGGTCCTGAAAATTCGGCTAATTTCAGCTTGGATTCCTTGATAGTTTACGTGCTTTAAGCTGTGATTATCATACATCTGTGGGGTCAAAGCAAGTCTCAACCTGGACAAACCTTGTCATCCTGGCTGTGAAGCTGGGCGACCAGCCAACTATATAGGCTGGTCAGCTGATGAACAAGAGACCTGTCAACATGTAGGTTTTCATGTCAACCCTAATTTGACATGCCCGATTTTTGTAATGAGAGGCGAAATAAGCACTTAAGTGTTCAAATGTGCTTTGTTATGGTTGGCCTGAAAAATTACAAGGAAGCTAGTCTTTCAGAGCTGGGTTGGGCAGCCCTGCCTTTGGCCAACATGCAAGTGTAGTCCTGTTTATGAATTGAAGCTTCGATCCCGTTGGCAGCGAGTGATGTCAATTTTTTTTCAGTGAGCCATTTGTCTTTTGGCCACGCGCTACAGCATGAAGCCATAATTTAAAAAATGCTGTGAGGTTGTGCTCGGAAATATCACTGCACCCCAGAAGTCATTTTGAAGTTCGATTACATCCTGCGAGCACAGAACCTTTGGGAAGGATATGCGATTTCAGCTTTCATAAACTGGGTATTTTATAAAGACCAATCGTCTTTGTCTGTTGGAACTTAACTATCTCCCTACCAGAGGCATGTTTAGGGCCTGGCTATTGGGCTATAGCCCTGGGTCTTTTTTCTCCAGCTCGGGTCATTTTTCACTGCCAAAATATTAAATATGAAATTTAACTTTGGGCTCATACAACCACTGAATCTTTGGCCTATATACTGATTTACTCCCATCTACTCAACTGCGACTCTTCACTTCAGTACTTAAAAAAAGTAAAATCTCCATCCCAAAGGTTACAAATCGCAACAGATGTGCTGCTCTATCCATTCTGACATTTCTGCCAACTGGTGAACATCACCATGACTTTTATCTTATAAGATTTCATTTTAACTCAAATATTCAATAATAATGCAACGTATTTCCTGGAATATGGTTGTTCATTAATCATTTTGTGGTGAACACAGTACTGTAAAAGGCACAGATTAAACTAAAATCTATGTTTTGTCAGCAGTGCCTGTCTGCCCCTCCCCTGCCACTGTTGAAGTTGACCTTCTCCCCACCTGGCATTACCAGCAACATTTGAGTGCACCCAGCTAACTTACTCAGATCTAGCCTAAACAAATTGCATGGGGATCTGATGCTTGTTCAGGGTAGAGGGAGAAACAGTGATGACACTGATATAAATTTTATTCGTCACTCAGGAGAATCTATTTATCTATCCGGAGAATAGGTAATCTGTATGAAACATTGTTTGTGTGTGGGACATGATTAGTTTGGATTATCTCCATTGAACTTGATGAAACTTTCCTGTGGTGGCGAGCTATGATGTGTAACTTACATTAGCTTGATCTTAAATTATGCCTGGTACACACTAGATGATGTTCAAATCTTTACTGATTTTTAAAAAAACATGGGAGACCACTCGCACAATGGCAGATTTTATTGGTTTTTACTAATTTAATTGCACAGACCGGACTATTCAATCAAGGACCTCACACTTTAAGTTTTAGTAATATACTATTTGAGAATGGCGATTTCACAGACTTCAAGGAACTGGCGTGATTGGAGAATTATTCTGAACAACTGTCAGTTTGAGTTTTTTTTTTTTTTTTTTTTGAAAAATCAATAAAAAATGGTGATCTAAAGGAATATTTCCTTGATTTCAATTATTGGAGAGCTTTAATGCAGACACTATACCACTTAATGGATGCATTAAACTGATATTAAGACATGGCATCGTCATAGTATTTTGTACACTGTTTACTTTTGTGGTTTATTTATAAAAAAACTGAGCTGTCTTGACACTCCAATGGCCCTCGTATAGCTGTCAGCCACAGTCTCACATGTCAACGGCAAAGGTTACGAGCACAGATTTATGACCTCTCTAACATTTGCGGACGGTTGAAGTAATCATGCAGATTTGCATGCATTGTTGTAGACCAGCATGGCCCACCCGGGGCCTGGAGAGCCACAGAGTGTGATGGATTTTTTCACCACCCTATATAGACCTAAGAAACAAGGTTACATAAATTAAGTGTGGAATGAACTGCTTGAATTGATCAATCAAGTGCAGAGTTACAGAAAGACCCAGCACTCCCTGAGGTTTCTCCAGGACCAGGGTTGGCCAGCCCTTGCTGTAGACTTCGACGTGCTTTGGGTATTGGGGGGGAAAATACAGAGCTCTTGAGGTAATCTTTAGTACTCTTACCCCCCTTCTCATCGGATTGAATTGGCTTCCTGATGTTTCACTCTGTGAGTGTGATTCTCATTACTTGTCATAATGGAAGTCACAGTTCCACCATATTTCCTGTCCATATTCAAGCCCTGTTTCCCCATGACTCTGCTACCCCTGAGCCACTAACTGTCCCCTTCCCTGCACTGCTGATCCTTACACTCATGAGCAACGCATCCATGTATTATGAAACCCTCTAATTCTTGATTGGAGTTCCAGGGGGGCGGAACCCAGTCCAAGCGTGTGAGGGAGGCAGGAATACGCCCTGAACAGTTCACCAATCAACAACAGGGCACACACACACCTTTTACTCACGCACTCATTCTTGAGGGCAGTTTAGATTCTCAAATCATTACATTCATAGATGGATGTCTTTTGACTGTTGGAGGAAACCAGAGTGAGGACAACTCAAACTCCACTCAGGGAAGTCCTTTCACTTTGCAGCCCTTACGCTGATAGCTGCTTATATTGCTGCAACTCCGCCACCTTTGCAAGCAGTCTAAAGGCGGCAAATTAATTAAACTCCACTCCTGAACATGGAATGCCATGTACTTGTTCAAATCATGGTATTCTTTGTGGTTTTAGGTTTGTTGTTCAAGGGCTTGTAATGGATGTAATCTGTGTTTGTGTTATCCCTATCTTTGGCACCTGCTTCTCATAGTTGAATTTTGTTCATGCTTGAATGATGTTATGCCTGTCCTTGCTGAAATGAGAATGTTGTAAGTCGAGTCCAGCATTGTCACTCATATGAGTGAATGCAAGTGAATTCACTTATATTTTCTACATGGAAAGGTGGTTTGGAGAAGCATCTGTTAAATGAATGTTCGGTGGAGGGAAGAGAAACTAGTCTTTACTGTTGTGCTATGGCTCGATGGTCACCTTCTCTGCGTTGTGTGCCGCCTGAATGAGAAAGTGGCTCTGAGACCAGCAGCCGAATGCGCTTCTGCAGTCAATCTGAGGGAAAAGAAGGGTCGCATCTATCCTTCATTCCTGCGCCATTATTAGAAACCAATAAAACTGCTCAGCTTTGAATGCTGGGAGGTGAATGCTTGGACTTCAACTGCCTGTTTTTCCTCTGCAGGTTAAAAATATGCCCATCAGCACAGTGAAACCAGTGAAACATCATACTACTATACACACCCTACAATATGTCACGTTGCTGCTCTTGAAATGTTCTCAGCTGGGAGTGAGCCTTTGAGAAATCAGGTTGGGCTGGAAATGTTCCACTTGATGAACCCAAATATGAAGTTAAAGGCTCATTGATTGGCTTTTAAAATAAATGCAGTTGTTTGTTTATGGTCAACCAGACACAACAGTGCCTCTGTTTTCAACTGATCCAGGTGGGAAATAAATGCAATTCACCAGGCTACAGCAGTTCATTGACCCACTGATTAGAATGCCATGTATAGTGACCCTTGCTTTATAAGGTGGGTCATAAGAGATGGTGGGGTCTTTCATCATTGGCTGGTCAGGTTAGTTCATGTATTCCCTTGTAAGGTCACAGTTCACACTTTTGGAATACCCTTTATTTTATGTTCTGATTGACAACAAATTGGCTCAACATTGTCTTTAGGACATTGTGTTAATGCATTTAGCTATGCTGAATACATTCACAGCATTTACAGCTTTTGCTGATTTAAGGTAATTGGGAGAAATGCTTGCAGCACAAAAGCTATTTTGATTATCTGCACTTATGTGCCATTTTTCTTCTGTACAGTGGATCAGAAAAATTCGTTTACAGTCTCTGGAAATCAAATCAAGATGCAAATTCAGTCATTTTTTGTCCTTCCCTTACATGCGGATCCATTCCTAAGTAATGAACGCTCTGCAAAAAACAAAAATGTCTTTTTTAACATGTATTGTGTCAACTTTAATTTTTATCTCTGTTACTTTTTGTGCTGATGAAGTCAGTTTTTCTCTTTTCAAGATTAACCAATGGGGTAAGATAATGTTATTTGTTCAGCATGAAACAAACTAGCATTTTCTACCTGAGAGAATAAAAGTAGTCAAATATTATTGCTGCAAGGCCATTGGTGATTCTTAGGTCGTGCACCATAATAAGTGATATTTGTGTATTTTAGCCTGATGTCACTGGTGTCCTCAATTGGTCCTAATTTTTGTCTCCTTTTCTGTTTTTTCACTTTGAACTCCAATACAAGGGTGCTCAAATAATTTATGGTTTTTTTTGTAGGAGTTTCTCAGAAATGATTTATTTAGGAGGACCAGTTTGACGCACCTTGTTTATGCACAGAGTACGCATTTAAGCCTCTTAATTCAGGGAGTTTCCCTACAAACAAAGATCAGTGTAAGCAGTCTCTAGCTGTGGCCCTGGCAGAGCGGTCTCTGTGCCTTGTCTCTCCGGCACTCTCCGTCAGTTTAAGTGCATTGGAGCCTCATCTGTAATCTTCCGTTCCTGTTCAAAGGCAGTCTGTGTGTGTACACGTCTACATGTGCGTGTGTTTGGTGTGCAATGTTTTCCAGTGAGGTCACCCATGGCACATGTTTTAAAGAAGCTTCACAGGAGCTGTTTCTACCACTGAGATCTAAAACTTTTTAAAATATCATAGGAGAGGCGGCCGGTCCCTCATACCCCCAAGGCTTCCTGCGGTCCCTAGTCTTGCCCCTAGCAGGCAGAGACATTATTGAGATTTTTTTTGTGTGTCTCTTGCGCAGGTTTATTTATCTTCCCAAAACAGACCCTGCTGCCGGCTGTGACCTCTTTTATTGTGAGAGTGGAGAGTGACATGGAGAGATAATGATGTTTGGAGCCATCTGAGCCAAACCCATTTGATAAAAAAATTCTGTATCTTCCCAGTTCTTTTTGATTAAGATGAATATACCATACCTTGATGTGTGTGTGTGTGTGTGTGTGTGTGTGTTTGTGTGTGCATGAGATGTGAGTTTGTTTGTGTGTGTGTGTGTGTGTGTTTGGCTTATATGCCAACTGTAATTTAACTGTGTGGGTGGGGGTTTGGCATACTGTACAGCTGTATTGTATTGAGCTTTACTTGTGATGGATTGTGCTCTTACGTCTTTCCTTTCCTCCCAACCATTATATACTGCAAAAGGCTCCAGACTCTTGTGACCCTGACTTGGTTAGATATTTGTGGGATGGACTGTGACACATTGGGCCTCATGCAGCAACATTCTCTTAAAATTCTCTGATATTTTCTCTTATGTTTTTGTGAAGAGGAAGAATAAGAGAAGTCAACTCCTGATTCCCCAAATGCTCTTACCATCCAAATCTGCTATTACCGATGTGTGCTAGATTATGAATCCCACTTGATCGTAAACTGGAGGTGTGTGGCCGATTGTTTGTTATCAGCATAGATAATGCCCACTGAACACCATATGAGAGCAGATGTTCTGCTGTATGCAAATTGCTGACTTTGGCACAATAATTGGAGAGATGCCACTGGAAAAGAGGTTTGAAGAAGAATTTTAGCAGCAGGGAAAATGAAGTACTGTTCAATCAACTTAAAGTACAAACTAAATGTGAACTTCCACAGTTACTGTATAGTCCTAAATGGGATCAATTGACCAATAGTGTTTTTAACCACAAATTAAATAATCCAATAATTAAAATTCCTTTAAAACGTAATACAACCTCAAATCAGAAAAAGTTGGGGCAGTTTGGAAATTGCAATTTGCAATTTTTTTTCAATGTTTCATCATAGATGGTCTGAACGAAATATATTTCATGTTTTGTGAGGTCAGTGTCATTTCTTTTTCATTCAGGCCATCTACACATTGAGAAAAAAGTTGGGACAGAAGGGAAGTTGGTACCATATTGAAGTGTAGGATTGAATAATGATGTGATATGAATCAGGTGGTGTCAACAGGTAATTCTAGTCATGATTTGGTACAAAACCAACACCCAGGAAAAGCTAAGACCTTCAGCAGCAAAGATGGGCCGAGGATTACCAGTTTGCCGACAAATGCGCGAGAAAATTATTGAACTGTTTAAGAACAATGGTCCACAAAGAAAAATAGAAGAGATTTGAGTATTCCATCCTCTATTGCGCATATATATGTAAAATATTCAAGGAATCTGGAGGAATTTCAGAGTGTAAAGGGCAAGGGCACAAAGCTAAACTGAATGCCTTTGATCTGCAGTCCCTGTGACGGCACTGTATCAAGGACCAACATTCATCCATAACTGGTATAAACACATGGGCTCAGACTTACTTTGGGCTCTAGTTAGGAAAAAAACTTTGATCAAAATATGAATTATTGGAAGCTATTATTTGACAACAATGAAAGAGCACATTAACGCACACCACGATAAACAAACAACAACCGGATGCTTCTTTTCTTGGCTCGACACAATTTGCCGTTGGCCATAGTGGACCGCTTTTCGGAGCTTCTGCTCATAATGCATACGGACCATATAGACTGAATTAAACAAGGTACGGTCTGCGCAATTGCCAAAAGTGTCAGTTGCATACGAGCAAATGCAGAACAAATTATCAAGAAGAGCTTGAATCCCAAGGCTGCACAGCATTAGCTATAACTGGACGTCACCCTTATCTCTTGTGATATGCAACTGGAATGATAAGAATATGGATAAGAGATTGGCAATTTTGTTCAACACTTTCACAGTATGGAGTGCAGTCGAGGATAGCTGCCATTCCCGCGTGTAACATTGATTCAAGCGTAGCAATTTTCAGTGTCCTGGATGAGGCTTTGAAATTCTTTGTTTTTATACTTACATAGAAAGCTTTTTACGCTATAACAGAAAGTAATGCAGGTAGGAACCCGGAGAGATTGACGTGTGTGCTATTATGCATTTTTTTTATGTTTCTAAAATGTAAAATATGTGTTTCCATGCATTGGACATACGATTTGTGGACTGTGTAAATGGGATGTTTTCCTCTTATCTTTGTAAGGGTGCTCTTGACCACTCGTAATATTTTCTCTTTCTTAAATGAAGAGCAAAATTAAGAAAACAGTGGTGATTCCCAGAAGTCAATGAGTACTAAAAAAAGAGAAAATTGTGGATATGCACAAAAATAAGAGAAAATTTGTTTGTATATCGCTTCTTGCATAAGGGCCCATTGTTCATAGTGTTGTGTGTGTGTGTGTGTGTATGTGTATGTGTGTGTGTGGTCCTGTTTTGCCATGCTGTTGATTGTAATTTAATTTTGTACTCATGATTTTAAGTTTTGTGTATCACCTGCAAAGACACATTCTCAGCCTTGGCCGCACTCAGTGTTTGCTAAACTAACAGTAGATTCCAGTAAATCTTGACAGTTGGCTGTTCACAGTTTCCCATAAAATCCTACATGTGCATGAAAGCCCCATTTTTCTTTTGTGGAAGGCTAAATATTGACATTGCCTGTTCCACTTAAACTAAGCCTGTCATTTGCCATTCTGCTCCTGTCAACTGGCACTTAAAGTTCTGTACCATACCATGTATGAACCAAATGTGGGAAAATGTGTCCTCCTCAAATACCTTTCCCATATGATTAATAATCAGCAAACTGATAATTTTAGCATTTATAATAAGAACTACAACCCCAATTCCGAAATAGTTGGGACAAAGCGTAAATTATGAATAAAATCAAAACGCACTGACTTTCAAATCACACCAGCCAGTATTTTATTCACAATCGAACGGAGATAACATTGCAAATGTTGAAACAGAGAAATTTTACAATTTTATCCACAAAATGAGCTCAATTCAAATTTGATGACGGCTACAGGTCTCAAAAAAGTTGGGACAGGGGCCTGTTTACCATGGTGTAGCATCCCCTCTTCTTTTTAACACAAAGTGGAGGTGTCTTTGAGGAGACAAGTTTCTTGAGTATAGCCATTGGAATTTGATCCCATTCTTGTTTAATACAGGCTCCCAGCTGCTGGAGAGTTTTGGGTCTCCCTTGACAGACTGTTAGTTTAATTATGCGCCAAATGTTCTCAATCAGGGAAAGATCAGGACTGCAAGCAGGCCAGTTCAGCACACGGACTCTTCTACTTGGAAGCCATGCTGTTGTAATAGCTGCAGTATGTGGTTGTGCTTTGTCCTGCTGAAATACACAAGGCCTTCCCTGGAATAGATGTCATCTGGAGGGGAGCATATGTTGCTCTAAAACCTTGATATACCTTTCAGCATTCATGGTGCTTCTTAAAACATGCAAGTGTCCCACACCATCTGCACTAATGCATCCCCATACCATCAGAGATGCTGGCTTTTGAACTGAATGCTGATAACAGGAGGGGTGGTCTTTCTCCTCTTTTGCCCGGAGGACACAACGCCCATGATTTCCAACAAGAATGTCAAATTTGGACTCGTCTGACCACAGGACACTTTGCTACTTTGCTACAGTCCATTTTAAATGAGCCTTGGCCCACAGAACGCGGCAGCGCTTCTGGATCATGCTCAACAATGGCTTCCTTTTTGCATGATAGAGTTTTAGGTGGCATCTGTGGATGGCACAGCGGATTGTGTTTACAAATAGTGGTTTCTTGAAGTATTCCTGGGCCCTTATAGTGATGTCAATGACAGAATCAATGCCGGTGAATGATGCAGTGGCGTCTGAGGGCCCGAAGATCACGGGCATCCAGTAAAGGTCTTCGGCCTTGTCTTTTTTTACAGAGATTTTTCCAGTTTCTCTGAATCTTTTGATGATGTTATGCACTGTCGATGATGAGACCTTCAAAGCCTTTGCAATTTGACTTTGAGGAATATTGTTTATAAAGTATTCCACAATTTTTTTTACACAAGCCTTCACAGGTTGGAGAGCCTCTGGCCATCTTTACTTCTGAGAGACTCAGCCTCTCTAAGACATCCCTTTTATAGCCAATCATGTTACACACCTGATGCCAGTTAACTTAATTACTTGCTAAATGTTCTTTCAGCTGATTCTCTTATATATTAATTGCTTTTTCATCCCTTTTTTTTGCCTGTGTCCCAACTTTTTTGAGACCTGTTGCAGCCAGAAAATTTGAAATAAGCTCAATTTATGGATAAAAATGTTAAATGTCTCAGTTTCAACATTTGAAATGTTATCTATGTTTTATTGTAAATAACATATTGGCTCGTGATCTGAAAGTCATTGCATTTTGATTTTATTCACAATTTGCACTTCGTCCCAACTATTTCGGAATCGGGGTTGTATATTACACACTGTATTTTCCCTTTGAGAGCTTCGTTTAACATATTTCCTATGACTGTAAGTTTTCTGTGGTGACAGCTTATCTGAAACAACGCTCTAAATTCATCACTTATCTGATTTTTCATGGCATCAGGAAGTCATTCATTTTCCTCATACAGCTGCCAAAGGAACCACTGCTACTTAAATAATTATGAACATTGGTCATTTTTCACGTAGTTGCCTAAAGCAAGACAAGTAATCTCTGAAGCCGTAAGTTTTCTCCTGCAGAAATTTGAGAGACTTTTGATTGATATTGTTTGCTGGAGCAGGCAATAGAACACCCACTTATGTTGGGCCTTGAGGAATTGAGTTTGAATCTCATTTGGTTTCCTGCTGCCGTGCAATCTAAATGTAAAAGGCCCATTAAGCCAGCTCTGTTCAGTTGGACCACATAATGGGACAGTAATGCAATATGCCCAGAGTGCCAGTCTGTGTTCTCTAGTCAGGAACTTAAAAAGGTCATCTCTGTCCTCCATGTTCCAGAGACCTGAAGTTGGATAACGTGCTCCTGGACAAAGATGGCCATTGCAAGCTGGCCGACTTCGGCATGTGCAAAGAGGGGATATTTGAGGGCGTGGCCACCGGCACCTTCTGCGGCACCCCGGATTACATCGCCCCCGAGGTAGGGATTTCGGACAATTTCAATCTCACTCTTTGTGTAATTTTGATTCTTTCACATCTGCCTTACTGTCTGTCACTCTTCGTTTCATGTGTTTTCCTCCTCGTCCCATACTTAAAACATACGAGGCCTTATTCACTAAGAACATAAGCTAGTGCAAAATCTTTTGGCATACAATATTCACAGTGTACGACAGCACCAATGCAGCCTGGCTTTTTTGTGAATAGTTTGGCCCGGGGAGTGTTACCAGTGAAATCTAGGCCTGTAGGTCAAACTGGTGTGTTATTTCATATCCCTTACTCCAGACTTGCCTTCCTCTGACTGCTCAGTGCTTGCCCATGTTTGTGTTTGCGCACCTGGTATCGAAACTCGCCGGCACTGCCCCTTTCTGCTAGCTCGTAACTCTGCTGGCTGACAGCCACCGTGCTAAGAGATGTTGAGGGCGCAGCTTTAGTGTGGGCGTGTCTGGCATCACTTTGAGAAACCCGCATTGGAGCACTCTGAGGAGGGAGAGTTCTGGAATCCGGGTGGTGATTGGGGGGGGGGGGGGGGGGGGCTTATGGCCAATCCATTAGCGATATGACCTCATCGTTATAAATTACAGTTTCCAAACAGCCCAATGCTAACTGAATGACTTTGACTGGGAATGCAGTGTTCTGAGAGAGCGACTTGCTTTGCATTAAGCGACTTGGCTGCAATTTTTAAAAAGTACTGTTTGGGAGATGTTTTGGTCTCATTTCAGATTCCTGGCAGGGAGTCTTTTAGTGGAATTAGGCTAGAATAATCCTGTTGTTTGAGCAGTGAGATGTTAGTAGCTGGGAGACTTGGGATATGTGTGCTTGTGTGTGACAAAGTAAAAAGATAATACTCCTCCCTCAGATCCTGCAAGAGATGCTATATGGGCCATCAGTTGACTGGTGGGCTCTTGGCGTGCTGCTCTATGAGATGCTGTCTGGCCACGCTCCCTTTGAGGCGGAGAATGAGGACGATCTCTTCGAGGCCATCCTGAATGAGGAGATCGTCTATGCGTCCTGGCTGAGCATCGATGCTGTGTCTATTCTAAAAGCTGTGAGTCCCCCGATCGCCATGTCCCTCTGACACAGCCACTAAGGCACATTGCCACCCGTGTGTGTGTAAGCTGCCCCAGAATGGCTGCCACTGTCCAGAGAGTTACTGTACATTGTATGCATTCAGCAGATGGTCCTATCCAGAGTGACATCAACATACAAAGTGTATCGGCAGTCACAAAAATGCTGAAAAAAATTACATGTTAAGTGCCGGAATTGACCTACAGCGAATTGCCATTTTGTTTGGTTATGGTATACATACTCTCGTCAACCCCCTATAATTGGAGCCTCGTGTGCACCAAATGTGAACAGGTCGCGGGACAGGTCGTGCAACGGTTCGATTGCTGCTAATGCCATTATCTCCCTGTATGCTCCCAGGACTCAGGCTCTTGCATAACTATATTAAGGCAACATTTACTGCCATGGCCCAGGCTATAAATAATGCCACTCCCCTCTCCCCTGCCCCCCCGGTCAATGGGCCAGAGCAGGATCCAGTTCTCCAGCGTTAACATGCCCTCACTCACTGCTTATGTAAAGCCTGGTATTGCTGCATGGACAGCTCAGCTCTGTGCCGCTCCGTTCTACTCTGTCCCAGGGATTTAAAGATTCACAGCCTGCACAAGCTCCCACTGAGGCACTCTCTCTTCCAGTGCTTGGACTGTACATCCAACTGTAATTCAGTGTGGCAAGTTAGCGCGTATGTGCTACCCTTAAAAGTTTGGAATCGCTTGTGCTTTTCACATCGATTGTATCGGAAAAACTTTGTGTCTCGTCAAAGATAAACCATTAATAAACTCCTCAAGGCCTTTCTGGAATGGAAATTACCAACAAAAGAGTGGCCAGCTTAATTGCCTGCTTTAAACCTTATTGTGGGATCATCTGGATCTTAAAGATTTTGAAGTCAAAGACACAACTATGGATAATAATCCTGTCCATGTGGAAATCCATTGAGAACGATACCTTAGTAAAATTGATATTCTAAATGCCTGCAATTTGCAAAGGAGTGATTAAATCTCGTGGTGGATACTTAAATTAGAAATCACTAAAATGGATGGTCTTTATCATTTAAAACCTTTCTTCGCCCTGATTGCTTGAAATACTGAATAAAACATCTTAAAATACATTTTGTATGCATTCATATAATTTACTATTATAAAAAGGCTTTGATTGGATAAAAAAATAACCTCTTAAATGACAAGTGATTTCAAAGTTTTGAGCGGTAGTATATGTGGATAGTAGCTTGTGCTTTAGATGTTCAACCTAATGTTTTTGGGGTTTTTTTAATCTTTTTGCATTACTTGACCATGGCGTGGTGGTGATGCTCTGTGGTTCAGGGAGGATGGACCAGGGAGGGTTCATGACATGAACTGTTGACCTGTAGTGGCAGCACAGAATGTGTTCAGTCTGAGCCTTTCCAAAACCCACCTGAGCTCCTTTGAGTTGGTCTCTTGTGGAGAGAGCCGGGAGTGGCGCCCATGAAGCAAATCCCCCTTGTATCTACCACTGATTTAGGGGATATAGGCACAATGTAGAAATGAGGCGAGCCCCCAGTATTGGGACAAAATGGAATACCAACAAGTTGTTGTTACAGCATATGGCACTAGACACAAGAGACAGAGATCAACAGCCATGTGCCAGACAATCACAAGCTGTTGGTACTGTGAGATCTGTCAATGTTAGGATTACAGCACAATTTTAGAGGGTTGTAATTCCTAAATAACTGCATGAATTTCAGGATATTTACACTACAGGCCAGAATTTTGGAAGCACGGCCAATACAGGTCAAAAATTTGGAAGCAACTTCAAGTTTCTGTTCACAATGCCTTTCTTAAAAACCAGTATGAAATCTATGGATTCTGGGATGTATTTACTGCATGATTAGACTTTTCTTTCATTGATATGCACCATTTTCCTCTATTTACCTTTAGATACTGTATCTATTGATGTTACCAGACCATTGCTGAATAAATGTTAACAAAAGAAAGGAGGGGCTTAGTTTTTGGGTTGAGAAGAGTCACAACTTCAGTGAAAAAGTAAAAAACAAATCACAGTTTGCATTATTCACTTTATGTCATGGTTTACAGCCCACCGGATGCCAACGGCAATCCGGCGGTCACTAGGACCATGGGCCTCGTAATATGGGCCTGACAATTTGAGTAAAAATGTATTCTGATAAGTGACTCTTTATATAATAATCATGTTTATTTTTTTGCAAAGTATGCAATGAAACTATGATCTTTTTTGTACAAATTTGATCTTGCTTCCTAACTTTTGGCCTGTAGTGTACATCTGTATGAGGTGAAACTTGTTAATGTGGCCTTTTGTTACAGTTGCATCACTTTCTTTTCACGTACAGACCTGACACAGTAACTTTTTAAAACACGTGATTGAACTGCTCAGGTCCTCTTTAGGTGACAATGCATTGCTGAGCTCTGTGCCAGCCTGTGAAAGTTCACTGTCTCCACACTGCATAAATCATTCAGAGAAGTGATTCCAGCAAATGCTTTCTTTCCCCTGAGAGGACTGTCGAACGTCCTCAACCACCAGATCTCTCCTGAGTGGTATTAGTGTAAACGGCAGGGGTGAAGAGAAGCGGGAGTAAATCAGTGTTATCAGCACACACTCAAAATGTTGGGCTGCCTCCTCCCCAGATGTATATCTGATCATTCTCCCTTCCCCTCTTGCCCTTGCTCACTGTTGCATGAGTACTGTATCACGGGGGAGTCCAATCTTATCTGATAAGGGCTAGTATACGGGTGCTGGTTTTTGTCATAGCCCAACATCAACATGTCTGATTCCATTTATTGAGGTCAGTGTTTTCCAACCCTGTTCCTGGAGATATACCATGCTACTGCTTTTCACTGCAACCTCAGTCTAGAACACCTGACTGTTAATTCTCGCCTTAACGGGCTCTCTTGCTTTTGTGTGTGGCCTGCTTTGCCAGGGTTGAAGTGAAAAATTACAGGATGGTAGATATCCAGGAAGAGGGAGGGTGACCGCTGATAGCCTATAGGTCTAGGTGGTTGATCTGGAGAATCGGCTGTTGTTTTGCTGAGCTAAACTAAGAGATTGGACATCCCTGAATATGGAATAATGAGACACAGACCTGTAATTTAATTGTGGCCCCTGCACGAAGTCGGGCGGCTACTATGGATTCACTTGTGTCGTCTCTGCTGCCGCCACGTCCGCGTCCGTAGACATTTTCTTGTGGATGCTCTACAGGCTGTATTTTTTGACTGAGTACTTTCATATTTGGTATGGACATGTGTTGTACTTCACTTATGACACCTATTGATTTTGGTTGCCATGGCGACAGGATTGGCTGAATAATATGCAAATTAGTGGCAAAACATGGAGATTTTCTTGTGGATGTAGGACAGGCTGCAATTTTTCACCAATTACTTTCATATTTGGTGTGGACATATGTTACACTTCACTTACGACACCTATCGATTTTGGTTGCCATGGTGACAGTATTGGCCAAATAATGCACAAAAAAGGGGAGAAGCGGGCTTTTGGGGGCTACAGCCATGTGGTCGCGCCCGACCGGACTGTCGAGTTTTCCCACCCAGAAAGTTCAGCTCCAGTCCCCAGGACTCAGTGACCCTGCTGACTGGTTCACCTCCGTCCATCAGTGAACTGTGCATGGAGATGTTCCAACTCTTCTCCTTTCTTTGGGTTTGATTCTGTCGCTCCTCTCTTTAAGTAACATTAAACTTAATCGCAATTTTCAGCTTAAGTCAACTGCAAATGAAAGAACTGTCCCTTAGGTGTTACAAAATACACTGCCCAGCCAAAAAAAAAGTCACCACCTGGATTTAACTTAGCAAATAGGTTGGAGCCTTCCATTGGATAATTACTGCAGCGATTCAAATGTTTAAGCTGGCGTCATTTAACCCAAACTGATGGAGACAGCTGCTTCTTATTTCTTTAACAACCATGTCAGAAGACATATTCTGCGATTGTGGAAAAGATGTTACTCCGTTTCAGAAGGGTCAAAATATTGGCCTGCATCAAGCAAAGAAAACAACTAAGGAGACTGCTGAAACTGCTAATATTGGGTTAAGATCTGTCTAACGCATTATTAAAACCTGGAAGGATAGTGGTGAACTGTCAAGTTTGTGGAAGAAACTGGTCGGAAAGAAATCATGAATGAGCAGGATCAGAGATTACCAAAATGCTTGGTGAAGTCTCATCCTTAAAAATTGACACTAGAACTCATTGCTATGTTTTGTAGTGAAAGTAAGAGCATTTCCACACACAATGTGACAAGAACTTGCAGGATTGGGACTAAAGAGCTATGGGACTGCAAGAAAGCCAATTGTTAGTGAGGCTAATTGAGAAAAAATATTTCAATTTGCGAGGAATCATAAAGATTGGACTCTGGAGCAATGGAAAAAGGTCATGTGGGTTGGTGAATCCAGATTTAGCCTATTCCAGGGTGCGTCAGGGTAGGAAAGGAAGCCCATGAAGTGATGCACCCATTACGCATAGTGCCCGCTGTACATAGCACTGGAGGCAGTGTTATGATCTGGGGCCAGTCTGCTCTATGTTATAAAGACCTGTCATTCTTGGGAGACACTCTCTCACCTCCACGGCAGCAAATTTAGCGTTTGGTTTTTACTTTTTCACTTACACTGCCACACATCCATATGTGTACACATTACTGATGACAGACTTACACATTTTTTTCTGTTTTTTTTTATTTTATTTTTTATTTTGTGAATAAGTATGTTTGTACCCCTTGTAAAACTTGTCTGGTATCCCTTTTTGTCGCGGTCTTTGAGTTGGGCAGTGACAATATATGGACTCTGTATGGATAATTATTTTATTTAACGTTGATTTTGTCCAAAAGCTGTCTTTCTGATACCTTGTGCACCCTTTGAGTGCGCAAATGCAGTGCAGTACTGACAGCCTTTTTTGGTTGCACTTACTAGCTCATCCTGGCCGATGTTAGTGAAATTATTGCGCGCCATATATGGGTTTGATCGAGTCTGACCAGTTTTTGTGTTGTTCTTGGCTCAGTTTGGTCCTGTTGGCTATGATCCAGTTTCTGTTGCTGTGCTGAGTTGTATATAAACAGAGGGGCAGGTCATTCCAGTCTCCACAGAGAAAAACTGAAAGGTTAGATTTTTATGTCATTGCAAATCACCTGTTCTGTCTATGTACTTAGTTTGTCATGTTTTCATTCATTCATATTTGTGCACATGGTTTCTAAGATTGGAATAAATTAAAACTCTTTTTTTCCGGTCCCAACAATAGTTTTCAGCGATTAAAAATATGATCCTGTGCTTGTATAATTCCAGTGAGCGTATACAGTATGCTCCTCTGTGATTGGCTGTTTGCACACTGTGATTAACTCAACATTATCAGGCAGAAGTTGGTCACATGATGGCAATAGGTAATCCCATTCACTGGATTTAAATGTTAAACCTTATTTGATGTTGATCCAAGTGTTAAGAACATTACATCATGCGCTGCAATGTAAGGTACATGTACATCATGTTTCCTGCGATGCGGCAGGAAAAAGGTCCTTTTTGTGAGGTGAGTTGGGTTTGATGATGCTTTGCCTGGATATACTACAGTTCCCTGGTCATGAAGGATGAACGTGAATCATCAGGCAGCAGTTCATCTTACTCAGTTAAGCACCAGATTTTTCAGTTCTCTTTAATGGGAATGTAATGGGTGAAGGGAAAAATTGCGTCTTTGCCCCAGATTCCGTGTGGTCAAAGATGTGCTCACAGTTTTTCCCCTGCATAGACATGCTCCCTGACCCCCCAGTGAGGTTGTCGGGAGCCTCTGGGCTCCAAAACAAACACAAGGCTATAATTATGGTGTGTGGGGCTAAATGCCTCCTTGTTGAGGATGGCTGCCTGTCCCCACCCCCCCATGCCCTCTGCAGTGAGGCTGTTTGACTATGTGAAGCTCTGTAGCTCTTTTCCACTGAGAGAGATGATCCACTGCACAAAGACTCTGGGCAGAACTTTGTGTGTGTGTGTCTGTGCTTGCGCGAGTGTATGTGTGTGGGCGCGTGTGTGTATGTTGGGGGGAAGGGGTTGGTTTTCTGTCACTGAATAGGGATGGATGGATGGATGTTACCCCTCTCGGCACACTGGGAGTGGGACTTCAAAGCTATTTCATCAAGATGTTTTATTTTCCTGTTTCGATAAGAAAAATTAACTAGAAACAAATGGTGCCAGGGACAACATGTCCTGCCTGAGGAAGACGTTTTGAACAATTTTTGGATTTACGGTGACCTTGACCATGACCGAACTGGGTCCAAAATTAAATCAGGTTATCCCTGAACCATTGCTCCCCTTCCTGAAAATGTGTCTAATTTTATCAAAGCTTTTTTGCTGTAAACTGCTGACAGAAAAAATGCCACTGAAAGCAATACTCCTCTGCTTTCAGGAATTAAAAATGTGAATACGCTGAAGAGGGCCGCTTGCAGAAACATTTGTGTGTTTTGCTTTGTTGCTGCAATGAAGTTAATACACAAGTATACAAGTACTTTCTCCACAGTGTGATGTTGTGTGTGTGCCATTTTTATGCAGTCTTTGGTTCTGTGCACCTGTTTAACATGATTAAGCAGCTGCATGTAATAGTATCAGTCTCATCTAGCTGTTTCAAAAAGTAGACATACAGTCCCCTCCAAAAGTATTGGAACCGTAAGGCCAATTCCTTTGTTTTTGTTGTTCACTGAAGACATTTGGGTTTAAGATCAAAAGATGAATATGAGACAAGAGTTCAAAATTTCAGCTTTTATTTCCTGGTATTTACATGCAGATGTGTTAAACAACTCAGGATCTACCACCCTTTATTTGAACCCACCCATTTTTCAAGTGAGCAAAACTACTGGAACATGTGACTGACAGGTGTTTCTTGTTGCCCAGGTGTTGCCTTTTAGGTAGATTGTTCAAACATTAAATAGCTCTGCACGACTAGTCTAGGTTTTAGCCTTGGGTTTAACCTATAAAGACTGCATTTCTTGTTAAAGAGGATAAACCAACTTGAAGACCAGAGAGCTGTCTATGGGAGATAAGCAAGCCATTTTGAAGCTGAGAAAAGAAGGAAAATCGATTAGAGCCATTGGACAAACATTGGGCATAGCCAGCACAATGATTTGGAATGTCCTGAAAAAGAAAGAAACTACTGGTGTACTGAGCAACAGACATCGAATAGGTCGGCCAAGGAAAACAACAACAGTCGATAACAGAAATATTGTGAGACCTGTGAAGAAAACCCCAAAAACATCAGTAAGTGACATCACCAACAACCTCCACAGTGCAGGGGTGAAGGTGTCACAACACACTGTTCGAAGAAGACTCCGAGAGCAGAAATATAGAGGCCATGCCACAAGATGCAAACCACTCATTAGCAGTCAGAATCGAAGGCCAGATTGGAATTAGCAAAGAAGTACAGAGATGAGTCACAAAAGTTCTGGAACACAATCTTATGGACTGATGAGACCAAGATTAATCTCAGCCAAAGTGATGGAAAGGCCAAAGTGTGGAGAAAGAAAGGAACTGCTTATGATCTGAAGCATACAAGCTCGTCTGTGAAGCATGGTGGAGGTAGTGTCATGGCTTGGGCTTGCATGGCTACTTCTGGAACAGGCTCATTAATATTTATCGATGATGTAACTGGTGATGGTAGCACCAGAATGAATTCAGAAGTGTACAGAAACATTTTGTCTGCCAATTTACGGAGAAATGCATCCAAACTAATCGGGAGGAAGTTGATCATGCAGCAGGACAATGACCCAAAGCACACTGCCAACAAACAAAGGACTTCATCAGGGGGAAAAGTGGAAGGTTTTAGACTGGCCAAGTCAATCACCTGACCTTAACCCAATAGACCATGCATTTCACCTCCTGAAGAGGAGACTGAAGGGAGAAACCCCCGGAAAAACACAAGAACTGAAAGAAGCTGCGGTAAAAGCCTGGAATAGCATCACAAATGAAGAATGCAACAGTTTGGTGATGTCGATGGGTCGCAGGCTTGATGCAGTTATTGCAAGCAAGGGTTATGCCACCAAATATTAAATGTTATTTACTGTAAGATTATTTGTTCCTTTACTTTTGCTCACCTAAAAATGCTGTGGTCTAATACAAAGGGTGGTATGTCCTGAGTTGTTTAACACATCTAAATGTAAATTCCAGGAAATAAAAGCTGAAATTCTGAACTCTTGCCTCATATTCATCTTTTGATCTGAAACCGAAATGTCTTCAGTGAACCACAAAAACAAAGGAATTGGCCTTACGGTTCCAATACTTTTGGGGGACTGTATACAAGTCAAGTTCTGTATGTATGGGATGTGACGCACTTATTAGAGGCTGTAATTCCTGAGCAGTTTTCTTCATATTCAAGTGCCCTGAGATTGAGGGCAGTGCTGTCTGCTCCAACCTGAAGGTTATTATCGCCCTTATTGCGGGACCTGAACAATAATTACAATCCCATTAAAAAGAAAAACTCAGACCTTGCTGTATGCTCTGTCCCTGCTGCAGAATGCACGCATTTCATTTTATGCGGATGTGACTGTGCTGTTGTGTACGGCCTCACAGACCCGTGCAGAGAAAGGTTTTGTAAAATCCTAAGAGAAACAGGATGAGAAGCGGTAGGATTTCTGCGTATAAATGAGCATTCTGGATGAATAGCTCTGTTGAGGCCGGAGGGCAGGGCATTTTTACCCAGCATGCCTGCTGAGCCACACTTCCTCTCAAACACCAACACACGATGCAGCGGTTTGTTGTTCATTGCAGGGTCCACTGCACAATCTCATTTTCAAGCCGCCCTGCCTCTTTCACTTCTCCTGCATAGGAGCACAGCTGCTGGTTTCCCTCTCTGCGCTGGCTGATTGGTGGTGCGCCTTTCCTGTTCATGCTACATAATTGCCGCGTTCTTTCTGTCAGTTCTTGTCAATATTTCTTTAAAGTGCATTTAGCAAAAGCCTGACTGCTCTTGACATTTAGAAACAGAACTGAAGATAAGAAAACAAAAAAGTAATTTAATGGCAATAAAAATAATAATTGAAGATAATTTGCACACAATTGTTTCATTTCTTGTTTCATTTATTCTGTGGTCATTATTAAAATTCCAAATGTGTGAGCAGAAATGATTAGATTGTTCAGTTGAATGCTACATAAGCTTCATATTGATGATCTGTCAACGAGGGATATAACGTCAATTTGTATTTGAGGCAGCCAACCCATTATCAGTCAAATTGATTTATAAAATAGGGAATTTGTCTGCTAGGCACAGAACTGTAATGTATTCAGTTCTTGTGGTGCGATGTGGAGTGTGACTGAATTGTGTGGTATTGAGCGACCCTGACACTCCCGGACAGTTTGTGAGTGAGTCATCTCTTCATCTCTTCGACAGTTCCTCACCAAAAACCCGCTGCGTAGGCTGGGTTGCGTGGCGGCGGACGGAGGTGAGAACGCCATTGTCAGCCACTCCTTCTTCACGGGCATCGATTGGGAGAGGCTGAATCGCCGGGAGCTGGAGCCCCCTTTCAAGCCCAGGATTGTGAGTCGTCCAGTGGGGGAAGCTTTGGGCTGTGAGGTCAAATACATGCGATTAGAATGCTCTGAACAGGACATGCTAATACGATGTAGCAATCGCTTCTGGTGCTTGAAAGCCCTGTAACATGAATTTTGAAAATACATTCCAGAAAGGCTACAATGCAAAAATTAAGTTCAATCTTGTATTTATACTATAAACATCTATGTTGTATTACTATTACCTTTTTTCTTAGGAGAAAAAAAATTCTGCCACTGACTTGAGAATTTTTCTCATTTCTACATTTGTCCATGGGGTAAGTGAAATGATCTTACTCTGTGGACAAATCAAGAAATGAGGAAAACTTATCTCTCATCAGTGGCAGTTTTTTTTTCTTCTTAGAGTAATAATCTTAGTAAGTGTTTTCACTATAAATACAAGATTAAAATGCTTAGTACAATTTTGTTTCTGCAGTGTACTCTTCAAAGTTACAATCCTGTTGGGTATGAGATCACAGAGATTATCTGGACATTCTAATGCTGATATTACAATAGCTGGTGGTCATTTGAAGCAACACAATTTTGGAATGCTGACTTCATAATGTGAACGTACATTTCCTTAAACCTGCTCTCCAAAAGGTTAACGAGGGGTAACCTGGGCCCTGGCGATTAGCATCTGTGGTTCTGTGATCCATTACTGCTTAGTATTGGTTTTGCAAGTGGTCTCTCTAATATGTTTCATTCTTACATGGTCCTAATCTCTTCTTTTATGTTGCTGTTGTAGAAAACTCCTGAAGACGTCAATAATTTTGACCCAGACTTCACGCGAGAGGAGCCCACTCTCACGCCCATCGAAGACTCTCTCATCCCGTCTGTCAACCAGGAGGAGTTCCTAAACTTCTCCTTCACCTCCCCAGATCTACTGGACGACTGACGCTTCTGAACCCCCCCGTCTCTCCTTCCCCACCCCTTTCTTCCTCTTCCTCTACCCCTCCCTGTCTGCTTTAGTACTCAGTGTACATCCCCCCTCTGTTCGTCTCCACTTTTATCCACACTTCCTTCCTCTCCTTCCTGTCCCATGCCACTGCAGTGACTGAGCGTGGTGTACTCAATGACTCCAAAGCGCTGCATGCTGGGCCACATTTCCCTTCTAGCAGGACCCATAGGGCGCGACACAGAGGACCCGGAACAGTGGGCACCCCCGCCCCTGCCCCCTGTGCGCCCGCCCCCAACCCCCCACCCAATGGGGGACCAGGTCTGAGACGATCACTCCGTTACATGGAGCCTGGGTGTCTGTCTGTAAGGAGACAGGGTCTGAAAGAGCAGAGATCTGGGGATACTTCGGTCCCAACGATTTCTCTCCGAACAACCCTTCGATTCAAGTCCGCATTTTGTTTTAAAGATTTTTTTTTTGAGAATTTGATAGTTGTACAGTGTAGAGAGACAGGAAAGTTGGGGAGAAGAATGGGGGAAGATGTGCAGCAAATGACCAGAGCCGGACTCAAACCCAGGTCGCTGCGGGAAGGACACAGCCCCCACGATACGCACACCTAGACCGATGAGCCACCAGGGCGCCCCCATTTTGTTACAAGACTCCAAATCTCTTTGTCTCGACTCTCAACATTGCATCTATTTTCTCTCCTTTTTTGTTTGAAATTTAAGCTTGCTCTGTGCATGGTTGAACAACATTTGCAAAATCTGTAATTATGTGCCTTTTATAGCCGTGAGAGGTGGATGCAGACGTGTTCTGTTACTGAAGTTAATCTTGCAGGGTAGCCAGAGCTGTACGTGAGGGTGCTCATGTCAGCCGTAGTCCCTGGCTGTTGGCCCTGAAAAGAAACTGAATTACTTGGAATTATTTGCACTCCATGGCCATACGTGATTGGTGCTTGCCTAGCCTCTGGTCACCACACCATGGTGAGTCAGGATGGGCAGTTTCCAGCAGACATGGCAGATGGGCAGTCCCGCACTGCCAAGGCTTCCTGTAACCAACAGACCACAAATTAAAATCCAGTAGGAGGGCCTTGTGAAATACTTTCCCAGTGATGCGCTTCACTGAGCTGGATTACCTACCTGAATAGGAAAAGGGGATTTAAGTATTTGACTGTTCATCCTGTTGCTGTCTGTGAAGGCAGAATAGGGGGAAAGGAGAGATCTGTTTTAAACAATAGCCGTGCAGGCATGTTTATGGCAGGGGACTTGGTTACTTTTAATGACAGTACTTTGCCGTTTATGTTGTCTACATTCATTTTTGGAGTCACTGACTCATAGTGATGTCTCAGTGCGTGCTGAATGCCACGTGAGTCTGTTGCATTCTGTGCTGGGCCTGACTTTCTACATTCACTCACAGATGCTTCCATATGCGGTCACTTTAACCAGACTCTTTTGATAAAATTATATTCATTACTGGTCATGAATGCACTGCTTCCAGTTGCCACAAAATGGCGGAGATTCCACCTTAATGACTGATTCCATCCTTGCTTGTGCTGTGGCATATCGAGAAGGACTGAGAGATGACTTGCACTGAAGTGAAAGCCATCGTCTTCAGTCCTTGATATAGCATGTAAGCTGCCTGTATTGGGTTCATTGAAACATCAGCTGATGTAGTAAATAGGAGTTATTCAGTGTTTACTGGGAGAGACAAACACATTTGTTTCACTTGGCCTTATTTCAAAGTATCTGCAGTCACTAGTACTAAGCCTAGGCTAACCTGAGGTGAACTTGACTGTAAAAGTAGTTGGACATACAAAACCACATAAATGCAATTTATTTATTTTCCAGCAGAATCTGGTCTGTTTGGTCATTGGAACTAACAGTGTGAATCTCAATCTCAGAAATGTTTAAATTGTATTAAAGGACATAGTTTTTCAGGTATTATTGAAATATAGTTGAATTTAACTTGAATATTATTCATTGTGTTGAGATCCACCTGAATGGGGTGAGAACATTAATATCTAACATACAGAAGTAATTCTTTTTTTATTCACTCTGATGACTACTGACTATTTGTTTGTAAATAAGCGAGCTTTTAGAATATTATCGGCAAACCATGCAAAACAAAAAGTCATTCCCTGTAAGTGTTTTATTCATCTATGCTGACTTCTTATGTATATTTGTGCCAAGTAACACAAAATTTTACTCTGCAAAAAAGATGGCTTAACAAGTCTTTAAATCATGAGGTCTATTTTTTTCTGCTTTAGGTTGAAAATATGAGCTTGTTTTCAGTTCCTTGAGTGCTTGATGAGTAAAATTTTCTCATCCCATTGGAAAATCGAGGAAAAGTCAAAATTGCCTCACCTCAATGGCAGATTTTTTGTCTTACTGGGAAAAAAAGTGATAGAAATTAGGTTTTTTAAGTCTAAATACTAAAATACTTTTGATGGACTGATATGTTTTTTTTTTTCGTCTAATACTGCCAGTGATGCAAGGTTGTTTGACTCATTCATTTCAGGATTTGCCAACTGGGGTTAGAAAATTTCCCGTTGCAAGCTAACAGTCACTTAAAATTCGCAGATTTTTTTTTCTTATTATCATTAAAAAATCTAATCACAGGTCAAAAACTCTTGTAAAGACAGTCTTTTTTGGAATGAACGTGAGCACTGAATCAAATCAAATCTCTCATGAGAAAAGCCTACCTTCCAGGTGCTGTCTGTGTCCCATGCAATGAAGCACTCATTGTGATGCGGCTAGCCGCTAAATGGTCTCCTCCATGTGCATTGGCGTGCTGCATGGCTGTATGTATTCACTCCAGATACTGCAGAGAGAAGCTTGAAAACAGACACACAAAGATAAATAAAAATGTGAATGAACACTTTTGTGTCATTGTTGTTAGTTTTGGATTTTTACCTCTGTTATGTGCTTCTTTATTTTTATGCCCAACATAAATTGAATGCCGGTTCATGTAATGGGCATGGGAAATATATTCTGCCTTTTACTGTTCTCTTAGTGTTTAGGTAGTCCACCTTTAGCATGTGTGATTGCTGGGGTCTCTACATACTGCTTTACAGCTCAACCGTCAAAGAGCGAATATATGAAATTCCATCAGCTTTTAAATGATTCATCTGCTATGGCAGTGAAATGCCCACAGTCACAAACAAAAGCCGGACTCCTGAGCCATGAATATTTCATTCAGACAAAGCTAGCATTCAATATATCTCCAAAAGTGTGGGGACAAACACCTCACTAAAAGTTAATTGAAACACATAGAAAATGGACAGTTCTAATTTCTGAATATTTCACATTTTAATTGAGTTTGGAACTAATTGGTCAGTATGGCCTGATAGGGCAGACATTCATCTCCCAGTTGAGAGTACTGGTAACTCAAATCTGTTTCACCATTAGGATTTTGTAGCACTTTGTATACCCCTTCACCCCCTTCCCTTACTGAATGCTTCACTGAAACTAATTGATGTTGTGGGAGGGGGGGGAGGGGGTAGAACGTACTGAAAGGGCAATAATTTCCAAATCATGGCGCAGAATTGTTTGAAATTACCCTCAAATGAAAGCTGGAACTCTGACCAATCAGTCCACACTGGCTGATGCATTCCAAATTCAATTAAAGGAGTTGTGTTGTGTTTACTGCGCACACTCACACGAGCGAAAACCGTTCAGTCCCCCAAGAAATCAAACAGATTTGCAACACTGGGCTGCTAGTGAAATCGATTGCCGTAGCTCTTCATTTTGTTTTCTTTTAGGGTTACACCAATTTATCTCTGTTATTTGGGCATTGCGTTCCTTATAATTAAAATTTGCTTTGCAAAATTACATGAACTTAAAGCACCGCAGAAACAGCCAGTTGTTTTACAGACATTCACTCCACTTTCGCAGCTTTGGTTGAACCAGTGCTCGTGCTCCCACAAAGGTTCTCATTCTCCTGTTCAGACGCAAAGTAAAATGGATGTTGCAGACTTAGAATGATACCACTACACTTGACGGCCTACAAAGGCAACAACTAAAGTGAAAATACAAAACAAGATGCCTACCGGTCTCGATTCAGTCTATTCAGTCAAAGCGCTCATTTCTACAAGTACTGTAAAATTTTGAGTGAAAATGCCACCAGTGCGCCGAAGTTGGCAGTTCGACTTCCGGTCACCTCACATGCGCGATAGCTTCTTAAGCCCCTGTCACACTGTGGCGACTTAGGAGGGTGAATCCCCGCGAACTAGAAAAAGTGAAAAAAATCTTAGCAATTCGTATTGGGCTCGTGGTGGATTCTCCCTCATTCGCTGGCATTCTTGGCCAGTCTCAGAGGGGCTACGACTGTTTTGAAATGTTCAAAACATTTGCGGTCCAAGCGCGATTTATTTTTCATCATACTGCATTCCTACTGCATTCTTGGAGCCAGTCGTGGTGATTCGCATATATTCTTGAACATTCGTAGGGGGTCGTACCCTGGCTCTCTCCAGAAATTGACCCCTGTGACGTCATGATCCCATAAATAAAGTTGTACATTTCGGCGCGCCCGCATTTCCTACATTCGTACTCAATCCTACTGCGTTCGTACTGCATTCTCGGTCAATCGTACTGCGTTCGTACTCAAACGTAGTGAGTTCGTACTGCGATCGTATACATTCGTGGTGATTCTTCATGATTCCTACTCCAGTCTTCTAGCTTCGTACAAAGTTCGCATGTGATTCGTACTACATGCGTAATGGTTCTTGTTCATTCTCACTGCAATCTTACTCCCGTCGCCGACATACCTATGGCAATCTTACAAAATACCTACAGCATGCGTACCACAATCTTAGGGCATTCGTGTATAGATCCAGACAGGGCCCCAGACAGACGAATGACGACGGCAAAAATAATCCCCCCAGTTCGCGGGCATTCGCCACAATAGTCGCCACAGTGTGACAGGGGCTTAAGTTTTCATCTAATTTGCATTCGTCAAACCCGAGCACGCTCAGTTATCGTGACACTACTCCTTTACTCTACTCTGTAGAGCGTGCTTGTTTTGTGCTGCTCCCGGTTTTCCATGAGCTCTGGGAGTTGACTGCTATCAGCGACCATATCAGCTGCGAGGATGTCGATGTAGTTCTTCGCTAGTCTGCCCCGAGATCTTCGCTCATGCTTTGGTTCCCATCATATCACTCTGCTCACGACTTCATTTTTGCTTCTGTAGCAGTGCCCTGCAAACTGAAGTCTTCTAACCTCGATGACACTCGACATTGGTGGTAAATTTCCATTGAGTTGCCTATTCGTAAGATGTTGTCTCCATGAAACATTGAGTGCGGTCCTGAGGAGCCTTGTGTATCTATCCTCTTTGAAATTGTGTCCATCATTGTCCGGCTCTCTGAGCCATAGAGTAATATACTTTTGACAGCTGCTCTGAGGAAGTTGATTTTGAAATCCTTGTATAGATCACTCTGCCACACATTGTTAAGTTTGGAACAAGCAGCCCATGCCTTCGCTATGCACACCTCGACATCCTTCTTTTTAGGACTCAACCCAGGATCTGAGATACTGAAAATCAGAAATTTGACTCAAAGATGCGCCACTGGTGTCGACAAGATTACCTTGTGGGTTGTTGAACGACATGTACTCGGTTTTTTGACTGTTAATTGTCAGCCCGATCTCTTTGGCTGCCGATTCGACTTTCTGCCGAAGCACTTCAGCATCAGCAAAGTTATTCGACAATTGAGCGATGTCGTCTGCAAAATCGTAGTCAATCAGCGTTCTTGCTGGGTAGCATCTGTTTTGCCTTTGTTCCAAGGTGAAGCCTAGGTGTTCAGCATTTTTCATTGCCTTTCTTGTGGCGTAATCTAATGTTACAATGAACAAGAATCAGTGACGTGCAGTCGGAGGTTAGTTTGGTGAGGCAGAATCCTCCCCTTTGCTTGATTAGCAATCAGAGGATTAACTAGTTTAGTAAGACTATTCGGCAGAATGACGGGCCAGTTTAAGTTTCCGCGGCGTTATTACTTAGTACATCGAACCTGAAATGCTCACTACACAACAGATTTGCACATACTTGCTTCCAAGAAGCCGAAGCAATGTCATCAACAAATATTAAAACAGTTCGACGTATGCAGAGTTCAACGCTTGATCAATATACAATGTATTCTCCTTTAAATACGCGCTTTTACACCCAAAGAAAAAACAAAGCCGGCGTTTATTTTCAGTCTTCTTTCATAATCCGATTGACAAAATGTTTAAACGATATACAGAATTACCGAGAGCCGAGAATTTTTCCTAATTGATTATTCAGATTTCCATACTTGCTGTCTCGAATTGAAACGTGTACGTGAATGAATATTTTTGTTATTATCTCCTTTATCAGTTTACGGACTTCCTATAGGCTTGGTCTTAATTGTTTTGATTGTCAATCAGGAATAGTACGTGGGAACAGGTTCACAAAATCCTGTGATAAAAGTTTGGGTCACTGCCTCACCTCAACGCACATCTCTGGGCTTCCTGTAAGCAAGCGCGCAAATCTGCAGTTTCATGAGCATTTCAGGTTCGATGTACTGAGTAATAAAGTCGCGGAAACTTAAACTGGCCCATCATTCTGCCGAATAGTCTTACTAAACTAGTTAATCATCTGATTGCTAATCAAGCAAAGGGGAGGATTCTGCCTCAGCAAACTAACCTCCGACTGCACGTCACTGACAAGAATGGAGCAAGTGTGTCTTCTTGTCGCGCACCCGCCAAAAAAGTCAATGTCCCCATCCGGACTTCTGACTCTTGCCTTTGTGTTCTTGGACATAGCACCAATTGTGTTGACTATTACAGGTGGAATGCCATAGGCAAGTAAAGATCTGCAGCATTTTTTCACAATGTATGCCATCCAATGCTTTGCGGAAATCAACGAATGTTAGCACAGCTGGCAGGTTTTTCTCTTTGATGACCTCGAGGAATCTCCAAAGTGTAAGAATTTGAGACACTGTACCCCGATTTGGTCAAAAGTCATTTTGCTTGACCCTGAGCAATGGTTCAACATATGGCCGGATGCAGGGTAATAGCAGTTTGTTGGAAATTTTAGCTGAGATACAGGTATGGCTGATACCTCTGTAGTTATTTGTTACACCAAGGTCTCCTTTCTTCGGCAGTGGTATAACTTCACTTATTGACCAGGAAGTTGTAATTTTGTAGTGCTATGTTGCAGATGATCATGACAAAGCTCATTTAAAAGATCAGATATTTACAATTAAGAATGTCCATTTTCTATGTATATCAATGAAGTTTCAGTGAAGTGTCCACACACAGATTTACAATGGCTGACTGCTGCCTTTTCAGAAGAGCGGAGCCCAGCTCCTGGTGAAGACCTTTGAATTGAACAGAAATCTTCTCCGTCGTGCTTTCTCACTTGACACAGAAGCTGTTCCTATTAGCCCTCTGTCTCCCCATGACAATTTATGGCCCTGTTTAGCGGAGGTCCCTAGAAATTTGAACAAACCAGTTGCCGATGCTCCAGCCAGCTTTGAAATGGAGTGTATTGTTTGCTGAAGAGGTGCCGGGGAAAGATAATGTTGGTTCTTTTATTACGGGCTGCTCAAATGCCAGCCTCTGTCTGTGGCGCAATGCAGCGTTGTCTCTTCGCTGAAGGAGTGATGATTCAGCTCATCTGCACTGTCTCTCTGCTGGAGGGCTGATAATTCAGTTCATCTGCAAAGCTTGCATTTCCTGTGGGTTTCACCGGGTCGCATTCTCTGGCGGCACATCGGTCACAGAGGAAGTAGTCCTCATTGTGTCTGCATCGTACAGTCATGTAGACTTCAAATTACCGTGGGCTGTGCTGTCAGTAGTGCAAATTGTCTTGATCCTTTCTCTGGGCAATAAAGAGGTTCATGTGCTATTGGAGATAATCAGTGTCCAAACTTAAACAAGACAGATGTGGTGGAAAGATGGATGATATCAATACAAGTCCCTATTTCATGTGCGTCTATGCATGGGGCACCTACAAGCATAACATAAAGAGATAGGCATTAAATTATAGTAATTTTGCTAATGTGCTTCCCCTAAAATGTTGATGAAACTGAAGCTGAGCACCCTGAGAGCCATGTCAGATTATGGGTGTAATTGGGGGGGCCACCCAGTGCACTGATTCTATCCCTCATATGAAAGTATTGAGGGATACTATGGATCACACTCCATTCCGCGTTCGTACATGATTCTCGCAATTACTCGACAGACTACAAATGAAATTTAATTATTCTCACATTTGGTAGGATTGTATGTGGCGGTAAATCACGTCACCATTTGATTATGGTTAGGATCAGCTTTTTCACAGGAGGATACACCTGAGGTCGTGGGCACCCAAATTTTCTGGTTTTATCCTGGCTTCATTGAGGATTGAACCTGCCTTCCAGGTCCCAGCCAGAGGCCTTAGCCAGCAGCCGACAGGCCGCGACATGGGCCTTATCATACGTATTGAGTGCCCTTCACTGAAGCTTTGGACGTTAGACTCGATTTTACTCTTAAGCTTTGTCCGTTAAGATTAGACAGTATGTTGTTGACGATAGCTTGCATTGAGAGAGCAGTTCAGGACATTCATTATGATTGGCCCTATCCAGCGTTCTTGCTGTTCGATAACAACCCCGGAAAAACATGCTGTGGCTTCTTGTTGTGAGATGAGGAGCAAGGTAATAGTCCTAACTCTCTTCTGCAAATTGCTGTGAGATTGAAGTCGAAGGAGAGTGAAGCGGTTTTGTCTGGTAGATAGTGTGAGGCAGGCCTCTTTCCTATTCACAAGTTATTTTTATACTCTATTGCTCTATAGTGTCTGTGTACACCAGTGAATTTGAAGTAATCGAATCTACATGCTACATTCACATCATCCTAGTGCAACATGATGTAATATACTGATTAAAACTTTTTTCTCTACTCTTCTATCCCTGACATCTGTAATTCCTACAGTCAATTAATTCGAACAAAATTACACCTTAATGCATTATGCTCTTTTCCATTGCCATTTCAATTGATTTAATATGAGTAAATTGCTTTCTTACGGAAAGTATGTCTATTTGAAAGGCACATTCAATAGAATGGATTAGAGTGCGCTCAAGATCCTGTTCCTTTAATTACACCACGACTGAATGATCTTCCACACTGCCAACGCCTTACAGGAAACGGCTAAAATTGATTCAATCCCATCAATTTTTAATTTGGTACTTTATATAAAGTAAAGAGTGGTTTAAAAAGAACAAATGCTCTCAATTCACTGAAGACTTAGCAGATGCTTTAGTGCAATCTGTCGTCTGCGGTCACTTATATACTGGTTGCTTGTGTAAGCCTCCACTGAGTTTGATCAGTTCCTTATAAAAGTATGTGTTTTTTTTTTTTCCTCCAACAACAATGGCGAATCTCAATATATTCCATTGAATCAAGGAGATCTGAGATCAGAATGGGAATGATTGGGCCACATAGTTGTCATGCCTCCAGCTGTTGATAATTTTGGCTTTGGGATTTCTTTCAGAGAATAAATTTTGAGCTCAAGCATGCAAGCTCATCTATACATTGCTTATCAGGGTAGGAATCATGATCACAGATCATTTCAGCCCTCTGACTGAAACCTCAAAGGGTCAGCTATTCACAAGGGAAGCCTGTCCCAATATCAATGCTCCCACCTTCTAGTGTTTTTGTATACCTGCCACAATGTTTAACTTCAGGCCATGTAATATCACTGCAGTAATATTCATAGAGTGCATACATTCCAAATCAGTGGAAAGACTGCCATAAATACCAGCTTTGCAACGCTCATGAAATACTGTTTTTGTCTAAACTGGTTTAGATATAGATTGATTCCTCTCTGTGTTGATTTTCAGATTTGAAGTGTGGTTATTAGTAACTATCCTACATAGTGTCTGTCCATCCTTGCAGACCATTTTGAATCACAGCCACAGTTCTTTTATTGTTGCCATTTTTTGCTCACTTGGTCCAACGGACCAAAGGGAGCTTATGGGATCGTGCGGTGGCGTCAACGTCTGCGTTAACTTTGATCTTCTGCCAAAGCTCTGAAGGAATCAATGTGAAATTTGGTGGGGAGGTACATATGGATGTACAGATGAAAATTTGTTTGAAGCATTAAAACTCAACATTGATTATGGCAGCCAGTCAGCCATATTTAAAATAGCACTATATCATGCTAGAGAGCGTTTGAAAGCAGCTAGAATGCTGAAACATTGTACACACATGCCTTTGAGGACATAAAAATAAAAAGCTTAGCTCTTGATTTGTTACAATACTGCTCCCTTGAGCAACACACCTAAGCCCAATGGCCAACTGGTTAACTCTTCAGTGTATAATGCTGGGTACAATGATCTGGTGTCTGGGGCTTGATGTTTCAATGGAGCTGCACAATGAAAAGAGCACTGAGCTGCAAGAAGAAAATAAAATGACCAGATGAAACATCAAACCGTTGTACTGAAATTTTTTGTTTTATTCCTACACAAAGTACAAAAGGTGTTTTCATTTTCCCAGTGTTGGACCCAAGCATAAAAAATACAACCACTTGTGAGTTTATATAAAACTAAAGCTTGAAATAAAATAAGTGAGCTACAGTGTCCATAACACTGTTTTTTGCTATTTGGCATTGCTATGTTGTCATGATTTTTGACGCAGTTTCCCTTGCCAGCTATGTGGCCCATTAGGAACTCAGTCTTTATCTTTTTTGGAGACTTTCCAAGAGAAGTAGTGCTGGTTCAGCCTCTTTAAAGATGAGATATTTTGCTGGTTTACATTGAAATAAGTAGGATTTATTTGTGTAAATGCTTTTGTAATTTTGATTTAGAGATTTCAAAGTTAAACCCATCTGGGGTGCTTCTGTTATTTTGTCAACCCCCAGTACATCAAAATGATTTGCTCTTCTATATTTACTGTAAAAATTATTGTTTCATTGCACTCCTGAGATCCAGAATGTTGGATGAAGAGTTGCTGTTCCTGAGAGCCCGAGCTCTCAAGTTCTCATCCCCACTCAGAAAACTCCATCCTTTTAATGGGTGTAATGTGATATACGAGCCCTGTGCTTTCGAGGTGATGAATGAGTTGAAATGGATGGTTGAGCTCTTTATTTATTTATCTTCATTTTAGCAGCACAGCCCTCAGCTCATTCGGCATCACAGCAGTGAATATATTCTCACATGCCGTGCCTGTCCCTTAGTGATTCCGCCTCTACTCTTCACGCCTCTCATCTCTGCTTGCTAGGGGTGTGAAAATGGATCATGTAACCTTCATCTATCCTGATGAGGCCTTCCATCTTCCTCATGGATAGAGTATATGGGTGTGAACATGCCTAATATTAATGTTCTTTCCAACTTTGCACCTGAAAGATTATCATGGCATGGATGAGAAATGATTAATGTGTAGGTCTTATACGTGCATGCAGCTATTGATTTCCTTTCTGGGGATGAGGTGGAGTGCAATTATATTATCAAATAGCTCTATATGAATATGTAGTGATGCATTCCATTTAACATGCCTTTAGTCACAGTGTAGAATTGCTACAAATGGCGAGTCCAACAGTGACAAACCTCACCTGCTATGAGTGAAAATTTCTCACCTTGGCGTCACCAATTGTGGAATTCCCTCTCAGGTATACCAAAAGTCGGAAATATCTAAGAGGTGAAGGAACACGTGTTGTCTAACCGTGCTGCCGGATCGAGAGTAATTTAAAGCTTTTTTGTTATAATGATCTGACTCCAATTGAATTTATACTGAACCTTCCTCCGCATTAACGGTAACACACAGAAGGCTGCACGCACCGTGGTCTGGCTCTGCAAGGACTGCAATCTAGCTATGTAGATGCAGACGTGCTTATGGCTGATACAGCCAGCAATAATACAATTAAGTGTATTTGCGACTGCACTAAGCGCAGGCGAGTGACTACAGGGTGCAGATACCCAAAGACCTGTGCATGCGTCAGAACTGAAAATCCATAGCTGTAAAGTGGTTATCATTCAGAGAGGAATGCTTGGTTAAGATTAATATAATTTATTTACAGATGTATGAATCGTAAATTTAGCAACAGAATGCGGTGTGATAAATGACTATACGTGAATGTTGCGCCGGAGCCCATGTTAAAGAGTCTCCCAGAACCATTCCACTCTTCCACCTATACCCAAAGATCAAAGGAAAACCAAGTCATCAATATAGAGGCCCAGTGAGCAAGAAACAGAAACATCAATAATCACATGTGCTGCATGCTTACACATCAGTTGTATCTTGCCTGACATAAGTCATACAAACAAAGATGTCCTTCCCACATGATTACACAAGACTACAAAATGGCTTAAACAATGCTGACCATCCTGAGGAGTAGAACAGAAACTTGCAGGAGTAGCATAATAACAGGGTAACATGAAATCAAGACTAAACGAGTCCCTTATTGACCCCCGCTTATAGCTTTGTAAACAGTCCTATTTCCTCCTGTGAGGACTGACAGGGGCATACTTCTGTAAACACCCTACAACAGTAAAAGGTAATTTCATAGAGTCAGGCGTGTGCATTAGTCATTCTTGTTCACGTATTTCCGCTCTAGCACTCTATCAAAATATTTTGGCCCCAGGGACAGCTTAAAGTACGATTACCATCTTATGACTCAACCTAATTGTTCAACAAAATTTATTCAAAGAGTGCTGCAAGAAGATTTTCTTATTTACCGTATCGTCTCACTGTGCATTTCAACTTTTATAAAATCCCTGAATGAGAGTAATCATTTCCTGACTCAACCAATTGCCAGAGCACCAAACAAGGGTTCTACAGAGGAGCAGGAAGTGCATAAAATGTTAGTGCAGTGTGCAACTGGCATGCAAAATGATCCATTCCATTCCCAGCAGCCACAAAAAGTACTTAATTTACACCTGTCCCTAGTGTGCTTACAAATACAAATGATGGAGCTCCATGTCCTGGTCATGAGGTTCTTTGTCATAGGTGGTGCAGTGATGCTGTAAGTGTTGCATGAGCAGGAATGAGTGGGACAGATGGTGGATGAGTGAATGGATGTTTGTAATGAAAATATTTATGTGCAGCGCGACAGAAAGGTATCTGAAGACTGTTCTCTTCAAGAAATGGGGTGTATATCTTTCAGCCAAATATATACTTCTATTAACCATAACTGCTAATGACAAATTTAAATGAATTCAATGTAATATATATTTATTTACCTGCAAATCGAGATGTACAGCTCTTTGAGGTTCAGTAAGAAATTAATTATTTGACTTAGCACAGCAATGTGAAGCACATAAATTCCAAAATGAGAAAGGGTATTAACTTGCAAGGCATTAATGTATCCACCATTGTGTACTTTGGCTGCAGAGGCAGACTGATGCCAAACCATTGTCATCTCTATACCAACAAAGCAGTAGAGTGGCAATATTGGCCCCCTCTCCAGAGCTGTTTCGCCCTCTCATTCTCATGAGAAGCAATGTCTCCAGTCATGCTGACCCATTTCCCCAGCAGCTGAAATGCCTTGCAGGCTGATCTGCATTGCAAATCCCATTGAGCCAAGGCCTAGAGTCTGGCTGGGAATGTCATTCAAGGGAGTAAGAGACAGCCGTGTTGACAATCTGTCTAAGCTTTTCAAAGGAAAGAATGCGGCCGAATGTGTGTGTGTGTGTGTGTGTGTGTGTGTGTATGTGTGCTCGTGCGTGTGCGTGTGTGTGTGTCTGCCAAGTGTCCACACAGCGACAACACAGGCACAGTTTAAGATCAGGGCCTGCTGTTCAGCACATATGCTTGTGATGCCAACTTACCCTTTGTATTTAGGATGTAAATATGATGGGGGAAGGCAAACTTCAAAAAGCGCTAGTTCTCATTGTTTGTAACTGACTTTGGCTTCTCTTTCCAAAATATATATTTTTAAACCTCTGACTGAGTACTGAGGTGACAACATCTTTGTTAGGTCACTGCTGGCTTCAGAGGTAAAATCCTTATGAAAAAGTTTTATGACAATATTTGTCATTACTACAGTTATGAATAATTTTAAGAACCAGGGGTACATTTATGCACTCATAGTTTCTAGACTACAAATATGCTTGCATACTGGTGAAAATTTACCCTCATGTAAATTATTGACAACAGTCAAGGAAAACAGCATACTGTATGCTGCAGAGTTACTGGGGGATTTAAAGTAAGTCATGGCAGTCCAAGTAAAATGGGAATTACTTTTAATTAAAGTGAGCATTTAATAATGTTAATGGTTGAAATTAATAGGAATTTCACTCCCCATGCCAGTGCATCATAGTGATCTCAGTACTATATTTGCTCCCATATTGAATTATTTCAAGGAATAGATCCAGTTAGAGAGGTAGAGGAGGCAGAAACCTGTCGTTTAATCTCTACCCGTTCTGCAGAGATCATTTGCATCATGGCCTATTTTTTATTTTATTTTTTTTTTCGGAAAAAGAAGACAAAACAAATGTGGCAGCCAGTTTATATCACAGGAAGGGTGGTGTGAGCAGACATTATGACATTGAGCCAAAGGACATGGAAAATAAAAAAAAATGTGACAACCTCACCTTGGGATGCATTACTGGCAGAAAGTCCAAAAAACAGTTTTTGTACAATCAGCCAATGGTAGGCCATGTTCATAGGTGAGGCCATGAGGATGCACATTGACGTTCTTTTTGCCATCATCTGAACAGGAAGTCCTGAATGACTCCTGTAGTTCCTGGCTTCAGCCATTCAAATATGAGCTATATTGGGTCATTAACAGTATCAGGAAACTGTTGTCTTGACAGAGCATTCAGTTGTGACTATCATGAACATCAGTGTACACTGGGAATGATATTTAAATCATTACATTCTGAAAGTCTTTCTTATTTGCAATTGTCAGCCTACTATGTTGAAGACCTGACTTTGATGAGTTCTCACATTGTTAATCTGTTTCAGGTCCAAGGTCCTCTTTTAAATGGATGATGTCACTAAGAATGTACGTAATGTTTGCATTTCTTTGCATTCAAGAAAAATAATTCCGTCAATTTTTCAAGGTGGACAAATGCATCAGTGTGGATGATTTGGACAGACTAATAGAAGTAATATAGAAAATAAAATGTGCCTAAAATATGTGTCTATTATATTATTTATTGTATTCCATTGCTTAGCTAGTGTTTGTGTTGCTTTCCGTGGAAGACACTTGGGGCTCTATCTTTTACACTGCCCTACCCGTTGCCACTACCCGCTACCCGTGAATTACGCATTCAGCAGCTTCCACTATCCCTAAACGGTATCTTGCGGCCACACTACCCGCTATACATTATGCTGACTCCCTTATTTGCGTCTGGAGGTGTGCCTGTGGGTGTGTTTATGTGCTTTCCCTATAATTGCTATCTTGACCACACACGTTAGGGAAAGTGTATAGCAGGTCCTCAAACCACCCACTACCCATTTGGGCTTTTACAAGAGCGCGCCCAGGCGGCTTCAATGCGCGTTCACTTGGACACATGTGGACATGCACCTGCAGATTCACTTCCCGAATTAACTCACCTATAAAAAGCCACCTTACTTTAGCCTCAGTTGAACCCCTGAGAAAATGGCAGAGAGAGTACTAAATCGCCTTGATCGCCAGTTAAATAATAGAAGACGCCAAGAACGCGTGTACCGCCAGGGCACCAGCTACCTGGGCCTTTCAGGTAAGTCTATATTGTTAGTATTTTGTATCAATCATTTTTTCCGCTTTTATAATAATATATAATTATTATATATAATATATATTAATGATATATATTATATATAATATTCTAAAATTATAATAATACAATAATACAATACAAGTATTATTTCCCACAGAACGAGAATGCGTGACAAACTGCGCCTCTCCCGTCAGGCAGTGACGGAATTATGTCACCTGGTTGCAGATGATGTATACACCGCTGCCAGCTATCCGTATGCCTTGCCCGTTGCTGTTTGGGTTACTGTGGCACAATTTTCTATGCTAGTGGGTCATTCCAACACCCACTCAGCTCAATTGGAGGCATGACCCAATCTGCCGTAAGCTCGGCTATAACTGCAGTCACTGCCAGCATAGTCCGACATGCCTGTAGGTACATCACTGGCATCCCTGTGACACCCGAGAGACAACGCAGGGTAAAGCGGGATTTTTTGGCAAGATATGGGTTCCCTAGGGTTCTGGGTGCCGTCGACTGCACACACGTTCTGATTCGGGCTCCGGCTCTGAACAGTGGCGCCTATGTGAATCGTAAGGGAACCCATTCCATCAACGTCCAGGTGATTTGCGATGCATGGGGTTACATCTTGAATGTATACGCAAATCATCCTGGAGGTAGCCACGACGCTTAAATGATGGAACAGTCGGTCATTCCTGCAGTCTTCCAGAGGGACCCCCCTCTGGATGGGTGGCTGTTGGGTGACAATGGCTATCCATTAACCCTTTGAACCCTAAAGACCTGTTTGGTGGCCACATAGAAAAAATGTGATAACTTGAAATGCTGGAGGACAGGCCTCCAAACATGGGACTTTGATTACATGACTTTTTGTTGCCATGTGACCTTGTTTATGATTATGTGGTTTCCCCATCACATTAAGCTGTGTTTGGCATTAGTGGGGCTCACAACCCCTTTATATAATACAGGGTTCAAAGGGTTAAAGACGTGGTGCATGGTGCCATACATTAAGCCAACAAGTGTGGGTGAGTTTGCTTTCAACAGAAAACACTCACAAGCACGAGTTGTCATTGAGCGAACATTTGGCATACTCAAATGCAGTTCCGCTGCTTGGACAGGTCAGGTGGGGTCTTACAGTATGGTCCTCAGAAAGTAGCATCTTTCTTTGTGGCATGTTGTGTGCTGCACAACATTGCCCTACGCCATGGAATGATGCTGGAGTTTGAGGATAGATTATTACCGGACTATAGAAGGCGGCAAGCTGAAGTGCAGGTGCCGACTCCAAATGCTGATATAGTGCCAGCAGTAGCAGGGGCGATGAGGGACCAGCTGGCAGCGGGGCTGCGACACCGCTAGTCATGTCATCTGCAGCCTGCCTGGTAAGTAATTTGTGCAATCAGTAGGCTACTAATAATGTAATAATACATGTAATTCATATAGCATTTTATTAAATACTCAAAGTCGCTTTATAAAGAAAAAAGTGTAAATGGTTGCAGTCAATGTAGGCATTTATTTGGCTGTGGGTATTTTCTAAAATGGGATTTTGATCCTCCCCTGTCTGGATTTGACCTCATGCACGACCAATTTAACTTCGTCTTCAGAGAAACGTGCGACCTTCCTCTCTCCATCATGGGTTTCGGTTTGAGGATTTGAGATAGCGCAGCTTGCTCTTAAAGGCAATGGCACCTGGCACACTGATTGGTTTAACTGGCGTAACGCCCAAACCACGCCTATGCATAATATAACGGGTAGCGCAGGTGTTTTAGGGATATAGGCAGGTGTGCAAGATAGCAACTTTTGAGGGGGAACGCCTCTTACGCAATGCTAAATCCCCAAATAACGGGTTTAGGGAGTCTGGCGTAAGATAGGGCTCTTGGACCTCACAAAGCTTAATGCTATTTTATGTATCCATTTGCACAGAGAGCCCTTTCAAAATAGCTCCTAGGCTGATGACCGAGACAAAGTTCTAATTTGGGGAGACGTTCGCTGTTTACTAGATTAAATTATGACTTTCACATCATTCTACAATATCACCAAAAAATTACTATCTGTTCTCAGCCAGTCTGAATTATATTATCACAGCATGTGGGTGAAATGGATGCTCTCAGCTTCAAACTCAAGTTTTGATATTTAATATCATAATGCACCGTTGCTATGAGGACAATGATTTGTTCCAAGCTCAAATCAGGCCAAACCACTGATATGTAGAGCATAAAAGAATGTTACCCCTTTTTCAACACTACAGAAGTGTTGCACTGTGGAAGCTCATGAGCAGCACTACTGTGTAACGCAAAGGAAGATCAGAATGTTACAGTTTCACTATACAGCGTGGGTAGGGTTTGACAGCGTAGGCGTGGGACATACAGCAAAACCAGTCCTTCTCATTTCAAAATACTCAATCTTGTGTAATGGTGGTATATGAATGAAAGAACAAAAGAACGAACGAATGAATGAATGAATGAATATTGCATTTATATAGCACTTCTCTCAGAGGGACTTGGAACGCTTCACAGTCATATGATGGAATCTCATTTCTCACACCACCAATCTGATGCACTTGTGTGATGCACGGCTGCCATTTTGCACCTGAAGGTGCACCACACATCAGCTGAGGTGGAGAGGGAAACACCAATTTTCATAGCTAATTAAATCGGGAGATGATTAGGTGACAAAAGCGTCAGGTGGGGAATTTAGCCAAGATGCCGAGTAGGTAACCCTGTACTCTTATTAAAGAGTGTTATGGGATCTTTAATAACCACAATGGCTTTTACATTTCATCTGAAAGATGACATCAACAGCACAATGTTTCCATAAATGCATTAGGGCAGGGATCCCCAAATATGGGCCTCCATTTCAAATCCAGTTCTGTTTTCCCTTCTTCCCAAGCAATAAATGAATAATTACTGCAGTTGATTGGCCAAACTGTCATCATACCTGACTCCCAGGTAAAGGGACAGTAGAAAGCCTGCAGTTCTTGGCCCTGAAAGTCCCTGATTTGGGGAACAGAGTATGGGGGTTCATTTGACCTGATGGATGACCGCCACCCACAGGCCCACCAACACCACTTCCAGCTGCAAATTGGTTTTGCCATACGATTCCCAATTTAAGTACTAACCAAGCCCACACCAGTTTAGCTTCATATGGCCTGGGCAGGTCAAATAGTTGTATGACAGCCCGTGCTGGGTGTCAAAGGATTGTTTGGATCTGAGTAATTGTTACAGTATTCTCAGTTTACGTCCATAGATTGTACACTTTGCTGTGAGTACAGAGCATTGGATTATGCCTCTGTATTCTATTCAGTGCTTTTATTTATTTTCCTCCACAAGAATCTTTTTTGTCATGACTTCAAAGAATCCATGCCAGGACAGCTGATTCAACAACCAGCTGCCTTTATAATGTTTATGGAGGGCTGCTTGAGCGTTTCTTGCTGACATAATCTTGGTGTTCATCTCTTTGCTGACTGATTGAGCCTGGATTGAATAAAACTGTTTACAGTAGGACAAATTCTTAACTGCAAGCCTTGGCCACAGCCAGTGTATTAACATAAACATCTTCTCTCAAGTAGCTGTGCTTATGTATCTCGTTTTACAGAAAGAATGCAGTTTATTTCGTCATAGATTTGAATGTATTTTCTATCATATACAATGATGTGAAAAAGTGTTTGCCCCCTTCCAAATTTCTTCCATTTTTGATTATTTGTCATGTCCAAATGTGCCAGGTCATCCAAATGATTAACTAACTGATTTAATTAACTAATATAAGAAAAAGACAATGAGCGTAAACATAACATGCAGCTTTTAAACAATTATTTAATTTATTGAAGCTTAAGAGTAATTCAGAACCTCTATCACCCATGTGAAAAAATAATTATCCCCCAAATCCAAAAACTGGTTGAGCCACCCTTGGTAGAATCAACTGAAATCTAACTTTTGAGATAACTGGCAATGAGTTTTTTTACATCACTGTGGAGACATTATGCCCTCTATACTTTGCAGAATTGTTTTAATTCAGCCATGTGGTTTTCAAGTATTAACTGCCTGTTTAAGGTCATACCATAGCATCCCAGTCGAACTTGAGTTAACACTTTGACCAGCCCACTCCAAAACCATCATTTTGTTTTCCCTGAGGCATTCAGAGGTGGACTTGCTTGTGTGCTTCAGATCATTGTCCTGCTGCATAACCCAACCGCGCTTGAGCGTTAGGTCACAAACTGATGGGCTGACATTCTCCCTCAGGATTTCCTGATAGAGGGCAGAATTCATGGTTCCATCAATTATGGCAAGTCGCTCTGGTCTTGAAGCAGCAAAGAACTCCCAGACCATCACACTACCACCACTGTGTTTGACTGTTGGTATGATGTTCTTGTTGTGGAGTGCTGTGTCAGCTTTGAGTTAGAAGTAATGGGACCTATATCTTCCAAAAAGTTCTACTTTTAACTCATTATTCCATTTGATATTATTCCAAAAGTCTTAAAAGTCTTGAGAGTCATCAGGATATTTTTTGGCAAATGTGAGATGAGCCACAGTTTTCTTTTTGGTTTACGGTTTACGCCTTGCAGCTCTCCCTTGGGTGCTGTTTTTGCTCAGTCTCTTCCTTATTGTGGAATCGTTAACAGTGCACTAAACTGAGGCAAGTGAGGCCGGCAGTTTTTTAGATGTTAGTCTGGAATCTTTTGTGACCTCCTGGATGATGCGCTCTTGGAGGAATTCTGGTTGGCTGACCACTTCCAGGAAAGTTCACCACTGTTCCAAGTTTTCTCTTGGGTAGATCAACTATGCAGTAAAGTTCTGCAGGATGAGTTCAGCTCCTGTAAATTTACATAAACATGCATATGGTAGGAGAACCCTTACTGCTCAGCAAGTGACTTTAAAGATCCACAAACTTATGAGGGAGTGGATCTGCGGTCATGCGAATGTACTGGAGCTCAAAAATTCTGCTATGGAGGACTATTTTCCATCATGCTAAAAAACTTGTCAATAACATCAAATTACTTAGCTTGAGGTGAGTCTGCTTTTTAAATATTGATATGTGTCTCATAGATATTCTGACGTATTAGCAGTAGATTACTGCATGCTCCATATTCTAATGTAAAGATACGTCATGTTGCCCCGTTGACTTTTTTCCAATGTGCTGGAAAACTTATGGGGTGCCCATTTTCATCAGCACAGTTACACAAGACCTCCAAATTGAGGCTATCTTACGCAGACTTACGCAGCAAGTCCGGAACAGCTGATCAATTGGTTTGCCGTAAGCTTCTGCAAGAACACAAAATTTCTGCATTAAGTTTATGTAAGGCATTACGTTAACTTACGTGTGTAATCTTACAGCAAAGTGGATCTGTCCTATTAGTAATAAATTTGTGACCCATTCCAGACTGATGGATGTCAACAACTTTGTCTCTCATTCATTCTTCAATTTCTTTAGATTACCGCATGCATGTGCTGCAATTAGCCTACTTTGCACTGAGAGACAGGTTTTTTTTAAGTTATGTTTGGGTTTAATAGGGCTAGCAGTAATCATACCTGGGTGTATCTACTGAAACTGAGCCCAGTTATCAATTAAATTTGTTTAACTGGTTGATTAACTAAGGGGAAATCACTTTTTCACATAAGGCAAGGAAGGTTTGGATAGCTCTTTTCCTTCAATAAATGAAATAAAAACTGCATTTTCTGTTTAGGCAGGTTATCTTTGTCTAATATTAAAATTAGTTTGATGATCTGAAACATATTGTATGCATAAACAGAAAAAAATCTGGATGGGGCAAATTTTTTTTACAGCACGGTAGCTACTGTACAGCACAATATGTCTAATTTGCATTTACCCTCCTCTTTTGGTGTATGGTCATTTATTAATTTTGTTTCCATTATCTATTTCTGTATTGTTGGTATAATTTCCCCCAAATTATTGACTAATTGTTTTTGTCTCCTAAAGATAACCCTTACCTAGTTTTTGTGTTGGTAGGGGCATTGACGAAGCTATAGCTTTCACCAATGACATTTGGATATGCAAACACAGCGCAGCAAAATTCGCTAACACCTATGTGGGAATACTGGTTAGGCCTATTCTTGAGATAAAAGGTCGAGAAGACCTAATGAGCTGATAGGATAGCATTAAAAAATGCCAAGAGCAAGGATTTACCCTACTGGGCTCATGCCAGTTGACCCTTGAGAATTTGCTATCAGTCAGATGGACCAATTCCTCTTAGCCAGCTGTTTAATGCTCATTCACCATATGCACAGACTGCTCCTGATGTAATCTGAAACTCTGCTGTACTCTTATCCACTGGCAAAGCCCCACATTCCTTTGCACGTACACGGACACAAATTAGAGTACTTTTGTTAGCAAATGTTGTTTTTTCAACCTGACACATTGCCAGAGAGCCAACTTACCCTCCAAATGAGAACAGAATGGCAGCACTCTGGAGAGCTGTAATGTTCAAATGGAAATGGCACCATTAGCAATAGAATGAATGAATTACAGGAGAGACTTTTATGAGCAGAATGTGTGATGTCAAACAGCCTTGATTATGACTCCCTGAGGCTAACCCAAGGCCTAGTTACTCCAAAATGGTATGAACAGCCTTACCCACTTCTATAGATCTCAGTAGAGAGAAATCAGTCTGCTGGGCCAAAACGCACACACTAATAGAGCCATTGCAAAAATAGATGGAGAGGGTATTTAATTGACCCATCATTTACTTCTTTCCTCCTTGAGGCTGGCAGTAGTTTATACATTATTCGTTTCAAAATAGCTTTTTCCAATAGAAAAAAAAACTGTGAGGATATTATATTGATTCTAAAGTCATAATGACAAGAGTGGAAAACTGACCTCAAGTGACAGCTTTAGGGAGGTAAATCATGGTCATTCCAGGCTTTCTTATTTGATTAGCAATTGCTTGAAGAAATGGTGCTGATTTTTGATTGGTAATTTAGAAAATACAGGGTTCCTCAAAGTTAAAATAGTTGCTCAGAGATGACCTATCAATGAGAAATGGTGTGTGAAAGTGTCTTGGCTGAAATCCTGCCATTGACCTGGTATATCCTTTCAAATAGGGTGAATAAAAAGCTGGATTTTACATATATATTAAAGATTTGACTCACAAGAAGCAATATCATGTATTATTGGTTAATTTATTGCACATTGAACGAGTTTCATAGACATTAAATCATACTTTTGGCTGATAAAACTACAGATTCCTGGTTGACAAGTTGACAACCCACCAAGTGTAGATAGAATGAAATAGAATAGAATAGAATAGAATAGAATAGAAAAACTTTATTGTCTGTTCCGAGTAAAAACAGAAATTTGTCTTTTGAGACGGCTCCACAGGGCAAAAACACAATTAAAATCCACACCCAGGCATTATAAACACTCTTAAAACACATTACACCACAACAGAGTAAATAAATAAAATAAATAAAATCATAGTACAATCTATTTCGTATTATTTAGGACAGTTATTGCAGAGGGGATGAAAGATTTCTTGGAAATTTTTTTCGGGCCAGTGGGGTTCTGTAGCGCCTTGAGACAGAAACAGTCACTTCACTGCATTTTGACTGCATTGCCTCAACCTGAGGTGTCATTTGCCACTGGTAGTAATTGAAGGGAAATGAATAAGAAAACGCTAACAAAACTAAGCAAACCGCTCTGAAGACACAATACCAAGTGAGTTCATTCAAAAACTATTATGAAGGTGGCCATTTCTTTAAATAATCAAATATTCCTAAATCAATATTGGTTTATGTCCCTCCATTTGGGCTATATATCTATCAAATGTTAATGACTTCCGGTCATATTATTTTAAAAAGAATCGTAATTAGTTTACAATTTCAGAAAGCAATGTGATAAATCTGGTCAGGCTGTTTGATTGTCCTTCATGTGTTGGCTCTACAGGTTACCATGGGTCAGCAAAAGAGGAGCAATGCTGTGTTTTACATAGCTGCAAAGGGAAGCTCTGACATTGTTTTCAGACTAGGGACACAAACATTTTCCTATCGTGCTAAACTACCAGCCAATTATCCCAACCTTCCTTTTCAGTGAAACACTTATTTTCATGCTGGTTTGTTGTATTAGAAGCAAGGAATCTTAGGTGACAGACTTTGGGAGATGTCTGTGGCTGATGTAGTCATGTCAACATATAACCTGCGGGGCACTTTACAAAGCGTACCACAAGCTACATGTTTGTGGAATATCATGTTTTGTTTTGTTCAAACTTGGCCTGAGCAAGATGAAATTTCGGCACGACTGCATGTCTCTCATTGGGAAAAAAAAGAAAGAAAAATAACGTGCAGAGACTCAAAACAATGCTGCTCATACACCAGTTCTGACTGCCTTAGATAGGCTAGTGATAAAGCTCATCACTTGTGTAATTTTATATATATATATATATATATATATATATATATATATATATATATGTGTGTGTGTGTGTGTGTGTGTGTGTGTGTTTGTGTGTGTGTGTGTGAAATGGATCACTTCCAATAAGAAGCAGTACTTATCGAAGCAGTACACACTGGTCAAGGACTGCAGCCACACGGTCACTCCAGTATACGACGAGCTGGCACTCAACCAGTTCAATAGAGCGTTTTATATCATCGCGCATAATCATAATGCATTGATGTATCATAGTGCATCAGTGATAAGGCATTTTGCGCCATTACATTTTATTCGATATGCCCCAACGGTTTTGCATATCTATTTTATTTTAGGATAACGTCATTAATACACTTACGCGCAGCCGGCAAGTACTTAGTGATAAGAGCGACAGTTTTCCTTTGCCGTACGCTTTAAAAGTGAAAGCGAACGAATACAAGATTAAACATAACGCAAATAGGTACTCGTGCACGTGCGTATCTTTTTATGCGAAGTACATGGGTCAAACGGGTTCGTTTGGGAAATGGTTCACCAGGGCGTGCGCGTTCACGTGGGTTTGTGAGACGTAATTGCTCGCTCTCGGAAAGGCTGGGAGCGGGAGCGTAGCCAGTGTATTACACGCGATATTATCCATTCTAGTCCAGTGCAGCGAGAGCGGAGTCAACTCCGAAGTGGTGGAAACTATCAGAGAAAATACTCACACCGAGTGGTCCGACGGATGCTTTGACATATTAGCGATCAGAGGCTTTACCTCTTACTACTACGGCAATCAGCTGTTTTTTGTTTTGAGAGAAATTTGTGATTTTACTGCTTTCCTTGGATTAGTTCGTCTATTAGCTGGCTATTAGCTAACTGACACAATTATCTGTCTCACTAAATCTTTGCACGCGGACCTGCAACTTGCTTGTTAAACAGCGTCTTTTTCGGGAATAGCTAGCAGCTTGCTAGCATCGCTGCGAACAGACTTTCGTCCAAGAATGGACACCGAGGTTGTCATCGTAAAGAAAAGGTTGGTTTACTTGGAGTAATGTCAGCTAACGGCAACATTGACTTGGCTAGCTAACCTAGTTACGTGTTCTGCTTTGGGGGATGGGATGTAGCTATGTAGCTAACGTCTACTCCGTTTTCTGCCATCGTTGATTGTGTTACCAACTGCGGTATTCTCTTGGTTTACGTTCCTAGTTGTTGAGTTAACGTGTTTCATTAGAAAACTAGATTTTGTCTTGTTTATTACTTGATTTATCTCACAATGGTGTCACGAGTTAGTACAAGCTAGTCACCCTTTCAAGCTAGTTGGCTAGCTTCTCGGCACACCGTCCACGTCGCCATTTTGTCTCTGACTGGCTTTGGCAATTTGGTTTGTTTGTTAGCTGGAATTAAGCAGTTTGCTTAATGTGGTGACCCACTGTTAGGAACCTCTGTCTCGCCTTCTAACGTACTTTTATTTTGCTGCCCAATCATGCACTCTATCTTATTGCTTGCTGAAGGTTACTGTTGGTATTGGCAAACGGGGGGAAGCGGTTTGCTGATTTTGCCTCCTGACTAACTTGGCTAAGTTAACGTAACCATGCAAATGTCTTGCAGAAGTTGCTTGTTTGAAACCCTTACTAGCAGGAGAACAGGGACGCTAGGTAGCTACGACAAATGATGCAACCTAGTGACTGAGTTGCTAATGTTGAAGTCAAGGCGCGTTTAACGGTACTAGCACATGATCAAACCTATTCTTTACCACTCTCAAGTAACGTAACATAAGCAAACTAACGTTAGCGAGGCTAGTTGAGCATCGATCGTAGTTTGCCAAGTTCACATTAGCCCTTGTCTTGAGCAGGGGGAGCCTAACTTGGTCTTGGGGAGCCTCAGGTTGCGCAGGTTTTTGTTGTCGCCATCCGCTTTAGAGCCAAGAAACCAGGTGTAGCGAGGGAATTGTAATCAGATGCTTTCATCAATCGATTAAATTCACAGTGACGCCAGTAACTAGAACACACTGCGGCCCCCCGGGACTAGGGTTGGCTACTCTTAGTCATGAGGAGTGTTCACGAGCCCTGGTCCCAGAGATCTACCATCCCGTATGTTTTCATTGCAATCTTATTGCAATCTTAAGTTGACACAGCAGACTGTACTGATTAGCATTTTAACAGGATCTTTTGCTATTGTGCGAGGTGTGGTTAGCCTGGGTTAATAATATCCAAGTCGAGGTTGGTGATCACTTGGTTCAGTGATGGTATTATTCCAGCTAAGTTCACTTGTGAACGTATCTTGTGGGCCATGTTGCTCCATCTCCATTTTTCTAACGGCATGGTTAGTTGATTGGCGAAGCTAATAAAAGAGGTTTGCTGTGTTTAACTGTATCACTGCCTTTTAAGTCAGCTTTGAATTCCTTGATCCCCATTCGTTTGCATCTCATTGAGTGCTTGAATGTCATATAGAGCAGTGCTTCTCAAACCTCCCCTGGAGTACCACTTGTCCTGCATGTTTTAGATCTCTCTCTGTTCCAGCACAGGTCAATCATATGATCAGCATTTCATGCAGCTTAATGGGCCATTCCACACAAAGTGGTCCTGAGGCAGAAAAATAAAATATTGGATTTTTTTTAGCTTTTATCCATCTCTTTTGAAAGTTAAACATCTAATCTCAGAAAAGCACAACATCAGTTTTGGCAATTGAGTTGATGGTGTGCACTAGGGAATCAAAGTTGGGGCTATTTTTAGGATTCTGAAGAACAGAAAACAACACGATATCCATTTTAAGATCTTTATTAATATTCCGAGACAAAATACTCATTTACATTAGTTTTTGATTAAAACAGGCACACAGTGTAGATTTTGAGGAAACTTCGATGAAAATCTGGGGTGATTTCATGTAACTTGCATAACGCCAATCATCAATATCTTTTGATACAGAGAAAATTTGATGCTCCAGAAACCTAACATTTCTGATTCAAAGCTAGGATATAGGTACAAAGAAAATGCAGCAAAAATAGTCGAGATTATTTGCTTCTTCTTTTACACAAATCCATTTAAATTTCTGTAACTTGCGTAACATTACGTAAGTTACAGAAATCTAACAGCTGTATTAAACCTCAAGGCATTACTCTCAAACTTGTCCTCACAGCACTGGTGCATACTAAGCCTGTATTAAGCACACAAAACCACTTGATGCATTTTCAAATCACCATTTGAAACACTTTAATGCCTTATTTCAGGGTGGAATTCATACAATACATTTTCATTGGAACTTGCTCCAACCATATCAACGGAGATTGGTGGCGCCAACTTTCCGAGAACATTCTCTGGTCTGTAATGAAGAATGTCTGGTTTCTCTGGCCAGTACCACTTTCCCTTTCTTGCTGGTTTCAAGATCCACACCAATGACAGACACAACTTCACCAGGAAATTTCTTGCCATCATATGTTACCAAGGCCCAATCTCCAATCTCCAAAACCTCAGAACTTCTAGACTCCCCCGTACCATACACAACAGAATCAGATGGTTCACTGTCAGCACTTGTAATGAACATTTCAACTGTGAACCCATTGCTAACCAACTGTTCTGTGTTACGGCTCTCTTGTTCTAACAAACGCTGCGGCAAAAGAATCTCTCCATTCAAACAAAGAAATTCAAGCCTTGCTCAAAATTTGGGCGGACGAAAACATAAACACAACTGGGCACGACACGCAGAAACTCTGATATTCATGGAATAATTTGTGAGTACTTACGTTCGCGTGGTTATCACAGAACAATAGATCAGTGCCGTGACAAACTAAAGAAAATGTGGCTACGATATTTCAACGTGCAGGACGCGGTGCGAAAGTCTTGCAGCTCAAGTTATGAGAAAGATACGTTTTCGTGGTATGAGGCAGTGGACAACATAATCAGCTAAAAAACGCAAGGACAAAAGAATTCCATATTCAACTTCCACCAATGTCGAAAGTAATCATTTCTTTTCTTTTTTGGCTTACCTTGATGTTTGGGTACTCAGAGAAAGATTCAGATTTGTAGAAACATCAAGCATCCAGTCAAGAAAATTGAGCGTTTAAAATATCCATCAAAGCGACACTCACCTCTTGCACCTCTCTTGTAGACCTATTTCAAATCCCGTGATCCAGGGATTTCCTTTCCTTCCTTTATGACAATGAGTACAGCTTCTGCATGGGCTTAATTCCATGAGTGTTATATACATGAGGGAGATTGGGAAGACCTTGCGAAACCGTCATCCTTGCGCGTGAAAAAAAAAAAAAAAAACTTTGTGGTTTCTGAACAAAAAGGTCATCATTGACAAATGGCTTGTTCCATGTCGTAGCATTCTAATGGCTTCCAAACATTGCCAAATTAAAATTGAAATTATAGAAATCCATTTACAACAGACACTTTTATTAGAAATATGTTAAGAAGTTAAGAAAAAGGCATAAAAATGTCTTATTGTCAAAAATTGAATTTTATACCAACCAAATTCAGATGCATAACTTGTTACTTTTTTTTTGCAACTTATGTAACACAGACATCCTCTGATTACTGGTATTTAATTAAATATTAAAGGAATAGACAATGGAACGTACATACATGCATAGTTTGATAGCTTGTAATATAGAGAGCCCATAAGAAAATTTTCAGGCATACTTGACCATTTATGAAAAAGTTGTGAGTGTTTTTGTGTCGCAGTCCTAAGGCCACTACTGAGCTGCCATCCTCCCGGAAGGGCGATGCGTGACGTCGCATGGGCGCAAGGGTGAATCTCCACTCTTCAGCACAGAAGGCGATGATATATATAAACCAGAGGTGCTACGTTGTTCGTTCCAGATCAGCCGATGTGTGCAGAGCTGACCGCTGGAACCCATGTAAAGAAATATGCTCTGGTTAATATTTCGGTAAATATCAGTAATAATCATTCAGCGGAATTTTGATTTCCGGCCTTTTCAGAGCGATAAGTAGAGAAGAGTTGGCTTGAAGCGCCATTTCTGTCTATTACCGACTGTTGCATTTACCAAAAGCATAGTTTCTAAGTTAGCAGCTTACACAGTTCGTCCATTCATTGTCAATGGTTCGTACGATGCAAGTTAACATCTGTGATTTCAGGAAACGCACCCCTGAGCAATGGATATTTTTCCATTAGGACTGTTTGGAAACAGTGGTACACATCCAGTCTAATTTAAAACCCCTTAGGTATGGTAATATTATGATGACTGATCATGTTCTGTCAGACTGGGTTAATTTTCTCTAGCAGTACGATCTAGGACCGGGCGCTTAATTTATTATCGCAAGTGCCGGGAACCTTGGTAACTAGTGTCTTATTGTGACCGCTGCTAAGAGGGGAAACTCGTTTACAAGGAAACTCTCGCTGAGGAAATGCCTATTTTTTAAAAAAAAAAAAAAAAAAAAAAAAACTGGTTCGTTATTGGATCAGACATGTACCTATGACTATTTTTTTGTTTGATAGAAATACCGCTGCATAGTGCAGACCCAGACACTGACATTACGAAGGATGAACAACTAAACCTGTTCGCATCCAGTGACAGTGAAGCAGCTGGAGATTTCAACGGGTTTTCAGACGTGCCTGACGCTGAAGTCGGGAGTGATTCAAAGTACTGCGGTATTTTAGCTCATTAGGACGGCAAGTATAGCACTCAGTGGAAATCAATAAAACCGAATGTTTAGTGAGTCATTTAACAACCATCCCAATGCTTGTGCGGTCTCACTCGCCTTGTATAGCTTCTACGTGCTGCGCCCATGTGACGTCAGAGCATCTCCGCGAGGATTTCTCTGATTGGTTTAAATATTTTCAATGGCTGCATTCATGAAATCGTCGATGATGGGGGAATTGTACTTCAGGGCCGACTTTTGGAGATGGATAGCTTTGTTGTATGAGCTCTATATATTCAAACATTCGCATGAATCGTTAGTTTATGACATGATCTATCTGCCAAAGTGTATTTTGAAATTCCGTTGTCTATTCCTTTAAGGTACCAACTCCTGTTTTGGAAAGGTATGATATTGAATTTTGATGCAATGTCATACAGATCTTCTTTCAATGCAACACTTCAGAGCTTTTGCAATTACAAAAAAGGATTTTGATTTGAGTTCCATCTGAATGTAACTTGCGTAACGCTGAAAACTCATATGTAGCAAAAATTCTGTTCACAGTAGACAAAATGTTTTTGTGTCCTGTGAAAGAGTAATGACCTCTGTTTAATATGCACGTAAAAACGAGAGAAAATTGTTTTAAATAAAAACTTGTGACCAAAATTAGGTCGCGAAAACATGTCCGAACTGTAACTTGCGTAACGTGGAATGGCCGATTGATAATGACCTGATCATTTGAATCACCTGTGCTGGAGCAGGGTGAGATCTAAAAAATGCAGGACAAGTGGTACTTCAGGAGAGGTTTGAGAAGTGCTGTCAAAGAATGTCTCCTGTCTTGCTGGTTGAAGAGGGTTGGGTGGTGTGATCTGTTACACTGATGAGCCAAAATATTATGACTACATGCCTAATATGCTGTTGATCAGTGGTGTGCTGCCAAAAACGGCTCCAACATGGTCTCAGTGAGACCTCTTAAGGTGCCTGGTGGTATCTGGTAGGGGTGTAACGATTCTGTATCGATGTTATTTTAAAGCATAGTGACACCACCTGCTACCATGGAGCGAACATCAAGCTTTCCCTTTTCCTTTATTAACCCCCGTGCTGTCCTGAACGAAAGTGCCTAACATCAAAGGGCATGGGAAATGCTTCCGGTAAAAACTTGACTGACATCAGTATTTTTCGGCTACATGCTGAGAGGGGCCAAGCAAATGAAAAAAAGATCGTCTCCTATTAACCAATTAGGCAACTCTAAGAAAAGTATACCTGTTCCCGTTTACTTTGCTTAATTAGCAGTCAAATGGTGGATTCGTTTACTCTTTAAGTTGAATGAGTAGAGCTGTTTATTAAGACAACATGTTTGATTGCTGCATTTTGAAATTTAAATGGCCATAGAATAGCACAGATTTGCATGAACACGCCATTGCCATTGCCACGCCATTTCAGGCGACTGCGATAATTTATAGCTCACATTCACGTTTCATCCGCTTTTCAGAATGTTTTCCACCTTGTGTATTTTTTAGACGCTTAAACTCCAGGGCGATCTTATAACATAGGCATGGGCAACGCTCTGCATAAACTCTAATGGAATGCGTAACAGCTGAACTGGGACGGTAAACAAGCCTCAGAAAACTTATTTAAAAAAATGATGTAAATACCATTTTCATACAAAAAGAACACCATGATTTGATTAAAAGCAACCTTTTCAATAGGATACCCGTGATTTCATACATTAACTCTGATACGGCCAATAACGCGATTTGAACAGAGCTATTATTCGCCCGTTGGATGAATGCGTGACCTCAATTTGCGCCGTGTTTACAAACTTTCAAGTGCACGGCGTGGCAAAAATATCCATTTTGGAGGTAGATTTCAAATAGCCCGCGCTAACGTGATATCCCTACGGCCCTGATTGACTTACAGCCATCTAATTTGAGAAATTACGAGTCTATTCGTCCACTCTAGACCTCCAGGGGATGTGAAATAAGTTCGACAGAAGTTGTTGAAGTTCGTCGCGAGTTCGCCGTGACTTCTTTTCAACAATAGCAAGAAAGGTGAGTGTATTTTTTACTGTTAACGCATATAGTTAGTTGACAGAATATCCTGTGACCCTATTTGTGAAGTTTCAGTAAAATATACCAAGGAATAAACCAGCGCTAGGCGTTAAAAACCTACCAGTGTTCTGACAAATTTTGCTACCTATCAAAATATGCCACCTCGCGAACACCGGTCACAAGATTCATTCACATATACGCTTCAATTCGAGACTGCGAGGATGGAAATCTGAATCATCAATTAGGAAAAATTCTCGGCTCTCGGTAGTTCTGTATATCGTTTAAACATTTTGTTAATCGGATTATGAAAGAAGGCTGCAAATAAGCGCCCGCTTTTTGTTTGGGTGTAAAAGCGCGTATTTAAAGGAGCATACATTGTATATTGATTAAGCATTGAACTCTGCATTAGTCGAACTGTTTTAATATTTGTTGATGACATTGCTTCGCTTCCTGGAAGCAAGTACGCCGCAAAATCTGCTGTCTAGTGAGCATTTCAGGTTCGATGTACTGAGTAATAACGCCATGAAACTTAAACTGGCCCGTCATTCTGCCGAATAGTCTTACTAAACTAGTTAATCGCCTGATTGCTAATTAAGCAAAGGGGAGGTTTCTGCCTCACCAAACTAACCTCCGACTGCACGCCACTGTGTTTTACTATGAATTATTCACAGTAGCTCATTGAAACTATCATGGGAGGAGGGTATATGGACATTGTAAAAAAAAAAGTGCAAAGGTTTTTTTTTTTTTATCTCCACGGGTTATTGAAGGGGGAACGTTTGATTCATTTTTCAGAGCAGTGGGAGGGCAAACAACTGCCGCATCAGCGACTTCACTGCATTTTATATAGTAATGGGCGAGTAGCGTTAATGTTTGCCCTCCCACCGATAATTTTGACATTTTTGCAGGCCATTGATCCAAAAAAAAAAAAAAAGCACAGGCAACCCATTCATACCATTTTTTTAATATCAATGCAAAACCTAATGTTTGTTGAACATAATTGGGTGAAATTCAATGCATTTTCCATTAAAAAGGGCCTAGGGGGTGCTGCTGCACTTCAGAAAAGGGGTTGATGACTTTAGCATCAATTATTTCTGTTAGGGTACCCTAATGGATAATTTGGCCAGGTTTATTTCTGAGTAGACTGTATTTTCGAAAATGCCCTCCCGCTTCACCCCCCAATTTTCACAATGGGTTTTGTTGAAAAATGCTGAAATCAGCCATTTTTGGGACCCTGTGGCTCTGAGACCCTTTCCTGTAAAGGCGTTGGACTTGTGGCAAACTCTTCGTCTGTGTCTTCTGTACTTACCTGCAAAAAATCATTAGAAAATAATAAAAACTTTTTTCTCAGCAACTCAAGAAATGTTGTCATTTTATTCATTTGTATTGCCCATGCCTATATAACAAATCTGTTTTAAATTAATCTTGAATAATGTCCTAAAATGCTACAATGAGATGTAATTCAGAGGAAGATTTTTTCTAATTATTCAAATTGGCATTCTTTCAATCTAACACCGTAGCCCAGTTAGGTTTGTGTGCTTTTCACCATCACATCTTAATTGTTATAGGCTACTGGCTAAATTTCTTGATTGTTATCTGGGCCAAGTACACGGGAGCAGATTTAAGGAAGGGCGGAGCACCTGCAATTAGCAAAATCTAAACTCAGGCTTCTTCCCGACGGCATTTTAAATTGTTTTAAGCCGCTTCAGATGTCTATGTTTCAAGAAATTACACGCGACTGCCTACACACCCCCTGACAGCAACTTGTCTCATCACACTTTAAAAAAAATTCTCGTTCAATATCTCCACATGCCAACTCAGCGTTTCATCTCTCATTGTAGTATTTTTCGGAGATCTATAATGATAAAATAAAAATAAAGAGATTTATTTTCATATCGCCCTGGATTTAGAGCGTCTAAAAAATACACAAAGGTGGAAAACATTAAAGCGGATGAAACGTGTATGTGAGCTATAAATGATCACAATCACACGAAATGGCCAAATACGCGTTCTTGCAAATCTATGACCATTTAACTTTCAGAATGCAGCAATCAAACATGCTGTCTAAATAAACTGCTCTACTCATTCAGCAAAGTAAATAAGCGAATCCCCTGTTTGATTGCTAATTGAGCAAAGTAAACAAGGACAAGATTAGAGTAACCCAATTGCTTAAAAGGAGACGATTCTGTAGTCCTTTACTTGGCTCACAAGAGCATTTCAACAAAAAATACTAGTGTCAGTCAAGTTTTTTTTCCGGAAGCATTTCTCATGCCCTTTGATGTTTGGCACTTTCGTGCAAGACTGCATCGGGTTTAATAAAGGAAAAGGGAAAGCTCGGATGTTCACACCATGGCGGTCCTATGCCTTAAAAAACATAGATTCAGAATCGATTCAGAATCGTTACACCCCTAGTATCTGTCACAAAGACATTGGCAGCTAATCTTTCAATTCCTGTCAATTACGAGGTGAGCCTCGGGAAACTTCTTGAACTCTCAGCCATATTCATCAAGCAATTCCCAAACAATATGTGCAGTGTGGCAGGGCACAATATCTTGCTGAAAGAGGCCACTGCCAATGGGAATAATGTTGCCTAGAAGGCTTGCACCTATGCTGCAACAGTGTTTCGGTTGGTGGCACTGACATCCACATGAGTGGTAGGACCCAGTGTTTCCGAGGAGAAAGTTGTCCAAAGCATCAAACTCCTTCTACCAGCTTCTTCTCGTTCCACGATGCACCCTGGTCTCATCTCTTTTGGTGCCATCAATGTTATCTGCTTCACATCTGAGTGGTGGTAATGTTTTGGCTCATTGGTGTACTTCCACTGATAATCTGCTTCTGTGGCTCATCCCTTTATATTTCTGTGGCCTTCTCTGTACTGCCCATTTGCATTTATGTTTTTCCTCTGGCGGTGACTGCTTTGAAGATGCAACATTTTTAAATCGTGAATGTATGCAAGTGGTGAGCACAAGCTAAATATTGTATAGCTCACATTATTTGTTGTCAGATTTATGTGGCAATATAATGGCATGCAGTGTAGTTGGGGTAAAATCGGCTTGATAGAGATGGAGTGCTTACAGAGAAATGTGAAACTGTTCACATTATGGCTGGATGATTTTTTTTTTTTTTCAGCTGGACTTTTGCTTGTGATGACCTTCTGTCTGTGGTGTTGGGGTGTTGGTTTTTTGCTTTTGAAAACGGGCAACTCCATGTATGAAAATTGCCATTTCCATTTATAAAAGATAAAATTCTGCTCATGATTTAAGAGCCAGTTTTTCTAAGAATCAGGCAGAGGGTGATATATGATGGTCTCAGATTTGCCTAAAATTTTTGTTGGTGAAAGATGGTTGGTTTAATAGAAAATCTGCAAATTTTTAGGTGCCAATAACCTTCGGTTTCTTTTTTAGGGCTACCAGAAGGGTGAAGGATTCCAAGATGAGAAATGAGCACTGAAAAAAAAGAAGTCAGTTTTCAAATGCAAATATATTGCGCCGATAACAGCCCACATTAATTTTCTCACTCGTCAATCTACTGTGTGTAGGTCTCGCAATAATCTGAAAATTTTGGTGGGCTGTCGCGGGCGCGTCCTGTTGGGGCCGCTGCAAGATGCTACTTTTGGCTATTTGAGCAGTAATATCAGGGGCATTTCCAGACTGTGCCCTCAACAGCCTAAGATGGTTTTTTCATAAGATGATACCATGGGAGGTCCTTTACATAATTCACACAAATTAAACGTGGGATGTTGAGGGCGCAAGAGTATAGGTGGCGCTTCAGTCAGAGAAAAATTGAAATTTGGCATTTTGGGCTGGCAAAGTTCTCCATACGCCCTCATCCGATTTTGACAAACCTTTTCTGTTGAGTAGCCCTATATGCAGGGCTCGACATCCCCTTTGATCCGATGGCCGATACGGACCACCACACTTCGCATTTCACTGGTCCGGTTGGGCCACTAACAAATAAAATCGCTTTAAAAAAATTTATTCATCTTACTGCGGTATAAACATGCAAAGCGCAGCTCAAACTTGACATTACTACGTCCATCTCAGCTTAAGAAATTGAAATGGGGTTAGGATTCTTCCACATAAGATCTTGCATGCACGATATCTTGTGCATGAAGATCATTGAGTGTTTATTGCGAGGAACTGACGAGCTGTAACAGCTTCCTTATGGGCGGTGTACTTGATAACTCCTCCAAACATGAAAGCGCATTTGAAACGGTCATAATTGGAATTCTCATTGGAAAGGAAACTGGGTAGGGGGTACAATTTGAAAAAAACCCCGCACGCATTTATTCTGGCTACGACCGAAGCAGAACCCAGAACAAGCTAACGTAATAAGTTGGCTTGCTACAGCTCTACGTTGGGAATCGAGAATGCACTACAAGCTTTCATTAAACATGTTAGCTAGCCAATCTAGGGTGCGTTTCCCAAAAGCTGAGTCTCTAATGATATCAGCGACTGAGCTGCATAGGCTGAACCATTCGATCATAGGGTGCAGCTATGCAAGTTGGCAGCTACAGCGTTGTTGGGAAATATACCCCAGGTTACTTTTCTGTGTTTTTAAGTTGTGACTTACTCACATTGCTATAACTCTGATTGGTATCAGTGCTTTGTCACTGCAACAAGCAGATTATCATTTGTACAGCAGAATGCCAGTTCAGTGAATTGCCCTCTGACACATTACTACTACTCCCATAACATTCGTTGCGGAGCGTGGAGATTTGGGATGGTGAGCCATCGACATACGTCTAGTTCTCCCTGAATTTGACCTCTCTTGATTAATTTGCACCATAATTGAGATAATATCCGTATTTAAATATCAGTGATATTGGTTAATTCATTCTGGGTAGGCCAATATTCTATCTTGACCATGGCAAAACATTTTTTAATCTTTTCAGATGAGTGGATTTTGTTGTTAAATAGTTTTTTTGGCTACACTTCAATGAAGACTAATTTATTTTTGTGTTAATAGGGAAAAAGCCCATATCAAATGCCATTTACAGGCCATAGGATGGCAGTGGAGGCAAAAGAAAAATGGCTGTTGAGAGCAAAGAGATTAGATTTGAATAGAACAAGTTTTTATTTAGAGTTTTGCTTCTGCCTCTCACAGTGGGTGAGAAGCATGTTTTTTTTGTTTCCTGTCCTTTCCGTCCATCACACATCTTGTGTGCGTGATATCGGCTGAAGGAGTGGATGGATTTTGACCTGATCACTCATGGTAACTCCCCACAGAGTGCATCTGAACTGCTTGGGTCACTTAAGTTCAGCTGTATGCAGGGACCGAAGATAAACTTTTTTTTTTTTTTTTTTTTTGGCATATGAAGCTATTGCTGGCAAATCCATTGCAATTAATGCTTCAAGGTGACTTCTGCCTTGTTTTAGTATATATATTTGTCAACAATTTATGAAGTGGGCTTATTTGAAACACCTGCGGTGTACTTGGCTATCAAATCCATGCCAGACCTTTGACATATTTTGACAAATTGAACTATAAAAGCATCAGAAATTTGTACAACTGAATTTTTGAAACTTCAAATGAGAGATTACTTTAATTTTAAATGATTAGACTTAAATTGAAATTTTCTCACTTAAATTGGGGTAGTATATTGTAAAAAAACGTGGATTTGGTGGGCTTGATGGGGACCCTTACCCTGTGCCTTTGAATTCTGTGTGTAGCCTGACACGTATTACATAATGTTGGCCAATATTATGTAATGCAAAACGTGCTTTGTCACATGAGTATCCAGTGAGTGAGAGCCTTTGGTTCTTATTATAGGCAAATCTCTGACATTCACTAATGCAGCCAAGGAACTAGTTAACTATTACTTAATGAAGGTCTGTATAACACTGCATCGTCAGGTGGTTATTTGTGCAATTTGTCATTGCACTTGGTGAAACGGTAACTGTTTCATACATGAGTGCGACTACTGTGTTGACTAAGTGCTGGTGTTCGTTAAGAGCCAGTTTTTATAAGAGTCAGGCAGGCGGTGATTCATGAGCCCTTCAAATTTGTCCGAAATTTGTTTTATTGATAGATGTATGTTAGAAACGAACAAAAATCACATTTTCTACCCTTAATAGGGACCGCTTTTTTTTTTAGGGGGTCCTGGAATATTGGGGTCAAAATCAGCCAAAATGGCAAAATCACCAAAATTAGGTTTTTAAATGCTTGTATTTCTGTGCGCCCTGAGTGAGCTAAATTGATTTTCATTTGTGCAAGTCTATCGGGTATGGACGCTCCAAAAATGTGAAAATTTTGGTGGCTGACTTAGGGCGCAGCCCATAAGTGGCGCTGCAAATCACTACTTACTTTTTGTAATTATGCACACTTTCCCAGGGGTTGTGTGGCTTGCGCCCTAAGTCAGCCAAGGTATTTTATGCATATAGGTTAGGACCTCTTACTTTGATTTGGATGAAATGTTGTACATTTTTCACAGGAACCCATGAAGCTGAACTTGGCTTTAGTTTTTTTTTTTGCTATGTATCCAAGGGGTTTTCCAATCAAATCAAAAGTCAGTTCTAAGATTTGTATGATGAAATCCATGTTGGTGTAAGCGATCACCAATAGGTGTCCTTTGACCGGTGCTAGACGGGGGTGCCCTTTACACTAGGTGAGTGAGGTGAGTAAAGGGCAAGGGTCCCAGGAAACTGGTTGACCCGTCCGCTTTGGCAGTTGGCAACAGAAGTGGCCTAACAAAAATGGTGCAAGAAGGGTTGATACCAAAACCAGCCACGGAACTCTCTTTACCGCTGACACTTGAGATGCTGAGTGACAACGTGAGCCATATTTCATCAATTTTGCTGTGCGAAAATGTGGTAATTTCACACTTCGGCGGCAAAAAGCGCCCCCTAGACTTGTGCGCCCTAAGTCAGCCGCCGTAATTTTCATCCAAATCCAAACAAGAGGTGCTGATCTATCATGACATGCATAAAATACCTTCGCTGACTTAGGGCGCAAGCCATACAACCCCTGGGAAAGTGTGCATAATTACAAAAAGTAGTGATTTGCAGCGCCACCTATGGGCTGCACCCTCAGTCAGCCGCCAAAATTTTCACATTTTTGGAGAGTCCATACCTGATAGACTTGCACAAATGGAAATCAATTTGGCTCACTTAGGGCGCACAGAAATACAAGCATTCAAAAACCTAATTTTGGTGATTTTGCCATTTTGGCTGATTTTGACCCCGATATTCCAGGACCCCCTAAAAAAAAAAAAAAAAAAAAAAGCAGACCCTATTAACCCTTTAATTACCATTGTCACATTTCTGCAATAGCGCCGATCCCGCATCACTTACCATTGTCGCTATTTTGCGCCTAGAGAAAGTCCCTCACAAAAACGGTCAAAGCTCCGCAACAAAACACCCCTTTGGACGAGTCTGGTATCGCACAACACGTCAGTGATGTCATCAAGCTTCCCGTAGTTCCCAATCCTCCGGTTATGCACAGTCCCTTGCTGACTTCACTGTCACTGCAGGCAGTGCGTGCTGCAGCACATGTATCTCCGTTTGTACGCAAATGCACGTGTATCTCCATTTGTACAGAAATGCGCGTGTATCTCCGTTTGTACATAAATCCCATAGAGGAGAAATCGTCTTGTCTTGACAAAACGAAATACGGTTTTTATCCTCAATTTCTGTTTTTACTTTTGGAAAAACTAAGCAAAGATATATGTCAATGGAAAGGTAAATGTATTTTGAACATGTTTTCTGTGCATAAAATTGTCCTTTTCTGGCGTTTTTAGTTTGAAAAAGGGGGTGAAAATCCACATGCAATATCATGCTGTGACAGCACGAAAATGTACGGTAAGCAAGGGTCGTCTTATTCCCAGTAAGCGGTAGTGAAAGGGTTAAGGATGGAAAATGTGATTTTTGTTTGTTTCTAAAACATATCTATCAATAAAAAAACTTTTGGACATATCCAAAGGGGTCATGAATCACCCTCTAATAGAAATCTGCCTGACTCTTATAAAAACTGGCTCTTAATGAGGGGAATTGTCTGGTGTTAGTTCCACTGTCTTGTCAAAATTAAGGAGTGCTTTGTGCAAATATTAATGATTTCTTTTGGAACTTGCCCCACCTGTCTGAACAAGGGAGGACAAACTGAGGGTCGCTGTCCAGAAAGTCTTGGTAATCCTCATCAGCTGATATTTTCCTCATCAGATCATTTTCATCGAAGGCCAAAATAAAATCCTTGCCCATGAGTATGGAGTGGTGAAATATCCCTGTTGCTTTACATTTGTGACGAGCAACTGCCGTTGATGACTGAATTGCAAAATCTTGTTTCCTTTTGCGATTTCCTATCACTGTACGTACAACCGTTATTCTACCCAGACCAAATAGCAGCTATATTAACAGACTGCAAATGGTATTGATCTAGATATGCCTGTCAAAATTGTAGTGAAAGCATTTCATGTGGTTTCAAGCCAAAGCACTGTAGCTATTTATGGTCTAAGGCCAAGGCATGGGGCGGAATCTCTTTTGGCAGGCGTTGTAGGTCTGTTACATAATCTATCGAATCCTCTTTCAAACCTGGACCCTGGACCGCCAGACCAGGGCAATGGTGTAACCTACATAGTAAATGGAGTTGATGTGTTCTGTCCAACTGTTTTCCCGGTGTCAGCAGCTGGGCCCTAGTGGGGTGATGATGGGTGATGTTAATTCTGAGGCTCGAAGCTTCAGGGCACCCACAGCTGAAATTCAGTTAGCCGTATTATAAAAGCCCCCCACGCCAGCGGGTCTTATTTTGGCGGCCCCATTCTCTCGCGAGGCTTGACGGATTGACATTAAGAATTTGACGCACTTGTCCCAGGACAAGTCCCATAGTTACTTTACTTGTCCGGCGAGAAAAAAGTACTTGTCCGAGTTTTGAAATCAATGCATTTTGTCTTGTCCACCATTCTAAGCATTAATGAGTAGGCACAAGCCTTATGTCTTAACAATTTTGAAGAAAATGGAAAGATTATTTTATTATGTGTTATTACAGTCACTATACATTGATGCTTACATCCAGAAACGCAGATAAAGTGACACCTTTTAAAAAATTAACAATTTTATTTCTTTCATATTATTCCCATAAAAATTTAAGCTCTTTGGTAAAACAGATATTAACATACTTAACAATTAATTTACACATTTACTTCAGTAAATATTTAACAAAATATAAAATTATTCAAAGAATTTCTAAAAAAAATAAAATGAATAAAAATATAAAAAAAAATGGATACAACTTCATTTGAAATGATGCAGATTCAAACCCATCCATAATTCTGAATTATAAATAAAACTGAAACATTACAGCAGAAATATTAAGTTAATCTCACTCTGTAACAAATGGAATACATCCAGTTGTAAATATCAATATGCATCCAGTACTGGAGTAAATCTCATTAGAAATTGAACATTGATTTATCATTTACTTTTAATTATTTCACAGCCTGATAATGCGAATCACTGAACAATGGGATTTTTTTTTTACGTAATTTTAAAAAGCTGTGGTGCTGATGTGCCGAAAGACGAACACATCGATAAAGTCTGTAGCATAAACTTGTTTTTTTTTTTTTTTTTTTTTAAATGCAGCTCGTGCTTCACAGAACCTTTTTATACATAGTCAAGCATTCAAATATCATAATAAATGCATGTTTGCTATATCAGAGTATTTATTAATACAGGCGATACTTGCTTCCTTGATTCGCTTATTAGTGTACTTATTATACGGTCACCCAAACAATTGACTTGTTCGAACAGACGGGTTCATTGCACACTCTGCTTGTCTGAAAGTTATTTTTACTCATTTAGGACAATCGGCTGGTCCTTAATGTCGAGTCCTCCTTGATGTCCTTACTTGTCAGGCAGCTGTGTGTTCAGCGGTAAACGCATTTTTATCGGTTGCAGGTTTCCTGTAATCAGAAATGGCACTCTTGCTGCAATACCGCACTAAACAAATTCAAAGTGCTCGCTAGCCCCTGCCTTACCTTCTGCTCTTAAAATGGTAGAGCTGTGAAGAATCAAATATAGAAATCAAACAACTCGATGTGGGAGGCATTTTCTAGCCTCTTGCCCGTTCATCACGCTGCTGCCTGGAGACAAATGAATCCTCTGCTCTGGACATTCTGTGGGATGAAGATCCCTCTCTCCCGGTCGGAAATTTCTCTTTTTACTGTCCTGTAAATGGTGTCCCATTAAACATTACAAGCAGTAGCTCCCTGGCAGCAGGTTTACCAAACCTGTAGGGATTTGTCTCCAATTCTACATCCATTTAAATGCAATGACATGCATTAAACAAACTGCATGTGCCACAGCTGTAATGCACGCTGATTAATCTTAAGGAGTGCACTCAAAGTTTGAGCCTGTTATGTAATTAAGTTTTGTAGGCAGTGTAGATGTCTGTCAGCCATCAGGTGATCTATGGTCTGTTTTGCTATTACGAAGCCTCGCAGGCTGCTCAATCCTTTGCTTTGTTATTCACTGGAGCGTGAATGCCAGAACATGAACCTTCCTAATTTGCCATAGATGGTATGAATTATTTGGCCTTGAAGCTTTTCTGTTACTAGTGTATAAAATGCAAATGCAGGGATGTAGAGGTGCTTTACAAAAAATAAATCAAGTGGAGATGGGCTGTTGCATTTCAGAGTTAAATATGTCTTTCCTCTGAGGTCTTTGCTCGGGTGAATGGTAGTTCCTGCCGCCTAGAGAGAGCATTGAGGCATCCCAAGTCAAGTCAATGAAAGAAATGGGGTTTTAATCATAGATATATAAAAAAACTAGATCACTCATTGGCTCATCTCGCATTCGTCTTTACCGCCACCATATTGGGGCGGTCAAAACAACAGGACATGATGAAGGCTATGGACCAACCGGTCAGCATAAACTGAAAATGCTGCCATTGTGCTGCCTATGATTGTAAAAACTGGCGAACGGTTGAGTCCAGACAACAATGAATCACATTTCACGAATAAGTTGCCTTGTTTGTGAAAAATAAGGCGGCTATATAGCGTGATGATGCAGCGTTCGGTGCAAGTGAGGCTAGCCCTTGCCCTGCCCCTAGCTAGGCACTGGCGAATCCCCATAGCAGCGCTGCGAAATTGCTCTGATGCTGCGTCGTTGATCAATAAATTGACCTCAGGTAGTGTTGCGCCGGTCAGAGTACACCCCACAAACGTCCCTTTATGACAAGAATTGGTCCTGGCGAGTTCTCAATCATTTTCCTTTATTGATGCGTTTGGTTTCTGCGTACCCCTGGAGGGCAAAACACTGTTTCATTATTGCTGGTAATATTTGACATTCCACAGAGCAGGCTCACAATTCTGTCATTTTCTATATGTTTCAACCCCCAGATATATACATTGCCTCTCTAAAGAAGAACAATATGTTAAGGAACATCACGTTATAGGCACTTGTATGCATGTACAGCGCCTGCCACAGTAAGCCAATTTAAAAACAGTTAGCCAAGTCCCTAACGTTACCCTGGCTCCACTTTAGCAATTTTCACATTTTATATACCTAGCTGTCTTGTGGAGAGTCTTCCCGTTAAACTGATGCTAGGATTAATGCACACTAAAGTACATATACAGTAAAACTAGCATATTACGGATTCAATTGGACCAGCTAATTTTGTCTGTTATGAGCGAATTCCGCTATATGCATTAAACATACAAAATCCGTTATACTCACAAGACAGATTATGTCCTCTATATGCGTGTAATAGATTATATCCGCTATACACATGTATGAATTTGTATGTAGCCTATGCTTTGCGCATAAAGATCGGAACAGCTTCATTTTCAAGTGCGCGTCCCGGTACCTACTTGTTGTCTTCATGTAGTCCGTCTTTGCCCTGACACAATGGATAACAGGATGATATGATAGGCTACTGCGTGTTGCTCCAACTGGGATCAATACATACCTATGTATGTAAATGAAACTGTGCCAGTTTCAGTTTCCGCGAATGCACTGTTATAAACTTGCACCTTTTTTGCCAGTAATTTTAACCGTAATTTAACAATAAGTTTACAACAGAGTTCCGTCCATCTTAAGTGTAACCCATGGTTAAATACGCTCAGGACTCCACTTACAGTTAAAACAAGTAGACATGGTCAACAACATCCCCTGCCAAAATGTCTTCTTTAAAGATACTATGAACAGAGGCTCCCAAAAAAGCCACAAGGGCAATAACTGAGGGAAAAATAATCGTGTGCTTCTTGTTTTCAAACTCCATCAGGGTCTTTATGGTCTTAAGCTACACACCAAATTTGGTTATCCTATCTCAAATAGTTTCTGAGAAAAGCTGTCCCCTTTAGAGATACCGTGGACAGAGTCGAAAAATTCGGATCAAGGGCAATAACTGCGGGGAAAATAATCGCGCACATCTCATTTTCGAACTCCATCAGGGCCTTTATGGTCTGAAGCTACACACCAAATTTGGTTGTCCTATCTCTAATAGTTTCTGAGAAAAGCTGTCCCCTTTATCTCAGGCGGACGGACGCGCGGACGGAGCTCAAACTTATATCCCCCTCACACTTCGTGGCGGGGGATAATAACAAGGAGAATGCGTTAATTTAACTGTTAAATTATGTCAGTTTATAACCGTGTCGGAAAGCCGAACTTAATTTCGTTGCTCTGTTACAAATGCGTATGTGCATGGTGCAAACCAGCTTGTCCGGTATACACGAGTGCTTTTTAATGAAAATGCATTGTGATGGGACTGTCCGATTTGAGCGAAAATCCGTTTTATAAAATCCAGTATATTCCATGTTTATTTAATATCGTGGACAAATATGCATTAATTATAATGCGACTATAAATAAATGTTCAACACATGATACATGCGGAATAAAAGTTACTTTGAAACTTGTCTGGGGTATATTTGTTCTTTTTTTTTTTTTTTTAACTAAACCGTGCTCTTGGAACGCCCTACATACTTATACTTGTTTTATTAGTACTTGTATAAAACGCAGTTTCAGTTATTGCCATTTCCTTTCATTCTGTACAGAATAAAGACTCAAAGGACAAATCTAGAATCTACTTAGACCTAGCATTTATCAGTCCTCAAATAAAGAACAATAAAACATCTCGATACTATGGCTGTGTAACTTCGACTAAAAAATTGTAAAAAAAAAAGAAAAACGAGGCAGTGTATATTTTGCTGTGAACCGTTTTCACATTTCTACGGCTGTTTGGCCGCGACCTCTGGTACACATGCTCAGTTGTATTATTTTTGGACTTGCTCATAGAAATCAATGGATAATAGTGAATAGTTATAACTTCGCCATTTAGGCACCTATCTCGCATATACATACATTAAATATAGCCAGCTAGGTTGGCATAAAGGGTCTCTTGCTAGCTAACATTATATTTCATGTATTTAAATTTAGTCAATTTATAGCGGCTATAGCCATTATAATGCGAACTATTTTGGCTGCAGTTGCACCGCAAGCATTTAGCTCGCTAGCTGGCAATAAAATGCACCGAATAAAAAGGTTGCCAGCTAAAGCCGCTTTCACACCGGACGCGAAACACGACCGATTACATTCAAAGTCAATGCAAAGACGTATTTGCCTAGCCTAGTCCCTGCATCTAAGCCAGTTAAGCATACTACAGAAAGATGAGTCCTGGAAAAATTGGTATTACGTGGCACTCTATCCAGCAATATATAGTTTAAAAATACGTTTTTATAATTTATGACAGAATCCACTAAGCCATTATCTAATTAAAATATATAGGCCAGATCGTTCAGATAACGATCCATAAACAGGTCGAACGCATATGGTGTAGATCTATTTCCACATTGTCCGCTTTGTTTTACGTTTTTCGACCTCCCCAATATGGCCGCCATCCCAGCAATGGCTGACGTATCAACTTGCCTTTGGCGAATAGGCGATGCGTCATCTAGTTTTTTTTATATATCTATGGTTTTAATGCCCACCATGGTTGATATTGCTGAAACTCTATCAGATGGTGTACACTCATGAAAGCAGTATCCTTTTAACTTTTTGTAAGAATATGTATTGGTTTCATTAATTAATACATATTGGCCAAGTTGGCTGTTTTGATTAGATGATTTTTATAACTATTACTTGGCATGAATTTAAAATTATGATTGTGATTTGAAATCAGCTTTGGCGGTCTTATTGATTAAAGGCTGTATCAGCGATATGACGTCACCATTGTTGACAGTTGAAACACTCTCAAAACACAACAGAGCCGCTCGCCCCTCCCCTTCAGGAGCTTGGAACATGAACGCGCTTTTCTTAAAGTGAAACGTCTGAGTAAAACTGCTTTCACACCAGATGCAAAACGAATTTTTCACGCAACAGATTACATTCAAAGTCAATGCAAAGACGCGAATACACGCAAAACGTGTTTATTAGCACGGCATTACAAAATGAGTGTTAACAATGTCACATAGATCACCAGTTTTAGCTAAACTTATCACGCGGTTATACATTCATCGACAAATTTCTACTCTGAGTACTAACCAGAGAAAAAATGTTATTATACGAACACAAACTCTGGTTTGATCAGACAGAATTAGCAAACTCACTAGCTTGCCAACCGAGAGTTAGCAAAGGTTGCTAACTCGCTCCAAAGGAAATGTCAATCTCTCTACTGTTTGATTCATTCTGACCAGCATGATCTATGCAAGATAGCCTGACAAAAAAAATACACAGGCTTTCCTCAATTTTGCTCGGGATGACAATTTACAATTCACTTCCAGTCGAGTTTGCACCAGCTCTACTCACCTGTCCAGTAGAAACAAGGCAACCTGGGCGTCAGAATTAAAAACATTCAACTCCCGGAATTCTCTCTAACGTTGGTATGCTTTCCCTATGCTTATTCGGGACTTTGCATAGCTGCGATCACGTTCCTTTTTCCTTGACATGCACTCGTTCGAGTGTCTCTTTTTCGGTTCAGCTTCCACCATGCTTCACATGAGTGCCGCTGCTAGTTCGTTTCATTGCTCAGTCCCACCCACTTGTCGTGCATGAGCACGGAACTGGTGCAGAAGACCCACCCTGCCCTCCGATTCGTTGGAACACTTTTGTTGATGTTTTGGGAGGCGGGTAGGTCACCTCGAGTTTGTGCATCTTTCTCAGTGTCTACCTGGCTGTAGGTGGACTACAGAGACCGGATTTTTTCACCGCTCATTCATGAGACGAGCTGCTGACAGTTCGTGAGAAAATATCTCCTGTACGTGACAAATTATGTTTTGGCTCAGAATCGCTGATACAACCTTTAAGGGACAAGGAATCCAAAATAACACACACCCCTCATTAACCAGCTCTGAACATCACATTTTGAGTATTTAAGAGCCATTCCGTGAGAAAATGGCACTTTTTGAAGAAGTTGAGGAGTTGACCCCCCTGGAATTGAATGAAACTTGGCAGATGGGTAGATATGGTAGACTCACAGAAAAAGCCAAAATTTTAGGTCCGTATCTCAAGAAGTCTGCCAGTGGCGCCATCTGGAAGCCACTAAAGTGGCTCAGTTTTGCTTTTGACACCACATTTTACATCAATTACAACCCCAATTCTGAAATAGTTGGGACGAAGTGTAAAATGTGAATAAAATCAAATTGCAATGACTTTTAGATCACATGAGCCAATATGTTACTTACAATAGAACATAGATAACATTTCAAATGTTGAAACTGAGACATGTTACATTTTTTATCCACAAAATTGGCTTATTTAAAATTTTCTGGCTGCAACAGGTCTCAAAAAAGTTGGGACACGGCAAAAAAGGGCTGAAAATACTTGATGTATAAGGGAATCAGCTGAAAGAACATTTAGCAAGTAATTAAGTTAACTGGCATCAGCTGAGTAACATGATTGGCTATAAAAGGGATGTCTTAGAGAGGCTGAGTCCCTCAGAAGTAAAGATGGCCAGAGGCTCTCCAACCTGTGAAGGCTTGCGTAAAAAAATTGTGGAATACTTTTAAAAACAATGTTCCTCAATGTCAAATTGCAAAGGCTTTGAAGGTCCCATCATCGACAGTGCATAACATCATCAAAAGATTCAGAGGAACTGGAAAAATCTGTGCATAAGGGACAAAGCCGAAGACCTTTGCTGGATGCCCGTGATCTTCGGGCCCTCAGACGCCACTGCATCACTCACCGGCATGATTCTGTCATTTACATTACTAAATTGGCCCAGGAATACTTCAAGAAACCACTGTCAGTAAACACAGTCCGCCGTGCCATCCACAGATGTCACCTAAAACTCTATCATGCAAAAAGGAAGCCATTGTTGAGCATGATCCAGAAGCGCCGCCATGTTCTGTGGGCCAAGGCTCATTTAAAATGGACTGTAGCAAAGTGTCCTGTGGTCAGATGAGTCCAAATTTGACATTCTTGATGCTTTCTTTTGATGTTTGATTGTAGTACTCGTTTTTATGCTAAATATGGGGCAACGCCCCCTTTTTGTTGGCCTAATATCTCCAAAACTAGTGGAGATATTGGCCTAAAATTTTGCACAGTAATTACTAGTAACAAGGGCATCAAAACAAAAAGTTATGAAGCAAATCTGAGATGGTCAGTCGGGAGCCTTCTGGTGATTTGGCACGGAATTACCCCACACACAGTATTTCTCACGCAAAAAAATTAAAACGAAAACAATTTCCAACAGTAGGCCTGTATGCGCAGCAGCACCGCTATAACTGTGGAAACCGGCAGGAATCAAACACGTCTCCCCTGGAGTTCTTGGTGGCAGCTTGCCACCTGCCAGCCAATCAAAAAAAGGAAAGGGGCTACACAATAGCCAATCAGATAATAGCACTATCGTATCTGGGTAAGATTTAGGGCAACAACCAATTGGGGGAAAAAAAACAGTTATCCTGGAATTATTTACGTGATCCTGTTACAACAATGTTGTGAAAGCTGCATTAATCATTCACCCATGGTGGAAAACGGCAGTATCAAGCACCCCCTCGTTCTTTCCTAAACAATCTCATATCACGATGTGCACATGGTTGTTTCTGTCAAAACAAACCATATGCTATTCGTTTGCAGCGAAGACGACGGTAGAGAAATGAGTTTTTTAGGAAAATTTGCACATATTTTACTGGAAAATGTGTCAAACTTTGCAAGCACGCAGCTTGAAAGACAGTGTAGCAGGCCAAGACAGCGTATTTTTTCAGGTAACGGCGTAGCAGCCCGCTACGCTGAAATACGCTGGTGAGAACACTGAGATAGCTTAATGATGAAAGGTGGCGCCCTAAAGAGCTAAGGTTTTGCCAACCTAACATTCCATATTCCTAGACATATACCAGAGTTCTGTCTTTTGAAGTATATGAAGCACATACACAGTTATACATAAAATTTGTTATCCCTTTGGTGTAAAGCTTGTTTGGTTGTAAACTGGTGGTGACTGTGAGCATTACAAACGCACAATACATGGGCTATTACCAAGTACAGGTACAGCGCAGTCAATAATCTACAGCACGTTATAAAACATGTCCAGTCCAAAATTTTTAAATGCCAAAGAAGAACTAATGTAAAAGGCGTACCACCATAAGTGCGTATGCAGACATGCGTCAACAGTATACGTATATTTACATAAAATAACAGTCCGTAATTTGAACTCTTAAAAAAAAATCTTTGTCACACAATCGTGTAAATGAAGACAGAATGTATAGTACAAAAGTTAAAACTGTTTTATACTTTTCATGTTCTCCAAAGCGAAATGATGTCAACGCAGCATGTGACTAGCTCTATCCGTCAGTCTGTTTTTGGAATTCAATTGTGGGTTGGCGGCACCTGGTGGTACGCGCCAGAGGTGCTCCTTGGCCTTGGCCCTGAGCAGCGATCCATGGCCTTCTTTGTTGGATCCAGGTCGGTGTTACCCACAGAGCCAGTCGAGCCCAAGGCAAGCCCTACTACACTGCATCCTGGGTCTCTATAGGGCTGCTTACAGGCCGTTGATAGTGAGCTTCTCTGTCTCTGAATTAAATAGCGGGCTGCAGCCTATATGGCGCAATAGTTGCGTCAACACCCATGGCTTGGTACGCATGGAAATGGGAAGTCTGTAAAAGAAACCTTGCCCTTCCAACGAAGGTAAGGTCACGGTATTTGTTTTCTTGTAGATGGGACAAAAACAAAACTCATTGTCTTCTGCACACGTCCCTACTATAGTTCTGTGAAATGTTTTTCATTTATTTGGAAGACATTACTATGAACTATAATTGTGCTGAAGCAAAATGATATCACTTTTGTGCAAATGACTCTTGTCTTAAGGAAGCTTTATTGTAGATGGGACAGCTTGTGACATTGTTTTTAGACCCTTCGTGGAAAATTAAAATCCCTGATCTGTAAAATATTTTCAAGGAACTAGTTCAATTGATCTATGAAGTGAAGTAACTGCCGTACAACATGGAGAAAAAAATTTTGTGAAATCATCAATATTAAGATAATGAGACCAAATAGTGAGATTTGTAGATGGGACACCCCCGAAAGTTTGTAGATGGGACAGGCATGGGACACAGGCAATTTTACGAGTTAATGGGAGTTGATAGGAGTATAAAGCACTCAGGTTAGTGCAAACAAGATGATAACAAGAACAACATCAACTTAAGAGTCCAAAAAGCAATTTATTGTACAACCCCTGGCAAAAATTATGGAATCACCAGTCTCGGAGGATGTTCATTCACTTGTTTAATTTTGTAGAAAAAAAGCAGATCACAGACATGACTCAAAACTTAAGTCATTTCAAATGGCAACTTTCTGGCTTTAAGAAACACTAAAAGAAATCAAGAAAAAAAAAATGTGGTAGTCAGTAACAGTTACTTTTTTAGACCAAGCAGAGGGAAAAAATTATGGAATCACTCAATTCTGAGGAAAAAAATTATGGAATCATGAAAATGAAACAACAACAAAAGAACACTTCAACGCACCACTAGTGCTTTGTTGCACCACCTCTGTCTTTTATAACAGCTCGCAGTCTCAGAGGCATGGACTTAATGAGTGACAAACAGTACTCTTCATCAATCTGGCTCCAACTTTCTCTGATTGCTTTTGCCAGATCAGCTTTGCAGGTTGGAGCCTTGTCATGGACCATTTTCTTCAACTTCCACCACAGATTTTCAATTGGATTGAGATCCGGACTATTTGCAGGCCATGACATTGACCTTATGTGTCTTTCTTCAAGGAATGTTTTCACAGTTTTTGCTCTATGGCAAGATGCATTATCATCTTGAAAAATGATTTTATCATCCCCAAACGTCCTTTCAATTGATGGGATAAGAAAAGTGTCCAAAATGTCAATGTAAACTTGTGCATTTATTGAAGATGTAATGACAGCCATCTCCCCAGTGCCTTTACCTGACATGCAGCCCCATATCATCAATGACTGTGGAAATTTGCATGTTTTCTTCAGGCAGTCGTCTTCATAAATCTCATTGGAACGGCACCAAACAAAAGTTCCAGCATCATCACCTTGCCCAATGCAGATTCGCGATTCATCACTGAATATGACTTTCATCCAGTCATCCACAGTCCACGATTGCTTTTCCTTAGCCCATTGTAACCTTGTTTTTTTCTGTTTAGGTGTTAATGATGGCTTTCGTTTAGCTTTTCTGTATGTAAATCCCATTTCCTTTAGGCGATTTCTTACAGTTCGGTCACAGACGTTGACTCCAGTTTCCTCCCATTTGTTCCTCATTTGTTTTGCTGTGCATTTTCTGTTTTCAAGACATATTGCTTTAAGTTTTCTGTCTTGACGGTTTGATGTCTTCCTTGGTCTACCAGTATGCTTGCCTTTAACAACCTTCCCATGTTGTTTGTACTTGGTCCAGATTTTAGACACAGCTGACTGTGAACAACCAACATCTTTTGCAACATTGCATGATGATTTACCTTCTTTAAGAAGTTTGATAATCCTCTCCTTTGTTTCAATTGACATCTCTCGTGTTGGAGCCATGATTCTTGTCAGTCCACTTGCTGCAACAGCGCTCCAAGGTGTGATCACTCCTGTTTAACTGCAGACTAACGAGCAGATCTAATCTGATGCAGGTGTTAGTTTTGGGAATGGAAATTCATAGGGTGATTCCATAAATTTTTCCCTCTGTTTGGTCTAAAAAAGTAACTGTTTCTGACTACCACATTTTTTTTCTTGATTTCTTTTAGTGTTTCTTAAAGCCAGAAAGTTGCCATTTGAAGTGACTTTAGTTTTGTGTCATGTCTGTGATCTGCTTTTTTTCTACATAATTAAACAAGTGAATGAACATCCTCCGAGACTGGTGATTCCATAATGTTTGCCAGGGGTTGTAGGACAATGGACTAATTACAACTAATTATGCTTAATTAAAAAATAAAAAATACGTGTCATTTTCTTCTTGATGACACACAACTTTCTCACAGTACAATACAAACTAATAAATGTACATATATACCATGATTCTATATGTCATATTTTGCAAGTTACTAAACTCTGTGGCCCTAATTACTTGTTTGCACCGCATGAGTATGTTTGCCACATCTCCATTCATAAGACATGATTTGATCCAGTGCACATACTTTCCTGTTCAGTGAGTTTCTTTTATATCGAGGTGAAAGTTGATGAAAATGACCCTTTTTATCTGATCTTGAGTTGGCATCAATTGTACACAAATCAATAGATCAATCAGTTGTCAACATTTCATCTGATAATCTACTCAAAGTCACATCAAATCTTATTAAAAAACTGACTACGTCGATGAAAAAAACAAATATGGGTGAAAAAATTATTAATGATTGTATTTAGCCTAATTAGTATTTGCTAATTATACTAATTAGCAGTGTTCTAGTAGTATTGCATATGATCAGGTCGACCATAAGCTGAAAGAAGAAGAAAAATCAAAAATTGAGGAAAAACTAATTAGTGATTACTAATTAGCCTAATTAGCATTTACTAATTAAACTAATTAACATTGTTTTAGTAGCACATATCATCAGATCAACTAAAAGCTGAAATATATGAATATCTTAACACTCCTAGAAACTAGCTTTTTAAAATTGTCCCATCTACAGAGATGTCCCATCTACAAGCTTGTCCCATCTACAATATGTAGATGGTACACATTTTCTCTATTGTTTTACTGAAACACAATTATTTTCTGAATGTCAACTGTGTCAGTTCTATCCATCATAGACTCAAGTAAGAGGAAAAAAAAGATTAATTGATTTGAAATTGAATTGTGGCTCTGAGAGAAACTTTTTTATCTCAAAATCTAAATTGGCATGAATTAACCGCTTAAGTCTTTTGTTTAAGCACCTTCCAATGAATTGTAAACATCAATTTTTCGATAGATAATGTCTCATGTGATGCCCAATCAATATGCAAAATTTGAAAGCCATAGCTACTATGCCTTGGCTGTAAAACAATAAAATCATGTGTCCCATCTACATATCTCATTAACCAATATTTATTAATTAATGCTCTTATATCTTGAGAATGAAACAAGATATGAACAAACAGTTTTCAGTTTCAAGAGGTTCAAAGTTTTACGTCCCATCTACATAAAAAAATTAATACTATCTGGCAAAAGTTTTGACACTCATGTCGCAAATACCGTGACTGCACCCCCCAGAGGCGTCCCAAAGGCTAGACATCATAGGCAGGTGTTGGGAATGAAGGCATGCAAGTTACCACTACAAATTAACTGCCCTTTTCTTAGCAGGGCGCTGCTTACTTGCTAGGATTTCTTTGCCCTTTATTAGGATAACCGCTTGCTAGACGCGACTGTGCCCTTTTTCATACCCAAGCACCATACCTTAGGGAAATCCTAGAATTAACACTGAAGCCTGCTCTCCGATTCTAAATGAAATGCAAAAATGCAGAGAATTTGTTTTTTTCTGAAACTCACCAACACTACAAAACTGTACACTGTACTGACTACCGGTAAAAGTCTTGCATGTTGACACAATGCAACAATCACCGCCAACATTCTTTTCCAGTTTACAACTAACCCAGCTTTATACCAGAGAGATTACAAATTTTATGTATAACTGTGCATATACTTCATATATATGAAAAGACAGTACGCTTGTATATGTCTGGGATAAGGAATATTGGGTTGGTAGGACATTAGCTCTTTAGAGCACCAACTTTGGTCAGATAGCTATCCACCCAGCATAGTACCAAGCTAAACTCTTCATTTTCAGAGGAAACTAGCTGTGGGCATCACAATTCAAAAACAATTTCTTTGGTACATTGCTGGGGATGGCCAGTGCTTGCATCCAGCCTACAGTGCCCCCTGGAGGCGAATTTTTCCGACTTTTGATGATTAAAATCATCTACACTGAAAATACTACCATTGAAATTTTACTAATGCTGTAATGTACCCCGAAGGGACTATGTAACCAGAGAATTTCAGATCTCGATCTTGCTGGGTAAGCAAAATAATGCCACCTAAACATAGGTCCATTTTCCTCCAACTTTGGCTCCGTCTAGCTTGACAGCATAGATACTACCAAAGAAATGCTTGGTATTCCTGAAAATAGAGTTCCAAAAGCACAACAAACAGCATTTACCCTCGCAGTACAAATCTGGGTTACAGAGAAAATGTACCACAGACATGCACCAAAAATGAATTTCGACCATCTTTCTGGCCGTCCAAAGCACAAACACAGCAAGATACCAAGGTACTATTCACTGAAAATGATAGTCTTGTTGTGTGTAACCACATAAAGCATTCTAGTTTGGTATATGTCTGGGGTGTTATTTTATTCCCATTTTCAATTTTTATTGTTATTTCTCAAATAATTCTGGCTCGATAACGTAGTTACCCAGCTTGGCGCTGATGTGGTGCTGAAGTCTAACCGGACTTGAAGTGTCACAGGTCATGATAAAAGTATATCATATTTGGTACTGTGTACCCTTAAGTCATGATAGTTGATGTAAAATGTGGTGTCAACAGCAAAACTGAGCCACTTAAGTGGCTTCCAGGTGGCGCTGTCGGCAGGCAAAGTGAAATACGGACCTAAAAATTCAGCCTTTTCTGTGAGACACCCATATCTACCTATGTGCCAAGTTTCATTCAATTCCAGGGGGGTCAACTGCGCACCGAATGTCAATCTCTCATGGAATGGCCCTTAAACTGAACTGTATACAATAGCACTATGTAGGACAAGACATGAAACTGACCTTCTTTAATTTCTGTGCACTTGGTAGATTGTTTGCATTGGAAATTGGATATTTTTTTCTGTCAGTAGAATCAAATTTTCAATTTTTTGTAAATTACATTTGCGACCATTGTCATTGCAGCAATTGCATAGTCTGCACTATGGACATTAATTTCACTACAGGTGCTGTATTGATGATTGTTATTATAAAATGTGATAAATTTGGGGATTTCATTCTCCTGACAGAAAGGAATCACCACTGCAGTTTTCAATGAGAACAAGCTATCAAATGGACAGATTTTTGTTCCACATAGTGCAGTTGTTGTACACATTCCAGTGAAATATTCAATTCGTGGATTTCAGAGGCATAATGAGGAGTGTTTGCTTGTCCTTTTGGATTCTTTGTCCCTTAATCACTAATGCATCCAAAGCTGGTCCAAATTGGGGTCATAATTTGAAAGTTATCGAGAGTTGGGGGGGGGGGGGTATTAAAAAAAAAAAAAAAAAAACATGGTAGTGACACCTATTGGAGACGACGTTAATTATTGTCGTCAGATGTGATGATGTAACAGAAAAGACAGTGACTGAACCAAGTTTGCGACTTGGCTATGTTGACTAATATTTCTGGAGGAAAACTAGGAAATGGGGAGACAAATCTCTTTTAGAGACCAAAAATGCAAAGAAACCTGTGAAGTTTTGTAAGTGATAAGATTTCTCAAGGGAAAAGAGAAAAAAATCAACTAGAGTAAAAGTAACCCCACTTGAGACAGGCAACAAAATGGACATTTTGAGCATAAAAATCCTGCTATTTTTTTGTTTTTTCCACGCAAACGTGACCAAACAATTTTCTTTGAACTAGAAAAAAGTGTTCTCCAACATACTAAATTGCTTCCTGGGTTTGTATTTTGAATTAAATAGGTTGGATGTGATGAGACGTTTTTTTACCCCTAAATTGCACACTTGGCTGAAAATCGCCCATACCATCTGATAGTTTCAGCAACATCTGAGATGGTGGGCATCAGGCCTTGGTGAGTCAGCACAAAATTACCCCCATTATTGGTTTTGAAAGCTACTTACAGGCTACAGCCATTTGTTGACATTCATTGGTACTTTTTAATGGCTGCTTATGTCATCTCTTCTCATCATGAATATTAGATTTTTATGTTTTTCTCAGCTGAAAGAATTCCTGGCCAATAATAGAGAGACATTTAAAGAAAGTAATCTAAAACCCTTGGTTTTCATATGGGTAGCATTATAGTCTATGTCCAGATTTAGCCTGTAGGCAATACAGTTTGAAAATGTGTTCACCTCCCGAAAATCTACAGTCTTCTGCCTGTGAGACCACATACGTAAACCCTGTGCTGAGCTCCGCGGATCTGAGACGGATCTGAGAGATTTAATTATTCTTGAGTGACGCACAGAGGCCTGTTAAATATATAGGTTAGTTATTGCCTTGCCTTGGTGGGGAACTGTATTTCATTTCTTGTTGGCGACCTTCAAGTGTTGAAGCTCATGTTGTGATTTGGCAGCCGGACTTTCTTGACATTTACTGTCGGAAATATGAGTCAGTCAGGTTGTGCTGCTCGGAATGGAAGGCTCCACATCTGGCTTGTTTACTTCACAAAAAAGGGAAATGCCTTGGCTGCCATTGTTGTGATGGTTATGTCAAGAATGGTTAGTCTTTCAAAAAATGAACTTATCCTTAAAGGCAATCGCACCATTTTACTTCTAAACTTGGTATGACTTGGTTATTTGGCATAATGTCTACACGTGGAAAAAAACAATAAAAAAATATGGTTACCGCGGAAACCTGGGAGTAACAGTGCTGTCATCTCGTGGCTGTCCTGAAATCAGCATATAATAAGTCACAAAGAATTTGTCTTATTTTGGATTTTTACACCATGGGGAACCATTTACAGACACCAAAGTAATGTAGCAAACATATTTTTATGAAAATTAAGTTTAATGGGCAGAAATATAGGATAAATGGCCCTTACAGTATGTTTTTTGGTCAACTCGAAATTGCTTATTTAAGCCATTTTTTTTAATGTCCTTGCAGAAAATAAAATACAATGTTGAAAAAGACTGAAAAACTGTCTGTGTGTTCAGCATTCTTTTATCTATGATCTGAACACAGAAAAAAGGATGGCTTACCGTGGAAATATTTTTACTAGATCACATTTATATGCAAATTACATGAAAATACCTCAAAATTTACACAGATATTATGATTCTCTCAAGCAAGGAAGCCAAATGTACATCCAGCTCAATAAAAAATTTAAACAACCTGCAGTCATCAACAAAACAGGCCTTGTGCGGCGGCTACAATTGAAGTGGGCCAGTTGTAATGCTGCGCGGCCAGCATGCGCATAAACAAATGGCGTGATTGCCTTTAAGAATTGGTTACTTTCCTTGAAACCCTGTGGCCACATAAGACTTGTCAAAACAGTCACCTATATTACTAATCTGCACATTTGTCTGCACAATTTATATGAACAGTGCTGCTTTTGTTTCAAGCATCCTCAGTCATTTGGAATCTCGGGCGAGGCTGCTGGATCAAGGAAAGCTTTTAGATGAAGGAGCTTCCCTAGTGCTCTTATACTCTACACTGATGTGTGTTATTATAGACTTGTTCCTTTTTGTCTCGGATATGCATCCTGCCAGCACTTCTCTCCCTCTATCAATCTTCAGCTGAAGGACTGTTGCTTTATAACCCTCACTGTCTTGCAGGCTAAGTGCTGTAATTAACTCTTAACTGAACACACCTGCTTACATAAACGGTAGAAATGGCGCAGTTGCTCTGTTGTATGTCCGTAAACACAGTGGTGGCCTTGCCCTTTGGACAGCCACCTCACTCACTTTCAGTTACTAATACTTGCTGTGGAAAAGTTGGTAAACTATGGGTCTCTTCTGAATACACCTTGTTCCTCGTGCAGCTGAATTAACTGTGGCACCTGTTGAAGTTGCTGCTAAACTTGTGCTGTAAAGGCATGGGCGGTATGTTTGCACTAATTGTACTTGTGCTTGTATTTATTGTAATTGTGACAGTATGCATTTCTTGGACACTTTCTGTATACACTGTGTGTGGTTATGTTTACCTTTGTGGAACTCACCAAAACCAATTCCAAATCAACTGCAAAGTTGGTATGTAAATAAATAGTTGAATCTTGAGTTTTAAATGGTGACTTTAATAATGGTGATACATTTGGATGTTGTGGCACATTGTTTTCCTGCGGTTTCTTCCAGGTTAGTGACGGAGGGATTGGCATGGATTCATTTTGGTTTCATGGATGTGGGAGCCTGGTGGTTGCTTTATGTATTATTATTTTTAGCTCACCTGGCACAGAGAATTCCATCTGATATCAGGCAAGATATCAGATGGAATTTGAAAGCGCTTTCACAATGGAGCAGCCCGCGATGACATAGCAGCCTTGCAATACAGCCCACCTTGGCTGCAGCCTACGCTTTGCTAAACAGCCATTGGATGAAGCATTTTCAATTTCTTCAGTTCCACTGGTCAGATTTGGATCATTCTTGGCGTACTTATTTATCTCATGATGTATTTATTTGTCTCATTTCACCAAGTGTAATTTTTCAGCTCAATTCTGAATCCAATATGGCGCCCCTGGCCTCTGATTGGCAGACGCATTTTTGACGACTTCTCCAGGGGGCTGCTTCAATAAATGCGATGGACCACCTGACCCAGTGACGGACTGCCCCGACTGGGTCGGACGTTCTGTCTTTTTATCGGTGTTTCAATGAACGGTCTGTCGACCTCCAACTTGGTCGAACTGCCGACTTTCTGGGACCACTCCAGAGTTGTCCTAAAAAAAAATATGGCATTATTGGTTGATGTTTCCTGGTGGCAAAGACGACCAAAAATATTTCAAGAAAGGAGAGACAATATAACCAAAGCCTGTGAAACCAGTGTACACCCAGAAACGGGGCTGGGCCCCCCGCTGACACGGGCTCTGCGGTCAGTCCTGGGGGCAGAAAGAAATGCCTCTGTAGGGAATCATTGGAAAAGATACTGCTAAATCCATGAGTTTTTTTCTAGCAGAGGTGTAAATTGTCGCAACATTGAACTGTTTGACCGTGTCGGACCACTGTTGGACATCCATCCCACTTATTGTTTTATTGAAACACAGGTCTGATGAACATGATCTGAGTTATTACACGTTGGGTTGTCCGACCTGGTTAGACAAGTTAAGTTTATTGAAACAGCCCCCAGTTCCACAGCTCGGAGAAGGATCAGACATGCTGTATTTGCTTGTTGTGGCCCTGACCAAGTGTTATTTTTTCACTTGATTCGGAATCCAGTTTGGCTGCCTTGGTCTGTGGCTGATTGACTTCTCCAGTTCCACTGGCCAGATTTAGGTTAGACTTTGTTCACCTTTGTCTCATGGCCCTGACCAAGCATCATTTTTTGGCTTGATTCTGAATCCAGTGTGATCATTCTGGCCTCTCATTGGCTGACCCATTTTTGACGACTGCTTCCATTGCAATGGTCAGATTTGCATCAGATGGGGTATATTTACAGCGAATATAAAAGGTCTACACACCCCTGTTCCAATGACAGGTTTTTGTGATGGGGAAAAAAATGAGACTCAGGGGTTTTTCTAGAAAAACGGAGTATGGGGGTGTGGGTGTGCGACTGGGGGGGAATGATGGTTTCTGTCTGATTCATTTTGTTGGGGGGGTGGGGTTGAGGTTGAAGTTCAGTTTGTTGAACGGGGTTGTTGATGTTCAGTTTGCGTACCGGGGGGGATGTCACTGTTATTGCGTAAATTCCGCGTCTTCCAGTATTTTCTATTTTATCAGTTTTTTTTTTTTTTTTGAAGTGCGCATACATTATGAACAGGCGGCGATTGCGCAATTACTCTGAATTAACGGGAATCAAGGGGGCGCTGGGGAATAGTAAGGGGGCGCAGCACCTTTGTTACCCTGTTTAGAAAAACCCCTGAGACTAAGATAAATCATTTCAGAACTTATAATAACCTGGTTGCTTAAGTGAGCACATCCTTAAACTAACACTTTGTTGAAGCACCTCTCGATTCTTTTACGGCACTAAGTCTTTGTGTCGGATCCCATCAGCTTGGCACATCTTGACTCCGCAATATTTGCCCACTCTCCCTTGAAGAAAACATTCCAGCTCTGTTAAATAGTGAGGGAATCTCCAGTGCTCAGCCCTCCTCAGGTCCCCCACATACTTTGTATTGTATTCAGGTCAGGGCTCAGGCTGGGCCCTTCCAAAACTTTAATCTTCTTTGGTGAAGCCATTCCTTTGATTTGGATGTATGCTTTGGGTTGTTGTCATGCTGAAAGGTGAAATTCCTCCTTATATTCAGTTTTCCTGCAGACGCCTGAAGGTTTTGTGCCCATATTGACTGGTATTTGGAGATATTCATAATTCCCTCCACCTTGACTAAAGCCACAGTTCTGGCTGAAGACGAGCAGCCCCAAATCATGATGCTGCCACCAGCATGCATCATCATGGGTACGGTGGTGTTCTGGTGATGCGCTGTGTAGTTTCTGCACCAAACATTCGCTTTTGAAATTATGGCTAAAAAGTTCAACCTTGGTCTCAATAGACTATAACACATTTTTCCACTTGATTTTAGGAGACTGGCTCTGTTTCAGCAAAATTTTGCTTGACTTGGGTTTTTTTTTTTTTAAATATGAGCAAAGGCGTCAGTGTAGCCAGCCACCCTTACCCCTTGACCCAGGCATGTGAAGATACGGCAGATTATCAGCACATGTAGGGAGCAAGCAGTACCTGCCACAAATTCCTGCAGCACCTTTCATGTTGCCACTGGCCTCCCTGAGCAGTTCTCTTATTGTCTTTTCATTTTGGAGGGACGTCTTGTTCTTGATAATGTCACCACGTATTGATGATGGTCTTCACCATGACATGGTCCGTGTAATGCCTCGGGAATTCCTCTGTACCCCTCTCCTGATAGGTACCTTTGAGCAATGAGATCCCATTCATATTTTGGAGGCTCTTTTTAGACCATGACTTCTGCAGTAAGATGCAAGATGATGTCAGGAAAATCCTGCAGGAACAGCTGAACTTTATTTTGGGTTAATCAGTCACTTTAATTGATGTGTATCCTTCCTACTATTTAACATGGGTTTGAATGTGAGTGGTTGAATCTGAATACAGCCACATCGCCAGTTATAGGAGGGAGTGCACACTTGCATAACCAGATTATCGCCACTTTTTAAATTTAATTTTTATCCCCTAAATGATTTCAGTTTGTTTTTCAACTTAATTTTATAGGTAATAGGGCACATTACTGGTTGAAAAGGTTCTGACTTGCTTTTTCTCATTTTGATATCACAAAAACCTGCAATTTATTAGGGGTGTGTAGACTTTTTAATATTCAGTGTTCACTGTACTTGTCTCACAGCCCTCACACAGTGCTGTTGCTCATCTCTGTTCGAAGTCCAATATGGCTGCTGTAGTCTGTCTGGTCAGATTTGATTGCTCTTGGTGTATGTTTGTCTCTTGGTTCTGACGGAGCTTTATTTTTTTGGCTTGTTTGGAATCCATTATGGCCTCCTGGCTTCTGTGAGGTTGATGCTTTTTTAGCTTCTCAGTTTCTACGAGGCAGATCAGACTTGGTAAAAATGTATCTTATGGCCCTGGCCTAATGGGTTTTTCCCCCCCTTGATTCAAAATCCAGCAACTGAGTGACAACAACACGGTCAATTACTTTTGCAGTTTTGAAGGTCAGATTTTGATCAGACTTGGTGCAAATGTCTGTTTCATTCACTAGTAGTGTTCTCAGATGGATGCAGAATCCAGTATGGCTACCCTACCATCTGTTTGGCTGATGTATTTGTGACCTCTTGCCACTTGGTAGATTTGGGTCAAACTTGTGAGCAATGTTCACCTCCAAGCCTTAACCAAGTGTTATATATTGGTTGTCCTGGTATCTGATCGGCGGACACATTTTCAGCAACTTCTCAAGTTGCAGTAGGTAGATTTGGATCAATCTTGTATATGTGTTCAAAGTCTTGGTCCACATTATGTTGATATTTTTTGAGCGCATGGATTAAAATGCATTTGGTATAATGACTCACTAACCCACATTATTTTTTTATTATGGTGACTTCACACCAAGTTGATAGTGCATTGGTTTAATATCACTTCATTACTTCCTGTAGATGATAACATAACTATAATGGCATGTCATACATTAGACTGATATTTACTCAGTAGGAGTGCATGACTGAAAAGAATTGTTACAATGTCAACAAAGATGAGCGATACAGGCCACATGGACGTCTTGTTTATTTAATTCGGTGAGCTGGTGGTGTGAAGACAACTGGGCGGTGTATATCCTGATTGTTTAAGGTGCTCTTGGGGCTCGAAATTAACTTTTTTACTTGGTAGCGCTGCGCTCCCAAGTTCAGAAAGTTAGGAGCGTGAGCCAAATTTAGGAGCGCACACACCAAAATCTAAGTAGCACTTATATATATTTTCTTAATGTTTAAAAATTAGAATATGACACCCCACATTACAATGCAACTGTCTCCAGCAAATAAAAGTTATTAGACAATATGACGGCCTTGAGTTAATTGATTAACAGAAGTTTCCACTGCATTGGCTTTATGCCATATCCTGAGGCAAGGATTTAAAATTGGGTCTCCTGGCTCTCTGCCCTTCCATCCATCTCTTCACTGCCCGTGAGGCATCAAATATGTCCAGAGGAGGACCCTCCACACTGATCCAAATCAATCTTCAACTGTGTTAGTTAAATGTGGACCTAAAGTAAAGTCGTAAAGTCTTTGTTTTCGCCTTAATATTGCAATGTGAATCAGTTCACAGAGGTAATTTTGTTATTTGTTAGCTTATCACAAAAACAGATGTTATAACGAGTTGGATACGTTTGTTTTATGATATAAGCCGCACGCCATTGTCATCTAATTTCTGCATTTTCAGGAACACCCAGCTTGTTTTGTACATGCAAATATATAAACGCTTACAAGGTCGAAAGATGCGCTGGAAAAAAATTGTTTTTATGATTTTTGCAGATAGGCCACTTAAGATATGAGTGAAGAAACTGAGACAAAGATTTTAGGTCTGCGCAAGCGCTGAACCGCGAGGCAGCATATTTTGATTGGAAGCAAAAATTGACAGAACACCGGACCTACTCGCTGACGCACATTAGTCACAGTATTTTCTGTTTCGCGCTTTCTCCATGTTTGGAGGGACTCTCGCGTTTAAAGGGTTTGTACTCACTAGCTACCTGCGAGATCCGGGCCATAATCTTCTCAACGAACACAATGCACTTCACATTTTTTAAACCTCAGCCATTCAAAATTTCAAAGCCACTCTTTACGAAAATAATAAACTCATTTCGCTGCCGGTTCGTCCAAATCACCGTTGTAGTCATTATCATGAATAATTCTCAGTTTTAGTAACTTTTGTTACTGACTCGTTTTTTTTTTTTTTTTACGTGAACGGTACCAAAAAAAAGTCTTCTATTGCTCTTCGTTTCATTTTCCGTCTAAATCTTGTGCATAGTACAATAGTAACTCTCAGTACCGCGAAATGGAGTGATCGATGGCTTATATTAACCATTCTAGAATCAGCACTGAGGTTTAGAACATCAAGCTTCCCTTTGATTGGTAAGAATGGTCACTGTCAGCTCGAAGGAACACACTGGGTGCGCTCCATTTTGTACCGGTACGCCCGGCTGCGGTAGGCCCAGTAGATGGATGCACAGTTCTGGCACATACGCCCATCTCTATTCCAGCTGCAGCAGCGGTTTGCAGGCCTTCTGACTACCTAATGTACAGGAAAAGAGGCATTTAAATGGCGGGGAAAGCGGTCGTACAGGTGCAACTATTTTAATTAGAAGGTCGCACAGTGTTAATTTTGGTTGCATTTGCGACCAAAACGGTTGCAATTTCGAACGCTAGCTCTGATGGCATGTAAACTGTAACGCAGGAGTGGTTTACTGGGGTTGTTGGGAGCGGACCATTGACTTAATTTTGTACCCTTTTATGGACTGTAGTAGGTCTAATTTTGTGCCAGTTTGCCTTTACTTTTCCCTGTCAGGCATTCATAAATGGAGAGGTCACTTTCTGTAGCTAAATCGGTGTAAAAATCCTTTACTGTATCATGGTATTGCCCTTCGTATTTTAAGCCTGTTATGCCCGAGGTATTAACTGCTTCAGTGTGACGAAAAAACGTCCGCAAGAATCTGAGTCTCCTTTTCCCGTCTTCAGGGAAGTGCTTAAACATTAGCATTCCTGGAAATTCCAGCCCATCTCCTACTTTGACTGCTGGGCTGAGTCTGCTGTTGCAAAATACGAGCAGCCAGTTAAATGGTCTCCATGTCTCACTGGAATAGTCAGAAAATGCATCTAGGTCGTTTCCAGTTGGCTTAGTTTGGCTGATATTTGTTTGCTCGTAGCAGTGACGGGAAGGAAATTTGGCTTGAAATGTGGTTTTAAAATGGCCTAAAAATGTTTTGTCGACGTTGAGGGTCTGAACTTGTCAGCCGCATGACACATCAAAGATAAAGTACGCAGTCGGCCAAAGAAAATATTTGTGCAGGAAGCAGCCATTTATTTTCTTGAGAGTTTTATCAATAGGCCATCTCTCAACTCCCCCAGGCAGTCAGCTATTGCTTTCAGGAAACTGCTGCCTTTATTTAATGAGGCGGAATTGGGGCGGTTTCCTGCATCTGTCACAAACTGCTGTTGCACTCAACACATTTGGCTGTAGTGCCGCAGCAGAAGAGCCCAGCTTTGTAGTTGGAGGCTTAACACCTGCCTGGGATTAGTGGTGCAATCTGTGCACGCGTGAGCCAGTGCGCTTCTGCACAGATTGCATTCGCTGCTGAAAGTACCATAATCCATTGGGGTTTTTAACCAGTCATTTGGTTTCACCTTAGCCAATGGTGCCGTACTCTAAGTCACCCCGCTGGTGGGGTCTGCCATTGTGTCATGATGAAAGACGAGGGCCAGCTGCTGAAGCAGCCGTACATACTTCAGTACCTTCAGTGTTTAACAGCTGAGGTGGTGTTTCGGACTGTGAGAAACTGATTTCTTCAGCTTTTTGTGTCTTTTGGTATGAGTTGATACTCATCTGGGTCTGATACGTATTCTGCTCTTGTGGTTTGCAGTGAACCCGCAGCGCATTCATTGGTGTTGCCCTCTCTTTTTCTGGCTCAAGTTCCTCTGTGCCTACATCCAGTGGCATTCTGTTCGGCAGTTGAACAGGAAAGTTATGCTTCGCAATATGATTCATTGTATTCTTTGTTCATCCTCAGAATTGAGGTTCACAGTTAGATATGCAGATATTAAATTTGCTGAGTACCGGCTATCAGTGAAAAGTTTGTTTACAGCACAACGGCAGCTTGGACGAAATAAAGTAAGTCATCAGTGATTCGTGTCGTCCCTGAGAATTTTTGGCTGAGAATCGGAACAAGGTCAGCCGGTTGAGAGAAGGTTGGCCATGTTCATTCAGCTGGGTGTGTGGAAGGGGGTGTGTTGGGAAGTACAGTGGAAGTGGAATGGCCGCAGCAGGAAATGAGATGCATCGCGGGGAGTTATGATTGCATACAAAGCAGGCAGACAAGCTTCTCTTTCAAAAGCAGGTCATCGGACTGTGTGCGTGTGTATTGTTGTATTTCTGCCTCTCCATCATTGGAGGAAACCTCTCAGACTGTTCTTTGGTCTGTAATTTGAGAAATGCATTTAGGCTCCGCTGGCATTCTTTAATGAAAGGTAATGGAAAGGGCATTAGCTGAATAATTGCTTTACTGCAGCTGGATCGTTCCATGTTTAACTGAAGTGTGCATGTTAATTGAAGAGGGATGTCTTCATAATTATTACCCTTAGGAACCGATGCCTAGAGCCTGTAGTTGCCTGCACTGATTGAAGTTCCCCGTCACGCCCTGATAAAACATGCTGTACTTCCCTCGACGGTGTACAAGAAAGCAGCTGACGCAGGCAGGAGGTGTTAGTGAGGGGAGAGCCTGCTCTGGCTGTACTCCAAGATCCGAAACACAGAATCCTCTGCATGTCATATGACCGCGGCCTCCCCGTCCAATCACAACGAACTCCCTTCGGGTCGGCAGCCAATGAGCTGGAGAGGTAGACATCCATGTAAATGCGCATGGTGGCATGTAGCATGAGACTGCATCTTCTGAAGACCACAGTGTGTCGCAGTATCGTAACCGGGGCGGCCGCGCAGAGAGGCTCCGGAGAAATGCTGCCCGAGGATTCGAGCGCCGGGGGGTCGCTGGGGGTCGGGTGCGCGGACGCTCATGGCGATGCTGACGAGGCCCTTGCTGTTCCTCTCTCCCACAGGGTGAGCTCTGAGCGACGGAAGGAGAAGTCGAGGGATGCGGCGCGATGTCGGCGGGGGAAGGAGTCAGAGGTGTTCTACGAGCTGGCCCACCAGCTGCCCCTGCCCCACAACGTCAGCTCCAACCTGGACAAGGCGTCGGTCATGCGGCTGGCCATCAGCTACCTGCGCATGAGGAGGCTGCTGAGTGCAGGTCTGTCTCTCTGTGGCTGTGATTTTACTGCCTGTCGCCAGGAGTAGAGTGCTTGCATTTCAGAGCACTATTCCCTCAGTGCTCATACGGAGTTCCTTTCCTCTCATGTAAAAGTTTATACTGTACGTGCTCTGAAATTCAAACTCAATCTATACACATTCAGTCGTGGGTTTGAATCAGGCTTGTGGAGTTCTCATAATCTCCCCATGTTTGCATGGATTTTTCAGGGTTCTGCTGATGCTGGTCGGCGGTGGTCGGCGCCGACCAGCACTCGGAATGCACCGACCAGCACTCGGAATTCACCGACCACCACTCATTTCAGATAGCTAGTGCTTTTCCCGACCGGCAGTATTTTTTCAAAGATCAGTTAAAATGAATGCATCCAGTGTCCAATGAAATCGCTAGAAACAAAACCAAATGACCCTAAATATGCTCCCTCCCTTCTTGTTATTGTCAGAATAGCGAACTTTCATTTTTGACCCACGCCCCGTCTGCGCTGGTCTTCATTGATGCTGAAAAACCTGCCCAACAGTGATGGAAACACTGAGTGCCATCCGAGCCCGCGTGTGCTGGGTATTCATGGCGAATTGAATCTGAGGCTGTGGGGAAATGATCGGTGCGGTTGTCTCAATCTAATGAAAGACAGGCAGTTATAATATGGCAGGGTGATTGATTTCTGTAGTGCTGTACTTTGCATGTCGAGAGGAATTTTCTTGTTATATAAACGACAGCAAATCTAAATAAATCTGTCGAGGACAGTAACATTCTTTACATGTTAATCAATAAGTGTTTATTAACAGTGGCGGTCGGTGGACGGAAAACCGGGGGGGCGGAAAACATACCTTGAAACAGATGAGATTATTGACCGGATTTTAATCTTTGTTCTTGGTTAACACGTTTTCCAACAATATGAAAAATCCATTTGCAGTTGAGTACACAGTTTCCCTTTTAATGAAATGGCAAGGCGAGTGAATAATAAATTCAATAAAAATGTTTAATTCACGTGCCTTAATTGGTAACCCTTCACGAAAAAAAACCTACTGTGGATTTTCCGCGTGAACTTTTGCCACATCTTACAAAACAAGAAATGCGTGTTATCTCTCGTCTTAGCAAAGACAATTAGCTACACCTGAAAACGGAGAGTTAGAGTATTTTTTATCAAGAAAAATGACTGAAACAGATCAAGACTAATAAGCAATTTAAAGTTTATGAATATGGCATCTATCTATGAAAATTAGAGGCGTCTCGCTACGCACCGAGGAGCACATCAAAGAAACACAGTAATCTGGTGACTCCGCGGCAATATCTGCTTTCAAATTGACGCAATAATTTTCCAGCTTGCGCGCTGCACGCACTCGCATACAAACAATTCTCCGACCAGCACTCCGAGCATCCTGGGCAGAACCCTGATTTTTCCTTTGTGTCCTCCAGTTTCCTCCCATGGTCCAAAAACATGCATGCTAGGTAAATTGGAGAGCGTGTAAGTGTGTGAGTGAATGATGTGCGTTCCCTGTTATGCTCTCACCCATTGCATGCTGGGATAGGCTTTGGCCCCTCTGCAGCCCCTGCTCAGAAATGATGGGGTTAGATAGTGGATGGATGGTCTGTAGTATATAGTCTCTGCATCCTGTACACTGATGTTCACGCATTCATTATTCTGGGCTGACATTCTCACATGCTCTCACGGGCACATCCGTGCTCTCGGTCCTCTCTCCCATCACATGCTTTCACTGCAAAAATGCCACTTGAAGACCTAAACCAATGAGATTTGGGCTGTGGCCTTGACCAATGAAATGATTGCGTCTGCTGCACCCCTTCAGTCATAGTGAAGTGGGGAGTACATGAGGGCGCAGTGCCAGGCCCCGGTGTGCAAGTCACTCACACTGTTGAGCTGTTCGCTGCCAGAGACGCACGGGGCGTCTGCACAGTGGGGAGACTTTTCTGCCCGCTGGGCGATCAGTAACTAAACCCACCGAAGTTTGTGTAAAACAAGCTCCTACCTTGGAGCCCCGGGGTCTCTAATCGGCACAGCTTCGTGTTGCATGTTATTGCTGTGGTATTGGCCAAAAATGTTTTCCAACCTAAATGTTGATTGTGGCTGCTCATTCGTTACTCATCGTGCTGTTGGGAATAAAGGCCTGTCTGTTCATGGGTTCAGAAAAAAAGATTTCCTGCTGAAGTGCTGCCCTGCTATGTAGTTAAGTTTATGGAATTAGAATTATAGGCTACACAACTTTATTGGAGGCCTCTTACTGTACTTGTTGTAAACTTCAGCCCACGAAATCTGCCCTGGATTTCGCCTGAGCAACAGAGCTAACAAGGCTAACCCTGTCCCTTCATTTAACCCTTTCGCAGGCAAATTTTGGCCCAGATGCATACCCCCACGGACGGATTAATTTTGGGTTTTTACCAAAATATGATTGTTATTCAAAATAACAATAAAATAACCCAAATTCATTTAAGTTTCCCATGATGTTTTTATGTTTTAATCCTCTCCAGAATCGCTAAAATCGTTTGGATCCAAGTCCTCCGCTCTCTGGATATTCAAACTCATGTCAGAGTCATTCAATAAAGCAAAAACTTCATCCACGTTATTTACCCTGAATGCCTATTTGTACATGTATGCCATGTTCACATGTCCCAGAATTTGACCGGAAGTAGTCTCGTATTTAGCGTTTTAAAATCCCATGCCTGTCCCTTACAGTTTGACCTGAGAGACAGCCAATGGTAATGAGTGTAACTAACAAGGGAATTCCATAATCGGGAATTTAAAGAAGACTTTAAAAACCGTGGTTAAAACCAAAAATGTCGCTTCATTTAGCATGAGTAAAAGGGTTAACATGGCTAACAGAGCTAACAAGGCTAACCCTGTCCCTTCATTTAGCATGAGTAACAGGGCTAACAAGGCTAACCCTGTCCCTTCATTTAGCATGAGTAACAGGGCTAACAAGGCTAACCCTGTCCCTTCATTTAGCATGACTAACAGAGGTAACAAGGCTAACCCTGTCCTTTCATGTAGCATGAGTAACAGAGCTAACGAGGCTAACCCTGTCCCTTCATTTAGCATGATTAACAGTGCTAATTAGACTAACCCTGTCCCTTCATTTAGCATGTCCTTGGGAGGCTCAGAGGCAACCCGGTCCCTTCACAAGCCTGAATTAACATTCTCTGAGGAAGCCTTGTTCCTGCATTTACCCTAAGTAACAGAGCAAATGAGGCTAACTTTTCCTGCAAACTGTGCTGCTAAATTACTGTATTTCTATCTAGAATGTCCTTGGGAGGGGCAGAGCAAGTTCATGTAACAAGCTGTTCTATTCTCTGCTGAATTGTGTGTCTGTGACTGAAGTATGATATTGTGACGATGATATGATATTGTCATCACCTTAACCTTGCAGGGCTTGACATTGAGAAAAAAAATTCACTGGCCTGGATTATCACGAGCGCATTACATCATGGCCAGCAAAGGTGCTTGCAGTCTAGGGGGTGCGGGGACATGCTCCCCAGGAAAATTTTTTTTTTGGTGCAATTTTTTGCACTCTTGTATATTTTAAGGCTGAAATTAATATAAATTAAACAGCACAATGCTTCACTTCAATGATAAATTTTAGGTTACATTTTTTGCTCAGGATTGCACTAGTTTGCTATTGTTTGCATGTCACCTTGGCCCTTAAATACTTACCTGTTATTTTCACTTTTCAGTGCCCTTTTGATATCAGCAGTTTTGAGTTTTTCATTTGGACCATATTGTTTGCATGTTCACAACTTTTTGCCTAATTCTAAAATAATTTATTATTTTTTGTATTGATTTGTATGCTCCCAGATAAGTTCTAACCTTTCCATTTTGCATTACCAATAACACTTTCCTGTAACCCACCCAGTGTCTTGTCGATTGGTGTCATGCTTCTCACTTGAGACGAAATCATTGGTGATAGTAGTAAATACATTTTATTTTATTCTTTCTAGAGCAAAAGTAAAATCATCCTATAGATATCTGTCTGCTTGCTCTGCAGTACAAAATTTACTGAATGTTACTGGCTGATACAAGCCACACAGCATGGTTAATAAAATTGCTGAAATTTTTCTAGAATGATTTGGAAACACAATATGAATTTTCTACTGTTTATTGCCCTGATATAAAAGCTGCCCCACAAATTTTCTCATTTTTTTCTGGTGTGCCCACATGACCAAATCATGCCTTGAATTCAGACATTTTTGGGCATTTTCTTTTAATCATAATTAAATTTTAATTATTTTTTCATAATTAAATTAAATTATAATTAATTTTAATCATAAGCATTTTCAGATCCAAGTTACTCAAAAACTAGAGACAGGAGATTGGATTGGGTTTCAGGGGCCAGTGTGCTGTAGCTGCTGAGGATGAGGCTGCAGTATGAACCCCTGATTATGCATACTTCGGTCAAGGGGACCAACTAAAAAAAATCAAGTAAGAATTTTGTATCTGTGAAAATGTTAATTTTCAACAGCCTATTACAGGAAAATCAGATTAGATATGCCATATCTCATAGCAGATTCATGAATTTCAGGTAATTCTACCTATGTGCACCCATTTACATTAATTTAGGAGCACTGGAAAGTGTATTTGTATCCCTTCAAAAACACTTGAGTCATTGCTACATTCGCGAGTGACTAGACATGGCCTCCTAAAATTGGCAATTACTCCATGAAAAATTGGAATTTGAACTTAAGATTTTGGATTTGACGATTTGAAATGATTGCGAACACCCATGATTTTTTTTTTTTTTTTTTTTTTTTTTTTTTTTCTGAGACAGTGTGGTGCAAACTTTCCAAGAACTGGCCCACTTGGCATGGAATGACCCATATAGTGACATCATTACCATTATCTGGTCTTGTGACTGCTTATATGGCCTGTTTATGATGGTGTCATGTCATAAACGATGTATGCTAATGCGCCTTTCCCCCTCCCTAGATGAGCTGGTGGAGGAGTCGGAGCTGGACTCCCAGCTCAACAGTTTTTACCTGAAGGCCCTGGAAGGCTTCCTCATGGTGCTCTCTGAGGACGGGGACATGATCTATCTCTCTGAGAACGTCAGCAAATGCCTGGGGCTCGCTCAGGTGAGTGTGCTGCTTCTGCCTGCCAGGTGTGTGCGTGTGTGTGTGCGTGTGTGGTGCGAGGAGTGAGCCCTAATCAGATGTCAGCATTGTAAAACACTCCGTCATTCTTTGTGGCAGTTTGACTTGACGGGACACAGCGTCTTCGACTTCACTCACCCCTGCGACCACGAGGAGATGAGGGAGATGCTTGTGCACAGAACGGGTAAAAGAGCGGACGGCGGCAAACACATGTGAAGAACTTTGTGCGCACACACATGCACACACTCTCACCAGTAAACTGGCCTGCAAGCTGAAATGCGCACAGACATGCAGACACCCATGCATGTCCACGCACGTCCACATAGTCCACATGCAAGAGAATGCAAGGTAATGCCAAAAACTCATTATTATAAGATCTCTGAGACACAGATAGGCCACTGATCTCAGAAGCCCGTTGACCACACACCCTTTACTCTGTAAATCTGCCTTTGCTCAGTGTGCTGACTGCTGCATAACTCCTGTAGCCTGGTCACTGGAGTCTCAGCCGATTCGCTCCTGCTCCTCTGAGCTTTACACGGTTACAGTTCAAGCTTTCTTTTACAACCTGACACAATACCTTTAAATCTGGAGCAGATCTCTGGATCCCCCTATAGCTGTGAGTCCCAAGAACTGTCACCACCTTTCAACTGACTAGTGGCAGCCCTGCTGCTGGCCCAGGCTTAGAGCTCTGCTTTCCTTACCCCCTCATCCGCTTCAGGGAATGTGCTTACACCTCTGATGATGCTCTCTGCCATAGAGCGTTATTCTGTAGGGCTGCTGGTGGCCTGGTGTCAGTAATGGACCACGGCTGAATCTGCGCCGTTAGCGTTAATGCTGTTAAGGCCATTAGCAAGCGCGGTCTCTCTGCTTCTTTGCCCAGGCCCTTCTAAGAAGGCTAAGGAGCCCAGCACCGAGCGCAGCTTCTTCCTGCGCATGAAATGCACTCTGACCAGCAGGGGGCGCACCGTCAACATAAAGTCTGCCACATGGAAGGTGAGCCTTGGCGAGCATTCGACACTAGACGGCCGTCTTTAAAAGACAGCTGTTCTGTTTTGTGAAATGGTCCCAAGGACCGATTTTTGTTTCATTGGACTGGAGAATTCTAGTTTGAATGTGGATAACTGTAACCTCTGAATGTAAGATTTATTAACAAAAATCTGAAAAAAAGAAAAATGACTGCCTGGTTTATTGGTTTGTCTCAATACTGAGTGGAGCTTCAATCTTTTTAATTATTTTAAACTCAAAGCGATTTATTTAGCGCTATTTATGGAATGATAATCTCAAAGATGGTTGGTGGAGAAGGCTTGTCTCTGCCGTGGGGAATAACGGGTTGGCATCTAGCTGTTCTTGCGTCAGTTTCTGGAAGCTGTGTTACGCCATCTTGTCCTCCTCTCCCGGTGGTGTTGGCAGGGCTCTGTAAGGCACTTGTAGGGCTGGAAAATGAATGAATGGGGGGTTGTGGACGGAGGGAAAGGTTAGCCTAGCGCCAGATTACTGTCATCCAGTCACGGGGCAGAGATTCTATGAATAAAGATCCCAGAATAGCTTGCTATGCTAATCCAGGGCTCTGTCTGTACCTGGGGAAATGTGCGCCTGCTGACCACCATTATCTGGACTCTTGCCTCTCTATGTGCATACGGTGCCTGTTGGACTTAATGTCTTCTACAGTCGAAGATGCAATACTGGACATACTACTGTGTGTAATGGCTAATGACATTGTGAATTGGAGTGCACATGGATGGAAAGTTTGGCAGCAGCAATATGGTTAGGTTTGGATCAGTTAATCTTGCCTGTATGTTGGACAGAGTGTGGATCTGATGATTAAGTGGCAGAATTGTTTTTAATTCAAGCCCTTTCCACACGTCAGCCTTCGATGGAAACCATAGCATGAACTTTCAGAGGTCATAAACATTACATTTATGAACTGCAGCAGCACCTAGTGTTAAATCTTTGCCTCATCTAGTAGGTCGTGTCTGAGCATATGTATGGATCATGACTTGGCTATCGCACAGTGTGCAGTGAGAGCCAAAATGGCTGCTCAGTTATTCCCTCCCCGTGCCTTCCTTCCCAGGTGCTCCAGTGCACCGGGCACATCCGAGTGCACAAGGGGGAGGAGGGCTCAAACGCGTGCGGCTACAAGGAGCCCCCCGTGCCGTACCTGGTGCTGGTCTGTGAGCCCATTCCGCACCCCGCCAATATCGAGTTCCCGCTGGACAGCAAGACCTTCCTGAGCCGCCACACGCTGGACATGAAATTCTCCTACTGCGACGAGAGGCGAGTTCCACCAGGACCCAGCGTTCATTTTAAATGGCTCCTTAAGTTGGAAATAATGGCACTGCATGGGCATTTTCAGCATGTAACACCATTCTCTGCAAACACAATTTACATTAACCTGAACTACTTGGTAAACCTATTGTTACTCCCCCCATGATGTCAAATATTGTGAACTCTAGCTGTTTTCGTGTTCTGGTTGCATTTATTGGCAGTATTGATTATTTGTATGAAAATCTATAAATGTGGTAATTCGGTATTACGAAATGAGGGGAATGCAATAATGAAGAATAAGGGAAGTATTTTTTTTCCAGGCAACCCTGTCAGTTGGCTTATTACAGAAGATAGAAGTCTTTTTTTTTTTTTTTTTTTTTTTGCCTGCTTCTCCGTTTAAATTTGAAAGAATGGATGGATAATGAACAGTATGTGCATTAGCTGTGATTTACGAATATATTTAATTGTGTTTTTCTGAAATCTTTCCACCGAAGTTGTAGCTTAATATATGAGAGGCTGCTCTTAGGAAAGGTGATGCAACACTGCCACCTGTTGTCAGATGCATGAAATAGTTTGCAAAGAGGATAATTTTGGTTTGACTGTGTGCTCTTCCTCAGAATCACAGAGCTGATGGGATACGATCCAGAAGACCTGCTGAATCGCTCCGTATACGAGTATTACCACGCCCTGGACTCGGACCACCTGACCAAGACCCATCACAATTGTGAGCATCAACTTATGCCATGATGCATTCCGTGTGTGTGTGTGTGTGTGTGTGTGCCACTGTGTATCAACAGAATTTAAAAAGGTTATTTTCATATGTAGTAAGTAAACTATGCAACTTGTTTTGTTACTGGAAGCCATGGAATAATCCTTGTCACTCACTGTTATGAAACAAAATATTCTTTTTCAATTAGCTGATTGATTTGTCTCATACTGTACCTCAATCTTTTGTTTGTTTCGGTATTATTTGTGTGGTGTTTCATATACATGTCTTACCCTGCTTACTTTCTTGTTCTTTTGTTTTAAATTGCATATTCTTGTTCATATGATCTTTATCAGCAGGGCTCCCTTGTAAAGCAGGCCAAATTACTTGAATGACATGAGCTGAGTGATCACATGTAAAAATGCGGATCAGCCAGATTTTTTTTCCTGCAGCCTGAGCCCGACTTGACCACCTCAATTGTCATAAATTATCGGCTGGAACTCAGCCCTACCTGACTTTTTTTTTTCAGGTTTTGCTGGCCTGAAACAGAACTTTAATCATAATACATCAGATGTACTCTTAAGATACACTCCCTTACCTGCTGCATGCCACTCTAAAACTCATTCAGTCATCGCCTGCCTGCACATCATGACGCATCAGACCCACTCAAGAACACTCACTCCCTGTTTACTCAAACGGCGATACCTTAAACCCACTCAAACAGACTCACTTCCCATTTACTCAAATGGCGATACCTTAAACCCACTCAAACAGACTCACTCCCCATTTACTCAAACGGCGATACCTTAAACCCACTCAAACAGACTCACTCCCCATTTACTCAAACGGCGATACCTTAAACCCTCTCAAAAACACTCACTCCCTGTTTACACAGATGGCGATACCTTAAACCCTCTCAAAAACACTCACTCCCTGTTTACACAGATGGCGATACCTTAAACTCACTCAAAAACACTCACTCCCCATTTACTCAAATGGGGATACCTTAAACCCATTCAAACAGACTCACTCCCCATTTGCTCAAACGGTGATACCTTAAACCCACTCAAACAGACTCACCACCTGCATGGAGCTCAGTGCGTTAGCCTATGTGCTGCTGTGGCTTTGAATCTGCCTGACTGTAATTCCAGCGCTGTCTGCATTCTGCTGCCGTCCTGTACCCCTCCAGTGTTCGCGAAGGGCCAGGCCACCACAGGCCAGTACCGCATGCTGGCCAAGAGAGGGGGCTTTGTATGGGTGGAGACGCAGGCGACCGTCATCTACAACAACAAGAACTCCCAGCCGCAGTGCGTCGTCTGCGTGAACTTCGTGCTGAGGTACAGGCCTGTGCGGCCCTCTTAGGGCTTAGACTGTGCAGGGAAGCTGTACAGCATGTGCAGCGGTGTTGGTCGGCTGTTCGTGTGAATGGGTTGTGCTATGGGTGATGTGTAGTGTCACTGAGAATATTGTACTAAAGTCATGCGTGAGATTCCGTTTTCTGCAGACCACTGGAACTGCTATGAAACTCTGGCCAGACTTCCAAAACTTAATCTTAAATGGGATTGAAAATCATAAAACCAGAATATTGTATGTTATTAACTGAAGAATAAATTTAAATGGTCAGTGATGGAGAAAAGCCTTGAAGTATCAACACAGTACCATTAATTTGGCAACACTGAATACATCTTTGTAAAATGGTTACTTTGCCTCCAAGGGGCGCTGTCAGACTCTTACTTATTGATCACGTTTTATGAGTGGCTAGTGTTTATATTGCGCAGTTCTGTGGTTTAGTCCACACGTACATGAGAATTCATAGTTTTCTCTTTGCGGCTTGGCCTTTTGTACTCACGCAAATGCTTTGGAAAAACGATGTCGAAGCTCATTTCACGCACGCCCACTGTTATGTTGTGTGATTTTCTTCGCTGGTATTAGACCATTTGAATGTGGACGCCGCCATCTGGCTCGGAATACTTGATTTGAGCGTTTGTAGCTGTTCTTGCGTTCTCGTGTGGACAGAATTTTTTTTTTTTCTAAAACACATAGAAAAATATCCGTTTAAAAAAAAAAAAAAAAAAAAAATTATTCCCGTGTACGTGTGGGCTAGGCCTGTGAAGGTTCTGTTACTGACACCAGTGGGTCTCCGCAGCGGGGTGGTGCAGGAGGATCTGGTGCTGTCTCTGGAGCAGACGGAGATGAAGCCCAAGCCTGAGGAGGTGAGGAGCCCTGAGGAGGTGAAGAGCACTGACGCAGAGGAAGTGCAGCCCGAGGAGTCTAAGGGTGTAGAGGAGTCGGAGACGGACATGGTGAAGCTCTTCTCCCGGGTGGCAGAGCCCAGGAGCCTGGACAGCCTGTACGAGAAGCTGAAGGAGGAGCCCGAGGCCCTCACCCTGCTGGCCCCTGCGGCCGGAGACACCATCATTTCCCTGGACTTTGGCACCTCAGGTCAGTCTGCTCTGCCGCAGTGTTCACCACTGAGCTCCACACTATTTGAGTGCTAAGAGCTCCCTCTTGTGGAAAATATTCTGCCTGCGAAATGTTCAACAGTGTTGCAGCCTGAGTCGTTGAGGTTTTTGGCCTTGAGAAACTGTGGGTGTACACCTTTGAATAATAGGGAGACTCTCCTGCTTGATAAAGAATCATCACTACTTGCTGGCTATGCACAATTGTCTTGTTCAGTTATGTTTTCAATCTCAAAATTGTAAAGAAAAGCGCATACTCATTGAAACTCCAACACTTTTGTTGGTATTCACACGTGAAAGATGGCATTTCAGTCCACTTTGATCTTCGTGAGGTTTTTGTTATGTTGATGAAAAAAGATGTTACGGCTTTTTTACAAATATATAAAATAATTTGGTTTTATCTCAGCCCAGCGCCTTTCTTTCAGGATGTGATGGCAGTTGTATGCTTTCGTATATTTGTAGCTGCACTCTGAATACCGATGGTTACCTGCCCTGTTCCTGGAGATCTGTTTCTTCTCCTACCCTGTAAGACCCACCTGTCACAAAAGCAGGAGATCCAGTTTAGCTGCTATTTAATAGTGTTAGGAGTATCAGGTTGAGGTGGCAATGAAAACCTGTAGCATGGTAGATCTTCGCGAACAGGTTCAGTGACCACTGCTGCACGGAAAGTCTACTTTGAAGCCACCTGTCCCGACTTGTCTTCTTGCCCTGCCCCTGCAGAATCTGAGATGCTGCCGGTGAAGGAGGTCCCCCTCTACAACGATGTAATGCTGCCCTCCAGCAGTGACCCGCTGCCGTCCAGAGAGCCTGCCCAGGCCCTGGTCACCAAACTGGAGCCCGGCACTGAGAGCTTCGCCTTCTCCTGCGACCCCTCCAGCCACTCCACAGGGCCCAGTACCAGCACGGGCCCCCCAGAGGTGAGCTCACTTAACTCTGCCAAAAATGCCCTTGCTGCATTCAGCTGTGGCAATCATGAGAAATATTTCATTTGTCCTTAACATAATGGGATTATTTTGCGCATGGTGCAAGGAGGAATGACATGGTCTGACCATAGTCCAACTTCTATAGCTCCTCTCAATTAGAGATTGTATGAAATGGCAATGAAGTGATATATTTCCACCTGGGATTTGACCGCTGAAATGCGCTTCTCGAAGGGGCATTGCCAGGCCTAATAAGGGTGGCTAAAACCACCTAAAATATTCTTTAGCCCCCCCTACAAATATGCATTGAGTAAGTGCTTGTTGGGGAAAACACCCCCTGTAAAGGCTTGGGTGTAATTCTGAGTCAAATCACCTTGGCCTGACACCCACCTTTGCCGATGTTGCTGAAACTCTATAAGGTGGTCTACTCTGATGAAAGTAGTATTCTTTACATATTATTTGTTAAATTGTTTATTGGTTTCATAAATGGCAGTCAATTTATATGGACCAAGTCAGTCATTTTGCCTGTAGATGTTGATTTTGGCTTTCCATAAGTTTAAAATTATGACTTGGATTAGGACCAACTTTGGCATTATTATTCAATAAGGAGCCAAAAAAATCCAAGACAGCAGTCGAACACCCCTTATCAAGCCTCTGAACCCCACAATTTGAATATTTAACTGGACTGTATATAATACAGTTGCTTTATGTGGGACAAGACATATGGAGCTGAACTTCTCAAATTCTGTTAACTTGAAAATTTTTGATGGTTTTTCTGTCTGGAGCGTTAGATATTCAAATTTTTAGTTGATAAAATAAAATAAAAATAAACTCCTGCAGTCAAAGTGGCTGACGTGATCCATAGAAATGAACTATTATTGTATCCCCGGACAGCGAGTCAGGGATACTATGGGTCAGCGATCGTCCACGGCAGCGTTTGTAGGGATTTGCTTGTGAGCGCTCTACAGGCCACAAATTTCAACTGATTTCTCTCATATTTGACATGAGCCTTGTATGTGATAAGGTCACAAAGCATGTCGATTTTGGGAGCGCTTGCTTTAGGGTTTAGGGGGTCCAGAGATGCATGTCGACCAGTGGGCAACCGACTGTCTAGTTAATGAAACTAATAAACATTTTGCAAAAAATGTAGTGAACACTTCTTTTATTAGCATACACTACCTAATGGAGTTTCAGCACCCTCTGATATGGTGGGAGTCAAAACCTTGTTTCTTCAGGTGAAGCAACACAGGATATCCCTCAGCCCTCCATTCGTCAGAATTCTTTGCCCACCTGTAGCTTTGGCGGATGCAAAAATGATGAGATCTGCAAAATTCATGGCAGACGAACTGGGCTAACTGGTCATTATTTTTAGCTCTGCATAGATCTCTGATATGTGCTTGTTTTGCCAAAACATCTGGCTCTGGTTGTCATGTTCTCTGCTGTTTAACAGTACTGGAAGAGCAAGTTCTCCCGTGCAACCCTACTGGCACCAAATTGTGGTGCCCTGAGTAAAAGTGCTGGGACTGAATTGACGGTCAGGTCTTCACCTGTGTTGCAACACTTGGGCTGAAATAGCTTGTGGTCCCTTACGTAAATGAGCTGGTACTGAAATGATGAGCTGGTGCTCTCTTGTGTAGTGGTAGTGGAACTGAAAAGATCAGCTGGTGTTCTGTGTAATAGTACTGGAACTGGCATTATGAGTTGATGTTCTGTGTAGTAGTACTGGAACTGGTATGATGAGTTGATGTTCTGTGTAGTAGTACCAGAACTCAAATGATGAGCTGATTTTCTCCTCTGCTGTGGCACTGGAACTGAAACGGGCTCCTTTTACTCTCACCAGCCCGGCTGCCCCATGGACTTTGGTTTCGGTGTTGACTCCGATATGGGCAGACTGTTTGTCATCGACACAGAACCCAAGACCCCTTTCACGACACAGGTAGCCACAATGCTTTGCACTGCTGTGATAGCACTCGACTCAGGGCTTGCCTGCTCTGGTCATGGAGGACTGCAGTGTCTGCTGGTTTTTGTTCTTACTCAGGTGTAATCTATAAATTAAAGCAGATTATTGTACAGTTCGCTCACCTTGTGTGGTTTATTATGTCTCCAGCGGATGGTGAAAACAAAAACCAGCAAACTGTGGCCCTCCAGAGCCAGAGATGGATACCCCTGCTCATGACGCAGTAATATTGCTTCTACTTTACCTACTTTAGAGTACATATCCAGTGACTTACACTGTAGTCGGCAGTATTTAGATTAGCGGGGCCTAATTGTGTGTTCCTTGTTATACATTCTCCTCCCATGGCCCAACCTAACATAATATGGCATGGCACAGCATAATGCAACATAATATGGCAAAACACTGCATAACGTACAATGTAGTAAAGTAACAGAACATGGCATTGCAGAACGTTATGCCTTGACGTAACTTGGCATACCAATGAGAGAAGGTGATTCTGCCCAAAAAGACTCAAAATTAGTCACTATTTACCTCTCATTTGTACCTTGTGATTATTGTTTATGTTAGTTGTGATGTTGGCTCTCTGTGATGAGCTGTATGTCAGAATTGTTTAGTTGTTAGTACGGTGTCCTGTGGAGTGAAGGTATAGTTGCTGACCCGATCTCCTCCTACCCTTCCCTGCCAGACTATGGAGGATCTGGATTTGGAGATGCTGGCTCCATACATCCCCATGGACGATGACTTTCAGTTGCGCTCGCTGTCCCCAGCGGAGTCCCCCATCCCCAGCACTGCCTCCGCTGCCTCCCCGGATGTGTGTAGCAGCTCCCCCAGCTCCCCCTTCAGCCAGACCTCCTCCTCCTCCTCCTCCCCAGCCCCCTCAGAGGATTCGGATGCCCCACGCTGCGCCACCCCTCTCGCCAAGAGGTGAGGCTGTGCTACCCGCTCCGTATCATCTCCCACAGTGCCTTTTTGCTAAGCTCGCAAGATCCTGTCACGGCTGGCATAGTTTCAATGGCTAAGCCCAACAGTGAGTGGGTCACTTGCATTCTCATGTACAGAGATTTAAGGTTGAAGTAAAGCCCTGTTAATGAACGGAGATCTTGGGTTGAAGTAAAGTCCTCTTCATGAACTGAGATCTTAAGGTTGGAGGAAAGCCCTCCTCATAAACTGAGATCTTGAGGTTGGAGTAAAGCCCTCCTCATGAACTGAGATCTTCAGGTTGGAATAAAGTCCTCCCCAGGAATGGAGATCTATGGTTGGAATAAAGACCTCCTCATGAACAGATCTAACGTTGGAGTTGAGCCCTCCTCATAAACTGAGATCTCAGGTTGGAGTAAAGCCCTCCTCGTGTAGAGAGCGCTAAGGTTGGATTAAAGCCCAACCACTGAGTTCGTAGACAATGGACCTTTCCAACCTGCTGATCAAGTGTAGAAAAACGACCAATCAGATTGCCTTATCTTACGAAGGTCTTGCCTGTTTTGACAGTATTGCCATATCGTCCCACAAACAATGCAATCATTAGCTGTTTGTAATAGGCGAGGTTGCAGACTTTTTCAAAAATGGTTCTTGGATGCGTCTGCGGAACGAGTAATTCTGACGAAAGATACCCTACCCGGCGACAGGGAGCTAAATTTAACCTTTTCCCCAAAGCCAAAAATGCAGTTGGCAGAGTGTTTGCGATGGATTGAGGCATTTGGAAGGCCTCACACGCAACTCAATGTGAACATGATCGACAAACACGAGGCTGTTTGCTTGAAGGTAAGCAAATGACATCTTATGCCATTTTGCCTTAAGTATTTAAGTGAAGTTGTGCAATTTCAACCCTTGCAGAGACTTAACCAGGCCAACAATATGTGAACAGTGTCCACTTACCCTGAAAGGAAACAAGCAAGATCTAAATGGCTGCTGTTAAGTGTCTTTACATTTTAAAGCAGCGAGAATGAAATGGTGCTTAAAAACGGATAAGATCAGGGGTCGATACAGCCCAAATAACATTACACATGCTGAATTTTTACAGCTCTGATGATTTAAGTGGTATGAAATTCCGTGATCTGACCAGTGCAGAAGAAAATGGGTTTTCTGGTTCGAGTAGAAGTATAGCTGCTGTTCATTTGTGGAAAAGTATGCATTTTTAAAACCAAATATCAGTCTTTTCTCATCGTCAGATTAAGTTGTAGTTGACACATGCATGCACTTACATACCCAAAATGAAAACTCATACGAATCTATCCGTATGAAAGCTACTTACTCTGCTTTACACGTGCAGTACGATTCCAGTTTTGTCTGGTTTGATCTCAGTGTGCAGTTAATGGGGTGTTTGGCTTTACTGCATCGATTGCCAGCACTTAGCTGTGACTCTTGTATCTCCGCCCGTTCTGTTAAAAAAATTTAGATTTCATGGATATATCCTTGTGTAAAATAGTGAAGGCCTCTCGAAACAACTTTGCTGGACAAGTTGGACGCATTTGGTAAGAAACAAACCGCAATATTATGGGGAATATGCGCGCGAGAGTAGTGCTCGAACTTGTGCTGTGCGGTCGTCAATGTGGGACTGAGCTGCATAGCTTTTTGGGCGTATTGCAACAGTAACTGGCTATGAACGAACTTGTCAGAGCTGGTCGGTAAGGTCCATTGTCTCGCCCTTTGATCTCGAACATGTTCCTTCCTTAGTCTCTACCTTGCAGGAAACACCATAGCTCCACAAGTAGTCTAGACGTCATTCCTCAAATATTTACCAGTGTGTACCTGTGTGGCCATATTAATACACAGTAGTGCACATGCACGTCTTTTAAGGCCTCCGTGTTTAAAAACAATTCTTAACTTGTTTGTTGGAAGCCCTAATCTTTGATGATCCTACCCAACAATACATTTACCAAATTGGTCATTGTGCAGCTGTTTGTGTCTTTACCAAAATAGTCAGCCCATCCTCAACAGCAGTGACATTTAAGCACGCATATACCATTTCCTGAGAGCCTCAACTCCGCATCATCACTGGTTTTACAATGGGCATATGGGCATATCCCAGCAGCAGTGTGACTCTCCCCTTCTCCTGCGCTGCAGACAACCTGCTCCTGTCAGACGGCTCGCTCCCAAGATGCTGGCCCTGCAGAACCTCCAACACAAGAGGAAGCTGGAGGAGACCACCTCCCTGTCCCAGGCTGTCGAACTGGTGAGCTTCTCATTCTGTTCATGACAAGGCTGCAGTGTTGTATTGTAGTCATTTGCGGCCTGCTGTCAGCTGTAGGAAGAATCTGTGGTAACCTCACCTTTCAATGCTTAATTGGTAAACAAGTTGCAGTTTACTTGGCCTAATTAACTGTCAGATTTGCTCTGGTGCCTCGACTAATCGGTAGAATGACTGGCCCATTTATTTATGATAGCATTATTGTACATTGCATCACAAAGTTATTAGGCATTTTCCTGTGCTCATAAATGACAACATAAAACTTCAATATGTCTTCCAAGATTCTTGACACATGTACCTCACGAAACGGCACAGATTTGCATGAATGAGTTTTACGAGGCTTGTAATGAAAACATTTGGCCTGAAAATTTGGTATGGTTTGAGATGACTAAGATTAAATCCTCTTCAGCTGAATTCTTTAAAATGCTCATACGATTATGAAGAAATTAAGTGTAATCTTATGATTAAATTCCCTACTGAAAAACGCCAAAATGAGATTTAAGCTGGAAATTTGGCATATTTTGCATTTATGTGGGTTCATGACATCCTTGCAATGCCCCACCCATCATGTAAATGTAGCCTATATGCAGTCACTTTATCATGATTATTTCTTTAAGTGGACATTTTATGAAAAACTCACTTTTTCAGTTCTATATATTTCGATATCCGACGTGCTTACCAACCCCCACCAACTGTGAAGTAAAACAACCCGGTCATTTTTTGTGGAGTGCCTTTTTCATAGAACATGGCATTCGGCATGGCACTCAGATTTGGCTTCCTAAATCACATGCAGGCTCGTTTGAAGTGTTCCACCCACAGCTTACTTTTTTATGGCAACATCCCAGCTTCAATTGGCAAAAGCCTGTAACTAGCTATATGTGGGCTATCCACATTTGGTCTCACTGGTTTATACTACTAACCTGTATCAGTGCAACGCAGGACTGCCAGTGAAATTTATATTCTAAGAAGCGGTGGTTTTGATTTCCTTTCGAGGAGAATCAGTAGCTTGCCAGCTAACGAGGGAAGTGTTTCCAATTTCTGCTAATATTGTTACTGGATTTTAAGTGTAACCTTGGTTAAGTGTATATGGCTTGGTAGTTAATGCAACTAGCTAAGTGCTATTCTCAAAACTAACTTAGCTTGCATGCATGCATTACCTTTCTATAATCAATGTGTGGTTTATTAGCTTGCTAGATACTAAATATACTGTGAATTTAGAAACTGTTGCTAGTTCAGCCTCAAGCTAAGTATGAGACTGGTCAATTGGAACAGAGAAATTTGTGACCGTAAATTGAATGTTGGCTTACGGTTGCTTTTATACAGACACTAACTATGGATCATTCTTATCATTAAAGACTGAATTAATAACGTAGTAAAACTATTATGGTGACTGTGTGTTGGACTTTTGTAAATGGAATGTCCATGCTTACTCAGCCTCTAGGCGTTGCCTTTCCATTCTGATTGTGTTGTTTAATGGCTAGCTACTTATTCAGTCATCTGTATTTGGAGACTTTCCAGTAGCTGGGGGCAGTGGCTCTGTTTGCTGGCCAAATAAAACAAACTTCATTCTGTAGAGGGGACGCCCACTCAAAACAGCCCGTTTTTCAGAGAGTTAGGAATCACAGGATTCAGTTTGCCTCGGGCTGTCGCGCTAAAAACAGAGGTGAGTAAACTATGAACTTCAGTTGGCCGTACATAAAACTAGATATGAGACTAGAATAACTAAAACCAAATCTTATTTCCCTACAAATATTATTATTATTATAGTTGTTGTTCATTTGGTGTTCCGGTGCGGGGTACTAATAATTATGGCCAAGTAATTAACAATCAATATTCAATTTATTTATTGAATTCCCCACATAAAGTACTGAGCTCCTGTTAATACTTTCACTCTGCCCCCTAAATTTTATGTCGGCGCATTGCCAGGGAAATGTCCCAGCCTTTCTCATATGTGATGCAAACAAAACACCATCAAACAAACGACATGCAAACATGCAAAGACAGCATCCGACAGGCAACAGAGTGAAAGTGAAAGTGACTGAACTCAGGACGGTAGGTTTGTAGTTTAGCAAGGTGAATGCATTACCTAGCTAGCTAATGTACCATTTATTGAGCATTTCAAGTGCATCAATCCAAATAATCCCACAGTGCTAGACAGAAAACTTGTGTTTGGGGTGAAATAAGTCAAAGCGTACAATGAAACTGCAAGTAATGTAACTAATGTCTGCTTGGTTGTGGGTATCAGACTGTCGCTACAGTTGCTGCTGCAGAGCTGACATGCAGAGAGGTCAAGATGGTTTCCCAGAGCTCACACACCAGCTCCAGATAATGACATCCGCAACTCTCCTGCTACTATAGCCAACATCACAACAACAGCAAACTGACCCGTTGGTTCTGTGAAACATAGTTACACTTACGTTACCCTTCTGTCAAGCAGAAACGGAGCAGTTTCATTGTCATAGTGTCACTTCAGGCCTTTCAACTCTCAGACCAGTGTTTACGTGGCTTTTTTTAACGCGCGCACACAAAGAATAGACAACTTGCGGACCATAAGGAGATATTTGCTGAATTTATCAAAAAAGTTAATAGGATTAGAATCGCATACCCCTTCTTTAAAAGTAACTCAGACTTTTAAAAATTGCACAATGACAGGTCAATAAACCATCAGAAAGAGGTGAAACAAGTGCATAAACAATCATAAATGGGTGAGTAAACACAATTTTGTGATTTAAAAGGTACGTATAGTGCATTTACATGCGATTACCCCCACTACAGTCCTGTTTTGCCTAGATATCATGGTTTTTTTTGTTTTTTTTTTTTTTTTGTTTTTTTTACTGGCCCTTGCCGATAAGCTATTGTCGTGGTGTGGCGTCCGGCGTCTGTCATCCAGAACATTTTTAGCTCCGCTGTGACGACAGTCGCAGTCAGTGGAGCTTTTCTAATGCCGAGTCATCCGGCGTCCGTCCGTCTGTCTGTCCAACGTCAACTTTTCACTTCAAATCTGAATCTCTCAAAAACTGATAACTTTTTTTCTAATTTGGTGTGAGCCTTCCTCATGATATTCTGAATATTTGCTGTGAAAATTAGAACATTTTACGCCCCGGATTTTGAGAAATTAAGCATTTTGGACTAAGAAAATCGTGTTTGTGCTCATTTTTTCAGTCTTTCATTAATATCTCAAAAACTGTCGGATAACTTTTTGTCTAATTTGTTGTGAGCCTTCCTTATGATGTTCTGATGATCCCCTGCGAAAATTAGAAAATTCTACATCCCGGTTTTTGAGAAATTCAGCATTTTGGACTAAGAAAATCGTGTTTGTGCTCATTTTTTCAGTCTTTCATTAATATCTCAAAAACTGTCTGATAACTTTTTTTTGCTCTGCTGTGACCATAGTCAGCAGTCAGCGGAGCTTTTCTAATGCCGAGTCGTCCAGCGTCTGTCTGTCCGTCCAGCGTCAACTTTTCACTTCAAAGTTGAATATGTCAAAAACTGATAACTTTTGTTCTAATTTGTTGTGAGCCTTCTTTATGATATTCTGAATATTCACTGTGAAAATTAGAAAATTCTACGTCCTGGTTTTTGAGAAATTCAGCATTTTGGACTTAGAAAATCAGTGTTTGTGCTTATTTTTTCAGTCTTTAATATCTCAGAAACTGTCTAATAACTTTTTGTCTAATTTGTTGTGAGCCTTCCTTATGATGTTCTGATGATCCCCTGCGAAAATGAGAAAATTCTGCATCCCGGCTTCTGAGATATTCAGCATTTTGGACTCGGAACATCAGTGTTTGTGCTCATTTTTTCAGTCTTTCATTAATATCGCAAAAACTGTCTGATAACTTTATTTGCTCCGCTGTGACCATAGTCAGCAGTCAGCGGAGCTTTTCTAATGCCGAGTCGTCCGGCGTCCGTCTGTCTGTCCGTCCAGCGTCAACTTTTCACTTCAAAGTTGAATATCTCAAAAACCGTCTGATAACTTTTGTTCTAATTTGGTTTGAGCCTTCTTTATGATGTTCTGCATATTCACAGTGAAAATTAGAAAATTCTAAATCCTGGTTTTTAAGAAATTCAGCATTTTGGACTTAGAAAATCAGTGTTTGTGTATGTATGTCTGTGTATTGTCGTGGTGTGGTGTCCATCGTCCGTCGTCCGGAACATTTTTTATCTTTTTTTTGGCCTGATTAATTTTTGTGTAAATTTGCAATAACATACTACTAACCATATCTCCAGACGTTTTTCTCGGATTTTTGGTTGAATAATTTTTGTCCATTTTATGAGCCCTTGAAATTTTGGCTCAAATGTTAAAGATAGGACTGAGAAATTTTAAAAATTAAAAAATTATTTTTTTTTTTTTCTTAATCCGCAAAAACCGTCAATGTACAGTGCGAAAGTGCCATTCTGATTGAATTTTTTTGGGGGCGCTGTACTTTAAATATGCCCTGTGGAGGCCAAATGGTTGCAATAGATTAAGTTTGTATCATAGACATGGTACCGACCTATATGTTGGCAATATTAAATTTGACCATTCTGATTGATTGACAAACTCGAAGTGGGTCTATTAAAAGATATGACTTGAAAATTTCAAAAAATTATTTCTCAAAACTTTTTTTTTTCTAATGAATATACACTTTATGTACAAGATTTTGGCCTGTGGGTCTAGGCCAAATGAATATGCAAGATAGATTAAATGTTTAGATTAAGTTTGTATTATATATAGGAAGTCATATATGACCTATATGTTGGCAATATTAAATTTGACCACAGATGACTTTGAAAGGTCAAACTCGAGGTCAGGGAATATATTAACAATATTAAAAGATATGACTTGAAATTTCAAAAAATTATTTCTCAAAAACTAACTTTTTTTTCTAATCTGGCAGTCAACTCGCCTTGATACACTTTATGTACAGTGCGAGTGCCATTTTGATTGAATTGACGGAAGTGGGTCTAGTGGGGGCGCTGTACTTTCACATTGGGTCTTATGGAGAATGGGCCAAATCGCCTGTGGAAGCTAAATGGTTGCAGATAGAGATTAAGTTTGTATTTCTGACATGTAGGAAGTAATATATGACGTATATTTTGGCTGTTAAAGTTGACCTCAGATGACCTTGAAAGGTCAAACTTGAGGTCAAGCAAAATGTTACAATTTTCAAAGGTTTCTAGGCTTGAAAATATTGAAGATTGGGAACATATGTGTATTAAACACTTATTTAGTCACATATGAAATTTCTTTTGGTGGCCTTGAACTTGACCTTGGGTGACCTTTGAAGGTCAAATTTCACAGAGCAAAATTTCAATGACTTCTGACACCAAAACTATTATAGATTGAGATTAGGTTTGTATTGTGGGCATATATGAAGTCATGTATGAAGTTTCATTTGGTGACCTTCAACTTGACCTTCAGTGACCTTCAATGGTCAAACTTTACAGTGAAATTTCAATGACTTATATCAGCAAAATCGTTACAGATTGAGTGTAGGTTTGTACTGGGGACATATAGGAAGTCAAATATGAACTTTCATTTGGTGACCTTCATATTGACCTTTGAAGGTCAAACTTGACCAAGTGAAAATTCTATGAATTTTATCACTAAAAAGTTCACAGATAGTTTGTATCACAGACCTAAAGGAAGTCACACATGACCTTTCATTTGGTGACATTCAACTTGACTGTTGGTGACTTTTGAAGGTCAAACTTGACATAATGCAATTACAATGACTTGTATTGCCAAAACGGTCACAGATGGAGCCTAAGTTTGTATTAGAGACATATAGGAAGTCATATATGAGCTTTCATTTGGTGACCTTCATATTGACCTTCAAAGGTCAAATGTGACCTAGGGAAGATTCAGTGACTTGTATCACTAAAATGGTCACAGATGGAGCCTAAGTTTGTGTTGCTGACATCTAGGAAGTCACATATGAACTTTCATTTGGTGACATTCAACTTGACTTTCAGTGACATTTGAGGGTCAAACTCGACAGTGAAATTACAATGACTTCTATCACCAAAATGGTCAGATTGAGCCAAGGTCTGTGTTTAGAAAGTTGTATATGAAGTCCATTTACTGACCTATACTTTACCTTCTGTGACCCTTAAAGTTCACACTTGACATATTGAATTTTCAATGACTTGTATCACCAAAGTGATTCAGAGTTTAGGATCGTATAACTGGAAGTCTTATAAATGTATGTGAACTTTTATTTACTGACCTTGGCATTGACTTTCAATATTCGAATGTCAAACTTCACATGAAATTTTCGTAACTTGTATCATCACTATAAGATTACTTGCTGGTAAACTACAGGACCCTTGGTCCTATTTTTATGTGTTTAAAAAGTTTATAAACTTTCCTTTTGAACATCCAAGAATATCCAAAGACATTGATTGGTCTTGGTTATTCAGTAAATTACACTGAACAAAAATATAAATGCCCCATGTCAAATTTTTGAGTTTTTATTAACAAAAAACTGGAACCGGGATTCGTCTGCGAATAGCACTCTTCTCCAGCATGCCGAGGGCCATCGAATGTGTGCGTTTGCCCATGCGAGTCGGTTCCGACGCCGGACAGCGGTGAGATCCAGACCACGGTGAGGACGCCGAGTGGGCAAGTTGGCTTCTCGCAGGCGGTTACGGACTGTCCGTGGTGTGATGCGTCTGTTGTGCGGACCAATGGTCTCATCCGCTGTGCGTGTTGCTGATCTGAGCCGATCCCGCAGGTGGACGAGCCGGATGTAGCGATCTTGTGCTGGTGTGGTCACACGTGGCCGACGTGGATGAGGTCGCTTTGCAGTACTGCCCGTCTGTTGGAAATGAACTCTTAAATGGCCTATCATCCGATAGTTAACATTCAGCTGCACAGCGACCGCTCTGGTGGACATCCCTGCATCCAGCATGCCAATGGCATGTTCCCGCATGATCTGAGGCATGATGAATTTTGACAAAATTTGACATTTTAGGGTGGCCTTTTATTGTCCCCAGTATAAGGAGTGTCTGGGTACTGCTCATTCTGTCTGATCACTGTCTGGAAATGCCACACCCATGTACTGAGTGAAATCACTGCATCACAGAGCAAATGCTCACTGACAGAGAGATGGATTAAAAAATGGTACACAAATCAAGAGAAATATCCCTATTGTACAAGTAAAAGTCAGCATATGCTCACTTAGAGTTAAGTCCACGTGACATCAATATTTGACATGGGGCGTTTATATTTTTGTTCAGTGTAATTGTTTGTTGACCAGGCAAATGAAAACTGGCGGAATTAAGTACGGAAGCTGAGATTTCTGAAGCCTTTCATATCTGTGAAAGCACTCCACTGGTGGTCATGGATTTGGGTTTGGAACTGAGATGCTAGTTCAATTATAAAGTTAGATTTTGCTGTTGTACTTGTAAGCATGGTACTTCACTTGCAGTACATATCCAGCTCTATTAATGAATACTATTTTTGAATTAAAGCCCAAGTTATCAGTTACACTTAACAAGAACAAATGCTGTAGAAAACTGTTGGCTACATGTAATATTAGGTGGGGTTTTTTGTGCATGCCATTTTAAAAATGCATTCCAATGGCCTAAACAGAACGGTTGGGAATTTTAGTCATTTTGGGAATGAAGTGACAGCATCCTTGACTGGTGATTAATCTACTATTGATAATCATTTTCATCATTCACTGTTAAAAAGAGTTTCAGTTGATGTACTATTTCATGCATTTCATCACTTTTTGTTATGGTGGTCCGGAGTAGATTTAGCGCTGTTTTGATGAACTTACGGTATGGAATGAAGCAATGCAAGATTATTCCGCTGCTAGAAATGTCCCTCTGGCTCAGTGATGTTCTGTTTAGTGGCTGACCATAGACTGCTTGATTGATTGGACTGACTGATGTTTTCCCAGGGCGCGTTACACCAGGAAATGACGGACCCCACCCAGAAGGGGAAGAAAGCGAAACTGCTAGAGACCAGTGGCTCAGATCTGCTTTCCAGCAAGACAGTCCTCATCCTGCCTTCAGGTGGGTGTCCTATAATGGCGTGTAAGTTAGTTCTAGTTCTTTACTCTTGGGCAGTTGGTAGTGTGTGTTTGGTCTTGCTTTCCCCTTAAATGCAAGAGCCAAGGAACCTCATAGGGTGAGATGTCTGAAGCTGACTGCTGTGATTGACTGCTATGATTGTTGAAAAAAGAGCTGCATAAAATCAACAACCAGCACACACTGCTGCTCCCTCGGACTGTTGCTAGATCCATGATAAATGTGAGGCATGATCTACCGCCATAGTCGATTGCTGACGTGCTAACATATTCTCTTCCTTTCAGACATGGCTTGCCGCCTGCTTGGGACCTCCTTTGAAGTCAGCTGTCTTCCTCAGCTCACGCGCTACGACTGTGAGGTCAATGCCCCGGTTCTGGACCGGCAGCACCTGCTGCAGGGCGAAGAGCTACTGCGGGCTCTGGACCAAGTGATCTGAGCCCGACGCCAGCTTGCTGTTCAATACAGGACACTGCTTCTCAACCCCCAACCCCAGGCCTTGCCTTTTGACGGACTCGATTGCGCTTGCGCTCCATAACGCCCGTAAATTCCACATAAGGAGCGCAATCGATCTCGCCCCTCACATTTCCAATGTGCGCGAAACGTATATAAAAGATCGGGAGTGATTCCCATATAAAAGGCCGTGCACAATCGGAAATGAGAAAGTTTGCAGGGGATACGGAGTTTGTCACCAAACAGGGTTTTTCCTGCATAGACAACTGTGATGCAACCACCTCCGTCAAATTTCACGCCGCCTCTGTCTCCCAGGGGGGTAAAAAAAAAAAAAATCGAGTAATTGTTTTCACTGAAAAAATTATTTCCAATAAGTATTGAACTCTGTGAATTTGACGTTTGTAACTGCAGTTGCGGCTCTACGCCACCATGATACAGTCGTAACCTGTGCATCAGGCAAAGTTGGTGACCATTGCGACTGTTCCAAGTTTATTTTCTTTTTTATCTCTGATTCTTTTACAGTTGCAGGTCCAGAAGTAGAGGCAAGTTATTTAAGTTCACTTCAGTTGGGAGTAACCAAGAAAGTGACTGTCATGAGTGTTGCTCAATGGCAGGTGCTGGAGAAATTTCTCATTCAGTGTGTTAAAATGTTCCAATTTTGCAATAACAAGACACAATGCAATCAGATTAATTTTTTGTATTTATTCAAATCAAGAGTCAATGGCTCGTTGTCACATCTTCACTAAAATCCTGAGTCTACAATAGACAAATTTCACCGAGTGGTTGAACACGCTCCTCAGGTCGTTCATGGAGAGCAATGGTCCCCGCGAGGTAGTGTAGGAGAGTGACCAATTGAGCTCCTGCAAATTTCAAAAGGCAAGGCCTGCAACCCCCAACAACAAAGCTCCCTCTATTTATATTTTCTATGTGTAGTTATTTTAATAGTCTGCTACTGTCTTGCACCATATGTAGGTAGTTCTCAGTGGTTCTCCCATAGCCAGAGTATATATTAACATAACAGCTGTTCTGCGGTAGCCTTAACCATAAGCACCGAGGGGGACAAGTGTACCAGCTGTATTGTCATAATTCAAGTCCAGTGCGGGCTAAGGCCCACGCACCAGTTATGCTCATGGTGCAGAGTGGTTTGAAAGATGGCTGTCTGTGTCTAAGCAGTTCCGGTGCTTTTTCGCCAGTGGTGTATTGTAGCATCAATTGCACAATTATATATTTTCTTAAAAAAATGACAAAAACAAAGCGAAAACAAAAAAATATTCCCGGCAGATCATGCAATATTGAGGCATTTTTAAAACTAATGAAAGATTCTACATTTATTTTTTCTGTACTTGTTTCCTGTTCTCTGTCTAATAGTGGAGTGCATAAATGTGTTGGGGTCTGGATTCATTTTGCCATGCCGTCTGCTGTCATGAGCTGAAATATGTCCTGTTCGTGGTTTACTAATATATGCAGGCTTGGCTGTTACGTCAGTCCATGCATCTTGTGTATTTGTTCGCATTGAGGACCTGTAGATTGGCAGATTGTATGTAAACTAATTTTAAAAAAACACCAGCAAAATTTCAATTTTGAAATGACATTAGAATTAATGTGGAAAACAGCATTTAGTCATTTGGACCTGAAAACATTTTATTTTGGATTTTATCATGGGAGGTTGGTGAGAGATTTATAGTCTAATTCTGAAATGGATTTTAAAATGTGTGTTTTAGTTACATTCATCATTTGTTTTATGCCAGCTTGAAAGGCAGCCATGCAGTAGGTTTAAATCCCTGTGCTTTCACTGTAGCAGAGCAGAATTTTAAGGCTTCATTGGTGTATTGTCGATTGATCAAGCAAGCCAAATGATGTTCCCAGCTTCACATTGTATCTAATGGCAACAGTTATGCAATGTTAGATCTCTTGCTTGTTCCTGTCACAGTACTTTAACCAGTAATCACAATATACATCTGTTTACTTCGTGTCTTTCGAATAGTTTCCTGGTTAGATTTTTTCACGTGTAAACCTCTGTTATTTCACCTGTCTGCTGTCTGTTTGGTCTTCTAACACTAAATGTATTGTTTTAATGCATCAGTAAATGAAAAATGTGGACCAGGTTCTCATGTTTTTGTGTTTTGTTCCTACTGTCCTGGCCCATTTAAGATTAAGATCAAGTTGGATATAATTCTGTAGTCCTGAACCATAGGTGTTACAGTATGTGCACCTTCATAGATTGTCTGTACACATTGTGGGCATGGTTATGGTCAGAAAGTGTCCACTTAAGGAGGTTATCATGGAAGAATTTTTTTTTTTTTTTTTACTGCTATATCCTCAACTGGGTCCTTACTTCCTCCTTCAGGAGTACTCTCATGCGCTTTACATACTCCTCGAAGGTGTCATTGACACTAATAGTGCTGCCTTTTTTGGAAACTTGGAAGAAGCATTTTCTGCACCATGACAACCTTTGAGAGTTCAGTCATACCAAGCCACTGTCTGCCACTCACACAAACTAAGAATACTTCAATTGATTGCCGTGATCGCGGTCATTACTATTGGTGACTGTGCTAAATTGTGCATTATGAAGTGAAATATATGGGAACAAAGGCCCTGTATATTTGCAAAGGTGAAGACCCACATACTGGAGGAATGGGGGAAAATTCTGCTTGCTCGACTTAACCAACTGTTGTTCAGTGCTAAAACGCTTAATGAGTGCAATTAGACATGGTCATGTTTCACAGTGTTAAGCAGTTGACTGTGCCAATGTTTTTGTATTCTGCTGCCATCAAATTGAATATCTTGTATCACATATCAATCAGCAATTCTGTTCTCATGTTAGATCATCAGTTGTGTTTTACTGTTTTAAATCTATAGTGGGTGAATGGACTTCTCAAATCAGTCCAATTTGATTTTATTTCCATTTAACGTGACGTACCAAATTTTTTACAGTTGAGGTTGTACTTTAATATGCAGGAAGTGACGATGCATTTATCTCCTTATGCATATAAACTTCAAGATAAAAATACAGATTTTGCAGTGAAAATAGCCTGTGGGTGACCCAATACATTTATGGGTACATTTCACGAGCATACCTGCTAAAATTATGGCAGCGCAACATGAAGAGTAACTATCTGCCCTCAGGCAACACAGTAGTCTCCACCAATAATGGCACTCATGGTAATCATTGGCTATAGAGGCTATGACAAACTGTGATTGCTGTTTATCATCTCAATTTTCATTCAAAATATTGAAAAAAATTTAGCCTTGAATTGAAAGAAAATGAAGGAATAAAAATTATTCTTGTCTTACATATTTCACTTTCAAGTTCACCATTTAAAAAAAAAAAAAAAAAAAAAGGTTAACGATGACTTCCTGTTTCCCTGGGATCAAAATATAAAATGATACGTCAGTTTTCCTTAGTCATCCATCAACATGAGTAATACAGAAGATTAAAACGATGTGAGTCAAAGTTTTTGGGCATCACTAAGCTATGAGATAGCCGAACATCTTATGATTCCTATAATCAAGAGAACCACAAAGCGCTCGTGTGAGTAGCAAACCAGTGATATAGAAAAATTGGTGCTCTTGGGTCTCCGGAGAAAAAGATATCTCAGTCCAGAAAAAAAGATGAGATTGAGGCACTCAAACTTTTTGAAGTAATGCAAATAAAAAGCCTTTATTATCACATGGTTGAACACTTAAAAATTGCCGACATGTTTCGACCTCGATAGGCGGCCCTGATGAAGACCGCCTATTTTTAAGTGTTCAGCCATGTGATGAAGGCTTTTTATTTGCATACTTCAAAAAGTTTGAGTGCCTCAATCTCATCTTTTTTTCTGGACTGAGATATCTTATGATTCCTGTCAGTTTTCTGATTATGTTGAAGTATTTTGTGTTCATTTGTTAGTATTATGCATTTTGATGGTTTATTTATTGATCTGTTATTGATCTGTTTTGTTCATCTGGTATTCCTTCCTTTCTTTTCCCTTTTGTTTCTTTCTCTCACCTCCTGCTCTGTTCCTGATTGCTCCTCGTTACCTCATGTGTGACCGTCCCCTTTCCCTGCTCCTCTGCCTGCTCGCCTGCCATGTGTTCCCTGTGTTTCGCTTTTATTTTGTATTCAACTGAGTTTGCTATTTACCATTTTACTCGTTCACCCCGCCCGCAACGAATGTTGTGGAAGGGGTGTACATGGTTGTCGCGTTTATTTGTTTATATGGGCAATTCCACAATTGCTAAAACAGCAATTTTTAGGAAGTGTTTTATATTAGAAATATATAGGTTTTCATGTAGATGACTCATTACCAAATCAGACACTGAAAACCATTTTGAAATATCTTTGACGGTCTTCTCAAAATTTACATTTGAATTTTGTGATTTTTTTTAGCTCCAGGACAAGGATCAAAAGTTATTTTTCCAAAGCTGACAAATCCTAAAATATATTCAGCCATTTCCCGGTATTGACTGTATTTCCATACATTGGCAGCCAAAGTATTTGAGACTAAGTCATTGCAGGAAATTGAAACACTCAATTCCAGTGGCTCATTGTGAAATTTGTCATTTTTCAACGAGGTCAGCAACACAAACATCATTTATGATACCAATTTTCAATTGCTTTGTTGTTTTGAGTATAATAAATTTAGATTATCAGAAAATGTAATTCCGTTACCATTTTGTAATTTCGTTACCGCTGTCTCCTCATAAATAGCATCCTACAAAATATCTGAACATACCAGTCAATATAAACTTACCATGGCCTGGTCAACATCCTAGGCCACCAACTTAAGCTTAAACCTACTGCCCATCATTGCCAGATTTCAGAGAAATGCCTGTCAAAGTGAAGGCAAAAATAATGGCATTTTTTTCTGCCGTAATTCCGTCATCGACACTTTCACCTTTGTATAGCCTTCTACAAAATGGATTACCCCAAACTTTGTGTTATACAGCTCAGTAGGCATGCCAGTGGAACTGATAAAAGCACAGGCAAGTAGCTACTGCATTAGAGTAATAGATGGCAGGGAAAAATTACATGAAAGTTACTCTATCGTAATTCCATTACTGTGGAATTGCCCTTATTTATCTGTGTGTCTGCACTCTACAGGCCACAGTTCTGGACAGATTGTCCCTACCAAATTTGAAGACAATCTTTTGGCGGAAGGGAAGAAATAGTAAGTTTTTGGTGAAGATCTGGATCAAATCCTGGATTCTGAATCAGTTTGAAGATTTTGTGAGGGCGCGGGTGGGGTGATGTGGCCTTTCGGACACACCCTCTAGTTTCATTTTTTGTCTCCTTTTCCCTGTGATTTTATTTCCCCTTGTGGCTGCTGTGTATTATTTCTTCTTGTGTTCCCTCTCCCCTTTTCTCTAAATCACATTGATATTCCGTTGTGGTCTTGTTCTGTGTGCTGCCTCCCTCACACGGCTCACTCCCGCTCCTCACCAGGTGTCCATCATCCTTGTCTATTTAAGTTCTGTCCTTGTGATTCAGTTTTGTCTTTTTCCTGCCTGTATTTACCTACCACCAGTGAGTGTTCCCTATTTGTTCAGTTTATTTCTTTTTAATAAAGGTTCCTGCAAGTATTTTCATTGGTATCTGCGCCTGGTTCCTCTCCAGTGTCCATATTAATCCCATTTTGACTGTCGGCAATAATTGACACACTCCCCACCTGTGTACTATTTTAAGTCGCCAGCATTTTCGATAATATTCATTGATCTTTCAATACCTATTTTTTTGTCGGAAGATCTGTCACTGTGCCCCTAACCATATAACTGTGAAAAATTGATTGCTGGAGTATCTCGTCAATGACGGGGGAAGAATTCTGTCATAATTCAAAGAAAATATTGTCAATGGCAGGGAATGGGTTTAAAAAGGTTAAGGCATATTGCAGTGTTACAAATCCACCAGGAGAATGTGTGCCTCCTCTGAAAGCATGCACTGTGAGAAGGGTGGTTTAAGCGGTGAAGGAAACTCCAAGGATCACATTTTGAGAATTACAGCCATTATGTCTCAAGGTCAGAAAGTCTCCTAAACTGATCATGTCATGTGCACAACTGCTAAACGCTTCAGAGGATTTCCAGTAAAAAAATCTCTGATTGTCAATTAAAAAAACTTGAGCCTACCGCTTGGCAAACAGTTCTGAAACTTACAATGGGACTACTGGTTCTCCAGTCAGATGAGACTAAAACTGAGCTCTTTGGCAACAAACAACAGGTGAATTTGGTGTAAAAACAAAGCCATACTGTAAAGAATTTCATCCCAGTTGTGAACAGTGGTGGTGGATTTTTGATGTTTGGGGGCTAATTTTTCTTCTAAGGGCACAAGGCAACTTGTTACTTGATGGAATCCATGATTCTATGAATCGTATCAGATGATATTACATGAAACCCTGACTGCTTTCCCCAGAAAGCATAAACTGGCATGTGGCTTGATCATCCAATAGGACATTGATCCATGGCTTGCATGGAAATCAACACAAAAATTGCTCACCAACCACAGAATCAAGGTTTATCGAATAGAAAATCTGTGAGATGAGCTGAAGAAGAACGTTTGCAAAAGTGGACCAGAGAATTTGAAGTCCATACTGCATAGAGAACTAGTTTTAGAGCCCTCGAAATATCTTCAGCATCATTCTACAGAATAGGAGATGACGCAAAGCTTTCATTTTGCCAAGGGAGGCTGCACATTGTTGGAAAGCTTATGTCGATAATCTGAAACTGAACGTTAACATTGAAAAAGTTGTAACTCAATATGTGTTATCGGCATGTATGTTGACCTAACCTACGCGGCAAGTTTCTTTAATTTTTCGTATAGGTAAAAATTCACCCATAGATCGTAACCTACCTAGTAAAATCCGCAGTTTGAGAGGCATTGCAATGAGCAATATACCAAACGAAAGCCCGCTGTAGGACAAGTCCGATAGGTGTAATATATTGTGTACATAGGCTTGCAAAATAAAAAGCTGTAGTTGCAAAACGAACAGTAACCCGTAGCAGTGATTGTTTCTAATGAATTTAGTGACTATTTGGTGCATACTTTTCTCATAAAATATAGACAAATAAAAAAAACATGATTTTCCATTTTCTCCAGTGCGTGAGAAATGCTATAGGTGTGGCGTGAGAGTGTGTGAAAAGGCTCTTATCCGTGAGTCTCACCCACATTGCACGACTTAGTGTTAAAAGCCATGTAGAAACAACATTTGCTCTGCGTCGGAGTTTGGTTTATATAGCCAAAGGAACATTATTATAACCGTCCTTGAATAATTTGATGTCTTGGTCCATAACCGTGTGAAACATAGACTAATCCTTATTCGGAACACTTATAGCCTGCAACGCACCCATTGCATCAAAACTGAAACATTGGCATAATTGGTTGAGATGCCATCGTTGACAACGAGTTAAATTGATCATTTAAAAATTAGGCTCCATCACTACCTTATTCGTGGTGATGCAACCTATTATTAATTCACCAATGACAGCACAACAAATACATTTTTCTTTTCTTTAAAAAATAAACAAGCATTATCATAATCACTAAAATCAATAAAAGTACAATTGCTTTACATGCTTACCGTATTTTAGGTGTGCTGCAGAGGTCGGCAATGCTCTTGCGAGTGTACTGAATTTCCGCGTTTAACCCCAGTGCACTTGCTGCGTTGGATAGGTCCAGCCACATCCTATTGCTACGTGCAGATCCTCATGGCATCACAACCGCGGTGCTGCACACTGAGGCACGTAGCAACACTATAAAGATCATAAATTAAGAAAGTTCGTCCGAGCCCCGTCGCCATCTGTTAGCGGGCGAAGGAGGAGTGCATTCGCAGCAAAGCTTTTCTGTCGAATATTTAACCAATTTGCGCGCATCAATAGGATATATCGAGGGCTGACTGCAATGAATAGTTATGTCCAATGTATAACATCTGGACATAACTGTTTATTGCAGTTAGTCCTCGATATATGAATTGTCTGATGCAGTTTACTGCTTGCGTCCAGATGCCAAATATTTGTTTTGAACTGAGGCAACATGATCTTGAATGCAAACATACAGTTTTAGCGAAATGTCTGAGCTGTTTTCAGCTTTTCGGGTAATTTGAGTTTATAAGCTACGATAAATTTCCGTCCCTTTATAAATGTATTTGTTTAATATTTCGCCATCGCGACGACTGGTTTGGCCTTTGCTGCTTCCTGTAGACCACTCGCAATACGGAAATCGACAACAACGTCAAACAGGCGTTCAAAATACGGTGGGGTTGCTAGTTAACTGTGCTCTCCACGTCGAAGTTTAATTTTGTGTGATCCATATGCTATTCATTTATCTTAACTAATTGGGACTGTAATCTAAGTCACGGAGAAAAGAAATGGATTTCTTCACTGAGCCAGTAAAATCTGACTGCGAAAATCTACTCAGTCAATTTCAGAGGAGTGAATCTGTGCGATACGAGGAATTCGCCGTCATTTGGAGAATAATGGAGTTTCCCAGTATCTTTTAGTAAGATGGTTTTGGATTATGTAAAATCACCGAATCCGGTTTTAAAACTGTCTGGCACTTTATTTTTCAGAGCAAATGTAGCCACTCAGCATAACGTTAGCTTTGAGCTAACTATAGCTCTTTGCTATCATTGTCTCTGGAGCCAAGTTACTGGAAATTGTATTGACGTTAGATACTCAACAATATTCATGTAACATTAGCTGAAAGTTTTAGGCTTGTATCTTACTGGCTAGCAGGTGCGGTGCACTCATTGTGCAACGGTTTTAGCTACCAACGTCATGAAATGAAATTCTCTTCAGTTTAACGATTCTCATTTCGTTGTTTACAGTCTGCGTAAAAAACAGTCATTTGTATTTGCTCTGTTTATTTTCAATACACCGAATAACCATGAAAATTATGCCATTCTGACCAGTTTGTCAATCTCCCTGTAATGAGGAAATACGATTTTCTCGTTCATTTCCAGCGGTAAGATGGCACCCAATGAGACGCGAGCCTTCACCCGTTTAGTTCTGACAACTGCCTATCCATATCTTCTGCCTCCATACAATTTCCAAATTCGTGTGGGAGGCCTGTATTTGCTGTACGGCTTGTATAACGCACAACTCGCAGTACCAAAAGAAAAGGTGGGTCTATTGACTGTGAAGTTGAATGAATTTTCAATTCATAAACATCGGAAATGCATTTCTCCCTTTCACGTTTGATAACTTTTGCGAAATACTGTTTCTTATTATGGGTGTTGCTTCAAAATGTTTAGCACAATGGGTCCAACTTTGCTGTTTGAGTCTGTATTGTGAACGCTGTATATTTTATGAAAAAATTCACGAGAGCTTCCAGTCACACCAGTCTTTAGCTATGCTCCTTATTATCCCCCGCCACGAAGAGCGACGAGGGATTCTGGATTGGGGACCGTCCGTCCGGGCCACAATGGGGACAAGATTTCTCAGAAACTATTTTACCTGGATGCGTGAAATTTTGCATGCTCAATAAGCTACCCATGTTCGACGTTAAGTTCGTAAGTGGATGTCGAGGCGTATTTTTTACTGAGCTATGACCCTTGATCGTGGCGGGGGATGGTGATGACCTTGTCTCTTGTTTTCAGATTAGCATTGCTCTGAAGGACTGGGAGAACATAATGAAGTTCCAGCAGGACGCTATGAATGCTCAGCACTACGATGTGTGCTACATCTTCAGAAAGCTCGTCAATGAGAAGGCTTTTTACTTCAGCGCCATGCCTAAACACGTATGTCCCAAACGCCCCTAATCATCAGGAAGCAGATCAAATGTGTGTCCAGGTTCTGCTCAGTCCTGAAACACTTGGGATGTTTGGGCCTGACGGGCTGAAAGGTGTCTACATTGCTATCCTGCTGATACAGTGTTCAATTTTAGAGGACTGAATTGGCTGAGGTCATGGGTTTGAATCTGGCCTGGGGCCATTCTGTGTGGAGTTTGGATGTTATTACAATTTTTGCATGGGTTTCCTCTGGGTAATCTGGATCCCTCCAACAGTCCAAAGACATGGATATCGGGCTAATTGGAGCATCTAAATTGCCTGTATGTATGAGAGTGTGTGAATGGTGTGTGTGCCTTGTGATGGATTGGCGAGCTGTCTGGGGTGTGTCCCTGCCTTTCGCCCATTGTCAGCTGGGACAGGCTCTAGCTCCCTTGCGACCCTACGTGAAGAGGTGTATTGGATAATGGATGGATGGAATTGGTCTGGTAATAAAAATTACTGCCATCTGGTGAGAAATTGTGTTCCCCTGCATAGTTTCATGAGAATTCTTGATTCTGCAGTTTTTTGTTTCCAGCTTTTACTTGGGTCTGGGGTTACTGCTGGAGTGTATGTTGCTACCGAGCTGTCTGTCTGTGGTTAAAAATGGACTTTTTGGCAGCATCAATAAAACCACTTTATGTCCTATTCAGCTGAGTTTCCAGGTTAAGAGGAAGCCCAAGAGGCAGGTGATTTTGGAAGAGTTCCGGGATAGACCTGCGCGCGTTAAGGAGCTCATCACCACTGAAATGGTGGAGGTGAGGCCAATTCCCAGCCTTCTTGGACAGTCACTGCGCTACTGGCAAACCATGTCCCTGCACTGTCACTTTTGTCCCTATGTAATACAGGGGCATCAGCCATCTCATCTGTGTACACTGGCATATGACCTACTGAGGGTTGGTTGTTAGCTGGTAGCTGTAGGTCCATATTGTAATAAAGGGGATAGAGAGGTTTTCTGTTGCTGCATAATTATGTGAATTCTGTTTCATGCCGGGTTGTTTGCAGGAGATTGCTAATGTGGAAGAGCACTACGAGAAGGTTAAGGCTGCCATTTCTGCAACTCCTGGCCAGCCAGACTCTGCAATCAGCCTGATTAACAAAGACCTGAGCATAAACCTGGAAGACACAATGAAAAACTACCAAAAGTGGCTGGACGATACGGTAAGAGACCTCTGCGTAGGTGTGGAGGCTACGATGTCATGTATAAACCTGTTTGCAATTGTGTTTGTGCATTTATTTGAGTGTGACTGGTCTGTGACCATGTATGCGTTGGGCTACTGCTCTGCTGCGGTGCATAAGTGTCCATTCTGTGTTCAGTCTTGTAGGAAGAATGATCCTACTGGTTTTCATGTTGCTGATGCTGGTGAAGGAAGCTCCCAGAAGGCTGAAGTGAGTTGTTCTCATCTCATTCTTGGCTCTTTGTTTATCTGTTACTCTTAGTTGAAATCCCAGGAGCTTGCTGAATGAATATTTACTAAATGAAGACCTCAATGGAAAAATGATCACAGTCACATTTTCACGTTGTGGAGAAATGATGAATTAAAAATTCAGAACGATCTTAGAAACAAAGCACTGAAAAAATATGCAAAAAAAAAAAAAATTATAATAACACATAATATTATTACATAATATTATAAATATTATAATAATATATAAAATATACAAAAATACTAAATTTGGACTCTGGTCGTTTTTCCTGTGGTCTTCAAATGTTTTCACCTTTTACGATTGCTTACGGATTGCGGTGAAGATCTTTGCCTTAACCTCGCGGTGGCTTTGTTTACAAAACTGACAGCATTTCTGTTAAACTCAAGGCAATGTTTAAAAAAAAAAAGGGTAAAGAATAATGGTCTATCCTACCGTTTCTCCAGTCTTCCCGGAGAGCAGCGCTCTTGGCATCCATCAAATCTAAATCTTATGGTCAGCGAACGGAGGTAAGCACTTTTGTGAATGATTTTCTTGTATAACGTTTGAAATTGTTGGTTGTCTTTGAGTCCTTTGAGTCTTTGTTTCCTGTGTGCATTGCCATTTTCTGATATCTGAGCTTTACAGCTTGATACGGCTATGCGGTTTAATACCTCTGCAGACAAGTTTCATTTTCATGTCTAAGTGCACATGGCTGCTGTGTGACATTTTCTGCTAGAGCTTTCTGTTGGCTTTTTGTTGCTTGAATGATTCACGCGATGGACACAAACGTCTGAGTAGTTATGGTGTAATTTTATACCTTTATTCAGTGTGATCTGAGTGGGTTGTGCATGATTGTGCTTACCCTATTTTAAAGCTTTGAAATAAGAATCCAAGAAATTATACTTTTTAATAATAACTGTTGTAGTGGTATATACCTAATTTTATGCTGTTGAAATTGGACAGCGCATTTTTAAGTCTAATATTTGCCAACTACGGAGGAGAGACTGCCAGCGAACTTATTATTTGAGGATGCATTAACTTGCTGATTATTCTGAAAATGCACGATTAGATTGTTCTGCTATTGCGTACATATATATGTTGAAGAGGAATTGAAAAATTTGGTTGGTTTTCTCAGTCAGACTTGGGACACAGTGGGCCAGAAACTGTTTTTGCCACTGCTTTTCCTCCCTTTACGCACAGTCTTAGGAGTCCTTCATTCTTTTGTGATGACCGTTCTTACAGATTTATGTCATAATCGTAACGTGGTTGAACACTTGCAATGTTAATTTGATGCTTTAATCAAATAATCTCTGGTCATTATATGAAGAATGCCGAAGAAAAAATTGGTCCTTGCAAATTTTAATTTGGATAAGTATCGAAAAATTGGCTGCGGTTTTGAAGCCATTTCTCGCGTTAGTTTCCACACAAATATTTGAACAACGTCATTACGAATAGGTTGGTGTATTGACGTTCTTTTTTCTGTTGTTGTAATTTGATGTGAAATTATATTGTCAAAAGTAAAAATAATCGTGATTACTCGCAAAATGATAACCCTCTGCTTCTTAGGTATCCAAGTCACGTCGGCACAGGAAGGTTGAGATGGACACATCTGCCTCTGAGGCTGAGCACGTCCAGGAAAGTAGTTGTAAGAGGCAGCCCTCACTGAGAGCCAGGACCAGGAAGTACATGCTGAGCAAAGGCAAGCTTGCCACTTAACGCTGCACTCTCACACCCATGCATACTCTGATGCACGCCCTCACACACATGGATGCTTGCACGCACACACTCGCACTCAACCATGCACCTATGCATACTCCGCGTGTTCTCGCGCACATGGACACTTGCATGCGCGCTCTCACATACACGCTCTTGCGGATATGAATACTCTGATGCACATTCATGCGCACATGCTTGCTTGCATTCACATTCTCGCTCCTATGTATAATCTCATGCATCCTCCCATGGAAACTCATTAGCACATGCATACTTGCGTACAAACTCACTCGCACTTCCATGCGTGCTGATGCTTGGACTCTTAGATATATGTCTACTTAATTGCACACTTATGCACACGTATACTCTCATGCTCATTCACATGCACACCTGCATACTCACTTGTGCACATGAGCACACCAGAACATTCAAGCTCGCTGCTCGCACGTACAGACACTTTCACACAGTGAGTACTGACTGACCATGAGCTCACGTTGTATATTGTTTCTGTTTTGTAGGACATTTGAAGCAGGAGATTATGGCGGCCACCAAACAGTGGCGCCTCAGCCTGCATGAAAAGGATGAGTCGGGTAGGAACAGGCCTCTGCAGTGGATATGGTTGGAGTACATGACTTTTTGTGGAAATAGTCCCTGACTTTCTTCCCCTGGCAGGGTGCGCCAGCCAGGCAGTTTGAAAGATAAACAGATGGAAAAACAATACTAAAGCTAACAATGAGAATAATTACTATTATTTTAAAATGATATTCATTGATGGAAAAAAATCCTTCATTATGTTTTCAGAGATTACCTCAGTTAAATATTTTGTCTTCTCATTTCATCCAGAGAAACCAAGACTTTGGAGGCGATTCAAGTATTGAATCACAGGGACAGGAGAAGATGTGGATTTTGAAGAAGTGTAATACACTCAAGATGGAAGCTTCTCTGTGAGGAGTAGAGGGGGGAAACCTTTGGTTGAAAGTTGCTTCAGTTGTTGACTGGTGGGATATCCTGCAGAACACGGCTCAAATGTTGTACACAGATTTGCTTGGTGTCAGTATTCAACTGCCGGAGTGTAAAGCAAACACCTCAGCCAAGAGGCTATAGGTTTCCCCCAGTGTTCAGCTGGGACAAATGCCTTACCTCTGTAGCCTTTATGTGGTCAATTTGAGTTCTGAGTCCAGTTAGACTGGTAGTACTCATGGAGTTCTTAATGATAAGTCTGAACTGAACCTTGTACATGTAGCAGTCACAAGTTTATCTTTTTTGCCTTCAAACATTTTTATCCATTTTTTTTGTTTTGTTACATTTATTGATTTCCTCTTCTAATTTTGAATATTCTTTTATATTTGTCAGCCAGTCACTTTGAGACCATGACCATTGTCAGTTCAGGACTACCCAGATAGGAATGCACTTCACATTTTTCTCCATATGCTGTTCTGTGGTCAGTCTGGCAGAGAACAGCTGTATACCAAGGCACTGATTCTTTCCACCCAAGAAGCTCTACAGTGAGCGAGCTATGTGCTGCAGGCAGTTCTACATTGATTTTACAGCTGACTGTAGTGCCTGTGCAGACACAGGTACACAGGACTACATCTTAAACTGTTTGAGTAACCATCTTCATTCAGTAGCCCCTTGTGTGCATATGGCTTTTTCGCCAACGTCCAGTAGGAACTGAGAGCTATTTTGTGTGCGTGTGTGTGCGTGCATGCGCGCTCGGGAGATTTTTTGATTCAAACAATCATAAAATTAAATCTTCTGAGGCCTTTTGAAAACCGTTCATGCAAGTTAAATGTCTGACTTGTAATCTGGCTTCCTCTCATGTGAACAGTACCTTCAGCCTCCATCAGTGTTTTCCCCCCCCTATGCACATGGCTGTCATTTTTCCCTCATACTTGAGAAATGAGATGATGAGACGAATGATCTTTCCATTATCTCTTTGTGAATATGCTCTGTGGTTGCAAAGCCACCAGCGCCGAGGCGAAACCCAGTGAGTTCAAATTTTAATGGGATGTTTAATGTAACGGTTCCTGTTTGACTTGCTGGAGAGAATACAGGTGGACTTAGTATAACATACTTCCCGTGACTGTTAGGGTAGCATGAAGCGTCTGTTTTGTTTTTTTGTCTTGTTGCATCGCGATGCAGATATTATGTCAAAGATAATTCTCTCAGGGACTGCCTGTTTCAGTTACGTCACGGAGGCAATGTAATAATATAGAGCTGTGTCATTAAAATGTGTGTTCGTGTAGATTATTCGCTTGCATTCTTGTGTTTTTCCTCACACTTGTGGACATCATTGTGTGGACATGATTGTTACTTGACAACTCCAATAACAATTTCTGTTTTATGGCCTATTCAAGGCATAGCAGTACTCTTTTTCAGCGATTAGGTGATCAAATCTTTAATTTTTTTCCTGAGTAGCTTTGGCTGTCGTATGAATGATACTGATAATTTCTCGTGCAAAAAACAGGAAGAGGCTATTCGCCCCGCGGCGGTTCAGCACGAGAGATCACAGAGCGGGGCGGATTATAAAATGAAATATCTTATTGGCCCAACTGCAGGGTAAATAGCAGGAGTACTTCTCTTATCCGTCCCACCCCGGTGCGAATAGCAGAACTGCTTCTATTGTCGGCCCCGTTGCGGGGCATATAGCCAATCTCTTTCCTCCAATCACCTTGCTGCGGGGCGAATAGCCCTTTCCAAAAAGGAAAAAAAATTATGAGAGGCCTAGTTCATTTACAGCTCTCGGAAGAACAGCATTCGCGTCCCTGTCACCCCTGCACGCAGAGGTGGACTTTGCCATTAGGCAAAGTAGGCAATGGCCTGGGGCCCCCAACATCCAAGGGGCCCCTTGTAGACCTAAAAAAAAAAAATTAAAACAAATATATATGGTTTCGCTTATTTTTGACTATTTCTTTATTAATCACGTCATTCTAAAATCTATACGCTAAAATTGCGTCAGAGAATTTCAATTATTCACGAATTTCTGGGCTAAACTTCCCCCCGACCCTTATTACAATTCACTATTCCAAGAGCGCATCTAGGGAATTACACCGGTGAAAGCCATGGGCTGTAGGCTGTACATAACGACCGACCGAGTTTGTTCACATTCATTCAGCGGCAAATCTGACGCTGATCAAAAGCAATGTTATTTACAAAGGGACGGGTTGTGACGTCTGTGAAATTGGCATTTGTAACGATAGATCATACAAACATTCTGAGGGAGTGAAGTTATACCTCATGAAACATGTACTAGAGCCGCTGAAAACAGCCTGGAAAAAGACCCTGCCAGTATCGATATGTAACCAGGGTTCTAACTTTAGCCCCGAACAGCTACGGCAGCCAAGAGAAATAAGTGGAGCGAAGAAGCTCTCCAGTTAGTGTTGCTCTTTAATAAATACAACCTGCCCGATTTCGCCACTCACTTAAATGTTCCCCAATAACTAAACATGAGATCCCATATCCCTACTCAAAAATGGTAGGGGTAGCTATCTTACGTCAACTAACTAACAATGAACAGCTGCGATGATCATCTAGAGAAACGAGAAGAGTAAGAGCACCCTGGTGAACATTGGTCTTTAATCATTACATCTAAACCGAATAAAGGACTCACTTCCCCGACTTCATAATCCTGTATTAGAAGATTTTTATGCTTTGCCGGTTTCTCTCGGCTGTAATGGCTGCCTTGGCTGGGTACCTTGCTAGCTTCCGCCAGAATTCTGGGATAGCGTGATTATAAATCAGGGGAAGTGAGTCGTTCATTCCGCACAGTAGTATTAATTAAAGACTAATGTTAATAACCAGGAGGCTTTTATCTTTCTCTGGTTTCTCTTGGTTGTCGTAGCTGTTCGTTGTTAGTAACCTAGATAACTACCGCTACCATTTTTGAATAGGGATATGGGATCTTGTGTTGAGTTAATTGGGTAACATTTAAGTGAGCTAATTCGAGCAGGTTGTAGGGGCTAGTTTGACTGTGTTTTCGGTGTGGAGGCTGGCTTGACCGCAGTTATTTACTTCTTTCCTCTGATTTCTCTTGGCTGCCGTAGCCGTTCGAGGCTAACGTTAGAACCCTGGGGGGGAACATATTGATACTGACCGTTCTGGTACATATTTCACGTGGTAAAACTCCTTCAGAATGTTTGTATGATCTCTCGTTACAAATGCCAGTTGCACCGCTAAAACAACCCATTTCTTGTGGGGCGATATCTGGTAAATGGGGTTAATGATGGGTGGTGGGGGAGGGGGAAAGGTGGCTTTATCAAGTCTTAATGGTTCAGAAATTAAAATGTGTTATGTTGCTGTGCATCTTTTTGTATTACTTTGATGAAAAGGTAAAAAAAAAAAAAGACTTACTGTAGTTACTTTACTGTGTTTTTGCTGTCTGTATTTAAAAAAAAAAAAAAAAGAATTTAAAAACTAGGAGCAAGATATTTGTTTGTTTTAGTTTGTTTGTTTGTTAAATGAGATTTGAAAAAGGTGGCGGGCCCCATGCTTCTGTTTGCTTAGGGCCCCTAAATTGCTAAATCAGCCCCTGCCTGCACGTCATAGCTGATTCGAGAAACCGGAGTCATTATTGGGGTCATTTGCATGGCTAGCTATTCTGACAAACCGCTGTGACTGGTCGATACCAAGGATCGAACTGTTCTTACAGGAGTTATGTGGTCGTTGCGCATTTGCGAAGCTAATTCACACTAGCGGTCACGAACATTTTTGAATATCTCAGTTTTAGATCAGTGTTAGTTTAATCCTATCTCAACTTAATTTGTTTGCATTCTAGACAACTATTTGATAATTCCTCAGTGAGTGTCAATTCTCATTCATTGGGCCAGTTTAACTATATATGACAATATAACCTTTGATTTCCTGGCGTGCCAATAATCCGAACCGAGATTCATTGAAATTGAGTGCTTTTTGATTTAGGAGTGTTCCAAGGGTGTGACCTCGGCTTCAGATTTGAAATTACATTGGCGCAGGGAAAGAGAGAGAAGGGAGGGTGCAGCAGTGGATGAGAGTGGGACCTACAGACAAAAAAAAAAAAAAAAAGCCAGGAACGAAGACAGGAAGAAGAGCATAGACCGAGCGCCGTGGTTGTGGAGCGATGGCCCAGAAGGTGGAGAGGGATAATTTCTGGGCTGGTCAGTTTAGTAGCATCCTATTAGCAGCCGCTATGCGTGTTGCTATCATCCAAAGATAATGCAATTATTAAGGTAAACGCTTACCGTGTGTGACGCACTCGGATGAAAAACGTGGAATATCGGGATACTCTACCATGGCGTCTGATAGTGAGTGATCCTATTATTATTGTTTTTGTTATTATTATTATTGATTGCGCTAAAATTTTCATATCTATGCCTGCTTCCCACCGCGGAGAATAAGAATATCCGTAGTTGTTGGCAATGGATGGTCAAGCAATCAGATTTAGAATTGCACCATGTTGCAGGTACTCAGATCCGTTAGCAGTCCCTTATATTCGCATTTGTTAATGTCTTTGCATTTTATGAAAATAGGTTCATGCTACGAATATATTGGCGATTAAAATGCCAGCCTGAGTAACCGTTTGACAACATTCACCATTGTACCGAGTCCAGTTCATACGGTTTCTTTTTCATCTGCTTCAGCTGCATTTGCACATGGTAACGTCAGACTTCAATATTATGACTATACCAAGCATACGCAATTTTTTATCCGCACGAATTTAGAAAACTCTCCTCAGCTAAATGTATAAAATGAATTGTAGTCCTTAAATCCGTGTGTTCTGAAATATGTGGGGTTTTAATCTAGCTAATTTTCCCTTCCAAAATTGCTCCTGGATTTACGTCATTTTAAATACAAGTGACATGGGGGACGCAAAGTGTCAAAACAAACTAAGTCACTGTTGGCCGTCCTTGCATTATATACGGTCTTGAATTGCAGCAGTTGGCATATTTCCAATGCCTGTTTGCAATATTTGTAAGAATAAGCAGATGCATTGTAACATGAGCTGCGTATGCAATTAGAAAACAACTGTTGTATCTGGGGTTATTTTGCTGCTACAGTTCAACTTGGTTATCTGTCCCGTATGATGTTGCAAAACCGCAGATCAATTGGACCATTCTTTCCGTCCATAATTCGGTGACTGGTGGAGAATTGTTTTCAGGGTCTGAAACGGGTAGCCTACTTTGATTTGCATCTCAGAAATGAACAGGACGCGGTATTGCTCGTGTTACTTTCTTGCATATTGTCGAATAGGCCACTTAGAAAGAGACTACATCATTGATTCTTATTGTGTTCAGGGAAGGCCACATCATCCACCGGAACAGAGATGGATCGTTCCTTTTATTTCACTTAATTATTAGCTGGTGGCACACTAACTTGTTTGTGCATTGACTGCTTTCAATCACCATGTGCATTACAAGTCCCAGATTACTGTGCTAGAAGAAATAAATTGTGAGCAGTCAGTGGCTTCCAAGAGTATTACCCACCGTATGTGCACCGTAATTTGCTGCAGTAAGAATAGGTTTCAGCAGGATGACTTGGAGAAAGCTTGATGAAGTGTTGTTGTCTGAGCTTTTGCACAGTCTTGATCTCAAAATAGGAGTGGCAAGAGCTGGATGCGTGTTTTAGCAGAAGCTCTTATCCAGAGCGATGTATGACACAAATTGTATCAGCAGGTATTGACTGTTGAAACTCCTCGAGTGAAGCAATGCTTCGAGTGCCAGAAGTGGCTGAATATAGGGGGACAAAATATTGGATACACACTCACAGAAGATATGGCATGGCAAAACACAAGGACCAAATTACAACCACATGCATTTTGTCATATCTTCAAAAATGTCTTGCTGGTGTTCCCCTGGGCCGTATTTGGCCCACCATTCACCTCCAAATGTGAGCCGTATCTTTGTTGTTTATTTGGCCCTTGTTCGTGCCAAAGGAAATTTGCTATCAGGGCATAAAAATTGCTAAAGCATCTACACGGGTCATTCCTATCAATTAGAATTCTAATTACCGGCATATATCTGCGTAAAGAGTTCTAACCTGCAGCACTTTGCTAGGTTAGTCTCCAGTGCAAGGTGAGGATACTAATACAGTTAATTGGGCAAATAATTGGTGTCCAAACTGCGATTGTGGCAGTAAAAAGAAAAAAGGGGAAATATTACTTAAGGTGGCGAGAGGAACTGTGTTTGAAAGAATGACAACAGGCTAAATGCAAAAAAAATAGCAATTGCAAAGAACTCTGGCTTCGAGTCAAAGCTCAACTCGGACAGACTAACACGTAGGGCCTGATTTACTAAGACCTTTAGCACATGCAAAATCTTTTTGCCCGTGCAAAACCAATAACATTGCCCATGATTGGCCAGGGTACTTGCCTTGCATCAATCAGTGGCAATGCTATTGGTTTTGCACGGGCAAAAAGATTTTCATGTGCTAAAGGTCTTTGTAAATCAAGCCCTTTGTGGGATAGTTGCTAATAACCACAAAAATACCGCTCTAAAATCACTGCAGAATCTGATAATCCACATCTGGACCAGTCTCAACAGAAACTATATATATAGTGGGCTAACACAAAACTGGTATTTATGGCGGTATTTTTATGGTTTGACAACCCTCGCTAGATGAGACCTGGACCCTGTGGTATATGCTAGGGCTGCTGTGTTTCCTGCTGATTAGCAAATTGGTTGCACCACTGCTTCTTGGCCTCCCAAATGCTAACATGGGGAAAATGCTAAGTTATGCGGCTAAGCGGTGCAGTGCATGCAGCACCCGGCCAGTTTATCAGTGTTTTCTTTGCCAACTCACTTTCTGAGTGAGTCCTATTTTAAATTCATCTTGTTGATGACATCAATGGATTGCGCAGAATATTCTTTTTAATGAACAGTAATTTTATTTATTTTTTACACTTGTGTTTTTGAAACTGTGACCTAAATTTTTGAAGAATTTAAGAACATTTAAGGATGGAAATAAAAATACTATGGGATGCATTGGAAAACAGAATATTTGTTTTCAATTAATTTTTGTCCATTTCTGAATGAGTTTCAATTCTGTAACACTGAAATTAACTTATTATTAGTACGTTGAGCCCATTTGCCCTAGGACAAGCAGGAAACGATTGAATTGCTGACGTCTCCATACTTCTCATTTAGCTTTCATCATTAACCTCTTCAGCCGAAACTATGAAAATTGGGCCATGAGGAAAAGCTTTACTTCAGTGGGGAAAAAATTGCGGGCGCAGCATATTGTATATTTGGTTTAATTAGTTGTGGCTACATGTGTGAACCTCCTTTTCCTCCAGCTCCTGATTCCGTCTCACCCATCCCCCAGGCCAAAGCTATACATTCTGGGTCCTTCTATGAATTTACCCTGTCTGACATTTTTGGGAGAAACACCTTTATTTTGTCTTACTCTGCAAAATGGAAGTCACCACTGTTCAATAATCAGTAGATTTGACATTCCAGTACTCTTATTGCAAATGTGTATGTACTGATGTATCATTTTTGCCCACGCTGACTGTCAGTTGATATTAAATCTGCTGACTGCTGTTTGTAGGCTTGCTATTGTATTAGTTCTAATATACTATTTCCACCTTTACATCAGCCTTGTCATATCAAGATCATTAAAATAACATGCCAAATTCTGAATATTTGACTGATTTCCTCTGCATTTTTTCCCCACTGCCCTTTATGGGCTGATGGGATATTGTTGTACCCTGCGGTGTCTGGGAAGGTGGGCAGGTAGCGGCCATATCTCTGAAAGTGTTGGCCACAGGAGCTTCAAATTTGGTATGCAGGTTCTTTGTGAGGGATAGGTGTGCATCTTAAATGTCATGAGTGGATTTCGCATTTGACTTTGGCGCAGTGACCTTGAAATTGGAGCATTTTGTCTGGGCCATATTTCCAAAACTATTAACCACAGCAGCTTCAAATTTGATATGCAGGTTCCATGTGAGGGGTTTGTGTGCATGCCCTACAGGTCATTACTGGATTTGACCTTTGACCTTGAAACAGTGACCTTGAATTGTTATGGAGGTATGTATGACAATCACTGCTGCAGGAACACAAGGAATTTATTTATTTAAATTAAAAGTGCACATTAACATTTTCTCTGAAAAACAATGCAGGTGACAAGAAACTAGGTCTACAACAAATCATTTAAAGAAGTGTGGACAAATTATATCAACAAGTATCAGAAAAATCAAAAACATTCTAAAGTACTTCAACTGACATTAACTGGTAGAGACAGTGAGTGCTCCTTTGTCGATGCATTGTCAAAGCTAAATGTGGTTTCATCATGAAATATGACTATTTATTTATTCAGTTTAAAGGTCGAAGGCCCATGTGCAAATTAGTACAATGAGAAACAAATACATTTGGTGGTAGTGTCAACATAAAACAAGTGACAACATAAACATAAAACAAATAGAGAAGTGATGTTATAGCTATGCAAGTATATTAAATCAATGACTTCCTTCTTGCAAGTGCTGATTTTAGGTAAACAGCCAAAGATGTGGCTATATGAACATTGCTAGATTTGAGAACAAAAAAAAAATAAGTGGAACACTGAACAACAAAAGGTTTATTTCATCTTCATCTTCCAGTTTGGTAATACAAAATGGACAATATCTAATACATCTGGCAATATCTTCTCTTCGACCTGTGTATTTAGCCATCTCAAATTCACCAATTCTGAACAATGCTAATAGACGACAGAGATCTTGCCTACAGATATTCAATAAATAACCTTCAGTCCATAAGTTACTCTTTACAGTTCTATAAAAATCTAAATTTGATTGAGAGTGCAATTCAGTATTCCAATCTTGAATATGGCAATCTTTAACTCTGAGTGAGATGAGAAATAAATATTTTCATATTTCCTACACCTTGGTTCTGCCAAACATGCCCGTACCTGAGCATAAAGAGAAGTTGTTTAACCTCAGATACCCACCTTTCCCTACCTGCCTCGTAAAGACTCTTAAGCATGGACTAACATTGAAAAGGAAATCTGTTCAGGCATTTGTGCAAGTTTACACCAGTACTTGATACATCTCACACAGCTTTCACAGTATATGCTCAATCTCCCACATTCACCAAGAACTGCAACATTTGTAGATGATTTACCAACTCTGAGTACTTATTTACAAAATTGTGTGTGGAACTGTTCAAGAACAAGCCACTTTTGGCAACCCCAAATCCCTAAACCGTATAAAATAATTGGCTTAATTTGAGTATCAAACATTTTAAAAAGTATAGATGGGGACAAGTTGGGCAATTTAGAATATATCTGTTTAATGGAAACAAGAACCTTGCCAGCTTTATGCATTAAAGTCTGGACACACTTTGACCATGAGAGCCTGTTTGAAAAAACAATCCCCAAATAAGTGTAATAAGTAGCAGTAATAATATCAGTGTCGCCAAATTTCCATTTTTCATACTTTCTAAGTTTGCCCCCATTCCTGAACACCAAAATTTCTGTTTTAGTGAAATTTACCCATGAACCCCATTTTTTCAAACAAAGGAATGGTGGTTAGCATACTTGTGCCTTGCCATTAGTGTAAGGGGCTATTTATTAATAGTTAAGGGTTTTGGGGTTCTCTTGGCACTCGGCGTCAGCTTGTAAAATTATGGTATAAGTGTCTTCACTCTTGTTCAGAAATGCATTACATGATGCCAAAACTCTAATCCACCTTTTTATTGACTGATTTATTTTATTTTATTTTTTTTTTGCCCATGCGCGATTTTCTATCTTGTTGGAGTTTGTGCTCTTTGATCTATACCTGTACATTCCTTCAAAATTAAAGGAGGCCACCATTAGAAAACCCTGCCAATGCAAGCCATGTGTCCCTCACCCTCTAGGTGTCAAGACTAAGTGACATGATGGCAGTTCAGAGCCTACAAGGGATTGTCTTGGGCATCTTAGCTACAAGGATATCAGTGCTCGTGCCACCTCCACTGCTGGGGAAAGCTGAGACTAAATTACCCGGGGCCCTGGCCTGAATTTATGCCATACCACTTTGTAGAGAATACTCATTACTGACCTGACACTGCTGTCTGATACCTGTTAAAGATGGGAGAGGACATCCTTATAAGGGCTATTGTACCAAAGCAAAGGGCTTGGACATTGTTTCATGTGCTTTAAGTGATTAGACCAACACGATGAATGGAGAGCTTTCACTGCTGTTCTCTTCTGTCAGTTAATCAAATATATGTATTTTGCTTCCAGTGCACAGGGGGTGGACAATGAAACCTCATTGAACAAGCATTTACACAGGGCATTCCTTTTCATTTGGATACTCATTCGTTCGTTCGTGTGTCAGATGACATCCTGCCAGCGCCTTGCCACAGCCAGGGCCATGTCGGTTCCTTCCCACAGGTTTTACTCTGTTCATTCCTCTCCTTCTCCACCACACTTCAGTAGGTGGGCCATTGTCTGTATTTCTCCCCACTCGCACGAGTCAGTCTCTGAGAAACCCCACTTCATCAGGTTGGCTTTGCGCCTTCCTACACTCGTACGGAGTCGGTTTAGGGCCTTCCAGGTTACGTATGGCTGGCGGTGTCCTGCTCCCATCTTTAGATTGGGTCTTTTTGGTGGATTGATTAGTTCCAGCTCCATGAGACTGTGCCGGCTTCTTAACTGCTTTTTGGCATGTTGGTGATTGTGCAAGGGGTGTTTGGGGTCTGTCTCTGCCTTGAATCGTTCGACTGTAGCTGCCTGTTTGCGTCTTTTGCTCGGTGTCTCGATACCAGCCAGCTGATAGAGGTGTTCAACTTTCGTAGGCTTCAGGCATCCGGTTACTTTCCTGCATGCAGCATTCAAAGCAGAGTCCACTGTTCGTGCATGCATATAGCGGCTCCAGACAGAGCTTGCATATTCAGCTGCTGAAAAGCAGAGTGCTAGAGCAGCGGTCCAAATTGTTGTTGGATCACTTCCGAAGGAGCTATTTGCAAGATTGTCAATGATGTTATTCCTAGTGTTGACCTTAGCCTTGGTCTTCTCTACGTGTCTTCGGTAGGAGAGTGTACGGTCAAGGTTCACACTAAGGTACTTCGGGGATTCACAGTACTCTAGGAGGACACCATTCCATCGGAGATGTAGGTTTTTGTTTGCATCCCGATTTCGCAGATGGAAAGCTGCAGTCTGTGTCTTTGTGGGGTTTGAACGAAGGTAGTTCTCATGGTAGTACCCTGTCATGTTCTGGAGGGCAGCTTCAAGAACTGTCTCAATCTCTCTGAAGTCTGATGCTTGAGTTGCAATGCACTGATCGTCAGCATATATGAATGACTTGGTTTGGGGGGAGATCAGCTGGTCGTTGGTGTAGATGTTAAACAGTGTGGGGGCAAGTACGCTGCCCTGGGGAAGGCCGTTTTTCTGGCACCTCCATCTACTGTTTTGACCCCTCAGGCTACATAGAAACCCCGGTTCTCCATCATGGTTATGATGAACTGGGCAGTTTTGGAGTCCTGTAGTGTCTGTTACAGCTTGATCTTCATGGTACGGTGGTTCAGTGTCGTATGCTGCTGACAGATCGACAAATGTTGCTCCAGTGATTGGCTTCTTTTCAAATCCATCTTCAATATACTGTATTAGGTTCAACAGTTGTCCTTTGGTGAATTTTCCATGCCGGAAGCCTGCCTGCTCTGGTATTAGTATGCTGTCTACATCCTGAGTGATGCAGTTCAGGATGCATCTTTCCATCAGTTTGTATGTGTGGCACAGCAGTGATATGAGCCGGTAGCTGCTGGGGAGGTTTGCATCTTTGCCTGTTTTTGGTAGTGTCATGATCTTTGACTTCCGCCAGGCTCATGGGATGGTATTGGTTGCCAAGCAGATGTTGAACATGTCAAGAAGCCACCTCTGGCCCCAGGTCCCATGTGTTGCAGTATCTCAGTCCTGATATTATCTAGTCCTGCTGCTTTGTTTGGCTTCATCGACTTCATGGCTCTGGTGAGTTCTTCCATGGTGAAAGGTTGGTTGTACAGGCCATCTTTCTTGTTGGATCCTTCAGTGGTCTTTTTCGGTTTTTGTTTCTTTCCACTGCATTTTCCATTCAATAGCAACTGATGGGCAATGTGGTTAGCTGTCACATTACCACGGGGTTTGCTCTGTGTAGGATCGTGGCCTAGGCGTCACAGTGTCACCCATGCCTTTCTGGATTTTTGGATGTTAATTAGATGCATGTTGCTGCTTTAAAGAGGTCTAACCAAAGCAAGAAGAGGATACTAACCATTTTCCAAAGGAACCAATAGTTAGTTCCTGAATTGGAGATACAATAGTCACAAAAATGACATAGTTCTAAAAGTGCTAAGGTTTTAATATTAGGTATCCCAGTCATTAATTTGGAGGTTTTTAATGCTGGTCTGTCTGATCAGTCTGGTTATTTTTGAATTCACACTATCTTGTCCCACACCTTGACTGCCCCAGACTCCCAGTTTTCTCCTGCCATATAAATCAACAGCCATGCATTTCTCCACAGCTTTTTTATCTTCTCATCAGTCCATTGTAAATGATGCTGTTGCACGCTGCTCTGATACTGAGGAGCTTGTTTCACTTTTTAAAGCCACTTGTACTGACATTGTGGACTCTCTTGCTTCTAAGCTCAGGTGACCCAAGCCTAAAGCTAGTGCTCAGCCTAGGCTTAATGAGACCACTTGTGCTCGGAGGCAGGAGTGCAGGCAGTGTGAGTTATGGTGGAAAAAAGATAAACTCCAGGCATCAGAGCAAAATCTTTGAGGCAGTTTGTCAAAATGTCAAGGCTGCCAGAGTTAAATATTTCTATGACATTGTTACCAAAAATACAAACAGGCCTAAGGTACTTTTTAGTACCATAAACACTGTCTTAAATCCCACAGCCAATACCTTTTATGTCGCTTCAACTGAAACCTGTGAACAATTTTCAAACTTTTTTTATTGGTAAAATTCAGGACATAAAGTCTCAAATCCCACCCCTGTGTGTGACCTCTCTGTGCACAGATGGCCACCTAGCTGCTCTAGCTGTTTTAAGCCTGTTTCTCCTCCCCAGTAATTTGAGATTGTTTCTCATATGAAGCCAACTGCCTGTCCTTTGGACATTCCACCTTCACATATTTTTAAGGATGTTTTTTTTCCAATGTCAACCCAATGGTCTAGAGCTTAATTAATATCTGTCTTGACTATGGTCGCCTACCTTCCAGTTTTAGCATGCTGTGGTTCAGCCTTTGTAGAAAAAGTCAAACCCTGACAGAACTGTGTAGAAGAACTTCCATCTTTCTCCCAGATCCTTGAAAACGTTGTTCCTTCTCAACTCACATCTTATTTGAACTGCTACAGTATCATGGAGAAATTCCAGTCAGCTTTTGGAGCACTGCATGGCACAGAATTTGTTCTGTTTAAAGTTATGAATGACCATCAGTTGGCCGTGAACTCTGGGTCTTGTGCAGTTTGCGTTTTACTTGATGTCAGCGATGCATCTGATACTATTGACCATAGCATTCTGTTTAACAGACTTAGCAGTGAAGTAGGTATTCAGGGTTTTGTGTTAAAGTGGTTTACCTCTTACTTTCAGAACAGAACTTTTTCTATCAAATTTGAAGTAGTACCTCCGCATCACAGGCCCCTATCAAGTGATGTTCCCCAAGGTTCTGTATCAGATCCCCTGTTATGTTCTCTGAGCATGTTCCCTCTTGGCTCTATTTCTCGAAAGCACATTTACTTTCATTGCTTTGCTGATGACACTCAGCTGTATATACCAGTGAAACCCAACAGCAGTGGTTCACTGATGTCACTTTTTGATTGCATTGATGGCACGAAGAGTTGGTTAGCAAATAACTTCCTTCAGACTAATAAAGACAAGACTGATGTTATCATTTTTGTTCCTTCTGCCTCTGTCTCTGCTGTTGTTAATCATTTAGGCTCATTTTCAGTCAACTTGTATGACCGTGTAAAAAATCTTGGCATAATTTACTAATAATTTTTCCATTGATATGTATTCTATCAGGCTCCAAAAAAAAGAATGATTCAGCCGATTTTGACTCAACCTGGATTCCACACATTAACACACTTTACTCTTAACATCCATCACTTCATTCACCGCCTCCTGCCTGTGAACCAATCTCGATAGACATAATTGCCATTAACCATACACACATAGCCCCAGTTCCATATTTACAATGACTCTCACATTTAAACGTGAAGGACGCGTAATACCTCAGAAGTAATACAGATGCAATATAATATGAGATCACCATAACAATGGACCCTATCGGTTTAAGGGCGTAAAAAAGCAAGATTTGGAGAGCGCATGAGCGCTGGACATTGTGTATGGCAGAAGAAAAACTGGAGACAGATGTGAAAGATTTGGATGTACCACACTCAAAGCTCAAAAAGGGAGAATTAGTTGAAGCGATAATTGAAAACGTCTGCTGTAAAACAAACATTTGCACACGACAGGTTAACCATCCCCATTTACTGCCCACTCTTTCTCAACTAACAAGATAGTTAAGTCACTTAAAATGTCCAAAAACTAGGTTCACATGGTTATCATTTCAGCTGTTTCAGCACAGATTTCTTGCAATAATCATTTGGTTTCTTTGTGATATTGATTACATAATTACTTGTTATATACAGCGGGGAAAATAAGTATTGAACGCGTCAACATTTTTCTCAGTCAATATATTTCTAAAGAGGCTATTGACATGAAATTTTCACCAGATGTCGGCAACAACCTAAGTAATGGACACATACAAAGAAATCAAAACAAGTACAAGTAAGTCTATGAATTATGTTATGTGTAATTAAGTGGAATGACACAGGGAATAAGTATTGAACACATGAAAAAAGGAGGTGCGAAAAGGCATGGAAAGCCAAGAAACCAGCTGAAATCTGTCAGTTTTTAAAGGGATATTTCAACATTTTGGCAAATTGGCCTATTGCCATAATGAAAGTCCCTACAGGTTATCAAAACTCTTCAAATACGCTTACAGCTTTAGACATTCATGCACATTCACCACGCTATGAAATGATAATATATAATTATGAAACATGCTCAGACAACATGAAGCAAATACTGAACTACTTTCTTGAGTAACCCCTGGGCGGATTAACACAGTGCGAAAAGTGATCTCAGACATTGTGACTTGGACAAGTTGCATTTTGAAATCATTCACCCAGCGGTATGTCTGGAATGTAGTTCTGGTTATACATTTGCCTTGAAAATAAATAACTCTGTCTCTTTAATTATACATTATTATTTTATAGCTTGGTGAATGTGCAGGTCACAAGTTGTCCACGAGAGCGCTTTTTGAGCTGCTGATTGCGATTTGAAGAGTTTTGAAAGCCTCCGACCTGTACCGCTCACTTTCACTATGTTCGCTGAGCAGCTCAAGGAAAATTTCCCCTTGAATCTCAAAACACCGGGCACGGATAACTAAAGGTAATGTACCTACTCATATAACTATAGGGATTATGCCAATAGGCCAATTTGCCAAAATGTTGAAATATCCCTTTAAGCAATCCTGTCCCCCATCAGCGCAAATTAATATCAGCTGGTTGAGTCCTAATTGATGGCCTATAAAAAGGTTTCTCATTACCAAGGTGTCACACAAGAGGCGTCTCATGATGGGTAAACCAAAGAGCTCTCTCAAAACCTCCGCAACCTTATTGTTGTAAAACATAGTCATGGCATTGGTTACAGACTTATTTCTAAACTTCTGAATGTTCCAATGAGCACCATTGGGACCATAATCCTGAAGTGGAAAGAACATCATTTCACCATAAACCAGCCACGACTAGGTGCTCCTTGCAAGATTTCAGACAGAGGAGTCAAATGAATAATCAGAAGAGTTGTCCAAGAGCCAAGGACCACTGGTGGAGAGCTTCAGAAAGACCTGGAATTAGCAGGTACAGTAGTTTCAAAGAAAACAATCAGTAATGCACTCAACCACCATGGCCTCTATGCACGCTCAATACGCAAGACTTCATTGCTGAAGAAAAAGCATGTTCAAGCTCGTATGAAGTTTGCTGCACAACATTCGGACAAGCCTGTGAAATACTGGGGGGACATAGTCTGGTCAGATGAGATCAAAATTGAACTCTTTGGATGTCATAGCACACACTGTGTTTGGAGGACAAACGGCACTGCACATCACCCCAAAACACCATACCAACAGTGAAGTTTGGAGGTGGGAACAACATGGTATGGGGCTGTTTCTCAGCATATGGTACTGGCAGACTTCATATAATTGAAGGAAGGATGAATGGAGAAATGTACCGAGTCATTCTTGATAAGAATCTGTTGCCATCTAAAAGGATGCTGAAGGTGAAATGAGGGTGGACATTTCAGCAAGACAATGGGCTCTAATTTCTTGGTGCAGTGCAGGGTGGCGCAGCGTGGCGCAGCCCATGCAGTGGTAATTTCGTCCGGTGCAGCCCGCGTAGTGGTAATTTCGTGCAGTGCAACACCATGCGCAGCCACTTTGGCAATTTAGTAGACGGACGTACGCCGAGATGGGTGTGGCGGCATAGTAGGGGGAGGTGTCACATATTCATCATGACGCAGTAACAATTTCGTGGATAAAGGCTCCGCCGAAAGTGCGCAGAGAGCTCGCCAGCTCCAACCTGGTTTACTTTCTGTGCAGTGGTAATTTGGCTGACCGGCGCACAGCGTGCACACGTCACCGAAACCTCACAGGCAGGTTTCCAGAATGTCAGGCACATTTCAATGCAATAAATAATTACAGCATCCACTATTTAATGTAACTATCTGAATCAGGACATAAATTATAGTATCTATATCGATTGTCCTGATGTCAGATCAAAGGCGGTCGGCACGCGTAATGGAAACTCGACCTTGCTTAATCAACGCAGCTGAATCTGTGATGCAAACGGCTTCACATCTTTCTCAGCCAACCACAAACTGCCTCGGCATCAGGCAGTGTGTATATATATATATATATATATATATATATATAAATATATAAATAATGCTTGCGTTCTATGCTCAGTAAAGCCGCTTGCACACTGGATGCGAAACAAATTTTTTGCACGACTGATTACATTCAAAGTCAATGGAAAGACGCGAATACACGTGTGTAATAATAGGAACATGCTATCCAATCGTTTCTCTTCTCAATGATGCAGGCAGAAGAAATAAATGAGCAACCGTCGTATTTCATTCCAACTTCATAAGTTTGAGTGATCTGACGTAGTTTCGTTTTGAAATTCCATTCAAGTTCGCTAATGGTAAGAATTTGCGAATGCCCTAGCTAGCCAGCTAACTCAGATTCGTAATGCTTAATATAGACGTAAGCCGTGCAGAAAACATGCCTGAAGCAGCAAAGTAAAATGCAACATTAACGCATCATGCAGATATAGGACAGAGGCTTCCTCATTCCAATATTTAAAGGTGAGGAGAGGAGCTCATTTGATTGGTGAAGATTTGACTCGGCTGTGTTAAACCCACTCACGCCTTCTCTCCTCCCTCTTTGCCACTTGCGCCGGCAGGAGGGACAGAGGCGGGACAGAGGAGTACTTGCGCTGGGCACGAAATTGCAAGATACGCCTGGATACACCCCGTTGGCGCGGCGCTCCCCCCATTCGCCATGCCTGCGCCGCGCCTGCGCCTGGTCAACGAATTTAGAGCCCATTGATTCCAAACACACAGCTATGGAAGCTCTCAATTGGTTTCAGAGAAAGAAAATAAAGCTGCTAGAATGGCCCAGTCAATCACCCGACTTGAATCCCATTGAAAATCTATGGAAAGAACTGAAGATCAGAGTTCATAGAAGAGGCCCCTGGAACCTTCAAGACTTGAAGACAGTTTATGTGGAAGAATGGGCCAAAATCCCATCTGAGCAATGCAGGCTACTAGTTTCTCTGTACAGGTGTCTTGAAGCTGTCATTACCAACAAAGGCTTTTCTACTAAGTAATAAATAAATTTCAGTAAGCGTGTTCAATACTCTTTCCCTTTGTCACTCCACTGTATTACACATAACTTAATTTATGGACTTATTTGTTTTGATTTCTTTGTATGTGTGGATTACTTGGGTTGTCACCCATATCTGGTGAAAATTTCATGTCAATAGCCCCATGAGAAATATATTTACTGAGAAAAATGTTGACGCGTTCAATTCTTATTTTCCCCGCTATATGTATGGACCTGTCTGTGTTCTGTGTTTGTGTGTGTAACGCCAAACACAGCAATAAAAAAAAAAAAAAAAAAAAAAGAATTGGGCTACAAGTCAGACTTCTCTAATGGGGCCAGATGGTCACTTTGTGGGATAGTTGATAATAACTACTGAGATACAGCTCTAAAAATCACCAAAGATTTGAATCAATCCTTGTTTGTACCGGCCTCAACAAGAACATTAGCTTCATAAAGCTGGTATTTCTGGCAGTGTTTGTAATTAATGGAAATTACCATAAGTCTTTCTGTTACTACTCAACTTTGCAACAAAAATGTATTTTTATTTCAGGAGTAAATGTGAAATTGGAATTATGAAATAAGAAAGAGGTACAAAAACAACTGGGAGAGCCTTAGTTGAAGGAATAGTGTGATAGCCTGTTGTATCTGGCTGTACACTCACTGAAAACTGATTGCCTTCCCATAGGCCTTTTTGACTATTTTACAGAAATACCACTCACTTAGGTTTTGACATAGCTCGTCAAATCTATGACATATCCTGTAAAATCATGCCCCCAGAGAGACCAGCTCAATTTCTTTCTGATTTCTTCTAAAACAAAAATTGATCTTCATCCTTGCTTACAATTCCGCTGATAGCCCAAGCAAATCAGAAGACCTGCTGCAAGCTCAGAGCACCATAAACAGAGAAGACAGCTAAACATTTCTCATTCTCCCTCTTAAATGAGAACTGCAGTGCTTTGAAAAAATATTTACCCCTTCCCAATTTCTGTTATTTTTGCTTATTTGTCATATTTAAATGTCTCAGATCATCCAAATAAATTTAATATCGTACAAATACAAAACCCAAAACCAGTGAAGTTGGCACGTTATGTAAATCGTAGATAAAAACAGAATACAATGATTTGCAAATCCTTTTCAACTTATATTCAATTGAATACACTGCAAAGACAAGATGTTTAATGTTCAAACTGAGAAACTTTATTTTTTTTTTTGCAAATAATCATTAACTTAGAATTTAAAGGCAGCAACACATTGCAAAAAAAGTTGGCACAGGGCCTTTTTTACCACTGTGTTACATCACCTTTCCTTTTAACGACACTCAGTAAACGTTTGGGAACTGAGGAGACCAATTTTTGAAGCTTTTCAGGTGGAACTCTTTCCCATTCTTGCTTGATGTACAGCTTAAGTTGTTCAACAGTCCGGGGTCTCCGTTGTCGTATTTTACGCTTCATAATGCGCCACACATTTTCAATGGGAGACAGGTCTGGACTACAGGCAGGCCAGTCTAGTACCCGCACTCTTTTACTATGGAGCCATGCTGTTGTAACACGTGCAGAATGTGGCTTGGCATTGTCTTGCTGAAATAAGCAGGGCGTCCATGAAAAAGACGTTGCTTGGATGGCAACATATGTTGCTCCAAAACCTGTATGTACCTTTTCAGCATTAATGGTGCCTTCACATATGTGTAAGTTGCCCATGCCTTGGGCACTAATACACCCCCATACCATCACAGATGCTGGCTTTTGAACTTTGCGCCTATAACAGTCCGGATGGTTCTTTTCCTCTTTGGTCCGGAGGACACGACGTCCCACAGTTTTCAAAAACAATTTGAAATGTGGACTCGTCCAGACCACAGAACACTTTTCCCACTTTGCATCAGTCCATCTTAGATGAGCTTGGGCCCAGCGGCCGGGCGGCGTTTCTGGGTGCTGTTGATAAATGGCTTTCATTTGCATTGTAGAGTTTTAACTTGCACTTGCAGATGTAGCGACGAACTGTAGTTACTGACAGTGGTTTTTTGAAGTGTTCCTGAGCCCATGTGGTGATGTCCTTTACACACTGATGTCGGTTTTTGATGCAGTACCGCCTGAGGGATCGAAGGTCACGGGCATTCAATGTTGGTTTTTCGCCCTTGTCGCTTCGTGCAGTGATTTCTCCAGATTCTCTGAACCTTTTGACGATATTACGGACCGTAGATGATGAAATCCCTAAATTTCTTGCAATAGCTCGTTGAGGAATGTTGTTTTTAAACTGTTCGACAATCAGCTCACGCATTTGTTCACTAAGTGGTGACCCTCCCCCATCCTTGTTTGTGAATGACTGAGCATTTCAGGAAGCTGCTTTTATACCCAATCATGGCACCCACCTGTTCCCCCCATTAGCCCGCTCACCTGTGGGATGTTCCAAATAAGTGTTTGATGAGCATTCCTCAACTCTCTCAGTCTTTTTTTGCCACTTGTGCCAGCTTTTTTGAAACATGTTGCAGGCATCAAATTCCAAATGAGCTAATATTTGCAAAAAATTACAAAGTTTACCTGTTCGAACATTAAGTAACTTGTCTTTGCAGTGTATTCAATTGAATATAGGTTGAAAAGGATTTGCAAATCATTGTATTCTGTTTTTATTTACGATTTACACAACGTGCCAACTTCACTGGTTTTGGTTTTGTATGTGAGTAAGCACAAAATGCAGCTTTAAATGATGATTTCATTTATTGATAATAAAAAGTTCAAAACCTTTTTCACCCATGTGAAAAATAATTGCCCTCTAAACCTAATAACTGGTTGTGCCATCCTTAGTGGCAACATCTGCAATCAAACATTTGCAATAATTGGCAATGAGTCTTTTGCATCACTGTGGAGGAATTTTGGCCCACCTGTCTTTGCAGAATTGTTTTAATTCAGTGACATCGGATGGTTTTCAACTTGTGATCATGCCACGACTTCTCAATCGAATTCAAGTCAAGAATTTGACAAGCACACTCCAAAACTTTCATTTTGTTTCTTTTGAGCCTGTCAGAAGTGGTGGACTTGCTTCTGCACTTTTGATGATTGCCTTACAGCATAACCTAACTAGGCTTCAGCTTCAGGTCACAAACTGAAGGCCACACAATTTCCTTGTGGATTTGCTGGTAGAGAGCAGAATTAATAGTTCCATCAATTATGGCAAGTCGTCCAGGTCCTAAAGCAGCAAAGCAGCCCCAGACCATCACACTACAGCCACCACGTTTGACTGTTGGTTCTATGTTCTTACTGTGAAATGCTGTGTTAGCTTTACATCAGATGTTACGTGACCCATTGTTATGGTTCTGCCTCATGTGTGCTGTTTTGTCTTTGTGCTTATCATTTTTATTGTGCTTGTGCTTTTTCTCCCATGCCTTACTCTCGATTTATTTTTCAGCTTTCATTCCCGCCGGCTGACGATTGATTCTCTCTTGCCCAAACTGCTGTGATGTCGTGTGACAGCCTTCAGCATGCCTGCGTCTCGTTGTCTAATCACGTTTCCTCATTCGGAATCGGCTGTGGTATTTCATTCATTACTTCCACCTGTGCTTAATAGACCGATCCATAGCTCCGCCCACCCCCTAACTACGCATAGCAACGGCTGGACCTCGGTCAAGCATTGCTGAAGATGGCGCCAATGTCCCTTATAATCTCATTGGAAGCGCTTCCTGAAAACATCAATCTTGAGTTTTTAAAAACGGATCGCATCGCAAAAAAATCAAAAGACAAAGGTTATAATTAGCTATTTTTTATCTGGGTATATTCACGAAGTGTCATTTTTTGTTATAAACGCCCGTGAAGTTGAAGCGAAATGCAAACGCTATCGCTCAATGTTGGAAGTCCCAGAAGCCACACTCATTGATAATTACGATCGACAAGGAACAGAGAAGCATTGTTCATGGCCAGTGCTCTTGCAAAGCAGGGTACGTAGCATTCAATGTACATATGGTGTGATAAGATCGTAAACCTTTTCTGGAGCACCCAAGTGTTATTGCCCAAGACAGCCTTTGATTGAAACGGAGCTCTGTGTGAAGGCTGCATTAATCGTATCAGGTGTGTTTCTGCTCTGTTTGAATGAAAACCTGCAGCCTCTTGACCCTTTTACGGCCCAGTGCAAAGCCATCAAGAGGCGTTATTGTTCGTAAACAAAGCGAGTTGAGCTTTCAGAATAATGAGTAATTATTAGCAGATTAATTGCCATATCCAGCCTCCTGAAAGCAGTGTTTACGACCCTGTCTGGGTATCTCGTGTCCGATTTACGCTCACCGTAACAACACCGCTTTACCATTGTGTGAGATTTTATAATGACAAAACTGTGAAAACGAAGCGCGAATGCACTCCTCCCAATAGAGAAAGCAGTTCGGATAAGTGTTTGTCCGAGGTTATGGCGGGCGCGAGCTGGGTGCAGTCACATGACTGCAGCTCTGGATCTCATTGGCTGGATAGGCCTGGGTGGGCTGTACTCTGGATCGGTCTATTCTGGGTCTCGCGAAACTCTGAGTGAATGCGTTCTCTGATAGGATCATTACTAACCCGTACTAACCAGCACTTATTTGAGGGTGATTGTATATATTTCGTCACGTCGTATTAACCTAATTAACTCATTAGCGAGTGCGAGTGTTTCTAGGTTTTATAATTCCTTCCTAAGCTTTCCCTGATTAACTACATTTAAAGCTATGCTTTCCTTTGCTTCTCTTGTGGTGCTTTATACTTGTCACGTTTAGATTACCTCAATCTAAACCGTCTAGTTTGATTGATTGTCTCAGCGTCTTGTCTCGAGTCATTATTTGTTTACCCGGTTCTCATGTAATTGTTTTATTAATCCCATGTGTTTCTGTTTCCATTCGAGATTGCGTTCCGAGTCCCCGCCTCCTCCCGTGGGTATTTCAGTGGGGAAGAGGGAAGCGACCGTCAGACGGAACTTTGTATTGGCAATGCTCTGCATTGTGAAATCTCAGCTCCTTGCGCCTTCCGAGTATTTCCTTTGTGTTATTTCTGAGTCTTGTATTTTGCTGCGCCCACGTCTTGTCTGCCCTTTGTCTAAGTCTCCCAGTGTTTTCTGTCAGTCTAGTTAGGTCCAGTTTTTGTCTTTCTAGTTTAGCCACTCTTGGAGTGTGTACTTCTGTTTCCCCCTGCCTTGGGCAGTGTACCTTAGTTTTCCCATTGGTTCAGTGCATGTGCAAGGTGTTTTATTTTGGCTTGTTGCCTACCTTTCTCACTTAGTGTTTTGTGTTCCAATAAACACTTTTGGATCCTGCATCTGGTGTTCCCCTGACCTCTTAACACCCATGTCTTTCAAAAATACTATTCTGGATAATAGATTTATTTGCCAATGATTTTTTTTTTCAGCAAAGGAGAAATACATTTTTTCATGCCTATTAAGATATGAAGCAATATTTCCTTATTTGGTATAATGATGTAAGGCCATTTACTTGTTTCCACACATTTTTGAAATGCATAGGCCCAGTTTGTAACAAAGGTGATGATAGAGCCTCAATTTTCATCCCTAAGGTTTGTTTGAATATAATTAGAAGAAAGAGGACATCTAATTAGTGGGGAAAAATATGATGATGGTGATGATGAAGATTATTATTGTTGTTGTTGTTGTGTGCTTGCTTCAGCAAAGCAGCACACTCTATTCTCTTACTTCTTCTTCTTCTTCTTTTTCTTCTTCCGCCTAAATTTGGCCGTCTAACTCCTCCTACATTGTTTAAGCTATTGATTCTGTTCAAACTTGAAAACATTCAGCTTCTTCTGAATTGCATTGCATCTGTACAGAGTTTTGATTTTCTTTTTAGTTCTTGAGATATTTAATTTTAAATGTCGTTTTTTGGGGTCCTATGAAATCAAGCCATTTTTGTGCTGATTCAGTAGATTCAGCTATTTTCTGCTCTTTCTTTACTCTGTCATACTTTTAGCTTGAAATGTCATTCAAACTGCAAAATGTTAAGCTTGTATAATTTCTTCACTGTTCAAATTTTTCATCACTTCAATAATTTTGTAAGTATAATTTTTTAAAATAATTTTTGTTACAATGCATTCTGGGAACTTACAGTGTGGAGAAGTCACTGTTAGAGTAGCGAAAAGCTGTAAAATCGTCAAGGAGTCTTCTCTTAAACTTGCCCTAACTCTCACAGTTTTCACTCCACATAAATATTTTTTATGTCCAAGTTGTAGCAAAAGTTGTGCTGGTCATGAAAATGTAACTATGAAAGCAATTGGACAGACGATTTTGGCAGTTTGAGCCAAAAAGGGACAGGAGCACTGACGGAAACTCCATTAACTACTGTATTAAATGAGACGAGAAAATTCCAGTTGGGAAGCTGAAAATCACAGTTCTATAACTTGCTTTTGTTCCCATATTTTTGGCACTACACACACAATTTTGACATATTCTGCTCTGCAGACTCTCCTCTTCAGTATGTTACCTCCATTTTGTAGATTGGACTTGCTGTCTTTGAGGTAGAGGCAGTAGTATAAGAGATGCCTTAGCTAAAATGTCCGTTGGACAAAATTCTTTAACCATTAACTCAAATGGCTCAGAGTGACTCAGCGAAATTTTGGCATAACGGAATTGCAGTTCAATTCTGCCCTCTGCTGGACTTTTTCCTTGCCTTAGCATTATCATTGTTCGGATTAAGATTAATATGACTGTTACACAAATCTCATTCTTCTCGTCAAACTCAGGGAAAGAATTCTCGGTATCGTCGTTTGTACAGTCGCTCAGACCAGCTCCAAGAGAGCACATTCAGGGCAGCAAAGACCAGTCTTTTTGCTGGGCAGGTCCCTGAGAACACATTACAGTAAAAAATTGCAAAGCTGAAAAGAATTGCTGGGCTCTTATTCCAGTATATACAAGCAACTGTTCGCACTAGCTAGATAAATTTACGATCGTATCTAAAATGGGCGAAAAATTGGTATCAAAATGACCTTAACTGCCATCTTTGCTCAGCCAGCAGACATAACTTTTCCATACTCATTGAGTAGTTAAATAGTTAACGTTAGTTAGCTATTTATTATGCCATCTGCAGTGATGGAAATTTCAATGCTCAAGTTTGACCCGTTTCGAACACATTCTGTGCACTGTGTGTTTGCAAGCTAACTAGCCAATAATAGCACAGAAATAAAAAGGGAGCCATGAATAATATCACAACATGTGTTAACGATATCTTGCAGTTTGCTATTATTAGCTATTTAGCTATCGAACACACAGTGCATAGAAATGAACATAGAGCCACAAACAGTAGCATTTCACTACTTGGCCAGGTCAGCGTTGAACAGTTCGGGACTGGGGGAGACACTGACAATGAGCTATAAGCAACAACAGCTGCGGCATTCTGCCAATGTGGCCCGCTATGTTTGCTCTGCCATAAAGCTAGTTTCTCAGCATGCACTGCGTTGACCTAGATACGCACAGAGCCATAGACAGAGATGCGTCAACCTCATTGACTCCAATTGACCATTTTTTTTTTTTTTACCACTGGGTTGAAGCGGAGTAGACTCGGTCTTGATGCAGCTGAAAAATCAGAATTCCTTAAACAATTACTTTCAGCTTTACAGTCTCTTGTTTACATTTCAGCAGTTTTTCAACATTTCTTCAGCAATTTCCTTTGCCTCTCAGCTTCCAAGTGCCTTCATTCTACAAGACAACCTATTCAACTTTTCTCGCACTTAAGCAAGCACATAAATTATCTTCATAAAATTTAGTCTTTTCTAATTATTATTATTTATTATTATTATTATTATTATTATTGAGTGCAAATGAGAGTGTAAAGCTGATTCTAACAGAACACAACAGTTAATTCTGGTAAAATGGTGGTTTATGTGAGTATAAAGCCATAAATATGTTAACAACTTTCGTCTCATGAAGCAGCTAACTTGGTCTTGGTATATGTGGGATGTGGGATCCATATTTTTGTGATGCTTACATGGTGGTCCGCAAATCTCATCTGGCAGCAAATTTTCTTCAACGGCTAGCACAAACCTTTAAAACTCTCTCACTAAGGCTTGCATAAATGTTTTATATATTGCAAACAGAGTGTGGATTGGTTACAATCAACCATTTAACAGTAGATTACAGCTTTCTTTTGGCAATCAAACCCATTAGCAAAGCATTCTCTGCAGTAAGAGGATCCATTGATCTCCAATCAGGGCTCAAGCCTTTAGTTGAGCTTTGTCTTTTTGGACTTTTCTGAAGATTCTGATATTAGTCACATAGTATGTTAATGCCTCACAGAATATGTTATTGTGCAAGCAAAATGTTACTCTTTGCCACAATAAAAGTAGTGGTAATTGCTTATTTCTGAAGCTTTGGTATGTTTTAGGATACTATAATGCGTACGAGTGTGAGTGTTAGTATGCGAGTGTGTGTATGTGTGTGTGAGAGAAAGACGGGAGAGAGAGAGAGAGAGAGAGATGTCAAGTGAATATGTTCCCAGCTGCGACCATAGATGCCTCATTCCACACTTTTTCACTTCTGTATACATAAATACAGTGTCAATGAAGTGCCCCGTGGTAGGCTGTTTCAATGTGTGGTTGGGTTCTATGGGAATTAAATTTAGGCCATCACAGTGCTCTATATAGCCAGCGTAACGGAGAGGCGATGATTAATTTTATCCTTTATGGCACACTTAAATTTTTTTTTTTCAGTTTTGCATGTCTGGTGTTGTGTAAAATCTGGTCTTCCCACAAAATCTGGTCCCCCCCACGTTTAGTTCTGTTGCATAATGTGCATCAAAGGACGTGTCTTGCGAGATTTTCATATCACTCACTGTTGAAATAGCATAGAATTAATTGAATTGTGGATGTGTGCATGTGGTATACTGTAGCCTTATTAGCAAGCTAGCTCATTAGTTAGATAGCTGGCTTGCTCGCTACACTGGGGTGCTAGCTGTTCATTAAAGAGTTCTTTATCACTTTAGCCAGCTAGCTAGCAGTTATTACAGTAGAAGCAAACTGTAACCTTATTAGCAAGCTAGCTAGATAGTTACTTCAGTACAGTGACTTCTGTACTAATCATTGCATTTAAATGCTATGAATCGGCTTATTTATTTCCGGGAATACTTCATTACTACGCAAATCACGTAGCTTCCTCAAATGATACAAATTGATGCGCAGTATGTAATGAAAGTCATGTGGGGCGACAAGATTTTATGGGGGGACCAGATTTTACATGACATCAGCCCTACATCTGCAGATGTCCATGGCTGAGTGAGTTAATGAGTGAGTGATGAAGTTACGCCATTTGTTGATTGGCTGAATGTATTTTGCCCATTAGCCATTGCGCATTGCTCACAATTTTGCTCATAGACCGTAAACAGTATAGCCACATAGTCTTGTAGCTCAAATCTCTTACTTAGTTTTAACTATTTTTTTTCCCTGGAAGTTTGCATTAGGCGATTTGTTATATGTCTGTTTTGTGTGGGATGACTCGATGGCATCACAGTAAGAAGGCTGTGGGTTCAAATCTGGCCTGGGGCCTCTCTGTGTGGAGATTGCATGTTCCCCCTGTGTTCACATGGGTGTCTTCTGGGTACTTTGGTTTCCTCCTACAGTTCAAAGCCATGCATTGCAGGCTGATTGGAGTCCCGTAATTTCCCATGGGTATGAGTGTGTTTGCGAATGGTGTGAAAGTTCTGCAATTGATTGGTGAGCGGTCCAGTGCGTGTTCATAATTTTTGCTCATAGTTGGCTAGGATAGGCTTCTACTCCCACGTGGTTAAGATAATGAATGGATGGTATTTTTGTTCATAGCCTTTTCTCTTTTCCCTTTTCATTTCTCTGTAAAACTGTTATAATGGTATTTAATGGTATTGCATGTTTTAATGGTGTTCTCTGTTGATGTTTTATTGCCATGGCGCACTTTGCATTGTATGTATGAAAAGTGAGATACAAACAAAGTTATTATTTTTATGATGATGATGATTATTGTTATGATTATTGCTGTTATTATTATCATAATTATAATTATGCCGTTGCCACAACACAGCGGGAGGCATAATTCGCGGCGCAAATGAAATACGCGCTGCAGTTCTGTCGGGAAACTCTCACTCTAGTCACGTGGTCGACTTGGGTAGACCACGTGTTCACTCCCATACCAATCATATTTGCACACATCACATCGCACACCAACCAATCACACATAACATTGTTATGGAGAACTTTTTAAAATTGTGTCAAACTTTTGCTGTGCTGCTACTTGCTGCTGTTTGCTTGCCTGTATGCGTTGCTGCTACTGTTTGCCTCGCTGCTCATGCCCCATCACCCCTGCGTCCACCAAGTGTTTAGATCTGCTTTATGTTCTCAGAGGATTGGGTGTCTTTTCTTATTTGGTAGGTGTAACTCCTCCCTGTACCCAGGGTGTGCACGAGTACGTGCTCCAAGTACCCCAAGCAGATCTATTCAACGCCCAAACCAAAATTAATGTATTAAACTCAATAAATGGATTTTCATTAGCTCACCTGGACCGAAGGTCTTGTGGGCTCATGTCATGGCTCATCTGTCTGTCGTGGTCGTCGGCGTCATCCGTAAACATCTTCTTTGGAACCACTGGACTAATAAAGCTGAAACTTGGCACATTTGTTCCTACCCATGAGGACACCAAAGTTTGTTCATGGCATTCCTATCTGATTTCAAATATGCCATATGGGGCCATTGTGAAGCAGTTTTTGAAGTGATTAAGCTCATTTTTGGTACATGGGTAGATGGAAGCAAGCCCAAAACATGTTTGATAGGTATTGTGAAATTTTGAGATTTGACCTTGATTTCATCTCAGAGCTTTGGCCGCACCCATTTTCGAAGGTGTTTACTTTAAACGTTGTCTTGTCCGAAACCACTAGACCTATAAAGCTGAAACATGGCACATATGTTTCTACTCGTGAGGACATCAGAGTTTTTCAATAGTGTTATTTAACTGCCTGTACAAGTATAAACAGACCATGTGAGCCACAGTGCCCGTGGCACTATTTTTTCTTTTAATGCGTGAGTTGTCTCAACTGAACTGTTCTTGAACTGAATGTCAAGGTCACATTAGGTCAGTAGATTGTGGGGGGGTTGAGCGGCGGCGAAGATCAACTTTAAGGGTGTATGTGTTTTGATCCAGACCAGGAATCAAGTACGGAGGCAGAGTACAATACAATAGTAAGGTTTATTGATAGTAATACAGTAGGATGGATCCTGGAAGAAGGCGGCATAGTTCAATTCAGATTTTGAGGGCGTAGCCAGTGGCTTTGCGGGATGACTGCCAGATGGAGTGCACACTTCGCTGGAGGCAAACTGTCCACATGGGGGATAGAGTGGCTTGAGAGGAACTTGGTTCCAATCTTGATGACCATACTAGGACTGGGAGCTCATTACTTCCAAACTGAACAGAGGAACATACTTGGACAGGATAAACAAGAATTTGGTCCCAATCCTGGACCCTGAATAAGGCTTGGGAGCTTGTCCTATTAAACTGGATAAAGGAGCTGACTTAAGCTGGGTCAACTTGAATGTGGTCCTAATCCTGGACCCTGAATAGGCTTGGGAGCTTGTTTGAATTAAGTAAGTAAAGCGGAAGGCTTCTGCAAATTACTATCACTAAAGGTTGTGTTTAACTTTCTAAAGACAAAAAGTTTCTTCAAGGAAATACTGACTGGTTCTAAACACGAATAGCGAATTACAATTTAGCAGGTTACAACTAAAGCAGGATGTCTAAATACATGTCACAGGTGCATCAGAAAGTAACAATGAATCAAGACACTGCTGGGGATAGGGGTACAAGCAAGATGAAGAACAATCTTAGGCAATATTATTTCTAATAAACATGCAAGTTGCTTAATGGGAGGAGAAACAGAAGACTTTCTCACGAGAGTTGTGACAGTACCCCCTTGATGGGCACCACCTGGCGGCCCAGGACCTTGGACGCTGGCGCAGGAAATCACAAACCAAAAAGGAGTCTAAGATGTTCCACTTTGTGACTCAGGAACACTCCTGAGGGCCCATAGCCCTCCCAGTCCACTAAAAGCTGGCATACACATCGACTATATTTGGCATCGAGGATTTGTTGCACGGTGCAAGCAGGGCCACCATCAATGAGAATCGAGAGAGACAGGGAGAGGGAGGGGGGACTGTAGGGGGACAAAAACACAGGCTTAATTCTCAAGACATGAAACACAGGGTGAATTTTACAAAGGGAATGGGCGAGGAGGAGTCCGAAAGCATATAAAGGCAAGATTCTTGAAATGGTGAATGGGCTAATGAACTGGGGGTGATCTTCTTTGACGTTTCACTGAGCGAGATATCCCTCGCTGTCAGAAAACCCCTCTGCTCTACATGGTGGACAGGTGCTGGCCTGCAATGACAAGTCCCCTGCTTCTGGGTACGTGGTAGAGCAGTAAAGCACAGGTTCCTCTCCAACCTCGGTGGATGCAGCAAACCAGGACTGAAGCATGGGGAACTGCCACTTCTCTCTCATCAGATTGGAATAAAGGCAGTTGGTGACCCAGACAGGATTTAAAAGGAGATATGCCAAATCCAGCCATTGGTCACGAATAGCAAGCCAACTCCACCCAAATTAACAGGCGCAACCACCAGGCTGGGTTACCTTCGGACAGGCAGTGAAAACCTTTGCCCAGCTCCTGGTGATCATTGGTTTCTGGGTGGACCCACGTGGAGAGGTGTAAGGTAGCACCCACCAGGGCATAGAAGGCCTTCCAAAAGTGGCTGGAGAACTGGGGACTGCAGTCTGAGGTCACCTCCTAAGGCACACCGTGAAGGCAGACAACATGTTGAAAGAGAAGTTTGACAGTCTCCTTGGTAGTGGGCAGCTTAGCCAATGGTCAGATAGAGGTAGCCCCATGTTAAAATACTTGGTAATGCATGCCCAGGGTTGGTTGGGAACTTCCAACGGCTGCAGCAGACTGCAGGGTCATTGGTTACTTCCTTTGGAGTCAGCAAACTCAGTCCTAGCTGCAACAAATGACCAGGTATCTTGACAAATGGTGGGCTATCAGAGGAGTCGACGCAAGAGTGCAAGAGAGTCCAGGATAGCATGCCAGCTGAGAGGCGTGGCACTAGACTAGGACTTTGCCTCTCACTCTCTCAGGGATGAAAAGATGATTGGGAGGAGTGTCTGGTGGAGAATGACAAGACCGCAACACCTCTTGGACCTCACTCTCAAACCTACGGCTTGTTGACAGCTAGGAGACTGTTACCTGGGAAAATGGTATCAGGAGGACCTTCAGGCATGGAAGACTACAGTTGTGACAAGGAGTCCGGCTGAGCATTTTTAGTACTGGGTTGGTACATTGAGACAAAATTGAGTCCTGCAAAGAAGAGTGACGAATGAGCTTGCCTGGGATTCAGCCTCGTAGCTATAGAGAGGCACTCCAGATTGTGATGGTCCGTCCGGACAAGGAAGGGAAGCAAAGACCCCTCTATAGCCAGAGCTTCCAATCCTCAAAGGCCAGCTTCACCGCTAAGAGCTCCGGGTCACCGTTAGAATAGTTCCTTTCTGTAGCAGATAGTAACTTAAAAGAAAAATGAGCACAAAGATGTAATTTACCATTGTCAGCGCACCACAAGAGGACAGCTAGAGCAACCATGTCAGAGTCCTCAACTTCCATGACAAACTGGCGCTGGGGATTTGGAAGCTTGAGGATGGGAGCGATGGTAAAGAGCCTCTTAAGGTGGTTAAAGGATGAGGTCGCTTGCGGGGTCCAGGCAAAGCGAACCTTGGGGGACCTCAAATTGATTAGGGGAGCTGCAACAGTGGAGTACCCTTGAATGTATCGCTGGTAGAAGTTAGCCAACCCGAGGAACCTTTGCAGCTCCTTGCACTCTTTAGGATCTCCAGGACACCCTGTATCACTACAGAACCCAGGGAGGAGACGATGGTGCGATGAAATTCAAAATTTCCAGTTTCAGATAAAGTTGATTCTCCAGGAGCCTTTGGAAAACCAAGCGGACATGCCGGGTATGATCCTCAAATGTTTTACAGAAGACCAGTACCATGTCTAGGTAAGCATAGACAAACTAGGAGACTATGTCTTGGAAGACATCATTGATGAGGTTCTGGAACAGAGCAGGGGCACTAGTAAGCCCGAACAACATCATCAGGTATTTGTAGTACCTAAGGGGGTGTGAAATGCTGTCCTCCACTCATCTCCTGCCCGTTTACCCACCAGATGGTAAGCATTGTGCAAATCCAGTTTGGTAAAGAAGGGGCAGCCCTAGAGATTGAAGATTGCTGAGTCCATCAAGGGTAAAGGATAACGATTCTTTATTGTAATTGCATCGAGTCCCTGGTAGTCGATGCAGGGACGTATCGACCCATCCCTTCTGGCCACGAAGAAGAAACCAGCTCCAGGTGGCAATGAATAAGTCCAAATTATTTTGGAAGCTCGGGACTGATTTATGTACTCCTCCATAGCTTGGGACTCCTCATTGTTCAGGGAGTACAGCTGACCGTTGGGAGGCGGGGTTTCGGGCAAATGGACTGCATTTATGCAGTGCTTTTCTGGTCTTCCAACCTCTCAAAGTGCTTTACACTGTATGCCTCACATTCACCCATTCACATATGCATTCATACTCTGATGGCAGAGGCTACCATGCAAGGTGCCAACTTGCTCCTTAGGAGCAGCCTGTGGTTCAGTGTCTTGCTCAAGGACACTTCAGCACATTCTCTGGAGGAGCCAGGAATCGAACTAGGAACCTTCCAATTTCTAAATGACCTGCTCCACCTCATGAGCCATGCCAAGCCTAGAATAAGTCAATGGCACAATCATAGGGTCTGTGAAACAGCAGTGACATCTCTTGGGCTTTGCTGAATGTTATGTGGAGGTCGTGATAGATAGGGGGCACACTCCTGAGGTCCGGCAGCTCCCCCAGATGGTCGGAGGAAGGAGGTGCAGGAGGGCTTGAAGCTGCACAAAGATGAGAATGAGAACAGAACGAACTCCATGCCAATGTTGATCCTGAAGAGTAGTCCATATGAAGGTTATAATGTTCAAACCAGGGCCTCCTCAACACCACCTCGGCTTGCAGTGACTCCACAATGAGAAATGCCAACACTTTGGTGTGGTACAGGTCAGCATGGGCAATGTTCAATTTACCTCAGTGACGTCAAGAAGGGCAATCCCTTTGAGATTGGAATTGGAGAGGGGCTGGCGGAGGCACAGTAGGGACCCTCAGATGGCAAACGAGACCAGGATGGATAAAGTTCCCATCAGCGCCAAAGTCAATTGGAGCCCAGGTGGTAATAGGGCGGCTCTACCAGGTCAGGCAAACAGGAAGGAATGCACGGGAAGATGAGATAGCTGCACCCCAAAACATCTCTCTATCAGATGTCACTTGCGACTGCTGAACTGGGCATTCAGCAATGGCATGGGTGGTACTTACACAATATGCAGTGGTCAACTTGTCCTAGATCTGCCTTCCTAAGCCGAACAGTTACGTGTCACTCAGCTTCCAGGAGTTCCAGTGTATGGACACAGCTAGAGTTTGGAAATTGAATGAATAATCTGTCACTGCTGGTTGTCTTGACACAGCTGGAGCAGTTTCCATGTGGCGGCATTCCAAGAGTAGGACCGGTCAAACATCTTTCTCATCTCCTCAGCAAAGGCAGTGAAGGTGGACACAGCAGGATCACCTGCCTCCCAACAGGTGGCAACCCAGCTCCTGGCACTTTCAGAGAGGCAAGTGATAACAAATGCCACCCTGGAGCATTTGGTGTGAAAGGACAATTGCTGAAGTTCCAAGACCATTGAATACTGGGCCAGGAAGCTGCGATAGGAGGTAGGATTGGCGTCATATGATTACAGAACCATAGGGTTTGATTCCCGATTGGCAAGCACCTAAGGGAGGATCTGTTGCAGGTTACTAGCTGCTTGAGCGGTGGAGCCGGAGTCCAGTGACATATCAGTTACAGCCCTGAGTTGCCTGAAAAAGGCACTAATGCTTTGATGTAACTGATGAAGCATCTCCTCATGCTGTTTAAGAAACACCCCCTGGTACCTCAAAACGTCAACTGGGCTGGGCATCTCCGCTCATTCCATTCCATGGCTGGATTGTACTGTTATGATCCGGACCTTGAGTCAAGTGCGGAGGCAGAGTAAAATCCAATAGTAAGGGTTATTGATAGTAATACGGCAACTGTCGGATGGAGCCCAGAAGTAGAAGACGCTGTTCAGTTAAAATGTTGGGGGTGAAGAAGGGCGAAGCCAATTTCTGGCCAGTGGCTCTCTTTGATGACTGCTAGATGGATGACTTCGTCAGAGCCGAACTGTCCACAAGGAGGATGGAGTGGCTTGAGTCCTGATGACTGAAGAAGGATTGGGAGCTTGTTCCTTGCAAACTGGATGGAGGAACAAACTTGGACAGGATTAACAAGAACGTGGTCTCAATCCTTAACCCTGAAATTGGCTTGGGAGCTTGTTCCCATTAAATTAGACAGAATAGCTGACCTGAACTGGGTTGATTTGAACGCAATCCCAATCATGAACACTGAATAGGCTTGGGAGCTTGTTCAAACTAAGTAAAGACGAAGAGGTTTGCAAATTACTATTATTAAAGATTATGTTTAACTCTATAAAGACAAAGAGTTTGTACCAGGAAATGCTAACTGGTTCTAAGCAAGAATAGCAGACAATCCCACAACTTCCAACTCAAAGCAGGGGGTTTAACTGTACATGTCAAAGGTACATCAGGAAGTAACAATCACACACAAGACACAGCCGGGGATGGGGGCACACACGAGATGTAAACCAATCAAAGGAGACATTACTTCCAATAGACATGCAAGTTGCAGAATGGGATGAGAAACAGAGAGTATTCACATGAGGATTGTAACAACATGAGGCTGTGGCCGGCAGAGGCATAGCAATTCACAGTTTGTATTGAGTTGTACCTTGTTATTATTATTATTATTATTATTGTACAGTTGCAATAAAAATTATTCAACCCCCATTGCAAATTGGGTTTACTCGCAAAATTTACAAACTTTGAGCTGTTTGTGATAAATTAAACAAGAACATTTTAAATAGCTCAACACTACTAATATTACAAGTGGTTTCTCCAAATTTAACACAAAATGCCACTTTTAATGACTACTGCAGTCTCAAAAATATTCAACCCTCCGAATAGAATCTATCAGAAGAGCATATTTGCAAATAAGGTGTTGTCTCAAGCACACCTAATGCAACTAATCAAGAGCTTCATAAGTTGCAGTCAGGTTTGCTTGAGATAGAACACATCAAATACTTGCACTCGCCAGGGGTTTGCTGATAGTGACATTTGATTGCACATTAGAAATATGGCTGTCAAGAGAATTGTCCAAAAACCTAATAGAGGAGATAATTGCCTGGCAGAAACTAGGAAAAAGGTAGCACAGGCACTGAATGTTTGTAGAGATACAGTTGGAAGCATAGTTTGCAAGTTCAGAGTTAAAGAAAGAGTGGCTTCAGTACCAGGATGTGGCAGAAAGAGGAAGTTATAATGGTTCCCACCAGATCCCTGAGGAGACGGGTGGTCAAAAACCCTCGAGTGACTGCAGGAGACCTGCTGCAAGACTTGGAGGCAGGAGGCACTGAGGTTTCAGTTTGCACAGTAGGGCGCATACTAAACGTTGAAGGTCTCCAAGACATACACCATGACTGATCCAAAAGCACAAGCTCCAATATTCTCAGAACTATATAAATAAGCCACAGAAGTTTGGGGATATTGTTCTGTGGAGTGATGAAACAAAACTGGAAAATTTCAGGCTTATGGACCAGCAGTATGTCTGCAGGAGGAATAAAGAAGCATATGCTGAAAAGTACACCCTGCCTACAGTGAAGAATTGTGGGGGCTTTTTAATGCTCTGTGGCTGCCTTGCTTCCTCTGGCACTGGAAACCTGCAAAGTGTGGAGGGCAAGATGGATTCAGTCAAGTACCAGGATATCGAAGGAGAAAATGTCATGCTGTCTGTAGGGAAGCTGACGCTTGGGCATCATTAGACCTTTCAACAGGACAATGATCCTAAGCATACCTTAATATCCACCAAGGCTTGGTTTCAGAAGAAGTCTGGGAAGATTCTAGAGTGTCCATCACAGTCGCCTCACTTGAACCCCATAAAAAATCTCTGGTAGGATTTGAAGAAGACAGTTGCAGCATTCAAACCCTAGAATATCGGTGAACTGGAGGCCATTGTCCATGAGGACTGGGCTAAGATTCCTTGGGAATGCTGCTGGAAGCTGTTGTCTGCCTATGCATCACATCTCCAGCAGGTCATAGCGGCAAAAGGGTGCTCTACTAAGTATTAAAGATGCTTGTCATGAAGGGGTTTAATAATTTTGAGCCTGCAGCAGTCATTAAAAGTGGCATTTCGTGTTGAATTTGGAGAAGCCACTTGTACTATTTGTTCTGTTGAGCTATTTAAATTGTTCTTGTTTGATTTGTTCAATTGCAAACAGCTGAAAGTTTGTCAATTTTGCTAGTAAACCTGATTTTCGACAGGGGTTGAATAATTTTGATTGCCACTGTATTTTTATTTGAGTTTCTAGAATTAGTTTCAAGTAGTTAGAGCAGGGGTCGAGGATTTCTTCCAAGGCTGATACGAGTAAAGGCTTTCTTTCCAACTAAACAGTTACACACCTGATTGGTACTAATCTAGGTCCTTGGCAAAGTATTATTTGTTAACTTGTTGAATCAAGTGCATCAGTGTTTGATTGGATCAAGATCCTGCACCCACACCTGCCCTTTGTGAATGAGGTTCCCTCTCCCTCAGCTAGCCAGGGGTCCTTTCCACAAGGCACTGCAGTGGATTATGCAGTATTGACTGCTCAGTAGAGAATTGACTTTGGCTGTGTTCAGACAAAGTAAACTGCAGAGGACGTGCTTGAAGCTGTCTCTCTGGCCATTGTCAAGGGCACTGCCCTGTCCACTTGTTTTGTCTGGACGGGTGGTCCGGAAGGGTGTAGAGCCTGCTGAGACCGGACATGCCCCAAGAGAGAAGGGTGCTCTATTCTTGAAAATGAGGAGGAGGAGGAAGGAAAAAGGCATTGCATGTGTGTGTATGTGTGTGTGTGAGAGAGATAGAAAGGGACAGAGAGTGTGAGAGAGAGAGAGAGAGAGAGAGCAAGATAGACCGAGGCGAAGAAAGGGCCAGTGTACTGAACTATCCCTCTGTAGGAGCCAGTGTTTGAGTCTGGGCAAGAGTTGGCAGATGTCAATCCTGTTAAGTTCTCAAAAAACAAGGACAACCTGACTCTCCTCTCTCAAAATCTGTGAGTTTTTTTATCGTTTCCTACTGCTGTGACATTTAATGTCTCACTCACACTGCGGACCAAAATAACTGGAAATTAATGTAAGGAATATACACTTGTGCTTGAGTGTACAATTTCAATTTTGCAGAATGTGTTTTTGCTTGGAAGTTAGTTTTTTTTTCTTGTAGGTGTACTTCATAATTCTGCAGGAGAGTGTTGCAGAAGCTATGGGTTAGGTTATTTATTCAAGTATGTATCAGATTAAATTCCATTCAAATTCATGTGTACTTGACATGGCAGTAAGGGTGCTTTGTTCATAATTTGCGTATTTCTGATATGGATTCCGAAATTGGCAAGTGCGCTCAGAACTGGCCAGTAGATGGTGATATTTTATTAGTTTTATCGACAGTGAACCTTTGTCATATTTGGTCATGTGCCAATATTGAGTGAATGTTTGAATTTTTTTTAAAGCAGGACTGCATTGTTTTTTTTTAAATTGTGTTATCAGAATATCATTCTTTATATGTGTTTAATCATTTCTACCATACATTTTTTAACAAAGTCATTCCAAATTGACTCCATGTGTGTCCAGTAGAGGGCGTAATGTGATTTGTTTTTTTTTGTCTGTGTTTATTTCTTTTCTGCCATTCATTTCAAAGCGTCACAATACTCAACGAGAGGAGCGCGTTCCAGTTCTCTGAATGATGTAAGTTATCCTCATTAGCTTCTCTTGCCATCTTCTCTTAAGTATGGGGGAAAGAGATGAGGGGGGTAAACAAGTAGTTTTAAATATTGGGATGCAGCCAAGGTCGTTTATTTAACTGTCTGCCATCAATCGAATATTGAATTTGTTTATGCATTTTTTTTTTGTTACAGAATTTCATTGATTGATTGATTGATTTTTTTACTGCTGATAGAAGAGTGCGTAGTGAAAGTGGCCGTGCAGTTTAGGGATATTGTGCGAATGGTGTGAAGAGTGTGGAGGCCCAGTCTCCGTCAGCTCCCCCCTCCATGCCACAGGGGGTGCCGTGTAATCACAGGGATTAGCGCAGTAGGGCAAGTGAGCAGAGGGACAGCACCTGGGCATGGGTGGGGAACTGGGAAATACTGCCTGTATTTATACAACAGATTCATGCGCATGTACATCTGTAGTTATGTATTCATCATGTGTATGCATGAAATGTAATTCACACAGCTGTACATTATATTGATATTTTTGGAAAAACATCTAAGCATCCATGTCTTCATACTTTATATACCATATATTGCATTTATAGCCTGTATCTGCCTATATCTTACACATTTAGCATTCATTGAGCTCCAAAATTCATTGGACAGTGCGCATTTTTGTTATATCAGTTCTGTTTATCAAGTCAATCATCAAATCTGAATCAAAATGAACATGCATGTTGTATGTTTAAGAAGAAACTGAAGGCAAAAAGTTTCTGAAATAGGCAAGAATTGAAGCTTCAGTATAGGCCTGGCAGAGCAACACCAAGGAAAATGCCCACAGTCTTGTGATATGAGATACAGACCTGAAGCAGTTATTGCATGCAAAGGATATACATCAAAATATTTAAAAAATATATAAATATATTACTTTATTGTAGGCTACATGATGTCATACCTCCCAATATGTTTTAAGTGTCCCAAAGTGGCTGGACTATGTGCAACATGCACTGTCATTTTGAAACGATTTATCCGGTACAGGTGAAAATGCCTCAAATTAAAGGTTGCAGTCTGTGCTTCAAACCCATTATCACTGCATTTGTTCAAACTCTTAGTCCTAAAGTACAGAACCAGAATGAAACGTGTCAGTGTCCAATGAGTTATGGTGCTGACTGTACATGTGTGCATTTGTTTCTATGCGCTTGTATCCATGCAAAGATTCTTATTTTGAGCACACCCTGGTTTGCAGGGGACAAATATTCTCCCAATTTTTTACTATTCTCTCCAAACTGATTTTACCTTTCCTAGTAAACCAGGTGCATTCCTGGTTGCCTGAGTCTTTTTATCATCTTCCTTGTGAAGTCCCTAAAATGAGCTTGTGACAATAGCTCGCTTTGTAGAGCATTCAAATGCCCTGGCTAATCGTTAGCACTCCTCTGTCGGGAAGAAGAAATGGCTTGGTGCTGTTAGTAGACCTTGTTTATTGTGGACTTGGTTACTTCCTAGTAGTGTGCTGAGGATGGTGAGTCACATATTAGTGGACTTTGACGTTGCCCATTTGCGCGTTACCCTGAATGAGATTCTCTGAGCCGCACAGTCCAGCAGTTGCACGTGCTCAGAAGACACGAGGATTTGCACTCAGATGCTCAATACCGCACTAGAAAGCACTTGTTATGTCGTCCAATCGTGCGAGACTGCCTGCACCATGGCAACACGGAGCATTTTTTCTTAATCTTGCACTGTGTGTGGGTGAGGCCTCCAACTTTGGATCTGCTGAGGAAAGACAGTTTCCAGGGAAACTGACCGTTCTGTGATGCTCAGGTGTGTGTGTGTGTGTGTGTGTGTTTGTGTGTGTGTGTTTGTGCGTGTGTGCGTATTTGTGTGTGTGCGTGTGTGCATGCGCGCGCGCGTGTGTGTGTGTGTACAGTTGCTCCTCCGCTGCGCTGTAAAAATAGCAGCTTGACATGTCAAGAGGCAGGAAAGGCGAGGTGAGGTGGGGGTGGCAGTGGGGCTGTGGCAGGGGGGTCAAGGGCAGTGTGCATATACGCTATGAAAGTATTGTTTGGGATCTATGACTCTCTCTCTGTCTCTTAGACACTCTCCCACCCTCTCTGTCTCTCTTGTCTTTTTGCTGACAAACTCAACTGTCTCTTTCTCTCCCTCTGTGGGTCACACACTTCTCTGGTACACTGCGCTGAGAACCTCACGTTTGCTCACTTTGATCGTCCCAGAAGAATAATCGGCAGGACATCTTTTTAACTGATGCCCCTGAGTTTCGTGTATAGTCTTTCCTGACCCATCAGTCTTTAACTGAGGAAAGAGTTTACACAAGCCAAATGAGTGCTGTTCATGGACTTTGTGGATATCATCTATAGCTACATGATACGGGCTGACACAATAGAGTTGTCACTAGATGGAACAGCGGACTATATTGAATGACAGTGCTGTCTAACCTGTGTGTTGACAGTTTTATGACATTTTACATAAACAGACTTCATGAGTCATGCCATCTTGTGACAGCTATTATATATTGAGCCAAGCATTGGAAACCTGGCTATAACCACCAGGGTTTTGAAGCTCTCAACTTTTTTTTTTTTTATTTTGTTGATATTGGCACTGTATGGATTGATTCATATCTGTGGTCATTTTAGAGTTCCGTGGTTAGAACAATAAGTCTACCAATTTTCTGCCTGTCCCTGTTGGAGAGCTTTGACACATGGCCTCAGTTTTTTTATGCTATCGCTGTTTTTGGTGTTCAGTATATGTTCTAATCTTTTTTTCCCTTAAAGCTTTCGATAATTCCACTGTTTTTGTGACCAACGCACCTGCAATAGAGGCACCAACTCTTGGGCCCTTGTGAAACTCCTCATCTTTGGAGACTTAGTACCTGGCTAAGTACTGCTAGTTAGTTCTGTTTGAAGCAGATGCATGCTGCTAATTAGCCTTTTAGTTAACAGGAATCAGCTGTGTCGACTCTTTATTATTGCTGTCGAGATACTTCAAAGTTAAAGCCATTTTCAGGGGTGCTTTCAATATTTTGTCCACCCTTTGTGTATGACCGCGCTATGTCCGCCTTCTATTGAGTGATTTCCGCCTTCCATCAAGGAATTTGAGTAACGTGTTCAAGTTTTCTTCCTCACCTGCTTGCGTGAAACCATGACCACAGGTTTGCCCTGCCCTGTTCACACACACCTGTATCACTGACCACACCTGCTGCTCACACAGTAGCAGCAGGAGAACAAACACTGCAGGGCTCCACCTCTTTCCTGCTCCCTCAATCTTTCTCTCTTTCTCCCTTTTCCTCATTTGACTTGGCCAGCTCCTTTAAATTTCCTCATCCTATCGGGCTATGGAAAGATTATTGTCCTACAGCTGATCATAGGCTTCATTGGGACTCCACTCGACTCCATCTGCTGCCACAGCTCATATCCTAATTCATTACTCTCTCCGCTGAGTCCTTACAGGCAGTGCTAGTCTCTTTACGACCATTTTGTCGGAGTACAGTCACATGGAGTGGTATGTGGAATGAGTGTGTATGCATGTGTGTCAACTTTTGAGTACTGAAATTTGAGTGTGGAATTGCGGTGGAGATTCCATCTTGTTGCTTCCTCATCGGAGTTCTCTGAAATGAAAGCAGATTAGTCTTCCATGTTAGCATTCGAATTCCTCGTACTGATGCGGTCTTTCATATCTTTGCTTTGTGTTGATTTCATAGTTTCACACTGAAGGCCCTGTCACTCACACCCTTGGGTCCAGTGCTACTGAGCTGAATGACATCTTAACTTGTTGTGAATCAGTAATCTTTCTTATTGGTCTTGAGGGGAAAATGTGCTGATTTACTTTCAGAATATTGTCACTATGATTCCAACTGGGAGTGATATGCAGTGATAAAGGGTTGGAGCTCTTATTAATTAATAGTATCAGCTCTAGTTTCTGCCCAAAGGCTGAATGTGATACAGAGTTAATTGCAGATTTGCCTAAGAAGGAAATGTTTTACAAAATACCTATGGTAAACTTAATATGAGAATATAATGGCTCCATTTTGACAGTTATTCCACAAGGTTCTGATTTAGGCCTTCTGGAACTAGTTTAGGTCATGAACACCTGCCTTGAATTTTTTATATTAATAATTTTGAATTTGTCCTTTTACCCAGATTTTGTGTGTGTGTGGCTGTGTGTGTGTGCGCGTGCATGCTTGTGTATGTGTGTGCGTGTGTGTGTTTGTGTGCGTGTGTGTGTGTTCATGTGTGTGTGCGTGTGTGTGTTTGTGCATGCGTCTGCGTGTGTGAGTGCATGGGCATGCATGCTTGCCCTTGTGGTCCTTGTTTACCTAACCTTGTGGGGACAAAATGTCCTCATAAGTAATGGAATACCGGATTTCTTCATCCTTATGGAGACTTTTTGAGGTCCCCATGAGGAAATTGAGCTATTTTAGGGTTAGGGGTTAAGTTTAGGGTGGGGATATGGTCAGGGTTAGGTTAAGGTTAGGGTTAGGGTTATGGTTAGGTATGTACTGTTGAGGGTTAAGGTCAGGGAAAGGGGTTAGGGAACGAATGCAAGTCTATGGAATGTCCCCACAAGACATGAAACCCAACGTGTGTGTGTGTATGTGTGTGTGTATAGCTCTGCAAGAGGTGGGTGGCTTTGCTGCCTGTGAGAACAGATCAGTCAGCTGTGTTAGTAGATTAGACAGCTCTGCTGCTCCGCTTCATGCTGGCAAGAGTGAAATGCAAGCAATACCTGTTTTCCCTTTTGTGGCAAATCAGGGTCATCTGACAAGAGAATTCAAAAGGGCTGAAGGACGGGACTAGATAGAGAGAAGGGACGTGGGCGAGCTGATTCTGTTTCAGCCGAAGATGAAATGACTTAGTGTGTGCGCACGCACACACACACACACACACACACAAACTCCTCTTCAGACCCACAGACCTTGAAGAAGACCATTTGGGATTCAGGGATGCTGATAAACAATTTGACCTGGGAAATTTGTTGATTACTCTCGGTTTCAGATACTGTCCAATGCACTTAATCGGCACTTATGTTCAGAATGTGAATATCTGTAAATCCATGATCCCTGATTGTTTTAGACAGGACAGTTTGGTGTCTGGATTAGTTGTTTTCTCAGTTTCAAACCCTTCAAGGAAAGCCACTTGATTAGGACCACATAATGCAGTAATGTGATCTTTGACGGAACAATGGCTGAAAACCATGTTATGAAAGTGAAGTATAACACTTGTTGCTATTCATGTGTGTTTTCCTGTGGTGTCATGCAATTGATCTCAGTATTGAGGTGTGTGGAGGCTACAATGTGCATCATTCGGAGGACCATTGACTGCTGAAAGCTGCAGCTTCAAAGTTTGAGCATGTTGTTTAGGGGAATTCTGTGGTATTCATTTTGTTACGGACAGGACATTTAGAGAAGTAATTCCATTGCAGCTACTAATGTGTTGGTCCTCTGAATTGTTTGAATGGCTGAATTTGAAGTACTCTGGCAGTACTTCAGGTGACATAAAAATGAATGTCATCGATGGTAATTAATATGCTTAATTACATAAAAGAAAAAACGGTTACGGACAGGACAGATTGCAACATTGTTTTTTTTTTTTTTTTTTGTAAAGTGGTTAAATAAAAGTTCTCTTCATTTAGGTGATATTCTTCAAATTCAGTCATCCAGTGATGTACCCGTATGTGGATACATTTGCTTTGAGAGAGAGAGAGAGAAAAGAGAGACAGAGAGAGACAGCCACATATATTTTAATAAGAAATATGTCATTTTAATTTAAAATATCAAGACTTACAGCCTCATATCTATAAGCGTACAAAATTAAATGCACACATTTAAGTCCAATGCATGGCATGACTAACTTGAAAAATGTAAATTTAAACAAAATTCCATCTGTTGATGCCAATCACAGTCATGAAATCGACGACGGTGCATTATTGCCATGAGTGCAATGATCCATGAAGCCAAAATACATTTTTCAGAAACTTTTGGATGTCAACTAACATATCCACCAGGTATTTCATGAAAATTCTGAAAAAAAAAATTTCTGGAGCCATGTCGCAAATACCACGGAATGCCCCTTTACTGTATGGGAGCATGTGTGTGTGTAAGATAATATGCGTACATGTATATGAGTGTATGATTGTATTTAAGTTAGTTCAGATTCTTGCAGACTGTGTAGTCTAATGGGTGTATCTCCCTCTCCTAGTCACCCCTGAGGCTATTGGTTTCCTGTCGGCCGTGGGCGTCTTCGTTGTGGTACTGGCCGTCCTTTTCCTCTTCATCAACAAGAAGCTGTGCTTCTCCCGTGTTGGTGGCCTACCCTGTCTGGAGCTGCACGGCCGCCGGAAACGCACCCGCGACAAGCCCAGCATCCACCAGGGCCTGGGTGAGTGACTGAGTGGCCTCAGAGGAGGGGAGCTAGCTCTGGGTTCTGGGTCCTGCTGGAGAGACCCAGCTCAGAGCTGGGAGAAATGGTGTAAGCTGTGCTTTTGAGATGTCTGGGTGATTCTAAGAACTGGTCTGCGGGAAGTTAAACCTGATTAAAGAGGAACCAAAAAGGGGTTTGAAGTTTCAATACTTCTGTGTTTTAGTGGTAGATTGTGGATTAAATAATTCCTAAAAATTTGGGTGAGAAATACGATTTTAGGGCACTTTCTGCACCTACATTGTCAGAGATCCGTAAAGCGTGATAGTTATGTGAACACCTGACGTCATTCTGAGACTCAGTTGCACTGTGTGTACTAGCTTTACAGTGTACAAGTAAGCCTTAGTGCTACATACAGTCACAGAACTGTAGGTTTAAATCGAGCCGTTATCAGATTGTTCAGGTTGTGTCTTCGTCTTGTCTTCATAAAAAATTCAATAGCAACAATTACTCGAAAATGCATTGATATTTTTAATGCAAAATAAGGTTTGTGTTGCTGCTGTAGCTACTCAAGTCAGAGTCAGAAGTAGAGGCTGCGTTTGAATTGTGCAATGGTGTTATCTATTTACACCAGCACAAAGACATACAGAGAGGTAGAGAGAACACAATTATAGCAAATGTAAGCCCGTGAAAAACTAAATAATTAAAGCTGTTCAGAGCATAGACTGTTTATAGCTTAATGGTTCAGAATAGCATAAGTCACTAAATGATGACAAACCATTGAGGGGAAGAAAGGGCAATCACAGCAAACTCATATTAGCTTGCTAGCTAGCTAACTTGCCCCCGATTTGGCAAACAAAACAAATGCGTTTTTTTTTTTTTTTTTTTTGCATTATTTCACATGCGTGCAAATTAACTCGTTCAGGAAACTATGCAGTTTCGAATATGGGGACTCACCAATAGCCTCTCTTTGCGCTCTCCTGAAATAATGTTATGGCCTCTGAACAGATTTAATTGTAACATGCACTTAGTTCTGTACATTGTCAACTCTCCGCTTTTATAGCGAGCTACCCATATTCATAAATCCTCTACAGCATTGATTCATAAATGCAATATGAGTTTCGTGGCTTTTTGGAGTTGTCGATGTTTCTGCAGGTCATCGGTGATGTCACTTGTTTCAGGCATTAGTACAGTAATGGTCGTCACAACGAGCAAGATCTCACACCGACATTGATAGTGAGATTTTTGACAATGTTCCTCATACAGCCTCCAACTACACAAGATCGTGGCATTCTATATTTGTTGAATAAAATCTATTCAAAACAAACCCATAGGCGAAGCTTTAGCTTGGATATTTGGTGCGGAACACACTCACTTGTATATCCACGTCAAATCGAGAGCTGCAACGAGTCTCAGAACGATGTCACATGCATAAATTAATATGTAATTAGCTCTTCGGAAATCGCATTGCAGCTGGGCTGGTTTTTGATCTTCTTTTTTCAACACGAATAGTACGATTGAGCTCGGTTACATATGTATTTGGGGAAAGAGTAATATAAAGAACCTAAAACTGCCAAAACCGCAAAAAAAAGTCTGGTATGTTTGAGTTCCTCTTTGAGCTGATAGAGAAAGCTGGTGGTCAACCAGCAATCAGACAAGCTGAAAATTGCATGGTCAGCAGCTGAACAGCTGGTCAACCAGCTAAAATTGGCTATGAGTGACAAAAACATGACATAAACCAACTTTACACCAAGTGGACTTTCAGCTGGGAGGTGCTATTCGCAGAACAGTTAATTCCACCATACAACTGGCTAGTCTCAGCTTCCCATTCTATCATCTCACATTATCTAATAATATTATTCATTTTCTCATTAAATTTGCTTGCCTTGCTTTTTTACTCATTTTCACTTTTTTTAGTCAGCTCTTCAAATTTAGCTTGGGCCACTTATGTACTGATTATTCATGATCATACTGTATACTAGTACTGTATACTAGTATACCGTAAATGACTTGCCTGGTTGAACTTGAACTTCTGTTGTGCCTCACTGTCACCCATCTTGCAGTGCATTGCCTTTGTAATTTGGCTTATATTTTGATTATTTAGCTCTGTGACAGAAAAAAACAACTATTCATGAATGCTCCCTGACATCACTCACATCAAATGCAGTGGGGACATTCTTTCTTTCTTTCTTTCTTTCCTAAAAATGGACCCCGTCCTGTTTGCTGTGGTTTGTTCTCCTGTCCTCCTTTCCCTAGATAGACCCACTCGAATTCAGCCCCTTTTTTGCCAGAGGCAAACATACTTTGGAGAGCTTTATTTGCACAGGATATTGCACTTACTGTATTGAATTGCAATTTACATCCTGACACGTGATTTGAACTGCAGGAAAGAGCAGAAATGATAGCAGAACGCGTCCCCAGGGATTGGTGTTTCCCTCTGAGCTAAGCATCTGAATGAGGCACTAAGGCCTCATCTCTCAGTAAGTGTGCTTTAATCCTGTAAATGTAATCTTCTAGAGAGATGAATGCAGTGGAGTGGGAGATGGTATGTCTCCTGCGTGCTCCTCCTCAGACGTCTTCATCGGCGGGATAGTGTAGGTCTGAGTTTATGCAAGGAAGACTTTCAGGGCATTATTGAATATTAGCTACACATAAAGTCAATTCAGGAGTGTTAACAGGGACTGAATGTGCTTTGGTCAAGGATCTATATTGGAGGCTGTCTCAGAGCCGTACCAAAGGGATTTTTGATGAAATGAAGAGAGGAATTGTGGCTGCTCTTCTGTGTCAGTGCTCCTGTGTACTACGCTGTTCACACCTGGCTTTTTTCTAACCTTCATATAACAAGACACAGCTCCTCTGCGCACCACTGGGGGTTCTCTCTCATGACCTTCGCTTGTGTTTTTTGGACGCTGGGATGCTTAAGTTTCTTACATGCTGCTTTGGGAGTTGAAACGGTCTGTGCGAGTGCATGAATTGCCTCACGAGACATCTCTTTGGAGCACTAGATATCTGACTTTTGTGACAGCTTTAGTAAAACTTGCTGTGCTAATTTTTGCCATGATGACTCCACTATCACTTTGTGCAGGTGAACTATAGTAGTATAACGTTGTATAATGTTCATATTCGAAGTCGGGGTACTCAGTTTGCCTCCCTTTAGATGAAATTGATTAGGGTTAAAATGTCTTTCATAACATTATTAGACCCGTGGCAGTTTGTCATAGATTAAAGAGTATCTGCACAGATTTCATAGTTGCTGAGGCCATGCAGTATTATGTATTCTGTGCATTAAAAAGAATTAAAAAGCGGTTTGATATGCCATGCCCTCTGGCTTAGTGCCATGACTGAACATGACATGTTGCATTCTGGGTGTACAGGGTTGATTGGTGTGTGTTGGAGGGGTTCACTGCTCCTCCTTAAGGTGGCGCGTCAGGAGTTGAATTTAGCCGTGCTTCCTCTGGCGAGCAGTGATGTCATCTCCCGTCGAGGCGCAGACCAGTGCCTCTGCGTTCTCCCTTTGGCTCTCGCAAGTCTCCCAGGCTCTTTCCACTGCCTTTTCTGGCCCAGCTAAGCCGGAGCCTATGGTCGCTCCAGAGGCTCCAGCAGATAGCGTGGAAGATGGATCTGACCCCACGCTCCAGTCAGGGAGGAGCTCCAGAGCAGATGAGGCTGGCTTGGACGTGTCTTCCTCAGACCCACAGGAGAGTCTGAAGGCCATTAGAGCTCAGCTCGCAGAGATGGGCACGGCAGACGAGCAGACAACAGAAGATATGTCTACGGTCTTGGAGGAGAGTGACGACCTGGAGAGCGAGCTCCTCAGGCTACAGGACAGCGATGTCAGCAGTGTGACATCACTCTGCTCCGGTAAGCTCACCCCTCCTCTACAAATCCCTTCCCCTCGGCTCTTATGACATCATCGGCCGAACCCTCACTGTGGCGTGAGAAACATTGCGATCGCAGCTACGCATCACAACAGTTGCAGCTCCGGCTCGTGAGACACATGCGCGAAATGAATTTCGCGCTTTCTCTTCTCTTCCAAACTGTTGCCAAAGCTCCAATTTCCTTGCTATTACATCACCTTAATTTTTTTCCTCACATCATAAATCAATGGTGTATGTGTACCTGTCAAAATTACAGTACAATCCCCGGCAAAAATTATGGGATCACCGCACATCGTGGATGTTCATGCAGACTTTTTACTTCATCGCAAAAAAACAAATTGCAGATAAGCCACAAAACAATATCTGTTTATTAGCTTGACAGTTTGGCTTCATGAAACGCACCTCAAACAAATTAAATTAAATTATTTTTATTATTAATGGCTTTTTTATATATTAAGTTGAGGAAAAAATATGGAATCACACTGGGTTGAAGAAAAAATTATAGAATCACCTTGTGATTGATATTTCTAAAAGAAATAACAGTACAAATCTGAATATGCAAATCAGTCTGCAGTTAACAGAGAATGAGTGCTTGCAGACCTTAACAAGTTGATGGATTAGGCTAATTAAGAGGAAGCATGGCACCAACAAGAGAGCTGGGAATTGAAACGATGGAAAGGATTATAAAACTGCTCAAAGAAGGAAATTGAACATTGAAAGTGGCAAATTATATTGGTTGTTCCCAGTCAGCTTTGTCCAAAACTTGGTGCAAGTACAAACAAAATTGGAAGGTTATAAAGGGAAAGCATACAGGTAAACTATGGAAGATGTCAAAGCATCAGGACAACTCAAAGTAATATGCCTTGAAAATAGACAATGCACAGCAAAACAACAGAAAAACAAATCGGTAGAAACAGGAGTCAATGTTTGTGACAGAACTGTGAGAAATCGGCTGAATGAAATGAGATTTACGTATGGAAAAGCAATACGAAAACCAGCACAAATACCTAAATGGAGCAAAGTTAGATTACAGTGGGCTAAAGAGATGCAATCATGGAGTGTGGATGACTAGATGAAAGAGATATTCAGGGTTGAATCATGAATCTGCAATGGTCAAGGCGATGATGCGGAGGTTTTGTCTTGTGTCATTCCAGTGAAACAAATAAAGATGATTCCTTGATGAAAACAAGCAAATTTCCCCATTCATTTTTGATATGGGGTTGCATGTCAAGTAAAGGACCAAGGGAGATGGAAATCATTACCTCAACAGTCCGTGCACAGGTGTACATAGAAATTTTGGACCATTTTCTGATTCCAACAATAGAAAATAGCTTTGGTGATGATGAAGCCATTTTTCAGGATGACAATGCATTTTGCCATGAAGCAGAGTGTAAAAACTTTTCTTCAGGAAAGGCAAATCAATGCATTGAATTGGCAAGCAAACAGTCTAAATCTTTATCCAGTTGTGAATTTATGGTGGAAATAAAAAAAATTAAAAAATCTTGGGCAAGACTGCAGATGGAAATTAGCTAACTGCTAAATGTGATGCACCCATCTTTTTATTTCTTGAAATGATTAATGTAAGTGCACATGGTCCTTAAACTCAATTTAAAAAAATTTTTTAAAAAGACTCCATTCTGCGAAGCTGATCTGTCAACAGCTATTTCGGAAAATTGAAACCAGCTTGATGGAGAATATTGTTTTTCAGTGATAACTTCGCGTCTCATAGAATTCAGGCCGTCAAAAAAGCCCGTTAAGGCCAATTCTGAAATTTTTTAGATGATTCTATCATTTTAACCTCCACATTAAGTGATTCCATAATTATTTCCTTTACTTGATCTGGAAATAAATATCTCATTAGATAAAAGAATAGCATTTAATTTGTCTGAGGTATAATTAGTGGAGCTGTTCAGCAATTTAACAAAAATAGTTTTTTTGTCATATCTGTGATTTCTTTATTTGCTAAGTAGTAAAAAACCTGGACGAACATTCTCTAAGTGTGTCTATTCCATAGTTTTTGCCAGGGGTTGGAGCACAGATTAGGTGGCTAGTGTGAAGTTTACGAATTTACTGCTTTGTCTCAGGTAAGAAGAGATGTTAACAGTGTGTTGATTTGCATATGTGACTGGGGGAGCAAAAGAGACAAAAGGTTTTACCATTATAAGCACCTCACGCCTTTCTGTAAAGTAGGCTTTTATGCTTGCTGAGTGTGCTTCAGTACACACTCAAACACAGCCTGGAGAAGCATCCAGATCATGGATCGTGACACATATTTAAGTCATTGTTTACATTTTGTGAAAGTAAATAGGGATGAACTGACCTGCTTTTCTGGCTCTCTGAGGAAAGAACTTGCGATGAAGCATAAACAAACGTTTTATAAAACTCGGATGTTCAGTCACGCATAGCCTCATTCTTGAAAAATGAATAAAAAACTTAACTACACTAATAAATAAAACAGTAATTAATTAATTAATTTGATAGGCAGAGTACAACCTAACATAGCTCTAGCGCTAAACATGAAACTGATGTATTGTACACAGAGTTTATGGCTTTTGCTAATTTTCAACTCTTGTTCCGAGTTGGACTTCTACCTAAACAGTGTGAAATATATAGCATCCAGTATCAGACAAACATATAACATTATCAACATGGCAATATAATAAAAAAATTGTTCTGCTAATTTTGAAACATATGGAGGAATGATGTACTTTGATTCCAATATATTATCAAGTATTTGGGTTTTTAAATAATATGCAATTTTACATCCGCTCATTTACTATCCAGAGATTTACTGGACTTAGAGGTACCGTATTTAGTGGCCTGAGTTCAAAATGATCATCTGTGAAGTGGCCAGTTCTCCTTCACGTCTCTCTGCATTGAGGGCTATGCTGAAGTATACGGGCATTTGCTATGACAGAACTACACAATAGGAGCAAGGCCTCACAAACGAGGGGCTTGGCCATTGCCTGCCTTTTGCCATGGGAACAAGGCAGTTGTAGTGGCCTGTCCATCAGAGACCATTGTATAGATGTCTTTATCGTAGAAGCATTAGTCTCTTGAGGGAGGGCACTTTCAGGGGTGTCAGTACAGTGATTGTAAAAGAAATGTCCATTTTTAGCCATTGTCTGTTGTGCATGGGTGCAGTGTCTGTATTATGAAAATTGTATTTGTTATTTCAGTTCATTCTTTAAGATCAGATTGCTAACTACTCTGTGCTAGATCTGCAACATATTTGGCAGATTTTGCAGATTTGGCACCGAGTCGATGGCTATTCTGGTGTGTATAGACCTACAATGTAGCGCTGGGTTCCAGGTAATTTTTGTTTTGGGGCCTTTGAGATCATTTAATCAATAAATCATGATAACATGCCTTGACTACCTCTGAAAAGAAGCACAACTGATTCATGATTTTATCAGAAGGTGCTGACAAACAGAAAAATGTCTGTATTAAATTAAATGATAAATCATAATTGTATCATGTTTAATGGTACCAATAATTTGTATTACTTACAGGCAGGCTATATTTGGCCTTGTTAATAATGTGTCCATGGTGCCAACGCTCTCAGGCAACTTAATCCAACTGCAGGTTTACACAGTGGGATGGTTGAATAATATACAAAACGACATGTCGGTTGTAACCTGTGAGACTCAAACATTGTTTACTTGATCTTATTTGTTCTACCCACTTAGTTTAGGACAGTAATTTTTAAGTGGGGAATATGTACCGTAGCCCAGAGTACCACAAAAAATCACGAGGGTACATCATACTTCATGCAGTTTTAACCAAAAAGCTGTTTTGGATTGTAGTAAGTGAATTTAATTCAGCAGCTTTTTTTTTTTTTTTTTTTTTTTGAATGATAAGCACAGTTTATTGTTTCATATGTCATAGTTATAATCATTTAACTGATAATTTATTTCTTTTGCTCATTCTGAAGTTAGCCATATCATAGTTTTTAGTGTGGAGGGAAGACAGGTTTAACTCTCAGGGGTCATTGTCGGGATGGGACGAGCATATCTGCCATTGGTGTGACAATGAAAAAATTTTTAAAATAATAATTTATGTTAGTATTACTGCAAATGAAATGTTATTTTACATTGTTATATCAATTCTGATATCCAACTGACACTTAGGTTTTCATGATGACTTGGTGGTGATGTGGCTGTAGTACAGGACATAGTTATTGTCATCTATTTGCTACTGCTCTGCATAGCTACTAATATACATTGATGAGCCAAAACATTAACCACTCACAGTTACAGCGAATAATGTTGATTACCTCAAAACAATGGCACATGTCAAGATCTGTGGACAGATCATAGACAGTAAGGGAACAGTCAGTTCTTGTAATCAATGAGCTGGATGTGATGGAAATGGGAACTGAATAATATTTTGATAAGGGCCAAATCATTATGGCCTGACGAGTGTTTTAGAGCATCTCTGAAGTGGCAAGACTATTGGGGTGCTCCCTGTCAGCAAATCTGAGTACCTGCAGTACCTATAGCCAGTGGTCCACAGAGGGACAAACCATGAACTGGTGACATGCTTATCGATGCACGAGGGCTATGAAGTCTATCCCGTCTGGTCCAAATTGCCAGAAGGGCGACTGTGGCACATGTTGCTAAGAATTTCAATAATATTTTCATAAGGAATGTGTCAAAAAACACAGTGCATCATACCCTGCAAAAGTGTATTGCACTTTTTAGCTTGCAGACCGATCAAAATTCTCAGTCTAACCCCAGTCCACTTCAAAAAGTGCCCCCCCAGTAGGCACCGGAGCTTCAGAACTGGACTTTGAAGCAGTTGAAGAAGGTCGCCTGGTCCAGTGAGTTCCATTTTCTTTCACGTAGTGAGTTGCAGCTGGGTACGTATGCACCATTCACCTGGAAAGATAAGGCATCAGGATGCGCTGTGGAAGGAAGACAAGCTGGTGGAGGGAGTGTGATACTCTGGGAAATGTTCTGTTGGGAAACCCTGAGTTTGGGAATTCAAGTGAGGTCAGTTTGATTGAGCTGTTTTGGCAGCACAAGGGGGACCTTCAGTATATTAAGCAGTTAGTTCTAATCTTGTGGCTGATCAGTGTATAGAGTACCATGAGTTATCCAGTATTTACTGGTGCGTTATGTAGTACACAAGGATACAATTCTGAATGTGGCCGCTGTTGCCATAATGAACTCACTGCCTGCATTAGATATACTGCATAGACCAGGGATTCCCAACTCGGTCCTGGGGCCTCCCTGTGTATGCTGGTTTTTGCTCCACCCTGGTTTGCAATCATAGGATTTTAACAAGCTGTTAATTTGTCTTAATTAGGTACATTTTTGTTCAGAGTAGCAATTTATCCTTTTCTTGACAAACAGTATTTTGACAGATACGCATACAAACAGTGAGGAATAAATTCTGCATCCACATTGCAATATATGAATAACAACTGCATAAAAAGAGGGAAAAAATGTACCCAATCAAAGGAAAAAAATCAATGGGTTCCTTATTGGTGAAACTGTGGGCACATGGTTGCAAAAACTAACAATTTACTAAACAAGCAAATGACGGAGTCAAACCTGTTTTATGTTATGTTTTTGTTATTGAGTGCAAGCAAATTATTTTGAAAGAATTCTAATCACCTGTCTTCAGCAACCTGATTTTGAGGTTATTGATTTTCTCAGTACCTGAGTTGATCTGTTTAAAAATATTATCACCTGAAATTGCTTGCCACTCAGAAAAAAAAAAAAAAAAACAAACAAAAAAAAAAAACTTTATATGCAAGGGTCTTTTATTCGGTCTTTTATTCTTCATGGCACAAATTGATATTTCTATTAAAATTTGGCTTAAAACAGCAAATAACATATTTAAACACAAAATGTACCCAATTTGGACAAATTAACAGCTTGCTAAAGTCCTATGATGGCAATTATGGTTGGGACAAAAACCAGCATACACAGGGAGGCCCCAGGACCGAGTTTGGGAACTCCTGGTATAGACCAATGGCGGCTGGTGAACTGGCGATAGGGGAGGCTCAAAACAATCCCTTAAAATTAATGATTGGTCACGACCTGTTTTCAATCATTTATTTAAATTACCATTACAGAAACTCCAATAACTCTCAACATTATCAGATGTGGCCAGTTTTCATTTATAACGCATACCGATTACGACTTTGGACTTCTCACGCTTTTCTTTATTCAGGGATTGAAAGCAATGCATGTGTTTCACGATCATTTAAATGAAATAAGATAATTTGAAACATCTTTATGCAATTCCATTGCTTCCAACCCCTCCATTGCACAAGGACTTCAATTCCACGCGAGAATCTCTTTCATACGCGTTGATTAAATAATTGCTGACTACAGCAGAGGAACATAAATATGCCACTTAAACTCACACCAAATGCGTGAGAGTTGACGGTATGCGTTATGAATGAAAACTGGCCACACCTGATAATGTTGAGAGTTTTTAGAGTTTCTGTAATGGTAATTTAAATGAATGATTGAAAACAGGTCGTGACCAATCATTAATCTTAAGGGATTGTTTTGAGCCTCCCCTATCACCAGTTCTACAGCCGCCACTGGTATAGACATATAGCTTACACTGCTCGTCCAAAAAAAAGTCACACTCTATAATATTTTGTTGGGCCACCTTTTTGCTTTGATCACAATGCACATTTGTTGCGGTACTGTTTCCACAGTCTTACACAATGTTATGTTTATTTCCGACCAGAGTTGCATTTATTTTTTGGTGAGATATTGTATTAACAATGAGTGAGTCAAACCACTCCGTTAAGCCTTCTCTTGCACATCCATAAGGCTTTCAATTGATTAAGATCCAGACTCTGAGGTGACCAATTCATGTCTGAAAATGATTCCTGAAGCTCGATGAACCACTCTTTTGCAATTTGAGACTGATAATTCTGGGCATTGTCATCCTGGAATATGCCTGTGCCATCAGGGAGGAAAAAAATCATTTGATGGGTTACTCAGTGTATTCTGATAGTCTGCTGAATTTGTTTTATTGCTTCAGAACAGCAATAACAGAACAGCTGTGCCTAGACCTCACCAATTAAAGAAATCCCAGATTAAGGGTATGTATGCGTTGGTCTGGTTTTTGTTGTGCAGACTACCCAACCGTTGGTCTGGACATGACCGAGACCACTTGAGACCGACAGAGCTTTCTACTTGGCCCACCCGGGACCAAACCAACGTGGGTTTCAGAAAAGGCCAGACCACCCAAAACCAGTGAAGCTCTCGGGTCAAACCGCCCGAGACCAAACAGACGAATATTTAACATACAATCTCTAGTGACCACCTAGAATAAACCTGAAATGAAACAAAAGCAAGGTTTGGTAGAACGAAAAATATAATTTTTAGGATTTTCTCCATAAATTGCACATTGTAGATCACAAAACATACAGATATTCAACTGATCTTGACAAATTGTCACTAAATTAAATTGAAGTGTGATGTCTTGCAGAGGCAAAGAAGAGGAAGGGACTTTTGAATATGACATGTAGATGTTTGGTTAACAACTATACACTGTATATAGCGAATCGAAAGTCGAAACAGCAAGTGCGCAGATCTCTCGTCATCGTCAAAGAAATAATCAGACCACCTGAGACCGAACTGGTCAAACCAACGGTCAGACCATCCCAGACCACCCAACCGTCGGTCCAAAGGTCACCAAGACCACTTAAAACCGACTTTGGTCTCAGGTGGTCTTGGTTTGGTCCCGGTTTAGGGTGATCTGTGCTCACCATTACCCCAGATCATAACACTACCTTCAGAGGCTTGTACAGTGGGCACTATGCACGATGGATGCATCACTTCATGGGCTTCCTTTTGTACCCTGACATGCCCATCACTCTGGAATAAGGTAAATCTGGACTTGACCACATTACCTTTTTCCATTGCTCCCCTGTCCAATCTTTATGTTCCCTTGCAAATTGAAGTAATTTTTTCCCAATAAGCCTCACAAACAAGTGGCTGTCTTGTGGACATGTAGCTGTTTAGTCCCAATCCGCGAAGTTCTTGTGGCATCATTCGTGTGGAAATGCTCTTACCTTCGTAATTAAGCATAGCCATGACTTCTACTGTCGATTTTTTTTTAAAGATGAGACTTTCAGTGATCTCTGACCAGGATCAGTTACAATTTTTTTCTACAATCCGTTTCTTTTGCAAAGTTGACAGTTCACCACTATCCTTCCAGGTTTTAATAAATTGTGAGGCAGTTCCTGACCCAATTCCAGTGATCTCAGCAATCTCCATAGCTTTTTCTTTGCTTGATGTTGGCCAATGATTTGCCCCACTTGAAACACAGTAATATCTTTCCAACAACCACGAAATATGTCTTCCAACATGGTTTTCTCAAGACATGAGAGGTTACGTACTGAATCAGTCAGGATTAAAGGAATTATTGCCAGCTGAAACCTTCATTATTCCAATAATGATTCAATTAAAGGCTTTAGAGTATTTCTTAATTTACATTCAAATGGCGACTTTTTTTTGGACAGGCAGTGTATATATGTTGCAGGCAAACTGTGTGCCTGGGTTTCAATTTAGTCATTTCATGAAACGCCTAAAGATTTTAGGCACGATATGAAATGACTGATTCAAATTTCCAGGCATTTCACAAAATGCCTGATGCACAGTTTGCCTGTAACATACAGTATATACTTCTAATTGTCGACAACCCTATTCCCAAAAAAGTTGGGACGCCGTGTAAAATGTAAATAAAAACAATGCAATCATTTTCAAATCATTTGAACTTTATATTTATTTGAAAATATATCAGATGTCGAATCTGACATATTTCATTGTTTTTTGGAAAATATGTGCTCATTTTGAATTTGATGCCAGCAAGATGTTTCGAGAAAGTTGGCACAGGGGCATATTTACCACTGTGTTGCCTCACGTCTTCTTCAGTCAACACTCTGTAACCCTTTGGGAGTTAAGGAAACAAACTACTGTGGTTTTGAAAGCAAAATGTTTTCCAATTTTTGCTTTATGTTGGATTTCAGCTGCTCAATACTTTGCAGCCTCCTTTGTCATATTTTTCGTTTCATAATGTGCCAAATATTGTTAGTGGGTGGCAAGTCTGGACTGCAGGTTGACCACTTTAGATGCACAAGTTACCCATACCATGTGCAATAGTACACCCCCATACTATCATGGATGCTGGCTTTTGAATTGTTTGTTGATAACAAGCTGGATGGCCCCTCTCCTCTTTAGCCCAGAAGACAAGGCATCCATGATTTCCAAAAAGAATTTCACATTTTGATTAGTCAAACCTCTGGGCAGTTTTCCACTTCGCCTCAGTACATTTAAAATGAGCTCGGGCCCAGAGAAGAAGGCAGCGTTTCTGGATCTTGTTTATATATGGTTTAATTGCTGCATGGCAGAGTTTTAACTTTCATTTGTTGATGCAGTGACAAACTATGTTTACTGACAATGGTTTACAGAAGTGTTCCTGAGTCCGTGCAGTGATATCCACTACAGAATCCTGACTGATTTTCATGGAGCGCTGCCTGAAAAATCACAGCCATTCAAAATTGGATTTTGGCATTTTCCCATGCGTACAGATATTTTTCTTGATTCTCTGAATCTTTTAATGATATTATGTGTTATAGAGGATAAAATCTCCAAATTCTTTATAATTTTAAGTTGAAAATGTTATACTTAAATTATTTACATATTTACCCATACAGTCTTTCAAAGAGTGGTTAAGCCCATGGTATTTACTTATGAAAGACATTTTATACCGAATCATGTCACTGACTTGTTGCTAAATAATCAATTAGCTGTGAGATGTTCTGCCAGTTGTCTTTTTTTTAGCATCATGCAACTTTTCCAGTCTTTTATTGTCCCGTCTCAACTTTTAAAACTTGTTGCTGTCATCAAATTCAAAATGAGCTGATATTTTTCACAAAACAATAAAATTTATCACTTTTAACATTTGATACGTTGTCTGTGTCCTAAATTCACCTAAACTTGGTATGGAGATAGGAGCAGCAATTTTGAGGTAAAATTGAAGGTCATTCCATGACCAAGAGCCAAAGTAAAACAGACTCCTCTTACCAGTGTCAGTTCGCACAGGAGGCACCTTGAATTGCAACCAGGCATTGGATCTGAGGTTGTAAGAGTTCTGAATTGAAACAAATTTAGAGCAAATGTACCGGGGTAGTTTGCCTAAAATAGCCTTGTATATTAAAACATACCAGTGGTGCAGCCTGCGCATAGCTAGTGAAGGCCAACTGCCCTAAAGTGTACAGTGTACAGTGATGCGTCCTATAGGGTGAGCTAGAAATGTATCTCAGTGCAGAATGATAGAGCGGATCAAGTTTAGCCAGGGAAGTGCGACACGCAAATCGGTGAACAGTATCGCCATAATCAAGTTGAGACAAAAATATATTATTAACTAGCCGTTTGCGAGAAAAAGAGGAAAAGCAAGATTTTAATCTATATAAGAAACCCAGTGTAAACTTGAGTTTCTTAGTCAACGTGTCAATATGGTATTTAAAAGTTAAATTCTTGTCCAGCCATAATCCTATATATTTGTATTTATCTACAAACTCAACTGGAGTTCCTTCTAGGGTAATAAGAGAAGGGGAAGAAACTTCAGACCTATGTGGTGCAAACAGCATAGCTTTAGTTTTGCCACCATTCAACAGAAGTTTAGAATCAATGAGTGCATGCTGCAGAGACATAAAATCAGACTGAAGATGTGAGACAGCAGCCTCGAGAGAGGGAGCACTAGAGTACAAAATGTCATCAGCATTCATATGATGCAATGAATACTTAAAATGGTCACAAATGTTATTTACATATAGTAAAAAAAAAAGCAATGACCCCAAAATGGAGCCTTGTGGAACACCCTTATCTATCCGCACAGGGTCGGAAACAGTATCACCAAACTCAACATGTTGAGAGTGGTTGGATAAGTAACTCTACAACCAGCCAATTGTACTATGGCCAAAACTGACCTTTGAAAGAATGTTAATTAATATGTGGTGATCCCATAGACTGTATAAAAAGATGGACGCAGCACCAGGTCTGAAAAGTGAGGCCGATTCGGAAATCTCAAAAATTTGTATTTTATTTAATGGCAAGCAGATGGCGACATCGGTGGTTGCAGAAAGAACATCAATGCTATTGAAGTCTATGAGAAATGACCCTACTTTGCCACCTGATTTATTATTTCAATAATGATTTTCCACTACATTTTATGGTATCTATCGCAAGCTTCAAGTCTCCTTCGATATATCGTGACGTTCATTTTTGTAAAATATGGTCCCAAGTAGACTAGAATAAAGGATAAAGCCAGAATATGCTTTAGGGGCGTGGCTATCCTCTGGTCCTTGTCTGATACACTCAGATCCAGAGCCACTCTCCTCCCCGGATCTTCAATTCACGCTCTCGTCCAATAGGAATCACATTCGGTTTCAAAATGACAAAATGGTGCTGTTCAAATTGCCAAAATCGAGGCTTCCTAAATGGTATGCTGAAACCAATGGGTGACGTCACAATTGCTTCGTCCATCTTTTTATACAGTCTATGGGTGATCCACTGTATCAAATGCCTTGGTTAAATCAATGAATAATGCAACACAAAAGGATTTATTATCAACAGCTGCTTTAACATCATCTAGGACTTTCAAGCTAGCTGTAACCATACTAAGCTTGGATCTAAAGCCAGATTGCATGGGATTTAAGACACTATGCAAATCTAAAAATAATTTAATCTGGACAGAAATTAAAGACTCCAAGATCTTAGCTAAGGCAGAAATATTTGAAATTGGTCTGCAATTGTTTAAATCAGAAGGATCACCACCTTTCAAAAGAGGAGAGACAAAGGCTTGTTTCCAAACTACAGGTAAAGTTTGAGTGGAAATGGAAAGATTAAAAATATCAGTAACTGGCTGAGCCACAATTGGTGCTGCAATTTTTAAAAAGTAAGGATCAATGCCATCAGGCCCGGCGGCCTTTCTAGGATCTAAAGTTGATAACGCATGCATTCTGTTTTATTTACATTTAACACAGTGTCCCAATTTTTTTGGAAATGGGGGTGTATATTGTAATGAGTAAAAGGCTAAAATTATGACACATTATGGGCAGCATGGAACATGATGACGTATAGTTGTCATCAGGAAATTTTTTGGGCCGGCTATCATTGTATGTGTGTTTTTTTTTTTGTTTTTTTTTGTTTTTTTTTTAGCAATCTCATGTTTTGATATACAACCCCAATTCCGAAATAGTTTGGACGAAGTGTAAACTGTGAATAAAATCAAAATGCAATGACTTTCAGATCACATGAGCCAATATGTTATTTACAATAGAACATAGGTAACATTTCAAATGTTGAAACTGAGACATTTTACATTTTCATCCACAAAATGAGCTCATTTCAAATTTTGTGGCTGCAACAGGTCTCAAAAAAGTTGGGACACAGGCAAAAAAAGGGCTGAAAAAGCAATTAATATATAAGACTGAAAGAACATTTAGCAAGTAATTACATTAACTGGCATCAGGTGTGTAACATGATTGGCCATAAAAGGGATGTCTTAGAGAGGCTGAGTTTCTCAGAAGTAAAGATGGTCAGAGGCTCTCCAACCCGTGAAGGCTAGTGTAAAAAAAATTGTGGAATATTTTTAAAACAATGTTCCTCAATGTCAAATTGCAAAGGCTTTGAAGGTCTCATCATCCACAGGCATAACATCATCAAAAGATTCAGAGAAACTGGAAAAATCTCCATGCTTAAGGGACAAGGCCGAAGACCTTCACTGGATGCCCGTGATCTTCGGGCCCTCAGACGCCACTGCATCACTCACCGGCATGATTCTGTCATTAACATTACTAAATGGGCCCAGGAATACTTCAGGAAACCACGGTCTGTAAACACAGTCCGCCGTGCCATCCACAGATGCCACCTAAAACTATCATGCAAAAAGAAAGCCATTGTTGAGCATGATCCAGAAGCGCATGTTCTGTGGGCCAAGGCTCATTTAAAATGGACTGTAGCAAAGTGGCAAAGTGTCCTGTGGTCAGACAAGTCCAAATTTGGCATTCTTGTTGGAAATCATGGGCATTGTGTCCTCCGGGCTAAAGAGGAGAAAGACCACCCCTCCTGTTATCAGCGTTCAGCTCAAAAGCCAGCATCTCTGATGATATGGGGATGCAATAGTGCATATGGTGTGGGACACTTGTATGTTTTAAAAAGCACCATGAATTCTGAAAGGTATATAAAGGTTTTAGAGCAACTTATGCTCCCCTCCAGACGACATCTATTCCAGGGAAGGCCTTGTGTATTTCAACAGTACAATGCAAAAACACATACTGCAGCTATTACAACAGCATGGGTTCGTAGTAGAAGAGTCCATGTGCTGAACTGGTCTGCCTGCAGTCCTGATCTTTCACTGATTGAGAACATTTGGCGCATAATTAAACAAAAAGTACGTCAAAGGAGACCCAAAACTCTCCAGCAGCTGGAAGCCTGTATTAAACAAGAGTGGGATCAAATTCCAATGGCTAAACTCAAGAAACTTGTCTCCTCAATGCCCAGACGCCTCCACTCTGTGTTAAAAAGAAGAGGGGTACACCATGGTAAACAGGCCCCTGTCCCACTTTTTTTGACACCTGTAGCATCAAATTTGAAATGAGCTCATTTTGTGGATGAAATTGTAAAATTTCTCAGTTTCAACATTTTCTATGTTATCTCTGTTCTATTGTGAATAAAATACTGGCTGGTGTGATTAGAAAGTCATTGTGTTTTGATTTTATTCACAATTTACACTTTGTCCCAACTATTTTGGAATTGGGGTTGTAGTCCTTGAGCTGATTACTTCCCAAATTTCAGCTGTTGCCCATTTTATTCAGGAGAAGCTTGTCAAGAACGTGTTCTTACAGTCTTGCTTCAGGGAATTCATAATATAACAAGAAATGCATAGTGAGACCAAGTCGTTGCAGTATATCATCAAGAATGCTCTCAGATGAAGAAATAATTGGCCACGTCCATGAAACCAGCTAAAAATGAGTGGTGAGGAAGCAATAGTCTATAATCAGCTTTCCCTATCCCATCGCCTATCTTTCTTCAATGCCGACTAAAAGGCATTATACTGATCCCAGATCAGTACTATTACTCTAAAACGTTTTTGGAATATGGGCCATTATCTTCAAAGTGCTGCCATCGGAGCTGTCCTTATCTCCCTGCTTGGTGCTGATATGATGTCTGAAATTATGAGCGTGTCTGTTATTGAGGTTCAAAGTGGCCTTTGGAGGCTCTGAGAATATGAAAGAGGAGGACGACAGGAAGTCACTCATCTTGCACGCCCACGCAGTGAAGCTGGGCTGTGCGAAAAGGGTTTCTATGGCAACGCTCCAGCCATGTTGTCCTCCATGGGGCTTCAGAGACTGAAGAACATTGCGCACATTAGGAAGTACACAATGGGAAAATAACTACCTGTTGCAGTGGTTTTGTATCTCGCTTTTAGATTACCTACCTTTCAGTGGCTGCCAATAACTCATGTAATGACAAATTTTCCCAGGCAAGAAAGTTCTGGAAATAAGTTTTTCCTGAGGAACAAGTTTTGTTAAAAACTTTTTTCTGGAGGAGTACTCTAGTTTTGGAAATAACTGGTTCAAACAACAGCAAACAGGCCTATGATAATAACTTATGGGGTCCATCTTTGAAGGGTCTGTACATTTCCTAACTCAATCTTTTTGGCTCATCATTCTACACTGTAAAATTGTGGTGTTTTTTCCTCTCAACATTTTTTCGAGGTCTGATTCATGCATGAATAAACTGTAGAGAACCTGACCCATCTTCCACCGCTGGCTTTTTTCTGCTTGATGTGTGCATGTTGGGTTTTCTTATTTTCACTGGGGCTTTGAATGGCATTCTTAAAATCTCTTGCTCAGTCCCCATTGATTCAGATCACCCTTATCACCTCCTATTTAAATCATTTTTACTCTTTTTTTATAGGGATTATTTATCACCCCTCCGTACATCCACTGGCCTTTCTTGTCTGTTATCTTGTTATAAAAGTTGACCTACACCCCCCAGCCTTTTTCCTTCGCTTTTATCCATTCTCATCCTTTATCTCTCTCCAACTTTTTCTCTCCACTCCCTCTTTCTCTGCCTGTCTTCTTGCCCCTCACCTTTAACTCACCCTCATCTCCTGCCCTTTCTCCTTCCTGTCTCCTGCGCGCGCACTTCCTATAGTGACCACCTATGGGCGCAGCCAGGATCGGTCCTCGTCTTCAGACAGCGAGGATGAGATCGTCAAGCAGTTCGAGATCTCTGTCTCTCGCTCCCAGAGCTTCCGCATGGGCGTGGCCGAAGGCGGGCAGCAACCTGCCGAGGGGCGCCACAAATTCACGCGCCTGCTATCCGATCAGGAGGAGGGCAGCACGGAGCCCTCAGACTGCGAAGGTACCTCGGAGGGTGGGGGGAGGGGGGGGCTGATGGAGAAGGAGGCAGTTCCTGGATTGTGCGGTCCGAAAAGCCATCAGTTTTTCGCCTGCGCGAGTCAGTCTGGCCCACAGGCAGCTGTACACAGGCTGTATACCGAAGCACCAGATCTTGTCCTGTTTGGCGGGCTGTGTGATGTTTGTTCTGGATAGTGTGGACTTCACGCAGTGCTGACTGCCAGATCGCACCCTGATTGCAAGCAGTATTGCACCATGCACAATGTGAGCCTCAGGCTCAGAAGCATCAAAGTCCAATCTGCCTCCTCCTGTTCCAGCACCAGAAATAGCTGCAGAATAAAGCTAACTGTCTTACTCTAAAGAGACCTGATCTAGGTTAAAGGAAGGCTCACTCCGATACACCAGCAGGGTGGGAAATTGAACGGGAGGTTTGATGGTTAATTAGTCGTAAATTTACAAAGCTGTCCTGTGCATTGAGCAATATTGATATTGCTCATTGCTTGCCCCTTGCATTTGCCCTTGCAGTTAGTATTGGTTTAATGGACTACAAAGGATCAATGGATTATATAATGGGACCAATAACCACCATGTTCTATCACCATTTATATACTTCAATAGTTCTGCATTTTCTAGTGAAAGGATTACAGTTTAGGCATTGGCCTATGTTTGGAAAAAGATTTTGATATGGCAGTGCTGTTCTGGAATCAGTTTTTGGATATAATGGTATAAACCAGGGAAAACTTTATCCAGATTAGCAGTTGAACAGCGCTTTTATGACTTTAGGTCCTTGTTGCTGTAATTCAACATTAATTACCTTCACATACTAATGGCTCCTTTTTTAAAAATTGTTCTACAAAACCCAAAACCAGTGAATTGGCATTATTAAATGTTTAAAAACAGAATACAATGATTTGCAAATCCTTTTCAAATATTCAATTGAATACACTCAAAGACAAGATGTTTAATGTTCAAACTGAGAAACTTTTTTTTTTTTTTTGCAAATAATCATTAACTTAGAATTTAAAGGCAGCAACACATTGCAAAAAAGTACAGGGGCCTTTTTACCACTGTGTTACATCACCTTTCCTTTTAAACACTGTAAACGTTTTGGGAACTGATTTTTGAAGCTTTTCAGGTGGAACTCTTTCCCATTCTTGCTTGATGAACAGCTTAAGTTGTTCAACAGTCCGGGTCTCCGTTGTCGTATTTTTACGCTTCATAATGCGCACACATTTTCAAAGACAGGTCTGGACTACAGGCAGGCCAGTCTAGTACCGCGACTCTTTTACTACGGAGCCATGCTGTTGTAACATGTGCAGAATGTGGCTTAGCATTGTCTTGCTGAAATAAGGGGGCGTCCAAGAAAAAGACGTTGCTTGGATGGCAACATATGTTGCTCCAAAACCTGTATGTACCTTTCAGCATATGTGTAAGTTGCCCATGCCTTGGGCACTAATACACCCCCATACCATCACAGATGCTGGCTTTTGAACTTTGCGCCTATAACAGTCCGGATGGTTCTTTTCCTCTTTGTCCGGAGGACAACAGTTTCCAAAAACAATTTGAAATGTGGACTCAAGACCACAGAACACTTTTCCACTTTGCATCAGTCCATCTTAGATGAGCTTGGGCCCAGCGAAGCCATGATAAATGGCTTTTAAGCTTTTGCATTGTAGAGTTTTAACTTGCACTTGCAGATGTAGCGATTTAACTGTAGTTACTGACAGTGGTTTTCTGAAGTGTTCCTGAGCCCATGTGGTGATGTCCTTTCACACTGATGTCGGTTTTTGATGCATATGAGGGATCGAAGGTCATGGGCATTCAATGTTGGTTTTCAGTGAGTGATTTCTCCAGATTCTCTGAACCTTTTGACGATATTACTGATGATGAAATAAATGCTGGTTGAGGAATGTTGTTTTTAAACTGTTCGACAATCAGCTCACGATTTGTTCACTAAGTGGTGACCTGTCCTTGTTTGTGAATGACTGAGCATTTCAGGGAAGCTGCTTTTATACCCAATCATGGCACCCACCTGTTCCCAATTAGCCCGCTTCACCTGTGGGATGTTCCAAATAAGTGTTTGATGAGCATTCCTCAACTCTCTCAGTCTTTTTGCCACTTGTGCCAGCTTTTTTGAAACATGTTGCAGGCATCAAATTCCAAATGAGCTAATATTTGCAAAAAATTACAAAGTTTACCTGTTCATTAACTTGTCTTTGCAGTGTATTCAATTGAATATAGGTTGAAAAGGATTTGCAAATCATTGTATTCTGTTTTTATTTACGATTTACACAACGTGCCAACTTCACTGGTTTTGGGTTTTGTATTTAGTAATTGTAATTATTACATGTTTACCATATTAACCCAAATATATGCTCATATCCTGGATATTGTGAAATAAAAATAAGGAACCCATTTAAAAATGTCTGGTATTTATAATGAAAAATTGTGTTTATGCCACCCCAGTCTGCACTGTATTATCTTTAATATTATCTTTAGCACATGAATAAAAAAGGCCCATATATACTCTGTGAGTGCATGTGTCTGTGTATGTGTATTTTCAGGGGAGGTGCATAGCCCAGACTCAGTCTGAGTCATTTCAATGCATTGTTTGCACTTTTATTAGAGATATCGAATCTTTCATTGGAGATATGTGTATCATCATTGCAGTGAGCATTTGGGCTGTTTATGCTGGTGTTTGTGATTGGCTGTTTGGCTGTGACACAGTTTCCCTCTTCCTGCAGACGCGGATGCCCCGAGCAGGCAGAGCTATCAGGACCCACTGACGCAGGCGGAGGATGAGCGGGGCTCTATGGGGTCCCGGAACACGGCGGACAGGCCCAAATCCAATCGCCGTGAGGGCGTGGTGCTTAGGGAGGGGAGCCCAGGCCGCAGTCTGGACAGGCAGGCTACAGAGGGGAGCCCAGTGATGGAGACTGCTATGGACAACCTGGCCTATGAAGACAACGAGGGCACCGACAGCTCCCCCACATGGAGCCCTGAGGTACTGCACTCTACGGTGGGGGTTAGAAATCCCTCCACAGTACTTCACCACAGCTTTACTTCAGGTGAAAATTTGAAAGCTGGAGGGAACAGTGGGTAGTGCTGTTTCTTCACAGCGAGAAGGTTGTGAGTTTAAATTCGGCGTGGGGCCTGTCTGTATGGAGTCTGCATGTTCTTCTCTGCCATGTCTCTATTGGATTTTTCTCTGGTTCTTAGGCTTTCTCCCAAGGTTCGATGGCATGCATGTTACGCTAACTGGAGACTCAAATTAGCACACAGGTGAGGTTTGTGAAAGTGGTGAACTGTTCAAGAGGGTATTCCACTTTATGTGCATTGCGTGCTTGGACAGCCCCTTGTGACCCAGACCAGGAATAAAGAGGTCAGAGGGATGATGTTTAAAGGTCATTACAAGCCATTTCAAAATCTGTTTGTTTATGACATCCTATTATGAAGTGACCACCCTCAGACAAGAAGGACTGATCAAATTCAGCCAACCAGTCAATCAGTTCTCTTATTATTCTTGGTGACCCCACCCTCTTGTGATGTCACAAATAACAGATCTTGAATTGGCTTTTAATAGCTAATTGGCTGTGCACCTGGTAACATGATAGGGGACCTTTAAAGATGGTCAAAGCGTAGTTCCACTATCAGGTCCGATAATTTAGTGGTATATGCTGTGAGGTCTGTAAGTATTTACTTTGATTTTTAGCTCTGTGCTGTATATCGCATTGGATTTGAAAACAATTTGTATGATATTAAAGGAAAGACTGTCAGCTTTCATTTTCAAGGCAGTGCATCCATATCAGGTGAACCATTTTGGAAATCAATGCACTGTTTAATACAGTATCACTGTCCAAATATTGGATTGGACCTTACAGTATACCGTATATGACCAAATAATCGCCCGCGTGCAAATACACGCCTGTGTGCAAAAAGCCGCCGGGGGTCCTACCTCATTTTGCGTATTAAACGCCGGGTCAATTAAACGCCGGGGGTTCAATTAAACGCCCGGGCGATTTGTTGCGGTAACACAGACGCTAAAACAAGCTTTGGTTTGTCTTTGATTGTGTATCTGATGTCAATAAAGATGTGGGGGAAAAAAATAGCAGAGGGTCTTTGGCACAGAGATATAAAAAAACTAGAGTGGACAACGTCATTGGCTGAACCAAAGCGCACACGGCAGAATAGCTCCGCTGTCTTGTGTATGTATAAATGTCCAATGAGACGCATATAAACAGTAAACATGGGTGTCGACAATTATTATTATTTTTTTTGGGTCGGGGACTTGTTTTCCGTGTTCTTTAACTTTTCGTAGCCTACTTGAAAAAGGACACGAATAAGGAATTGTAAATCAACAATATTTATGCTCTATTATTTGGCAAAGCTGAAGAATAAGCTCTACAATTGCCTTACCTTTATATTATCGCTCAGTTACCTACGTTTTCGTTTCGTTCAAAGAAAAAGCGTTCGCATTCAGCTGTGCCTGTGAGTCTGACTCAGGTCTATACCTGGGAGAAACTAGTCGTTATATGCATATATGAATTTATTTGTATGCTTTGTGTATTAAGATCGGAACAACTTCATTCTGAAGTGTTCATACCTACTTGTTGTCTTCATTTAGTCCATCTTTGCCCTGACACGATGAATAACAGGATGATATTGTGTGTTGCTCCAACTGGGATCATTGTAGAAGTCTCAAAACTAAAGTATGTAAATGAAACCGCGCCAGTTTCAGTTTCCGCGAATACACTGTTAATAATAAATGAATAAACTGAAGCCTTTTTTTGCCAGGTAATTTAACTGGCACCTTTTAGCCAGTTATTTTAACTGTAATTTTACAATAAGTTTACCACGGAGTTCAGTGCATGTTCAGTGTAAACCACAGTTAAATGCGCGCAGGACTCCTCTTACAGTTAAAATGACAAGGAGACAATGCGTTAATTTAATGGTTAAATTGAGTCAGTTTATAACTGTGTAGGAAAGCCGAACTGGCCTGGTGCAGGTCGGTGCAAAAATAAATAATGGCCTGTTGCAAATACCCGCCTGGTTCTTATAAACGCCTGGGGTCCAAGTCGATTTTGCGAAATAAACGCCCGGGCTACTAAATGGTCATATACGGTATTATACTGGAGGTCCTCCGTATTGACATGGCTGTCATAGGTTGACTTCAGGCCCTGAGTCAATCAGCACTATAGAAAAGGAATGCTTATCCAGGCTGGGGAACCCTATGGACAGTTATTCCTTATCCCAAATGTCACTTGATCTTAAGCACTGTTGTCATGGTCGAGACCACGAACCCTTTCACTGCATAAGGAGTTTCAGCAAACACACTATCAGGAAGCGCTAGTCGTTTTGATATAATTTCATAGCAACTGCAAGTTTGATATTTGCATGTTTCTTTACAAACTGGATCTGGCTCCACTCATTTGGTTCTGGACTCTGCTCCAGTTTTCCGTGTGATTGTCCATCTGCAATTCTATCACCACCTCACGGAAGTGCCCGGAATCATAAATATTTATAGAACAGCGAGAATAGCGGGCCGCCGCTTATTGCTAACAGGCGGCACCGGGTGTCACTAATGGATAAATCTCCCCGCTAATGTGTTTTGCGCTGGGTTCTCAGCCCGATAAGAGTGGGTGAGAGCGCTGAGAGGTGTGACTGGCTCTTCTCCAGGACGGCCTGAGTTTTGGAGAGAGCTCTGGCGACAGCCTGTGTGTCTGTATGTGGGGCTGTCGCACAGATGTCGAGCGACAGATCCCGCAAGCTGTGCCCTGAATATCTGCCCACTTCTCCAGGCTCCGCTTCCAACTCCTCAGCAGAGCCGCCAGCATCGTTTATTTATTCACATTTTCCTGGAGCCTTTTTACAGTGTGAAATTTATGTAATACTTGATTTCAATCCATTTGTATTGTTATAATAGGCTTCTAACAGACGTATATGTAACGCCACGCCTCCAGCCCACTAACTCACCAGCCTATTAAGACCCGGACCGCATTCCACACTCCACCTGATTGCCTTCATCTGTTCCCTATATTCTCTTTGCAAGAGTGTTCCCTATATAAAAGAGACCTTCACACTCATTCAGTGCGAAGTCTCGTAAGCCTCACAAGCCTGTTGTTTAACTATAGTCTTGTTTAGACTTAGATCCCGCAGATTTGCGCGATAATGTAAAAAGTAAAACTCTTTAATTAAGCGCTGTTCCTTTCATACGGTCAGCGCTTCTATTATTATCCAGGAACCTCGTTTCCTTGTTGCTTTCTATTTGTAATACATTAGTACTGTTGTCAAAGTCCCAGTTATATGTATTACTAATAATATAATCCAGGAACCTCGCTTCCTTGTTGCTTTCTATTTGTAATACAATCGTACTGTTGTAAAAGTCCCAGTTATATGTATTACTAATATTATAATCCAAGAACCTCACTTCCTTGTTCTTTTGTATTTTTGTTCTGCTGTGCCTTCCTGCTGTGACGTGCAGGCATAATAAACCAGCTCCATCTTCACACCTGAATCCTGTTCCACAATTCCTGATCTCTGTGCACTTTCACTGGTGCTCAGAGTCAACCCTTACAGTATAATAGAGTTCTTATCCCTCACAAGCAGTTAACATGTACTCAGCTGGCCACTGCATGATGGGCTCCCCCTCTATAGCCATGATCCTCCTCAGAATTCTTCGGGGAATCGGGGAAATTTGCTCACCTCAGTTTCAAGATTTTTCTCCCAACTGATGTATTTTTACCTCTTTAGCTATTGTGAAGACTTAGGCCAGGAATCAGTAGGAATACTGCTATTCTTTACAGCGTGTTTGTGACACCGCTTCAGGTAAAAGCACTGAACAAATAAATTTGCATTGAATTGAATGTATGGTTGTTTTAACATGAGAAATAAGCAATTCCTTAAATCAACAGGAACTAAGGTTGTTAATGTAGCTTAATTAGTGTTTAATAATTTATAAATAGCCTGTAATATCTGCCTGCCTGAGCTGAAAATTTTCCCCTCAAACATTTGTTACTGGGTTTCTTTTTTGTTTCATGTTACTTCCTGTCAAAAGGCTTCACTCTCTCTTGAAGTTACAGATATAATAATTATAATAATAATAATAATAATATCTTAAAAGTACAGATCAAGTTGACCTCCCGAGTGAGGTGGGGAGTGTGGTGAAAAGAAAAATGATTGTAATTAATTTACATTGAAAAGTTCTGTTTTGGGAAACAGTAGATGAGTAATGGCAATTGCTGAGATCCATATTGGACAGCAGAAGTGAAACAGTTCACTGCGAAGAGCAGATAAAAGCTTGAGACTCAGTCATTGGGATCTGCGTCGTCGTGTGCGAGGAATGTGTGTTCGGGCGTTTGCCGTGTCGCTATTGGCAGCGCAGTTAAATTCCCCAGGACGCTGCTGTGACTGACAGTTAGGCCAATTTTCCCTCCATTTACTGTTCTTTCTGCCTCTTTCAAAGTCTCTCTTTTCTTCACAACCCTGAACCTGTGCTGAGGCTTGGCTGCACAAGGTTGTGTCTTAGTAAGTTTTATTCATTTTATTTTTCATTACTTGAATGAATCTGGCGAAGGTAAGCTGCATAACTGCTTTCAAATAGACCTCTGAGTATTGGGGAAGTAACTCGCAAGGCACATGCACAATATAATAGTCTCCAGCGGAATCTGTCTTCTTGATAAGTTGTATAAATGCCTGAAGGTGAAGCTTATTGTTACAGCATAGGTAATGAAAATATCTTTCAGAGCAGTGCAGGTTTGCTCGCTAATCATAAAACATGCTTGGGGTGCAAAAATCATGATGTACTGCTTATTGTTATTGTTTGAGTGTGTCTGCACATGCATTCATGTGTGTGGAGATACATGAAGACCACAACTGAAAAATGATCAGAGTCACATTTTCACGTTGTGGGGAAATGATGAATTAAAAATTCAAAATTATCTTAGAAATAAAGCACTGAAAAAATATGCAAAAAATATAAAATATATAAAATATTCAAGGTCAAGGTCAAAGTAACTTTTATAATCCCCGAGGGGCAAATTGGTTCACAGCCAGCAGTAACAACTACATCATTCAAACAACACAATGCATACAACAGTTAAGTTACATAGAATTTAAAAGACTGATTGCAGCAGGAATGAAGGACCCTTTGAATCTATTTTTCCTGCATTGTGGCAGGTTGTATCTGCGCCCTGATGGCAGCATCTTAAGTTGGCCCCACAAGGGTTGGCTCGGATCAGCCAAGATCGCCTGAGCTTTCCTCCAGGACCTGACTTTGTACAGTTCATTTAGGTCGTTCAAGGGTCTGCTAGTGATTTTACTGCAGAACTTAACAATACCTTGTAGGCGGTTATTGAGTTTGACAGAAAGTCAACAAATTTGTCATTATATATGATTATAAATATTATAATCATATATAATATATAAAATATACAAAAAATGCAAATTTGGGCTCTGATCGTTTTTCGTTTGTGGTCTTCGCATGTTTGTGTGAGTGCACATGCATGTATATGTGTGTAAACATGTTTGTGTGTGTGTGTGTGTGTGTGTGTGTGTGTGTGTGTATATGTGTTTGTGTTTATCAGGAGCACGCAAACAGGGATCCTCTATCCCAGGCTCCCCTCTCCCATCATCCCATCTCCAAGTGCGGCAACCTCATCATCATCCTGGACTACAAGATGGAGGCTCAGAGGCTGCTGGTGACGGTGGTGACCGCGCGGGACATTCCAGACAAGGAGCGCAGCGGCATGGACACTTGGCAGGTGCACGTGGTCCTCCTGCCCACCAAGAAACTGCGGCACAAGACCGCCATCCAGCGGGGGTCTGAGCCCCACTTCGGGGAGACCTTCCGCTTTTCCCGCCTGGACCCCACAGAGCTAAGCGCTCACGCCCTGCGCTTCCGCCTCTATGCCATGGGCAAGACCAGGCGTGAGCACATGATGGGGGAGAGGCTGTTCCCCCTTAGCGGCCTCAAACAGCCGGGAGAGATGGAGATCACACTAGTGCTGGAGCCTCGCAGCAATATGAAGGTGAGCTCCTTTAACATGTTTTCTCCTTAATCTGTGACATCACAGGTATGCTATGAGCTCTTGTCACCTTTTTCTCCTTAACCCTTTTGGCACGGCTGGCGACTGTTGTCGACTCCCTGGTGGAGCGTGGTTGGCGACTGTAGTCGACATTTTTAAGCTTTCGTTTTCATTCGGCTGATGGCAGCACCTCCCGGTGTGCAACTGTATTCCAATCTTAATAAACTTGACTTAACTTGACTCCAAATATCCGAAGGACCATCAGGTGTCGCCAGTGCTCCTTGTTAAGTTAAAATGAGCACAAATAGCCTAATTCTTGACCTGCTTCCAATCATTCATTTAAATTACCGTTACAGAAACTCCGAACGCTCAACATCATCAGATGAGGTCAGTTTTCATTAATAACGCATACCTGTCAACTCTCACGCATTTGGCGTGAGTTTTAGTGACATATTTACGTTCCCCTTCTGTAGTCAGCAATTATTCAATCAAAATCATTATTCAAAATTAAAAAAATTTGTATTACAAAAGGGCCATTCTTTGAGAAGTGAACCAAAATGTCACACACATGACCAGATGTCATCAAATAAAGAAATACTTTGAAAATTAATGAAAGGTATCAAATTTATTCCTTGCTATTCTCCATACTCCCAAACTATGAAAAATTCTAGATTTTTCAACTTCACAGAGTTTTTGAAGTCAAATAGAGTTATGAAAAACCTGTTTCCGTGTGAAGTCACAACGTGACCAGTTGTATTTGACCTCTGACCTTAAGTAGTTAAAGTTAATGTAACAAATAACATTTTTACTTGATAGTCTTGGATAAGTAGTACTCTTATACAAGGTCCACAATCATGAACCTCCAATGCTTTTGTAATTGGAGGAGATTTTTTCTACTATTTGTTACATTTTTGGTCACACACGTGACTGAGAATGGCCCAAAATGAAAGTGAATGCATGCAGCCTCTTCATTCATCACGTAATTCAACCTTTTACACTCCCTAAAACTTTATAAAACAAACACCACCAAATTGCATACTTTCCAAGTCGTTGTTGCTCTGCAACTTCTGACAACAGTGTGCAAATGTCGAGTATAAATGGTAGGAATGAACATTGTGTAGGTGGTTGTCAATGGAAATCTATGAGATACGGCGGAGTTTATAGACCCATTTACAGTTTGCAAACAACGATGATGTAGACAGCCTGCGCGCGCAGCTTGGCAACGGAAGTATGGCAGACCACAACAGCTTGTCAAGCTATGCGAGGGCATTAGCCATCAAAGATCGCGAATGCTACCTAAACAAATCGACTTTGACAAATGGCAACCAACTTCCAGATCCGTATGGTATCAGTGAGTGGGTAGATGGTGTTAGTTAGTGGCCCAATATTCCATGGCCTGACATATAATATATATACCTATTTGATCGAGAAACCAAGCGTGTACACTAGGGAGAAACTACAAGCATACAAGTCACTGGATGCGTAGGACTACGTTATCTGCAGACATAAGCAGAATGTTAAATACCACAACATGGAGTTTTGTGTCTCGAAATCAGAGGTCCTTCCGAGTCAAAGACAAGGGCATGAAACCACCGTGTATGACGCGTGGGTTGTAATCAAAAAACCAGAAAACTACGTCCTGACAGCTAATTGTACCTGCATGGCAGGGTAAGTATTATTTTGTATTGTTGGCTTGCTAGCTAGCGAGTTTGACTACGTAGTTGTCATGCAAACATGAAATCTGCTTCGGTTAACCATTATTCTCACATATTTCATTCAATGTCTGTAACCGTGAGACAAGCTAATGCTGATTATCAAACTTTAACTGCATTAAATTAGTGGTCTACATCTTACAAATAATTGTTCATATAAACGAGCATTTCCGTGAAATCAGTGAGTAAATAGATAACATACCTGATATAAAATGGTCACTGCAAACATGAGCATTTTTGATCGTGTCCTCAGTCCAGTCAACGCGTTTGATAGCTTGCAACCACAGACGCTGCCAATTGCTCTGATACGAATGTGATCCTCTCGGAATCCTGCAAAACTTGAGTTCACCAATGGAATATCTATTCTGACAGCCGTACACGCAACAACCAGACATTTCGGTGCTGGTAAAATATGTAATTCAATGTTTGCAGATTTATAATTCGTCTGACTGACTTGGGGAGACCGCTACTTTTTTGCCAAGATGCGCACGCATCTTTTTGATGACGTCTGCTGTAAATGGGTCTATACCCCCAGCTGAAAATGCGTAACGTCACGCGCAATGGATAATGGGTATTGCTAAGCTAACTCCGATGTGCTCCATTGAAGTCCTTGTGCATGGAGGTTTGATTTTGTTTCACCACTAGCTGTTCAGGTAGGCAGTGACTTCTCCTTTCTTTATCGCTAGATTTTGTCAACCTGTTTCCGCGTACTATGCCTGATTGTCAATCAATCAATTTGACCTTTTTTTTCTGGTCAAGTAAGCCTGTAATGATTAAGAGGTGATAGTGACAAAAAGATTAATTTACCTTTATGCTTTGATTCGAGACTGCAAGGAAGTAAATCTTAATAATTTATCTGGAAAAAATCTCAACTCTCTTGGTAATTCCATATATTGTTTTGATCTTTTGTTTATCGGATTATGAAAGAAGACTGAAAATAAACTCCCTATTTTTTAAAAATGGCATTAAAAAGTGCATGTTTAAGGGGGAAAATATTATCGTAAACATATTGACCACACATTGAACGCCGCATAAGAAAGGTTTTAATATTTGTTAATGGCATTGCGGTAGCGTCCTCTAAGCAAATATGAACAAACTTGCTGTCTCGTGAGCATTTTAAGTTAGATGCTCTGAACAATAATGTCGTGGATGGAACTGGCACGCCATTCTGCCGTTTAGTCTTGTAAATTAGTTAATCAATCCTCAGATTGCTAATCAAGCAAAGTAATAAACTTATCGTTTATTTAACGGTGAAGATTCTGCCTACCCTAACTGACCTCCGATGGCACGTCACTGACCACTAGTAATATGAAAACCAATTATGACTCCGGACTTCTCACGCTTTTCTTTACTCAGGAGTTGGAAGAAATGGAATTGCATAAAAACGTTTCAAATGATCCTATTTCATTTAAACTATTTAAACGATCATGAAACACATGCATTGCTTCCTACCCCGGAGTCTCTTACATACGCGTTGATTGAATAATTGCTGATGTTTCAAGCCCGCAGTGAGCAAATATTCAGCGCTGTAAATGATGTAAAAAAAATAATAAACAGCGCCAAAATGGTTAATCCGTGACATCACAGATAGGCTGCAAGCTCCCTTTGCCCATTTTCCCCCATAATCTGTGACATCACGCATATGCTGTGAGCCCCCTTAACCTTTTTTCCTCCTTTATCTGTGACCTCACACATATGCTCTGTGCTCCCTTAACCTTTTTCCCCCCTGTAATCTGTGACGGTAAAGATATGCTGTGAGCTCCCTTAACCCCCCCCCTTTATCTGTGACAACACAGATAGGCTGTGAGCTCCCTTAATCTTTTTTTCCCACCTTAATCTGCGACATCACATGTATGTTGTAGAAAGTTCACGGCTGGGCCTTCCTGTTGCGATGTCACGATCAGTACCGGCTACTGACAGCAATGCAGCCCCGGAACATTGACCTAAAATTTTCCCTTTGCCCCTTGTGATGTGAGACATCACAAATACAGCAAGGTCTGTGTGTACGCTTCCGTTAAATTAAAATGGATATCAAAACCCTTATATTATTAAATCCATCCGAATGCAGTGGGGAGAATCTTGCACGAATTCTAGCCCTTTAAAATTGAGTCAGTAACCAAATACTAATGCACCTGAACAGTCCAATCGAGATGCCCCAATCAATGCTGGTAATCACGAGAAACAGAACTCTAGAATATTAATGTGGTAGAAACAGAAATTCTACTCATGTTCTAATTCCTGAAATGGTGCATTTAAGGTGTGCATTTACACATGTCCACAGAGTCTTTGAGGGCTTAGGGTGTCCCACATGTCATTTTCTGCTTATAAAGTGTGTTGCTAGCGCCGCCTCACAACTCTCAATTTGGATTTGGCAAAGACTACATGAATGTGCTTTTAGCTGCATCCTACAACCCATAATTTATATTGGAGTGAACGCCAAGTGTTCAAATTATTCCACGCTATGTGGGTGTCTGAAATGCTGCTTTTAAATCCATACGCCTTCGAGAACCAGTGCACTATAGGTTCACACTTTTCCAAAGTGTTTCAGTTGAAAGTGTGGTGCAAAGGATGTAGTTTTGCTCTTGGGACCAGAGACTGATGATCTGACCCTGTGTCTCTCTGGCTCCAGAGTGCAGACTCTCAGCTCAGCCTATCAGTGGTTTCTCAGAGTGACAGCACCTCCCCGGCTCAGGCCCTGTCTCATGGCGGGACACCTGAGCTGCTCGTGGGCCTGTCCTACAGCGCCACCACAGGCCGCCTGTCTGTGGAGCTCATCAAGGGAAGCCACTTCCGCAACCTGGCTGTCAACAGACCACCTGGTGAGCTCACACGCTCTGCATTTGCATACAAACTCACACGCACGAACAGGCGCGTGCATTTACAGGGTGGGGAAGCAAAATTTGCAAAATAAATCACCATCCATAGATTGTATATTATTCTCAAATGGCATGTTTATTGAAAAAAAGAGATTAGACTCAGATTACAGCTTATAGTCTTTGCTTTTTCAAATAACAGGTGCACACAATTCAGGGGAGTGGTTGTGGGATTGTTTGTACTTTAAATGTCAGTGCAAGTTTTGCTTCCCCACCCTGTATATGGTAAACACATGCATGCGCACACAGCAAGCACGCAGAGGCATACGTGCATGCAGTCAAGCAGACCCGCTCAGACAACCAAGAGGACGTATAAATTACGCAAGTGTATATGTGCCGTCGCACAAGCACACACCCAAACACGCATATGCGTACACAATTTGTACAGTTCAAAGACATATGTGAATGCTACCACACACAAACACTCACACTCGTGCAAGTGCTACTGAAACCATGTCTTAGGGATTTTTGAATAAACTCTGCAGTCGAATCGGTATATATTATTTTTCCTGTAATGCGCATAATTTTAAATTCTAATTTCAGTGTTGTGCGCGTCTTTTTTCACTTAATTCAAAAAAGAGTCTGGGCTTTACATCCATGTGACTCGCATCTCTTTTGAATGTGGGAGTAGATGATGTCATTGCGTCCACCTTACCATTGACTTAAAGTATAATAAGGGTTCCAGCAGACTCGATGAACTTCAGTAGCCCATTCATAAAAGTCCTGTATAAAAACCTTAGTCTTATTCTTCAAGTTTCAATGTGAATTCCACTATGAGTGTTACAGTAATAAACTTATGTGTGGCATTTGAGAGAACTTAACTTTTAGGCTTACGATCAGCTTGTTTGTGTTGGGCTTGTTTGACTATAACAGTTAAGACCAGTGATGACAGCATGGAAGAAACTGTAACAATCATAGTGTGTATGAGCTCTGACTTTTGATAGCACAAAAACATGAAGCTGGATACACCCAGCTAGCTTTAGCTTTCCCATGAGAACAGTTGCAGGGTTAAGCAGAGGACTGCTTTGCATCACAATTACTAATCCAGGGGTACAGCCATTATAAATCTTGTGTAGGTATACATTTCATATGAGTTTAGATCAAGCCAGTTTGCATATCAATAATTTAATACCAATGAAGTTCATTTTGTGTTTATCCTTTGGATTCAGTACAAGTTCTTTATAAATATATTCACAAGTTCTCATGTCTGTGAACTCATCTCTGACCAAAACAGGACTCAGTTACATGCCTTTCAGGTGCTGTGTCCAGTTTCTGTGCAAATAATGAAATATGCAGTAGCTGTCTGTGAAAATTTAATTAACATTCAGCAACACTGCCATTGTAATCTTTCTCTACCACTGCAAGTCTACCAGTTCAAAAATCTCTCTATTCTCATTTTTTGCAAGTTTCCTGCAGACTTCCATGGTTCTGAAAATACAGAATGCAGTATTTTACTTTAGCTCATTCCTCATTTTTGCGGACCGAATGGTTTCCAGAGCTGGATGTCACTATACAGTACACAACATGGCTTCTTGGTTTATGTTGTTGCTGGGTAAAGAACTGAAATTGAGTGAACAGGTTCTATGGGTTTTTTCCCCATCCATTTCCATTTTGCAAGTTTTAAGCTGATGTGTGAAGTACTCTCTCATTCAGTAAAGCCAAAGAGAACCTGAAATTGATTCACAGAGAAAACTGGTCTCGGTATTCTCATGCATGGGTCACAATTATGGAAATGCACTTAGAAAAGTAATTGTCCTGCAATGAGTTCCTCCCTTTTGAAATTGCAATATCGCTATTTGAATAATGAGAGATCAGTCATCTGTTATGCACCCATTACCTTCGGAGTGCTCACATGTCATGTTGACCTGACAGAGTCAGGAGGTTCAGTCTGATCTCTGGTAGAATAACATCATTCATCCTGTCGGCCTTTTTCAAATTCCTGCTGTAATTACATAGCCAAGGAATGATCGTCCCACACACAGACCCAAGAGGGCTATGCTTACATCTGCGAAGGCCAGTCAGTTTCAGAGGATGTAAACACAGGTCTTGTCATTTAGTAGATGTTTTTTTTTTAATCTGAAAAAGCTTTTTAACCTACTGACGATTACTGTGGCCATACCATCATTTACCCTGCTAAGGGTGTAGATTTGAGTGGGGATGGTCAGGATATGTCCCGACCAACTTTCAGGATTCAGGTATAGCTAGAATTTCCCGACCAACTCTGGATCAGTGTGAAAAATGAAAGGAACGCGGAATCGTAAATCCACCATGATCTAATGTAATGTCATGCTCGGTTTGTGGCTTTGTCCAATTCGCAGATAGTCAATGGTCCAATTTGAAGTGCATATCTCTGCTATAGTTGCGTTACTAACCCTGTTTTAAGAAAACAATACCGCATCTAAAGATGCTTAATGGACTGGATGGCGAACTGGTGAGGTAATGTATATCCACCCTCTTGGTTTCAGTGCCCACTCGACTAGAACTGAGCAGGTTTTTGGAGTGCGCTGAGATGATTTGTAGCGGTTAGTGAAGGTTGTAGAAAGTGAAGGAAATTCGAACATTAGTTGGTATTCACGTTCTTGATGACCTGTGGCTGAAACACCGAAGGCTTAACTGCACCCGAGCCCGCGTGTTATTGGGATCCGTTTACAATTAAACTCATGGCCGTGGCAATATGATCACTGTGGTAGACTAAAGGGAGAGTGAAACTGCTATATTTGTTTGTATTCCAATTCAGCAGGGCTGCCAGCTCTCACGCATTTGGTGTGAGAAATGCGTGAGATTCAGTGGCATATTCACATTCTCGTGCTGTAGTCAGCAATTATTCAATCAACGCAATGCATGTGTTTCATGATCGTTCAAATTGTTTCAATGAAATAAGACCAATTGAAACGTTTTTATGTAATTCCATTGCTTCCAACCCCCGAGTAAAGAAAAGCATGAGAAGTCAGGAGTCATAATTGATTTCCATGTTACTAGTGGTGAAATCCACCTTACGCTACGTGTGAAACTGCTAAACCTCCATGCACAAGGACTTCAATTCCACCTGAGAATCTCTTTCAAACATGCTGATTGAATAATTGCTGACTACAGCCCGGGAACATGAATATGCCACTGAATCTCACCCATTTCTCACGCCAAATGTGTGAGAGTTGGTAGCCCTGATTCAGTCAATATAATTATTTAACCTACAGCAGTAAAATGTTGTGCAGGTTTTTTTAGTTAAATAAATGGCAGCAAAGACAAATAAAACTCAGTCGTGGGAAGTAATGTTCTTAAGATTACAATCCATCCATCGAAGTTTAATAATCATTGAAATATTTAGGGGTCAACTTTAGATAATTGAATTTATTTATTTAAATTGATGGAAGATAGGCTGCATATTTTCCGTCCATATTATGGAAGATATTTTTCCACTTGCTTTCTTTTTGTGGAGATTTATGGGAAATCTGATGACCAATCAAATTGACTTCCCTGAAAATGCAGTCATCAAAGAACAGATACAAGTTGGGAGAAAAAAGAAAGAAGAAAGGAAGATGAGGCAAAGCTGATACTGCCAAAAGTAAATTCCTGTTTTTGTTTCCTTGTGCAATGTGCTGCAGTAGAACACTTGAGGAAATTCAGACGGCATTACTCTACCTTGCCACAATGCTATCTGGCTTACTAACTACTTAATATAGCGTTACTCCTGTGCTATGGCATGGGACATGGTTTCGTTTCCAGCTAGATCATTTTGCCTGCGCAAGACAGTAGCCAAAGGGATGTGAGTACCTTGAAGGCACCCGGTTTTGTCTGAAATTCAAATGGACACTGAATTAGAGATTTTAGACCTAGGCTACAAGAATGCGTTTAATAATTAAAATTTTGAGTTTTTTGCATGAAGCAATGAAATTGGAATGGCCTGAAAATGCCATATAATGGTTTTTCTTCCTCAAAGAAAAAAAAAATCCCAGAGTTAAAACTTATTTAACTTATGTGTAACATTGTGGGATGTTTGGGCTTCATAGAAACTGAGCTAGGCATTTACAAGTTTGATCTGTACAGCCGTTAATTGTGTGCCTGGCATCAGAATGTAACTAACATTTGATCACTAGCTAGCTAGTTAGCTTGCGAGCTATAGCTAGCCAATAAATTACCGTATAATGATTGTAACGTTCGCTAATAATACAACATGTCATAATGTAATCAACTATCTTATAAATTGGGAAGTGTATTTCAATTGTTCAGTATTGTTAAGCTTCATAATAAATGTTCATAACTTAAATAACAGTTGTTAACTGGTATTCAAAAATCAAATCAAATGTATTTGGATACAAAATGGAAAAACAAGTTAAGAGACATGGCATCTATTTATTAAAATTATGGAGGCACCTCACTTAGCATCATAAAAAAAAAAACACTTATTACGATAATCTTTGTATAAGGAAAAGGCAGTATTTGCACATTTTCACAATTGCAAAAAAATTTCCAGCTCACATGCATAGTGTGCTCGCATTACATATGTGTCCCTACCAACTCTCACATTAAACAAAAGCCCTGCTCTTGACATGCTGTACAAACTATGCATGTGTGGGCTTGAGCATTAGTTGGATAAGTGATAAACCTGCAGTTGGCAGTATTTTTGGTGGGGCAGTTGCAGATGGTCTTCTCCCTGGTCAAATTAACCAGAATACCCAGTGCAGATGATGGTGACAGTGTGCTGTTTGAGACACTATATCGAATGAGATGTTAAACTCGAGTTCTTACTTTGGTTGTTAATATAATCAATGATGCTCTATTCAGAGGGGGGGGGCGGGGGGGCACTCCCCTGGTGTCCTCGCACAACTCCTTATGTGGTTCTTTTAACCTGCCACCGTATCATCCCCTGATTTAATAGGCTAAAAACTGTTCTCTCCCTCTTCACATTAATTTATGTGTGGCTTGCCTTCAGGTGTAAAATGGCTGCCGTGCGACATACAGACATATGCTGGACATTGATGGTGGTTGAAGCAACTGTCCCCTTCATTAATGTAAAGCACTATGTGTCACCACTGGTTTGTGATAAAAGTGCTATAGAAAGGCAATGTGGTATCTCTCTTAATTAAACTAAGTGGGAGCTAATTTGTCCCAGCAATGTTATGGGAAAGGGCCACGCTCAAGGCTCAACAGACACATTGATGTTATTGTAACTACACTGGGGCCACCAGCCTTCCTGGAGTCAGGTGAGCACCATACCTGCTAGGATACAGACTACTTTTCGGCTGTAATTCCCTGCTGTAGGCTTTAGGTTTATTGACCGTTCTGGTGACATATTTTAGGCCCTTAATATTTTTTTTACTGTTTAACTGTGGGTCATGCTGCGTGTACGTTAGCCTTGCCTGTTTAGGAACATTGCAGTGGTCTGTTAATGTGACTGACTGTACCATGCTGATGAGGACTGGATGTTTGTTCATTTCGATACGCAGATTTATTGGAGCACTGGTCACAAGACAGATTACCTTATTATTGGACTGATAAAATATCATTCAGCTCAGTTTCCTGCTGTCCCCCACAGATACCTATGGCAAAATGACATTGCTGAATTCAATGGGCCAGGAGATTTCGCGCTGCAAGACCTCTCTCCGGCGGGGCCAGCCCAACCCGGTCTACAAGGAGACCTTCGTCTTCCAGGTGGCTCTCTTCCAGTTGTGCGACGTCACCCTCATGATCTCCATCTACAGCCGGCGTAACATGAAGCGTAAGGAGATGGTGGGCTGGGTGTCACTGGGGCAGAACAGCAGCGGAGAGGAGGAGCAGCTCCACTGGCAGGACATGAAGGAGTCCCACGGCCAGCAGGTGTGCCGCTGGCACGTCCTGCTCGAGTCCTAAGAACATCCTCCGATTCCCTCCCCTCCCCTTATCTGCTCATCTGTCCTACTGTGCACGATGTCCTCTGCAGCCCAGAGGAGCCACACTGCTCCTCTCTCTGTTTCTCAATGATAAACACCCTCCTTGATCTAAGTTTACCTGTAATTACTTCTATTGACTCAGTGTGGACATGTTACAGTTTATGTGTGGAAGATGCTTTTACTGAAGTGAAGTATTGTAAGTGCGTGTTGAAGGGCATTGGAACAACTGTTGCGTGAACCTGATGAGGTTAACTTCTCACAAAATATGAGAATTTTGATTTGTTGAACTTTGACGCTGTTTGAATTGTGCACAATGAGTGCCATTTGAACACTGGAAAGCCTTGAGCACAAGAGTGAAAATTCTCCTGCAAGATGAAATATTAACGTGACTCTGTAGCTGCAGCACTTAATGTCGACTCTGAATTCTTCCAGCCTCATAATCATTCAAGTCAGCACTGATTGGGAGTCTCCAAAAAAAAAAAAAAATAATTTATCTGCTGGAATTTCATTTACTAATTGCACTTGTATGCATTTCTTTTAGTGAGAACTAATGGACTGTGACATTTAAAAATGAAGATAAATCTCAGGAATGACATTTAATGAAATGGTATATTCCCCTGTGTCGATTTTGCTGAAAGCTTGCTTTTACTGCACTGGGAACAAGTCCAACCCCCCCCATCCCACCCCACCACTACCAGCTAATATCACCCTCTGTCCTTATCCAGTGCGGTTCATGATGCCTGCTGCCCTGCATCTCTAAAATTATTTTGTTAGGATAGACCCCTTGAGTTGCACTGTCTACTTTGTGATGGATCCTAATATGAAGTATCTCACAACCACTTTAGAACAGAAGCATGTTACAAAAAAAAAAAGAATAATTGGCAAATTCGGTAATAATCAACATGGCAACATACAGGCAAATAACAGGCAAACAAGAAACAAAACAAAGACAAACACATACAATAGATAATGAGAACATTGCAACTACAAGGAGGTCAAAGTGGCAAAAAGTAGAAAAACAATGCGAGTGCATAAAGGGTGAGTGCGCAACTCAGACCATCAGGTGTAAACTGTGACAGGCTCAGTGGAAACCGGTGCGGTCCAGACCATCTCACACTGTTATACATTGACTGAATTTAACAGTTAAATGAATGCATTGTTTCCTTGTTATTTTAATTGTAAGTAGAGTCCTGCGCGCATTTAACTGTGGTTTGCAGTTGACATACACGGAACCTCTGTTATAAACTGATTGTAAAATTACAGTTGAAACAACTGGCGAAAAAGGTGCCAGTTTATAACAGTGCAAAATAAGTTTTAATGTTGGGATGTCAACAAGCATGCATGTTAAAGTTACCCACCCCCCCACTCTTAGAGCAGGCCTCCCGTTGAATAGTGCCACTGGATGCAAATAAAACTCTTCCCGCAGTTGGATACGGCTCCATCGGCCCTCGGAGGATGGCATGACTCACTCAGCTCACCCACGGTGTGTGAAGGGCGTTTGGCAGCCTCCTCTAAGAGCCTCTCATGAGAGGATTCTTTCAGCTCCCATCTGCCGCACACTCAAGAGAAAACTAGTAATGTGCGTAAAGCGTTAAAATCTGTATTCAGCTGCGGTGCAAGGCTCCTCTGTGACTGTTTCAGGGTGATGCTAATCTATATTGCAATACACGCATTGCTGGACTGGCTGCCTGAGTCCCCACCTTGATGGCGGTGTTGTCTTATGATGCCTGTGAGCTCTTAGCCTTCAAGGCACATTTATCTGGAGATAGCTTGGTTCAGGGGATCAGCTCAGTTTAATAGATGCAATGTTTATTTATTGTCACTTAAGTCAAGCAGTGGGACATACAGTCTTGTGTCCAGACTCCAACTGGAGTGGAGAAACTGATTTACCATCTGTTTATATTGTGCATTGTGTATCAACAATCAAAGTTTTCTTGACAAGCTTCATGTTGAACGCATTTAATCAATGTGAATTCAAGAAAAACATTGTCAGAAATGTTTTTTTATGCATGACACGATCACTGTTCACTGAATTAGAGTTTGGACTGGCTTTGTGCAGGTCAGATAGGTAGGCCTGTTGATCTTTTGAATGTATACCAGATCTTATCGTTGTACGAAACTGGAAGCACCAATTGTGTATACTTACGAGTCAGGGAGAACATCGTCTCCTCTCAGCGCTGTCTTGAATAACACTGAGCAGTGCTGAAGAAGGCGTGTTTGAAAGAAGGGTTTTTTTAATGTGGTAAATCTTAATGTGGTAAAGAATGAAATTCTTTTTCTTTAATTTGGTGAGTTTTGTTTTATCAAGGGATTTTGTCAAACACCGATGGAATTTCAGCATTAGAGGAACTAATAAAAAATAATTCACCTTCTCAAGACACCATCCTTACTGATTTGTTGCACAGAAAAGCCTTTCTAATGCAATTAAATATTATAAAAAATATGCATGCCAAATATTACTGTATATATAGTATTCCTGGATATTTTGACCTCCACTACCATTTAAAAACTATATTTTCTATTGCATGGCAATCTTACAGCTTCCTAAACTGTGTACGTGTGTAAGTGCCTGCGGTATGTGTAAGAAACAGTTTGTGTGCAATTGTAAGCATAGTTGTTGCAAGAAAATGTGAGGAGCATGTATTGTAAATGATTTTCTCTCGTCCTGTCAGATGCTGAGTGCATGGGCCAGTAAAATTACAATATCTATTAAACAGTGCCTGTACTATGCATGTCAAAGGATGCTGCAAAACAAGTTTTGTACTCATTTTTGTCTTATTAAATTGTCATTCTTGTTTTATTATTGCTGTTGCCTTGGTTTCTTGCTACGTTGTTTGTGTCTCTAGCCAAATTAGGTAGCTCTGTAACCACTGAGCAATCACTCTGAATTTGAAAGAGCCTGTCAAAAAAAAAAAAAAAAAACACTATCTCTGTGCTCCCATGAAATATTCAATCATGTTTTGCAAAAAAAAAACAAAAACCCACGCTATAAATTACAAATAGCACTGACAGGACAGCAGGCTCTTTTGATTCTACAGAACATGTCACTTCCCATGTATCATGTAAAATGTCTGTGCTTTGTCAAGCCACGATGTAGATGAATTGCTGAATTTCCCAAAGTACAGCAAACGAACAAAAAAATTGGCGTGCGCAAATGTTTCGTTAAAATCAAACATCATAATCTCCAATACGTGCCAAATACAGCGAGTGAAAAAAAAAAATGACGAAACCTTGTACCAAACAGAGGATGCTGAAATAATGGAGCGTCATCATCGCCTAGCGACTCTCCTAGCAACAAGAAACATCTGCTTCTATGAGGACCAATAAGGTTGCGGGAAGAAGTGTGCTGTTGCTTGTAGCACAAAAAGGGATATTTTAAGACATCGGAGTGTTGCGTGTTCCGATGAGCTGATTAAAGAAGCGATACAACGGCAGGGTGTAGCAGACGAACTTCAGTGATTAGACAGCGTGGACAACTGATAAGGAACCAAGGGGATTAATGCCACAGGAAAGAACGTTTACCCGCTGTCCGTCGACACCAGTGCCGAGCTGAGTCATTAAAAAGCTTCATGCATCTGGTCAATCTACTACTTCGAGTCTCGAAGTGATTTTTTTTTTTCTGGTCATTATAAAAAGGTATTTCTTCTCGTCTTTATATGATACAGCTGTAGGTTACTGCATTTATGCTCATCTCACAAAAATCGAAATGCTAACCGATAAAGTTTGTACTGCATAGCGTCATGATAACGTAAAGTGAGTGTTTTATTTAAAGCTGTAACTTGCATAACTTGACCTCGATAAACGATTATATATAACTTTTGGTTTTATTTTAGATCTGAACATTGTCTGGCGAGCATGCATTACTATAAAACTACATTGTTAAAATTTTGAGTGCATAATACGGTTCTCCCGGGCTTCATCATAGCCTATACTGATATGCAGGCAACGCTTTAACTTTCTCAATGAAGCAAGTCATTGTAACGAGGGTAATATGGAAGGACAGATGAAAGCATTCCGCATTGCTATTTAAATTGTCTGTAACAGCAGCCATTACTGAGGAGGCGGAACAATAAACTCCAAGGTCCAGCTCAGTCAATTAGGCGGCTCCTTTATGATTTCCCTCAGGGTCATACAGTGTAATAATATAAACAGACATCCAACGCTCTCTGGAAAGATAATATAAACAACCGATTGAGACAATAATTGATTCGAGAAAAGGTGTTAAGACCACGGGTATTCAGAGACCTTTTTCGCTTAGCTGAAAAAGGACTCACCAATGTTGAAAAATTATTTATTTTGTGCAGACTATATTTTACCCAATTGAATGAATGCAAATAAACAATAATGAGACAACAACAGTAAAAAAAAAAAATTTCACATCAAAACAATGGGATGCACTCGGTGCCTGGACGACTCCCCCACACTTGCCAAGTCAAGCGATGTTGGCCTAATGGTTGGGACGGCAGGACTACTCAAACTGTATCGGTTAGAGCACAGAAAATAATGCAGCGTGCACTCACTTTCCAATTTGTTCAGACTCATGATTACTCAACATGTTTGACTGGTTCTGTTATCAGGGCTTTCCCAACAGTAGGTCTGGTGTGTTGATAAGAGGTAAAAGACAAATACGTGTTCATCATTGCTGAATGAAAACAGATGCATTACATCAGATCGCCCATGAGCTCAGTAACACCTGCATTTAGCCATTAGGTAAAGGTTTCCCATTTTATGCATAATGTGCTTGTACACATTCCACTCGATCGCACTGCCAGTGTAATGTGTTGAGCATCTGCCCTCCTTATCTCCGGTAGGAACCTATGACGACAATGTGTGAAGCACAGAGGCTGGTTCAGAGGAATACAGACAGAGTGCTCATTTGTGGCTGATATCTATCCATACCAGGTACAGTGTATACAGTCATTTTTACTTTACTGGTAACTTTTGCACGGTAGGTCCCTAGTCGGAATAAGCTGGAAATCTGGTGTCTATCAAATGACGCATTCATAGATAACATTTCCACTGTATGCCAAACAGCTGATTCCCCCCCAAGAGAGACCAAACCCGATCAACAACGTCGAAAGTTGCCTATTTCAAGAGGAAATATGCGGAAGAGGAGAATGTACAGAGGGACATCCGTGGCTATTTTCAGAGAGTAAGGGCTGCCTACACTAAGAGCCATGTGTGTTGATCAGAAATGACTGTTGATGAGCTGTGCTGCTTGCTGCATAGTAATGCTAGTAATATCTCACTGCTTTTTTTACATCTCCCACAGCACCTGATACTGCCTGAAGACCGCAGCTGCATCCTCAAGCTCTCCATGGAGAAGCTGAGGTTCCTGGAGGACCCGGAAACCTACTTGAGGCGTTCTGTGCTCATAAACAACCTGCTGCGAAAGATCCACCACGAGGAAGAAATGATGGGGGAGGTCCGGGGAACTGGTGACAAGAGTCCCAGCCAGCACTTTCTCTGCTCAGACAGGAAGAGGCTGAAGCTAATGGTCGCAGACTGCTGCTCCCAGACGTTTGGGTATGAAGAGATTCGGCGCTATCACGTCCTGCCCTACGGCTCGACTGGGTACCTGTATGGACTGGGCAGCTACCCCAGTGCAGTGACTGATCACAGCGCTAAAGTCCTGCTCTATAAACTGGATGATAACGGGTGAGCGGGTTTCTCACCACCTACACATTGGAAAGGAACGGATACTCTCCCACACACCTTTCGCACATGAAAACAACATTTGGTCACAGCCTGAGATTCCGGCATACAGCGTGGGCAGCTTCATTGAGTGCCTGTGCTGGCAGACTCTTTGCAATCCGAAATGGTTGTTCTTGTTTGTCATAAATGACATTTGTGCTACAAATGTACAGTGACAGTCCAAATCAATTGTTCTGAAAGGATGCATTGATGTCAAAGATTCACTGCCAAGGAATTTTAGAATAATGAAAATGCTATCACTAGACGGTTTTGTGGCTAGATCTGGTAGCATTTTCACAGATTTTTCTTTCAGAGCAGTTCAAATTACTCTGTTTCATTAATGTACCTGCGTGAGAACAATGGAAACATCTAAATAGTAATAGCTATAAATCAATATAGTGATGGTTATGAGTGAAGTGTTGTAGTGTGTAATCACATACATTCTGAGTTTTCCAATGTGAAAAGCCATAATAGTGTTATAAAATAAGTAATGTTACAAAGAGAATTTCATATTTATAATGCTTTAGAACTATAAGAGAGTTAAGATATTTCAGATGATAAAAATATTCATGGAACAGTTTATAAATATGTTCATTATTGCAGTCCTGGAAGCATCCTAATCATGGCTAAGTTTCTTCTTTTCTAACAGAAGCATAGAATGTGTAGATTATGGACCTGAGGATATATCATGGCAGTTAAAAGCTACCTTATAGGCCAGCAAAAGCTCAGTGAAAGATTATATCTTAACGTTCACGGTGTAAAACTGAAGCAAAATTATTTTGGACATGGCACAGTGGCGCAGGCAGATGCAAGCTTTCTCTTACTAAAGCATTGTGCTGCCCTCTACTGGTCACAGTTTTGCGGGTGTGCCTGTACAGACATTGCAGATTTGCACTACAGGAATAGCTGGTGAAACTATTCTTTGTTTTCTGCTGTAAAAATGACACTGCATCCTTTTTGAGGTCATATATGTCTGATTGTTATTCTGTATTATTGATGTTACTGTCTATCATATCCCTAAATGTTTCTGTCCTCTGGAATTATGCACTATTTTGCTTTGTACAGCTGTGCTATCTGCATATTGAAAAGTCATTTGCAAGATGACTATGCATGGGCAATTGGTGAGGGCAGTCTCTTAAATATTGCTGTCTTAGCAATGAGACAGCCCTCAAAGCCTGGTCCCTACAATGACAATTCTAGTTGAGAAAATCAATGTGCATATGTTTTTAACCAATACCAGATACAGAATGAATTTGCTAATCTCTACCACAGTCAAACCAAAGACTTATAAAACGGTATTTGTACGCTCTTTGCACATTGAAATAGATCATACAACTGGGATCTGCATCTTTCTAGGTAATATAAAATACAGGTACAGGGCAATGGAAACACAGCCAAAAAAAAAAAATAGTTTCGTGAAACTTGTGTTGTACTGTTATTGCTTCAGAAATAGAAACTGATTCATATACCCATTGATTCACTTCTGATTTGATTTTTAGAGCTGCACTTCTGTGGTTTTTGGCAACTATCCTACCAACAGTTGTTCTGTTCCTGTCTGATAGCTTTCACTTGTGTCCACAGCTCTTTTGTGCTGTTTGGAATATGCTCTCATAATTTTGACACAGTTCCCTTTGCCACCTTAAATAATTTTGCCATTTGTGTGACCGATGGACCAGGATTTTGGGCATCAACCGTTTTCTGCCTTTGGAATACTGTTAGTACCCTCATCTTTCAAAGTGCTTTTGGTTAGACCTCTTTTAACTGAACATGTGCCACTAATTAGCCTTCAAATTAATAGGAATCACCTGAGCATATGATTTGTTATTTTGTTTAAGAGAATTTAAAGTTAAAGCCATTTTTCAGGGATTCTTCCAATATTTTGTCCACCCTCAGTAGATGAAGCTGTCTGCAGTAAAAGGCCTCTGGTAACCACTCTTTGCACTTCTGAGGAAAGGCTGCTATGATGTTACTGCAATTGACTTGCCATTTCCACACTCTTTTGAAACCCAGGACAGTCTCATACGTCTCTCTAGTTCAAGTCTTAGAAAAAAAAAAAGAACTTTTTCACTGCATTTATACTTGCTCCATGCTGTCATTTCTAACAAGTTTATGATCCTGCCAAAAGCAGCTTTAATATAAATTTCCAGATTTCTTTTAAAAATTTAGAGATGCTTACAATAATGTATGATTGTTTAGAATAACAAGCTGACGAATTTATGCGTGGTTTATTCATGTGGATTTAAAATTAAACAATAATGCCATTTTTAAATCCTTGTGCTGAAAAGAATGTTTTGTTAATTCTATACGAAGTGTCATTGCTATTTGATATATGTTGGTGTCATTGAAATACATTTTTTGAAAAGTGAAATGAACAGTTCAATGTAAACTGTTAATTTGATGAATATGGTTGGTGATATTTTTCTTAACTAAAAGGTAAATGTGAAATATTTTACTCCATAAAATTATTTTTTGAAAACAATGACAGCTCAATATTTGTTCAATATATTCTTGAAAAAAATTGTTATTTTGGCAAATATACTGGAAAAGTAGCATTGACGATCTGCCTTATTTTCAAGGAAGTTTACTATCAAATAAAACTTTGAAACAAGAAAACTGTACTTTTAATTTTTTTCAAAGGAGCAGATACTGCTCTGTATTAAAATTCTGATTTAACCTGTCACACTGGCCAGGGGATACCACTAAATGTTCAAGTAATGTTTATTACGGTTTATTCTGGGAAATATCGTTTTCTTGATTACACAGTATGGTAATACTTGTTATTCTTTATTTTACCTGAGGGGAGAGCCATTGCTCAGTTTGCAATTTTCCACCACGTTCAGTAAGCACTCCCAACAGCGACTGCTGAGACTAATTGCGTTTGTTGGAACACTCTGTGTTTATCTATTCAATCTGGAGCATCTTGAGTATGCCCACATAGTATCATTCACGGTCATCATCGAAAGCCCTCTGAATACCAGAGGAATCTAACTACAGTAAAGGCATGGTCTGAGTTCGGGAGGTTCACTGCTCCAGTGCTACAGTAACGGCATGATCTGAGTTCGGGAGGTTTGCGCCAAGACCATAAAGACGGCCATAATGTAGCACTGGAGCAGTGACCGTACTTTTGAGATGAAAAAAATAATAATAATAATCTCAAAGTATCTCCAAGATAATTAAGAACAAATAGTCAATTTCAACCGCTAACCTTTGCGAGGTTCATTTAGCTGTGAGTGGTAATATTTTGGTCTCACCGGAATCAAAAGGACTTTGTCAGCTCTTCAAGATCTGTGGTATCTGTGATAGTCTTCTTGTGCTCGTATATGCACTTCTCGGTGGTTGATGCTTCACTTCATCATTTGTCCCTTTCAAATGAATGGTAACCTCTTAAACCCGATCCATTATGCGGGTTTGTCAAATGCAGCTGCTTTCTTCGGGCCGATTTTAAATTGCAGTGGTGATCCCAAGATTTCCAAAGATTCCCAATAGCCTATGTCCTGCTTCATTGCACAGAAATGCGTATAAATGATGCACAAGATCATTGCCTATTTGATGCAATGCTGCGGCCATAACAAGGCATCCTAATATGGAATATTTCACTCAATATACAGTGGGCTTAAGTTTGATGTAGCCTCAGTGGGACACAGCAACCAGCAGATGCACAATATGTAGGCTATGTGACATTGCCCGACAATATGGAAAAAAGTTCATCTAACTTTGAACCAACTCCAGGGAAAATTTAAGCGTAAATCAGAGTTCGACTATTAAAATAATAAAGTTATTATTATGAGCAACTGGAATACAGTCGTGGCTTCAGGGTGGTGAATTTAGACTGACTACTGTACTTAGAGAAACTGAAATCAGAGCGGGTGGAAGACAGTTGAAATGAACTTCGCGCAAGCGTCATGGTTTAGAAGCCAGTATTGTGTTCCTCAGCTGTACATGCGCGTCCCCGCCTGCTTTCCTCGCGGAGCTGTCAGTTAACTTACCGGATATTAGTGAACAAGATAGCAGAGGCGAAACGACGGATTGCCAGCCTAGATCTCAGATTTATAAAACTGACGTTATCCTTGATATCTTTCGTGCAGCTTCATTAAGTGGGATTTTAACGGGGAAGGGATTGGGTACTTCGTATTTTTCTTTTTCTTGATATTTTTAGTAGCCTGCAAACTCTTGCTGTGAACTAAGCGCTTAGCTAACGTTAGAGAGAGCTCGCCTGCATGTATGTCCCGCGCCTGACGAGCGAAGTTGATCAGTCTCAGAACCCTAGCTTGTTAGCTGGCTAGCTTCGTTAGCTTAACTTTGGGTGTTGGATGAGGCATTGAGACCACTTTTTTTTTTTTTTTTGGCATGGGTCTAATAAATATGGCAACTAATGCGAAAACAAGATTCACAGAGGTATGTAATTATCTACTAGACCCGCATCAAGTAGCGTGGTTTCAGAGGATTTGCGGCGTGAATGGGACATTTTCTGGGAGTTCAACAGAAAAGTGTGAGCAGTCAGAGCAACTTAACAACGGAACCTGCCGTAAGCACTGCCTGGATGAAAGTGACGAACATGATGTTTACTCGGGTGAGGAGAAAGTTATTGACGGACCTCGACAGAGGAAAAGCCTCATCACTGGCTCCCATATGAAGCAGGATGGCTGCAGAAACGGCATTCTTAACGGGACGGGTCAGACTATTGGAGCCGGTGAAGCTGGCGCATATACCACGAACTCTCTCCGCTCTAATGTTCCCTGTGGATCCACGTCGGAAAATCCCAACAACGGTTGCGGAGTTGACTGCATTTCAGAAAAGGACTCCGAGAGTTCAGAAAAGCGGAGCACGTTGAAGCCCACGCGTAAGAACTCACTGACTGGTGATGTAGGGCAGGAATTCATCATTGAGAATAAATTTTTATACTACCTGTTCTCTTTCGGAACCGAACTTGGCAATGAACTTTTCTACATCACATTTTTCCCTTTCTTCATTTGGAACGTTGATGCCTATGTGGGTCGGAGACTGATTATCGTTTGGGTTTGGGTCATGTACCTGGGTCAGTGCGCCAAAGACGTCATCCGGTGGCCTCGTCCTTCCTCACCGCCCGTGGTTAAAGTGGAGATGTTCTACAATTCGGAGTATAGCATGCCTTCAACGCACGCCATGTCGGGCACTGCGATACCTTTTGAGCTATTCCTACTAACTTACGGTCGATGGGAGGTAATACTGTGACATCCTTAAATTAATGAAAAACCACTGTCCTTATCTTCTGGCAAAACGTTTGACAACATTTTATCGGAGGTGGTAGTTTAAACTTATGGAACTATTTAATCTCTGTTTATTTTTATGATGCTGGGGAATTTAGCTCGTTTCTTGTTCGCCCTGAAGCTTTAATAGATACTCGTGATTTATCCATGACCAATTCCATTCTTCTACTGTGTCCATTTAATTGTTCTGATGTTTGAATAGTTTTCCTTGCCAAATACTATACAGGCAAAACACGTGTATTGGTTGATTGAACACATGCCCTCACTGCATATCTCATGCCAATGATCTATGATGGTTGGCATATTGCTGGTAGAGAAGCCTGCCCACCAATAGATTCATGAATTCTGATTATTTAAGGAAGATGGGGAAATACTGATTTGGACATACTTCAATGCTTGATTTCTTTGCAGCCTTTTGCTATAATTTTTCCAGTACTAATCTTGGAACACAGACAGATGTCGAAAGACCCTGGGGCCAGAAGTGCGAAAGAGCATACCATCTGACTAGTACTTGCACATTGTTCCTAATTTGGCATCAGTCACTCCACAGACCCCCTGATTGCAGATTATGAAGGATCCAGGTCCATGAGTTTAGGGTGTGAAATGCGTAGAATATTGTGAGGAATGTTTTTGGAGTACATAAACCTGATGCACAATACTCATCTTTGACTTTCAGTGACATCAAAATAAGTGACCATTACCTTGGCATTTTGGGGAAAAGAAAACATTTTCTTTCATCATTGAAAATGTCCGCTCCTCCTTTACTAGCAGCCACTGGACTTTAGTGAGGCAGCTTCATTTCTACCCTCTGTTTGGGAAGCTTTTTATTCACGCATCCCACTTACCTTTATAGGACAGCCTGGACTGGGGACTGATAGAGCTTAAATATGGCTGATTCCATTCGAAAGTGACTGAAGGAAGCAATGAAGATGAACTGAAAGCACTTTTATAGAAAGTTCCCTTTTTCTTTTTGTGCTGCCTTTGGGTGCCGAGCAGCAAGAACTACCCAACAGAGTAATGTCTGCTTAGGCTCTCTAGATTTTCATTGGGTCAACTCAGTGTGCTTGCTGAAGCAATAACAGGGAACTAAAAAACACTCGGGGCCACTTTATATTTACTGCCAGTCCAGAAACAAAAAGTCCCCACTTGAATTTAAAATCAGCAAATACTCGAGAGGCTATGATTGAATCATTATTGTTGTGATGAATATGTTTCAGCTGGCAAAATTCTTTTAATCCTGACTGATTCAATAAGTAACTTCTCAGTTCTTAAAAAAAACACATTGGAAGAAGTATCTCATGGTTGTTGAAAAGATGTAACTGTTTCAAAAGGGGTAAATATTGGCCAGTGTCAAGCAAAGAAGAAAGCTAATGAGATTGCTGAAATCACCGGAAATGAGTCATGAACTGTCCAACGATTTATTGAAAATTGAAAGGATGATGTTGAATTGTCTACTTTACGAAAGAAAAGGGTTGGATAAAAATCATGACTGACGCTGATTTGAGATCACTCAAATGCTCGGTGAAGTCTTATCTTTAAAAAATCAACTGTAGAACTCATGGCTATGTTTAATTACGAAGGTGAGTCTTTCCACATGCACAATGCTACAAGATATTGGAGGATTGGGACTAAAGTGCTGCGTGGCCACAAAAAACCCTCTTGTTAATGAGGCTTACTGGGGAAAAGAATGACTTCAGTTTGCAAGGGAGCATAAACATTGAACTGAGTGAGCAATGGAGAAAGGTCACGTGGTCCAATGAGTCCAGATTTACCCTATTCCAGAGTGATTGGCTCGTCAGGGTGAGAAAGGAAGCCCATGAAGCAATGCACCCGTCATGCAAGGTGCCCACTGTACAAGCCTCTGGAGACAGTGTTATGATTCGGGGCCGCTTCAATTGGTCAGGTCAAGGCTCAGCACTGCTCTGCAGCAATAAAATGAATTCAGCAGACTACCTGAATGTACTGACTGACCACTAACCCATCAATGGACATTTTAATCCCTGATGGCACAGGCATATTGAAGGATGACAATGCCAAGATTCATTGGGCTCAAACTGAAAAAAGAGTGATTCATCGAGGATGAGGAATCTTTTTCATATATGAATTGGTCACCTCAGAGTCTGGACCTTAACCAATTGATAGTCTTTGGGATGTGCTGCAGAAAGTTTAACAGAGTGGTTTGACTCACCTATCAGCAATACAATATCTTGGCCAAAAATTAATGCAAATCTGTTTAGAAATAAGTGTAACATTGTATAAGATTGTTGAAACAATACCACAACGAATGTGCGCCATGATTAAAGCTAAAGGTGGCCCAACAAAATACTATAGTACATAACTTTTTTTTTTTTTGGACGGGCAGTGTATGTTGGTTTCAAGTAGATAGTCACCCATTCCCCCAGTTTGGAAAGTGATTGCCTGCAACATATTCTTGAGCAATTGTATAACAGCAAATCTGCTAATTATGTTTGAAATGTCAATTCGGTAGTTGAATACTGCACTGCTTTTTATTATGTTGGATTTCTGTGTGCCAGCGATGACCTCTGCTTGTCCGATCATATCTTGGGTCCTCTTGACTGCTGTGCAGTGTTGAATCAGTGAAAGAGATTAGGCTAATTACCCTGTGTGGTGAATGTGTTTCAGCTGATAAATGGCCTTTCACTGCTTGCACAGGCTCTGTGTGATGGAAGCCCACTTCACTGCTATGTCACTTAAAGCGTTCCAGGGTGAAGTCGGCAACGATATATATTGCAGTCCGTAAGTTATTGGATGTACAGTGAGACTGTGAATTCTTTTTCACTTAACTCTGGCACATGATACTCGTACACATTCAACTGTACGAGTACAATGCAAATGGTGTATTTGAAAACACTGCATTTGTGGTTAAAGTAGAAATGTAAGCTTAATTTGTACCCTGTGTATCATATATGGAGGACTCCCAACCCATTTTAAGAGTATCACTGCCTAAATCCTGAGGCTGCATTTAGGCTGTACATTCAGCCAGGCTGTAAGCCTCCGATGGCCATGATCACTGTGAGAAACATGTAGGAAGACATAATGGAAGCAGTACACCCAACTCTTCCCTTGACAAACTTTCATTGTTTCCCCCCTATAGCCCCCCTGCTCTTGTGTAGTTTGCTGTGTTTTTGTGCCTGTACTGATATGGAATTCCACTGCTATGACAGGCCTGTGCAGGAATTTTGGATGGATGACTGACTTAAATCCCCATATGCACCCCTTCCCCCACCATAACACAGCAACCCAATGCAGTTGTTTATCCAGTGTCAGGGACTTGAAGGGGCCCGGCCATGTTTCCAACAGCTTGAGCGTGTTATATCAGGGAAAGTATGTTGTAACCGTAGTCATCATGTTTGGGGCCATAATTCAGCCTTTTATTTGTGGGTATTATTTTTTTCGTCATCAACATGTTGGTTGTCGCCCGGCGCTTGTTGGTGGTGTGGGGATTTCTATCTTCCAGGGAAAGCTGTAGAAAGCATCCTCGGGTCATTCCATGCCAAATCACCTAATGGTCCCCAGGTGACCCTCTTAGATTTTGCTGAAACTCCATGAAAATTTCAGGCCAAAAGTCCAAGCCGTTTTGAAATTACGGCCGTCCGAAGACCCCCCTTTTCGCCGTCAAGGCCATGTCATGGATTTTTTTTCATTTTCAAATGATCATATTTTTGGATTTGAAAAAAAGCTACAAAGCTGAAAATTGCTACCTGGGGTAATTTGCACACAAGCTTTCAGAATCTGCAATCAAAAACGGTGTATCTTGCTTCCTTTTGAAGATATGGGCACCTGAAAATGAAAGTTTTTTCTAGCGGAAATTATTTTTGCGATTTTTAGGCTTACTTGGTGCCCGAACCATTGATCTGAGGATACCCAAATTGCTGATACATAATCTCTACATACAGCTAAATAACTCCCTGCAAGCATAGACTTATAAAACAATCAGTAAAGGTATGGCTAGGGTCCAAAGTCGACTTTCACAAAAAATCTCAAAAATCACCCCTTTTCAGGGGGTCGGTTGACCTTGTGAACAGTTACTCAGGGTAATGAAATTTGCACCACAGAATTATATGTATCTGTCCTTTATATGTACCAAATTTCATTGATGTGACTTAAGTCCTTCATAGTTAGGCAGTGTTTCAAAGAAACCCACTAATTTGATCAAATTACACCATTTTGCTGTACATTACAATGTCTTCGTAGATGTCAAAGGGCAAAAAATGAGAATAAGTAATCTTTGATAACCTTTTTATATATAATAATTCTTAGAAAGTTGTAAAATTCATGACTTTGTACATCAGGAATAGTATCATATGGCTTGTTTTAAAACAAAAAGTTTTCCATAGTACCATACATTGTACATATTGTACATTGATGTTACTAATACAAAACTGCTTTTATTTAAGTGGATTCAACTTACTGATTTTCAGTGGGCTCTACTTACATTATTTGCATGAGGTCATAGCTGTTGGAAACTGTTTATTAAGATTCATCCTAGTCCAGGTGACCTCGCCTAATTAGGTGTTAAAACATTGTTTATCTAGGTTCATCCTAGTCTACTTAACTCCAAACCACAACTGTTTATTTAAAATAGCTGGATCAATTACCTCACTGTTGTGGCCGTATTGTTTACAGAATAATTGAACAGTGTGTTCACTTTTCAGCTCACATCCACTCCTCACAATTCATTTCAACTGCAATGTTCAGCAGATGAAGTGTACATTTTGTGAGCTCTGTAAAAAATCAAGATTTAAAACATGGAATTTGAAGCATCAAGATCGGGATGCAGTATTGGAATTGCACTGGAGGAGGAATGCCATAAGAAAATATATGGAAGAAATGTTGGCACACTTGCAGCCTCTGACTTGTCACAGGATGATAAGAAGCTATTGGAATGGAGAAGTGGGGCACTGCTACGTGATGACAGCACAGTGTGTTTTCACCATGAGAAGATGTACATCTCTCGATATGAATATACTCAGAAATATTGCAGTGATCCATTCAAAATGCACAAGAAACGTATTTCAAGTAGGTTTGCTTCAATTTGCTTTTACAAATTATTGTAATTGTCAATTTACCAGAGCTCGAGGATGTTGTTATATACCGTAAAGTAGCATAATTTGATCAAATTAGTGGGTTTCTTTGAAACACTGCCTAACTATGAAGGAGTTAAGTCACATCAATGAAATTTGGTACGTATAAAGGTCAGATACATATAATTCTGTGGTGCAAATTTCATTACCCTGAGTAACTGTTCACAAGGTCAACCGACCCCGAAAAGGGGTGATTTTTGAGATTTTTTTTGTGAAAGTCGACTTTGGACCCTAGCCATACCTTTTACTGATTGTTTTATAAGTCTATGCTTGCAGGGAGTTATTTAGCTGTATGTAGAGATTATGTATCAGCAATTTGGGTATCCTCAGATCAATGGTTCGGGCACCAGGTAAGCCTAAAAATCGCAAAAAATAATTTCCGCTTAGAAAAAACTTTCATTTTCAGGTGCCCATATCTTCAAAAAAAGAAGCAAGATACACTGTTTTTGATTGCAGATTCTGAAAGCTTGTGTGCAAATTACCCCAGGTAGCAATTTTCAGCTTTGTAGCTTTTTTCAAATCCAAAAATATGATCATTTGAAAATGAAAAAAAATCATGACATGGACGCCAAAAGAAAGAGGGGGTCTTCGACAGCCATAATTTCAAAAACGGCTTGGACTTTCGGCCTGAAATTTTCTGTGTGTTCGTTATTTGCATATATGAACATTTTCATGGAGTTTCAGCAAAATCTAAGAGGGTCACCTGGGGACTTTCCTGAAAATTAGGTGATTTGGCATGGAATGACCCCCTCACCTAATTCTCAGTCACTGCTGGTTTCCATTGAAAAGAGGTGCTCAGGAGTAACACTCTGAAGTGACCGTATAGAGACCTCTGCCTCCATTTACTGACGACAGCATCTCTGATAGCACGCACTGTCATGAACCGGGGGCTTCAGTCAGTCTCCTAATACTATGCACTCAGGCTGTCCACCCCGTCGCTTTTCATTGGATCAGTTCTTGGAACATGTTCTGATCTTATCCACACTGAATGCAAACAAGTGGCTGTTTTTGTGGGAAAAATTAAGGTGGTTTTGTTGTCTGTTGTATAATTTAATTTGAATCATCGATTCAGTGTAGTTATATTTTGATTGCGTCATCAACCTAACAATTAGCATGAATGTTCTGCTGAGCTGGCAACAGCTGTTTTTCCTTTTATTGATGCCATGTAACTTGAGTCAGCATGCGCTGAAGGTGCTTTGCAGCTTGTTTCCTCATCAGTGAATTCTGCTCTGAGCGTTGGCCCTTTTGGCTCGTGCCCAACTGTAAAGCCTATACTCTGTGAGTCACCCAAACCTGCTCCCTTAAATGTTTGGTTGATGCTTTACTGTCAATGAAGGAAATGTGTAAAGCCTGGCGTCTTCTTAGCCTCTAGCAAGGCTTTGCCTGAAATGTCGAACACCAGCATCACAGTCAATGATGCGTACTGACGTGTTTGGGTCAGACTCCGTAAGAACCACACCCTTTGTGTAAATAAGCACAGCGCTTTGCTGCCACCTCTTTGTTTAGAATAGGTTTCCTCTTCCTCCCAGTCTTTTTCAAATCGAGCCTTTTCCCAAAGTTTCCAGTGCATAGTCCCACTCTCAGTTTGATTGCTGAATTTCCTAAATCAACGGCTCCACAGAGCATCATTTTGATGTATCTGGGTTATTTTGCAGAAGGGCACCGCATCCATTCATGTGAGGCTAAGTGATTCATTGTGACGACTCTACCTTTCCTCTTCTGTCGTTCAGATTGGGCTTATCTCTCCGCCCTACCTCTGCCCTGGGGAGTTTGGTAATAGAGCCAGAATCAGCCTGTGCGTGAGCACTCATTAACCAAACTGCCTCTGGACCATGTGACTCTACCCCTGCTGGACTTTGTGCGTTTTGTTACGACGACTGTACAAAGCCGGCTATAATCCTGCTCAGCATGAAGCCTTAAGCAAACCACAGCCTCATCAAAAGGCTGCTGGATATTGCCGTGCAGGGACTGCAGTATAGCTTCTCCGCATGGGAAACCCGCCAAATTAGTCTGCGGCCCTCTCCAGAGGCCCTTTCAGACCGCTGACATGCCTCTGTAGATGGATACTCCCGCTGGATGAGAAGGTTATATGAAGTGAGCCATATTGAATAGTTGTTTCCCACCCACCCCTGATCTCCGCTCAGAAGAGAATGTTCGGTGTTTATTTAGCCTAACTATTACAGAGTACATATAATCCCAGTCATTCTTGGTTTGTTAGCATTGAATAAAAGCTGGTCATTTCACTGTGAAGAAGAGCAGAGTTTAGCACAGCTAGCCATGGCTAAAAGGCCTTGCTCTTTGCCTAAGAGCTGACCATGCTCTAATCTATGCGCACAATGCGGGGCCTCCCTCCCGTTTTCCATAATTCACTGTAGTGCAGCTAAACCTTTGACCCTCACTGACCTGCATAGATTTAGGTCACAGCCTTTAGCGCTGGGGCTGGTCGGAGAAAGCGCTTGTTGATGAAGTTGTTTCAGGGAGACACAAGCGAAGCTCTCAGTTGCTCTCAAGAGCAACATCTAGCAGTCGATGGGACCTCGGCTGTGTTCTTCGCCTAAGTGTATGCTGGAAGGGTGGGTGTATTGTGCTTTTTAGACCTCCATATTCCTAGTACTGTGGAATTAACTCTGGGATTACAGCTGTCAGGCAGAGGGTTGAGTTGAGAAGAGGGTGGGTGTTCTCAGGGGAGATGGAAGGCGAAAGGGTTTGCCTGAAAAAAGCTGCTGCTAAACTCCAAACACTGGGACCATAGTGAAGAGTGGGGGGGAAGTAAAGGCTTTCAGACAGCTTGCAAACACCAGCAGTCACCGGTGCTTCGAGTCTAACTCGCCCACTCGCTGCACTGGGCCAAACCGGCCTCTGTCTGGTGCGGAACGCGAGCCGAGCCAAGTGGAGATGGAGTCTGAAGCTGTGTGTCTGACTCTGTACTCAGAATGGACGTATGCCAGACTAACCTGAATAAAGCTTCTCCACAGAGTACTAGAAATCTACTGAACTACTTTTGTTTTCACTGGGTTAGTGGGTCAACTGTTTCTGACATACAGCAACCTCGTGGTTCACGCGTTTCTAGTTCATTAATGAGCTGCTTGTTGCTCTATGCTCATTGTACATTGTCTTGTCTTTTTCACTGACCTTATTCTGTGCAATTGTTGTATGTCTCCTTGGATAAAAGCATCTGCTAAATTAATGCAACATAATGTGGCTACATTAAGCTTACAACATCTGAGAGACTTGAGAATCCTTATATCCCAGGGTTCAGTGGCTGTACGGCCCCTCTCTTATTTGGAGGACCTGAGGAGAGAGTTGTTGGTTGTAAGAGAGGCTGCAGTGAGTGAGGATTTTCAAGGCACTGCCCTCATTACTCAGTGCAGTCATCTGCCCTTTGCTGAAGGGATTTGACTCACTGACCTAAATGATCAGCATGTGTGAATAGGGAGCTTCCCCCCCTCCTACAGCCTGGCCTCTGGCCTCTTCCCCCTTTCTTGGGGGGATGGGGGATGCGGGGGCAGTGCATTAGCTCCTCACTCCTGGCTCTTGACTGGCGGAAGGCATGCATGGGATCACGGGGTTGGTGTAGTCAGCTGCGATCGGAAGCCGGCAAGTGTGTCTAGGTTAAGGAGCAGGGCTGGATGGTTGACTGAGCAGGTTAACGTGCACGTCTGTGATTGGATGGCGTGTGCGGATGGTTGCGCAGGGGAAATGCGGATGTATGGTCGAGGTCAGTGTGGGTGACAGGGTGAGCTGGCCCATGGCAGTGCTTGTGTGTGGAGGGCCTATCTTTGACATTTAACTGGTTTTTGTTCCCCTATTTAGCACATGTCCATTAGCCACGGCGTTCACTGTGAAAATCACTGCAGGGTGCATGCGCATGTGAAACCCACACCAGGGTGCGTGTGCAGTAATGGTTTAGACCTGGCAGAGCAGATGGTCTTTATCGGGAATTAGATTTTACTGAAGGCCTGTTGTCTCTGAGGAACAGAAGTTACAGCCATGAGGCATTTATCAGTGCACTACAGTGACTTTTTCTTCCCAGCAGTTGCTTCATGTCTATGACATGGATGCTAATGGCAGACTGCCCTGGGCTTGTTTATTGACTACAGACCCCCATTTTGTATTTAGCTGCAGCTGGAAACAAGCAGTCTATTATGCACATAATGGAATGCTATGAAGGAAATTATGCTTGCAGCCAATTTGTTTCACATGCTTCCTGATTTTTTTTTTTAATTATTTTTTTTTTATTTTTGGGGTAATTTTGGACTTTGTTCTGTTATGAATCACCCAACCACTTTTCAGATATTGAAGTGCAGTGTAGTGGGTGCTCATGTTATTACATGCTCACATGGTGGTCAAAAAAGTTAGATGAGCACTACTTGCGTATGGTAGAATTTTTTTTTTTTTTGGACTGGTTCTGGTTTTTATTAGCTAATGTGTCACTGTTCTTAAGTATGAATTACAACTATTTGAAGATGTTTCGTCATTTGACTTTAGAATATGTTGTGTATAGTTGTAGTATTGCGACTTTTTTTTTTTTTTTTTTTTTTTTAGGCCGTGAGCTATTGTAGTGGCATGGCGTACCCTGTAGTCCATGTCCATTTGCAAATTCTTCAAACATCTTTTGTGAAACTACTGGCCAGATTCACTTCAAATTTGGTGTGGAGCTTCCTTGGGACAATGTCTACAAAGTGTCCTCACAGTTTTGAAAAATACAGTTTTTTTCAAATTTTGATGAAATTTTTCTGTTTTTTCCATCTGAAACTGTAAAAATCTTCTCTGAAACTAGTGGCTGGATTCACTAGACCAATTAAAGAAGTTGATCGCCCACTGTTGTCCACTGTTGTCCACTGTAGGGATGCAGGACTTCAACATGTTCTCTGAACTAATACTCATCTGTTTAGGTGAGAGAGTATGTAAGTACTCACTTTGTAGTTTTTTTTTTTCTCCACGCGGTCCAGTCTAGTAAAGTTGCGCACTGGAATTAGGCTGTTGTTAACTGTTATATCGAAGTCCATTTTAAAATTACGGCTGTACCGAATAGTTCAAAGCTTCATTCATAACGTTGATGTTGAAATTCTAAATCAACATTGGAATGCTTCAGCTTTTTTTGTGGCAAGTATATTTATTTAAACCTGGTATTGCTGCACAGCTGCAGACAAAGCTTAGACTATGGTAATATTTTTATACTTTTTGTAGAGTTCTGATAGTAGACCCAAGATACACTGGCCTGTTAAGTGTATTTTCACAACCCACAAGTTAAGTATTTTAATTGCTTTAATGGGGGTCAAACAAAGAATTGACTCGCCCGGTCTGGCCAGTGACTGGACAATCCATTTGTCGGGGTTCAACTTTTACCGGCCCTGAACCAATGGGCCATTGGTTATGTTGGACCTTGGGCTGTATTTATGTGGTTACAGTGTGGTGAAAGTAATGGCCCCCTTCCCGATTTCTTCTATTTTGATGATTTGTCATATTTAAATGTTTCAGATCTTCCAACTAATTTTAATATATGACAAAAACAAAGTGAATAAACACAAAATGCAGCTTTTAAATGATCACTTAATTTATTGAAGGTAAGAGATATCACCTTTGTCACCCATGAGAAAAAATAAGTGTCCCCCTGAAACTTGTAATTAGCTTTGCCACCTTTGGCAGCAACAGCTATATTCAAACATTTGCGATAACTGGCTATGAGTCTTTTACATAGTTTTGGTGGAATTTTGGCCCCTGTTTTTTTGCTACATTGATTTAATTCTAGCACATTGGAAGGTTTATGAACATGAACTCCCTGATTAAAGTCAGTCCACAACATCTCAAGTGGATTCAAATCAGGACAAGGACTTGACCATTCGAAAGACTTCATTTAGCTGCTTTTGAGCAATTCAGTGGACTTATGCTTTGGATCACTGTCCTGCTGTGGGTCACAAACCAAACATTTACCCTCAGGATTTTCTGGAAGAGAACAGAATTCATGGTCTATCAATAATCGGAAATGGCCCAGGTCTTGAAGTAGCAAAGCAGCCCCTGGTGATCAAACTTCCACCACAGAGTTTGTCTTTCAGTATGATGTTGTTATTGTAGAGTGCTGTGTTAGCTTCACGACTCTTGATAATTAATCCACAGAATAGTATTCCCAATGTCTTGGGGGTCATCAGATGCTTTTTGGCAAATAAGTGCAAGTGAGGCCTTCAGTTCTTTAGATGTTAGTCTGGGTTTTTTATGATCTCCTGGATGAGTCATTGATGAGCTCTTGGAAGAATTTTGGTTGGCCAACTACCCCTGGGAATGTTCATGACTGTTCAAGGTTTTCTCCATTTGTAGATAATGGCTCTCACCTTGGTTCACTGGAGTCCCAGAGCCTCAGAAATGGCTTTTTAACCCTTTCCAGATGCCACAACTTTATTTCTCATCTGTTTATGATTTTTTTTTTTTAGATTCAGATTTTGTTTTTTTTTTTGAGATATAGATTTTAGATCATGTGCTGCTTTTCCGCCTACTTCACATTGCCAGACAGGTGCAATTTAAGTAATATTTAGAAGCAATTTGGTAACTAAGGGGGCAATTAATTTCACATAGGGTCAGGTCGGGTTGGGTAGCTTTTTTCCTTTGATAAATGACTTATTGACCTCATTTAAAAAATGCATTTTGTGTTTTCTCTGGTCATCTTTGTCTGATATTAAAATTAGTTTGATGTGCTGAAACATTTAAATGCAACAAAGTTGCAAAAACAGAAGAAATCAGGAAGGAGGCAAATACATTTTCACGGCACTGTATCTAATGAGTAATAAGATAACTCTTGGGGAAAATGTGGGGATCAGGCCCAGGTATTCTGCTGAAGCTGTCATGTCTTTGAATGCCCTGCTTTATCCTGCTACCCGGTGTGAAATCTCCTCTTTCTCTTAATTATCAGTCCTTTCATTCAGTGTGTGAGTGGGGCAAAAAAGTGAGGCTGTGTGTGAGAGACAGAACTACACCTGTATGCTTTTATAATTTCAACCTCCTGTTTGCTCCTGCTTGTGAAGGTTTACTCTGGACTTTTGTGCATTATAAAAATAAAGATTAAATCATCTTGAAAACAAGTTATTCGGTGTCCTCTAGGCTCGCCATTTATCAGCAGGATTGAGCTTGTCCTGCCAGCATGAATCGGAGTCTACAGAAGCATGCAGAAATCCATGGCATTTGTAATCCCTCATGGTTATGCAGAAATCCTTGCCTTGAATATGAGTGCAGTTCAGCTGTGCATTGGTCACTGGCAGAAGATAAATTCAAACCTGTGGCTATGCTGGACGCACATGAGAGCAGTTAAAGGCATAGTGGCAATGGCCTGTGGTTCACGCAGGCCTCAGTTGCTTGCTAAACAGCTGTGACCATCAACCACATTTCTCTCCATCTCTGTCTCGCTCCCTCCCTTCCTCTCTGTGTTATACAGTTCTTGTGAGCACATGTAAATGCCTGAATCTTTGTTGAATTTAAATATAAACAAATGCAGGCATTGTAAGCTTTTGAAATACTGGGGTACTGTAGCTGTTGTAAATAGAGAATTAATCTTGGCTAGCGTCTGGTGCTGAATTTGGTTGGACTTCTGTTGTAGTGTGTACCTTAAAGATGTTTTTAATGTTGTGGATTGAATGAAAGTATGGAAATAAAAAATTCCTCATTGGCTCGCTCCGTCTCTCTCTCACTCTCATTCTGTCTCCCTCCCCTCCCTCCATCCTTATTCTCGTCCCACAGTACCCCTTCACGATGGGCCTGGTGCTGGCCTTCAGCTGGTGTTTGTTGGTCTGTTTGAGCCGGATCTACATGGGCATGCACTCCATCCTGGTGAGTCAGTGTCTTCCTTCATATTGACTTGCTCTTTGGTTTTTGCAATCTCCACAAGTATTTTAGTCATATATTAAGACTAAATCTAAGACGAGTATATACAATTTACTCTGCACTTTCTCTGACAACTTGGAATGAAAATTTTCCAAACATTATGAGGAACTTTGTGTGCTCCTGAATGCCCATACTTGATATGCACATACAGAATTAGCTTTGATACCTACTACTCAGCCGTCGATAAAATAGGTATAACGATTATGTACCAGCAGTTTATGCGCAAAATCAGACATACTATGGCCGCCATTTCACCCACCTCCTGGCCTGGTTTACCAATGACGTAGCATAACCTTCCCCCCTGCAAAAATTTAAAGACTCAGCTTCACCACAGAATTGGTGGCATTTATATGTATTTTTTTTTTTATAACACGGGTTAATACAGTCTTTCTCTTAATTTTATATATTGTCTGTTTCATTTATTGTTTTCTACAGAGAGCTATTACTTCCCCTGTGGTCATGAAAGTGACATGTCATCTCAGTGCCTCTGGCCTTATGGGATAGCGCTGTGTCCATCGGTCACACACTGCAGAAATCAGCCAAATGTTGGAGGGCATCCAGCTATCGTTCGCATAGAGCTCGATCCGTACAGCAGTTTTAGACATACTACGCAGTTCGCGTACATATTTTCCACCTACTGTACAGTAAATGCGTATGGGTACTTGGATGCACCCTTCGACAGCTAAAATGTAACTTGCCAAGCAAACTGTAACTTAATACGAAGCATTATTTTCTATTTGGGAGCCAGAACATATGATTTGAAGTCTCATTACCAGATTATTTAGGTTTGCCTTTATTGTCGTGCTGCATTGTTAACCCTCGGCCTCTCAGCAGGGTGCCCTTTGTCGCCCTGGAGACTGCGAGGGGGTGGAGTACACCCCACCCTTGTTTGAAATATGCCTCCATCTCAGGATAGTGGAGCGGAGGAGGGGTGGAGGTCATGTCCATCTCTGCTCCTGTTTGCCAGGGTAAATTGAGATCAATTTACAATTTCCTCAGTCTGCAGTGGCCTCTTGTAAAAGGCCGGTTGGACGGTAGCCAATGAGAAGCCACAAGTCCAGATGGGAGTTGGGGGTTGAGTGCTCTCCGGCTGACCTGAGCATTGCTGGCAGTTGGAGCAGTGGCTAATCAGACGAAGCCAGGCTGCTGTGGTTGGAGGTGGGGGCTTGGATAGAGTTTCTGTTATAGCCGTCAGCTTTGCCGGTGGTCCGTCGGTGACAAATTTCTCATTGCGTGAAGCTGGCTGTATATATTCCACTCTTTCAGTGTTTCAGTGCAGACTCCCCAGCTGGCTCATATAGCTCTAGGTGTAACGATACGGTGGGGTCACGATACGATACGTGTCCCAGTACAGGGGTCGCGATATGAAACGTGTCCTGATGCACTACAAATTATTTTACTGCTGATTTTCTTTCTTACAAGTAAGCAGCAACACTGAAAGATTTCTCAAGACAAGGCTTTTGAAGTTTATTCAAACAAAGGAATACACTTAGTTAACCTTTAGGTACCACTGTGTGTTTACTGTTCTGGTCAATGTCTTCAACTTAAAAAACTGATAAAAAGTGAACAGGTCTCCATTGCTACCAAAAGAAATAGTCATATTGCAAACTACTTATAGTAGTAGTTAACTTGAATTCTGGAAACTTGACCTCAAACAAGTTGAAACAACACTTCAACAAATTGCACTTGGAGCAATGCAACCACATGGAATATGAGGCAGGTCACTTCGTTTTCATGTAAAGCGATAGAAAATGTTGCCATTTCTGGGTTTAAGAAAATAAAAGGCTTTTTTTTTTTTAAAAAAAGCCTTGTGTATCCTGATACACGTCCTCCAAATCGATGTGTAGTATGGGAGGCTTTGTATCACCATACGATACTGTATCGGCATATCGTTACACCACTACTGAAAATGAAGAGGTGAGACAATTGTGATTGTGTTTTCGTAAATAGCTCACCATAAAGAGTTGTCTGAACGGTTATCTTGACTGAGCATCAGTACTAAGAACTGAAATCAGAGGAGCTGTAGATGTGTTTTCCAACTTCAGCCAATCGCTATTGTCTCTCTCTCTCTCTCTCTCTCTCTCTCTCTCTCTCTCTCTCTCTCTCTCTGGAGCTGTTGAGCTGTTGCTGAACAACATTTTTTAGCAAAACAAACAAACGTATCGCAGATTTCCCCCTGTGTCATGTCCTGATGTTAAGTCGTTCTGAATTATTTTTTTCTCTATGTGCGCATGCGTGGAAATGTGGAAGTCAATGCAGTACGTGACCAACAACACAGTCTGTGGCTCAATAAAAATGTAAAAACATTGCCTCGAAAAGGTATGTGAAGTATTCCAAGTTTTATAACAATTTTACAATTGTTTTGGTCGCATACTGAATAGACTTCCATATTTCTTGGCATGCGCACATAGAGAAAATGCAAATTCGGAACGGGTCAATCTCAGTACGTGACTCCGGCATTGCCTCAGTGTGTGCGCGCAGGGATAAGTGCGCACATCCTGATCACTGTATAAAGAGTGCGTTGGCTACTCTCTGCACTCACACCGAGAGGCAGACGGTCTCAGCTGAGTTAACACTGGGCTCTACTCTGCCCCTAGTTCAAGATACGGTTTTTTCAGAAACTTAATATGAGCTCTCTGGAAAATATATGTAATATATTGGGACTGTAATGGGACTACATGCCTACTAATTCAATGCACTTCTGCACTCTTAAATTTTTCAACTTTGGAGCATGTGCTCCTTGAGGAAAAAATGTTCGTAGAGAGCTATACCCTGGACAGACAATCTTGGTGAAACCCAGAACTCTCCGTGATCTCAAACCTGGGCTGAAGTATAAGTCGGGATGCACCGATCCAAATTTTTCAATCCTGATACCGATACTTGGGCTTTGGGTATAGGCCGCCGATCAAGTATTGATCCAATACCGGTGTTTAATAGCCTTTATACCTTAATGTGAAGAAGAGACTGGGACCTTTCTTTTACGTGTAAGGCAACATCAACACATTTTTTTGACTTTTTGAAAGAAAATATAATAAATACTTGGGTATGTATATGTACTGAAGTGATATTTATTAAAATTATGGTATCCGATACCAGATTGGCCCATTGTCACAGATACCCAATTCAGTAATTTGAGTCCGTATTAGATCAATATCCGATATTAGTATTGGTATTGGCCTATCTCCAATAACAAACTGATCTTGGTTTTACTTGGTGCAGTTATCCAGCAGACTTGGTGAGCCTGCTGTGTGGAACATCCCCCTGCTCTGGTCCGCTAGTGATCATGAGAAAAAGGAGAGATGTCTGCTTTTTCTGGCGCAGTGTAGACTGACAGAGATACAAGTTTTTCATATTGCGCCTGGCCCCGCCTGAAGTGATCATACATTTGCCTTAAACTTGTGTTACAGGCCTTGACTTGCCCCTTTATATGTAAATGTCTGATGCCGGTGTCTACTGGCTGGAAAACTTGGTTGATGACTAGAGCTGGAGGGTCATTCCATGTCAGATCATCAAATGGGTCTCGCCACCACTTTCTCAATTTTGCTAATTTTTTTGTATGCAGCTGTATAAATATATATCACTGACAAATCCGAAATTTCAGCTCATTTGGATCAAAAATGAATTTTTGGTGAATTATTTTCTAAGGGTACTGTCCGTCAGTTTTTTTGTCAATTGACATTTTTCTTGTATTTAACATGGCATAACTTTTTTCTTATTACACCTACAGCTTTGAAACTTTGCATCTAAGCTGATGTTATACTGCTTAATCAGAAAATGCAGACCATTTTACGTTATCTTTCTTGGTTGTAGAGCTATAAGGACACCAAAAGTGCCTTTTGTTCAGGCAGTTCCATGTTTAGGTCCCCAAAGCACCCCTAATATAAACCCTAGCGTAGGTGATCTGGAATTTTTTCCATTCATTCGTGTCTGCTGAATATTAATCAGGCTGAATTCACCATGAATTCATCACTAACTGCAGTCAGTACCTTGCCAAATGTGGAAAAAACGCAAAAATGCCACCTGTTCAAACCCCCGTATCTCCTGGGGCACACCTTGGATTTTCTTTTTTTTTTTTTTTTTTTTTTTTTTTTTTTTACTGATTCCCCTATTATAGTAGAAAGACCACAAATTTTTGATGTGTTTTGACCAATTTTGCAGGTGTCTGAACAGGGGTGGGGTAATCTCGAGAATCGCTTGGCATTTTCAGCTTCTTACATAATGTTAATGATTATTGAATCACAATAATTGTAAGTTCTCAATTCATAAATTCATGACACATTCACAGAAAGGTCAGTATATGCAGGTTGGTAGATCATGTTGGCAAGGAGAAACCTGAACCAGTTATTGATCAGTAATTTCTAATTATTGCTATTGTTTTTCATGAAGTGAAACAAGAGGACACAAGCATTAACATGGACTTCTTCTGAAAAATGCTGGGTGCCATTCAATAACTCTCCGAACTGTTCCAACTCTGGATGTCACTGGACACACAGCCCGGCAGCATAAGTTGAACAAAACTGGGACAGACAACATTGTTGGGCTCTTTGCTGCATTTAGGAAGCAATAACTCTATTAACATAGCATGGAATACAAAGTTGTAATTTGACAGTCAGTTTACAAGAATTAGTGTCAATAAATTTTATTGATGCAAAGAAGTGTGATTGTCAAAAAAAGCCTGACCTCTATTTAGACAGTTCTGAAATGTAAGAAGCTTAAAGTGCCACGCAGTTCTCAAGATTACCCCACCCCTGTTCAGACAACTGCAAAATTTATATTGGTCAAAACACATCAACAATTTTTGGAGTGGTCTTTCTACTATAATAGAGGAATCAGTAAAAAAAAAATAGAAGAAAATCCAAGGTGTGCCCCTGGAGATACGGGGGTTTGAACAGGTGGCATTTTTGCGTTTTTTCCACATTTGGCAAGGTACTGACTGCAGTTGGTGATGAATTCATGGTGAATTCAGCCTGATTTATACTCAGCAGACACAAATGAATGGAAAAAATTCCAGAGAGCCTATGCTAGGGTTTATATTAGGGGTGCTTTGGGGACCTAAACATGGAACTGCCTGAACAAAAGGCACTTTTGGTGTCCTCAAGCTCCACAACAAAGAAAGATAAAGTATAATGGTCAGCATTTTCTGATTAAGCAGTACAAAATTAGCTTAGATGCAAGGTTCCAAAGCTATAGGTGTAATAATAAAAAAGTTATGCCATGTTAAATACAAGATAAATGTCAATTGATAAAAAAACCGACGGACAGTACCCTTGGAAAATAATTCACCAAATATTCATTTTTGGTCCGAATGAGCTGAAATTTAGAATTTGTTCATCACTAATACATATTTATCAAATGTGAAAACATGGACGCAATCTATGACTACATGGTGACAAATGTTTTGTATATCTGATGATTTGACATGGAATGACCCTGGAGAAATTTTCTTGCGGCAGGCATGTAATGAAGTCCTAGCTAGTCCAGATTTCAGACGAACCACAGTCGCCTTTTTTTTTTTTTTTTTTTTTTTTTTTTTTTTGTAGTGCAATTTTGAATATTTAGACCCTATTGAAAAATTTTGTTGTGGATGAGATTATGTGATTAATTAGCCTTCCTGGTATGAAATTAGAATAATACAACAGTTAGGCTATCTACTCAGGAGATATTTTTCTGTCGTAAATAAAACCGTCTCATCACCGCGACAGTAGTTGGATTTATTCTAGCACTCGAGAAACACTTGGTTGTATGTCAGCTACAAATCAGTTGGGGTTGTAGCTGATGGTGGGCCCTCACGGTCGATCATCTAGCTAGGGCTGATAAGCTGTTTCAGAACAGGCATGAACCTAATTCTGATAGCCTATATCATTATCTTGAATATTGTTTGACATGTAACTTTCCAGGACTATTTGTGTGCGCTATGGAACTATAACTGATATGTAGGGATGGTTTCGGGGCATAGAAGAGCTTTCTGTGGGCTATTTCCACAGCTAACGTTAACAATCAGCTATCTTGTAGTTTATTGCATTGGATAGAGAAAGCTTTTTGCAGCATTGACGTTATTAATTAAATTACGAGCCTAAAAATGTTTAAATGTATTTTTGGCAGCACTGCAACAGCGAGCCAGCCCTACAAAGGCAAATGTTCAAGACTCACTGAGTAGCTGAGTGATGGATGCTAACACATAATGGTAATTACCATAAAGATGCTGATGGAAATTAGCATTGCAATCGCGATTATGTTAACTGTCCATCCAAATATGTTTTGACCTTAAGTTATCTTGTTTTCTATTTCACTGTTTGCGTAAACTTGGCTAGTGCAACCAGCTGCCATTCAGAATAGACTAAGGTGCATCTACAGAAGTTGTAGCCTTGAGTCATTCCCAGCCAAAACCGATTTTAATCCATGGATGTGACAGAGGAAGTAGGTTGGCACAGGGAAGGAAATTAACTTTGGTGCCATAAGCATCATTCGCCGCACGAAATTACTGGTAAGATTAATTTGTTTTCGAATGGTCAAATTTAGGTCAGAAATTTAATGCTTTATTGTCAATATTGGGCAATTTCTTCAGTGTTAAGCGGATAGATGCTGATGTTGGAGAATTATGCGGATCTTCACCAGGGTATCCTGTCAGATGGCCTGTAACGGGTCAAGTTTTTTCACATACCTGTTCTTATGACTCCATACACTTGGCGTCCGGTAAGACGTTGTTGTCAGGTGGGTTGTCTGGTCACTGACGGCCAGTATGACAGCATTCTCTGAAGATCACAGGACTGCGAAACCTCTCAATTTCATTTGTTTAGCCTTAAGGTTTAAATGGAAGATGATCAATGCTGTTAGTTCAGTTTTTATTTTAGGCTTGGTTTTAGATGTCAAGGGCAATTTTTTTTTATTTCCCTTTTAGTCATTTTGCTTTGCATATACAGGAGCTGTAACCATGTATACTATGGAAGAATAACCTATTCATTGGGTGTTGACAGTTTCTCTGTAAACCAAGAACCAGAAGCTCAGAGGGTGAATTTCAGGTCTTCTTGACATGTATTTACAACTCAGAAGGTGGCCAGAGGTGAAGATAACTGATCGTCTCTTGCAGAACCTGCCGTGCCACATTTGCTGCGGAATATTTTGAGCTAAGATTTAATTCAATTCCTGGGAGCTTATCTGGCAAAAAATGCTTAGTCGACAGGTCATCTTCAGCGATAATGCACGTGTTACAACTTCACTACTGAGACAGGAGTGCTGGCTCAGTGTGGGCCTCACTGTTTGCCTCAGTCTTTGTGCAGTAGCTTAATTCTTTGTTCTTTAGCTTGAAGTTATTAAGAAAGTTTGTCAACCAGGTTTCCAAACTTGCCTGGGTGGAGCTCTTGTTTCTTTCCCCACTGAAGGTAATCTGGCTTCTAACCTCATTTTGAATGAGCTCATATATCAGTAGACTGAATGGAAATGAGTGCTGTGTGTGTGTTAGCGTGTGTCTGTGTGCTGAATTTTATTACGACACATTGACTTAGATGCACAGCCCAGAGGGCAGAGCACTGACTCGTCTTGAGGTGTGAATTGCAGTGGGAAAATGCAAGTGTAATTACTCAGTAGCACTATGCCAACATGCCCAAGCGTAAACAAAATTAGCTGGGGCATTTTTGGACCAGTGGACGATTCCAGTGGAACTTCTGTCAAATAGCGCCAATAATGGGAGAACAGCAGTGAGTCTCCAAAAGCATTGAAGTCGCACACCATATGACATTAGGACGGAAGTGAGACATATACAGTGCCATGAAAAAGTATTTGCCCCCTTCCCGAGTTCTTTCTTTTTTGCATATTTGTCACACTTAAATATTTCAGATCATCAAACAAATTTCAATATTAGACAAGGACAACCCGAGTAAATACAAAATGCAGTTTTTAAATGATGATTTCATTTATTAAGGGGAAAAAGCTATCCAAACCTGCCTGGCCCTATGTGAAAAAGTAATTGCCCCCTAAATCCTAATAACTGGTTGTGCCTCCCTCGGCGACAACAACTGCAATCAAACGTTTGCGATAACTGGCAATGAGTCTTTCACATCTCTGTGGAAGAATTTTAGCCCACTCTTCTTTGCAGAATTGTTTTAATTCAGCCACATTGGAGGGTTTTTTAGCATGAACGACTTTTTTAAGGTCATGCCACTGTATCTAAAGCGGATTTAAGTCCGGACTTTGACTAGGCCGCTCCAAAATCTTCATTTTGTTTTTTTTTAAGCCATTCAGAGGTGGACTTGCTAGTGTGTTTTGGATCATTGTCCTCCTGCATAACCCAGGTGCACTTGAGCTTGAGGTCACAAACTGATGGTTGGACATTCTCCTTCAGGATTTTCCAGTAGAGAGCAGAATTCATAGTTCCATCAATTACAACAAGTCGTCCAGGTCCTGAAGCAGCAAAGCAGCCCCAAACCATCATACTACCACCACCATGTTTGACTTTTGGTACAATGTTCTTTTAATGAAATGCAGCGTTAGGTTTATGCCTGATGTAATGAGACGCACACCTTCCAAAAAGTTCAACTTTTGTCTTGTCAGTCCACAGAATATTTTCCCAAAAGTCTTGGGGATCATCAAGATGTATTTTGGCAAATGTGAGACGAGCCCTTGTGTTCTTTTTGGTCAGCGGTAGTTTTCGCCTTGAAACTCTCCCATGGATGCCATTTTTGTCCAGTCTCTTTCTTATTGCTGAATCATGAACGCTCACTTTAACTGAGGCAAGTGAGGCAAGCAGTTCTTCAGATGCTGTTCTGGGTTTTTTTGTGACCTCCTGGATGAGTCATCGATGCGCTTTTGGAGTAATTTTGGTAGGCCGGCCACTCCTGGGAAGGTTCACCGGCGTTCCAAGTTTTCTCCATTTGTGGATAATGGCTTTCACCATGATTCGCCGGAGTCCCAAAGCCTTAGAAATGGCTTTGCAACCCTTTCCAGACTAATAAATGCCAATTTCTTTGTTTCTCATCTGTTCTTGAATTTCTTTACTTTGGGGCATGATGTGTTGCTTTTTGAGATCTTTTAGCCTACTTCACTTTGTCAAACAGGTTCTGTTGAAGTGATTTCTTGATTCAACAGATCTGGCAGTAATCAGGCCTGGGTGTGGCTAGTGAAATTGGACTCAAAAAATGTGGTTAATCACAGTTAATTCATGACTTAAGAAGGGGGGGCAATTACTTTTTCACATTGGGCCAGGTAGGTTTGGATAGTTTTTTCCCCTTAATAAATGAAATCATCATTTAAAAACTGCATTTTTTATTTACTCGGGTTATCTTTGTTTTATATTAAAATTTGTTTGATGATCTGAAACATTTAAGTGTGTAAAACATGCAAAAAAGTAAGAAATCAGGAAGGGGGCAAATACTTTTTCACAGCACTGTAGGTTTACGTTGACATCTCAAAAACCATAAGAAGAGAAACATCCACAAAAAATGGCTGGAATAGGTGTAATACCGCAATTGAGAATTGTGTTTGCTTCACCATCACACTAATTAGACTGATACCTCAGAGCGTGCTGAATGGGCTCAGCCTGTGACCCTGCTGACCTGCTCTCCTCAGGGTCTGACTAACTTGTCCTCCCAGGGCATTTGCAAGGCTGTGCATTATGCTTCTCGAGCTCTTTGCTATTGATTTTCTTCAGTCTGTCAGTTGTGCTGTCCCAAGCTTGATGTTTTAGCCTGCTTATCTGCTCCTGGCTGTGTTTGTTTGCTATGCATTGCAGTCTGCACTCTAAAGAGGGCCCAAAACTGTGATGGCCACGCATTGATCTCAACTTCTACTCGCAACTGTAGACTGTGCAATAAATAATGGACTAAGTTTCTGTGAAGTTTGACATTGACTTTGGCTTGTTGCTGGTTATTGGTTTTGGCTGCTGCCAGACCCTGCGCAGCAGTGCTGCTGAACTAGTCTTCTGCCAAGCGTGTGAGATGCCGTGGCGTATTCAGAACCTGAGTCATCACAAAATATTTGTGTGTTGTCCACATGGTGCACAGGGTTTCCTCCAGGATTTTTTGAAACTGTGGCAGAGGGCTTCAGCTTCGGGTCAAAACTCAGCATTATCAGGTGTGGCCAGTTTTCATTAATCAGCACGTAGGCGTTGTAATAACTGAAGTCTATGTGCACGGAGGTTTATCAGTTTCACGTGCGTGACGGTGGATTTCACATATAATATGAAAACAGATTATGATTCCGGACTCTAGAATTGGAATTAAATAATCATGAAGATACAATTAGGTAGAGCAGGATGTGCTCCTAGCAAACACGGAAGTTAACATCGTAGTTTATGGTTTTGCAAAATGAACAAAGTATTTTTTCTCTAATCGTTGCAGACATTGCATTAAGAAGAAATCAGCGCGTTTTACTGCCGATGGCTAATTTTTATTCATTGGAAAACGTGTTTATCAAGCAAAATGATTGACAACAGGTCAAGAATTATTAGCGCTCATTTTAACTTAACAATGAGAACTGGGGACACCTGATTGTCCTTAGGATTTTTGGAGTTTATGTAAAGTCATTTTACATAGGCTTGGCGGCTTTTATTTTGCCGTGGTGGTGTGCCACGACCAATTACATGTAGCGGAAACCCTGGCGCATTTGCTTTGCACACACTTACATATTTGACAAAGGTATGACACCCATTGCATCTCCGTTTCCTTTTTTTCCTGTGTTTGCTTCCATTTGGCCCTGACTCTCCCTCCCAAAACATAGCTGTCCTGGACTGTGTTGCATAACAAGCTGCAGAGTCAGAGAGCTAAGCCAGGGTCAACCATCTGCCAAGGAAATGAGCTTCACTGGCTCGACTGTGGAACGGTAAATGCTGTCTAGTCCTGACTCACAGACAGTGACTTCATTACTGCTGGATTTCTTTTGCATTACACTTACAGTATTTTCATTTTTTATCATAACCACATGCTACAATATGCAACCCAGTCGTAGGCCTCCCACCATTTGGTCTTGGATGAAATATGAGACTTGCAAGGGGTTCCAAAATGTGGAAAATTGCATAATGCTGGGTGCACAAATGTATTTTTTACACTATTAATATATAGTAATGTTCCTCTGTGGACTCGCAAAAACATACTGTAAATTGATAAATGGGTTTTTCTGTTTACTGGCAACTAACTACCATTAACTGCATGAGGACTGGCAACTTGCCCTCTGATTTAACTGAACACCACAGTGTACTACACAATACTGCTCAAATACCTCATTGCAACACTTGTTCTCCAGTCAGTCTGTCCTGTACTGCCATTTTTTCTGCTTGACTTCTGACCCCCCCCCCCATTGTCATGGAGGAAATGGACCCCTTTATAACCACCAATACTCCGCTAAAACCCCTTTAATGCCACTCAAAACGCCTTGTTTTTCCCACTTTTTATACCGAAGTTTTCAGGTTTCCTTTAGACTTCCCATACCCACCCAAGCTCTTGTAATAAAGGAAGCAGAGCCTTGTATTTCCTGCTAATAAGCCATTAATGGGAGCCCTGTTAGTGCTTAATAGTGTTTGTGTGGGAACTGGGCCTCCCTGCATCTGCTCCACAAGCGTCCCTTTCCCACCATTAGACTGGCCCTTATGGGCCATGGAAATTAACTGCTGAGGCGTCTGCATCCACTTTTTCTTTTGCTGCGTGGAAGACTTCCCAACATTGCTTGGAACTTTGCCATTAAAATAAAAATGCTTCAAGAAAACAACTCTCCTTTGTTATAGGAGCTACCCAGCTCTGTATTTAATCCTTTGGTCTCATATTGTTTTTGTTTCTTGGACCATTGAAAAGCACAATGACATTGGAGCTCATAAACGTAGATAGCAAATCTGCTTAGGTAATTTGAAGCTTTCAGTATTACCCCCTATTATTTCAAAGATGAGACAGGTTTATGTTTCTTAATGACCAAACACCCTGATCATGAAACTGGTGTACAAACACATGGTGCATATGGCCGTGCCAATAAAAACATAAACTCTGTGGAGCGAGTGTCTTATCGCTGGGACCATATAAACTCCATCTCTAGCAATAACAGTCCTTGTGTGTAGTCATAAAGCCAGTGTTATGTGAAGGCTTGGGCATCACTAGCTAGAGGCTGACAGTGGAGATTCGTTCTGTTGGTTTACTGTTGTATGGGTTCAGGTCTCGGTGACAGAGGATTCAGAAATCCTGTTGAGACTATGTGTCGATTGTAGCTGAGGGAGGGAACAGGGATATGGGGGGGTAGGGGGGAGAGGGGGGACATCCTGTACCAGGACTTGAAAGCAAGAACCCGACCACAGGACTACAAGTGGAGAAAATGGGTGTAAGATTCCGGCTATGTATACAAAATGGAAGTTTGATTTCAGTCATTTTAGCCTTCTTTAAGCACCAGGACTAGTCTTCCTTGTAATAACAGTTTTGCGACTCAGTAATCAGTGCAGATTTAGACTAGCTATCTGTCTGCTTACTTTAATAATAGGATGTGCTTACGGAAATGTGACCTGTTTAAGGTAGAATTCAAATGGAAGTAAGCATGAAGTAAACATCTGACGGCCACCTGAGAGTCTATAGTTCAAAGGGTTGTGCTAAAGGCTGTGTTCAGTGTGTACTTTGAAGAAAGGCATTATCGCAGTGCATGGAAGCCGCTGAGAGGTGCACATGATGCTTCATCCTTCTGGTTAATAAGTAAAAGCCCTGGGTGTGATCTAATCTGATAAGGACTTGTCTGAATGATGCGTCTGCGGGGCTAGCGGTTCTGTTGGCCAGTGACCCCGCAGGTATGTATTACCACACGCGTCTAAGAATGCACAAAATTGGTTTTTAAGGGATTTAGAAAACATTCAAAAATTGCTGGTAGGTTTTCAGATTTGTCACATGAGTATTTATTCCCGGTGGTGTAGTGGTCCCTGGAGAAGTGGGTATCCTCTATCGGGGAGATGGTTAGAAGGAGAAAGTGGGTATACTGGCATTGCCTGACCAATTCTCAAATGCAATTCAGTCTGGAACCTCTTAGTTCATTATTGATTTCCAATGGGTGTTACCCACGGGCTCACACAAAAATGAATCTGGACACAATTGGATAGACCCACAAGCAATCGCCGCACAAAAACATGAATGGCTCGGCACCATTGACTGTGCTTCTATCTCTTTATATAGTCGATGCTCAGCACAGATGAAATGTAAGCTTGTTTGCGAGCTCCCTCTGAATCGCTGTTTAGGGACGATAGCTAGCTACTGTTAACGTTAATACAAAAAGCAGCATGAATTGCGACCAGCTGTTTTGTTTATGTTGGCATTCATAATGTTGTCAACTCGCTTCTTGCTACTAAAATTGCAAGCTAGCTTTCCTAACTACCAGTGGTCTACTAGGCCAGGTAGCTAGTTTCAACCTACGGTTTAGATTCCAACTCATGTGGTTCATATCCATTTCATATGGCTTTTAGTTCAAGATTATGCTCTCGCTTTTGGCATGACACAATTTTGGAGCCAACACTTATCATTAGTACGTAACATGAACAATAGCTGCTGGGTTTTCTGTGTGGCTGTTGTTCTTTTTCATCCTCGTGACGAGGGGGGCCAGTTGGTGTATTAAACTTTTTCCAAATTCTGTCAGACATTTGGCAAACATCTTATTAACTTAAGATTTAACTGCAGAAGCTTGTTCTCCTTTTAGGAAAAATATCCCATTCAGTTTGTTTCGTACTGTCGCAATGCTGATTGAAGAAACCGTTCGACATTGGCGCCAGTCATCTTGTCTGTTGGCGAGAATGCTTCAACAGCCCTCATTTGTATAGTCATTGCATCAAACCCGCCCCATATTAGATAGTTGTAATTAGCCTGACCAAAAACTGGTCAGATGGAAGTCAGTCTGAATTGGAGGCATGCCGGACACATCTACCTGGGAAAAACACGAGCTCGCAGATTCGTCTGGTTCCCAGGCTAACTTTATTGGATAGATGGGTTAATGAAGAAAGTGGGTAGACTCTTCTATGTATTTCAATGGCTTTTCAGCTGATGGTGATTATACTGTAAATTGACTGATAAAGAGGTGGATAAACTCACTTGCATGTACCCTCCACTACCACCACTGGCGCTGTCTTCATAATCCCAAAAGTCCTCAAAAGGTAGGTGTGTATTCACGTGATTGGTGTCATGATGTCGAAAAATCAACCCACAGGTACACAGATGCACCAGCACAATAAAACCTGGATGCTGTTTAACCTGTTACAGGGGTCAGGAGGGAAATGGGTGTCTAAAGTCTCTCTGCACAGGGCATGTGGGGCCTGTAGAATTCATGGCACAGTGGCTCAGCGGCTGAGCAGAATGTGATGGGAGACCGTAGAGAGGCAGGTAGACGCAGGCAGTGAGCCGTATGCACTAGACTCCTACCCTGCTCTTTCCCTGGAATTTCTCGCCAAATATTGAAGTACTCCAAGGTTCACAAACTGCTGCGAAGATAAACATGCAGCCTTGCGCCGGGAGAACTCGTCTCTTGTATGCTTTTTTCATTTTTCTTTTGTGCGTGGTCAGGGTGGAGAGCTGCAGTGCATATGCAGATTAATCAGAAGCTCAGGCAAACTAAGCATAGGTTGGGTCTTTGAGTCCCCATCTAATTAGTGTACCGCTGTGTGAATGACTCACTGCATACGCATACACACCTGCACACACTGTATTACAGTTTGTAAAGCCAGCTTAAGTGGCAGTGGCAACACAGTCATGCAGTCATACTCTCACTAAGCACTGATTATGGGGATCTGTGTTTATGGCTGACTGCTCAGTTTAAGGCTCCCATAAATTTGCTCTCATTCTCTCTGCCTTCGGTCATCAGAACTACTCTGAAGTAAAAAAAAATTGTACTTACAAAATTGCACAAGTTAGATAGTTCTATCTAACATTGTAAGAGACAAAAAGATGGTCCATTGCAGTATATATTGGCGGTGTAATATAATGGTTAGGAACCTGGCTTGCATGAATAAACAGTTGCTTGATATTTTTTTTTTTTTTTTTTTTTGCTATTATTATACCCACGAGTGAGGTCCTTAACCTGAAGTCCTTATAATCATTTAAATTGATTGTACATAAAACTGCAATCCATGTGAGTAGCTCTGGATTAGTGTCTGCTAGATTAGAGTGGCTGGTAATTGAGCTAAATGAAAGTGTGATGTAATGCATTAATCCTGATTAAGAAGGGCACCTAACATCACCGTGATGACATACCCTGTGCGTGCTGTCTGGGGCTTTGGGTCTGGTTTTTGCCCTGTTTTTCCATTGTCTTCTGTTGTAAATCATCTTAGTAGCCGTTTTCTGTGAAAAGTCATGTACATATGAAATTGATTTGGCCTAATTTGATTTGATTTTTGCTCAGTCAGCTGGTGTATTGAAGGGCAAAATGCTGAAAGTGCATTTTCAGACTCGGCAGCCATCTTCAAGTGGAGCTGCTGTGAGAATTCAGCTCTCTGCATTTGAGGAGCACGAGGCTAATCCAGTGTCACCAGTTTTGTTCCTGTGCAGCTAGCTGGCTGTTACAGGAATATTAGAGAGAAATGTGTGGAAATTCCCCCATGCCATACATATAAGTGAAGCTAGGTTTAACTTGATGGCTTATCTTTTAACTTTTTTTTTTTTTTTTTTTTTCCCACCACCCCCCCCTCTTGGGAGGTCAGCTTTATTCTTATTAACGATAAATTTGTACTAACACAGTCTCTTCAGAGGGAGGGGGTATAAAAAAAGGAGAAAACAGGAGGGATTACACAAATGAATGCAACTAATTAAATATGATGAAGCAAAACCAAATAACAGGTAGATGTAACAATCTTAAAAAAAGTACACAAAAAAAAGAAAGAGGAAAAGAAAATAAATAAACAAATAACAGTTTTATGCAGTGATTTCACATTGCTGGTCAGGATAGTGTTCAACATTAGATAAAAGACAGCAAACAGAGGGACTGAAAACTGCTATGCTCACAAATATACACACACATATACTTAAATACACACCAACGTATATACACGTCCATGTAGTTTAATAAATATGCGTAGTGGAGCTCCATATTGCGGGGGTGCGGATTAATGTTTGTGGGGGGTTGTATGGCCGGAGACATCTGGTTTATTCCTTAAATGGTAGGTTTGATATGTGGTGACTGTGTGGTTGAAGAAGAGCACTGTGTGTTATTTATATGGATTAGTCTGGACTGCTGAGGAGTTCTGTAAAATGAGCCCAATGACGCCAAACTGGTCAGCTTGGTTTGCAGTTGATGCTCTAAGTTTTTCCATGTTAATGTAATCGGATAATAAATTGAGCCATTGAGATATTGTGATATTTTTGTTTATTTTTCCAGTTTAGCAGAATGGTCTTTTGGCCATTGCTAGGGCGATCCAAGTTGGGCGTATGCTGTCAGGTGGCAGTTCAACAGAAGATAATTCTCCCAACAGACATAGTGATGGGGAGACTGGAAGGCTGCAACCTAGGATGGAGGAGAGTTTGTTGATGACTGTTTTCCAAAATGTATAGATAGGTGGGCACAGCCATGTGGCATGAAAGTAGTCGTCAGTGATGTTGAGTGTGCAGTGGCTACAGATATCGCTTTCTGTGAAACCCATTTTTAACATTTTAACTTGGGTGTAGTGGACTCGGTGAAGGGTTTTATAGTGAATAAGTTGTAATCTTGGATTTGAGGACATTGAGAAGGTGTTGATACAGATCTTTTAACTTTAACACAATAAGCACAAACTCTGTTACTGTTGGATCTTGACTTGATGTACTGTGGTTTGTATGGCATTGGCCTGTGCTATTGAACTTTAGTGAATTTATCTCTACACTATATACTGAGCTGCAATGTAAATGGTTTACGAACACGATAACCTCTCTATGCCCCCCCCCCATCACATCTCTCATGATGGACTCACTTCTCACTTAATATTGCCTGATATTATGTAAGGGGTCATTCTGTGGCATAGCAGGGAAATTGCCTTAATTCATTATTTTTTTGCTACTTAATGGCAAAAAAAGTGGGCGAAATCAGCGCCTTTTCCATGGACGATATTAGAGCAGTTGCTCTCTGCAGTGCAGCAATGACCGTTCCCAGTGGGTGTAAAGTATAGCAAAGCCATTGCAATTTCTCAGGATCGCACCGGTGCTGTGCTTAGTGCAGCTGAACCCTTTAAAAGAGTAGCTTGTCTGGAATGTCTCTTAAAAGTCCTATCATGTCCATGTTTTATAACTGTTGATTGCAATCACTGGCAGTGATTGTGACATCAGCACTGGAATGTTGACTGACCAGCGTTTGTGCTCTTGCACCTTAACACTTACCCCACCAGAGTATTCTTTTAAGTTGCCAGCATTTTTTATAATATTCATTGATCTCTTTTTAAACCTGTTTTTGTTGGAAGATCTGTGACTGCACCCCCACACCATGAAAACGTTGATTGCCGGAATATCTCGACAGTGGCGGGAAAAGCATTCTGTCATAATTCACAGGAATTCTCATCAGGGGCGGGGAATGGGTGAAAGGGTAAATTTCAGGAATACCTCTGCTTTCAGTTCCATTTCCGGGGAAAGTCTGCTGTGCAGTTCAAGCCGAGAGAACGGAGGTAATAGGGCTGGTATTTATAGCAGTTCTGTGGTCTGATGTGGCGTAACTTGTCTGTGTGAAACAGACCTATTAGGAGAGTCTTCATTTGGGTGGAGAGGCGAGGTTGATTTGTGGAGCCTCGGCTGTGTCGCCATGGTGAGGACGGGTGAGGCGAAGACGCCTTTGAGCGTGTGGAGTGTGGAGGAGTGCAGAGCAGGACAGGGAGAGGCGCCCTTTGTGAAAGTGCCATGAAAATTCCTCCCCTTTTCCTCCCACACCTGCTCTTTTTAATCCCCCCCTTTCCTGGAGACAGTGGGCGGGAAGAAGCGTGTGGTCCTCTCCAGACACCTTATGTCGACATCGAATCCTCTTTCTCTGGTCCCTTTTCTTCTCCATTAGTTGTTTTACCGCTGCTTGCGTTGTGAAATGAAGCTGAGGTCCACCTCCTCTGGCCGGCCAACCCTCCTCCTCCTCCTCTCTTCCACGCTGGGACTCTCTGGCTGCGTTCAAACAGCCTTTTTTACTTGGGAAAGTTCCTAACTCCTAGAAAATGGCCCAGAAAAATTAACGTGGCTGCCACGATGAGTGTGTTTGAATTGTCTAAAAGATAAGGAAAGGTGCTTCAGTGCTTCTTAACTTCTCTGCTTTTGCCTAGGGTACTCTGAGCTATCCTTTTCAAAAAGAAAGGAGATAACACCATCCCACAATTCCGTGTGCTCGCAATATTTAAAGCGTCCACCATCCATCCTACCAATCATGAAAACAAACAAATATGACGGGCGAGAGACACATGATGATTTTGATTCTCTTAGCAGGGCAGTCGTCCTCCTTAATCCATCATGAATTCCCCTTTACACCTTTCCTTTACCTCGGGACATTTTTCATCGAGGGTAAAGTAAAATGGTTTGGAATGAGATGATGGGACGTACGTTTTTGGCTATTTGAACGCAGCCTCTATCTCCACCCCAGCTGACCGCCATCCCCCCTCCTCCCTCCTCCGCGGTCAGATTGACGCTCTGCAGGCAGGCAGGCAGGGCTCTGTTCTTTCTCAAACTTGTTCAAAAAAGGACCGGTCCCCCCACAAACGCCACACCTCTGCTCCGGACACTCAAGTTCAAGTTCAAATTTATTTATATAGCACGTTTAAAAACAACAACAGTTGACCAAAGTGCTTTACAGTGTAAAGTAAAATACACTTGTGGGAAGGACTTATTGTTATTAACCGTTTATGGTCTGAGGTCACAGATCTGCGATCAGATTGCTGATGTGGAGAGCATTACTTTTAACTAAAAGCCGTTGAGTTCTAAAACCATGACTTGTAAATTTGGAAAAAAAAGCATTATGCATTTGGAAGGTTAGGAATTGGACTTGCTGATGTCAAGGGTTGATTGGTTTCTGCTGTAGCCCTTAGCCAGGTGCTAAGCCGGTATACAGTATCTTCTGTATGAATGGATTGAACATAAAAATGCAAGTTAAATAAGTAGCCATGAAGTACAACATTTGCTGGTTGCCACAGTGAAAGTGTGACGTAATGCATTGAACTTAAGTATTGCAGCTGCGTGCCTGAGTAGCACCCCGATGACATAGTCATGACAGGAAGCCAAAATAGTGGAGAAGGACTGAGAAAGGGCTTCGGCTCCATCCTCGCAGTCCATTACAGTCAGCAGAAGAGCGCCCCACCCAGGCACCGGGCATGCAGCGACCGTGGTCAGGAGTCGCGTGTCAGTGGCTGCGGGATTGTTCCGCTTTGGTTGGCTTCATACAAAGCAGCGCGGAGTAGCTGGCAGGGACAACTCCGGAGGTTTGGTCACAAGTTTCTTTACCTTGTCATTTTGGCCTGGAACCCTCCGGTTCAGATTTTTTTTTTTTTTTTTTTTTTGCATTTTACAATGGTCAGCCACCATTCAGACGGTTATTAATCACAGGGATGCTCGTTGCTACATGCTAACCTTGGGATGATAATGAATATAAGTGAATGGACAGGGTGCTAATTTGCTTCTTTAGCCTTGGTCCACTTTCTTTTGTTCAGTGTCATCACAAGGTTAGCATGTAGCCCCAGGAGTCCCTTTGCACTGTGTATTAGTGACTCAACAGGGAAAGGGAAAGAAAGTAGAGGAGATAAGATTAGACTTTGTTTGCCATGATTTGCCCTGTACTAGACCTCTAGGAACAGGGTTGGGTTGCCCTGCACAAGAGTGTGCCGATTTGCTTTATTAGCCCCTGGCATGTAATTCGTGGGGAGATCTGTCTGTCTGTCCGTCCGTCCGCTTGTCAATAAACATGTTTTTGTCTGAACCATAACTTGAAAACCGTTTGGTATTTTTCCTTAAAACTTAGCACCTCGCGCCAACCATATGCTGGAGTGGTGCCTTTGCTATTTTGGAAGTTCAGACATTTTTTGCGCATTTACCCAGAAGCACCCATGACTTGGGTTCATTTAAGTGTGTTGCAGGGGTCGGTGGGATACACCATCTCCTGATGGCTCTTTTTTTTAAAATTTATGTCGGTCAGGAACTTTGACTGGGATTTATGCCTGAAACCAGACCAAGACGCTGTTCATTTTGGCACTCAGCAGTCGGGCTGTTGCTTTTCGTGTGCATCTGGCGGAAGCTTGTGTTGCTCAGGGTTTTATAGCAGTCTTTGAAGTGTGAGGCCCTGCTCAGTGTAATTTTGTGTCAGTGGGTTGGGAACACACAATGTTACTGAACAACTGGGCTGACTGGGGGAGAGCAGAGTCTACCAGGCCGGAGCAACTCCTCCGTTTTCATGCAAATACTGTCGCGGCGCGTGTCCCTGAGCGCTGTCTCTGTCCCTGCAGAGCTGGTTCTCTGTAACTGTAGGAGGAGACCTCAGTGCCATTGAAAGGTGGGCGATTGTTGGTACACATTTGGCAGGAGCTTCCGTTATCGAGACGGCCGATCTTGCTGATGCAGCGGGAGAAGTGGCGACATCGGTTTAAGGTGACACCAGCAGGACGTCTGGGGAAAAGGCATCGTCAGCAAAGGACAAGCGGGAGCAGGACTGAACTCCTGGCGCGTGGTGATCATGCAAAGAAGGCCAGGTGTTTTGACTGCAGATCCTGCTTGGCTTTAAAAGCAGTCAATTGAATAAAAACCTTGTTGTGGCTAGTAACCCTTAGAGCACTACATGCAACTATTGTCACTCAATGATGTAAGATATCAAAATCAAAGCTGTTGAAAACCTATCATGTTGTGTAAAGGAGCTCCCCGGGTGCCCTTTTTTTTGGTGATGAACATTTCATTGATTTTCAAAAAGGGGGGGGGACTAGGGACCGGGTGATTTTTTTTAAACAAGTTGCCACATGATAGGTTTTCAACAGCACAAGATAATTAAATTTCAATTTTTAAAAATTTATTTCAGGGCTCTAAGGGTTTATTGGATTAGCGTAGATATTTCCATGTTTTTTGCATTACCTATCCTTTTCCAGAAGACTCGTCGATATGTGCCTTTCAGCACATTCAAAATTGAACCGTCAGCCGTTATAAACAGAAAATTCATTCAGCCTGTCCCTGGGAAATCTAATGAAGATGGAGCTCCCCCTCTGTCTCAAGGACGGCCATATCTTCTGGTCTTATGATCCCCAGATTACTATAATGTAGACCTGCAAGAATATCCTGTTGTGCCTCCACACTTGGCTAGGTGATGATGAGGTCCGTTTGTCAGTCATTTCACTGACGCGTTCCAAGAGTCAATGCTGTACGCATGGGTAGGAATCGTGGAGAAAATGTCCTCCTGATTGTATTGTAATTTTTTTTTTGTCTTTGGCGCGAGACACATTTGCTCTGTTCCATGTGTGCTGTACATGTTATTGTCTTGCACGTTTTCAGAGGTATTTGGAGATATTGGTTATCTTCTCATGGAGATTTGAAGCAGATAGTCTGGCGTTTTACTTTCCGTGTGGAGTTCGCTTTTTCTCTCTGTGTTCCTATTGGCGTTTTTCCTCCAGATACTCTGGTTCCCTCCCTCAATCCAGGGACCCGTGATCCTAAAGTTGCCTGTCAGCATATATGTGTGCGTGTGTGTGTGTGTGTGTATGTCTGTGTGTGTGTGTGTGTGTGTGTGTGTATGTGTATGTATGTATGTATGTGTGTGTGTGTGTGTGTGTGTGTGTGTGTGCGTGCGTGCATGCGTGCGTGCGTGTGTGTGCCCTGCAGAGGGCAAGCATATTGTCCAGTGTGTGTTCCTCCCTCTGTCCCAGTGCCTGCAGTTACAGGCTCCAGCTGCCCCCCTGACCCACACCATAAATGAGTGCGTGAGCTCATAGGTGGATGGATGGATGGCTGGTTTCATTCAGAATGTTTTAATTCTTTTCTGTTGTGCAATTATGCTTATCTCTGCATTCAGAAAATTCTTCTGAGAGGAGTTTGTATTTTCTTCGAGTCATGTGGAGATTAGCCCTCTGACTAGCGCAGATGGTGCAGATAATGATCATTATCTGTCTGTTTTGAGATGGGTGGTCAGGTGTTGTGACTGGCTCTGTCTCATCTCAGTAAGAATGTTCTTTACTTTATTCCTGGCCTTTTCACTGTATCCGCTTGGTAATTTTGGCTTCCCCCACTGTCTAAAGACTGAAGTATTTGTAAACTTTCTGGAGTTTCCTGCCACTCGTGCAGTGCATGCTGGGATAGACTCCGGTCCTTCTGTGACTCTGGCCAGGAATAAAGGCTTTGGACAATGCATGGTTGTATTTTTAGATCATAAAGCGCATTTAATTTTGTTTTGTTTTTTGCAGGATGTCATCGCTGGCTTCCTGTTCAGCCTCCTAATCCTGGTGGTGTTCCAACCGGCACTTGACGTGATCGACAACTTCAACGTGTCCTGCCAGTACGCCCCCCTCATCATCATCTCCCTGCACCTGGGCATGGGCCTCTTCTCCTTCACCCTGGACACCTGGAGCACGTCCCGCGGCGACACCGCGCAGATTCTGGGCTCGGGGGCCGGCATCGCCCTGGGGTCCCACATCAACCACCAGCTGGGCCTGACTCCCGATCCCCTGCCGTCCCAGCTGCCCTTCTCCATGCCCCACTTGACCCCCGGCCTGGCGGGGGCTTGCCTGGTGCGCTTCGGCCTGGGCGTGGTGGTCCTGCTGCTCACCAGAGCCGTCATGAAGGCCCTGACCATCCCTCTGGTGTGCCGGGTCGCCGGCGTCTCCACGGCGGACGTGCGCAAGGCGCGGCAGCACATGGAGGTGGAGCTGCCGTACCGATACATCGTCTACGGCACCGTGGGCTTCAACACTGTCTACCTGGCGCCGCAGATCTTCCGCTGGCTTGGCCTAGCCTCCTAACTGCAGCCTTTACTGTATCGTGCATCCCAAAAACACTCAGCCTATTGCCTTTAAGGAAAGAACACGATGCCTTTGGAGGGGGATATCCACCCATAAACTGTGTGCTTTAATTATTACTGTTTTTATTGCTTCGAAGACTCAATCATAAAAACTGCACCCGCCCCGGCCTCCCCCTTTCTTGATTTTGCTTTTAGCTGTCTACTGGGCCCGGCTATTAGACAGACATCCATGTGATCCGAGTCATAAGAGCTGTGGTTTGTGTGGGAGGCTCGCACTGCAGTTCGTTTGGGTGGGTTCAGTGTTCTTCCTGTTCTGCGGTCTCTCGTCTGTTCGATGTTCCAATCAGACTGCCATTATCGCTCTCTCACACACGCACTCGCATAAACACAAACGCACACACACACACGCGCACCAAACACACATACATCCTTCGCAAAAACCCGATGAACATCGAGGAGTTTACTCTCTATTCCACTCTGTTCAAGCACATAAAAACTATTCTGTTTCTGCTGTTCCCATTTTAATTGATTTGTTTTTGTACTTGAAAACCTAGCCAGTCGTGAGACTGTTTTATTGACTTAAGGTTCAATTGGAGTCTTATGTTTCATATTTTTCGCTCCGAAGGGCTGTTTCTGTGTTTGTTTTGCTGAAGGGAGATTGAGTGTGCTGGACTGGGAGGACTGAGGAGCCTCGGGCACATATAATTCTCAGATGTCATAGACTGCGTGTTGAGGGATCTGGTCGCCGGGGTTACATACCTTACATATTGTGCTCATCTCGACCTCCCCTACATTCACTATCAATAACAACATCTGATCTGCGCTGGCTACCCGGGGACTTCCTGTTTTTGCTAAGGGTCGCCGAGCCACACGCATCACCTTCCTGTGGGTGAAGTATCTCGTGCGCTGGGATGGAGAAGGATGAGGCGGCGGTCAGGGTCGTGAACAGAGGCCGGGGGCTGGAGGGGGAGAGAGGCGTCCAATGTGTGGGGTTGCGGTGGCTGTGGGGGGGTGGGGTGGGTCGGTTTCGTCGCTTTTCCTCTGCCACACGGTAAAATAACTTGCATTTTGTAGAAAACAGAACTCTTTACCCCACAGCTCGCTGCAGGGGGCAGCAGCGCGCCCGTCAGGTGTGAGGTGCTAAAGGGAAGTTTACTACGGAAGTGAAACTTTGCGGTCATGGCTCCAGTGCCAGAGCGGCACTTTTTACTGCAGATTTTGCTGTTTTCTTCCACTTGTATTCTCACGCATGCTGCTCTTCCCCCAGCCTCTTGCATGCGTGTAGCTCTGGGCTGTACAACACCACCACTGGGCATCTTCCTGGTCTGCATTCAATCAGCAGCCAATCGCTGCCTTGACAACTAGGTGTGCAGACTCTTCTCACCAATGACTAAAATCAATATCTGGTGCAGAAATGCACCTAAAAAGAGATGTTTTGGCCCTTGAGCACAGCTCAAAATTAACACCAGCCTCCAGCCAAATGCTGGTAAAACATGCTTCACACACCGGCCAAAAAGCGATGGTAATCTATGGAGTGGCTGGTGAAATTTGAAAATTCACTAAACATGTGCCCAACGGACAAAAGTCTAATTTGTACTCTTCCCAGGGTTTGAAATCCCTGGCGTGGCTTGTTGCCTCCGTCAGTGCACCTCCTCTCCCTTGCTTCATCGCACCACCCTTTATCCTCTCCTGCTGTCCTTAGCTGCTGCCCCACCAGCCATGACCGGCCTGTAAGTAACTGCACAGTTAATGTAGTGAGAGGTGATGTAGCTCCATCACAGTGTTCCTACTTCACTCCCTCGCCAAATAACCAAGGTAACTGCTGCTTTAGTTACGGTACATAAATTATACATGAATGTTGTTCTTTTGATTTTGTCTGATGTATGTCCTTGTGCGAGTGAGAATGGAAAGCTGTGGAATCAGCACAACGGGAATTCACCATGATCGAGACGGTTGGCTGAGTTTGATTCCCCGTCGGGCTGTTTATTGCACTGTCCCATAATGCACTGCTCCAGTAGCTACCCCTGCTTCCAGTGCCCCCCCCCGAAAAAAAAGTGGGGAAGATGCAGTCATCTGTGTGTGTGTGTGTGTGGAGCTCTCATACTGTGGTAGTGTATTTGTATTTACCCAATAGAGTGTGTGTCAGGCCATATGTGTATGTGCGTGTCAAGCTTGTGGTTTGTTGTTTGTGTTTTTGTTTGTGTGGTGTGTATTGTTTTTCTGTAATAAATCCTGTGTCCTTGTTTTAAGAGTTTGGAAGGGTTCCAGTCAGTCAGCCATACATAAGGTCAGGGGACGTGGTCTCATTTAACAGGACAATGTAGGGCTTGGATTCCAAAAAAAGCAAACAAAAGAAAGCGCTGGTTTTTGATTGGCAGTTATCTGGAGAAACTGGGGAAAGGGCAGAAGGGCTCGTTATCTCTGCCTGCCCTCTGTATCTAGGTCTGAGCAGAAGAGGTTTAATGGCACTGCAGTGTTAGTGTTAGTGATGCTGTCACACCTGAACACTGCGCTTTACTGCGGGCCTACTGTGCGTTTGCTGTTTTCTGTCCCACAATGCACCATTCTCATGCTAGCGGCACAGGGCCAGTTTCACTACCACAAATAATTTCAGTACTAAACTGAATTTTGTTTGGAGATTCTCAATTCAAATTTGAATTTGGTCTTGAATTTATCGTAATCTTTGTTAAAGTGGCCTCGAGCCTCCAGTACTGCACCGCAGACTGCAAGTAAACATCCTTCAGCTTTGATAAGAAATGGTGCTACTCCTGAGTTAAAAATTCCCTTGTCTTCGCAATTTTCTTGTGTCCATATTCTAAAACTATGGTTCAGGTTTCAGTGTGAACACCCAAGAAAAATATTCAAAAATTTGTATGCAAAATTTTTTTACCTGCATATGTATGGTGACGTAAAGAAAACAAGATATTAGCTTCCCATTCTTGTGACCTCAGTTATTTTGCAAGAGTGGGGAAAATTGAAAGTGTTTGATTCCCTGAACTACATCACTCAAGCCCTCTTCAACCTGAAAGTTTTGAAATCCAGTGCCTTCAAATCTTCAGTATTGTGTAATGAAATGGAAGTAAGCTATTGAGTATCACTGTGTATGAATGTCTCTGGATGTGTGTTCTTTATTCTGTGCTTTCATGTAGAGTGGCTTGGTTTTTTTTTTTTGCTTTAGTTAAGAATACTTTAGGTCAGAGATGTACAAAAGCTATCCACCAGGAGGTGAAATTAGCACTGTACCTCAGCCAGAGATTTCAGACCAAAAAAAAAAAAAATTCCAGTTTTTTAGCTTGAGCTAAGATGCGTTGATCTATATACCCTAGTGCCTTTACTGTAATTAAGTCTGTCGTCCGAAGTACTGTGTGATCCCAGTGCTTTGGATCAGAAAGGCTCTGTAATGACAGCAGAATGTTCTGGAACCAGTACATTGGAGTGTTTATGTAATTTAGGTGCTGAATTTCCATTTTCATTTCAACCTGTAAAAAAAAAGTTTGTTGGGTTTGTTCTGTAGCTTGTAACTCTTCGGTTACTCAAGCAACACAATTAAAACATACTCAATCTTGTCTCTTTTCCCTTGTAAAATTCTGCCTTTATTTTTCTTTGGAGTTGCATGTTTGTTTCTCAGTCAATAACCTGCCAACCTGCATAAATAAGTCTACATGAGCTGTCACTCTTAAGGTGTTAAAAAGCAGAATACTTCAGTGGATGAGTATGCGCACTTGCTCTGGATGCTGCGTACTGAAGTTTGTATTCTTTCTGTAAAGCCATTTTACTCACAGCACTAACATATTTATGTGGAGGTGTGACTACAAAAAAATTCCAGGTTTTCTTGGACCAATTTGTATTCTGTGCTTATTCATTTGCACATAAAAGATGAGCAAGCCTTGGTGTTTCTGTGAGCAGTGTTAGGGAAGGGTTGATTTGGATATGACTGTAATCAAAACCTTGAAATCAGCATTTCTGTTTTAGTTTTTATCTGCTTGGATGGTCCAAAGAGAATACTAAGAAGAACCCTGTCTGGTTGAAGGGTGCTTTATTGGGCGAAATGATTCTTTGTAAGCGTCTTGAGCGTGTTCTCCTGAATCCATGTTTCCTTCACTTGAGACTTTTACTTGCATCTTAGTCCCTCCCGCAGGGTATGCACAGAGAGAGGCCAGAAGAGAAGATGCAAGGAAATATGTTATTAGAGAAATGGGTCATCCTTTCCTCTGAATTGTCACGTGAAGCGACGTCTGTTTATTATTTTGATGTGGCACAGTTGGTCTGCTGCCAGCGTCTGCAGATTAATGTTACTAGCTTTCAGCTGAAAGTCTTCCAGGAAGGCTGCTCCTGTATATCCTTGCTCTTGACGCCTCAGAGCTCCCTCCTCGCTCCTTGAAGCAGAAATAAGAGCTTTGAGATGGCCTGCAAGATGGCAGATCTAGAACAACTTTTGGTCCGAGTGAGGATTGAAGAGTGAGGAAGTGTCAAATAAGAGAACTGAGAAGCGCCTTTTGTCTGCGACCTTCCCCTCAACACCTGGGGGGGGCATTAGGTTCAATAAAAAAACTAAAATGGCTCTAGGGCCCATCCAAACGAAAACGATTTTCTTGAAAACGCATAAATATCTTACGGTTTTGGCCTTGCTTCCATACGGAGACGGCGAAAATGCAGCCCGAAAACTTTTTTTTTTGAAAACGGTTTCCAGAATGAGAAAATCTGAAAACGCCACCCCAGCGTTTTGGTGTGGACGACCAGAAAGGGTTTCTTTTGAAAACGATGACGTGATAGCCCCCGTCACAGCCCCCACCCCCTCTAGTCTGTACACAGAGCGCAAGCTTTGTAAGCATGCTCGCTGCCGCCTTCTCCGTTTTTGGTCTGTTCCCATAGAACTGCTACAGTGCCACAAACAGGCCTGGAATATTTACTACAGCGTTTGGGTCATTTCTAGCGTCTCCGTGTGGATGCAGCTATTTTTAGAAACGATGCCAAAAAAAAGACCGTTTTCGAAAATCTCCGTCTCCGTGTGGACGAGGCCTATGGCTGTAGTTACTAGTCCAGCCCTGTTACGGGAGATCTGCTGTCCTGTAGGTTTTCATTCTAGACTGAACAAATTACTCCTCATTCAAGCAACTTGATATTATGTTGAGCTGAAAATTGGTGGCATTCAGTGTGCTGAACGGTTACGGAGGTTAAAACCTATATGACAGTAGATCTGGGGGAACAGGTTTGGTTACCACTGCTCTGCGGAGATAAGAGGAGTGTTGGTCAGTGTCGCCTCTTCCAGGTGGCCATGTCTGTCCTGGCTGCTGGGGGCTTCCCCTTAAGCTGTTTAAATACCAGCTGAGAGCAGTGTTAGCTCGGTAAAGGGCTTTGAGCGGAGGTGCAAGATGTTGACATTTATTGGTTGATTTTGGCTCATCTGCTCAAACTGAAGCCACCAGAGGTCTTTGTTGCTTTAGTTCTCTTCTGTGGTTTTTCTCTACTTCGCTTTTTCAGTGACCAAACCCTGGTCAGATTTTCCAAACTAAACTGCAGTTTTGCCCAATATAAACTGTAAGTCATGAGAAATAAAGCAAACATTGTGACACAGAGCACATCTTTACAGCACATCCTACTGCAATAGATGCCTGTGGTACATTTGTATCAGTGGAAACCAAGTTTTAAGGACTGCTGGGTTAGAAATCAGTCAAACCAGGTTTATGAGGTGTATTTTTCATATTGCGTTTTCTCTCTGAGAAATATTGATTGGTTCTCTCTTCCAGAGGACTTACTCTAGGGGGATTTTTTCATGCCTCATCTTAACAGGCTTCTGTTCACTCCAGCATTTTGTATTTTCTCATGTACAAAAGGCAAAAATTACATGAAACCAATTTGAATACTCATTTGAGTTTCTGTGCCTTAGGCAAGTGATGTCTCTGCTTAATGCCATTGTAGTATACAACAATATCTTTAAAAATTTAACATATTAAATGGATACTGGCAGTGAGAATTTTACCTCATTGTTGGTTGATTTCAAATACATATTGTATGCAACCTATGGATAAAAAACAACCACTTGGACAAAACTTTGACAATACTTACGGCCTGATTTACTAAGACCTTTAGCATCCACAAAACCTTGTAGTATTCACAAACACAATAATATGGCTAGTGATTTCTCAAGATACTTGTTTTGTGGAGATCACTGTTTGTGGTCTTTAGTTCCTGCCTGCTCTACAGGGTTTGACACATGCTGAAGGGGTTGTCAAATTAAGCCCCGAGTCATTCCAAGGTATTCTTGAAGTAAAGACAACTGTTTATTTTCTGAGGTCATTTGAGTGTATGAATGCCGAGGCAGTCACTCTTGTCTCAAATCTTGTATAGGGAGCACCCTCCTCAATTTACCTCATTAGGTGGATGAGGACATTGGATCCACCCCTGTACCATACTGAGTAACGTGACGGTTGCTGAATTATTCATGTGTGGCCGAGTGCAGTACTGGATAACGAATCTCTGCCAGGGATGCATGTGCCTCATCTAGCCACATCCACAGCTAAGTTCAAGCAGGTTTTGCTTGAAAGAACTGAGCTGAGTTCTGACTCGCACTTGACTCTGCCTCTATTGTTTAGACTTTTGTGAGGTATGAGCTTGTGTCTGCACTGCACCTGAAAGCCACACGGCAGAGTTTCCACGGCTGCCGGCCAAACCACCAGACAGTGCCAGACAGGCAGCCATGTGTAAACATTTTAAGTCTCTCTTTTTTCCATTGAGATTTGCTTGGTGTGGACAACATATTTGAAAAACCCCTGAAAAAAAAGGCTTTGACGTTTAAGTCTATAAACCACAATTACAAAAGCATTTACATAGGTCATTCATATTCATTTGAATGCTAGATAGCAGCATATGACCACTTAAAAGAGGTCTAACTAGCAGCATTTTGTGAGTTTAGTCTCCACAGCAAAAAAAAAAAAAAAATCCATCTTTCCATGTATTTTTGTCTTTTATTTTGACTTAAAACACTTATTTCATTTTACTTTTTTCTCAGTAACACAAATATTCTGCTGATGGGTTGAGGTAATTTGACTCATTTCTAAATTTGCCAATGAGATGAAAATTTCAGCAGTCAAGGACATGGTAACATTGTGTTTTCTACTTGACAGGGAAAATATTTGTCTTATAGGGGGATTAAGACTTGAGACTTAGATTTTTTGCAGAATAATGCAAGATACTGAGTTCCAAATGAAATGCAGGTCCTTAAGTCACCAAAAAATATGCCAAATAAGATGGCACAGGGAACTGTGTTAAAAATAATGGCAACATTTGCCAAACACCATAAACCAGCAAGAGCAAAAAAATATCTGGCCGCAATTGAAAGCAACAGGGACAAACAGACACATGGCGGGCAAGCTGCAGATAACCACAGAACTACAGTTCAGAAAATCTCCACAGAGTTGAATCACTCCATATGTGAACCCATCTCAACAAACTCAGCACAGTGAGCTTCACTAAACCAGTATTTGTGGCTGTGTTTCCGATGACTTCACCACCCCCAGTATGTAGGTTTTGGTCATCTTTTTTCCATGAGTATGTGGCTTTCATAATGTCACCTTCTCTTTTTGAGCTGCGCTGCCCTGGCACGTATGGCGCGCACGTGTCGAGCCACCTGGCACAGGGCTGAGCAGCCAAAACCGCGAGGGCAGCGTCTGATCTGCTTCCCCACCGTGGGAGGATGGAGGTTGTGCCCGATTGGAAGCAGCAGGGCTCCAGCCATGGGAAGATGGGCGTCTGTACAGCACACTCCCCTCTTCCTCTCCCCTCTGACCTCTCATTTGATCCTACCAAACACAGGCACACTTCTATAATGGGAATGAGAAGTGTGCAGAGCATTTTTATCAATGATATACCAGTAGAGATACAGACGGTATGCTAGGATATGAATATAGTAATATCTTCCATATTAGAAGGGAAAGGATAATGTTAGCATTACAGTGTCAGTGGAGAGATTATGGTCTGTGATGGACAATAAACAGTACCCTCATTCTTGTATTTCTTTTAAAGCACATTCTGTTGAAATTGGGAAAAGAAAATATATGCTGTCACGTCGTTAACATTCAAAATATATGATGATATAAAATTTAGACCTTATCACCCAACCCATACATCAACCTTATTATCATGAACTCCCCCGTCATTCGCTTTTATCAAGTTTTTCTTTCTTCCTCGGTCCATTTCATCATCCGACTTGAATCAGGAAAGCAGGGAGCCTGCAGGGAATGGCTGCACAGAAAACACAATATCAAACAGAACAAAGCAGGGGGCTGCATTTCTTACAGTCCAGCTGTCTTCTCAGACAAAGGGGCCTCTGTTGCAGGGAGAAATAAAGGCCCTTATCTGCCAGCCTCCCCTTTGCAGATCCAGGCGCGTAAAACCAGGCTCTGTTTCATCTCTGTCAGTTTAAGCTTTCCCACTCTGTGATCTGTGGCTTTATAAGGGCGTCCATCTCCCTGGGCACTGAGGAGGCACGAGAGCTTAAGTGCTCCTGAGAGTGTGTGTGTGTCTGTGAGTGTGTGTGCCATTTAGAACTATCATTTGGGCATCTCACATGTAGCCAAGGTTTGACCCTTCCTTTCCCTCTTACCTTCACTGTGAAAAGCGTGCCACTCAATGTTTAGCCAGACATGTTTTAACTTGTTCAACTCTGTATGGGACAATAAATGCTTACATAAAGAAAATGTTGTTTCTAACTGTGTTATGATGAGTAACGTCACAACACAGGATAATGTTCCTCAGGGGCAATGCACTGGGTATAGCCACCCTCTCTCATACATGAGAGATGGCATGTAAAAAAAAAAAAAACTTAAAATCACGGCAAAGTACATTTTATGGCATTTTAAGGCATTCAAATTTTCATTAGGTATACTTTATCCAGTCTTCCATGCTATTAATTGGAGAAGATAATAGTTTATTTGGAATAATCTTACACTAGAATATTATGATCTAATATTTCCAATGTCAAGAAGAAAGTGCTTGCCATTTCACATTATTATTTTATGGTACTTTTTAAAACCCAGAACAAACTTTAGATAATGATATATTTGCATATCCTTAACTGCACGTATGATGAGAACTTGGTCATGGCAGGATTACTCAAAATAATAAATGAATAACAAAGCAATAAAACAATAAAATGATAAAACTTTTGGTAATAATATTCACCTTTCAGAGTTGAATTAAGGAACAGTGATGCAACAATTTGAAAACACTTTCCTTACTTCACACATATCATGAACTGATTGAGATTGGGCCAGTTGACTGTGGACGTATGGGCCACTACGAAGCACAGGTTTGGTTTTCATGAGACTAGTTTTTTCAGAAAAGTCTCGTTTCATTAGAAAATAAAATAATCATTTTTCAGTTTTAAAGCATGAGACTACGATTAAATAATAAAGCAGATTTAAGAACCATGGAAGTGTACGTAGAACCACATTCATTGCAAACGCTATTTATGTTGCAACTCCTAAGTTCTGCTTAAAATTTACAGTGAGTTACTCCCATCTGGTGGTCAGATATACCTATTAGCACCCATTGAAGTGAAATGTTTTATCATTTCATACTCACTGTCACAAACATCGGTCTTTCATGGTATGATTTTTTAAAAATTGTATCATATATATTTTTCCCTAAGCCATTACTGAGTCCTGCGCCCTGTAGTTTCTAATTTCGTTAATGTTATAAGCATTGGAACACTTCTCTCAAGAATGTGTTTCCCACGGTCTTGAATCCTTGTTACGCCGAAGTCCGCGATGCGACACCTATGTTCTGTGGTAAGTAAAATCGAAAATCAACGGTTTAATATTCACCTAGCCAGCTGGGTAATTCGCTACCTGGTTGGCGATATGATCATGCGTGGTATGATAATCTTTGTTACTCTCCAGATACGTTCAGTCCGCCGCGATATATTTTCTCTGGCAATTCGCTCCCCAGTGAGACAGTTCACTGAATACAAGTCGTGAATCCAATGAGGTCATCCTTGTCTTGCAGCTAATGTTTTGGCTAACGTCAGCTACCTTACAACCGAGTAAAATCTGTTCGTTCAATCTGGGAGTGAATTGGCCAATCGACAGAAATGATCGCACTTCAGCAGATTCAGTTTGAAGGCATCACATACTTCGGAGTTACCACGTGTGTCATAAAAGTCAGTGAGCTAATGTCATGCGTAGCACGTGATTTTTAAGTCTCTGACTGTAAGCAGAGTCAGCGTTTCAGTATCTGCTCTCACAGTGTCTACTCACCGCACGCGCGCGTGTGCGAGCGATCCTGTCAGGAATCATTTTGGCTAACATTAAGTTGTCTTTTTTTTCCTCCACTAGGATATTCTGACTGTTGATGAGTGTTACTATGGAGAGCCTGGAGGACAAGTTTGCGGCTCTGTCAGTCGCTCGACGCCTGCAGCCTCGTGAGCCCACGTACTTGTTGGCCCTCGCTGCTCAGGCGTCAGCTCAGATGGTGGGCTAGTGGCTGCTTGCTGCTCCAACCAGTCGGTCGTTCTGCACGACTCGCACACGCTCAGTGTCCAGGGTGAATATAAGGGTCACAGCGGGTCATTGTGTGGGGTGCGTTTTGCCCACACCTCGTCGGGTCTGCTATTCTCCGGCTCTGCCGATGGGACGCTGCGTGCCTGGGATGTACGCTGCCCAGGCTCGCTGGCTGTTCAGGTTTTCCAGAGCGCCCCGTCCCATTCTTTCTGCAGCTTTGACATCAGCTGTAATGATGTGGTACTGTGTGCTGGCACCGAGCAAGTGGAGGAGGACAGTTTCCTGGTGTTCTGGGATTCCCGCATGACTAAACAGAGTGGCGGGGTTTTGGGAGTGTACTCTGAGTCGCACAGTGATGACATCACTCAAGTATGTTTCCACCCTAGGGATCCAGACCGCTTGGCAACCGGCTCCACTGATGGACTGGTGAACGTGTTCGACCTAGGCCACAGCTCAGAGGAAGAAGCCCTGCTGGCCACCTGTAACTCGGACTCCTCTGTCAGTACAGTGTGCTGGGTGGGTAAAGAATATGGCAGACTCCTGTGCTTAAGCCACGATGAAGGCCTCCACCTGTGGGACTTGGCCCAGATGGAAACAGAGGAGCCATTGACTGTTCTGAGTGTTCCTGATGCCCGGGCTTCTGCCTCTCTCCCTGGGGATTCGGCCCTCGATTACTTTGTGGGAGGAGCCTGGCTGGAGCAGGCGGAGAGACTTCTGGTGATTGGCGGCACCATGAAAGGGGAACTCCACCTCTTTAGCTGTGGCGACCAGGGCCTGCAGCTCTTAAAATCTCTGCAGGGCGGCCACTCTGCGACTGTACGCTGTTTCCAGTGGGAGTCTGCAGGTGGCGCTCTGTTTACAGGTGGGGAGGATGCACAGTTGGTGCAGTGGAAGCCAGGAGCAGAGGAAATGGTATCGGGGAAGAAGCACAACCTAAAAAGCGCCTCTGCAATGAAGCTCAAAACCAAGCGCTGCAAGAATTATGATATCGTGAAAGAGAAGTGAGACAGAGGAGAGAACATCAAAGAGAGGAGAACAATGCTGTGCTTTGTGGACTGCCTGTTTCCATAGACTCCACTGCCAACTGCAAACAGCTGTGTAGGCATTTGGGGACACTGTCTGGGACCTCTAGTAATGATTTATAGTTAACAACCAAGAGGCCGTTTGGTACCCCAGGTGCCTGTGCATCTTATAAGCGCAGAAGGGAACACTGGCCCATTGCCCACCAGGATGAGACTCCCTCACAGAACAAATGCCAGGTGATTTCTGGACATGCACTCTAAATAGCATGCTTTGCCCTTGGATCAGTTAAGTGGCCATCAGAGTTTGCAATCTCTGCACTGAAGAGATATTAATGGCATGGAACCTACTTGGACAGCTGTTTCCCCTGTTCTTTGTCAAAGTGGACACACTTTAAAACATACCTTTTGACCCCTGACTTTGGAAGGCTTTCTGTTGATGTTTTTTTTAATATACGTAGCTTCAATTTTAAATTTTCTGCTTTGATGTGTGCAGGTTTATAAGTCTCAGATTCTGATTGCAGGGTTCACATTATCAAAAGCAGGTAAATGATAGGTGGCCCATCTGAGAACAATGTCCTGTATTGTTCCACAAAATAAATAAAATGATATTTAATTACTTTAATATGGAGTGCGATAAGGCGGGTCTCTCTTTAATCAGTCAGGGCAGTGAAGTTTGCCCAGTTTTGCACAGTGTTTCCTAGGCCTCAGACTAATATTATAAACAGTGTGGTAAAATGACAGAGCAAGGGTTTATTTTGGGTCATTTTGAGTAGTACCTTCACGCAAGTATGATCAAGCTTGCTCTTACATTATTTATGGTACTTTACATTATCTTGGTAATTAAGGATGTGCTTTAGGTGTAGGCAGGCGTATCATGTAACTTAACCATTACCATTGCACAGTTGGACACAGCTGCACACTTGCCTGGAGTCATGGTTGATTTCTGATGGAATTTTGATGGAATATTTAGGATGTACTCTGTTGATGCATTAAGAAGGCTGAAGATCACTGTCACTGTATCGTTTGTTTAAAGACTAAAAGAGTTTTTAATAAAAATATTATTCTTTTAAATTTGTATTTCATCAATTGTTGATTTCAGATTGGTGTTTTACGCAGTCATGAGATGTAACATCTTGGCAAGTGCAGCCATTTCTCGTCAGATTTGCAGGCCCTGATTGACTGAGCCTGAGTGAGTCAAGGAAATGACCTCCCGAGTTTGTCAAAGGGTTTTAAAATGTTGTTATTGGCCAAAGGGCATGAGGGGCTTGGTGTGCTGGACTGCAGAGGTGGCATAAACTGGAGAAATCCACTCCAGAATTTTATATGGTTTTATTATTCAAGTTGTAAAATTGTTTATGTGATCTGTTAGACCTGAAACCGTTCAGAGTGTGGAAAAATATGCAACAGTAGAGGAAATCAAGAAATTGACAAGTATTTTTTCATAACTCTTTTGTTTTTACAGTAAGGATTTATGACTGAATATGCTTTGTGCATGAATCATGGTATGATATATGAAGACTGATAAACCTGGAATTTTTTGAAGAGGCCACCAAGACTTATGATCAGAGCAGGGCTTATGACATCATATACTTGGATTTTCAGAAAGCATTTGATACAGTACCGCATAAGAGACTCATTTTTAAAATGAGCTCCATTGGAGTTACAGGAGGTATTCTGGAGTGGATTCAAAACTGGTTACAGGGGAGAACACAAGGAGTGGTGGTCAGTGGAATCTCATCTGAACTAGGTATAGTGGGGAGTGGAGTCCCTCAAGGATCGGTGTTGGGACCTCTGCTGTTCCTCATCTACATTAATGTCCTTGATAGGAATATTGAGAGCAAATTAGTTAAATTTGCAGATGATACTTAATTGCGAGGTTTTGCAAATAGTTTAGAGTCCACTAAAGTGATTCAGGATGATTTGGATAGAATCCAGAATTGGGCAGTAATGTGGCAAATGAAATTTAATGTAGTGAAAAGTAAAGGTGTACATGTAGGGAATAAAAACATTAGACAGGATTACTTCATGGGAGGTTTAAAACTGGAATGTGCTCCACATGAAAAAGATTTGGGAGTGATTGTTGACTAAACTCTCACAGGTTCTAGCCATGGTGCCGTAGCTGTCAAAAAAGCCAATCGGATGCTGGGATACATTGCCAAAAGTATTGAGTACAAATCCAAGGAGGTCATACTTCTCTTGTACAACAATTTCGTCAGACCATATCTGGAGTATTGTGTACAGTTCTGGGGACCATACTTTAAAGGGGCAAAAAGCGAAATCGTTTCACCGCTAGGTTTGCTGTTGTGCATTGCCAGTAGACCAAAACAAAGTGTGTCATGAGCCACCCCTCCCTCTACCTCAGCTATTCGGCAGAATGACGGGCCAGTTTAAGTTTCCGCGGCGTTATTACTCAGTACATCGAACCTGAAATGCTCACAAACTGCAGATTTGCGCTAATTGCAAATGTTAGCTGGCTGCCGGGCTACTCACCTAACATTACTGTAATGCCTGGCCCATTGCTGGGACCGAGCCGCTAACAACTCAAGCTCCGGACATTAACCCATGCTACGATTGTAACATTAAATTTAATTGAGTCGACAAAGCGACATGTGCCTAACGTTACTGTAACACTAATTAAAGCAGACATTTGACTTATGCTGTTACTTACCTGTCTAGGAGAAGAAGAGCTAGCTCTGAGTCAAATTGTAGCCCCTTTAGCTCTCGCAGTGCTCTCCACCTTGGAAATGCAAAGCCAATATTAATCCGGGTTCTGTCCCTTTCTTTATCTGACAACTTCTTCGCCAACGACCGTTGTTTCTTTAGAAGTAATTTTGGATCCTGCTCGTCTTCAGGTGAACGTTTCGTTCCGCTCTCCGCCATTTCGCTTTTTAAAAAAATTCGCGCTGCCACTGCTCACTGGCTGTATGAATCCATTCACGGGAAGGAGGAGAAGGCGATTCTGCTCACTGGCTGTATGAATGCATTCTCGGGAAGGAGGAGGCGGCGATTCACATGAATGTACATGAACGCGCAGCCGGACCGGGCTTGTAAACAAGGGGCTGGAGATCAACACAGAGAGCGGGTGTGTGACGTCCTGCTATACTCCAGATGAAATTACACCTCTCGTTCTTCACATAGCAATTTTTAATTCCTTCAATCTAGAAATGATGCATTTCCGCTTATTGCCCCTTTAAGAAAGATATAGAGGCTCTAGAAAAAGTTCAGAGAAGAGCCACTAAGCTAATTCCAGGTATAAAAGATGAAAGCTATGAGAAGAGGCTGAAGATCCTTAATCTCTTTAGTCTTAGGAAAAGGAGTCTTAGGGGTGATCTGATTGAGGTCTTTAAATATGTTAAAGGGATCAACAAAGTGAATTATGTAGGATTCCTTCGGCCAAGTTTTGTTAGTAGAACTCGGGGTCACAAATGGAAGTTGACCAAGAGTAAATTTGGCACTGATATTAGGAAATATTATTTCACCCAAAGAGTAATTTCGATGTGGAATAGCTTGCCTGACCATATTGTTGAGGCAGAATCCTTGGGAATTTTCAAGAGCAGGCTTGACTTTACGCTAGATGCCATTGAGTTGATTGAGTATCTGAAGTGACCTATTCACAAGAAATTGGCGAGCTAGTTGGGCTGAACGGCCTGTTCTCGCCACTCATGTTATGTTAAGACTGCTTCATTTTTCATGATTTCCTGTCATTTCGCTTTGGGGCATTTCCATGGTAACCCACGTTGCATTCTAGTGCATTTCTGAATTTATATTTTGGCCTGTACCTTATAATGATGAATTTTAGAACCCCATTGTGTGTGCGATAAGGTGTTGGTAAAAGCTGTAAAAAGCTACGAATAAATATTAATTTGATTTCATAATATGGCTTTAATTAACACTAATTATAGCTTGACTTGCCTTACATGAAAAGGAAACCACAAAAAAACACATTAATTTCAGTTGCAAGTATACAAGATGGAAAATAATTAACACTCAGTGTTCATACTACTAAATGCAGTTTTAAAGGGTACTGAAAGGAATGAAAATTTTTCAACCAATTAGTAGAGATATTATGTAATGAGCATAACTTGTGTTACTGTGACTTGCCTAACACCTTGTACAATATCATTTAAATGCATATAGTGACATACAGGGCTAATTTAACCACCAGGAAACATATATTTCTGTGTTTAAACACTAATGGAGAAACAATATGAGCATTGTAGAGCAAAATTCTGCATTTTAACAGTTTGTATACCCAGACCTGGCATTACTTATTATGGTGGTCAGTCAATAAACTCCTCATTATGGGTATTTTTAGTAGTTTCAGATTCATTGTAGGTTGAACAATGTAGGACTGTAATGATTATACTCTGAAATACTAAACAAAACAAGTTTTTTTAACCCCTTTTCACAGAAGCCAAGTATGGCTATTTATGTGCTACCCTATTTAAAGTTGGGATTCACTGGAAAAACTGAAATATGGCAATTTTGACGTCAATGGAAAGCTTAGAACACAAAGAATGCAATGAAATATCATTCCGTCACATTATCGATACAAGAAAATGGAAACACGCACGAAAGGACTGTACTTGATCAGAGCGTGAATACCATGATGCTAGGAAAGAGGCCCGTTTCGTGTGACGTCACATACGGGTTTTGCAAGCTCTGCTCGGTGAATTTGTGTGCTGTGTAGGGGAGGCTGGGGTCCAATGAGCCATGGGGACCAATGAGCCATATTACTATTTTGCGATCAATCGATGCCAAAGGTGTTTAAAATAGGCAAAATAGTAGTCTGTGAGCTGGAGGGGCTCACCTGGATACCCCCCCTAAAACTGATGAACCTGTTTTAAAATGTAGTTACATCTATGAATTTTCAATTTTTTTATGTTAACATTGAATCTTTAGGGATGAACTATGGTTGCTGCATGCTTGAAACTGGATACTGCACGTCAGCCGAGTGACTGTAGATTTGGGGGTAGGGGAAATGTAAATAGCCATAACTCTGGTCAGGATTGTTGCATATTAATGAATTACCCATCAAAATGATTGTCTTGGTCCACTCTATTATTTAAAATAATTGATATGCAAATTTCTTACATAATTAGGTCACCAGAGGTCAAAAGGTCACAAATTTAGCACGCTGCTTAAAATCCAGCACCCCTTTCTTTATTGAGTTGCCAAGACTCTAGATTTGCACATAACTAACAATAATTACTTGGAATATGCTTCTAAGAGATTCTTTTGAATATTTAAATCACTAATATTCAATTATTTTTCATGTGGTTGATTCTGCAGCAAACAAAAGCAGGCCCTTCGTGAAAATCTGGGTAAAATTGCTTGTTTACAGGGGGTAAGTCACGGTATATTTCATATACTCCACTGCATGTTCAATTCTTGAAAGAAACACTTCAAACTATTCATGCCAGTCTTTAAGTCAAGTTTAGATTTTGATTCATGCAACTTAAGCCCAAATATAGGTCAACAGGGGTCAAAAAAGGTCAAATATTTGGAACACAAACACGTACGCTGAAATTTCTTGTCATGAAAACATTTTATTGACAACATATGAACGAGTGAGATAATAAGCTTACATAAACAAGAAGAGGCTTGTAAAATAGGTCTGAAAATCACATTCTTTGCAGGATTCATGCCTTAAAAGGCAGGCCTGTGGAAGCCTCAGCATCCTTGCACTGAGGATCATAATTCTAGTTTCAGATACCGGTACCCAAGTTTTCAAAACAGGGGTGATATTGCGGATACATTCAACAAAAAGTATCTGATTGTCGCTGCACAGGCCTTTCTTAGATACCAGAACTGTATTCATTGTTTTAAAAGGTTATAAGATGTGGTTTACTGTGAAGTTTTTGCATTCCACCCGCTTTTTCAATGAACAGCCCTGAGATGTTCGCTATTACCATTTCCTTTTTTTTTTTTACTTTATTGAACAAGCATTCAGCAAGAAGTGTTCAAAAGGATAAAAAAGCACAATAAAGCCCAAAGGCTTGTTTCCATTGTGGTCCTTAAGATGGAAGTGCAATAATGACAAATGAACTAAAACATTTAAGACAAAAAGGGGAAAGGGATTAACAAACAATCAAGACAAACAAGTAAAACAAAAACAAAGAAAAACAATAAAAAACAAACTGAAAATAAATACAAACAAGAGCAATCCGAGATTTCTGATCTCCGCCAAGGGATGATGTTGATACAAATGCAAGATCTTTCTCTTTGGAAGATTTGAGGACCACCCACGTGACAAGTTTAATGGGATTTTTGTATGTTTGAAGCATCCATTCTCCAAAGCCGTCATCAAAGTACAGAGCGATCACATGATCATCACGTGACCATGATGTCACATGATGATCGTGTGATTGCGCAATCGCATCGATGTGACTGCACAGGCCGTGATTGGACAATCACTGCCGGTGTATGATTGCGCAATCAGTGGTGTGATTGGATAATCACCGCCGCTGGCGTGTGATTGGACAATGGCCGCCGGGTGTGATTGCGCAATCAGTGGCCTGACTGGACAATTACCCTCGGGTGTGATTGCGCAATCACTTTCCACCTTGATTTGATCAAAATCTGTTCATTAGTTTCGGAGAAATGTCACTGAGATTGTAAATACAGATCCGGATCCAGAATCCAAATCCGGATCTGGATCATTACACAATTTTAATGGAGTCGTCCCTTGACCAAGATCTATCTCTGGTGAAAATTTCATGAAGATCCGTCAAGTAGTTTCCAAGATATGCCAGTAAGATTGTAAATACAGATCCGGATCCAGAATCCAGATCCGGATCCGGATCATCACAAAATTTTAATGGAGTCGTCCCTGGCCCAAGATCTGCCTCTGGTGAAAATTTCATGAAGATCCGTCCAGTAGTTTCCGAGAAATCCTGTCCACAGACAGACAGAAGGACGGACAAATAAATAAATAAATAAATAAATAAATAAATAAACCGACTCGATCGCATTATCTCCTTGGCGGAGATAATAAATAAATAAATACAAATAAACAAGGGCCAAACTAAGACACGCAGACAGTACAAAAATTCCTGAACTTAAAGGATCTTTTGATTCTGTTTATGAGTTTGCTAACCATTTTTTATTAAAGATTTAAACTGAACATATGATGAGCTCAAAATTTTGAGGTTGGAAGGTAGGCCATTCCACAAGACAGCTGCCGAGTATAGGAAAGAATACTTTCCCATACAGCTCTTAAAACGGCATAGCCTGTAATCAGTGGAACTCCCCCTGGTGGAATAATTGTGTGTGTCACTAATTTTAGAAAAGTAATTTAATAAATACTTGGGTACCAGGTTATTTCTTATCTTATAAACTAAACACAGTTTAAGTTGGGAAACTCTCTCCTCCACTCTAAGCCATCTGAGACTGGAAAAATGATTAGGAAGGAGATGAGTTCTTGGATGGAGTTTAAGGATCACTCTGATCAATTTATTTTGACAGATCTGTAACTTGTCTTTGAGGCCTTTAGTAGTGCCAGTGTACCAAGATGTACAGGCGTAGTCAAAATGGCATTGAACAAGAGCATCAGCCAAGATTTTCAAGGTGTCGCTGTCTAAGAGACTGGATATTCTTGCCAGGAACTTAGTCCTTTGGCTGACCTTTGAGATAACTCTTTGGGCCATAAACTCCCCTGATAATTTGTTGTCCACTATACAGCCTAAGTAAGTGACCACTTCCTTGGCCATATTTTCAATATCACCCACAACTACCCTAAAACCCAAAGACTTTTTCAGTTTATCTCTGGACCCAAAAAGAATCAATTCTGTTTTTCCAAGATGGAGAGACAGCTTATTGTCTATTTACCAAGCCCTGAGGTTAAAGAGTTCTAGACTAAGCAGCCTTTCCACCTCTTCCACCAGCAGCCATACCACTATTCGATCTGCTCCAGCCGCGCGGCTGAAGCTAAGCAGGTGTGGGCTTGGTCAGTACAAGGATAGGAGACCACTGAGGAAAACCAAGTTGCTGCTGGAAGAGGTGTTGGTGGGCCAGTAGGTGGCGATCTTCCCTCTGGCGGAATAATCCCCAATGCCCCAGTGCAGTGATGGGGACACTGTACTGAAGAAGATGCTGTCTTTCGGATGAGATGTTAAACCGAGGTCCTGACTCACTGTGGTCATTAAAAATCCTATGACACTCTTCGATAAGAGTAGGGGGTTCCCCGGTGTCATGGCTAAAGTCCCAACCTGGCTCTTTCAACCTGCCACCTAATCATCCCCTGAACCAATTGGCTGTGCAAATTGCCCTCTCCCTCCCCACCTCAACCCCCAGGGCTCCCTTGAAAAAGAGATTTCAATCTCAACGGGACTTCCCTGGTTAAATAAGGGATAAATAAATTTTAAAAAATTCTCTTTATGAGAGACTAGGATAGCTGAGTCATCTGCAAATAAAAACAAATTACAATCTATGGCTGCCTGCATATCATTAACATATAACAAAAAAAAGAGAGGGCCCAATAACTCCCCTGGGGAACTCCACAAGTTAATTTAAGAGGTGAGGACAAGGTCCCTTCCACATCCACGACCTGTTCTCTGCCACATAGGTATGACCTCACCCACTGAAGAGTTGAATTTGAAAATCCCAAAGCTTTGAGCTTGTTCAGAAGGACATCATACTGAACCGTATCAAAGGCCTTTTGAAGGTCTATTAACACCATGCCACAAAAATTGCCCTTATCCACCTCTTTCCTAATAAAATCTGTAAGAAAAAGAAGACAGGTATCAGTGGAGTGGGCTTTTCTAAAGCCTGACTGAAAGTCAAATAGCAGGTTCTGCTCTGCTAAATAACTGTCTATTTGTTCATAAATCATCCTTTCAACAATTTTTGATATTGAACACAGGATAGATACAGGGCGAAAATTTCCAGGATCAGATTTGGACCCCTTTTTAAATAAAGGTATTACTCTTGCCACCTTAAGTTTACTGGGAAAGTGGTTATTTTCAATGGAGAAGTTTATAAGATGGGTTAAAACAGGAGTGATTATTTCAGCAGCATCTCTCAGAAACCTAGCAGGGATGTTGTCAAAGCCTGTAGCCTTGGAAGGATTCAGGCCTGTGAGTTTTTTTAGTACCAACTCCTCTGTTACCTGTTTGAAATAAAACGTATTTGGCTTGACTCCCCTTTCTTCATAAGACTTATGCACCCTCTGTGGATCACTAAAAACACCAGAGGTAGATGGAAGCTTCTATATCAGATTACTTGCAATTGTTGTGAAGAAGCCATTAAAAGTGTTTGCCACCAATCTTTTATCATATGATATGGACCCTTTTATGTCTAGGCCTATTTTACCTTGCTTTTGCTTAGGGTTCTCTTTCGTCCCCAAAGGTCTAAGAGTTGCCCACAATTTCTGAGGATCCTTTTTATGCTCCTCAATTTTTGTCCTAAAAAAATCCTTTTTTGCCTCATTCACCATTCGCTGCACCTTATTTCTTAGTATTTTATAGTCTTTAAAAAGAGCAGGCAGTTTGCTTTTTTTAAACTCACTTAATTTCTTATTCCTTAGATGAATGGTATCCAGGATATCATTATTTATCCAAGGCTGAGATCTCTGTTTTATCCTGGTCTCTTTTAGTGGGACTGTTTTGTTAAGTACCTCCAAGAAAATAGATTGAAAGCGGTCCCATGCTGTATCAACATCATCTATGTTGGTAATTTCCATCCAGTTTACCTTTTCAAGTTTGTCCTGAAAGTTATTTATATTATACCCTTTTAAACTTCTGCTCTTCACAGTTTTATGACATTTAATCAGAGCCCTCTTAACTTTCCTGGTACAGTAGGTTACAAAATGATCACTAACTCCATATACAATGACACCACTTTGTAGGATTTTACATGTGTCAGATACCATAATATGATCAATAACAGTTTGGCTATGTTCAGTATGTTTTTGGCTATGTTCTGGTTGGGACGTTAATTAATTGGGTTAGACCCTGCATTTTCAGGAAATCACAAAAGCCATTATATAATGGATCATCTGTATTTAAAACATCAATATTATTATCTGCCATTAAAATAACTTCCCGGTCTAAAAAGTCATGACATCCTGCACATACGCATTCTAAACTTTGGATGAAGTCACTCTGATGAGGAGGTCTATAAACAGCACCAAACAATATTGGTTTGCTCTTTGGAAGTAAAATATCAATCCACACAGCTTCCAGGTTGTCATTGTCCAGATCCTGTCTTAATCTAAAATCAATATCAGACCGCACGAATATGCATACCCCTCCCCCTTGTCTGTTCCGGTCTTTGCGAAAGATAACAAAATTTTCAATTTCAACTTCGGAGTCAGTGATATTAGAGTCTAACCATGTCTCTGAGAAACATATTATGCTTGCGTTGATTGTTATGGCCAGCTCACGTACCTCGGTAACCTTTGGCAGTAAGCTGCGAATGTTTAAATGAAAACAGTGCAAACCCTTCGATGTAAAGACGGATAACTGCTCCTCATTAAAGTCCAATATGTTACTCCTCACTGTAGCGGCCTTTGGCAGCGCTTTAGTTGCTGACGCTACTGGTGTCTCTAACTGCACACAGTATGTGTCGGCCACCTCACCTTCCCCGTGTAGCAGCACCGTCAGTGTCTCCACCGGTGTTGCGTGTCCTCAAGGCGCAAATGACTCGGTTGACCGCGGTGGCCTCATCCTCTTTTCTTCCAGCGCCTGGTACCCGCTGGCGTTGAGTATTGAAGTCCCAGCAGCACACTGCAGCCCCCCTCGCTTCTGCCTCGGCACCTGGTATCCACTGGCTCTTGAGTTTACAACCGCGTTCAAACCAAGCAGCACCCGCTCCGGCTGCCACAGCTCCCCGTGTCCGCTAGCCGCACCGCAAACCACGTTGGACGCCAAAACATCAGGTTGTGTCGGCCTGTTCTCTGACTTATGGTTGGGCATTCTGAGCCAAATTTTGGCACTGAGCTTCAACAATTCGAATATTCACGGTCGCTATCACTACTTGATGAAGTATCACCTTCATCACTGCTGCAGTCATCAGAGTCAGTATCACCCTCTTGCCCCTCCCTATCTCTCTCGTCCTGAACCTGCAAAAGAATATCAGAAAGCGTTGGGGGTAATGCCGCACCTTCATACCATTTCGGCAATAGTCTCTGGTCTTCTCCAGTTATCCAGCCATGGACATCTGTTGGATCAGGTATCGGAGGGCAAGCAACATGGGCTCTCTTCCAGATACCAACTTGGAAATTTACTCTCCGAATGTACTCCTGGAGGCATACATTAGGAGGTGGAATTGTAGAGAGGTCAACGTTCTTCTTCTGATTGAAGACGTTACCAGAGCCTCCATACTTTGAAAGAAGCATTTCAAAACAGAGTTTATAGACTTCTTTTGTGTTTGTAGTTCTGTGCATTTTGCAAGTGAATTCTTCTAGTGAGAGGAACAGCTCATCTGAAACAGCCCAGGACTCTCCCAGCAGCTTGAACACCTCATGATATTTGGGTTTCTTCTGGAGTAACTTGATTGGTTTAACTTTGCCGATCCCCTTGAATGTGCTGGTGGTATCGCATCTAGTGTAAGCATGTAGACCAAGGAGAGCAGCCCTGCAGTCTGGATCCCTGGCATGAATCCCAATCCCGTTACACCACTATCACCGCCCAATTTTAATGCAGAATCTGGAACAGATGGGGAATTTTAGATATCAAAATTCACTTGACCAAGGTTTCATAATATAAATCGACACAGTTGTCAAGAATGCACCTGAAAACATGATGCAGAGGCCAGGTTGTGTTTGAAGCCCAAAATTAATGAAATTTCGTCATTTTCAGAAGTAGGATTCTGACAGAATTTGGCTGGCAATATTGAATTTAGTATTTTTTCCTAAAAATATATCATGTTCCACACAATAAAAATACAGATTTCCATAGAAATTTGTGAGAAAATTTTTGAAAGTCTTTGTCCCTATTTTCATGGAATTTACCTTTTAGTTATTTTGCCTTTACATTCGTTTGATTCCTCAAAGTTTTCAAGTTGGTACTTTGAAGCTTGTAATATTCATATTTCAAGGAGCTGTGCAGTTCACTGTCACAGCCAAGTGTTTCTAAAATGTTTTACTGCGATTGCAACTGACATGTCGGCACCTTAATTAGCACTAAATCCTATGTTATTTGTACAATAAATTTCATAATAACTGAACTTGCCTACTAAGTTTAAATAAGTGATACAGTGTTCAGCATTCAAATTTTTCTAGCTATTCCATCCTTTTCTAGTACAGTGCACACCGATCAGCCATAAAATTAAAACCACCTGACTAATATAGTGAAGGTGCCCCTTGTACTGCCAGAACAGCTTCATCAAACTGACGTCACTTGAATTCCCAAACTTGGCTTCCCATAGTATCACACTCCCTCCACTTGCTTGTCTTCTTTCCACAGTGCATCCTGATGCCATCTCTTCCCAGGTAAATGGTGCATGTGTACCCAGCCGAAGCACATTATATAAAGGAAAATGGAACTCAATGGACCAGGCAACCTTATTCAACTGCTCCAAGGTCCAGTTCTGAAACTCAGGTGCCTATTGCAGGTGTTTTTAGAGGTGGACTGGGGTTAGAGTGGGCACTTTGACTGGTCTGCAACCTAAAAAGTGTAATACACAGCAGGGTATGATGCACTGTGCGTTGTGACACATGTCTTAGGCAAATAATATTGAAATTCTCGACAACTTGTGCCACAGTTGCCCTTCTGTCAGTTTGGACCAGACGAGATAGCCTTCATAGCCCTCATGCATCGATGAACCTTTGGCACCCTGAACCCTACTGCCGGTTCATGGTTTGTCCCTCCTTGGGCCATTGTCAGTACTCACAGTTGCTAACAGAAAACACCCCAGAAGTCTTGTGACTTCAGAGATGCTCTAATCCACCTGTCAGGGCATCACAATTTGGCCCTTGTCAAAGTTCAGTTCAGTTCCCATTTTTCCCTGCATGCAACACGTTGAATACGAGAGCCAACTGCTTACTTACCATCTAAGATCTGACCTTAACACGTGCCATTGTTGTGAAATAATCAACATTATTCACTGCATCTGTGATTGGGTTTAATTTTTTGGCTCATTGGTGCATGACTACTCAATATGACTTGACTGAGGAAAATACAGTGTCACTGGAATTCTATGTGTCACTAATATCTTACCATAAAGAATTTCTTGGAAATGAATTGGATTGAAGCAAATTCTTTGTATGAGGCGTGTTGATACTCTAAGACAGCGTTGGTCTTGTTCAATGGTTCTCAACCTTTAATTTTCAATCTTTGTAGCATGCATACAGCGGTGTTAAAAAATAGCAGTGTGTTAAAAAATGATAATAAAATGCAAATATGTTTTTTTATTAGCCTTCAGTTCCATATTTCAAATGTAGTGGAAACACCACACATTCAATTACAAATCGAAGCATTAACAACTTTGATCAAGTGTGTGTTATTCTTTTACAGGGAGCAAAGAAAAGAAATATTAATCTGTTAAAAAAAAACAGCAGTGTATTGTACAGTCACAGTGTACTTTGCATTGAATTCTGCATCCGGGGGTCATCTGACATGACCACTAGTGTTATGGTTTGTTAGGTGTGCGTGTTGTTTGGACCTTTCTTTGCAGCTCTCGTCCCAGGACGATATCGAATTCCTGGTCCATCAAATTCTTTACCCAGATGGTTGATTGAACTGGGGTGGCGCTTCCCCAGAATCTATATAAGCAGGATGTCCGGCACGCATCCTTCGCTAGAGTGTCTGTGTTTAGCTTCGCACTATAGCCGAAGGTATCTGTAGTCAGGTTTTGTACGACTTTCTATCTTCTTATTGTTGGAGTTTCTTCTCCCTTTTTCTATCTCGCTTTGCTTCCGTGGTTCGGACTATTATACGTCCTTTGGAAGCGCGAGTACTTGCGTTTGGTCTTTATTATTCTCTGTGTTTGTACTGTGTTCGTGCTACTCTCTTTCCCTCTGTTGTTGCGCTTGGCCTCCGTATACTACCAGCCATTACAGAACACTCTAGCCAGCATGGAGTCATCAGCAACGGCTGCGTTGGAGAAAGTTGTGGCTAACCAACAAGCTGCTCTCTCCGGTTATGGCAAGGGTCTTGTTAGCCTGAACAATCAACAGGCAGAGCTGGTAGAAAGAGGCCGCCTTCAGGCGAATGCCATGGAGAGACAGGAGAACGTTCTGTTAACTCTCACTGAGAGTATTAGAGCCTTGTCCAAACAAATCACACAAAATGTTGCACAAGCACAGTCCGTACATCTTCCCCAAGAGCCAAAGCTTCAATTACCCCCAAGATATGGAGGCGAGGCAGGAAGATGTAAAGATTTCATTGCCCAATGTGAGATATTTTTTAAAGCGCAGCCTTCACGGTTTGTGAATGAAGAGTCTCGGGTTTCATTTATTTCATCCCTGTTAACCGACACAGCACTTACTTGGGTCGGCCCACTTATTCGATCTAATTCACCGGTAGTAAATACTGTGGAGACTTTCGTTAGAGAAATGGTATCGGTGTTTGATCAGGATGTTTGTGGGCAGGGCGCATCTACGTGTTTAATGCATCTAAGGCAGGGCTCTGAGAGTGTCGCTGGGTTTTCAATCACATTTCACTCCTTGGCTACAGAGACAGGCTGACCAGAAGCGCCTCTTATGACAGTGTTCGTTCACACTTTGGCGGAGGAGGTTCAGGACGCTCTGGCTACATTGGAGCCTTGTTTGTCTCTGGATTCGTTGGTTCGCACTGCGGTGCGAATTGATAATCACATCCGCGAGCGTAACAGGGAGAAATGTACTGCATTGGCTCTTGTTGGCAACGGGGCTAATCCTACTAGCAGCATGCATAGAGCTCCCATTCCGCACACTGAAAATTCCACTCCTGGTGAGCCTATGCAGGTTGACGGCTCATATGAGAGCCGGGCCCTTAATAATAAGATAATCTGCTATAATTGTAACAAATCGGGACATATCCGTCCACGCTGCCCTGAGCTTCAGGGAAACGGGAAGTCCCTCTAGCGGTATGGGGGGCGCTAGAGGGACAGACCCAATTTCCCTTCCGAACTTTAATCCCTGTAGAATTGACTGTGGGGAGACAGAGAACATTTATCGAAGCTTTTGTGGACTCTGGCGCCTTGGATTGTTTTATGGATGCAGAGTGGGCTAGGAGACATTCCACTCCTATCCGCCCTCTTTTACATTCACGCTCTGTTAGATCTTTGGACGGTCGCCCGCTGGGAACTGGATTTATAACCGAAGTTTCTGAATCATTGACAATGTTCATCTCTTTTGGTGGCCAGTCTGAAGAGGTCCGGTTTTTTATTATAAGTTCTCCTGTTTTCCCTGTCGTTTTAGGACATGCATGGCTACGGGAACATAGGCCTCATATCATTTGGGGAAGTCAGGATAACCCAATCGTCCAGTGGGGGACTGATTGTAGGTCCCACTGTAGGGATAGTTTGGCATGTCATCCCGGGCGTCGACCTATGGGGGAGGCTGATGCCTGGAGTGATTCTGAGGAGTTTGCCGCACACAACCCTCCTAATCTACAGAAAGGGGCGGAGGAGGGGTTGGAGTGGGATCCTCAATTTGACTGGCGGCAGCCAGAGGAGGATTGCTACTCTGAGGATTTCTCTGATTTGGAATCTGACTTAGAGGGGGCAGGTTCTGAACAGGGTGAGAATTTGGGGGCCGCTCTGAACTTTTGTCTGCCTCCTAATGTTCCTGACGATTATTCTGATCTCGCGGAGGTTTTTAGCAAGCAACGGGCCTCGACTTTACCTCCTCATCGCACGTTCGATTGCGAGATCAATCTCCAGCCGGGTACCACTCCCCCCAGGGATTCATTATACTCGCTGTCAGGGCCTGAACGGAGGGCTATGCGGGAATATATTCCGAAGGCTCTGGCTTATGGATTTATTCAGCCCTCCACGTATCCTGCCGGAGCGGGGTTCTTTTTTGTGGGCAAAAAAGATGGCGGCCTGAGACCTTGTATTGATTACAGGGGCTTGAATAATATCACTATTAAAAACCGATACCCACTTCCGTTGATGAACTTGCATTTGAACGGCTGCAGGAGGCGTCGTTTTTTACCAAGCTAGACCTCCGGAATGCTTATAACTTGGTTCAGATCCGTGAGGGGGACGAGTGGAAAATGGCGTTTAATACACATGACGGGTACTACGAATATTTGGTCATGCCGTTTGGATTGGTTAATGCCTCCTCTGTGTTCCAGGCACTCGTTAATGACATCCTCCAAGAGATGTTGGAGAGATTCGTCTTTGTCTACCTTGACGACATTCTGATTTTCTCTTCAACTCCCTCGGAGCATAAACAACACGTCAGACAAGTGCTTGAGGCCCTTCTCAAAGCCAAGCTTTTTGTCAAGGCCGAGAAATGCGTTTTTCATGCCAAGACAGTTTCGTTTCTTGGCTTCATTATTTCAGAAGGGTCGGTCGGCATGGATCCTGACAAAGTGTCAGCGGTCAGGGATTAGCCTGCCCCTCAAAACGTTAAGGAGGTGCAATGATTTTTGGGGTTTGTTAATTTTTATAGGAGGTTTATCCGTAATTTTAGCGCGGTAGCTGCCCCCATTATCACGCTCACTAAGAAGAATACCTCCTCGTTGTTTGCTTGGTCTCCGGCAGCTGAGGCTGCTTTTCAGGAGTTAAAAAAAAGATTTAGCTGAGAACCCATTCTCGTTTTGCCCGACCCCTTCCTCCAATTTTTGTGGAGGTGGATGCGTCGGAAGTCGGGGTAGGTGCCATTTTGTCCCAGCGCCCCCCTCGGGACAATAAGTTGCACCCATGCACCTACTTCTCCTGGTTGTTGTCCGCGGTCGAACGGAATTACAGCATTGGTGACCGGGAGTTGTTGGCCGTCAAGTTGGCTTTAGAAGAGTGGCGCCATTAGTTGGAGAGGGCTGAACAGCCGTTTGTGGTTTGGATGGATCATAAAAATCTCCAATACATCCAACAGACAAAACGACGTAATTCTCGGCAGGCGCGGTGGTCCTTGTTTTTCAACCGCTTTAACTTTACGTTAACCTATCGCCCAGGGTCTAAAAACATCAAGCCTGACGCTTTGTCGCAGATTCACGACCGCTCCAGTTGCGACCCTATTCCTGAGCCGGTTATCCTGGCATCTCAGATTGTGGCTCTCTTTCAGTGGGACGTCGAGTCTGTTGTGTGGGAGGCGTTGAAAAATGATCCCGCTCCTGGTTGGGTGCCGCCTGGCTGTTTATTTGTTCCTTTAGCAGTGCGGTCCCAAGTCCTCCAGTGGGGGCACTCTTCCCATCTGGCTGGTCACCTGGGGGTCATCGGACCAAGCAGTTCTTGGCCCGACGTTTTTGGTGGCCCAGCATGATGGAGGACATCCGGGAGTTTGTAGCGGCGTGCTTTATTTGCGCTAGGAACAAGACTTCCCTCCTCCCTCCTCTGGTCTGCGGCGGCCATTGCTCGTCCCTAAGCGCCCGTGGAGCCATATCACTCTTGATTTTGTTACGGGGCTGCCTGTTTCGGAAGGCAACATGGTCATCCTGGTCGTGGTTGACCGTTTTTCTAAGGCCGCCCACTTTATCGCACTGCCCAAGCTGCCTTCAGCGCGAGAGACTGCCCTTCTTGTTGTGGACCATGTTTTCCGGCTGCATGGCATCCCTCAAGATGTGGTCTCTGACCAGGGCCCTCAATTTACGGCCAAATTCTGGCGTGCGTTTTGCAACCAGTTGGGGGCCACCATGAGCCTTTCCTCGGGTTTCCACCCAGAGACTAACGGGCAGACTGAGCAAAACAACCAGTCTTTGGGGAATACTCTTTGATGTTTGGCGGCTGACAACCCATCCTCGTGGAGTCGATTTTTAGCATGGGCCAAATACTCCCATAATTCACTGGGTAACTCCTCCACAGGTCTTTCCCCGTTTGAGGCTCAGTTGGGTTATCAGCCTCCACTGTTTCCTGAGACTGACAGGGATGCAGAGGTTCCTTCGGTTAATTACTTTGTTCGGCGTTATCGGTCAGTTTGGGCCAGGGTCCGTTCCTCCTTGTTGCACTCTGGACGGAAACAAAAGACCGCCACAGATAGAAGGCGCCATTCAGCCCCATCTTATCGGGTTAGCCAAAGGGTCTGGCTTTCCACGCGGGACCTGCCCTTGAGAGTGGAGTCGCGGAAATTGGCTCCCCGCTTTATTAGTCCTTTTAAGATTGTGCGAAGGATCAATCCGGTCGCTGTCCGGTTGAAGCTCCCTAGATCCTTACGGATCCACCCCTCTTTTCATGTCTCCAGGCTCAAACCGGTTAGCACTTGCGTCCTGGCTCCAGTCGACAAACCCCCGCCACGGATGATTGAGGGGGGGCCGGTTTACACTGTGCGTCGTATTTTAGCCGAGAGGCGTTTGGGTCGTGGAGCTCAGTTTTTAGTAGATTGGGAGGGTTATGGTCCTGAGGAGCGGTGCTGGGTCCCTTCTCGGGATAACCTGGATCCTACCCTTATTTCTGAATTCCGTGCGCGGGGCTCTCTGGGAACTTCTCGGGCTGTTCCTTAGAGGGGGGGGTCCTGTCATGGTTTGTTAGGTGCGCGTGTTGTTTGGACCTTTATTTGCAGCTCTCGTCCCGGGACGATATTGAATTCCTGGGCCATCAAATTCTTTATCCAGCTGGTTGATTGAGCTGGGGCGGCGCTTCCCCAGAATCTATATAAGCAGGATGTCCGGCACGCCTCCTTCGCTAGAGTGTCTGCGTTTAGCTTCGCACTATAGCCAAAGGTATCTGTAGTCAGGTTTTGTATGACTTTCTATCTTCTTATTGTTGGAGTTTCTTCTCCCTTTTTCTATCTTGCTTTGCTTCCATGGTTCGAACTATTATATGTACTTTGGAAGCGCGCGTACTTGCGTTTGGTCTATATTATTCTCTGTGTTTGTACTGTGTTCGTGCTACTCTCTTTCCCTCTGTCGTTGCGCTTGGCCTCCGTATACTACCGGCCATTACAACTAGACCCGAAAAAAACAATTTTACTATCATCAGTCTGCAGAATATTATGCCATTTCTCGTTGGGCCAATCGACGTGTTTTAACTGATTCTGCACATGCCGTTTTTTTGAACAATGGTGCTTTAAGGGGGATTCTTGCTGATACCTTAGCTTCAATCAAATGTATTTGACTGTAACAGCATTTACAGGTCATTTTTTATCATCTTTGATTTTTATGGAGATGATGGTTGGCTGAATGTTAGCCATTCTGACTATTCTTCGATCCGTTTTAACAGTAGTTGCTTGTCTCCGCATGTTTCAGATTCAATTCAGAGGGAAATAATTTATGACAATGTGTGTAGTAATTGCTTCCTTTTCTCCTTAATTAAGGACAATTAATGACACCTGTTTCTTTACAGAATGAATGAATTCTCTCATTAAACTCCACACTGCTATTATTTTGAACACGCCCTTTTCAATGAATGAGTCAGTTACTCAGAACAAGCAGCATGCATCTCATGACAGTTGGGTCTGTAGTTTTTCTATTACACTACTACATCTACAAGTAAATTATTTGCCATGCAGAAATATCACGATTTTATTAATAACAGTGGTTCATCAGGTTATTGATGTTGCAATGCTATTTTTTTTAGCACAACTATACATAGCCTTCTGAGGCCAATGTTACCTCATTGGGTATAAACATTTTTTTGCATGAAATGCTCAACTAAGAGAAAATGACTTGTTAGAACTCTGGGATAGCAGTAGTGACAGAACTGTAAAGTTATTTATTTTATTCACCATCAGTTACAAAATACAAAAATAAAAGGATACATATACAAAGTCAGGAGCATACAAAATGAAATAAAACAAAGAGTAATATGATGGTGGGAACCCCAGGAGAAGAGATGCTTATAAAAAAGGGATCCAGTAAACATAAATACATATATATTGATGATAAGTAGAAGCAAAAAAAAAAAAAAAAATACAACATATATAAAAACATACAGAGCTGGGAAAGTAAAGAACCTAGGAAAGGAGATGGGAAAGATTCAGTCGAGGGAGAGGGCAAATATGACATAGTAGTTATGAGCACGTGAGAATAGCCATTTACGGCAGACGTAAGTTGGAGAGACAATAGGGGAGACTGGGGTCCGATCAGCCATGGGGACCAATGAGCCATATCACTATGTTGCGATCAATCGATGCCAGACCTGCTTAAAATAGGCAAAATATTTGACCATTGACTGATGAGTCATGGGGATAAATGAGCCATATCATTATTTTGCCTATTTTAAACACCTTTGGCATCGATTGATTGCAAAATAGTGATATGGCTCATTGGTCCCCATGGCTCATCGGACCCCAGTCTACCCTACCATTGGTTGGCATAATGAATTTCTCTGATGGGTGTCTGTGACATCCTGGCGCCCTTTTGACGCCTTTGGGAGTAGAGTGATGGGACAGGAGGACCCAGGCGCAGGAACGTGGATTTATTAAATAAAGAAAGTAATTAAACGATACAAAAATACAAAACTTCAGGGGATGACTAAAAGGCAGTGCACACAAAAAAAAGAATGTTAAGGCTAAAGGCCTTTACATAGTCCACGAGAACAGAGAAGTTTGTTCGTTTTCTTGAGGCGGCAAGAACAAGAACAAAGTTTGTTCTGGCCAGGACATTTCATACTTCACGAGAAACTCAAGTGCCAAACTCCTAGGAAGTCCTCATAGGGCCACGTCCACTCCATCTTTCTGACCAATCACACGATAGTTCTCGGACACCACACAAGAAAAAAGTTCTCCGCAGATGATGGCCGTGTTCGAAACCGCGCACTAACGTACCACTCGCACTACTGATGACATCAGATTTAGGGGGTAAGGTGTTCACTTATGCGTGGGGAGTGAGTTTGTGTCCACAAGAAGTTCCCGCATGTGTACTAGATTGGGCAGATATTTTGTGGGTACATCGTAAGCTCACTATTCATACATAAATTGTCCAAGATGCAATGCGACATAAACCGCCAGAAAAACTTGCTGAGGAATAGCAAGAAGAAGAAGCCATAGGATGAGGAGTTCGTAGTGAGTAGCATGTAGTGTGACCAGTGTGTAGTGAGAACAGTGTATGTGGATCGTAGAGCGCGGTTTCGAACACAGCCGATGTGTCGAGAACAAGCTGCGAGAACTCCCAAACCAGGGCTGCGAGGACTCTCGCAGCCCTGGGTGCAAGAACAAATTTCTCTGTTCTCGTGGAGTATGTAAAGGCCTTCAGGCTACCTGCAAGTGAAGGGGAAAACTACGGTTTAAATATACAAGGGAATCATAATTAATGAAGGAAGCCAGGTGCGATAATTAACTGAAGGAACAGAGGGGATGATTGAATTATTAAGTGAGGGCAGGTAGCCATGAAACTGGACTGCCTGAGGAGGGGGCATTACAGCGTCATACGAATTAGTAGAACTATTTGGGATAAACATATCATGAAACATAGATGGCAATATCTGAATATTAAGTTTGAACATGAACACCAAAGAATTATAGGATATCAAATCAATTAATCAAATCAATTATGGGTAATACACAAAGCTGTGAAAATAGAGGATTGGTGTGGGCATATATGTAAGAATTTGTGATAACGCTGATCATCTTTTTCTGAAGTATTTCTAGTTTAAGAGGGTGGCTCTTATAAGTATGACCCCATACAATATTACAATAGTTCAAGTGTGGTAATACAATACTGTTATACAATAGTGCCAATACAGTTTGAGGCAAAATGTGGTTTAACATTGTAAGTACACCAAGAATTTTTGATATTTTGGATCAGATTGTATTGATGTCAGGCTTCCAAGAGAGAAGTTCATTTATTATGACACCAAGAAATTTTATATCATCAACTAGTGCCACAATATGCCCTCCAATAGAAATATTTGAGTGATTATAGGGTCCATCTGTTTCTTGTTCTAAACACAATACATTTGGTTTTGTCTAGATTTAGAAATAATTTGTTTAGCATTTCTAACTTAAAAATTTCAGTGGTTAGCACCCGCTGCCTCACAGCAAGAAAGTTGTGGGTTCAAATCTGGCCCGGGGCCTCTCTGTGTGGCATAGGATAGGCTCCAGCTTCCCCACGACCCTAGTGAGGAAGACAGATGGATGTTTGAGGTGAAGCCTGAATGCTAAGCGAATAAACAAAAATAGTTTTGTGTCATATCTGTGATTTGTTTATTTGACATGAAGGAAAAAATCCGGATGAACACCCGCTATGTGTGATGATTCCGTAGTTTATGTATTCCAGGGGTTGTATATGGATCACAATAAGCCTTACAACAGTGCAATCGTGTCGTCCATTGTGTCAGAATTCTCATTGAATTTGGCTTGATATCTGAGGATTCAACTTGCAAAACCTGCTAAGTCAAAGTCAGGTTTTGAAAATAAATGAGTTATCTCCCTTAACCTCTCTTTCAGGCACCTGTGCATGTCCCATTGATAGCTCCACTTTCAAAACCTACTAAATCATGTTATTTTTGTAACGGAAAAAGCGAAACTCTGTCAAAACCCGCCAAATCAAGGAGGAAGACTCTGTCAAATTCTGCTAAGTCATCAGCCAATGTGGAAACGTGATTCTGTTTTTGTTCGCTAGAAGGAACCAATCACAGTCGAGCTTTTATAGCCTGTTCAGCTTTTGCTTTCTCTAACTCTAACTGATTTGGGCAGTTCAGAAAAGTGTGATGATAGTGATACCATAAAAGGGGGATTGGAACCCATGGACTCATGTTTATGTTGTCATTGTCATAGCAGCTATTCAACCACTGTGCTGTCTGTAGCATTGAGTTGCATGTAGAGTGGGTCCTGAGTCACATACCTTTGCCTATTGAGCAACGGAGCTGGTTTAAACACTGTCAAAACCTGCTAAATTTCCACTCCACTTTCAAAACCTGCTAAGTCAAAACTTTGTGTTGCAAAATCAAAGTCATTTCTTAAAAAAAAAAATGAATTGCCTCATGGATGTCTGCAAGGCTAGTAGTTTCAGTATAGTGAAAATTGGTATCTATGGAAGATCATTTCTTTGCCTACCAAAAAATCATATTTTTCTAAAAAATGGACCAACTTGACTTAGAAGGCTTTGCAAGTGGACTCCTCATCTATTCATACCAAATAGATAGTCTACAGATAATGGACTTTACAAAAACATGAGATGATGCCGTTTGCAAAAATTATATAGTTCTAAATTAAGATATTAGAAAATATGGAAATCAGATGCTCAGTATACAAGTACACCCAAATTAAAATATGTCTGCATTAAATGGTAACATTTTGGACATTCTTTTTAGTCATGTGAACGTGACTTCATTTATTTTTCGTTGCTTCATTTTTAATGAGTTTGAGGAGAATGACTTACACCAGAAATCAGTACCAAGTGTCGTCAGTTCACTATGGGTGGGGAGCTAATCTTGCCTTATTTCATAAAAAGCCGTCTTTCGTTCGACATTTAAATCTATCTGCAGAGGAAATAACCTTCATGTAAAATTTAATAAACAAAATGTTTGTGGCTGCATTAAGTTAAAGGATACCAATAGGGAGAAAACTTGCTGTGCGCGGGATAATCTGCAGTTAAGTTTATTTTTCCACTTGACCTTTTCCGTGAAAGAGCAGTTAGTTGTTTAGAACGACAGTAGTTCTCTCACGCTCACAGGCCATGCATCTGTAACGCACCATTCGCAAGAACTCGTCTTATTATCGTCATAATTATTATTAATGTATATTCATATTATAATACGTAAATAGCATAATGGTTCTCTCATGCTCAAAATCGAATATATCGCAATATTTAGGCTTTAAAATTTACCATTGGTGTACAACGATAATTGGAAATCTATGTTTAAAAATATACTCAAACTCGAGCAAGTCTGTGAAACAGAAAATGTGATTTCAAACAACGTTTTCCTTGCCATTCCATAGCACAATAATGTGGGAGCCATCATGGCTGTCTTTCTTTGGATTGTTGCAAGTATTATGTAACATTTTGCTCCAGAGTGTGGTCTTAGTTCATGATAAAAATCCCCGATTAATCCTTTTGTTCGAGCCGGACCAGCTGCCGGAGTAAATTCCAGCCCTTTGCAAAAACGCATTGCAGAGCACATAGTTTTGCAGCAACCAAGCGCAAGGAAGCCGAACTTAGGGTTGACTCGATGCGGAACAGCACGGGTACAATACATGGGAAGGGCCATGAACAGGTTTAGCCTCATTCCTTACGGGGAATGGTCCACCTTCGCCTCCTGCCCAATCTCCTTCCTTGTCCCTTTCTTTTCAACCGCTCTAGTGTATTCATCTCAGGCATATCTCAGGAGGAGCGTCTGCACTTGCGACATGATGGATGTCAAAACCAACCCAATCCAAACGCTTATGTTCTTCAAATTGACCAATAGGCAGCGACCTTAGCTCCGAGATGAACAGCACGGTAGACTGTGCTTCTGTTATGTGTGCCATGGACTCAGCCCAGTAATATTGACAATAGGGTGAAAAGAGATTGCCCTAAATTAAACAGAGTCAAAAGCAAAATAACCTGAAAACACAGGGGTGCGCTACAAGCAAGTGTTTGCGTGAACTACCAGGGAATGTGATTGATTTGTTTTAGTCTCATATACATTCGTATTTCGTTATTAATGGGACTCGGAGGATTATTTCGTTAGAAGGTAGAAGGTGCTTGTGGGTTTGGCTGTCTAAAAAGGCCAGCATAGCTTTTTCTGCTATTGCCGCTGTTAGGAGTGGCTAATTGCACAGGACTGGAGACATCCTAGTTCAGCAAGCAAAACACCGATTCGTAGGAACACTCCTTGTCACCATCTCCACTCCGAAATACAGAGGATCCAGGTAATGTACTATATGTTTGTTTGGTTTTCCTGATAGACTGCACTCAATCTGAGTTTCTGGCTAACTAGGCTAGTTAGCCTGCCGGCTAATGTGTGTGATCTGTCTTCTGTGTCAGGGTTACTCGATTGGATGGTTTGGCTTTTCCAGTTACACATCTGCAAGAACGTTAACTTGAAGTGTTTAAAATCGGTCAAAAAGGGTACATTTTGCATTCGCTAACTAGTAACTTAACGAACACTATCAGCAGTCAGTTGTTAGCGCAAACTAACTGGACTCGGACTGTGTGATGGTTGGTTAGCTAGCTAGGCCCAGTGTTGCTTCAGCTAACGTAGCTGGGTAGCATAGTTACCCAGCAATTGCAATGGTTAACGTAAACTCTGTAACGTCGTTCGCAGCGCAAACTTTAGTGGCTTAAAGCTAACACGAGGCGAGGGTTCACGTTTGTGGGAGGATTACAGGTAGACGGATTGGGCTCGGTGGTCGGCGTTCTACTTCGTAGCCAGTTAGCCAGCTAACTAGCTAATAGCGCCCGTAATATGACTTTCTCGTAACTTTTTACTCAGCTAGCTAATAAGCTTAGCTGGCAAAAAAGGCCTAGTAGTCGTTAATATTTCAGGTCGTCTGTCAATTTTATAACTGAGTACGTTCGCTAGCTAAATGATGCAATAATAATTTAAAAAACCTCTTAGTGTGGCTAGTAACGCGATCGATCATGTTCCATTCAAGAAGTAGCTAGCTGAGTTAATGTGAGCTGTCACACGTTACCTACCTAACCTTGGCCGATAGGTGTAAATAAGACTTTACCGACAGTTGACTATTAGACCGCAATCTAACTTGAACGCAACGTGTGATGTTAAATTGCAATGCGGCAAACCGCTTTAGTTGAAGTGTCTAGTTAGCTAGCTTGAGACTGAGTGATTAGCTAGCTACTTTGGTTGGAAGTGGCTGGTAGTAACTGGCCCGTCGTCGTACTGACTCTCACGCTTGGTAACTAACGTTAGATGCTTTTGCACCAGAGATTAAAACTTTCAGTTGACACCTTTCATTGCTCGTTGTAAATTGGTGAAGTGCAACATTGAAGTTTCCGAACTGCTGACTAGCCTTACCCGCCTCCTGATTTATCACACATTGCCATTTGAATTGTGTTCGTTGCATTTGCAAGATCCTGATGCGTCGAGAGATGGATGCTGACTCCACTTTAAATGGCGTTCCGGGGTGGATAAATTGATTTAAATAATCCAGGCTCAGTTGTGCTGTGACATGATTCCTCCCTGTGATATGACTGATATTGTTGACTCGGTATTCAAGTCATGCAACATATTTTAACTACCCGCATTATTGCCTTCCCTATGACTTTCCAGTGCTCTGCTAGCCTGTTGCCTTTAGGCCCACGATGTGGTCATTGCACCTTAAGTCGCATGGGCGCACAGAGTTGGTATTACTGTCAGTTTAGGCTTATTCTGCGATGATACAATTTGTCATTGCCTTGATGTTTCTTGGGTTCATCCACTTCTGGTTGTCTGGTACTGTCCAGCAGTAGAGAGAAGTAATACCAGTCAGAAAGGGCGTCTGGTGTCGCAGGTAAATACTCCTGCTCAGTATTTTTTTTGCCTTATCAGGGTGTTATCTGTAAATTAAATTGGTTCGTCATTGAGTTGGAATCTGAATTTTTCTGGTTTGCCTTTTAAAGGGATGCCTTTAAAAGCGCAAACGGGTGCGTTTTGGAGGAGGCCTGTAAAGGGCAGCCTAAAGCCTTGCGGATGAGATGCTTGACTGGGAACTGAGAGATTTGTGGTTGTAACTACCATAATATTAGTGTAGCAGTTGGGCCCTGAAGGCAGGCCTGCATTGCTTTAGGAATGACTCGCCCCTGCTTGGTCTGCTCAACGTCAGGACGGTTTACTGTTCGTGCCTTTGGATACCTGCGTCAGATAAGAGTTGTAATGTAAAATATACTGTTATCAATTGCCCAAAGCTGTTAAATGCTGTCATTGTGCTTCTGTGCTCTTCCTTACACCTTGAGAAGTGAGAACTTGTTGGGCTTTGAAAAGGGTGAATATGCCTTTTTGCCAGCCAGACTGGCAACACCTGATTCTGTTTGCATGCACCCCTTGATGACCCCAAATTCCGCAGAAGCTAAGTAACCTACTGTATGGTGCATGTATTGCTTATGTGCTGTATGGTGTGGTTGTGAGGGAGATAACAGCCTCTGATTGGGCTCTCCCATTCAGGCTGTAAGTATAAACAGAGCCAGCACCAGTCAGGGTAGTTGTGGGTTGTTTTGTTCGGTGATGGGGAGATGGACTCCTGTTACCCGTGTGAGTGAACGTTGTAGCTTGTCACCTTGAGAACCTTTCAGAAGTGCCTTGATGCAATCTGAAGAGTGTGGTATTCTTGTATAAAGAGAGTTATCCACCTCCACATTTGTGTTTTTTTTTGTGTGTGTGTGGGTGTAGTAGTTGTACCTGTATGCATTGAGGTGTGTGGCCTGTAGGCTTTTTCAGGGTTATTGAAGGTCACATTCAGGAAGGTGAGTCTTGTTTCTATCTGTTTGAGTGTCCCTCCCGTGCCGTTAAAAGTTTATGAGTGGAGATATGCCCCACGTGCTGGCGATTTTGCTTCTGCCATCACTTCTGTTCCCTTGCTTTATCTGCTGTTTATGAACGTGCAGCAGTTTCCCCTGCTGCATTGTGGGATTGGTTTGTCAGTGGTGCTCAATGTATGTCACATTATTTGTGTTTAGTATTGAAGTCATAGCCCCAATTCTCATTCACTTCTTAAATACAAATGGACAATGCAGATCTTATGAACAGCACAATAATGCTCCCATGGGCAGAGCTAATTCACTGGGCAATGTGAAGGTGTTTTATCGACAGTAAAGTAGTCCATATTGTCTTGTAATTTAAAGTTTCAGGGATGCAGTATAGTGCTGTGTTTATTACATGTTGATTGATAGGTGTGTGCAATGTTTTTTTTTTTTTTTAAAGGTCCACTATCACATCACCAGGTGCATAGCCAATTAGCCATTACAGACCATTCTATAATCTGCCCTCTGAGATGTCATGAGAGGGAGGGATCTCCCGGAATAACAAAGGAACTGATTACCTGGTTGGCTGAAATTGATCATGCCTTCTTGCCTCTGGGCAGTGAGTTCACCATAATGTCTCAAAGAAAGAGATTTTAAATGTCTTGTAATGACTAATTGGCTTTGCACCTGGTAACGTGATGGGAGACCTTTATTCAGATATGCGTGTCCACCTGTTGATGGGCGGACCTGTCACAGGTGGCTAGGTAAGTGGGTAGGGGAAATTTGAGTACAAAAGATCACCTTATCTTAAGCATTGGTGAGTCTTAGGTCGCTCTGCCAGAGCGGACCAGGAGCTGTGTGGCCCCAGCTGCGGAACCCTATCTCGCCGACTGGTCTTTTCTCACACACACACACACACACACACACACACCCCTCCCAAACCCTCCAGGCAGTGCTTGGGGCCTTCTCAAAGCTAGGCTAACGCCTATAGCCCTGGTTAGGGGCCGTCTCTCTCTCGGCCCTTAATCCCTCCGCCTGGATTGATGTCATCTGGCTCTTATGTAAGAGGGGATGCACAGGGAAGAGGATCGCCGCTCGCTCTTTGCCAACCCGGCTCCGTTGTGTCTGCCCATTTTATTTCATTAAGCTTCGCTCTGGACTTGGCATGTGCTCCATAAGTGATTGCTGACTGTGGTTTGTTGTGACTGAGCGATTCGCTGAGGTAAGTGCTGTTTATACTGACCCATCTGAACTGTGCGGGGAGTCAATCTTCACAGTTTCGACCATGAGCCACGATGACCGTATCGTGGCCCTCTGACAGACTGTCTCTCTTAAATGACTGGTTCAGCTTGCTTAACCCCTGATATGCCACAAGTTGGCTGGTTTCTGCAACAAGCCTTAGATTACTAAGGCCAAAATCAAAGGAAGCGCAGTTAGAACAGTTGTACTGAATGTTGCATACACAGTCAAGGGCCTCATTTTTTTCAGAGTCTATGTTTAATTGCTTTCTTGGTTTGTGGTTACTGTGCAGATTGCAAAGCGTTGTGAACTCTCTGGAGGGGCCCCTTGTGATATGCTGAGCAGACTCCATTACCTTGCATCTATTGAGCCATTCTATACTTTTTTGTACATAGTTGGAAGTAGAAAGTGCCCACACCTGTAATAGTGTGTAATGGAACAAAAGTTGAATTCATTAGTATTGCCTGTAGGCTACGTGGAACACCTGGGAGAGGAAATATTCTTATTGTGGAGTAGACTATAGGGCTGATGCGTTTGGCTTGACGCTGTGTGCAGTTGTTGTTCATGTGCAGCGTTTGAGTGGCAGGGGCTTTGTTTTCGGTGCCACCGCTGACAATCTGTTGCGGAGCAGGTCGGCTGGCTCTGCCCAGTGCTCTTACTTTCGTTCGTAGCATCTTGTCACACACCCTGCTTCCTGTTCTGCGCTGACTCTACCGCTGGAGTGCCTGGGCAGTGGGCCGCCCTACATGCCTGGTGGATTTTAACTGATTATGAATGGAGCTGCAAGTTGCTCTCTGTGAATGGCGCCTGTGCTCAGAAGGGTTTTAGATGAGTATTATTAGACTGGTAATCCTGAAGTATCACACATTCCGCTCGTTAATTGGCGTCAGTTGAGCTGCCGCCAAGCGTCGTCTTGCTTGCGAATCTTCCAGGGCTTGTCATGGTGCCTTATGTGGATTTGGTTTCGCTGTAAGTGAATGTGCTTTCAGAAGAAGCTGCCTCTGTATTCTGCTGAGGACCTTGTTGAAAGGCATGGGAAGATGACTGAATGAGCTGTATAAGTACCCTGGGTCACACCTGTAAGTAAATCATTTTAGGTAAATTAAGCTGCCTTTGGATTTACTTTGGCTATCTCCATGATCCAGCTGTGGAATAGCCCCCCCAGTGGTGGACAATCCAGGCTCAGTAGGCAAAAGTCCTTGATTTGTTAATTGGTGCAGTTGGTTCAGCCAAGGAGGTAGAACTAATTGGCTCCAATGAAAGAAACAGGTGGAAAGAAACACTTCTACTTTACAGCCCCTGGATTGTTTATGTCTTGTGAAGGGAATGGCTCAGCTGAACTTGTGCAATTTTGATGGTGACCAATTGGTGGTCTTGTGTGCACAGGTATTTGCGTGCATACTGCATGTTTCCCAGTGGTATTTGGACAGGCAGCTGATTTATTGTTTTTTTCCCTTCCCTGCTCTCTCCTCTCTCCTGCAGCAGGGCTATGTCCTCAGCAGCCACCACACCTCCATCAGTGGACAAAGTGGACGGATTTTCCCGGAAGTCTGTCAGGAAGGCGAAGCAGAAGCGGTCGCAGAGTTCCTCGCAGTTCCGGTCTCAGGGCAAACCTATTGAGCTCACGCCTTTGCCTCTGCTGAAAGGTAGGTGCCCTGCTCCCCCGGCACCCTCTCGCCCACCCTAAGGCTCCACCTCACTGCCTTACCCTCTGGTGTCTTTGGTCGCTGCGCGGTTAGTGAATAGTCATAATGCCATTTCACCTCTCACTTTGCCCTCTAGTCTCTTTACTGGGCTATATGCTCAGTCAATAGTCATATTGCCACGTTTTTATCCCCCCAGCGTATAATGCGGGGGGATATAGTCATGGGTGCGGTTGTGTCTACGTCCGTCTGTCCGTCCGCTGTGTATGAACATTTCGTTTCCGGAGCATAACTTGAAAACCGTTCAATATTTTTTTTAACAAAACTTGCTGTGCACATAAATCATGACCTGAAGTGGTGCCTTTTGCTAATCCGAAGTTGATGAATTTTATATTTTTTCTAGTTTCCATGGGAATATTTTGAACTTTTAGGGGATATGGTTTGTTTCCGGAGCAGGCGGCATTTTCATTCTTCCAGTATGTGGGGCCGGGGGGATATGCCATCTCCTGATGACTCCTGTTGTAATTTGCTGGGGAAACTACTGGATGACGGTGATGCTGCATACTTTTCTCTTTTGGTACACTGAAAAGAAAAGCTACAGTTGCCACTGAACTGAGTTTCTTTGATAACATCCCTTGTTGTTTGTGTGGCGTAGTCCTCTGATGACTCAAGCACTCAGGCTTTGATATTGTGACGCAGTCTTTGGCGCGGGATGGGAGTGAAGGGGACCAGGAGGGGTGGACGAGGAACCTCCTAAAAATACACGTTATGAGTGTGCACATTCTATGTATTTGGGGAAATATGTGCACATTCTATGTATTTGGGGAAATAAAGGCTCTCGTAGCAGTATCGGAATAAGAGAACATGTTCTGAAGTGTGAAAAGAACTCTTTCCCGTAAGCGTGTTCTCAGAGGAAGTGTGTGGTACAGTGTGTATCGTGACCTTATTCTCATGGTGTATGAGCGCAGAATATATCATGTGGCTAAAGGCTGTTTACAATAATGTATGACACGGCTCGTGGAAATGTGTCTGCATTGGGGTTGTGTTGATGGTGTGCTGTGCAAAGAGGCTGCGAACCACACCTGTATTGATGTTGTAAACCTCCTCAGTAATTTAAAAGTGCGGCTGTTGGGTTGCCTCACTTGGTAAAGGCAGGGTTTGCGGTGCAAGAGTGACCACCTTGGTCTTGGATGCAGCAGTCTGCTGCTCTTGGATATGAGAGGGTTGCAGTCATTGGAGCTAGCAGTGCTCACTGCTTAAGCACCTCCTACTGGTCATTTTGATGCCCGTGGTTCGCTGTCGGAGCAAGCACGTTTCCTCTGCTCGTGTTCTCTGCATGGGAGGATTGTAATTTTGGTGTGAAAGGAAGTGACTTGTTTCGGGGGAGAACCGCAACCTATCTGCGCTCCACAAACAGCATGAGCGTACTTACATGAGCGTACTTGCAGATAATTGGGCATCCAAGATTTGGGTTGGATTGAAAAGTGCAAATTTATCATAAAAAGAAAATAAAGTGTACTTAAAATTAAAGCAGTGCATAGATGGCAACCAGTGTAATGTGCTTACTTGTCATCAATGATTGGTTGTCTACTGATGTGACATAATGGTCACTTTTATGGCGCACATTAATGGACTAATGCAGAATGATTTTAACTGGAAACTAGCCGTAGATGTCTGATGATCCTGGAATGCTTAGACAGTTAATAATTACAAAAATGTTACAGTTGATCAGTGATGTTGCTAGGTACGCGTCCTGCGTCCCTTACGCATTAAAATCTGAAAGGACGCAGTAAACTCACTGTCCATGTGTCCTAGGGACGCACCTCATTTTTCCCATGAAAAACGATACATTGGGCCGATTTCACAAAAGCCGTTTACGGTTGACACGCGGATAACTTTCTTAATCGCTCGTTTAGTTTGAGTTTTTTAATCACCGTTTCACGAGGAGCAACTGTCCGCGTGCGTCTAAATATTTTAAACGCCTGCGGTCAAATAACAAAAGAAAACTTAAACGCTCGTGAAGGTATGTTTAACTCGCGAAAACTACTACCACAGATTGATTTGCACCTAAATAAGTGACGCCGACCTGCCCTCATCTGGTTGCCTGGTAGATTTTGAGCAAGACTTGCGCCTTTTCTGGAAAAGAAATGCATAAATGAAATAGGCTACATGAAATGAATGCATAAATTAGTTGCTTTCTCGGCCACATAGGTCGAAACATGTCGGCTTTTTTTAACTGTTTAGCCATGAAATAATAAAGGCTTCTTATCCTTTTTTGCTTCTTTTTGATCTAATTATTCTCTGAGTGCCTGGAATTCTTACATTTTTGGTTTACTCTCCCATCCCACGCTTCCAAGAGCACCAGCTTTATATTTTTTTGGTAACTTTTTTATCCCATGAGCGCCGAATATTTTCTCTTATAGGATGAAACAGTTTTGGTGAAGGATGCGTATGACGTCAGCATCTTGCTCACATCCACAGGACACGCAAAGAAAGTGTGACATTCTTTGTAGCGAAGTGAAATTCTCGGCACGTGTTCTTTGCCGACATCTCTGTGTGAAATGCGTGTCCACAACGCAGCTACCCTTACATACGGGGTTATTAACCGGTAACGACAATTGGAAATGCCCATTATGCAATGGCAGGTTGTCATGATTTGACCGCACCTGTTTAGTCTGAGGCCTAAACGCAAGGTTATCCGCGTGCAGTTAAACGTGCGATGATCCCATCTCGTGAAAGTGTTTAAACGTTCGTTTAGCTGTCCGCGTAACGACGGCATTTTAACATGCGTTTAAAATTTAAACGCATGTTAGTTATACGCACGCTGAAATGCTTTTGTGAAATCGGCCCACGGTGAACAACAACTCGTGTTTAAAATCTCAGTAACTAGCAAAAGAAACCTTGCTGTCAGCAGACCAGACAAGCGCTGTTTCAACCCTCTCACCACCAACATATCTGCATCATTTTATTTTTCTCAACTGACTTTCCACTGTGTTGGTTAAGTTTCATTTTTTGTGCTGGAAGTTTCACAGTGATTGACTCAGTTCATTTGATTTAGTTGATGTTCAGACAAGAAGATTTTGGTGTTATTTTGGTGACAATTTATTTGACTCTGTCATGGTGATGAGAATGTTTTGTTTATGCGTTAAAATTAGCACTTTTATTGATAATTTATTTTGGTACTACAGACACCATTTTGTTTTAATTTGAATTTTAGTAATTTATTTTGGTGCTATTTATGTTGCTACAAAAATGCTATTTTATTTGAATTTTGTATGTCATGCCACTGTGACAGTTGTTTTCCAATAAACTTTTCAGATGTGGAATTTTATTTGTTTAATTTCAGATACATTTTGAGCATACATGAATATATCCGTTAATTATAACCATATCATACCATACCACCATCAAAGGAGTTTAAGGCTACAATTTAAGAAATAGAAGAATATAAGAAATAGAAAGAAATCATTTTTTTTAATTGGGGACCCATTGAATTTCCCAGGGACCCACTCAAATCACCACCTGTGGGTCCCGGGGACTCACTAAATTGAAAACCTATCAACATCACTGGTTGATCCTGAAATCTGACTTGTGGACCTGCGGAACTAGCGCACAGCTGTAAATGCGTAACCTGCTTGTGAATGCTGAAAAAACGCAAATCGTGCAAACTGCCCAGACTACATTAAGTAAAGGCAACTCTGATAGTTTGGAGAGTCAGGGAACTCTGTCTTTTCCTGGGTTGTACCTCAGCACGCAGTATTTGGTTTGGCCAGTTCTGCAGGGCATGGTTGAGTGGAATCGATGTCATTGGTCCGCCCCATTTGAAAATAACTCCTGCTCCAACCCCATATTTTCTTGGGCGAAACCTGTAGCTAGAGATCTCGAAAAGCTGAAATAGAAGAATCCAGCCTTAAGCCGATGAGGTTGTGTTGTAAGCGGTGCCCAGTGTGGTGTTTGAGATTTTAAATTTTGGCTAGATTTTTTGCATCCTCATTCTGTAGTGTCATTAAAATATTGTGAAGCATTCTATCATGCCAGTTAATACGAACTTGGTTCAATGTAAAATATTTTGGAAATGTGTGTTCATTGAAGCACATCAAACCAATAAAGCTTTTGCTTGTTGACCTCCCACCATACAAATCTGTTTCCCTTTTATTAAATTTAGCCAGCTGTAGGATAAAACGGAACATTCAGAATTTTTGGGTTCTCTGTTGGGTGCCATGATGAAGTCAATAATTCTTTGTGTCATATAAAGACACTCTCTCACTGTGTGCTTATACTTGAGCTTGTGAGTAGCATTACCTTTGTAGTTTAAAGGAAATGAATGCTGTGCCTTCCCTCATTTTAAGGGATTCTCTCCTTTGTGGGTCTAGACTCGCACAAGTATAAAAGTCTCATTAGCGCTATCACTCCCCACAGCAAGAAGGAACACTGTACCAGCACTATTTACAGTTACGGCAATTAGCCGCCGCTAAAAGCCAACACCACTGCGTTCGATGTCTGTGGTGATAAATTTCTCACATGTCTCCATGGAGATGCACATGGACCCTTTGCTATTTTGCATCACACTTTGTTCACCAGATGGCTGTGTTCAGCGTGATTATAGATGGCTCTTCTTTCTTCATGTATATTACTATGCAGCCGTTGCTGGTCATGTTATTTATTTATTTTTTTCTGACTGTTTGGAGTGGGGTGATTTACGATGCGAACACGGGTAAATAAATTTATGTGGTTCTAAGCAGGCTGTTTGCAGTGAAGTTATCTTGAGCGTTTGTTTTCTACCAGTGTCGAGGAGTGGATTTGCTTGGCTGATCTGTGAAACTTCCTTTAAAAAGGTCTGTTAAGTCTGTTTCCTGTTTGTCTCATTTGAAGCCCTGTTGATCACAGTATGAAGACACTTGATTTACCGAGTCGCCAGCCAAGTCCCCATTGATATTCTGGGTGGCACCTGATTCTTATCCCAATTCCCTCTCCTCGACCTGTAACATAAGTGGCATTTAAGAGCCGCTTATGGTTTTATATATTCATGGGAAAATGTATGTCTCCACAGTATTTTCTTTTCGCTCATTTGGGATTGGCGACATTTTGGGATATTCGTGTTTCGCGGCCTTTATTTTCCATTATTCATCTTGCCCGCTTTTTTAACATGTAGGATGAAAATGTCAGATTTCTGGCAACAGAAAAAGAAATCGTGTTTCATTTTGAGGTTTGGAGCGTTGAGCAGTATTTGAGGGAAAAACTGTCCAAAGAGGATGCTGTATGGAGGTGCTCATCAGCGTTTTTTGGCCGAATTGCAGACCCGAGCAGTTATCTGTGAGCCGTGAGGACGACAGCAGGGCGAAGCCTTGGCAAGATCAGCCCTCAGTTGCGGAGGCGAAGTGCCAAAGGCTGCCAACTGATTCTCCTGACATAGCTGTTTGCACACTGCAACTTTACCTATGCACTTCCAACGGACTCGGGGTGCTCATTTTAATATCCTGGTCCTTGGCTGAATTTCAAGTGTGGTGTTTAGTGTGGGGAAAAAAAGAGGACCTCTGTTTTTGATTGAATGGTTTTGTTGTGTCTGCAGAGGCTAGGCCAGAGTCTGGGTTTTAACAAAACAATAGACAAAGGGACATTGTCGTGACAGTTTTGGTGGTAACGCTGGTGCAGAAAAGGCCTGGCTGCTGTTAAACCCTTGATATGACTTTTTGCCAGCTGAGATGGTTGCATCTTTGTGACTGGTTTTGACAGTAACAGTGGGGCAGAAGTAACTAAACTTTCACTACAGCTCATAGTTTTCATAGTTTTCTCGTCTACTGATGAGGTCTCTTGTAATGGATTGGAAAACTGTCCAGGCTGCATTCGTACTGCCATATGGGGGTCCAGCTAACTTGCCAAATAGCCCCTCCCCTCCCCCTACCGAGAACTTCCCACCTCCAGCCCTCAACCTTGATGAGAAAGTTTGGATAATGGATATGTGGATGGATGGACCTCAATGGTTCCAGTAAAATCCTGTGTTGCCTGTCATATTATAGTGGACGCACCAGCACCTGGGGGGAGCCTGCGTGTGATCATTGCGTGCAAAGCCGGACACAGTGACCAGCATGCACTATGGTCAAGGAGAGTCCTGTCCTGAGGGCAGTGGAGGCCCCTGTGTTGTGCCCTGCAGTGTTTGTCTCTGTGTGGCGTGTGAGTGAATGTGTCATTCAGCCACCCCTGCCCAGTCGTGCTCAATCAGGTCCTTCCTCTGAAGTGGAGACCTGACAAGGACAGACGAACACTGAGGGGCAGGCTGACCTAGCATTTGGTTGCTTGACAGGCAGCTGTTGAGTTGCTGGTTCAAGTGTGCCTTCTGGGACTTGGGATTCTGAATTGCATTTGAAGAGATGCAAGTTGGAGACAACGCTGCCATTGGACATGAAACCAAGACCTTTAACCATGAAAGCTGTGCAAGGCCGTGCCTCTACCCCTGCTTTTCAGTATCGCTCCTAAATTGCTTCAGTTCCATCTGACATTTCTCTCTAGGCATTTTTGGAGAAGGAGGAACACATTTTCAATGGAACTTTGTCTAAAGGCTTAAAAAAAAAAAAAAACACAATTATCAAAATCACTACCGAAGCTCCTGCAGCACAGTCTTTTGCATTGCAATTAATTAATAATAATAATAATAATAATAATAATAATGCATCAGTTTTATATAGCGCTTTTTTGGACACTCAAAGACGCTTCACAATGGATACATTATTCATTCACTCACACATTCACGCTCTGATGGTGGTAAACTACATTTTTGTAGCCGCAGCTACCCTGGGGCAGGCTGATGGAAGCGTGGCTGCCAGTACGCGCCTACGGCCCCTCCGACCACCACCAAACATTCACACACAGCCATACACCAGTGTGAGTGACACTGGAGGCAAGGTGGGTGAAGTGTCTTGCCCAAGGACACAACGCCCCCCATTGGGATGTATTTGCGAATTACTGTAGTTTGTGATGTGAATCTCAGGACATGACCTTCTTTGAGCACGGCTATGTTTTTATTTGCTCGAGGTGATTCATCGCAAGTGTTGGGGCCAAGTCAACCAAAGGCTGTGGTGCCAGTGTGGCTGACAATCGATATAATGCGCCGGCATGAAAGTTTAGTTTCCAACTGTGACTTGGTCTGCAGAATGAAATCATGTAATGGGTTGCCAAAGATGGTGCCAGGTAGAATGGTGCAAATAAATACCAAATTAAATAAATTATTTTTCAGCTGTTTCATTGCAGCATTTTAGAATGGTATATTTTCCCAAAGACCCAACATGTTGCCCAGTCTGCAGTTGCTTGGGGGTGCTTTTTTTTTTTTTTTTTTACTGCTGTTTTGGTGCCTTTGATCATGTGACTTCAGTTTGAGCCTTTCCTGATCTTGGATCCCTCTGCGGGTTTGAATGTAGCTTGTCATCGTATGTAGCCTTGATAACTATAGCTGTGCACAAAAAGTGCCAGGATTCCATGATGTGCCTTTGGTCTACAGAAGTAAAAAGGGTCCGCTCTTGTTTTAGCTGTGCGCAGTGCTAGCATTTGTGATTGCTTGCTCTGTTGTAAACTTTGATGCCCTTCCAGTCAGTGGCTCCACAATAAAGGTAGCCGTGGTCATATATGTCCATTTTAAACCCCACTTGTCGTCTGGGCCTTTAAAGACCTTTCCCTATCTTGATTATTGTCAGGACTCTCTTTGTGCTGGGTGTGTGGAAACGGCTTTTTCCAATTTTTGAGCTAGTGCTAGAGTGAAGGTAAGCGGCGATGGCAACCAATCTTTCCATGTCTGTATCTCGCATTGCACCGTGTCTACAGTCGGAAGGTTCTAGATAGAGGGGGAACTGGGGCAGGAAGGCAGGAAACTGCTCCTCTTCCGTTACCAGCTGCCTTTGTCCTGTGTTATGTGCCTGTGCTTTGCCGTGGAAGCCTTTAGTTTGAGGCAGTTTTAAAGGCAGGGTAGGTAAGAATCTAAAGGAGGCAGAATTTGAAAGTAGCATCTCCTCAGGGCTCCGCCTAAGAGCACCTCTTGCCCTCGGGGCTCCTTCCAAAGCCACACCCCACACACAGTCGTGCACGAGCACCACCGCAACTGCTTCACTGAGCAGAGAGGGGACAACAAAACTGCGTCATGTCTCACTCACTGATAGAAAAACACCTAATGTAACACTTAATATTACCAGTAACCGATACCAGAGGAAATGCTAAAAATGTCAACAAGGTTCAGCAATTCCACGTTATTTGTATTACATTTGACACACTGACTAACATTAATTTTGTATAGTAACGTTACATTTTATCCCATAAATGATTAAAAATCAGTGTCCTACAACCCATGAGATAGAGGTTTGGTGTTTCACTGGTGTAGAATCCGAGTGATCCTTCTCAGAACTACAAACTAATAGGCCTAATAATAAAAAACAGACCCTGTAAAAGCTCATTTGTGAAAAGCTAAAATGTACAACACATGTTCTGACACCAGCAACGATATAATGTTACGCAAGTTTGCATTTTGTTAGAGAGGTAATGTTGTGTGCAAACATACATTAGCTAATGTAACTTACTGGCCTGGATAGACAGGGAGGTTAACGTTAGCTTTGGGATGGTCTGACTTATGTGACACACAGGGTTATGTTGGCTAAAAAATTACTGAAAACAATTAATCCTCCACCAAAAACAAAACAACTTACCTGTCCAAAAGAAAGACTGCACCATTGCATCACTTTTCAGGCCTCTCAACTCCCCTAGTCGCTTCCATTGCTGAAAAGCTACTCCAATACTCGCGTTGGTCCTCTTGTTGGATCTGCAGCCTTTTTAATCGAGCTTTTTCTGCTTCGGTCTTTCTTTTCCTGGCCTTTTTGGCAGGGCAAGCGGTCACAAGTAACCGTGGCAGTAGTAGTTTTGGCAGATTTTCTCTTCCATTCTCCGGTAAACTTCCAACAACCTCTTCTTCTTTTGATTTTATAGCAGAACAACTTTCCTCCGACAGCAATTACACGCTTTGAGTTCAAGCTCGTACACAGCTAGGCTAGAGCACATGCAGGGAGGCGAGGAGGCTTGTCATTGGTTCTTTCCACTCGGACCGCAAGGGAGTGATTGGTTGGCTTTTATACAGGATTACAGCAGCTACAGATGACGGATCTTTTTCGGTCCTTTTTCAGAAATCATAAGTTATTTATTGCTGTTGGGGTGCAAAGACCATATCAACAAACAAAACAAAAACTGATTATTTTTTCTACCCTGCCTTTCAGGCAAGATATGTAACCGTTCAGTTTTTGGCTGCGGAAACCAGCACAAATGTTTCTATTTGCTAGTAGCATCAGAAGACAGAAAGAAACTGTGGTTACAGTTTACTTACTATGACAATGTTCTGGCCACAGTTGTTGCTAATTTGTGTGAACCACTTCACCTCAGACTGCTTCACCAACCATGGTCAGTAGAATGCTGGCTTTGCTGCAAAACTGACTCATAAAGAGAAACTGCGACCAAGTAATAAACAAATTTTTTCTGAAACGACATCAGTTTGAGACCAAGATAATATACAACCCCAATTCCGAAATAGTTGGGACGAAGTGTAAATTGTGAATAAAATCAAAATGCAATGACTTTCAGATCACATGAGCCAATTTGTTGTTTACAATAGAACATAGACAACATTTCAAATGTTGAAACTGAGACATTTTGCATTTTTATCCTCAAAATGAGCTTATTTCAAATTTTCTGGCTGCAACAGGTCTCAAAAAAGTTGGGACACAGGCAAAAAAAGGGCTGAAGAAGCCATTAATATACTGTATAAGAGAATCAGCTGAAAGAACATTTAGCAGGTAATGAAGTTAACTGGCATCAGGTGCGTAACATGATTGGCTAAAAAAGGGATTTCTTAGAGAGACTGAGTCTCTCAGAAGTAAAGATGGCCAGAGGCTCTCCAACCTGTGAAGTTTTGCGTAAAAAAATTGTGGAATACTTTAAAAACAATGTTCCTCAACGTCAAATTGCAAAGGCTTTGAAGGTCTCATCATCGCATAACATAATCAAAAGATTCAGAGAAACTGGAAAAATCTTTGTGCGTAAGGGACAAGGCAGAAGACCTTTACTGGATGCCCGTGATCTTCGGGCCCTCAGATGCCACTGCATCGCTCACCGGCATGATTCTGTCATTGACATTACTAAATGGGCCCAGGAATACTTCAAGAAACCACTGTCTGTAAACACAGTCCACCGTGCCATCCACAGATGCCACCTAAATCTCTATCATGCAAAAAGGAAGCCATTGTTGAGCATGATCCAGAAGCGCCGCCGTGTTCTGTGGGCCAAGGCTCATTTAAAATGGACTGTAGCAAAGTGTCCTGTGGTCAGACGAGTCCAAATTTGACATTCTTTTTGGAAATCATGGGCGTCATGTCCTCCGGGCTAAAGAGGAGAAAGACCACCCCTCATGTTATCAGCGTTCAGTTCAAAAGCCGGCATCTCTAATGGTATGGCGATGCATTAGTGCATATCGTGTGGGACACTTGCATGTTTTAAAAAGCACCATGAATGCTGAAAAGTATATAAAGGTTTTAGAGCAACATATGCTCCCCTCCAGACGACATCTATTCCAGGGAAGGCCTTGTGTATTTCAGTAGGACAATGCAAAACCACGTACTGCAGCTATTACAACAGCATGGCTTCGTAGTAGAAGAGTCCGTGTGCTGAACTGGCTTGCCTGCAGCCCTGATCTTTCACTGATTGAGAACATTTGGCGCATAATTAAACGAAAAGTCCGTCAAAGGAGACCCAAAGCTCTCCAGCGGCTGGAAGCCTGAATTAAACAAGAGTGGGATCAAATTCCAATGGCTAAACTGAAGAAACTTGTCTCCTCAATGCCCAGACGCCTCCACTCTGTGTTAAAAAGAAGAGGGGATGCTACACCATGGTAAATGGGCCCCTGTCCGAACTTTTTGGAGACCTGCAGCAGCAATCAAATTTAAAATGAGCTCATTTTGTGGATAAAATTGTAAAGTTTCAACATTTGAAATGTTATCTCTGATCTATTGTGAATAAAATACTGGCTGGTGTGATTTTAAAGGGGACCTATGATGCTGATCCTTCTTTTAATACATATTAGTAATGTTATAATGTTAGTTGTCCGTACTCAACCACGGAAAAGTTTCTAAACATAAGATACAGGGGTTATGCCGTAATCCAAGAACGTGATTTCGTCGACGTGATTTCCTCTCTGAACAGCTCCTCCCGAGATCTTCGCGAGATCTGGGCAAAACCTGACGTCAGGTTGTGCCGTCCAATTAGTACAGACCTAGCCAGAGCCAATCACGGCGCTGGACCTGCCCACACCGGACACTATTCTAGCAGGCACTAACAACGGCAGATCATACTATGCCTTAGTAGCGTCGACACTTTTGGAAATACAAAAGAAGAACCAAATATCATTTGAGGTGCAGTTTTGTCAGTATCTCTCCCAAAGCTGCTTGTCCGTTTACTTTTGGATGCGAAGAAAAACACTTATTTCTCTTCCAAAAGAGGATGCCACCAGAAATCAATGGGTAGCTTTTTTTGTTTGCTGGCAGCAAACAGCCACGGCCAAAGGGAACGTTAGCTGATTGTGCTCAGCACTTCACCAAAGACAGCTTTATCAATGAAGGATAATTCGACACAGGATAAGCGTTTCAGCTGCTTCTCAAACCTGAAGCAGCTGCATCGATCAAGCGCTCAGAGCCACAAGCTGTAAGTAACGATATAACAGCAAATATTGTAAGTGAAGCTAACGTGTTACGCGTGGCTAGCAGGACCGCTAACGATAGTTAGCACTAACAACTGGCCTCAAACGCAGGCTTTGTAAAATATCTGAAGATAAAGCCTGTATTGGTCGCGACTGTCCGTGACTCACAGACACAGAAGCTGTAAGTTGCTTTTACTGCATAAGCCAACCTGAGATGATAGCCAGTTGATTGTGGCTGTAGCACAGTGGCTAACGTAGCCAAGTTACTGTTGCTAATGTTTGTGTCCTAAATATGCAAGAGTGATATCAGGGGAAATTCTACAGAAGGTGTGTGATCATAAACCTTATTTGAAGCTAACTTTTAGTACTTGTTTGTAATTTGGATGCTTGGTACAACTGTTCACAGTAACAGAACTTGCTGTCTGTAAAACCTGTATTGCAAGGGTTTGTCTCTGTGGTTGTTATGACCGCTCGGTTACCAGCTACTGCGTGTTAGTTTGCGTGCCGTGCTAATTATAAGTGCTTCTGGTTAACTTATATGCAGTAATTCTGATCGGTATGCCTGTGTTACTTCGGTAAGCATCAATGTGGCAGTTTCATCAAAACGTTGCCCGATTGTAGCCACTACAGTTAGCGATCGCTTCACTTATCCATGACTGGGATCAGCCGGATACTTCACAAATGTCTGAGCAAGCTCTCTGGTGCTACCGTGAAAGCAATGCGAAACGCAGAAGCTCTACCGGTTTACAAATGATTCCTCTGCACTACCATGACATAATTTCATCCCCCTTTAGAAATTGTTGTGGCTAATAAAAAGCCGAAAAAGGCGGAGATCAAATAGGTAATTCTTTCCTGTAGAAGCGATTGATTAGCTGGCTCCACATAAGCAACTTGTCCACGCAAACGGAACTTACGGTCTGCAAAACCTGTATTATGTTCAGAACATAACCGAGCTCTCCCTAGCTGTCGCGTACTATCCATAAAGCTGCTTTCACATCGGACCGAAACGAATTTTTCGCGGGACAGATTAGCCTACATTCAAAGTCAATGCAAAGATGCGAATACACGCGTTAAGGGCGCGTTAAGCAGCTTTCACACCGGATGCGAAACAAATTTTTCGCGCGACAGATTACTTTCAAAGTCATGACCGCTTATCAGCTACTGCATGTTAGTTCCCCTGCTCTGCTAATTAAAATGCTCCTGGTTAACTTATATGCAATAATTCTGATCGGTATGCTTGTGTTACTTCGGTAAGCATCAATGAGAGAGTTTCATCATAACGTTGCCTGATTGTAGCCACTACAGTTGAAGCTAACCGGAGAGGTGCTGTATGTGTCTGCCGAGTTGGGCTGCAGTTAGACCAGACGTAAGTTTTGCAGAGCTTGGGCTGCGTTTTTGGGTGCTTGTGAAACGATCGCTTTACTTATCCATGACCGGGGTCAGCCTGATACATCTCCAGTGTCTGGGCAAGCTCTCTCATGCTACCGGTGAAAGCAATAGGGAAGCGCACAGGCTATAACGTGTCCGGTGTAACAAACGATGGCAATGGTTCACGCAAACGGAACGAACTACCGGTCTGTAAAACCTGTATTATGTTCATGACATAACCGGAGCTCTATCTCGCTCTCGGCACTATCCATGACTCGCCCATTTTCCGCGAGGAAAAAGCTGGTCATTCGAAGCAATAAGTAAACCATTACCACGGGCAATTTCCGAAAAGGCAGTTTAGCCTGGAGCTTTCGCCCCTCCGTCATATACCAGCGCAGAAGCTGTTCGTTTCTCCACGCTAACAACACACCACAGCTATGCACACGAACCAGCAGGTCCTAATACACACTGAAGCAGTCCATAAGCTGTTGGTCCACTTTTAGCTGCTCCTCACTGTCCATGTTTCCCTCTAAACTCAGACCCACCGGATTTCTCCGGTCTCCGGTCTACACTTGGGCACGTCGACCCGTTCTACAAATGTGTCTAAATAAGGTGGATTCTAGCTTTCTCTGCATCCTAGCTACAGAATAGAGGAACCGCTGTACTCACCACTGTCGCCGTAGCAAACTGTAGCCGATAGCAAATTCTTGCTTGAGCTGCCAGACTTTCGCAGTGCGTCCTCCACTTTCACCGCTGCGTTTATTAGAACAAGTTCATTTCATTAGATCTATACACATGTACTGCGTTAGATTGTGGAATTTGCCCGCCGCTTCCTTATCAGATGGCAGCCATGTCTCAAGTTTCACTCTGGGGAGAGGGACACGGAAAACTGCGTTCTGCTGCCTCGTCCCGCCCAACTCCGCCCTCCACAGAGCTGGCCAGTCAGAAGAAAGTGGGCACACGGGGAGTGGGGGCTATAGCGGAAGAGCCACCCCAGTGAGGCGTTTCAGGCAGAGACCACTATGGACTACAAATGGGGTTTTTTGAGGACGGCAGTATGAGCAAAATAAGTACCCTTTCTTTACTTTGCGCGATCAGGAGTACTCTAGGGGAGTCAAAGACCAAAATATAAACTTGGAAAAATAGCATAATAGGTAACCTTTAAAGTCATTGCATTTTGATTTTATTCACAATTTACACTTTGTCCCAACTATTTCGGAATTGGGGTTGTAATTTTTAGAGCAGTTCCGCCATTTGCGTCCGAGAAAATAAATTTGAAAAACTCGAATCGACCACTATGGGCAATGTCATATTGCACTGCAGGCTTCGCAAAGTTGGTTTGTGACGTCACAGCGTCAACTCAAAAGACCATGACACTCTTTACAAGGGTTGTGTAGCAGGAGTGAAATAATTCTACCCCTTTTCTACAACGCCTAAATGCTAGCAGTTTGTCAAGGCAGACGGATTCTGTGGATTGGATGAAGGAACACTTGTTTCATTTAATTCAGTTCAATTTTATTTGTATAGCGCATATCACCAACAAACTGTCACAAAGATGCTTTACAGAGCAAGAAGAGCAGTGCCCAGCTTAATCCATAAGATGGCAAATGAGACACACACAAAAAAAAGAAAACTCCCAACTAGGGGGAGAAATCGTCAAACAGTGGTGAGGAAAAAACTCCCCAGTGGGAAGAAATCTGAGGAGGAACCCGGCTACAGTGGGGAAGCCCATCTTTTACTGATGAAGTTCAATTTAAGTCCACAAAAAACTCTTTAAAATATCCAGGCAGTGGCGTCTGTAGCTCCAGGAAGTGGCGAGGCAAGGATGGAGCAGAACTGGATCGGTACTGGTGTCAGAATATTGAACCTCACGGAAATAAGAGATTGGTAACGCCCCCCCCCAAAAAAAAAAAAAAAGGAAAATCAGATTTTCACATGACGTGTATTGAAGAAAAAAAAATACTCGTAAATTTTATGACATGCAACTTTATTTCTATGGAGTGGGTCAGTTCTCTGTACTAGCAGTGACCTGCGGGTCAGTATTCTCCATAGAGAACTCACCCGCGGGTCAGTATTCTTTAGAGAACTCACCCGCGGGTCAGTATTCTTTAGAGAACTCACCCGCGGGTCAAAATTCTATAGAGAACTCACCCGCAGGTCAGTATTCTATAGAGAACTCACCCACAGGTCAGTATTCTATAGAGAACTCACCCACAGGTCAATATTCTATAGAGAACTCACCCACAGGTCAGTATTCTATAGAGAACTCACCCACAGGTCAGTATTCTATAGAGAACTCACCCGCGGGTCAGTATTCTATAGAGAACTCACTTGCAGGTCAGTATTCTATAGAGAACTTGCCCGCGGGTCAATATTCTATAGAGAAAAGTGACCCAGGGGTCAGATTCCTATAAGAAAGGGGAGCAGGACAGCAGCAGCCAGTGACCACATGGTGAGGGACAGGGCTTGGGTGGTCCGTGGACTCGGTGTTCCATAGGGAAAGGATCCCTGGAAAAAGACTCAAGAAAGGAGGTTAGGCACTGGATAAAACTGCTGCATACTAAATAAAATGCTGTCCTGTGTCAGGTACCAAGTACCAAGTCTGATTTCTGATAATCGGTATGACTAAACTGACCATTATCCCACTGACAAAAAAAATGTTCTGCAGTAGATAAGTATTCTGCCACAGTAATTGATGTGGGTTGCAACTAAAGGCTTTTTGTAGGAACAGTGGCTGTAAATAGGTAGCTAATATTACAGCTCGTGATCAAGTCAGACAATAAAGTCAAAAACTTGTGGTAATTCAGTTTCGTCTTACCCTTAGAGCCAAGGTATAGTTTGCCATCCAGAAAATCTATATCGGAGATGGCTGTAGCCGAAATATACTGCCAAGTGCACGATAGCCATACTTGATTTATCTGTTCAGATTGTCTTTACCTTATTGATAGGTGGAAATGTTTTATTTGGAAAATCCAGGTTGTTGTCACTAAAAAATAGTGGGGGACTTTTGATGTATAGCACAATTTCCATGCCCTTTCGGGGTAGGCAGATAAACTTAATCTTAATTTTTTGGTTTAAGAAGTAAAGTCAGACTTCTGAGCAAAGCTATGGTAGTCTTTGCTGATTACTATACAAGCCAAAAAGGGTTAAAAAAATTACAACATCAGAGAAAATAAAGGAAAATGACAGAAAAATGAGGGAATTTGTAATGTAACACTCAACACAACCTTACTGGTAAAAATATTCAACATCTATTTTAAAAGAAGGGGGGTGGGGGGATTTTCTTGGGCAAACGGATTACACCCTGTGATTTTAAGTTTATTAACTCCTTCAACCCCACAGCCCTCTACAGAGGGCTGACCAACATATTCCCTTCAACCCCAAATTCCTGTAGGGAAAATTCAAACAATCTGACTAATTGATTGGAACATATCAGATTACATTTAATGGGATTCCAGAGATAACAGTAAGATACAATGTCCAGATAATGACCAGCCCTCTACAGAGGGCTGTGGGGTTGAAGGGTATAGTGATGCTAGAATATCTGGGGTTGAAAGAGTTAAGGACCTTTTTCCAGTAGAAACACTGACCTTGTCTGGTCTTTGCGGGGACCAAAGCCTGATCCTTATAAGGAAAACGTCACCTCTGAGGTCGTGGTTAATGTTAGGGGTCAGTTGTGAATTGAGGTCAAGTTAAGGTCAGGCTGATGTTCTATGTTCCATTCATGTCGCCTTGTATTTATGAGTTTCGAGTTGCATAGTGTTTTAGCAACTATACCGTTACACTACACATTTCAAAAGCGATCAAAACTACATGCTGCAGCCAATGAGATTTGCCTCAACAATATAAATAGAATGTCTGTAGAATTGTCATTAAATAATCATCTTTACTTTGTCGCTTCTCATGTATTGAACATTTAGGTACATCTCTAACCAGCCTAGTTGATGCTGTTTTTAACTGCTGGCTTTGCTTGTGTTGGCGGTTACTGTCACGAATCATAGGTTAACACTCCATACATTAACATTAATTATTTTTTGATAGCATTACTCAGAAAATAACATAGTTTGCAAATCCTCCACCAAAACTGAGGGACAGTTGCATTTAATTCACTCTGCTTCTAAATATCAAATAAATTTCCTTGTTTAAGGTCCACGTTGGTAGATGTCTCTCCCCATTTTAATGTCTCGGTCTTGAAAACTGAAAACTGAACTGCAGAGTGACGTGACATCAAAGGACAGGTATGCTTTGATTGGTTGTTGCATGGACCCTGTCGCGTCATGATGCAACTGAGTTTCTCCCTACTTTTCATTTAATTGCAGGGACTGATTCACAATGCAGCGTTTGATGAAACTCTGTTGCATGAAGTGAAGTAGCATAAAAAACTTTCATGTGTAACTTCGGCCTCATGGTTGGACATTTATTTAGACATGGTTAGGCTTAGGTTGTCCGCAATGAATGTAAATCAAGGTAGCGTCCTAATGAGGATAGCTGCGCAAATGTGTGTGTGTGTGCGTGCGTGCGTGCGCGTGCCTGCCCAAAGGATACTCACTGGCTCCTCCAACACTGGAGCTGCTGCGGGCTGCATGGACTAGCGCCGTGCACCTTTTTACACGTCTTCCCCTTTGCTTCACTTCTTTTTTTGTTGTTCAGGCAAGCCAGCTGATACTTTTCTTACTGCAGTTGTGGGTAGCTTTTTCCAAGGGCATCTAGGCTAATTCTTGGTCACTTCAACAAGCCATTTCAACAGCACTTATGTAAAATTCCCCATGCCCCCATACCAGTGTGCAAGTCTGAGTTTGTGTGAGATTGTCTGGATGAGTTGGCACATTCATACATGTCTGCTTGTTAGTGCTTGGATTGTTTCTCTGTGTACGAGCATTCTTGTTAGTGCCTGTGCTTATTGAGTATGCATATTATTTTGTGTGTGTCTCAGGGCTGTCAGAACAAAATTTGAGATTCAAAAATAATTTGAATATTTAAATAAATATACTATTCGATAAATGAAATTTGCATTGAAATGTGTCAAAATGTTCATTAGTTTATTGACTTGTTGGCTGCAGAGGACCTGGACATTTTACGCATATCATGCAGCCAACAAGCTAAGCTTTCCATCTGGTGAGGAGACTGTTTGCTGTTTATCTGAATTGCATGAAACACACAATGCAACAAACAGAATGTCAAGCGACAAACGGAAAAATTACATGGTGCAAAATATGACGATGAAACATTCTGGAATGTTGGAAAGTGCAAAAGTGGAGCTCGTCATTCCTAAGTCCATGCGTGGAGCTGTGGCTGGACTCACCAGTCTTAGGCCCAAATGTTTTCAGTAAAGCCTTGAATCTTTTTTAATTATTGTATGCTGATCATCACCAAATTTCACACTCCCCATTTGGGGCTGCAACAGCGTTTTCGCACTGAACCTCGGCTTATTCCATAATTACTGTTAGCCGGAGACAATATGTTCATCTAAAGTTCCAGTGGTCATTTATGTAAAATATGCATTCTTACATATGCCTAGGCCTATGATGCGACAAAACCAAAGCGATGTAGCAGTAGGCTAAAGCAGAGGTGGGCAGCGAGGGCTGTATCTGTCCCTGGTTTTCACACCAACTTCTGGTCTTCAATTAGTTGATTATCTAAATTAGCCAAACCATTTACGAAATCTGACGTTTCAGGAGCATTTCTTTAAATTATCATGAATGACCACCAAAGACTGTTCTTGTCTCCCTTCATAAAACATTTTCCTTCGATCGAATCATTGCGAAAATCTATATTTGTGCATGCAATCAATTAACTCAATTTGTCAGGGTAATTGATAGAAATAAATACCTGCATACCTACCAGCCCTCCAGGACCGGGATTGCCCACCCCAGGGCTAAAGCGACTCTTTATTATCCCCCTGGCATATAATGCGGGGAATATAGTCATGGGCGCAGTTGTATGTCTGTCCGTCCGTCCGTCTGTGAACATTTCGTCTCTGGAGCATAACTTGAGAACCATTCAATATCTTTTAACAAAACTTGCTGTGCACATTCACAGGGTGCGCGCTACCCGCTCGCCACGTCGCCAATGGCGAAGTGGTGTGGTGAGTGGCAACCGAAAATTTGCCACAAAACGCCACGCTGGCGAAAGCCTAATTTTAGAGAGAGTGGCGAAATAATAACCTCAGGTTTTGCGCCAAGGCTGCCCGACACGTACATCAAGTCCATTCACCACCGTCGCTCGTTACCATATTTGGTTCGTACTTAATTTATGACTGATGTATGATAATTATGGCTATGTCCGAAATCACTCACTACTCACTACACAGTGCACTACATAGTGGGTTCGCCATTTTGTAGGGCTGTCCGAATTGTTCGTAAGAATTTTTATCCCCGATATAGTGAACTCATTACATCCCACAATCCACCGCGAAATGTAGTGAACATCCGATGGGTCACTAACCCAGCTATACGTCCCGTCATGCACTGCACACAAACCGAAAAGCTCCGAAAAGGCTGCGTTTAGTCAGCGGAGTTTAAAAACAGGCACGAGACATTGCTTCAGGCGCGAAAATGTTTTTTTTTTTCTTTTTAATTGGAAACCAAGCACCGCAGGAAACCCGTTTGTTTACACTGGATATAAACGGACATTTAGGTACAATTAAAACGAATAATGATGAGTCCGAGGACAAAAAATAGACGACAATATTAAAAATTTAAGGCAAATTTTATCATCGATAATGGTAAACACAAACACGGTGGGAAATATACTCAGTTCGGTTATTAGAAAAATACGTCCAAATCCTTCAACTGAAGTTGAACAGGTACGATTTAATTTTGCGACAGCAATGACGCTATTAACAGCTGCGACAAAACGAGCCAGGTAGTGTCCGAAAGCGTTTCTTCCCTCTGCAAATGAGCTCACTATTTAGTCACCTACATAGTGAGTCCCTTTACAGTGAGTAGGGAATAGTGAATGAGTGAGTGATTTCGGACACAGCCATATCTTTATAAAATTAATTCCGATCACACTGATTGGCTGACTATTTCATCATTCCATTCGGGACTTACCCATGTTGTAATTCACGTGTCGGGAAAGGGAATTCCGGCTTAGGAACCTCACTCACTTCCAACACATTAAAAACAATGAAAGTGACTCGAGATTGACCACCTCAATAATATTAAATTATGGACGTGGCGGGACAGCCACAGATAAACGAAAGTAAGCATGCGATAGTGTATATCTTACAGAACAAACACTCGTTAAAGCAGCGCATTCAGGTGAGGCCTATGGACCCGGACGCCGGCTCTAATTTTCGAGCTTTTCCTGTTATTGACCCTGACGTAACTTCTAATTTAGGACGAGCGCCCCCACTTCGTCCGGCTCAATTACAGGACATTTGAGACAATTGAACCGGACGCCGGCTATATTACTCAGCCTCTACCTGTTATTGACCCGGCGGCGTCGTCGGGGGCAATAGCCACTACGGCGCATTAATGTCAGTGGGACAAGATCGGCACTGAAATCTGCGCAACTTGGAGCTCAGTTCTGTCGCGCAAAGGAGAAGGCCTTAAATTCATTTATGATCGACAATGATTATTTGTATTTTTTGAACAACAAATAGCCTACTTCCTCTACTATGTGGACAAATATTCTGAGTTTGTTGAAAATAATGGGTGGTGTTTACCGTAACTACGAGATGCTCTGGAGAAACCGAGGCGAAATCACGCGACATTACTGAAGGTTTTTTTAGTTTTGTTTTGTTGCGCTTGAAATACAATTAATGCTGAGCCACGCATGAAGTTATTGTTTTTCTGCGCTGATGTTAAGGTGCGTTGCCTTGGAACTCTATATGACATGGGCTACCTTACGCAATCGTCATACCTTAGAGCAACCTTGTAACTAAATACATAGCGAACTTGTTGTTTGTATGCCAGCTATTTGTCAGAATGGCCCAGTATTCTAAACGCCGCTACGCAGTCACAGGTCAGAAATGGCAGAAAATCGATGAGCAAATAAGTCGGTGATGTAGCAGAGATTATTATCTTGAGCGAGCCAACGTACTGTCTACTCGAGGCAGAACTGGACAACTCTTCACATATGCCATCATAACGGAGTTCAGTGCAACCACGACAAACAATCAGTCAACTACCCTGCCAACTATTAGTAATTATACAATAATGATAGCATTTTTCGCGACTTTAAACTGACATTATGCCGGTCGGGTACGTGTGACTCGGCCGCGAGTCATTCTCAGCCGAACTCCAAGCAGCCGGCTGCGTGCCGCTGACGTTGAAACAGAAAGACGCAAAAGCAAACGATCATTATGATCGTTGAAGTTTAATCCAAAACATGATCGAGCCTCTGGGCTCTACATTATAAGCTACTGCTTTCAGAAACAAATTCATAACGCGAGTTGGCTGCTACAAACGATGCTGCCGACAAAAAAAAAAGATAATCATCTTCGTTTTGCTTTTTGGCGAATGATGCATCCAGACATATTACTCCAAAAACTAAGCTAAATAGTACATACAACATCGACCTTTATGACGGTATACAGTTGAATCCGAAAACTTCTATCGATATTTAGCTAAACCTATGGCATTATTTCCCTCATACTGGCATACGTTTGCCTATAACACATTTTTGTCCACAACTAGTTTGTTATTCTGAACATGTTGCACTCTGGGCAAATGAAATTTACATTATGTAAATATGCACGTTTCTTGTTACTTCAATCTGAGATGTCTTATGAGTTTTAGTAAAATAATTCTGACAAACAATTATTATCACCAACTGGAAAAAGATAAATGCTAAATTGAGTGTGGGTTCATTGCATTCAAGTCATATTTTACTGCATAAGCCAAAATGAGGTTGCATCCAGGTGTGCAGATGTAAATTCATGGTGGCCGTATCCTGGGATAACTTTTAATCCATTCCACACCCTGAATAACACAGCAACAAGCATGCCTAAATTGGGTCTGATCATGTTGTAATACATGTTATAATCACTTTGCCACAAATGGGGATTACAAAATGACCATCTTTGGCATGGTAAGCTGGCCCTAATTTTCAACCATTTGTCATCAAAGTGATATTGGACTTCTATCGATCAAGTTCCCATTCGTCTGAAGTAGCAGCCTGATAAGTAGACTGGAGAATGGACTTGAAAGTCCTAATACCCAGTACTCTTGCAAAGCTGGCACTTGGACCAGGTCTCAGTCACCACAATATTATATATCATGTGACTGAGTGCAGTTTGATGTAAAGTTCTGGTGTGTGTTAGTTATTAAAGTTCCACAATTATTTTTCTGTGTGAAAAATATGCAGCAATTCCATTTTCTGAACAACTTTCTGTTTTATTCTTTTCATCTCTTGTTGCGTGCAAACCACATTACGGCTGCAGGAAAGCCAACACAGACAGTTGTCAGGATACTAGTGCAGTGTTCTCTCACCAAACAATTTAAACAGGGTCGTCCCTATCTGTTCAAGAATGTTTCATGGATTTCCGTCCATGTTTAAATTTTTACCACACTGTTTAAAAAAATGATTTTTCATGCATTTTGCAGCCTGTTTAAATTTCATTGCTACCCAATTTGAAAATTGCTTGTAATTGTCAATAACCACCCTGATGGGAGGAAAACCTGGCTAGAACAGTGTAGTACAGGTAGTCACTGACAAGATGATACATACCTACTAGTCTCTGGCTGTCTGTACACTTACTCTGTGACTGTGTACACACACTGTATGACTGAATCCAAATTCTCACAGGTTTCTAACTAAAATTTTTAAGGCAAAATGTGTGGCTAAATGGTTCTCTCTGTGGCCAACTGAACTTCAGGATGATTAGCCACAGTGGCTAAGTGAAATTTTTGGCCAGCACACACCCTGCATTCATCATGACCTGAAGTGTGCCTTCTGTTAATATGTGGGGCCGGGAGGATATGGTATCTCCTGATGGCTCTTGTTTATATCTGTTCTCGCAACGTGAATGCAGCTAACTGTATTCTCTTCGCTATGGATATACAAAAATGATAAGAAGAAAATCTGCATCTGGTGCAGGTGTTGGCTAGTGTTACAGGTATTTGTAATCCGACATGATCCAACTGATTGTCAGCTTGCTAGAGTGAGGACATTATTCTAACTAGAATTCTAACGTTAGATACTGTAGTACCATTGCTTGTTAGCTAACTTAGCTAGGTAATGTTGACCTTCAGAGAAGTCTCTTCTCAATGTGGCAAGCTGGTCTTTGCGGCAACTACCAAGCCAAAGTTAATGTTTTTGTTGACTACAATAAATAATTCTGAGGAGGGGTTGATTTCAAGAAATCTCTTGTTGTACATGGAACAACCAAGACTTGATGTTGTGGTGTCCCTCAAGAGTTGAGATCGTCCCAGATTTCTGCACTGGCTTGCTAACGTAGCTTTTCAGTATATCCACTGGTTTGGTTTCTGTGTCCACCCTGCCAGAACTGAGCAGGTTTCAGGACAGCGCCGAGATGATTTGTAGGGCTTGATGAAGGTTGTGGAAAGTGAAAGAAATTCAAACATGAGTTGTTATTCAAGTACTTAATGACCAGTGGCGGAAACAGAGGTGCAAGTGCACCCGAGCCCGAGTATGATGGGGATCTGTTCAAACTCTGGCGGTTATAATTTCTGAGGCAATCAAAAAGAATACTATGCTCAAGATGTAGACCTACTACATGTTTTAATGATGGTGATTAACCGCACAACATCTTTACCAACTTGCTAATGTGAAAGTGTTATGAACAGGAGCAAAGAAAAATTTCAATTGTGGGAAGTAACATTCTTAAGATTTTAATATGTCAATGTCATTATTTTCTTTGAATTGAAATTGATGTTGGTTTGGCTGCATATTATCTGTTTATATTAGGGGAAATATCTTTCTACTTTCTTTCTTTTTGTGGAAATTTACTGGAAATATAATGACTAATCAAATGGACTTCCCCGATAATGCAGTCATCAAAGAACAAACAGAAAAATGGGAGAAAAAAGGTAGAGAGGAAGAGGGTAATACTGCCTGAAGTAAATTGCTATTTTTCTTTCCTTGTGCGATGTGCAACAATAGATCACCTCGGGAACATCAAATGAAGCACTCATTTGGATATTCTGTGTGTAAGGAAAAGGCAGCATTGGCTTTCAGATTTTTGCAAAGATGTTCCATCTCGCGCGCTTTACGTGCCCACATTACATGTGTGTCCCTACCCACTCTCACATTAAATCCATGCCCTTGTCTGTGACCCCCGGACGACAGGAAAAGTTGAGCCCTGTGTTGCTATTAAATGAACCAGAGGGTGTGGCCTTGTTGAGCCTTATTGATACGGATACTCACTTGGTAACTTCACGAATGACATAGAGCTTTCTGTGTCTGGTGAACTTATGACTGTTAACTTGCTCACTAATGTGCAAACAATACTTAAAAAAAATTCTAAAACATATATTTATACAGAAATTCTAAATAACAAAAACGTGTGAAATACTGTGCGATATTAATGTTCCAATGGAACCGACCAAAATTATTCACTGATTTAATTAAAAATAAATTTCCTACAAATCAAGTTTTCGGAATTAATGGCACCCTTAAAGTTTATTGTGAATAATATCTACCAAAATTAAAATAATATTAAATTCCACTTATTTAAGTTTTACATAAGTGTGAAGGAATTATATTGAGCCATTACATCACCTCCTGTTTCACTAGGGTATAAAAATGAGGTAAAACACAGGCAATATCCCTTTGTCATCCAACACCATGAAGATAATGAAACAACTGTCAGTTCAAAAGAGGCAGATGGTCAATAGACCATAAATCTGGTAATGGCAACAAGATTCACAAAACTGTTGAAAATCTCAAGCAGGGTTCTGCCCAGGATGCCCAGAGTGCTGGTCGGAGAATTGTTCGTATGCGAGCATGCGAGCTGGAAAATTTTTGCGTCAATTCAAAAGCAGATATTGCCTCTGAGTCACCAGATTACTGTGTTTCTTTGATGTGCTCCTCGGTGCGTAGCGAGATGCCTCTAATTTTCATAGATAGATGCCATATTCATAAACTTGTTTTTCTATTTTGTATCCAAATACTTTTGATTAAATTTCTGAATATGACTTAACAACTGTCATTTATGTTTCAAACATTTCTTCAGTGGCGCCCGTTGGACAGAGAACAAGGAGGGCGATAAACATCTTTAAACTGCTTATTAGTCTTGATCTGTTTTCAGTCAATTTCCTTGATAAAAGATACTTTAACTCTTCCTTCTCAGGTGTAGCTAATTGTCTTCGTTAAGACGAGAGGTAAAACGCGTCAACTGAAGGCAAAAAAGTGCGCATTTCTTGCTTTGTTGGATGTGGCAAAAGTTAACGTGGAAAATCCTCAATAGGTTTTTTTTTTTTTTTGGTGAAGGGTTACCTATTGAGGCACGTGAAATAAACATTTTTATTGAATTTATTATTCACTTGCTTTGCCATTTCATTAAAAGGGAAACTGTGTACTTAACTGCAAATGGATTTTTCATATTGTTGGAAAACTTTAACAAAGAACAATGATTAAAATCGGGTTAATAATCTCATCCGTTTCAAGGTATGTTTTCCGCCCCCTCTGTTTTCCGTCCACCGACCGCCTCTGTTATTTAACACTGATAGATTAACATATAAAGAATGTTACTGTCCTCGACAGAGATTTATTTAGTTTTGCCGTCATTTATATAACAAGAAAACTTTTCTCTCGACTTGCAAAGTACAGCACTACAGAAATCAATCACCCTGCCAGGTTATAATTGCTTGTCTTTCATTAGATTGAGACAACCGCACCGATCATTTCCTCACAGCCCCAGATTCAATTCCCCATGAATACCCAGCACACGCAGGCTCAGATGGCACTCAGTGTTTCCATCACTGTTGGGCAGGTTTTTCAGTATCAGTGAAGACCAGGGCAGACGGGGTGTGGGTCGAAAACGAAAGTTAGCTATTCTGACAATAACAAGAAGGGGGGGAGCATATTTAGGGTCATTTATGTTTTGTTTCTAGCGATTTTATTGGACACTGGATGCATTCATTTTAACTGATCTTTGAAAAAATAGTGCCGGTCGGGAAAAGCTCTAGCTATCTGAACTGAGTGGTGGTTGGTGCATTCCGAGTGCTGGTCGGTGCATTCCAAGTGCTGGTCGGCGCCGACCACCGCCGACCAGCATCGGTAGAACCTTGCTCAAGGGTAGAGGACGCAACTGCATTTTTCCCCTCAGGATACTGAGGAGGATGGTGAGAGAAGCAACAAAATCCCCAAAAATCATTGTGAAGGAATTATAGGCCTTGGTGGCATCTTGGGGTCACCAGGTTTCAAAAGGCACCATCAGGCGCCACCTCCACAACCACAGGCTCTTTAGATGGGTTGCCTTCTCCGACCAGAGGACACAGAAAAAAGTGCTTTGAGTTTGCCAAATGTCATTTAAAATATGACTGGAACAAGGTGCTTTGGTCAGATGAGACCAAAATTGCATGTTTCGGTTACATACAGCATTGGCATGCCTGGCGTTGAAACAGAGATGCATACAAGGAGAAGCACCTCATACCCATGGTGAAGTATGATGGTGGGTCAGTCATGTTTTGGGGCTGTTTTAATTCAAGAGGTCCAGGGACACTGGTTAAGATTAATGACATAATGAATTACACCAAGTATCAGGATATTTTGGCTGACAATCTGGATGCCTCCGCCTGAGGGCTGGGTCTTGGCCGTAGGTGGACATTTCAACAAGCTAATGACCCCAAAAGCATATACCTCAAGATCCACGCAGAAATGCTCCAGTGACAACAAAATCAATTTTCTGCTGTGGCCATCTCAGCTGCCAGATCTCACTCTAATTGAAAACCTCTGGGCCGAGTTGAAGAGGGCAGTTGATAAACACAAACCCTACAATGGGAAGGATCTTGAAAGGATCTGCTTAGAGGAGTGGTCCAAAATCCCCCAAATTTATGCCTTAACCTTGTCAAAAATTACAGGAAAAGACTCCATGCTGTTATCCTTGCCAGAGGTGGTTGCATCTAGTATAAAATGAAGGGTGCCAATTATGAAACCTTGATTTTGTTGAAATGTACTTTGTAATAAATGATTATCAGGGTTTCCGCTTCATGTAACTGATCGTGGCGCACCGCCACGGCAAAATAAAAGCCGCCACGCCTATGTAAAATGACTTTACATAAACTCCAAAAATCCTAAGGACAGTCAGGTGTCACCAGTTCTCCTTGTTAAAGAGGCAAAAAGCGAAATCGTTTCACCGCTAGGTTTGCTGTTGTGCACTGCCTGTAGACCAAAACAAAGTGTGTCATGAGCCACACCTCCCTCTACCTCTGCTATTCGGCAGAATGACGGCCAGTTTAAGTTTCATGGCGTTATTACTCAGTACATCGAACCTGAAATGCTCACGAAACTGCAGATTTGCGCTAATTGCAAATGTTAGCTGGCTGCCGGGCTACTCACCTAACACAACCGTTAGCGCCTGGCCCATTGCTGGGACCGAGCCGCTAACAACTCAAGCTCCGGACATTAACCCATGCTACAATTGTAACATTAAAGGGGATTGGAAACCTTTTTCTAAGTTATATTATTTGAGTTGGTAATACCTCCCTGGCTTTAAAAATCTGCGTTGACCCTTACAGCAATACATTGATGCAGCATAAATACGTTTTTAAAATCCCGCTTTAAAGCCATGGACTGCGCCATTGGCCATTTTATCATGCCCACGACTTCCGGTTACGCCAGTAGATGTAACGGGGTTGAGGGATAGCCCCCTTAAAAGCTCAGTACTGGCTTGATGAACATGGACAACACCAGAAGTAATGCCCGCACTGCACACACTAAGAGAAAATAAAACATGCCCAGGGTAAAATGCCATTGTATTTCTTGGGTTTTTATTATCAAATCATCATGCTATGCTATTCCTCTGGTGCAACATGACACATTTTTGAGTCCAGCCCCAAATATTGCAGAATGCCCCAGGGCTAATGCCAATGTTCTGTGGCTCAAGAGATAAGCAGCCCAAGGAATGGAAATTATTGCTTCATGAAAGAGGAATATCATCATAGAATATTCGAGAAGAAATTGGGATGAAATTTGCTACCGCACTGCTATACGTGGTAATCCATGTTACTAATGACACCCAGTTGCTTGGGCACACGCAGTCGCAGCATATGCATTTGCGATATTAATATTCGATATTAATATTCTAAACCCCCTTCTCAATAATAAAACCCCTGGAAATATATTGGCGCCTCCTTTTAAAATCGTTCCCCATTTAAAACCACCGAGGTGCATCCTGCAACGCGCTACAATGTTACAGTATTACTAGTCTGAAAGCTGACCGGCGAGGGGAGAGGGTACAATCGTACTGTGGCACCGTACCGATTGTGTCTTCAGTGACTGGTTCATGAATACAGGCCATTTTAACAATTTATGCACTTTATTACTTCAAATTGTACAAGAGTTCATTGGTCAACTGGTCGATTCAGTGTCTCCACTCTGACATCCTTCATCTTAAGCAGTGCCACGTCCAGCACCTCAATGTCCAAGCAAACACGTTGGAAACTGGGATTGTTCGTAATACAGCCAGGTTCTCCCTCGGGCACTCGAGGGAACTGTTAATTCGCTGAACAGTTCTGAAATCCCGCTCTCGCTGGAAAAAAAGCGTGTCTTCAATGAAGGTAATTTCTGTGACAAGTACACTGTTACAAACTGGCACCTTATTTGCCAGTTAATTTAACTGGCACCTTTTTTGCAAGTTATTTCAACTGTAATTTTACAATCAGTTTGTAACATAGGTTCCGTGTATGTTAACTGTAAACCACAGTTAAATGTGGGCAGGACTCTACTCACAGTTGAAATAACAGGGAGACAATGCGTTAAATTAATTGTGAAATTCAGTCACTTTATAAGTGTACGTACACCTGTTTTTGCAGCACGGTCACTACAACATGCTGTATAAAAAATAGACAGCTGTCCAATTGGAAAATGTAAACGGACGACACCACGTACTTGTCACCGAAATGACCTTCATTCGCTGAGGAGCTCTGAAATGCTGCTCTTGCTGAGAAAAAAAAAAGCTGTGTTTTCAATTTCTACTTGATTATTACTATAATTGGAAAACGTGTTAATAAAGGAAAACGATTGAGAACTAGCTAGGACTGATTGTTGTCAATAAAGGGATGGATTTGCCCCCGAATTTTCAGTTCTGGATCCGGCCCTGTGCATGACCCATTTTTCGTTCTGTGTGCCTTTACATCCAATGACGTCATGCAGACCAGCGATTAAAATGGCCGCAGCCAGGAAAGGCCAAGTGGCTGTAGCGGTATTTTCAAACAGTTCTAATGGCCATGGTATATTATACTAAGAGCTCTTACTTGACAAAATAATGTGTTTCAACTAGATAAATCTATTGGGCGTGCAGTTTCTTGATGTTTCCGTTCCCCTTTAAATTCAATTGAATCGACATAGTGACATGTGCTTAACGTTACTCTAACACTAATTAAAGCAGACATTTGACTTTATGCTGTTACTTACCTGTCTAGGAGAAGAAGAGCTAGCTCCGAGTCAAATTGTAGCCCCTTTAGCCCTCGCAGTGCTCTCCACCTTGGAAATGCAAAGCCAATATTAATCCGGGTTCTGTCCCTTTCTTTATCCGACAATTTCTTCGCCAACGACCGTTGTTTCTTTAGAAGTAATTTCGGATCCTGCTCGTCTTCAGGTGAACGTTTCGTTCCACTCTCCGCCATTTCGCTTTTTAAAAAATACGCGCTGCCACTGCTCACTGGCTGTATGAATGCATTCTCGGGAAGGAGGAGGAGGCGATTCTGCTCACTAGCTGTATGAATGCATTCTCGGGAAGGAGGAGGAGGCGATTCTGCTCACTGGCTGTATGAATGCATTCTCGGGAAGGAGGAGGAGGCGATTCTGCTCACTGGCTGTATGAATGCATTCTCGGGAAGGAGGAGGAGGCGATTCTGCTCACTGGCTGTATGAATGCATTCTCGGGAAGGAGGAGGAGGCGATTCTGCTCACTGGCTGTATGAATGCATTTTTGGGAAGGAGGAGGAGGCAATTCTGCTTGCTGGCTGTATGAATGCATTCTCGGGAAGGAGGAGGCGGCGAATAACATGAACGTACATGAACGCGCAGCCGGACCGGGCTTATAAACAAGGGGCTGGAGATCAACACAGAGTGCGAGTGTGTGACGTCCTGCTATACTCCAGATGAAATTACACCTCTCGCTCTTCACATAGCAATTTTTAATTCCTTCAATCTAGAAATGATGCATTTCCGCTTATTGCCCCTAAGTTAAAATGAGCGCTAATAATTCTTGACCTGTTGTCAATCATTTTGCTCGATGAACACGTTTTTTAATGAATAAAAATTAGCCATTGGCAGTAAAACACGCTGCTTTCTTCTTAATGCAATGTGTGTTGAGAGAAAAAATATTTTGTTCACTTTGAAAAACAATAAACTACGATGTTAACTTCCGTGTTTGCTGTGAGCATATCGTGCTCTACCTAATTATATCTTCATGATTATTTAATTCTAATTCCGGAGTCATAATCGGTTTTCATATTATATGTGAAATCCACCGTCACGCATGTGAAACTGATAAACCTCCGTGCACACGGACTTCAATTATTACATTGCCTATGTGCTGATGAATGAAAACTGGCCACACCTGATAATGCTGAGTTTTGACCCGACGCTGAAGCCCTCTGCCACAATTTCAAAAAATCCCGAAGGAAATCCTGATTATGATTTTGGTTGTTTCCTTCGAAACATTAATAAAGAAAAGTATTCCACACATGTTGGTAGATTCCATTTCTCTGTAATTAAATTGTTTATAGTTTTTGTGTTGTTTGCGCATTGCCAGTCAGGGGTGCCAGTAATTTTGAAGCCCACTGTAAGTTGTTGTGGCTAACTTACTTAAAAGCCAAGTATAATATCTGCAGTGGCTAGTTACATAGGTTGCTATTTAATTTAACATAGCAGATGAAATTAAGTCAAATTATCTTGCCTGCCAACTTTACTATATCGAGTTGGCATTACCCTGGTAAGTTGGCCAAGATCTAATATAATATCTGGTGTAGACATGCAAACTAGCAACATACCTCCAAGGTGGGAATCATAGTGATTAAAAGCACTCTACAGTAGATCCAGAAAACATAGCAAAGTGATAGCTAGCTAAATATGCTTTTGGCCAACAACTTGAAGGCCAGCACCACGGCCACTTCGAAGAATGTTTAAAATATTGATTTGCCTATTTATTGATTCAGTGTGCAACTATAGCACACTTGATTCATTCATTTTAGTTTACCCATTTGTAATTCTTAGTGTTTGGTACAACAAAACATTAATTCTGGTTGTGTTGAGTTCCCACCTAGTGACCTAGTTGATGGAAATTGCATGCTTTTGTGGACATAGGCATAATCCTTCTGGATAAATTGCAATAAGTGTGCATTAAACATTCAAATATTATCATATTAAGATAACAATGCACTTAAATTTGGATGAGATATACCAGAATATTCACAGTTCTACTATCCATGTTTGTGGTGTTCTGTGTACGTGTTAAGTTTGTGTGTTTGTTGCATGTGTGTAAAGCCCTATTCAGACAGAGCGACTACGCCGGCCCTGAAATGCCTCTGCTGCCCCTCCACTTTCTGGCTGAACGGTGAAAGGCGTCGAAAAGGGGTACTAAAGTGAACCGGCCCTAAAACACCACCTGATGAGTTTCAGCACCGGCGAAATGGAGTAGCTGATACGCGTCACCTTCTGTTTGAATGGGTTAAGCCGCAACTACTACTCATAGCACAGTGATTCATACACAATAGGTCAGAGTTCACCGACTTCGTGCCCGAAATGTAGTTCACGCTAATTGTGCAGGTGCAGTGGCTTCTTGGTATGTAAAATTTAATTAATTTTGCAACCTTTTTTATGGATAACTGTTCAGTTTTCGTGTAAAGACAGATCACAGATTTCATGCTAATGTAAATAATGCGTTATTCTCGCCAATTGTGGTGTTTGTTTTAGAGCAACAGTGTTGGAAATAGTACCATATTTAGCCTCCATCAATATCGAATAAAATCAGAACCTTTACAGCTTACCGTAATGTTTGGGTACCGAACCATTCGGGTGCGAAAAAACGTCAAGCTTGCATCCAGTCAAGAAATTTTACAGTTTAATTTGTAGTGCTGCTGTACGTGGTAATATCATATAACGGCGGCAGCTGTGATACTGATGACACTCCTGCGAAATTTTTTTTGTAACCAAGCTAAGAATATAAACCAGTTGAAAACTAAATGGAACATTTAAAGGTCAGGGTTAAGGTTACAAGCGCATACAGTCTACACACTTCCCGTTCCGGTATCGCGAGACGAGCGGAGTTCCGAAAGTATCCGCCGCTATGGCAACGACTCCGCCTTTCTGGTCACTGTGTGAATGGTTTTAGACAGTGAAAGGGCGCAGCTGCTATGCCTTTTTTTTTCGCTGTCTGAAAGGGGTTTCCGGAGCGATTCAAGACTGCTCTGGACCGCCTCAGATATACTTCTTTCTACCTGAATACGGCTTAAGTCTGATTTTCTGTATGTGTATGCACGTGTCTGTCTGTTGCTTGCAGGTGCATGTATGCTGCTGCACTGGGAGTGTGCCGAGCGAGCGCGAGCAGGTTTGGCGCACTGCCTGCAGCAGGAATTAGCAAGTCTTTGTGATCCTAGACAGAGTGGCAGCAGTAGGAAATAAAAAAGTCAGTTCGAAACTTGGGCCAGATCAGGACAAGCCGTCAGCTAGATACAGCCTTTGCCGAAAACCAGCCACATTACCCACAATTCCATTCTCTTCACCCGCCCCTGGTTGACCATCCCTGTGTCCCTCAATGCATCCGCTGTGAACAGGGCAAGGCCGGGCAGGACGCTAAAATAAGACCAACCCCTTTGCACTCTGTGCAGAAGACTGAAGGCAGCCTCCCTGACCTCATGAGCTGAAATAAGAGCAGAGGGTGTAAATAGAAGGCGCACAGTGGGCAGAGTTTTAGTCCGCTGCTGACTCGGGAGCAAGTTGACGTTTCTCTGTGGGCCTTCTTTCCCCTTTTTTCTTTTCCCCCTCCAGTCAGCGCTCTTTTATCTCCCTCCATCCCGGCTCGCTGTCCCCCTACCCCCCCACGGGAGGGGTAACCTGACCCCCAGGGTGTCTCTTTACAGCTTTTTGACGACCCACGTCTTCCGAGCGAGCAGTTGTGTGCTGGGCCGCTACGATCCACTTGGGATTATCAAAACAACCGCTGTTTTTACCCTCGACTATTCACACGCAGAGGGCCGGGAGCCTGATTTGAGTGAGTAGTGCAGGGGCCCTGGGACAGGGCTGGGTTTGCGAGTGGAGGGTTCCTCGATCATGCTGTGTTTGAGCGCTTGCAGATAGTGCACGTGCTTGTGGAACTTGCAGAACATTTGGGCTGGCTCGTCATGCTGTTACCGTGTAGAGGGAGGGTAGCAAAGGAGCCTAGGGTTCCTGGAAAGCTGCTGCTTTTGCAAACTGGCCTGCTAACACTAGCAGATTAACAAACTGGTCGGCCTGGCCGCGTTGCTACACATGAAGTTTCATTAGAGAGAATATGGCTGCGAAGAGTTGTATACACATCATCTGTGGAAGTCCAAGCTTACTCTGTGGGAGGACCTCGTTACCGAGGGAAGGAAAGTCCCTTGGGCTGCGGAGGGCTGTGTTTTGGTGGAGCCTGTGGTCGGCCCACTGCAGGGCCCTGCTGTGGCGAGGCCTTGTTTTCATTCTGCAGGATATTGTGGTGATACTCCTCTTGGCACGAACGTGAAAGTCTTTTTTTTCAGTGACTACGGCTGCTCTTTTGCATATTCCCCCTATGCCCAGTCTAGTCCTGCCCTCTTTCTGTCGGTGATGTGCCCCTCCTTCTTTTGCGGACTCTGGGAATGTGAGGCATTTGGCCTTGTCCACTTTCCTCTGCTGCAAAACTCAGGTTTTCGGAGTGTTTCTGCTTAAAGGAGCGGGTGGTGGTGGTGGTGTGCAAGAGTGAGAGGAAGGAGGGTGGGTGAAGGAGGTGTAGTTGTGCTGTTGGGAGAGGGGGGAGGTGCGGTCCATATATAACCATCCAATTCTAATGCGGAGCATGAGTGAGCGTTATTTTCTCTGAGCTGACGGACAGGGCAATTCTGAGAAGTGCAAGAGCGCATGGCAGGAGTGTTTACAGCTGTGCTGTCCCCTGGAGATGGAGGACAAAACGCGTCTTTGCGGTTACCCAGCATGCGAAGGTGGTATTTGACTCCACAGGATTGTTTTGTGTCTTACTTCCTGATTAGTCTTTGATGTTTGCTATGTTTCTCTCAGGCAGTTGTTTGCGTGACTTATTAACAACGCTAAAATAGGCCTGGTTATAAAAAGGCATCGGACTGTGTTTTTATTTAGAGGTTGGCATATTATGTAATTTCTTGGCCGCTCCACTTGATCAAAGACTGCTGGAAATGACAGCGTGTGAACTTGATGACTGGATAAAATGACACCATGTGAACTCAACAACTGGTTAAACTGTCAGCATGTAAACTCAACGACTGGTTAAAATGTCAGCATGTGACCTCAACGACTGGTTAAAATGTCAGCATGTGACCTCAACGACTGGTTTAAAATGACTGCTTGTTTACTCAACACCAGGTTTAAGTGTGCATGACACAAAAATGTTTTATCTCCTGTATTTGTTTCTGAGATACGTGTAAAAAAGCATTTGGACATTAAAACACTCTAAAATTTCATTGAGCCCATTATTTTTGTTCAAATATACCGCTATTTTTACTTGAAATTTGCCTTAAGGACGCTCGGCTAAAAAGGTCTTGTGAGTTACTCTTGTGAGGTTTGTTGATGTGACTCACAACAGAGTGCAGCGGAAAGCGAGAGGAAGGCAGTGAAGAATGGAGGCTGATATTGTGTGGCTGGAGCACCAAACCAGAGCTGTACGAATATGTTTTACACACCGGGCGTATCGATGCACGTGCTTCCCTCAGAGCCCACATAACCGGGCGTATCGATGCACGTGCTTCCCTCAGAGCCCACATAACCGGGCGTATCGATGCACATGCTTCCCTCAGAGCCCACATAACCGGGCGCATCGATGCACATGCTTCCCTCAGAGCCCACATAACCGGGCGCATCGATGCACGTGCTTCCCTCAGATCCCACATAACCGGGCGTATCGATGCACATGCTTCCCTTGGAGCCCACATAACCGGGCGCATCGATGCACATGCTTCCCTCAGAGCCCACATAACCGGGCGCATCGATGCACGTGCTTCCCTCAGATCCCACATAACCGGGCGTATCGATGCACGTGCTTCCCTCAGATCCCACATAACCGGGCGTATCGATGCACATGCTTCCCTCAGAGCCCACATAACCGGGCGCATCGATGCACATGCTTCCCTCAGAGCCCACATAACCGGGCGCATCGATGCACGTGCTTCCCTCAGATCCCACATAACCGGGCGCATCGATGCACATGCTTCCCTCAGAGCCCACATAACCGGGCGCATCGATGCACATGCTTCCCTCAGAGCCCACATAACCGGGCGCATCGATGCACATGCTTCCTTCAGATCCCACATTGAGGGCAAAATGAGTCGAATTCGTACAGTGGCACCGCGTTGATTTTGACTAGCAAATCTTAAGTTAAATGGCTCAAAGCTGAATCATGCTGAGACTGCAATCAATTATATTGATGTCACTCACGAGTAAGGCATTCTTGAATCTGGTCTCCAGGACAATTTTGGTGGGAAAGTCAGTGTGTTTAGGGCGCCAGAAAGTAACGAAAAATATTTTTCGTCTTTACTAAAAAAGTTTTTGTTTATTGCTTATTTCAAACAACCAAAAACCGGAAAAAAAATTTGTGTCAAGTACACTTTAAAATGGCGGCAAGTGAACTCAATGACTGGTCACAGTGGCCACATATGAAGTAATACCTTTATAATGACTCTGCATGACTTGTAGCACAACATACTGTATATTGGGAAACTCAGTCAATGGGACATTAAACTCCTTTCACCTTGGATGACATTTCTGCTGCAGGTGCCCGCCTTGTGTTTGTCTCTTTGTCAGCAAGAGGAAAGGGTTGGGATGCATACATTAGTCAGCACCAGCAGTTGTAGAAAAATGCTAATTGCGGATTGTCTGGTCTGCAGTTAGATAATCTGTGGGTATTCAAGTTAGGCAGGCTGTAAGCTTGCTGCATTTCAGTTATTCTCCTCTCAGTTGTGTGGATTGAAAGGAGTGTCAAGAATATGCCGCTGCTCATCCCTTTACAGATGTGGCCTTGATGACTTGACTGAAAATATTTTGGTGTGTGTATTAATTGTACACCACTAGAGTTGGCTTAATGTGCCCCGATATGTTTGACTAATGGTCTCTATATTATAAAATCTATTATTCAATGCAGGAGTTTTAGAAAATATATATACAGTACTGTGCAAAAGTCTTAAGAGCTGGTTTTTATAAGAGTCAGGCAGGCAGTGATTCATGACCCCTTCGGATTTGTCCAAAATTTTTTTTATTGATAGATGTATGTTAGAAACGAACAAAAATCAAATTTTCTATCCTTAATAGGAACCGCTTTTTTTTGGGGGGAGGGGGTCCTGGAATATTGGGGTCAAAATCAGCCAAAATGGCAAAATCACCAAAATTAGGTTTTTGAATGCTTGTATTTCTGTGCACCCTGAGTGAGCCAAATTGATTTTCATTTGAAGTCTATCGGGTATGGACGCTCCAAAAATGGGAAAATTTTGGTGACTGACTTAGGGCGCAGCCCATAGGTGGCGCTGCAAATCACTACTTTTTGTAATTATGCACACTTTCCCAGGGGTTGTGTGGCTTGCGCCCTAAGTCATCCAAGGTGTTTTATGCATATAGGTTAGGACCTCTTACTTTGATTTGGATGAAAATTACGGCGGCTCACTTAAGGCTCACAAGTATAGGGGGCGCTTTTTGCTGCCAAAAGGTGAAATTACCACATTTGCACACTGCGATTTCTCCATGCGCCCTAAGTCAAAAGTGATGAAATATGGCTCATGTTGACACTCAGCATCTCTAGTGTCGGTGGTAAAGAGAGTTTTGTGGTTGGTTTCGGTATTAACCCTTTTTGCACTGTTTTTCTTGGGCCTCTTGACGAAAAAGCCGAATATGGTAAACTGGGAACTTTCTCCGATTTTCATGAAACTTGCAGGATTTGCTTCCTTAACTGGGAGAAAGGTGTTCTGTAAGTTTGAGTGCAGTGTGGCAAGCCACTTTGTTTATAGGCTGCCACTTGGTGGCAAAATTGTAACTAAACTGAAAAGAGTAGCACTTTCAAATAACCTTATTCAGTATCTCATAAACCGTTGATTTGATTTTCATCAAATTTGTTGTACATTTTTCACAAGAACCCATGAATCTAAACCTGGCTTTAGTTTTTTTTTTTGCTATGTATTCAAGGGGTTTTCCAATCAAATAAAAAGTCAGTTCTAAGATTTGTATGATGAAATCAATGTTGGTGTAAGCGATCACCAATAGGTGTCCTTTGACCGGCGCTAGACGGTTTCCCAGTTTACCATATTTGGCTTTTTCGTGAAGTGGCCTAACAAAAATGGTGCAAAAAGGGTTAATACGGAAACTCTCTTTACCACTGACACTACAGATGCTGAGTGACAACGTGAGCCATATTTCATTAATTTTGACTTACGGCGCATGGAGAAATCGCTGTGCGAAAATGTGGTAATTTCACTTTTCGGCGGCAAAAAGCGCCCCCTATACTTGTGCACCCCAAGTCAGCTGCCGTAAATTTCATCCATATCCAGATAAGAGGTGCTGATCTATCATGACATGCATAAAATACCTTGGCTGACTTAGGGCGCAAGCCACACAACCCCTGGAAAAGTGTGCATAATTACAAAAAGTAGTGATTTGCAGCGCCACCTATGGGCTGCGCCCTAAGTCACCCGCCAAAATTTTCACATTTTTGGAGAGTCCATACCCGATAGACTTGCACAAATGGAAATTAATTTGGCTTACTTAGGGCGCACAGAAATACAAGCATTCAAAAACCTAATTTTAGTGATTTTGCCATTTTGGCTGATTTTGACCCCGATATTCCAGGACCCCCTAAAAAAAAACAAGCAGACCCTATGAAGGATAGAAAATGTGATTTTTGTTTGTTTCTAACATACAGTCACGCCAAAAATTATTCATACCCTTACCAATTTTTTTTTTTTTTTTTTTTTTAATATATTTTGTTTTTTAACAAATCAAATTTATTCTTGCACAGATGACACACTAAGTTGACATAAGGCTGTAAGAAGTACAGTAAACAATTTTTCAAGAAATACAATACTTTTTGGTATTTTATTTGACAGATTTACAAAAAATGCCACGTCCAGAATTATTCATACCCTTTCCTCAGTAATTGATGGCAAAGCCTTTATTCACGATTACAGGCTCCAAACGCTTCCTGTGGTTGATCATAAGGTTTCTACACGTTTCTGCGGGGATTTTGGCCCACTCCTTTTTGGCAAACTTTTCCAGATCCTTATGGTTTAAGGGTTTCCTTGCCATGACCTTGGTCTTCAGTTCCCTCCACAGATTTTTGGTAGGATTGAGGTCGGAGCTCTGGCTTGGCCACTCCAAAACGTTCACTTTGTTGTCCACTAACCATTTCTTGACGGATTTGGCCGTGTGTTTAGGATCATTATCCTGTTGGAAGATCCATTCCTGCCCAAGACCGTTATTCACTGGATTGCTTAATGTTTTCACTGAGGATCTGGATATCCTGGTCCTGTTTCATGATGCCATTAACTTTAACAAGGTTTCCGGGCCCATTTGCTGAAAAGCAACCCCAGAGCATGATACTCCCGCCACCATGTTTGACCACTGGGACCGTGTTTCTCAGGTTGTACACTTCACCTTTCTTATGCCACTTAGATTTTCCCAACCCAGACACACAAGAACTAGTCTAGCCTTCGCAAAAGCTCACCTGGATGAAGATATAAGCTTCTGGCTGCCAATGTTATGGACGGATGAAACAAAGATGGAGCTGTTTAGGCACAGAGATGGGGCTTTTGTTTGGCGTAAGAAAGGTGAAGCATTCAACCTGAAAAACACGGTCCCAACGGTCAAACACGGTGGCGGGAGTATCATGCTCTGGGGTTGCTTTTCAGCAAATGGGCCCGGAAACCTTGTTAAAGTTAATGGCATTATGAAACAGGAATAAAATAAGTTTGTTTTTATTTCTCTGATACACAGTATGTCTTTCTCAGGCTGTTTTCTTGCGGACAAGTGTAGCTGCTGTATGTTCATAAATCTCATACACGGTAATATAATTACTCTGAGCATGGGGGCTGGTTGCAGCTGTGGAACGGATTCTTTCCACGTGCTTACTTTATTGGTGTTTGTGTCGTTGTGCATGTGCATTCAGTACATGTTGATGGGCATGTTGACCTTCGTGCTTTGCTCAGTCCTGCTCGGTCACCTGCTGAGCACACCTGCTTACTCAGCTCATTTTCTGCACCCGTAATCTAAGCCTGTTTGTGCCGCTGCACGTTTATAGGTCGGGGATTTCCCCTGGCTCGGACGGCTGCTCTGGCTCGGACAGGGGTTCTTTCAGGACCGCTGAGGCAGATGACTAGGGCGGGATGGTGTTTTTTTTTTTTTTGAGGGAGTTTGTTGCTGTCGGGGGTTTGTTGGAGGGGGGAGAGAGGTGAGGAGAAGCTGTCCGCAGCATCTCACTCTGGGATATGGAGGCAGGTCTTTAGATGGTGAGGTGAGAGTAGCTAAGCCTTGGGCCACATAACCTGGATCACAACAAGTACTTCACTTGAGCTGGCTGATCACTGTGACGGTCACTGGAAGGGTGAGTGAATGAGATGGGCTGCTTGCTTGTGGGCTGTGCTTGACTGACCAGTTAGGTTATGATGTTTCCCACAGCTGCTCTGTCTCACCCTGCTCTGTAGTGCTGAATGATGAAGAACTACACACACTGAGCCTTGAACATTGGGTCAGTTTGGAGTCTATTAACTTCTTTCAAGTAGAAACCCCAATTCCAATGAGGTTGCGATGTTGTGTAAAACGTGAATAAAAACCGAATGCAATGATTTGCAAATCTCATAAACCCACATTTTATTACCCTGCCCCACCCGAAGGGTGAGGGCAAGGGGTATTGTTTTTGGTTCGGTTTGTTTCTGTGTTTGTGCGTTTGTTTCTTTGTTTGTTTGTTTTTTAACACTCTAGCGGCAAAATTGGTGGGCACATTCACCCCAATTCAGTTTAGAGATTGCCACTGACCCAGAATTGATCCCTATTGAGTGTCCTACAAGTAGGTGAAAGTATGTGCGCGGGGCGGGGTTTGTTGTGCCTGGCGCCAGTTGTTCACAATAGAACATAGACAACATATCTGAAGTTGAAAGTGAGGCGTTTTACCATTTCATGAAAAATTTTAGCTCATGTTGAATTTGATGGCAGCAACACATCTCAGAAAAGTTGGGACAGGGGAAACAAAAGGCTGGAAAAGTAAAAGGTACTAATAAAAAACAGCTGGAGGAGCATTTTACAACTAATTAGGTTACTTGGCAACAGGTCAGTCACATGACTGGGTATAAAAAGAACATTGTAGAGAGGCAGGGTCTCTCAGAGGTAAAGATGGGCAGAGGCTCACCAATCTGCGAAAAACTGAGTCTAAAAATTGCGGAACAATTTCAGAAAAATGTTCCTCAATGTAAAATTGCGAAGATTTTGAATATCCTGCCATCTACAGTACATAATATCATCCAAAGATTCAGAAAATCTCTGCGCGCGAGGGACTAGGCTGAAGGTCAATATTGGACGCTCGTGATCTTTGGGCCCTCAGGCGGCACTGCATTAAAAACGGGCATAATTCTGCACTGGAATTCACTGCATGGGCTCAGGAGCACTTCCAGAAATCATAGTCTGTAAACACAGTTTACCGTGCAATTTACTACTGCAAGCTAAAGCTATATGATACAGAGGAGAAGCCATATGTGAACACAATCCAGAAATGCCGCTGTCCTCTCTGGGCCAAAGCTCATTTAAAATGGACTGAGGCAAAATGGAAAACTGTTCTGTGGTCAGATGAATCAAAATTTGAAATTCTTTTTGGAAACCACGGACGCCGTGTCATGCAGACTAAAGAGGAGAGGGACCATCCAGCTTTTTGTCAGCGTTCAGTTCAAAAGCTTACACCTCTGATGGTATGGGGTTGCATTAGTGCCTATGGTGTGGGCGGCTTGCACATCTGGATAGGCGTTATCATGTTGAAAAGTATATAAAGGTTTTACAGCGTCTCTTTCAGGGAAGGCCTTGCGTATTTCAGCAAGACAATGCTAACCCACATACTGCATCCATCACAACAGCATGGCTTCGCTGTAGAAGAGTCCGGGTCTAGAAGAGTCTGCCTGCAGTCCAGGCCTTTCACAAATAGAAAACGTTTGGTGCATCATAAAATGAAAAATCTGGCTTAAAAGACACAGGACTGTTGAGCAGCTAGAATCCTACATCAGACAAGAGTGGGACAACATCCCTTTTCCAAAACTCCAGCAATTGGTCCCCTCAATTTCCAGACGTTTTCAGGCTGTTGTTATTAGAAGAGGGGATGCCACACAATGGTAAACATGGCCCTGTCACAAGTCTTTTGAGATGTGTTGCTGCCATCAAATTCAAAATGAGCCAATATTTTTCATGAAATGGTAAAATGTCTCACTTTGAACATCTGATATGTCTATGTTCTATTGTGAATAAAATGTGGGTTCATGAGATTTGGAAATCATTGCATTATGTTTTTATTCACGGCTTACGCAACGTCCCAACTTCATTGGAATTGGGGTTTTTAGTTTTTTTTTTTTTTTTTTTTTTTAAGGATATTCTTGGAGGTGATGTGTTTATCTGAGTGCTTGTACAGTATTATAGTCCATTCACTACTCCCGGGTTTTACTCCACTGCAACAGACTGGTGAGTGTTTCACATAAACGTGAGCACCTTCTTGCACTTAAAATAGGTGCCGCTCAACAGTTCTTTCAGTTCAGCTAAGGCATTAATAATGGATAAAAAAATGAATGACTCAGTAAATTTGCGCAAAAAGCTGCTTTTACCATTTGGCTTCATTGCTCACTTTGTTCTTTTTAGTTCAGATGTTGATGTCCTCTTGTTTTTTATGTTTACTTGGCTTGGATGTTCTACTCCAGACACCCCTGGGCAGCAAGGCCAATATTGAGTAATTTCCTGGCATACTGTTTAGGCGCTCAGGGAAAGACTTACTTGAAGACAGATATCTGGGGTAGGTTTGTTGACCTTTATTTGACCTGGGTTGGGGAGGTCCATTTAGAACAGGGGTGTCCAATCTTACCCATAAAGGGCTGGTGTGTGTGGGTGCCGGTTTTTGTCTTAGCCCAGTGCTAAAACACCTGATTCCACTGATTAACTGATCTGGGGGTTCAATCAAGACCTTGATGAGTAGAATCAGGTTTGTTAGTGTTGAGCTGTTACTAAAACCAGAACCCATACCGGCCCTTTGTGGATTAGATTGGACACCCCTGATTTAGAACATGCTCCTCCTTGTCAAGGACATCCTGGGAGAAAAGCTGGAAAGAGCCGAGAGAGAGTACAGGGTAAATCACCTGGAGCAGCATTTTGGGTGAATCTTGCTTAAGGGCAGAATCAAGCAGAGTCCCTTCATTTTGTGGTTATCTATCTTGCCTTTCTAGATATAAGTCTGCTTCTTGATATACGCTCCTGGCGCTCGAAGTGGGGTAATTCCATGTCAGATTACCTTGGCCTGAAACCCATGATTTCTGATGTTGCTAGAACTTAATCAGATAATGTACTGATGAAAGAAGTGTTCTTTGAACATTTTTAGTAAAAATGCTTATTGATTTCATTAGGCCCAAAGAAGAAAAGAGGTGACATAAGATCTGTTATATGTAAGGTAATATTGTGATATGAATCAATTAACGTAATTAATGCCATTCTCTTTTATCATATAACATACTGATGTGTCAGAAAGGACAAGATTTGACGAAAAATGGGGGTTTGGTTACTTGATGTTGCACTGGTCATTTATTGTATAGTATATATTGGTTTTGATTAGTTATTAAGGCAAAAGACGCGAAAGGAAGAGCTGTGGCACAAACCCCAATTCCGATGAAGTTGGGACATTTTGTAAAATGTGAATAAAAACAGAATGCAATGATTTGCAAATCTCATAAACCCACATTTTATTCCCAATTTGACAATAATAATGGACCTGCCTCAACCTTAAAATAAAAAACTGCCCATATAGGTCCTTTTCAAATTTTATATGCCTTTAGATCTTATCAGGACAGAGAACTGTTGATTTTAGGCTTTGTATTATTATTAATCATAAATTAACCCATTAATTTCCTGGAACACTGTAGTTCCATCATATTGACTGATATGTAAGCAGTATCAGCTTGAAATTGTGCAATTTTATTCTTTCTGTCTTGCACGTCAATACTATGGAATTATTACCGCCTTGTCCACGTCTGCCATAGATCCACTGTGTTAACGCGATGTTATCTATTTTATAGATCCTATTTTAATTTCATATGCCCTCAGATCTGATCAAGACTGAGAACTGATTTGATTTTGGGCTTTGTATTATTAATAATAATTAACTATACAATCTCCAGGGAAAACTGATTTGTATTGCCTGATATGTAAACAATATCACCTTGCCATTTACTCAGCAGGGTAATTTATTTTGAGACGACACTCCACTTATTCAAAACATCTGCAGTGGTAAAAAGAAAACATTTTTGATGCGAAACATCTCAAGCGTATCAAATCACGAACATTGGCACAGAACGGCATCAATTGCAGCCTTAGCCCAGCTTAATATGTGCCATCTCATGAGATACAGGATTCAGAATATTAGAGGGACAATTGGCGTTTAATGTCCTCATTAAAGAAAATGCGTGATAACTGTTAGATGAAATGAACAGGAATTCAAGCTAAAAACTAATTTATTCATCGTTATATTGGTTTCGCCAATGGGCGTAATGCTTGGTTATGGATTACATGTGAAGAACGCATTGGCACACTCGCAGTCACAATGCAGAAACCGTTTACACAATTACCATAGTTTTGACGCCTGTTTTCTTCGGGACATAGAGAGTTGATTCAAAACCCTTAAGACTGAAGTCGAAACCGCTGGTAATTTAATATGTGTAATGATCGCATACTGGCTACAAGTGTCCCTGGGATAACATTGGGGAGTAAGGCGGCCATTCGATATGAATAATATAGGTGTTTACATCATCATCGCTCATGGGCTAACCTGTCAACAGAATTAAGGGGTCAAGACTAGGTTCAGACTTGAAAAAATATATTTTTTTCATTTTGTTAAAAATCTTTCAAAACATTCATAAAAGGTGATTTTAAGACCAAAAACTGTCTTTTAAGTGGATTTTTTATCATGTGAACGCCTCCAGTGCATTCGTTTAAATGACAAAAAGCGTGATTTTCTCGTGTCGCAAAATTTCATAGTTTATCAGGCTTGTGGCGGGCATAAAATCCACATTTTTCAAGGTATTGCTCTGAAATTTTCACCATAGCATCAGTTTGTTATGTTCTATACAATGACATAGCCATTTTTGGTAAGGTAGGTGCATGGTGTATTTATTATCCATCTGCCAGGCAGGTTCTGCCACCCATTTCTAAAATTCTATGACCACATAATTTTTCAAAATATTTTCCCATGAAAATACACAGAATGAATATGTCATTGTATAGCCGGTGATATTAGCTTAAAAAAAAAAAAAAAAAATTACGGGAAAATATGGTATAGTTTCTGAGATATTGTTGCCACAAGATTTCACATTTTTCGCCAATAATGGACGGTTTTCACGGTAACAAACTTATTAAATTTGATTAAAATCAAATTCCATTCTGAGCTTTTTTCAGTTGACACAATTTTTATGTGTTTTTAGTGTTTAGAAGTACTTAAATTGAGTGAACCCAGGCTTGACCCCTTAAATCTCATCTATTCAATGTATTGCGTTGAAATTACCTTTCCTTATGAAAAACATAATTAGTGTTTGTCTGTTATTCGCCTTCATCTTCTTACAGGGCGGCATTTCTCCGCAAGCTGCCAATTGAAATTCAAAGATTTCAGAAAATACAACTAAACGAAAATGAAGTACAGTTCTTGGAGTTCACATGTCACATGCGATATCACTGGATGTTGAAATTGTCCTCGAGTAATCACAGTGCGGCTTAGAACAATATGTCAATTCGGTGGCAAAGAGAAGGTAAATTGGCCAATTGAAAAGCGCTAATCGAAATATAAGTGTCTAATCGAAATTTGTTCGGAGAACAGTAAAGTGTCAAAATCTATGGAACACCCGGCTCGGAGCTCTCACCATCTCTCTGTGGTTGGTACTATCCTTTTCTTGAGGATTTTTGTCAAGACCTCCCTCTACATCCCAACCTGCCCATTCAGTGTGACCATAGCGTAATAACTTATTTTTAAAATCTAGTGAATTAAACTAAGATTTGCTGCTTTTGTTGAATTTGTTTTGAATTTGTTTCCTCCTTTCCATAAGAAATGTGTTGTGGCTTGTGCGAAGTGAAATGGGTTCAGTGGGCTTATAATGGGTCCGGTCTTCACTGTGATCCATGTCAGGTTTTTTTTTTTTTTTTTTTTTTTTTGCTGTGAGCATGTTCCTGCTGGCCACTGAAGTGGAGAAATGGTGCCTCACAGTGAAACCACCCTGATCTCGCCTGGGCTTTCATCTCCGGAAGGGCTTATTGGTGCCCAACTCGGCTGGGGTTTTGCTTGATTGGGAGGAAGAGGAGAATCTAACGCTTTAAATCTGCAATGAAATGGGGGCGGTACAGTACCAGTGCAGAGGGCATAAACCGATGCGGGGTGGGAGTGTACAGTTGAAAGGGCCATAGGCCGTAGAGGAGTTGCAGGCCGGCACAGCGGGAGGCCGCAGGGCCATTACGGTCTTCTGTGATTATCTGGGCTATTAATGTTTCACTTTAAGGTTGTTAAGATTCTCACGAGCGTATGCAGCATAGTCTCAGCCAATCAAGTGACTTCTACAGGAAATGCAAGGCACTACTTCTGTTAGGTGGCATGGTGTTTCTTTGGATAACACCCTTGCCTCATAGAAGGTCTAAGTCTTTGACCCTGACCAGGAACGCACTGGTTTAGATTAGTTAGTTTCAAATTTATTTGTGTAGGGACAATGCAAAGTAAAATTTTAATTTTAATTAAAATTTTAGTCCAAAAGAACTAAAGATGTTTTGCACAATGAGATTCAAGCCTAAGCTAATTTGCATCCCAGGTCCCTTTTTTGTCCAAAATGCTGGATGGATGGCTCTAATGGGCATGTGCCAGTTTGTTGACGCATTTCAGATGGTGTTTGGGTTTTCTGCTGTCCTGCTGCATTCCAGAAAAGCTAGTGCAGACCAGCATTTTGACATCTTTATATCTTCATTGCTGCTTTCAACTGAGATATCAACATAGTTTGATAAAGTTTGGTTGAGAGGTCAGGTGCTGCTCTTGGGAGCGGTTCCTCGAAAGGACTTAAATTTGTCTTTGCCTTCAACTCGGATGCGTAACTGGCTAGGTCACAGTTTTCATGTGATTTCATTCCCCTTGGTTTTTTTTTTTTTTTTTTTTTTTTTAAGTGGTCATTTAGCAGGAAGGGTTCCAGTTTCCAACTTGAGTGTTCAGTTTGACCTCTAGCGGTTCTCTGTTCTCTTTTGCATTATTAGCGAGTTCTTCCTTTCCCTTTTGGAGGGAAATATCAGTAACCCCTCTGCTGACTGCAGGCTTCCTGTTGCCCTCTGGGAATAAATGGGCTCTTTGTAAACCTCACAACTATTTTATGCCTGTTTCCTGTTATTTGTTTGGAGTATACAGTCTTTTAGAGAGGATGAAATGGCTCCAGCCTTTGCTTTGATGAGATTCTTCACTCTGTGAAGTAGCCTCTTAGGTCTTTCTTATAGCCACCAATTTCTGGAAAAATCCTCTTCTCTCCTGGTCTCTGTCCTCCTCTCTGTGTGCGCCCCCAAGTCTTTTCCAGACTTTGAGGGGATTCTCAGAGAGGAGTTTTTCCGTAATCTCATGACTCACACCCAGGTTTCCCGTTGAGTGTGACTGTCTGGGGAGGCTTGGGCTGGGGGGAGAGGATGATCAGGCTCAGTAGATAGGACTGTTGGCTGAAAAGGCACGCATCAGCATGCGTCATCAAGCCTCCTGACACTGACAAGCTGACAGATGTTGCGTAATACTGGTGCATCCATATGCATTCCCCTGCAGGTTCCTGCCCACTCGGTTCAAATCACAAATTCTGAACGCTTCAAGTGGCCGCTAGGTGTTTATTCAGGGAACTGAATATCGAAGAATATTTATAACCACGTTACACTCGTTGCCCTCCCCAGCAAGTATTTGCATCTTATTTTAACCTCCTCTCTCTCCAGTTACTGCAGTATATTCCTCCATTTTTTATCTCTGTTAGCTGTTTACACTCCCTATTCTACCCTCAATTGTTTGTTCGTTGTCTTCTGTTCTTCCTATACTGAGTTTGCTTCAGCTTTTGTTCATTTTCTTCTGCCCATGTTCTTCCCATTCCTTATTTTCTGTTCTGTTCTTTTTTCCCCATTAGTTTCACCTATGTTCCGTTGGTTTTGATATGTCCTGTCCCACTGTTCTCTTCCTATTCTTCCTGTTTCATCTGTTGTCTCTTTGTCCTTGGCTCTCTGCTGCTGTACTCCTGCAGTTTTCTTCCTGTTCATTCTTTGTTCTTTTTATTCTTTCTTAGTTCTCGACCACTGTTCTCCTGCAGGTTCTCCTTTTGTTCTCTTTCTGTTCCTCCTCTGTTCGGTCATTCCAGTCATTCCTCTGCCTTCTGTCACTTATTTCTTATTCTCAGTTTCTCAGTTGTGGTCAGTGCTTCTCAAAGCCCTACTTTTTCTCTGATGTCTCATACCTCTCTGGTCTCTCTAATCCCCCCCTCTCTTTGTCTCTCTCTCTTTCTTTCCTTCTCCTTGCAGACGTCCCTGCGCCGGAGCAGCCTGAGCTGTTCCTGAAGAAGCTGCAGCAGTGCTGCACGCTTTTTGACTTCATGGACACGCTGTCCGACCTCAAGATGAAGGAGTACAAGCGCTCCACGCTCAACGAGCTGGTGGATTACGTCACCGTCAGCCGCGGCTACCTGACAGAGCAGGCGTACCCAGAGGTCGTCAAAATGGTGAGCTCAAAAGCTCTCACTCACGTCACTGTGCAAGTGTCTAGTCATCCAGGTCTTCTCACTTATGTCCACACTATTGGATAGATACTAACCAATATGACTGAAACTTACTGAATAATCCAGTGTGAAACAGATTGACAAACTTCAGATTCAATTCAACACAACTTATGGTGTCCATTGGCCCCAGTTTAAACTTGGAGAATCATCCCATCATCTGAAGCCCACAGACACAGCTGATGTGTTCAGTGGGCCATGGTCTTTTGCACTGTGCTTTCAGTGGTGAAGAATAGACAGACCAAAGTTAAACTTGGAGAGTCCTCCTTACTAAAAACATTTGCCTTGACTTGCATACCCTGAAACACTGCTTTTGTGTCCATTGGTCCAGGTTTTATATGAGCCATCCTCACAGTGGGAAGGAAGGACAAACTTTTGTTAAACTTGGGCCAGTCGAATAACTGGCTGGTGAAACATCACGTGAACCCGGCTCAAAATACCGGTGTTCTATCCACATACTGCTCGATTTCCCTTTGTTAAGGACTCAAACCTCTGCTCCAAGGCACCTGCTACGAGCAGGTTTTGGTCGTTAACACCTGAACTGTTAGAGTTTCCTGTGGAGATGAGGAGAACTAAATATAAACATGTATGCTAATCAGTGGTGGCTGGTAAACTGGCGATAGGGGAGGCTCAAAACAGTCCCTTAAAAAGAATGATTGGTCACAACCTGCTTTCAATCATTCATTTAAATTACTATTACAGAAACTCCGAAAACTCTCAACATTATCAGGTGTGGCCAGTTTTCATTTATAATGCACACCGATTATGACTCCGGACTTCTCACGCTTTTCTTTATTCATAGATTGAAAGCAATGCATGTGTTTCATAATCGTTTAAATGAAATAAGATCATTTGAAACGTCTTTATGCAATTCCATTGCTTCCAACCCCTCCAGTGCACAAGGACTTCAATTCTGTGCGAGAATCTCTTTCATACGCGTTGATTGAATAATCGCTGACTACAGCAGAGGAATGTAAATATGCCACTTAAACTTAGACCGAATGCATGAGAGTTGACAGGCGAAAACTGGCCACACCTGATAATGTTGAGAGTTATCGGAGTTTCTGTAATGGTAATTTAAATGAATGATTGAAATCAGGTCGTGACCAATCATTAATTTTAAGGGATTGTTTTGAGCCTCCCCTTTCGCCTGTTCACCAGCCGCCACTGATGCTAAATATATATCCTGCCTCTGGTGCAGCTACGCCGCCTAGCCCCCAGAATAAGCGCTGCATGACTCTCTGCCGCCTGTGGAAGCTTGTGTAGCTTGCTGTGACTGTATCGGATTTATCAGTCATGGCTTCAGTACAGGCTCACAATGTGTCAAGTCATCCCCTAAGGCATTTGTGTCCTATACTTCTCATGTTTCACATTCTCTTCCTTCACACAGCTCTCGCCAAACGCTTACTCAACACGGGTGGTTAGATCATTTCCGTAGTTTGTAAATATGGAGACCATCGTTCGCTGTGTTTGTGGTCATTGTTGTCCCTTTATTTTGCCCAGTCTCCATGAAGAATGCGCTCTCCGTGTAAAGCAGTGGTAAAAGTCTGTTCCTTTGGACCTTCTGTCCTGTGGATTCTTAATCCAGTCCTATCATAGATTGCTTATTCATCTGCTAGTAGAGCTGTTGAATGTCTCATTTGTGAAATCATGTTTGTCAAATTAAGGGTTGAAATAAAAACCTACTGTTGGTGAATCTTGAGAAAAATGGGTTAGTTAGGACAATTTAAAGGCAGAAAACCTGTTTCATATGTAATTCTTCCTCCAGAGGGCGAGATGGTTCACTAAACAGAAAAGTAGTCTTACTGAATGTGAGGAGTATGCTGTGTATTCGTTTGCGGTTGACTGCCCGTCTCAGTTGCTGTGGGCATTGGACCAGCAGTTACATAAGTGCCTCCACAGCTGTGTAAATGCTTTTGTGCGTCTCCTAGGTGTCCTACAACATATTCCGGACCCTTCCTCCCAGCGACAGTAATGAGTTTGACCCGGAGGAAGACGAGCCGACGCTTGAGGCCTCATGGCCACACTTACAGGTAGAGAGGAGCGATCACTGGCTGTAGTGATGATGTAACGCACACATAAACAATCGATCATTCAGCCTAACTGGCTTTTTCCTTCCCTCGTGTGGAACCCTTCCTGGCTGTAAACTATATTTCGTGTTTCCCGTTTGCTTCTTTTTTTTGTTTTATGTTTTGATTTCTAACATTTTACTGTTTTTGATTTATTTTGAGCCTGTTTTTTAAAAATATTTTTTCTCTTTTTGTGTTTTGGCGCGGGTGTTCTCTCACCCGTTTCTGTGTACTTAGTGTACTGCTCTGTTTTCCAGGACTCCTTTAAAATTGAGATGCTTATCTCAAGGAGAATCTTCCTGGTAAAACTCTACTTGCATTCATTTATTTGGTGTATATTTCAATTTTATGTTCTTTTGAATTTAAAACCAAATTCATTCTATGAACAAACTTTTTGAGATTAACACCCTACCAGTCATCCTCCCTGTCTCCATTTCTAACCCCCGGTCACGGTGATAGAGGTTTGAAACTAGAGCCCAGCGCCCCCTTGTGGCAGTCGCCCATACCGCTGTCCGTTGTGTGCTGTGACCTATGCCCCACCCCCTACAGCCCAGCTCCTGTCTATCCCAATGCCCCCTGCTGCTGTCCCGCTCACCAATCTCACTTTTTCCTCCCTGTATCTGCAGCTTGTATATGAGTTCTTCATACGGTTCTTGGAGAGTCAAGAATTCCAGCCCAGCATTGCCAAAAAGTACATAGACCAGAAATTTGTATTACAGGTGAGTAAGCAAGGCAGGGAATTTTGCTTTGTACCCCTGTAGTGCACACTCAGTTTGCACACGAGAAGACTTTGTTGTCATGGAAAGAGCTGCTGCTCAATGTTGATGGATGAAGTTTTTGTTTGCACCTTAAACTTGGTGTTACAAGTTAGCACTTTGCCGCAACCCTGTTGTCTCACTCACTCAAAAGGGTTTTTAATCAGTTAAAGGCAAAAGCACTTCTAGCCAAGGGCTAGGAGGTCATTGGAGAGTTTGCCTTTACAGTAACCTGCAGTGGTTTTTCCTGCAAACTAGCCGGTCTAACCCTGCTACATTGGAGCCAAATGTGGTCCCAAGCTTGCTGGCGAGGTGATTTTATGATGCTTTCTGGTGTTGTTTAATTGAGAGTACGGTAATGGTTGCAGACCCCTGCCAAAGCTGGACACTTGTGTTGGGAATGTCTTTGTGCCTGGTCGTTGCTGTATGAAATGCTCTGTAGCTTAATGCTAATGTTAGCATTTTGTCTGTCTTCTCATCAGCTTCTGGAGCTCTTCGACAGCGAGGACCCAAGGGAGCGAGATTACCTGAAGACAGTCTTGCACAGAATTTACGGGAAGTTCCTGGGGCTGCGGGCTTTTATACGAAAACAGATAAATAATATTTTTCTACGGTAAGAGCCTGTCGATTACGCCAGAGTATGCATAGTGTTAACTGATTAGGCTATCTGACTAACTGTCCTTCTTTTTTTCTGTGTTTATGTAGTTTTGTTTATGAAACTGAACACTTCAACGGAGTAGCTGAGCTACTGGAGATCTTGGGAAGGTATGTGAATTTTTAACATTTTTATCTTTGTGGCGCGGACATTTCACTAGAACTCTAAAAGAAAGTCCAGAGAAGCCACTATCATTGCTGATCATTGCCCTTTAGCAAGGCCCTTCACTCCACCGAGCTCTCGGGGAGCTTGGACCCTGCTTAGTCTAATGAACAATAAGTTCCTTGGCTAAAAACGGCAGCTGAATAACTAATGTAATGTACTGTAAGTAGGGGTGTCATTATTTTCCAAATCCATGATTTGATTTTCGATTTTAGCTTTTTTCAGCACTGACTGCTATGCTATTTTTAAACTACCAAGTCCTGATTTGTTAAGAACAGGATGCAAAATTGACTGTGTAGAGGCCATGTTTTTATGGTCGCAGTATTACAGCAAATGAAACTCTCTATTTTGTGCTTCATTTTATACACATTTCACTGAAATTAAGCTGGACATATTTGGGGTCTTTTGAAATTTTGGGATTGAAACTAAAATTTAAAATGAGCCTGAAACTGCGTGGGTTTGAATAAAGCAGCTGTATTTGACACACTTCTATACGTGTCCATAGGTTTTATGTTCTGGGGTTATTGCTCAAAGAAAACTGACACTTTTTTGATGCTGCTTTACTGAAGTAGCTTTTGAAGCTATTAGCCAGCTCTTGCAGGTTGGCACCTTGGTATTCTCAAATGACTATAGATCTGCGGCCACATACATTATGACCTCTGCAACTCCATACCACCATACAGCATTCAGTGACTCCTTTTTGCACAGTTGTGCTCTGGCAAGTATAAGTTGCTGTTCGGTCCTCAGGCAGGTTTTGAATTTGAGATTAGTGCTTAGTGCCAGGGATGATATACAAGACACGTCAGTAGCTTCCATTGGCCAGAATGCTCATAGGAATAGATGGTAGCAACCACTGGCAAACACTCCGTCCAATCTGAATGGCCACCATGTTAATGACGGGTAATACTACTACAAAGGTTTGCTCAGCCCGTTACCGATCAGAAAAAAAAATAAAGCCAAGCAATAAAAAGCTTTTATTTCCATATTTTCTTCTTTGTCTATTAAAACAAATCAACTTGTCTGTATGCCTAATAATTTGACATGACGAAAATCAGTTATTCAGATAAGTAACTATTTGACATGACCCACATCCGGCACTTGAAAACAGTGCAACTGAAGACCACAGTACTCTGTCTGTGATTTGCCAGCGCTACTGAATGCAGTCATGCCTTCACCCATTCTGTTTGCTCTTGCTGGCGTGTCTGGTGTTGGTGCCCCTGTGCTGGCTGCTGCAGCACTGTCACAACAGTAGTACATGGAGTATAGGCGGCTGCTCTCCCTAAAGTCTGTCTGTCCCGCTCCCTCTCCCCTCTCTCTCTCAGCATAATCAACGGCTTCGCTCTGCCTCTGAAGGCTGAACATAAACAGTTCCTGGTCAAAGTGCTGATTCCCCTTCACACGGTCCGGAGCCTTTCCCTCTTCCACGCGCAGGTAACACAGAACAGGCAGCGGTTCGGTCTGTCTTCTGCCTGTCCTGACCTCGCTGTAAAGTGCACACTGTTGGTGCTGGGCCTTATTCAAATTTAAGGTTGGCATCTTCATTCCAGTTATCATACTGTGGCAAATTTGCATGTTTTGGCAATGTGGCTCATAAAAAGGCATTAGGCCACATACCAATTTTTTGCTCTTAAAAATGTTTTTTGTGGCATCCTTATTGAGGTTTTGGGATTTCTTAGTCTAGTTTTACATGCTAATTGTCTGTAGTTGTATCAGCTGAACAGTTTTCTGTCTGTTTTTTTCCAGTTGGCGTATTGTATTGTACAGTTCCTAGAAAAAGACCCTGCACTAACAGAACCGGTAAGCAGTTTCTGCCCATGTATTTTAATGCTTTTTAAAATTGTTGACCATTTGATTTCACTGTGGAAGGTGTTAATGAATGTTCTTCTCGCTTAGGTCATCAGAGGTTTGCTAAAGTTCTGGCCGAAAACCTGCAGTCAAAAGGAGGTAAGTTATGCTGCAGCCGCAAGCATTAGTCTCAAAGAAAGCACGTCATGGAAGCAGTCATGTTGAACTGCATTGTCACTGCTCTCTGCGTGAGATGCATTCCAGTCTAGATGGCATTTGCTTTCTGTCATGTTATTACCTCTGAGAATTACATGGAGGGATACAGAAGCACTGAAGGTGGACCTGACTCCAATTTCAGTGGAATTGCACGCTGAGGCTGGCATTTGTCATTTATCGGCCAATAACCCCTGGCTGGCAGTGTCATTTTCCAGTGATGTTTCTAGGACGCGTAATTTGCGGGATCCCGCAAGTTTGACAGACTTGGCGCTAAACGAAGATTTCAGTGCGCCAGAAACTACGCATTACATTATGATTTGGCGCGAATCCTTTGTTCTAGTGCGTAGATTGATATGAAAACATTGTCTATAACAAACTTCTGTGCATTTATTCAACAAATTTATAAACCTACTGCAAAGATTGTTGTCAAAATGTCGGCAGCAACAGACTTCTATAGCCTATATGCCTGTATATGACTGTGGCTGGATGCATGTTTCTGTAACCCCCTGTCACGCTCGAGCGGTGCTTTCCAGTTGGTAAAACCACGCGAGGTAAAAACGGCATCCCTCTCACCGGCAGTAGCATATTTCCTGCAGGGAAAGCAAAAGCATGCATCCCGCTGAACTGAATACTCCAGCCACGGCCGTGTACGATACCAGGCTGGATTGAATGATCGCCATAAAGCACCAAATGCACGCTCTGGGTGGCTAGCTAATATTGGCTGGGATGGAGCACTGTCATTCAAGTCGCTAACCGCGTGAGGTAGGGCTGAGGCAGCACTGAATTTCTTCAGTGCGCGTTGATTGAATAATTGCTGACTACAGCACAGGTACGTGAATGCCACCAAGAGGCGAGAGACTCACGCCAAACGCGTGAGACTTGGCATCTCAGCATCGCTTGAGGTTGAAGCAGCACAAGGCTTGCTAATAGGTTTTAAAAAACGATACATGGCTCAGAACTCGTTTGAATGAATAAAACGAAATGTAGGTAAAATTGTGAGTCTCTGCGCGCTGCTCAACGTACACCTATAAGGAGATTGGCTTCACTGCCTGGTGAAGTATCCGTACTTACACAACTGAAAGGGACTATGTCAGCTGGGGCACATGCGTAGTAGAGTCCAGTCGATAAACACTTTCATACATGCAGTGCGATATCAAGGGAGCAGAAATACAAACCCCAAGCTTATTAGTACGTGTGTAAAGTGTACCTTCGTCGCTGTTTTAAATACAGAAGATGGCCTGCAAACGCGGAGTTGCTAGAGTAACCGCATTTATCTTTGCCGAAACCCACGGAGAATAAATTATAGTACCCACAGACATTTCTTTGGGCGAAAACACATTGAAAGTGTGAGGTAAGGTAAACCTGTGAATTTGTGGTGGAGTTTCAATCTGTTTGCATCGCGTGCATCCTTGAGAAGTTTGGGAATTTTTTTTTATCAAGCAACTGTCTTGAATGTTCGCAGAACCTGTTTGTCGCAGTGTTTTGTCTGACATGCTGCTGTCATAGATCCAATCAACATAGGCTATCTTAAAAGCAATAATAAAGCTACAAAAACTTGAACTATGACAAAATGATGCTACGAACAGGCTCTACGATCAATAAAGATACTTTTTTGGTAAAAATTTCATCAAACTTCTCAAGGATGAACGCGATATAAACAGATTGAAAAACGCTTATACAAAATCTCCAATGAACTTGAAATAGCTGTACCAACGTTTTCAAGATGCTCCGCTTCATGGCGCGCATGCGCCCCGGCTGACAGAGTCCCTTTAAGCAGTAGGACTTCGGTTTGGAGGCGGGCTTTAAGCTATGCACCAAATCAGGCGTTAGGAACTATTATTTTATGCGCTATTTTGTCATTTACTTTATAATTGTTATGATTGGCAGAGACTGAAGGTTTTCTATTGAAACTTTAAACTCAAACTGTCATTCATGTCTTAGTTTTGTCAATAAGGTGTAAAAACTGAATGTGTATATATATAAATAAGTGAGCCAGTCAAACGACTGTTTAAAAACTTGATATAAATGGCATTTTACCAGGTATACCCAGTTGGCCCACTTTTTTCCCCATCTGCCCACTTTTTTTTAAGTCGGGGGAGTTGGCCCACTTTTGAAATGTTCTAGAATCATCACCGATTTTCTTTAGTTTATCAGGTCTTTTTTGAAGCAGGTTATTTTAATTTACATGCAGTAGTTGTTTCCCTTGGTGCACTAAGCACACTTCATTGCATCTCATGATGCCACAGACAAGTGTGCTCTATGTGCTTTGAACATTCACGTCCCTGCCAGTATGCTTTATTATACATACATCACCCGATGCTAAACCCGATGAATAATCAGTTTTACTGCACCATGAAGGAAACTTGCATTGAACCATTATTTTACACTGTGCTCAATGACGCTTATGATGAATCATAATTCAGGGTCATCCTTGGCTCAGAAGAGTTTATAGTTTTCAACAATATCGCTGCAAACAGCAGTGGCCCCATGCCGTGTTATTGCAGAGCAGGTTATTAGAAACTGTTGACAACACTGTGGTCTGTTGTCATAGCGCATTTTATGGCCTTGTCAGGCAGGGCTTTTGGCAAATTGATTGGCAGTGCAGCTATATGGTAGTGAGAACTGCTGTTGAAAGTCCTTGTGTAGCAATATACAGGATTGTGCAGTGATGATTATACACCACCACTTTTGGTTTAGAAGGGGTCCTAATGTATTACTTCTCTATAATTTTTTTGTGAAATGTATTGAAAAATACTATTGTAGGCAATGAGAACAAAAGAAAAAAATCATTCCCATGAGTACATTGAGGAAAAAATGTGGATAATGAACATAAACGCTGAAAACAGATTTTTTTATCACGGTTGGGGAAAAAAAAAATTTTTTTGACTCTTGCAGAGCCTGAATGCTTGTTTGAAGGCTCATTCCATGGTCACTGATGCTAAAAAATTTGTTTAAACTGCTTTTAGGCAACATTATCCTGCAAAATTTCCTCTGATGGACAGTTGTCCCAGTATATAAGATGACATGAACTTTGAGCAGTGTCGTAGTGTTAAACACAATGGCACAATTGAAGGAGCTCTCGGGATTGTTTGTAGCCGCATTGTGGCCTTACATGATGCTGAAGACGTTAAATGCTACCATGGCGCTATGAGAAACGCCAAGTGTGAAGAGACCGATTCGCTGAAAACTAGTCAATAACCTTTATTGCAGGGAAGTCCCACTGAGACAGAGGTCTCTTTTGCAGGGGAGCCCTGATTACAATAAAACAATTACAATGGAAGGTTAAAGACAAACAGCACACATAAAAATACACAAAAGTCACAAGACAACAATTTCAGATTAAAGGAATAACAAGTTTTAAACTAGAATAAAACATAATAATAATTAATTAAAAAAAAAAATATATATATATATATATATAAAAACACATACGAACAAAGGACAGAGAAAAATAAATGAGTAAATCCTACCATAAACTAAAAGCAAATACATCTGGCCTCCAGAAGCAATATATCCAACTCTAATTTCTTGAAAGACATGAAGGGGATAAGGCAGTCTAGCTTCAAGGTATCCTGGAAATTATTCCACATACAAGGAGCGAATGCACTAAAAGAGGTACCTCCCAAATTTGTTCTAGTCCTGGGAGCCTCTAACAAAATCCATTCTTGTGATCTGGTATGCTGACTTCTGATTTTGATGGATAAGAGCTTAGTAAGATATGAGGGAAGTTTGCCTAGCAAAGCTTTATAAATAAATAAAATACAATCTAGCTTCCTTCTAAAATGAAGGGAAGACCACCCACAGAATTATATAAAGCACAGTGATGGGTTTGGAAACCATCACCTGTGATGAAGCGCAGTGCGCTATGATAGATTGCATCCAAGGATCTTAACGTACTAATAGAGGCATGCCTGGCAATAGATGTGCAAAATGGAGGTTACGTGCCTCTGATTTTCTTAATCTGTGAATGATAAGTAAAAAAAAAAATTAGCAGTTGACAGCACGACTACTCTATGATGATATTCATGGTGCCAGAAGTTAAGAGAAGAAAGTATCAAGATCTACTAATTCCAGACACCTGTGTGAAAATGGTCTCATCGGTCGTGTTGCTTCCTAGAGCTGGCAACATCAAAACAAGGATTGAGTTTGCCAAGAAATTCATGGATTGGACACCAGTCGACTGGGCACAAGCTCTTTGGACCGTTGAGTCGAAATTTGAAATTTTTTCACCCAAACGCTTAACTTACAGTATCTCACAAAAGTGAGTACACCCCTCACATTTTGACAATTAATTGACTATATCTTTTCAAGGGACAACGTTACAGAAATGAAACTTGAATATAATCTAGAGTAGTCATTGTAAAATATGTGTGGCGATGTAGATTTACTGCACTGTCCAAATAACTGAACAAACAGTCATTATTTCCAAAACGTGTAGCAACAAAAGAGTGCACGCCCTAATTGGTAATGGTCAACCAAGCAATGAAACGTGTCTTATTCATCATGTTCATGCTTTCATCTGTTCGACTGGGCCATATGAGGTTGTGCAGCTTGAGGTAGGAAGGTTTAAACTGTGGTGCTTTGGGTGCAATGCTCTTATTCTGGTCACTGGATGGTCAACATAGCACCTCATGGAAAAGAACTCTCTGAGGATCTGAAAAAGAGAATTGTTGCTCTCCACAAAGATGGTCCAAGCTAGAAGATGATCTGTGAAATCATGAAACTGAGCTACAGCACGGTGGCCAAGGTTATTCAGCGGTTTTCCCAGACGGGTTCTACTCGGAACAGGCCTCGTCAGGGTCAACTGCAGAGGTTGAGTCCTCTTGCTCTGCGTCAGGTGCACAAGTTGGCTTCAGAGAACAAACGCAGGAGTGCTGGCAGCATCGCTAACGAGGTTGCAGCAGTGGGAGAACAGTCTGTCAGTGCTCAGACCATAGGCCGTGCACTGCACTAAGTCGATGCTTCTGGTCCTGGGGAGCTGCAGATCATGGATGGAATAATGTCTTCCAACATGTACTGTGATATTCTGAAGCAAAACATGATGTCCTCCCTTCGGAAACGGCAGTTTTCCAACATGATAATGACCCGTAACACACCTCCAAGATGATAACTGCCTTCCTGAAGAAGCTGAAGGTGAAGATGATGGTGTGGCCAAGTATGTCTCCAGACCTGAATCCCATTTAACACCTGTGGGGCATCCTCAAGAGGAAGGCAGAGGAGCAGCAGGTGTCCAACATCCACCAGCTCCATGATGTTGTCATGAAGGAGTGGAGGAGGATCCCAGCAACAACCTGTGCAGATCTGGTGAATTCCAAGCCTCGGAGAATCAAGGCAGTGCTGGACAACAATGGTGGTCACACTAAATATTGACACTGGACACAATTTGGCATGTTGACAGTGAGGTTTACTCACTTTTGTTACCATCCATTTTGGAAATGGTGACTGTTTGTCCAGTTATTTGGACAGTGCAGTAAATCTACACTGCTACACATATTGTACAATGACTGCTGTAGAATATATTCAGGTTTCATTTCTGTAATGTTGCCCCTTGAAAAGATATAATAAATTAATTGTCGAAGTGTGAGGGGTGTACTCACTTTTGTAAGATACTGCATGTGTGCCGTAGAGTTGGTGAACGTTTCAAAAATGACTGTTTAACCCCTTAAGTAAAACATGCAGGTGGTAATATTATGGTTTGGGGTTCAGTCTGCTTGAAAGGATCACATCAAAATCGGAGTCATGGATCAAAAGAAGTATAGCAGCATCTTTGTGAGGCGTGCATTGCCATCTGTAAAGGGGCTGATTAGTCTGAGATTTTTTTTTCAAAAAGATAATAACCTTAAACACACTTCTAAGTTGTGCAAAAATTATATCAGTCTGAAAGAAACATTTGGTGATATAAAAGTTATGACTTCGCCTGCTCAAAATCCAAACCTTATGGAATAGTTTACCAAGTGAGGAAATAAAAAAAATGGTGGAAACTATGCCTGAAAGATTAAATTATGTAATCAAAGCAAATGGTGGCCACACTACATATTGACTGTCTCTCTCAAAGAAGACCTTATTTTTGTTTTTACTATATATTGTTATCTGTTTACTTATTTTCATCTATATGATCCAATATTACATGAAATAAATACTTGAATAGTACTTGGTTTCTGATTTATCTTCATTTTGTTAAGTGTATAATCATCACTGCACACTACTGCATACGCAGAATCAGGGCTGTGACGGCTGCTGAGCTGAAAATGGACGGGGTACAAAATGGCACTTAAAACTGATTACTTGTTTTGACTCGTTCTCACTCATCTTCCTTGATTAATGCCTTGTCAGAAAACACTGAATACCATCTGGTTTAGCCAGTTCCTCTCATTTAGGTTAGACGAGAAATTAGATTAGATGAGAAACTTGGAACCCTTTTATGGATGAGAAATTTTGCACATCTAATTAGACGTTACTCAGAATTATGGCAGTGTTAGAAACACGGGGAAGGTTGTCCAATGGACAACTAAGGAAAAAATCATGTCGTCCACAATAATTTTCAGTCGTCTTGTGTTTTGACAGTAGCATTAAAAAATTGTGGCACTAAAAGTCATAATAATTGAAAAAATAACCTTTGCCATTTAACTATTTTTATTGAAAAGTTACGTATAGTGGTAATAAAAAAGATGGTCCGTAACTAGTAGGTCCCATCCTGTAAAGCTGATCTGTCAACCGGCATTCAAGAAATTTGGAACCAGCTTGATGGAGAATGTTGTTTTTCATCAGTGAAGTCCATGCCTCAAAGAATTCGGGCCGTCATAAAAGCTCGAGGATGAGCAACAAAGTACTACTTCTGATTTTTTGTGAATGATTGTTGTTTCCTCAACATTGAGTGATTCCATATTTTTTTAAATAAAAAAATCCATTAAAATAATTAAATTCAGATTGTTTGATGTATGTTTCAAGAAGCCTGAATTTTAAGCTAATAAACGAAAATCTTGTGTTACATCTGCAAGATTTTTTTTTTTTTTTTTTAATGCTATGAAGTAAAAAGGCTGGATAAATGTCCTGGAAATGTGGTGATTTCATAATTTTTGTCAGGAGTTATAAGAAGTACTTTTTGGAAGTTGTTCTGAAAATACATTGTCCTTTAGGACTACAGAAAGCAATTTGAGAGGAAATACGCAGTATAAGAAACGATGAATAATGCGTAAATTTATAGCACATGGGATATTAGAGCAATGCAATCAAATATGAAATAAATTCTTGTGACAAGCTGCAAAACCACTCTCCTGCAACTCAGTAACTGGGTTCATTTGCATCCTGTTTCTGTAATATTTCTCAGCCCCTTCGTTCATCGCAATTTTAAAAACAAAGACCGGTCTCTCCTTGAGATGACACCGTTTTCCCATTCTTATCGGATTCAGCATTAGCTAGCTGTATGCCTAGTAACATAGCCAATCTATTTGACATGGCTTGGGACGAGTGAGGAGTGAGATATAAAGGCTATAAATACTTGAAATCATGGTCACTCAAAAGGGGCTCTAAAGATTTCTGCTTCTTAGTGGTGTGTACGTTCAGATCTGTTCATTTTAGATGACTAAATATAAATGCATACTCATGAAATTTGATATATTGCTTCTGAAATATGAATACTTTCTCATAACTTTCCTCTTTGTAACAATGCTTGGCAAAGTTTCATGCTAGAAGACCGCAAACAGCTTTTAAAAAGAGAGTGGCTAACCATGGAACAGTGATAAACAGACTCGCAACACTTGGACACAGTTACCCTTTATAACATGGCATTTATGACAACTTACAAGATTCGCCACAAATGAAGATATTGATTGTCACATTCACCGATCGAAGCCACAGTTGTTTACTGTGACGTCTGAGTCCTACGTGCTCCAAGTTTTTGATTGCTAAATCGCCCAAGCTTAAAGGAGCTGTGTCAAGATTACTTTGCATGCTCGCAATTTTGAACAATAGACTTGTAGAATACAATAGAATTTGATCAAATTAGTGGGTTTCTTTGAAACACTGCCTAACTATGAAGGACTTAAGTCACATCAATGAAATTTGGTACATATAAAGGACAGATACATATAATTCTGTGGTGCAAATTTCATTACCCTGAGTAACTGTTCACAAGGTCAACCGACCCCCCGAAAAGGGGTGATTTTTGAGATTTTTTTGTGAAAGTCGACTTTGGACCCTAGCCATACCTTTACTGATTGTTTTATAAGTCTATGCTTGCAGGGAGTTATTTAGCTGTATGTAGAGATTATGTATCAGCAATTTGGGTATCCTCAGATCAATGGTTCGGGCACCAGGTAAGCCTAAAAATCGCAAAAATAATTTCCGCTAGAAAAAACTTTTCTTTTTCAGGTGCCCATATCTTCAAAAAGGAAGCAAGATACACTGTTTTTGATTGCAGATTCTGAAAGCTTGTGTGCAAATTACCCCAGGTAGCAATTTTCAGCTTTGTAGCTTTTTCAAATCCAAAAATATGATCATTTGAAAATGAAAAAAAAAATCCATGACACATGGCCTTGGCAAAGAAAGAGGTCTTCGGACGGCCGTAATTTCAAAAGCGGCTTGGACTTTTGGCCTGAAATTTTCTGTGTGTTCGTTATTTGCATATATGAACATTTTCATGGAGTTTCAGCAAAATCTAAGAGGGTCACCTGGGGACCATTAGGTGATTTGGCATGGAATGACCCCTTTGACCTAAGCTCTGTGATCATGACCCTGGAAATCTTGTCCGGGTCAGTACTCGGCAACTAATTATCGCAGCCTCACCAAATTTGGTACGGTAACTCACTGTGACACATAGATGTGCAACGTCGTGTTTTTTGCTGGATTTCACCTTTGACCTTAGCGCTGTGACCTTGAGGCAGGAAATCTTGTATGGGTCTGTACTCAGCAACTACTGATCGCAGCTCTACCAAATTTGGTATGGTAACTCACTGCGACACATAAATGTGCAACGTCACGTTTTTTGCTGGATTTCACCTTTGACCTTAGCGCTGTGACCTTGAGGCAGGAAATCTTGTACGGGCCAAGGGGTATTCAGCAATGCGTAATGTTCTACATTTTACACAGCGCCCTAACTTTTTTGGAAATGGGGTTGTAACTGAAATTTTTAGAAATTTCATGATGAAGAAGAATGTTACGTAGTAAATGCTGCTGGAGATGGTATTTAGATTAGGTTTACATTTCTTTTCTAATTTATTATATTATTGCCATTCATACAACCTAATATTGTAGCCTTCGTCTTTCACGTAACACTATGTATATCTTAATCATTAATAGCAGCGCAGCTTATTGGTGGCCTACTTGCTCAGTAAATTAATTCAATTATTTGCCTGATTGTTAATCGGAAACGGGTTGAGTTAACCTGCATTATGGTAATGTCACTGGTTGTAGATGGAGTGTTATTTTTACATAAGCAAACTTAACATGTGGACCTGAGTCAGCAAAACTGCATTTTCGAAATACGCAGGAAAAAGAAAATATCGTTTTCTGAGCTGCAGGAATTCGGAAACAATGTAAAAACATTGTCATTTTACATCACCATGAATGTGGAAAGGAAAACACTTTATGACTATTGCACGGAACAATAATGCTAACTGAGGGGAGATGGACAGTAATTTTACCTATTGATCCTTGCAACTGAATGAATTAACACTTCGTGGATAATTGAGAAATGTAAATTGGAATAGGTTTGGAAAGGTAATGCACTTTAACTCTTTCAACCCCAGATATTCTAGCATCACTATACCCTTCAACCCCACAGCCCTCTGTAGAGGGCTGGTCATTATCTGGACATTGTATCTTACTGTTATCTCTGGAATCCCATTAAATGTAACCTGATATGTTCCAATCAATTAGACAGATTGTTTGAATTTTCCCTACAGGAATTTGGGGTTGAAGGGAATATGTTGGTCAGCCCTCTGTAGAGGGCTGTGGGGTTGAAGGAGTTAAGCGAGTTGAGAGTGGGGCTTTACTCCCTGCGATGGCAAGTCCCGGGTGGAATAGGTTAAACTAATACAACTGCCGGGATTTATGGTTGTCCAGATGGACAACTTCGTCCTTGGGCTAGATTGTCCGAATCTACTTTAGGTTGTATTGACAACTGGATTACCTCAAATTACAAACACTATGGATTCATGATAATCTTTGTGTGATAACTTTATGTGTAGGTTAGATGGATGTACTAAAAGCCAACACAGAAGTTAATGGTGTGGTTTCTTTTTTCATTGAGCTTACTTGGTGGAGAAAACATTTTTCTGGATTGAATTTATTACTTAGCTTCTTTCTTCAAGCAGTATTAGGGCAGATATGTTTACCTGCGACTTAATTTTTCAAATCATTGAGATACTTGTGAAAGGAAAATGATTAAAAACAGTTTACGACTGATTATCAGTTTAACAGGAAGTTTTGTGCCCCATCTATTTTCAGCTTAGCAGCTGCCACTGGATCAGTGGCTTCTACAGAGACCATAATGCAGGACAAGTGCATTTGCATATGATTTTTAAAAATGAAAGCATGTACATCAGCTTTGGCTTCTCTTCCTTTTCCCTTACCTTATTTATTTTACTCCATTATTAGAACCATGATCTAATGAAGCTGGTTCCTGTTCAAGTTTTTGTTGCATTCCTTCCCAATATACCACTCATGACTAGGCAGAGTATTTTTGCTTTTGAATTTTTTAAGAAGGTGGACAATGTCCCGAGAAAGCAATTTTCAAAGGGCTTTATTTGGTATTAGGCTACTTGCAGCATGAGAAATGTATCCTTCGTTTGTCTGGAGATTTTTGTGCCTAAAATACATGAATGGCTGAAAGAATGATATTAAGTGTTTTTACATTAATGGTTTACTGCCAAGGCCCTTCTTTGCCGAAGTTGAGACATATTGATTAGCTTTTTTTTGCTGCCATGTTAAATGACTGCCAGTGTAACAGCAATTCAGCTGAACTGTCCTGGAAATTACTTGATATTCTAGCCAGCTACACTCAAATATTTGTGTTGGTTAAATAGTGAATAAATCAAAGGTTATATACTCAATACTGTGGTCTGGTGAAGAGCTGACTTGCTTTTGATTTTGCCTGCAGTCTGCTTGAAAAAAGTCTGATCCCTTTTTAACATAACATTCCATGTCTGGTGCTGGGCATGATCTTGCTCTGGCCATTGTGCCTGCCTGCCTCTTAGGCCGCATGTACACTCACTGCCTAGTAGAAGTGCACCAATTCCTATTTCTTGCTCACGTGGCAGTGATTGGATATGTGTTATGGATGTGTTCACAGGGAATAAGCACGTGGAATCATATTTTCTCCGATCTGTTTCGGGCCTCCATTGTGTGGAAATAAATCTGATATCAATCAGATATCTGTCAATATGACTGTCTAAACCGAGAGATTGGATATTTCGTCATTGTGATTAACTTGTAATTGATAAGGCTGCAATCTTGAACTTTTTTTATGGTGTATAATGTTACTCTTGTGGCACAACTACTCTCCCACTGTCTCTTATCGAAGTTTCCAACCTCACAATCCCACCAGTCGAAGTTTCCTCCATCGACACATCCCTCTGCCACATACGCCGAGGCTGCAGAATGGGTTCTTCTCCGCCTTAGATTATGACAACTCCATTTTCTGGACCTCTAAAGATACTTTGGAAAGCAGTAATTGGACTGTTTTTTTTTTTTTTTTTCCCCAGTCTCATTTCAGTCCCATTGCAAGGACTGAAGGTCTGAACCATTAGTCGCATTTGCGATTATGTTGATAAAACGCAACTTTCAAAACGCAAAGGCTGCGATGATTGTTTACGCGAGGGTTCACGTGAACACACACTATCCTACCCTCCCGTGACTTGCCAGCGACAACAGCAGCCTGCATGAAGGAAATAACTTGCCACTGTGCGCATTGATTAAGGCCCTGTCCACACATACGTGGATATTTTCTAAACAGATATATTCCTTGGATATATTTTGGTGGCTTCAGCCATCTTGCCCTGAATTGGGTCTGTTTGCGTGCCCTCAGGTGATGTTCCTGGGGGAGCTGGAGGAGATTTTGGACGTGATCGAGCCCACGCAGTTCGTCAAGATCCAGGAGCCCCTCTTCAAGCAGATCTCTAGATGTGTCTCCAGCCCACACTTTCAGGTCAGTGTCACTGGAGTCTTAAGGTATGCTTGCAACTGTTGCTTTAGTAGCTTTAATATCTATATTAACTCTAGTAAAAATTTACCTTGAGTATCTGAAAGTTTATCAAAGTTGTCTTTTAGCTGTCTTTTGGGACCACGCTTTGCCGTTTCGGAAAACTCTATCCCGCAGGTCTTAGGTTTTAAGGTGCGGTTTCTTGAAGAAGCATAGTTGAGTGTGTCTGACATACTGTCAACGACCACTAGACCCGAAATGAACAGTTTTACTCTCATCAGTCCACAGGATGTTATGCCATTTCTCTTTGGGCCAAACGGTGTGTTCCTTGGAAAATTTTAATCGATTCTGCACATGATTGTCATCCTTATTGATTTATTGATGTAGCTTGTCCTTGTATTAGTAAATCTTGGAATTACAATGACCAGCAGTGACCAGTAACCTTGAAGTGATCTTCACTTAATAATATTAGAAGTGCATGACCGACATACTACTACTTGTGTGTTTGACCGGTTACTGTACTGCAGGGTTTCCCGCAGCGCTTTATAGTTAGGGCAGCCGCCTTGACAACAAATGCTCTCCGCCTTGACTACGTCCCCCCGAGAAAAATAAATCAATAAATACAATAAAATAATGCTGCTGCATCCACGCATGCATAGACAGTAAAATAAGGCCGCATCGCAATGAGGCCGAATAGCGGCCGGCATCTGTTGGTTAAATATGTTACTGCGCCATCTATCACCTGTTGCTACACCAACATTATTTTTTTGTATTGAGAAGAAGCTAATTATCTGGATATACAATAACCTGCCGTCTTTGTGTGAAGGACATGGTAAGATAATTATTCATCTAAACTAAACATTTGAATAGTGTCTCCTATCAACTCCTTGCCCACATATTCTGTTTCATTAAGATAGGCTATATGCAATTCGTTTAGTTTCTTATCAAGGCTACCGATGTGTCTGCTATTGACAGTTGCTCATGGTTTTCTCTAGTGCACAGTAATGGATGGGGAAAAAGCAGTCAAAAATGTCAGGGTACTTTATTCAAAGAAGCCGGTGTTCTGTCAAATTTTGCTACCTATCAAAATATGCTGCCTCGCATTTCTGCGCTTGCGCAAACCTAAAATCCTGGGCTCCATTTCTTTGCTCACATTTCAAGTATCTTCAAATATCATAAATATACGTCTTTTTTCGGTGCGCCTTTCGACCTGTAAGCGTATACATATTTGCATGTACACGCTGGGTTTTCCTTAAAACGAAGAGCTTGGATGATAATGGCATGCGGCGTAAATCTTTAAACACACTTACCCAACTCATTATAACATCTGCTTCTGTTATAATAAGCTAACAAATAACAAAGTTACCACTGTAAACTGATTCATATTGCAATATTTAGGCGAAAACAAATACTTTACGATCGCTTTGCATTACGGTAGCATTTTTTGACAATGCAGCACAAATTGTCAGAACAGCAAAGGGTTAAGCAAAGGTGAAGTATGGATTGTATTGAATGTGATTCAGTGCCAGTGTCTCTGTTGCTCCCAGGTGGCAGAGCGCGCCTTGTACTACTGGAATAATGAGTACATCATGAGCCTGATCGAGGAGAACTCCAGCGTCATCCTACCCATCATGTTTGCCAGCCTGTACAGGATCTCCAAAGAACACTGGAACCCGTGAGTCGCGCAACTCCGTACTGTAGCCTCGGAAATTACCTACATCAATTAAAGTCGCTCGCCATTTTGCAGAATGTTGTAGTCTATTCATGAAGCATCAAGTCGGTGAATATGGTTTTTTTTTTTTTTTTAAATGAATGATTTTAGAGTGCAGCAGCACTCTTCCTTGCAGCTCTTTTGAACATCCAGCTGTTGTGGGATGTCTTCTTCAAAAACAGTCCCTATTCGTTGGAGTGCCTTGAGTTAAACTCAGAGTGAGAACGAGCTTGAGTGATCATGTCTATTGTTCTCTAACCCCTTGATTCCACCGGGAGCATCAGGGCCGCGCTACTGCCGTGACGCAGTAGCCGGAGCTGATCGCAGCCATTGTGGACAATGCTCGTTATTCTACCAGCTGTGCTACAGCACGTCTCGGCAGCGTCTCCTCTCTGCTCCGCGGAGAATACGTGGCGAGTCTATTTTTGACAGAGGCGTACTGCAGTCGTGTCAAGCTGAGCGGGGATAAGTTTCCCAAAAGCATAGTTGCTAACTAAGTTAGCAGCCTACATAGTTCGACCATATACAGGGTCAATCCATCTCAAATTAACCAGGGGGTGGAACCACTACATCACAGATTTTGCTAATTTTTTCATATATTGTTGGTACCTGTAAGATAGGAAAAAACCCCAAGTTTGAGCAGTCAATTCCACCCCGTCTCGGAATGGTGGCCATCTTTAAAAAGGGGGTGTGGCACTTTGCGACACGACGGCCGCCCTTTTTTTAAGTGGTTTTTCTACTGTAATTCAGCTATAACACATGCTATGAAGGTGAAATTTGGCAGATTTATGTAATTTTTCATGGAGAATCCAAATATGCAATCAGATTTCTGATGGGTTACAGGTTACAGACATAATGGACAAAAATCAATTTTGGGGGTACTCAACTTTGACCCCCTCCCTCTGACACTTGGCATAAGTTGTGAAGTCTAAATTCTGATATGTTGTGCCTTATGACCTCATCTAACAAATATATGAAAATGAGGGAGGTGATATTTCTTTAAGTTGAGAAATGGCTAAAAATGTGTAGTGCGTGATTTTCTCAATGTCGGCCAATCTATACAGTACAAATGTACAAGGAAATGTACATAATCCATACAAAGAGCTTGAAATCTAAAACTATTATATGCTTTTTACTAAAAGAAACTAGCCACAAATGATCTAAAATTAGTATATAGCTTAATTTTCAACTATTTGTCTATGATTTTGTTGGCTACAGCACAACAAAGTCGTAAATGACAATAAATAGAATTAAAACAACCAAAAATAGAAAGCATTTAACTTTGTGGCCTACTCACCCATAGTAGAAGCACAAATATCCAGGAAAAATGACAAAATAAGCAGAACCTCAGCAGGTCAATTGTATCAGCCGGCAGGACGCTTCGCTTCTGTTATTCTCTTGGTGGGATATGAAGTCGCGTAGAGGACGGAGCAAAATGGTGTCACGCACATTACATCGCACATAAGCACTCGGTGGAATCTAGGGGTTAGTTGTGGTTAACCGCAGCCCTTTAGGCTCTGGCCCATCAACGCATATTTGTAATCGGACTTAACGGAATTAAACATTAACCCTACCCTCCTGAAACCAATTTTTATGGGTCCAAAAAATGAAACTTTTTTGATTGGGAGGGCATTGTTCCAGACAGGTTGGGAAAGTGACCTATATTTTGAATGCTTAACTATCCAGAATTTCAATATTTTTCCTCATAACTACTTACAACTCAACCAAGGGACGTTCTGTTCACTTGATTGCAACTAGGAAAAAAAATTTCGGGAAAATTGGGGAGGGAAATGTTTAAGCCTTTGCAGCCTTCCGGAGAAGCTATTGAAAGCCTGCTTTTGAATTGTTTACGCTCTTCTCTGTTGAGCTGTTTTTAATGTGGATATTTTTTTCTTTGTCTCATTTCCAGGGCGATCGTAGCTTTAGTTTACAATGTGCTGAAAGCGTTTATGGAAATGAACAGTACTTTGTTTGATGATCTCACAGCAACATACAAGTCCGATCGCCAGCGGTAAGTGACTTGTGCCTCGTGGTCCACAGTGGTTATCGGTGCCATAGAATTGCAGCTGTAATTTTTTCTCGTGTATGAAAAAAAGGTTGAGTTCTGTACAATGAATGCAGTCTTCCTGTTCATGTCAATTGCTTTACCCAGGGCCTAACCTCCAAGTAGATGTGCATGTCAGTAGGCTGTTCCGCATGCACAGATGGCCAGACACTTTGCAATCAAACCCTGGAGAGTCATGACCATTGTTGGGCTGGTACTTGCGCTGGTGTAGCTGATATTAATTGTTTAATTCTTATGATGGATTTTTTAATTGCGTTTGTTACATCTGTTTGCCATTACTTACTGCCACTCTCTCCCCCTCTATAGCTGGGTTTCTCCCAATATTTTTCTTCGCTGGGGAGTTTTCTGGTTATTTTACTTCCAACATTGTCATTTAGTTTCTCTTGTGGAGTTACTCTATACCTCATGTGCTTCTTATATGGAGGCACTACCTCTCCTTAAAGTGTATTTTGCCAGTCTTCGGTAATAAGATCATAGGAATATAATTCAGTTTAATTCCATAGAATGAGTTTTCTGACTTCCTCTCTCCTTCCATCGGAATATGCTTGCTTTTCAGGGGTTCAGACCTGCTCTTTGGCCCTCTGTTACTCTGTTGAACATATTTGCGAAGGTCTTGTCTAAATAGCGCTGCACAGATGATATGCAATTGAACTGAACTCTGCTGAATTGAATTAAGTTGAATGGGCCCTCGATTCTCCCCCTCTTCTTCCGAGGAGATAGGCTTGTTCCTCTATGGCTCAGGCCTGGTGTTAATCCTTCAGTTACTCTGTTAAGCATATATGCATGATGGTCTTCTTTTTAAAAGGTCTATACTGATAAGATGGGATATAGTTGAACTGAATGGCCCTTCAATCTCCACAGGGAGAAGAAAAAAGAGAAGGAGAGGGAGGAGCTGTGGAAGAAGCTGGAAGACCTGGAGCTGAAGCGAGGGCTTCGGAGTGATGGAATCATTCCCACTTAACAACACCGGGGGGCGCCAAACCCACCCTGCGCCGAGCGTCCCAGGAGTCCACGGCCAGCTAGCGTCTGATGGAGCGACCGTTATGTTTTTTTTTTCTTCTGTATTGTGCGACTTACTTTACTGTAGATTCCACACACGTCTGTTTTCATTATTTCAACAGCACTGTAAATAACATTTTTTTTCCTTTTCCCTCAAAATATTACACCGAAGAAAAGAAAAAAAACAAAGAAAAAAGAAGAAAAAATTAAAAACGAGAAAAAAGGAACGTCGGAGGATTCAAAACAGAGACTTTGGACTGTAGGACTTGAAATGAACTCTTCTGTAAAAAAAAAAAAAAAATGAAACAAAAAACAAAGGAAAAAAATAATTTTAAGGAAAAGAAAGGTAATTGTTTTAGCCTTCATCCTGTCTCCCCGCAGTTGGCCACTTCCCTCTGAATCCGAGCCCACAGCCCATTTCCCCTCACACTCTCTCGCACACTCTGTCCCTCTCTTCTCTAAGCCCCCCCCCCCCCAGGGTGTGCTCTTACCTGTGTTCCTGACAGTACAGAATGTCAGTCCCCTTCAGAAGGCGGGTTAGGGGTCCTGTACGGGCCCTAAGCTGGACAATTGCACCCTGACCCCCCTGCCTCCCCCAAAGTGCTACAGTTCCATCGGTCTGAAGGAGGAACACAACCCAAATATACTTGGATTAGGCAGGGGAAATGACAGAATACAAGGAAAATAAATGATTGCACACTTTTGTTATCTTCCCTCTTCCTTTCTGATTTGAGGTGTCCGCGCGTCTGACCAAAACCGCCCTTGCTGATTTTTGTCGGATCATTAATGTTTCTATTGGTTCCTGTCCTTTCTCTTCAGTACCAGGTGGTACCGGTCTGGCACTGGTATCCGGTGATCAGAAAAGTAACCTGTAAAGATGAAACACGTCGACAGCCTGCAAAGCTGTAGAGGTTCCCCAAGCTAGTGGTGAACTTGTGAAGCTCGTGGATTGTGAAAAGGAACACTATTAGTGTCAGTTCTTCACAGTATTAAGAAGTCTGTATATTGTTAATGAATGCAGTACATTGATATCTTGTATCTTGTAGTAATTTAGCTTATATTTTCTTAGGAACAGGTCGAGGAGTATCCAGTATATAAAGTGGTATAATGGAACAAGACCTCCTGGTTTTATGATGCCGATTTTTTTCCCCCCCTTTTCCTTTTTTTAATTATTTAGTTCCTTTTTGATCGTATTTTTTTTTCTAAGGGTGGTGTGCCGGAGGGGAGGAGGGGCAGGGTTATGCGGTAGGACCCCACATCGTTCTCAAATCTACAGCGTAACGACTGTGTTGTCAATCCCATTCAAACTCGTGTGCTTTAGGACGGCCCAGGTATAATACAATTAAACACAAAGGGTTGGTTAAATGAAAATGTCTAATTATTTTAAAAAATAAAGAGATATAAAATTAAATCTGTTTTCTGATAAAGCCCAGATGCAGAATGGTTTTTGTTCTTATGTTTGAGCCTTCACGCTGTTGTGAGCAGATTGGTTGGTTCTTGTTTGCGTGTGTGAGTGCATTTCTGGGTGCAGGTGTACATGCTTGCGTGTGTGCAAATTTGTGTACAAGTATGAATGATGCTTGTTCGTGTTTATGTGCGTTTGGTTGTACTTGAATTAAAACAAAAGGCCCGACTTGCCTTTCGTGACGAAGCCGGCCGGTTGTGCCGTTACCTTAATCTTGCTTGACCAAAGGCAGTGGTCCTCCATGCAGGACCTCTGGGAAATCTTGGGTATTGTGCTGGATAGCAGAAGAAACCTTGTACAAGTCTGTGCCAAGTGGAGACCTATGGAGTGTTGAGTGATCTGATTTTGAACTGCCCTGCAATCTCTTAAGTTGTTCTGCTTGATGCAGTGCTGAATTTGTACCAATAGAGGGCAGCAAAGCCCCACTCACCTGAAAAAAATGAGTTTTAGTCGAATGATTTTCTACTGGATAAAGGAGCTTGAACAATAGCAGAGCAAGACTTGCGAATCTTGTGCTTTTGCGTTCTTTTTAGGCACAGACCTGATGTGAAAAACTTTGATCACTTGGAAAATTCATCTAAATATATCCTGACATGCAGTTTTTAAACTTAACTGTTAAAGTTGGAAAACAGCTTGTCAGGATGCACACAGGTCCATAATTGCGTATTAAACCAGAAATGAAAGTTTTTACTAGCTTATGGTTATAGCACTGACTATCAAATATTATGATGTACTGGATTTGACTATTTTCAATTGGACCAGTTAAAAATGTAACATTTGGTTAGAAGGGCTTATACTAATTGTGATTATATAACAGAATTTCCCATTTGTAATCAACTGCATGTAATTAACCATTAGGCTTTTCAGATGTCCACCCCCCTTAAAGATGGCCTATTCTAAAGTTCAATCTCTTTAACCCATTTGTGCCCATGACAGAATTTCTAAATATCCTGTGGTGCATATGTTTTCTGAGCTTGCATAAAGCACAAATCTGAGGACATTTTTGAAATCTATTGAGCTATCATGGTTGAAATGAAAAGTGTGTTTTTCTTAAAGTACTGAACTTAGTCTTTGAGCAGAACTGACGACTAATTTTTTTTTTTTTTTTTTTTTTTTAAATGGTATGAAATGTCTTACAAATGAGGTGAAGGGATTGTTTGAATTTTCAGTCCACACATGCCAGACGCTCATACCTATACATTTCATGTCAATGTTCTGAACTATTATTAGGCCTGACTAAGTGGAAACCATTTGCTTGAAAGACCCTGTTTATTAGTTTCAATGTATGTCAAAGCATTATAAGGAATATGATAACTACTGCTGCACATACAAGTAGGATTCTCTCTCTCTCTCTCTCTCTCTCTCTCTCTCTCTCTCTCTCACACACACACACACACACACACACATGCTTTCATGTGCAGAGAGTTAGAGTTCAATCAGTAGGTTTTCAACGTAATTGACGTTCAGTATTGTATATTAAATCCAACTATTACACTGTAGTAAATCTCATTGTTCAGAAAGATGATGGAGTACACTATAACTGCATTGAGCATCATCAGACATGAATAAAAGCTGTGTTAACTTTTTGTTTTAGGCAAACATTGAATATATTATTTACAGTCATACCAGGGAAAATGCTATCTCAAAATATATGCAAGATCTGAATGAAAATAACAAATTGCATTATTTTTGATGATGATAATTCACAAATGCATGGCGTATATCACATTGTGTATTGAATATATTGTATACTACCATTACAGAAAGAACTTCAACTTAAAATATACGCAAGACGTGTTGGAAAGCATTAACCGATTTCATCTCCAACTCATATTATCAAAGATAATTCACAAATGCGCTACTTCTATAACTGGGTGGGCTGCTTCAGCCATAGAGTGACTTCAGATGAAATTATAATCCTGTCCTTTACTTCCTATCAGATACCTTGAAGCAGTGACTCCACATTTTAGGCAGGATACAGTCGCCCACTTGCGGTCGTGAGCACAGTGCTTCTGTCAGGTGTAGCACCTAGGGTAGTGACCTCTGTCATCATAGTGCACCCACTGGCTCTTGGGTACACGCGTGTTCGTCTTCTCAGGGACCTTGAAACCTTAGCTTGATAGGAAGAGCATTTGAGTATGTACACCCTCACCACTTGCGAATGTGAGTCGATCCAATTGTCGGCCCTATGTCAGCACTGTTTTCACTCTTGGTGTTGGCTGGCTCTGTAAAAGTCAGCCATGTCAATATTCTCAGAATATATTGAATTAACTACCTTGCATATTTTCTTGAAATCAGCCATTTTCTCTGTAGTAGTCCTATTTCCTGTGTCTTGACTGACTGCATGATTGCTGTGAGAAAAGTTCACCCACCACAAATTCAAAAGTTCAGTTATTCTAACAAGTCTGCCAGACTTAACAACAGCAATTCTCTTTGTAAATATTTTTCCCATCTTTTCTGTACCATTTGTTTAAGCAAGTGAATTAGAGATGTGTGTACCGTAGTGTGCAGTGATGATTATACACTTAAAAAAATTTAAGATTAATCAGAAACCAAGTACTATTGAAGTATTTATTTTACATAATATTGTATTATATAGATGAAAATAAGTAAACTGATAAAATATTGTAAAAACAATGTCTTTTTGAGAGAAAAAGTCAATATCTAGTGTGGCCACCCTTTGCTTTGGCAGCATTTAATCTTTCAGACATAGTTTTCTCATTTTTTATTATCTCACTTGTTAAACCATTCCATATGGTTTGGAGTTCATTCCAAAGAGATTCTTTCGATGTTACAACAGATTTGCTCAATCGGATTAAGGTATGACTTTGAGCAGGTCAAGTCATAACTTTTATGTCACTAGATGTTTCTTTCCAACTGAGACAATTCTTGCATAACGTAGAAGTTTGTTTAGGGTCATTATTTTGTTGAATAAAATCCCTGACCAATATGCCTCTTTTCAGATGGCAATGCGTGCCTCACAAGATTGCTGTGATACTTCTTGATCCATGATTCTCTTGATTTTTACAAAATCACTGGCTCGTTTCGAGCAGACTGAACCCCAAACCACAATATTACCACCCCCTTATTTTACTGAAGGGGTTAAACAGTCATTTTTGAAACATTCACCACTCTAAGGCACACATAGGTTCTGCTTTTGGGTGAAAAAAAGTCCAATTTTGACTCATCAGTCCAAAGGACTTGTTCCCAGTCCATTGGTGTCCAATCCTTGAATTTCTTGACGAACTGTCTTTTTTTGATGTTGCCAGTTCTCGGCGGCAACATGACCAATCAGACCATTTTCTTCCAGGCGTCTGGAAATAGTAGATCTTGATACTTTCTTCTCTTCGCTTCTGGAGCTATTAATATCATCAAGGAGTTGTCGTGCTGTCAGGGGTTTTTTTTTTTTTTTTCACTTGTCTTACAAAGATATAATGAACATCAGAGGCATCTAACTTCTGTTTTGCACCTGTAGTGCCACTAGTTTTCAGCAAACCAGTCTCTTTGAAATGCTTGATGGTGTTTCTTACAGTGCCATGGCAGCATTTAACGTCTTCAGCATTATGTAAGGCCACAATGCGGCTACGAACAATCTCAGAGAGCTCCTTCTGTCGTGCCATCGAGTTTAACATTGTAACACTGCTTAAAGTTCATTTCACCTTAGATAGTGGAACAACTGACCATTAGAGGTAATTTTGTAGAATATTGTTGTCTCAAGCCAGTTTAAACAAAGTTTTTAGCATCAATAATCATGGAATGAGCCTTCAAAGATGCATTCAGGCTATGCAAGAGTCAAAAAAAAAATGACACCTTTCAGTTGTTAGAAAAATGTATGTTTTCTGTGTTTTTGTTTATTACCCATATTTTTACCTTGGTATACTTGTTGGAATGATGTTTTATGTTCTCATTGCCTACAATAGTATTTTTCAATACATTTTCACCAAAAAATTGTAGAGAAGTAATATTTTAGACAAAAGTGGTGGTGTATAATCATCACTGTGCACTACTGTATGTGTGACTGTCTCTTTCACTTTCTCCCTTTCTGTCCATGTATATGTGCATGTGCGGGTGAGAGGGATCGAGAGAAAGGAGGAGATGGAGAAAATCCTACTGCTTGTAGTTGCCTCCAAAAAGTTACCTCCACGGGACTGAACACGCATTGAAAACGTATTGAAAAGGTCTCTCAAGCAAATTGTTTTCATTATGTCTGGCTTAACAATAGTTCAGACCACCTCTAATTTATATGGGATATGTTGTTATGAGCCATGTACACGGGTGAACTGAAAATGGAGAAAATCAATTCACTTTAATAGGTTATGTAAGGGCAATTTGTATGGTTTTTAGGGAAAAAAAGATTGTAGTCTCCTGGCTCAAACACTAAATTTACTATGATAAAAAAAATGGCTACATCTCTGAAACCACATGGAATAAATCACACACTTGCCTATGAATTCAGAACAAGCTGTAGATCAAAGATATGCACATTTATCCAGTGGGAATTTTTCAGCTGCTATAGATAGCGAGTTATAAACACAATAAAACAATTTTTATGCTTTTCCTAATATTTCCAGAATCCTAACTTTGATCTCAAATAAAAGTATTATTTTTTCATGCAATTGAAAAAAAAAAAAAAAAAAAAGAAATGTGTATGGTATGTATTCATTGCCAGCGCTGAACTGTCCCACAGGCGGATGGAGTAGCTTGAGGGGAACTTGGGTCTAATCCTGATGGCCGTAGAAGAATTGGGAGCTTGTTCCTAACAAACTGGACTGAGGAAGAGACTTGGAAGGGTTAACAAGAACGCAGTCCCAGTCCTGGACCCTGATTAGGCTTGGGAGCTTCTTCCTATTAAAGTGGATGGACACACTGACTTGAGCTGGGTTAGCTTGAACACAGTCCCAATCCCGCACCCTGAGTTGGCTTGGATGCTCGTTCAAGTTAACAGAGTAAAGAGGAAAGCTTCAGGGAGTTGCTAATAAAAAACAAAGCATGTCTGCTAGGGATACTGACTGGTTCAAAGTGCTAAAGGCAAATTGAAGACCCTAGTGCTAAAAGTACTTTAGTCACAAAATGTTTATTTTGAGGAAATTGAGAAAATCGACTCTGGTAACCATAGATGATGTTTCCACATCCTTGCCGCACAGTGTGTGAAAATGTGACTTAAGTACTTTTAGCACTAGGCTCTTCAATTACTATCTAGCTACTCGCAACACAAAGCAGGGGGCTAAAATACATGTCACATGGTCCTTGGAACCATGAAACGAGAGACAGCCGAGGAGGGGCAAACATGCAAGATGTATGGTTAGATACGTGTCTATAGTATCTTTACAAAATATCATAACATTAGACCATTCAGAACTAATTCTATGGCATGTTTTCTTATTGTACCAAGAATTGTTCTAAGGTTCAAATGGGTAACTTCAGTGGCATGCTGGAAGGCTTGGTCTTGGAATTTGACGGCTTAAGAGGCAGAAGCCTATTATTTATTATTTAGTTGCCAGGGACACAGTGTTCTCCAATACCTGTTCTTTTGGTTCTGTTTGACTGGATAAATCCTTTGGCTGTAGGTCAGGTACTACAGGCACTGTGAAGAAATGGGGAAAGCTCTATATTTTCTACAGTCAATATGCAAGTTAAAGGCCTCTCATACATATCCTTCATTATCTTCTGGGAATGATTCTTGCAAACCTACGCTACTTATGTCTGCTAGCTCTACAGATATCTGCTCATACAAAAACATTTTTAGGCAAATGTACGGATGTGATTAATAAATGTCTTTGCATGGATGAATGTTTGCCATCAAAGCACAACACTGCCTTAATTTCATTAGGAAATTACTTTGGGTCATTAGAGGTGTCTGAATCATGGAAGATTTCATACCCATGTAAAAAAATATGTGAGCTGCATGTGTTTTTTTTTTTTTTTTTTTTGTCCTCTGTTGCCTTCATTTATTGTGCAATTCTGAGAGTTTGCACTCCCCATAGCGGCTTGGAGCACTTCCGTTGTGTTGATGTCCAAATGCAGCGTTTTTCTCTTGCATTTGCTTTTGCAGTTTGCGTGTGTTTAAATTTGCATCTTTTTTGTTTTTGCAGCGTATTTCTCTAATTGGAGATGTTTTGGGCTGTTGCAGCGCATTTGCCCTGTCGGCCACGGTACTTGTGAACTCAGAAAACAAAACAACTCAATCGCTTCACAGTATCTCTTGTGTCATATGCTGAATTTCACACATGACTAAAGTGCAACTGGGTCATTCCATGTCAAATGTCCAAATTTCAGAGAAACTTCCCACTTGACCATCTCAGATTTGGCTGAAAAAATTCCAGCGGGTACATACACCTCCTAATAGGATAAATCCAAAATTTAGCTCTCAACTCCCTAATAGTTTTGTCTTAAAAAAATAGTTTTGCAACTAAGTTCCGGCCCTTTTTGAACAGCGATTTCTGAGGAGCCACTTTCACTTGGCTATATCTAGAAAAGTATTTCAGCTAAGTCCGTCAAATTTTCAGGGTGAAAATCTGCTACTCTAACTTGAGGAACAGGGACTTATGAATGTGTCCCTTTAGTTCATCATATATTTCTGGGTGCTTAAAGTTGCTTGAAAATTTTACTGTGTGCTCTGCGGTAGCATATTTGAAGGACTGTAAAAAGCCTAATGTCAAAGACAGGGATTTGGTATTGCACATACAGCTTCCCATATATGTTGTGTATTTTGTATTCTAATACAAAAGGTTGTAATATTTCAATATATAAACACTGCATATGGGTTACAATTCAAGTGTAAGTTAACATTTATGAAATGAAGCACTTTGTTGAGTTTAAGCTTTCTATCGTTAACTATGTGCATTTTATAAAATAATGTTTGAATATGCCCTCGATATATATACCCTCGATGCCATTAAATGCTGTGTGTCCACAAAAATACCATATTTTCAAAAATTTATTTTGAGAACAGTCAATTTGATGTTGTTGGATGGTGTCATTTTTTTTGGTATTAAATGTGAAAAATAGCACAAATTTTTTTTTTCCAATTCAAGCCTTAATATTTTCTAGATTATACATAAGAGAGGGCCAGAATTAGAATACAAAATAAACAACATATATGGGAAGCTGTATGTGCAATACCAAATCCCTGTCTTTGACATTAGGCTTTTTACAGTCCTTCAAATATGCTACTTTAAGTGCCCAGAAATATATGATGAACTAAAGGGACACCTTAATAAGTCCATATTCTTCAAGTTATAGTAGCAGATTTTCACCCCTGAAAATTTGAAGGACTTAGCTGAAATACTTCTCTAGCTATAACCATGTGAAAGTGGCTCCTCAGAAATAGCTGTTCAAAAGGGGCCGGAACTTGGTTGCAAAAATATTTTTTTATGATGAAACTATGAGGCGTTGAGAACTAAATTTTGGATTTCTTCTAATAGGAGGTGAATGCACCCGCTGGAATTTTTCTCAGCCAAATCTGAGATGGTCGAGTGGGAGCCATTCGGACATTTGACATGGAATGACCCAACTGCTTATGGAATGCCCTTGCCATCATGGCATCCATTATGTCATTAATTAACGCCCTGTCACAGATGAGTCTGCATTGATGCTGCATGCTTGAACTCCATTATCCAACCCCTGAGTGCTTGGACAGGGCTGCAGCCTCCAGTGACACCCTGGACAGTTTGCCAATCCATCAAAAGGCACACACCTCATTCACTTAAACTTTAATTTAGATTCTTCACTTAACTTAACTTGGATTTCTTTGGACAGTGGGAAGTTATGAGTAACCATAAAAAACCCACATTAACTTGGGGTGAAAATTCAAACTCGACACAGAAAGGCCTCGAGCCAGACTCAATGTCATTCTTGCAGCGAGGCCAACCTGTTTGATTCTTAATGTCTCAAAGTAAGCTAATATCACTTTTGTCCTTACTCAAACTGATGGTCTTGGCTGAGGGCCTCAGTATTTCACTCATGCCTCATCTCCAAGGAAGGTTGCTCTCAGTTTGAGTTGTTGATGTGATTTGAAGTTTCTGTGCCAGGGGAGAGCTAAATGTCATTCTTCAATGACCGGGAGTTTGAAAAGGATGCCATCAGCAGCCATTCTGATGTATTTCACTCTTAATGCCACGTAAGTGGTTTCTGCTCTTTCCATCAGTGAAAACCTTTAACAGAGGTGCAGGACATTAAAATCAAGGAACATATCTTTAATTCTGCTCTTCTCTCCTCCCTACACTTCCATAACATGGAATTCTTGTTAGATGCTTGGATTTATAATTGTCAACAGGCATACCCTGAAGAAATATGTGGAAAACACCATTAGGAGATATTACCCATGAAACAATTTCTTCTGCGTATCTTCTGCATGCACCTTTTTAAATAGAGTACCAAAGAAACAAGGGAAAATTATGAAAAAAGTCTATCTGCCACCAGGCAACAATGGCAACAGATTCAACAGATTATGCAAGAATGATTGCTTAATTTAAAAATAGTATGAACTGTATGGCCCATAAAACAAGAATTAGAATTAGTGTAGATGTTTGAGTTAGTTACTGGAGAGGTGAGAGTTCAATTCTCTGAGAACATATCACCTTAATTGTGTGATTACATAATGATTACAATCGCGATTTATTCCAGTAATGATACTCCACTGGACACATTGACATTTTATGACATAATGTAGTGTAGACTACCGCTGAAAAAAAAAATGTGAGTTATATAACAGCTAGAAAAGCAGGAATATGAAGAGCCAGTCCAAATAACTCTTTCGAGAGTGAATTAATATGAACACTTTTTCCTAAATACTGACATCACCCTGGACTTGTACCTTCTGTGCCTTTAAATTACTGGTGACATCATTAGCCATTGTGACATCAACAGCCCCCCTTACGTGTCTCGTCAGCCTTGTGTGAATCAAGTTTGAAAGCTCACAGACCATAATATAACAATTTTTATGGAGATAACTCCACAGTGAACTATTGTGAGCTTTTAACTCACATAGATTGTTCAAGATTTTTTCTCTGCATGCAGCCATTTTCAGAGCCCTTGAAATTATTTTTTTTCTATTTGGTGCAAATTGCTTCTCCTAAGCAACAAAAATTTTATTCCATTTCACTCAAGAAACCCTTGAACCCCTAAAAAGTCTGTACCTTTCAGATGGCACAATTTCGTGGGCTCCCTTGTCCCTATCACTCAGTAAAAAATGCGTTTGATAGTACACCGATGTATGCTGCTTTTCACAGAGAGCGGTACAATGCCCTACTGAAGTACTGGAGTGGTCATGTTAAATTAGTCGTGTTTGCGATATAAGTAGGGCATTTGGATTCAATATCATGAGATATTTTTTCATGGTATTTACATAAACGCAGCAGCTGGACAATATATATATTTAAAGCACCCCTAGAAAAATGGCTTCAATTTTGAAGTCTCAATACCACAGTTTCAAAAGTGTCTACACTGGTCTTTCCAAACAATTTGAATCCTAATTAGCAGCATGTCTTAATAAGAGGTCTAATCAGCAGCACTTTACCTATGTATATTTTAGGCCAGCTCTCTAAGGACATATCTCTGAATCTTCCACAATCATCAACCATTTTTATCTATTGTACATTGAAAAATCTGAAACCTAAATTCAAAATATAAAGTCTACCAGTAGATCTTTCCAAGCGACACCATTCCTTATGGCTTGCCCAGCCTCCTTCAATAGTCCAACACTGCTCATCCTTTCCCCAACTGACTGTACCTGCGGATGTCTGAACTTTTGTCCTTGTATGTGTTATGTTCCAGACCAGGAATCAAGTGCAAATGCAGAGTACAATCCCATAGGTAGTTTTATTGACAGCTTATATGGTAATTTGGGGACAGAAACCCAGATAAAGATAGCACAGTTCAGTTCAAATGTTGTGGGCGAAGCTGAGCTTTCAATCGCTGGCCAGTAACTTCTGGGATAACAGCCAGGTGAAGTGCAGACTTCGCCAGCCCCACACTATCCCAGAAGAGGATGGAGTAGCTTTCCAATCCTGATAACCATAGAGGGCTTGGGAGCTTGTTCCTGACAAAATGGACAGCAGAACAGGCTAGAAAGAGTGAACAAGAGTGCGGTTCCACTCCTGGACCCTGATTAGGCTTGGGAGCATGTTCCCATTTAACTAGACGGACAAACTGATTTGAGCTGGGTTAACTTGAACATAGTCCCAATCCTGGATCCTGAGTAAGTGTGGAGGCTTGTTTGAGTTAACTGAGTAAAGAGGAAAGTTTACGGGAATTGTTGTCATTAAAGTTACCTGTTACACTCATAAAAACAAAGACTTTCTTCAAGGGATACTGACTGGTTTAAAGTACAAAAGGCAAAATGCAATCTAGCACCTTGCAACACAAAGCAGGGGGCTTACGTACACGTCACATGGTCATTAGGAAATAACTAAGAAACAAGACGCAGCCAAGGAGGGGCAAACATGCAAGACATAAACCAATCAAAGGAGGTGTACCTCTAATAGACATGCAAGTGGCTAAATAGGAAGAGATACAAAAGGCATTCACATGAGGGCTGTGACAGTATGAAAATAATTTGATATGAATTCAAATAGTCCCTTTCTACTTATCTTCACCTCACTTCTGTTATTTGTCTACTTCTCGGCATCAGATTATATGAACCCTCTCTCCTACATTATATTTCTTTTAAAATTTTCTCATAGTCTTCTTTTGCTGTCCCTATCCTGTTTCCCTCCATTAATTGCCTTCCTTATGTGATACTAACTTGCTTCACGATTCACCTTTTCATTGGCTGTAATTTTTTTCTGTTCAGCTTGTTCTTGCTGTGTCTTTGAAAATTCTCTTTACTGCCCCATTTGTCTGCTGAGATTATCTTCCATAGCCATCTCCTCTGTTCCTAAGTATGAAGTTTTGAGGTGGCCTGTGGCAGAATGAACAGCAGGCGGGAGAATCGCATGATGCAGTTTCATTTTCTTGAGGCCAACTGTGAAAATGCATTTATCGCCAAACTTTATAGCTATTGTTGCACACCTTATAAGGATTCATATTTATTTTCTTCCAATAACCCATGCTCATGTTATTCATCATTCATATTGAAAAGGAACTGTACAATACAACTGCTAATTGTGAATCAATATTGTGTTATTATTATTACATCTAGTTGGTATCAATGTTTTTTTTTAATTAATGTGCATCATGGTTTACCGTAAAATGTATTTACTGTATGTATCTGTATCATTTACAATACTATGCAAAGCTTTTAGAGACCCTAAATAAGTTTTAATTAAAATTTGGTCTTTAATGTTTTTTTTTCAATGTGGAAAAAAGCACATTTAACACCAAATGTTCATTAAAAAAATAATCTTAAAAAATGTTTGTATTTCATTTCATACAGTTGCAACAAATAACATAGCTTTGACAGAGCCTTGATCTCAAAATCATCTGTCTGGGTTTCCTGGAGCAACAGACGCAAGTAAGAATGTGAGCTTGCAGACGAATGTGACACATTCCTGAATATGTGCTCAACAAGAAGAATACTAACCACTTCATTAAACTAAACTACAACAGGACAATGTTCCTGATTTTTAGGCCAGGGGTAGTCACAATAATATTGGCTTGATTTCGTTTTTATCTGTTTATGGCTCTTTATGGTACATTTTTCAATAGTAAAACACCTTTCATTTCTTGATTTTTGAAAGCATCTTTGTCTCACGGAACAGTTAAAAATATGTCTAAAACTTATGCACAGTACTGTATATCTTATGAAAGGTCTCTCTTGTGAAAATATAGTTTAGAGATATAATTTGTGGCTTTTGCTCACCCAGATAGACACTCCATCTGTCTTTGAGTGATTTAAAAGTCACACACACGCGCACACGCGCACACACACACTAAATCATGATTTTAATCAAGTGATTATGTCACTTGATTATGAAAAAAATTCCATTAATTAAAATAATTTAATCTAATTTATTTGAGATGTGTTTCATGATGCCTGATTGTTAAGCTAATACACAAAAATTGTTTGGTGTCATATCTGCAATTTTTTTATCTGCCATGAAGTAAAAAAGCTGAATAAACATCCCCTAAATGTGGTGATTCCATAATTCTTTCCGGGGGTTGAAAGAAAAATGCATTGGTGTGTAATTATGTTGAATTATCTCGCCGCAGTATAGGGAACACCCGGGTGATATCAGTGTGTTAAATGCATTGACAAATCAAATGTTCACTCAGTCCTTCTCCACACATCCCAGACGTGAACCAACAAAAAGATCGAGAGCCGGCTGGGAGGTTTCGAGGGACACCGTCTCCGTCGTATCCTCATGATCCACTGGGAACAGCACGTTACAAGCAGGAAAGTCAGCAGACACCAAGGCATCAACAGCATTACAGAGGAGGTGAAGCAGAAACGCTGGAGATGGTTGGGCCATGTCCTGAGGATGAACGAGACCAGGCATCCACATGCTGCACGGAGATGGGTGCCACCTGGAAAGTGGAAACGAGGCAGGCCGCTGGGCATGCGCAGAAGGACTGTGGAGAAGGAGATGAGAGCAGCAGGGAGGACCTGGAACGAACTTGGCCTGCTCATCCAGGATCGTGATCGCTGGAAGAGATTAATTGGTGCCTTGTGCTCCACCCGGAGCAAGGAGGATTGATTAATTGATTGATTGAAATGCAGTGGTGTTAAATTGCCCCTTTGCAGTGGAGAGGAAGCCTGGGTGCCATTTCTGAACTTATGACTAAAGACTGTTTATTATATTGCAAAAAGGAGCTCTTTAGGGGCTCTTGTTGGTTTGATTTGGTTTTGAAACATCCACAGTAGTTAACTGAAATAACCATGGTGATGCAGTTGGTGGCACGGTTGCCTCACAGTAAGGTTGCAGTTTGAATCCAGCCTAGGCCTCCCTGTGTGGGGAGTAGAGTTTGCATGTTTTACTTGAGTATGTATGGGTTGCCACCTGGTACTCTGGTTTCCTCCCACAGTCCATAGCCATACACTTTAGGATAACTGGAGACTCTAAATTGCCCAAGGGTATATGTGTGTGAGTGAATGGTATGCAATCCCTGTGATGGATTGGTGAGCTGTCCAGATTGTGATCTGGCATCTTGCCCATCTAATGCTGGGATAGGTTGGATAATGGACGGATATTTGACACTTTTTTGTGAGTAAGGCATATTTTGTGTTTAATGCTTCAAGCAGCATGTTTGAGACATTAAAATACTTTACGGTAATTATCAAGGTCTTCAGAGAGCAAAGTGCACTGTAAGTTTCCCAGCTGAGCAGTGAATTCAACCCCATAAAACCTAAGAGCCTATACATGGGTCCATCAAATGCAGCTGCTGTATTCAAACCTGAGGATCTTCAGGCCTAATTTAAACTGTAGTAGAAATCCCAAGTTTCCAAATATTTCAAATATTTTCTACAATGGGATAGAAAAGCTTTTTCTGACTTTGAACTAACTTAAAGGGCACCTATTATGCTGATCTTTCTTTTAATACATAAACATAAGATACAATGTTGGTTTTACTCAACCTCTGAATCCAAAGAATGTGATTTCCAAGAATGTGAACACAATTTCCTCTCTGAACAGCTCGTCCCGAGATCTTCACGAGATCTGGGCAAAACCTGATGTCAGGTTGTGCCGTCCAATTAGTACAGACCTAGCCAAAGCCAATCACGGCACTGGACCTGCCACACCAGAAAATATTCTAGCAGACATAAACAACCGCAGATCATACTATGCCTAAGTAGCATCTACACTTCCGGCAATACAAAAGAAGAACTGCAGATCATTTGAGGTGCAGTTTTGTCAGTATCTCTCCCAAAACTGCTCGTCCGTTTACTTTTGGATGCAAAGAAAAGCACCTATTTCTCTTCCAAAAGTCGATGCCACCAGATATCAGTGGGTAGCTTTTTTTAGTTTGCTGGTGGCGAACAGCCACGGCCAAAGGGAACATTAGCTGTTTCTGCTCAGCATTTCACCAAAGATAGCATTGTCAATAAAGGATAATTCGACACAGGATAAGCATTTCAGCTGCTTCTCAAACCTGAAGCAGTTGCATCAATCAAGTGCTCGGAGCCACAAGCCGTAAGTAACGATATAACAGCAAATAATGTAAGTGAAGCTAACGTGTTACAGGAGGCTAGCAGGACCGCTAACGATAGTTAGCACTATCAACTGGCCTCAAACGCAGGCTTTGAAAAATATCTGAAGATAAAGCCTGTATTGGTCGCGACTGTCCGCGACTCACAAGCTATGTTTCCATCCAGTTGTAAATCGAATTATCTGAAGTACGCCAAAAATATTCATGCGAATAAAGCTGGTGGAAATATGTTTCCATCTAACGGCATTAAAGCAAATAAAAAGTAGTGCGTAATGACGCCACATGCTGTTATGCGATCAAATTGGTGTATCGAATACATTTCTGGCATTTTAAGCAGTTTTCATTCATTTTCGCACTGAATCGCAGAACCTTCAAGTGAACCAAAGTAGTTTGTTAGCCAACTAATTTAGCTACTTAGCCAAAATGGATTGCATTTACCAACAAATGACGATAATTGCACAAGTTGTAATAGTGCTTAGGTGCCAGCTATTAGCAGCATAGCAGACCATTATCAGAAGGCAATGACGGCATCAAAACACCATCAAGATGCAGTAGCAGATTTATTCGGCAAATAGAGTTTCCATCAGCATTTATCGCATAAGTCTTTTACCGATCAAGAGAAAATCCGATGAGATGGACCGTACAAACTTTGAGTCGATAGTCTTGAAATCAAGTCTAATTTCACCGTCTCTGTAAGGCATTTTTAATTCGATATTACTTAATTCGTATAAGAACCTGTGGATGGAAACATGGCTGCAGATGCGGAAGCAGTTGCTTCACTGCATGAGCCTACCCAACTGATGGCCTGTTAAATGTGGCTGTAGCACTGCGGCTAACGTAGCCAAGTTACTGCTGCTAATGTCTGTGTCCTAAATATGCAAGAGTAATATCAGGAGACATTCAACAGAGGGTGTGTAAACATAAACCTCATTTGAAGCGAACTTTTTATACTTGTTAGTAATTTGGATGCTTGGTACAACTGCCATTTCTCTGCATTGCCGTCGATTGAATATTAAATCGGCAATTAAATATTAAATTCTTTCCTGTAAAAGTGATCGATTCACCAGCACCACATAAGCAACTGTTCATGCAAACGGTATTTACAGTCTGTAAAACCTGTATTATGTTCATGACATAACCGGAGCTCTATCTAGCTCTCGCGCACTATCCATAACGCGCCCATTTTCCGCGAGCAAACGCTGGTCATTCCGGTGCAATAAGTAAACCATTACCATGGGCAATTTCCGAAAAGGCCATTTAGCCTGGAGCTTTCGCCTCTCCGTCATATACCAGCACAGAAGCTGTTCGTTACTCCACGCCAACGACACACCACAGTTATGCACACAAACCAGCAGGTCCTCATAGCACACACCTAAGCAGTTCATAAGCTGTTGGTCCACTTTTAGCTGCTCCTCACTGTCCATGTTTCACTCTAAACTCAGTCCCACCGGATTTCTACAGTCTCTGGTCTACACTTGGGTATGTCGACCCGTTCTACAAATGTGTCTGTATGGGGTGGATTCCACCTTTCCCTGCATCCTAGCTATAGAGTAGAAAAACCACTGTACTCACCACAGTAGCCGTAGGTAGATAGCAAATTTGAGCTTCAGCTGCCAGACTTCACTCCACTTTCCTCCACTTTTTATGGGGTTGCGTCCTCCACTTTTGCCGCTGCATTTATTAGAACAAGTTCATTTCATTAGATCTTTGCACATGTACAGCGTTAGATTGCGGAATTTCCCCACCGATTCCTTATCTGATGGCAGACGTGTCTCACGTTTCACTTTGGGGAGGTGGACCTGGAAAACTACATTCTGCAGCCTCGTCCCGCCCAACTCCGCCCTCCACAGAGCTGGCCAGTCAGAAGAAAGTGGGCACACGGGGAGTGGGGGCCACCCCAATGAGGCGTTTCAGGCAGAGACTACAATGGACTGCAAATGGGGTTTTTTGAGGATGGCACTATGAGCTAAATAAGGACCCTGTTTTGGACTTTGAGTGATCAGGAGTACTCTAGAGGAGTCCAAGATCAAAATATAACCTTGGAAATATAGCAAAATAGGTCCGCTTTAAGTGAAAATTTAAATGAAAATTTTGAGTTAACTCTAACTTTTCACCAAAGTTCTCCCTTCAGGAGGTTCAATGTCTGAAAATGCCTTTTTTTTTTTTTCCAAATCCTAGGGCAATGTCACATACATTTTCTGTATCTACTGGTTGCAGTGCTTCGCTGAAGCGACATCATACTTATACTGAGAGAAATATTCAAACCCCGGAAAGCATGTTTTCATGGTCACAGAATAATATGAAATGTAAAATATCAATATCTTATACACTTATACATAATTTTATACACATACACATTTCCCTGTAATGCAGCAGGAAATATTTGGGAGCATTGGAAACCTTGGGATCTCCACTAGACTTTAAAATGGGCCTGAAGTTCCAGAGGCTTGAATACAAAAGTTGCATTTGAAAAAATTACCATTGCCCATAGTGCATTGACCTAATTATAATTAAATTATTTTTTCTGCATCCATAGGTTTCATGAGGTTAAGGGGTTAAACAGTTTTGCCTCATGAGAGCAAAATAAAAATGGTTTGTCAAACATTGCATTTTAGTTATTAATTTTCATTGGAAGTTTCTCTTTATGATTTAACACTATCTGATCAACGTGTTAAAATTACCATTTACAAAAGTTGCATTTGACCCCCATATTCGGATCCATGGGTTTCTAAAATTTTGCCTCATGAAAAAATCTGGTTTGTCAAACATTGCATTTTAGTTATTAATTTTCATTGGAAGTTTCTCTTTATGATTTAAAACTGCTTGATCATGATTACATTTGGATGACCCAACTGGTAAAAATATAAAAAATCTTGTTCAAACAAAACGTTAAACTTAAAAAAGTAATCATAAAATTATCATTCCTTTTATCTAAAATGGCTATAAATACTTCTGCCAGTAACATTTCTCATACCTTATGCATAAAAAGTGTTTTTACATTCTTTTGTAAGGAATTTCCATCCTGCTATAATATTTATTGACTGAGACCTTGTACATTAAATGCTATGCAACCCCAGCCTGCATAATGTTCCTAAAATCAGCTGGAAAGAACACTCTAGCATTCATGGTTCAGCAAGGTACATACTTCACCACCAGTGATGACAAATGTCAGTGCGGGCAAATAGTTATCAAATCTGGCAACCAGGTGCATGGTTCCATTATTTATAACTCCACATGAATAACCGGAGGCTATGGTGTACTCCACTGTGTGTGGCATAGCGACATTAAATACTCTTAGTAATCAATTTGACCTGTCCCATTAGGGCTTTGGGATCAGTCAGGGTGTGTTTCCTGAAAGCACAGATGCTAACTATATAGTTAGAACTATTGACTGTGAATGGACGAACTATGTAAGTTGTTTAGTGTTATCATTGTTCTGACCAAAGTAGTTTTTTTCACAAGGCAAAATTGATATGATCCAATGAAATGAGACTGACGCAAGGTCATTTTGAGTTTTCAGCAACAAAAAGGGAGAAAATAATAACTTTTGCAGCAGAAGGAGAAAAAAAAACATTCCATTGAAAATCAATGGAGCCTCCGACTTGAGCCCCGAAGAATTAGTTGACTTTATTGTATAATAACTTTAGTGTATTTAATGAAGCCAAAATTTTACCGACATAGTATGAATATTTTCTGTTACAGGCCCTCAAAGTATATATGGGTGGGTCAAAATTTCACGCTTTTTAATTTGCACTTTTTTATGCATATTTGAGCCCTCAAAACTTTACAAGTTTAGGAGATAGACTCGTGAAATTTTCAGTGATGAAAAACTCATTAGAGCCAAAATTTGGCCGAGGGGTAAAAACTGCAACCAAATCAATTTTACATCCACTCCAAGCATCACAATCTAAAGCCAAAATCTTGTTTTTGTTCAATTTTTCTAAAACTGACTTTGAGCATCATTATCATTGGATATATCATAATTTCAATAGCTAAACTACACCAATTTAATGTCTATGATATAAAGTAATAGAAATAAGTATTGCTTCCCTGGATGTGTTATGTTTTCTAAAAATTCACCTCAGAAAATTTCAAAAATTGCATTTTGGCTAAACCTTCAAGTTTCATATCACCATGTGGGACATGTGATCTGTCAAAAAGTGACGCACATGAAAGGTGTCATTTTCACCTACATTTCTTTCTGTGCAGAGTTTGCTTGATCTCCCCATGTTCGCATGGGTTTCCTCCAGATACTCCAGTTTCCTGCCCCAGTCCAAAACATGCAAGTCAGCCTAACTAGAGACTCTAAATTGTACATTGGTATGAATGAATTGTATGTTGACATAAGATAGTTGAAAAATTGTTGAAAGTGTCGTTAAACAATAAAGAATCAATCAATCAATCATTTACCAACATTTTGATACCAGGTTCATCTTCTAGCCATGATTCCTTCTGTGTCAAAAGAATTATCCAATATAGGCATACTTTGACTATAATTTATTATATTTATTATCATATATTGTATTATATTATATAGATATTATATTTACACAAGGAATTAAAACCATGATAATTCCGAGTGCGTGAGCACTATACATGTATACAACACCTATAAAAGTTTGGTTTGCAAGTTTAACTTTTGGTTTAACTTCAACCTTATTCTAATTTCATGAGCAACATGAGACAATCATGAAAATAAGATTTTCTCAACTGGTCATCATGAGCATGTGAAGCTTAGCTGGTGCCATGAAGTCAGTTGGAGAGCATAACTTGAAGAGTCAACTCCAAACAAGCACTGAGACAAAACATCATGGTTCTGGCTACCTGTACAATTGATGTTTTCAACATACATTTCTGCCACAAGTCAACCAACTGCAGAAATCAAAAACATCTTAAATCTGTGAGATTTCAATCAACGAAAAAGTTGGTATCTCTTCATGTTGGGATAGATTTGTCAGCAGATGACAGTGCTGTGACAGTTTGCTTGCGTCATAGGGGTTTGGACAAATGCCCAGTTTTACAGGGGAACTGTTGTGATCCTTTTTACATTAATGTCAAGCCATTAAAAAGTAGTTTGAGCAGCTGGGATATTTCAAAAACTTGTTTGATCAATGTGATTGGTCCAAACTATCATATAAAAGATATGAGCGCCAATGTTGTTTCTCCATTTCACAGCCATAAGCTACATTTGGAAGGGGTAAAGTATGACTATGTCAGAAAACTATTTTGACACTGATGAAATCATGGCTAAAAGAAGAGCTTGGTATCAACAGTTAAGTAAGAATAAGACCTTTCATATGCTATAACTTGTTTTGACCAACCACTGCATTTTTCATCCCTGAAAAATTGATGTTTCTATCTCATCTCCTTATGAAGTTATGAGGGCCTAAAAAAGCTGGAAAAACAAACACTAATTAAAAATTGCAAACTTTGACCTGCACCTATGTACTTTGAGGGCCTGTAACTTAAAAAATATTCATATTATGAAGATGAAATTTATAGAACACTCTACCAGTGCTCCTGACCAAGGCTCTGGCTTTAGAACTGGAGCTGGTCCCCGGGCCCTGCTCTGTGGCTGCCCACTGCTCCTAGCGAATGGATGGGACAAATGCAGTGGATAAATGACCCCACAGGGTTCAATAAACTATATCTTATCTTATTTTGCATGGCTTTGTTAAATATACTAAAATTATTGCACAAAAAAAAAATCTGCTGTTTCTAACAAGGTCAGACGAAAACGCAGAATTGATCGATTTTAGATGGAATGACCAACCTGTAATTCCAGCCATTGAAGCTACAGGGGAGAACTACATTTCTACTTTTGTATTATGTACAGACACAAGTATAGAGAAAAGCTGATATCATCTAAGGGTTTTCATAATTGGAAAAAGTGACTCAAAATTAATTTTACAGGGTGTCAAGACCTGGGGGAATGCCCATATCACAACCGCATGCCTTATCTACAACACTGAAATGTCTTGTATCCACTGTCATCCCAGGCTGGGAAGAGCACGCCATCTCCCTAAGTTTACACTCTGGATGGACAGATACTTTACTTGTGGTAATACCTGTGCTTATTATAAATATTATGTGATTCTTGGGGATGTGTTGATGTATGTATTCTCAGAGCCATCCGCCGATCATGATCAATTTCTACCCCCACGTCTCAGTAAAAGTGGGGGAATGCTGACGCATCCACCACAATCCATTTTCTGCGACATCCCAGCCTCTTTTCCACTGGGTAAAACCAAATATTTCATCCTACCCGCCTCCACATCCATGACGCATTCCGTCCAAGACTTCCACTCCTGCGTTGGTGGAATCATCTCCCCCAGTAAGGATTTTCCCAATGTGTAATGCAAAGCCTGGTGTAATCTCATCAACGGAGTATTGTTTGCCATTAATCTTGCACTATTATAATAGATTGAAAAGAAAAATTTGCCACAATTCAATCCTCATGAATATTTGATATACTTCAGCAGCCGTCTTAACACAGAGAGAAAAGTCAAACGAGCTTTAGGCCCTGCAATTTGCGAGATAGGGAGGGAGACCCTTCTGATATTGCATAGAGAAAGAAAAATAAATCAGGCCATGAAACCAGCTCAAAAAAGCCAGCCATTTGTGCCTAAATTCTGCTTGGAAAAACATTATAAAAATTTAAGCATGAAACAATATCATTCAATTGGTGCTACATGTCAAAAACAGTCTATTTTTGGACAATTCAATCACATTTTTTTCCCCTCAGGAACAGTGCACACTGAAAAAAGTGTCAGTATTAACACGTAATTTAATCTTATTATGAGATTTTCTTATTCTTTCTCTCACGAGCAGAAATATTGGTTTTATTTCAAGTTACCATGTGCTTGGCAAGTAAATGTTCTTACCCTGCAGACAAATCTAAAAATGAGTCAAAATTACCACACATAATTAGTGGCACTGCAAATTATTTCTTTTTTGCAGTGCAGAGTGATAACACAGGAACTCGTCTGGAGCTACCAGACAGGAAATAATGATACATGATGAAAGGCGCAAGACATCATCAACAGATGTCCAATTGGAGGTCTTGCTCACTTACTCCTGCCATTGTCCAGGCAGTGAGAAATGATTGCCAGGGACATTTTCCACTCATTTTTCTAGGCCAAGTTCCTGGGGTGTTTTGTTCTAAATTGAGATTGGCCGCAGGCTTTGGGTCAAAACAGAGGCTTGGCACAAGCTCTGTGAAGCCAACTCTCACAATTAAGATTTAAGTACTTCCCAGTCTTCTGCAATTTATTCCTCTTTTATCAAGGCCCTCCCAGTTCCAGTTAATCCCACTTTGTCATCATGCCCATGTGCTGGACTTCATTGCCCTCAGGCCTTTTATTATTCTCAAAGGGTCTGGCCTCACCAGTACCCAAATAAAATGAACTCCCTCTTCCCCTCCTTACTCATCAAGGGCAGCAATGCAGATGTTTATAAAATATAAAAGTGAAAAATATCAATAGCTAAATTGCTTCCAGTTTTTGCTGATGTGCTGTAAATGCTCCCTGGCCAAAGTTACTGGTCATTGCTGAGGAAGATATTTATGAAATTATTTATGACAGCTATTCTCCTTTCAAAGACACTGCTGACTGCAAATAAGAACAGTACTTTTTGAGTCTGAAAATGAAGGGATAATGTGGAAGGCTTGCACTCAGTAAACGTGTTCAAACAGAAACCTGCTAATCCCTTGGTTTGTCCGAGAACCAAATAAATCTAGTGCACTTGATTGAAGAGGAGACCTCGTATTTGAAGTTTGAACTTCTGTGTTTATTTGTGTTCAATCCTTGCTCCACAACAGCAACACAATTCACAATTAAATGAATCTTAGGGCAGCTTGCTTTATCATGTCGGCTGGAGCTTATTTATTTTATTTCTTTTTTTTTTTTTGCCAGTGATTGAAGCTGCTGTTCCAAACCAGGAAGCAGGATTGACTCTCTCCAGACCTCACAAGGTGCAAGCTAGTTTTTGTGGCAATGCTTTAATGGATTAGAGGTATTCATTTCCAAGCGAACTCAACAATCTCCTCAAACATGCCCAGAATAGCAGGCAGTGGCCATAACATGACTCATGACTCAGAGGGAAAGCATCCTCCTTTCCTCATGACCCCAGTGATCTTACATAATAATCGATGAAGACAATGCTCAGTGTGGAGTGCATCTGTGCCTATCGAGAGTGGGGAAATTAATAAACTAAACCCAGGAATACACTGCAGTGGTCTCTTCTGTGAACAATATTTCACATCCAGTCTAGTGAGTTTATCCTTGTAGGCCACAAGTTTACCATGGAGAACACCCACTGGGGATTCAGAAAATAATCAGAATGTCCCGGCATGCGCATAATTCCTCCCTGTACATTCGTGTCTCCATGGAGCTAGAAGCCCACGCTATAGTGACTTTTACTCTCCGCATTGCGGTGATGCCAGCAGCACAGCCTCCTTATCGCTCCTGAAACATCCTGACAGGTTCCTTTAAATAGATTTTCTTGGAACTGAACAATGGAGGATATTTCCTTCTCCAAGTTTCTGGTTGAGCTATGACTTCCACAGGGATTAATTGCAGTGCCATGTTGCACAGATCCTCAGTTTCTGATTTGCTGGTTTTGTTTCCTGACTGAAACCATATTCTGTTGGGAGGGCTGGGACGTTCTAAATTGCACAAAACTTGAGAAAAGATTTTCGCGTTAGCTGTATGATTAGTGCGCACAGTGCTCTGTTAGAACAGAAGATACTTTTGTACTTGGAGTAAAACAAGAAGCCTCAATATCGCTGTCCAACACAAAAACAAGCTGCAGGTCAACGATTTTGAGGAATGTTGATACTCAACTTCAGACCATTGAACTCTGTGACCCCAGCATATAGGTACCTTCATCTGTGCATCGGCAGGATTTTTTGCTCTCAAAAATCACCTCTTACTCTGGGCGCATGTGCAGTCACTATGATGCCCAGATGGGAGGACAAAAATGTGCAGATGAACTGATAGTTTGCTGTCACACATGATATGTACTAACCTTCCATTGCACATTTTCATTCAGAAGTAATTAGTGATAGAAAACATAATAATTCTGCATAATGTACTCAATGCAATGCCTACCAAACACTTTGAAAAGACATTCAAAGAAGACTTTGTAAAGACTTTAAAAAGACATCCTCTCGCATTGAAAGCAGCAAAGACATCCTCTCATTTATCACGCAGCATATGAATGATTTTTTTTTTTTTTTTTTTTTGTATTTCCTTTGTGCCGACATTTACAAATGAAAAATTGGGATTTATCAAACTTTTTGGAAGGGAAACTTATTCAAATGTACTTATTCAAAATTGAACATAGACCTCTTTGTTCTCAAATGCTGCAATAATCAGATAAAATAAAGAAGCATTTTTTTCCCATTTGATGTTTGGCTTAAATCAGGGGTGTCCAATCTTATCCAGAAAGGGCCGGTGTGGGTGCTGGTTTTTGTTAGAGCCCAACACTAACACACCTGATTCTACCCACCAAGGTCCTGATTGAAACTCCTAATTAGTTAAGTAGTGGAATCAGGTGCAGTAGGACTGCTGGCTAGCACAAAAACCTGCCCTCACACCGGCCCTTTACGGATAAGATTGGACACCCCTGGCTTAAATGAAGAGAAGCATGAAATAAAATATTCAAAATGACAGTCGAATAAAAGGTTACCAGGGTAATAAATCTGCCGAATGTAGAAAAAGATTATTTTAAGGTTCAATCTGCTGTGAATCAAAGCCAACAATTGTTGACACTGCCTTATTAGAAGATCTGATAACAGCACATTTTCAAACACCAGGCTAATTTTTTCCTGAAGAACGATGAGTTGCTGGTGCGCCGGTTCTGAATCCCAAAGGCTGTATTATTTACAGTACGTATGTATCTAGTTAGCTCACTGATCCAGTTTAGTTGATCAGAGCTCAGGTGCCCATTCAGAGGACAGAGCAGGCCAAGCTCACCTCTTTACCTTCTCCACACCTTTGCCCTACACCTGAATTATTCACCGTACTTACTGTGAACCCAATAAATTTCCCTGGCTTGCCAGCTTTCTTTAAGAGCACAACTCTATGCTTCTCCTCTCATCTTCTATGTGGTTAACAAAGAGTGATTTGAATTGTTTTTGACATTAGGTTCCTCCGGAAATAGCTCACGTCAAATTGCGGACACTGTTAGCAACAATAGAGAGAAATTGAAGGTTGTTGCCTTCACATGCCAGGAGTCTGTCCTTTTTTTTAGAGTCCACACTGAACAGGGCTTAACTCCTTGATTTTGAGGATATTTATTGAAACACTAGGCTCATTGTAGAAATTGTTGATATTCAATTCAGGATTGAATATAGAAAACATTTAATAATCCTACGCTTCTCTGATTTATGATTCATACTGAATGTCTGAACTAACCCAAGTTCACAACAACAAGCTTACTTTGGTATTATGCTTTGTTCCTTGGTATTGAATGCTTGGTTTCCAAGGAAACAGGCTGGTGACATCCTCTTTATAAGTAAAAGAAATGACAAGTGATGCACAAATGAGAGTAAATTGGGGAAATTAGTGAACGTGCATGGCAAAACCTAAGATCTGTCTAAGAAAGGAGTGATCACACCCGTATTGCTTCCAATGCTTTAGAGCGTTCCAGCACCTATACCAAGAACACCCAAGTTTAGAAAGTAAAAGTCCCCCACAGTATTTTGTTCTGATCTGTAGGATTTTATATAAACCGATGAGCCAAAAAAAAAAAAAACTTCACAGATGCAGAAAACAATGTTGATTGTCTCATAAAAACGGCATATGTCGAGGTCTGCAGACATATCTTCAGCGAACGGCAAGTAAACAGTCAGTTCTAGTATTCAACCTGTTGGATGTGGGAGAAATATGAACTGAATGACTTTGACATGGGTCAAATCGTTGTGGCCTGAAGAATGGGTTAGAGCATCTCTGAAGTGGCAAGACTTCTGGGGTGCTCCCTGTTGGCAGATGTGCGTACCTACTGACCACGGGCCATGGGAAGAGAAACCATGAACCAACGACAGTTTTGGGCACCCAAGGCTCATCAATGCACCAGGGTTATGAAGGCTATCTCATCTGGTCTAAACTAACCGAAGGGCGACTATGTCACAAGTCCCTGAAAATTTCAATAATATTTACATAAGCAATATTTCATAACTAACAGTGCATCATACCCTAATCTGTATTGCACATTTTAGCTTACCAACAAGTCAAATTGCCCACGCTAACCCAAGTCTATCTCTGAAAGCACCCGAATAGGGCACTTGAGCTTCAGAACTGGATCTTGGAGCAGCTGAAAAAATTTGTCTGGTCCAGTAAATCCTATTTTCTTTACATCATGTGCTTCAGCTGGGTACAGGTTCACCATTTACATAGGACAAAATGGCATCAGGATGCTCTGTGGGAAGAAGACACGCTAGTGGAGGGTGTGTGATACTATGGGAAATGTTCTGCTGGACAACCCTGGCCTTACGGTCAAGCTCCGTTCCCCAGGGGTGCCCTGTTAACCGGCTTTTTGCTCTGGAAGGGGTGAGGGCCAGAGTGCTTGCCTTGGGTCCACGCCTCCCCCTTGGCATGCAAATCCCGCGGTATCCAGCACCATGTCCTTAATCTGTTGGCGATTCTGGTAGCCGCCTGACACCTGCGCCTGGGCAAAGTCCAGTAACCAGCCTACTAGTAGCCTCCTTCAGCCCCTTGCAGGTCCCCATCAGCCATTGGCATGCATTGCCATGGACTGTGTCACTGGACTGGCCAAGTCAGATGGGGTTACGGTGGCACTTACCTTCATGACTCAGTTTTCGATGCAGCCCACTTTGTTCCTCTGGCAAGACTGCCCACGGCCAGGGAGGCGGCAGCATTGGGTATGGCTCCATGGCTGCTCTCAGAAGGAGCAGTTCTCCAGCTGGTTCTGGAAGGCCTTCTGTACTCTGGTGGGCACCATCTCTCGCCTCTCTTTTGACTTTCCTCTTGACGCCAATAACTACGTGGACAGGTTGAACCAGGACCTAGACGGAATTCTTTCCTGCCTGTCAGAAGGAACCTCCACCAGAAGGTCTTGGGTGGAACTCGCCCGCAACTTTCTGCCCTGTGGCTGGTCTCAGAATGTCCTGCTTCAAGTGCTGTTTGAGATACGAATTCCTCATTCGAAGCTGAAGAGAGGGAGCTGGAGGTCTCTTTGGCTCAGTTCTTGGTCCGCCATGCCCACGAGGGATAGAGAAGAACTTGCGCCTTCCTGTGTAAACATGTCTTGGCCTTCCAGAACCAAAGCATCTGTCAACACTGTCCAACCCCTTAACTACTTGGTAAGGTAGAAAGTTTGCCTGGGGACTGGAGACGTCACCCTGAGGGCGCAATGCAAAAAGCTTGCCCCTTGGTTCACTGACCTCTTCATTATGTCCTGGGTCTTATTGCCCGTGGCGATCAGACTGGTCTTCCCCCCTCCCCTTCGCCCCATCCACCTAGTCTTTTACGTCTCCCATATTAAACCTGTCTGTTTCTCTCATTGCAGCCCCCTTTCCCCACTGCTCACTGCACCCACTGCTCAGTTTCTCGACCAGGGTATAGAACTTACGAATGAAGTCAACAGCTTGAGTTTGTGGGCACAATAAACACATTGACAGTATTTTTACTTTCTGACCCCAGAACTATCCTCCTTTAAAGACCAATTATGAGCTGATAAAACGCTCTATAGTTTCGCCATTGGATGTAACTGGTCTGAGCCAAGGGGATTCAGACCATCCAATTTCATTTTTTGAAGCCAGGAAATGGTGACATTGCACTCTCCTAAGGAACACATATCGGCCCTGAAAGATTTTCCTTTCACCTTTCTACTTTTCGCCCCATTTAGTTCAAAGCTACAGGCTGGGAATAAACCTTCTGTTGCCAGAGGCTTTGTCCTCTGAATGCTGACCAAAGGCTAAATTATACTCTGTAAAGTGTTAATTGATGCTACTAAATTGAGTTCTAATCAGACTTCAGATTGAAGTTGAAGTTTTGTATTCAGGCACATAGCAATGGATTAGGTCTTGAACTCAATGAAAACTTGTTCACACTGATTTGCAATTAGAGAAAAAGATTTTTTTTTTTATCTCAAATACACCCGCACCAATTGTGCATTCAGAAAAATGAACTTACCTGCAATGAAAATGAGCCTGCAATGAAAAAAATTAAGGGAAATGTTGATTGAATTCACATCATGCCATCCTGTTGTTTAACTGAAAGCATTTCTTGTCTCAACAGTACTACTTCATGGTTTAATTCTAAATCTTGAAAAGGATACAGATGGAGAGTTAAAACATCTTTTAATCCACTAAATAGTAACTTGCTTCATATTTAACTTGAGTAAGTGCTTAATTTTTCTTGAAACAAGCATGACAATTTCAAGTTCTCTTCATAATAATACATCATCTACTTCTGATCTCCAGGACAGTTTTTTTTCATGGCTTTGATGTTGTGACTGCAATTAAATCTGCCTCCTTCAAGGACAGCAATTGGCTGGAACTGGACATGGCCCCATGAGATACAAGCTAATAAGTGGCAATTACATGCATCCTCGATTTCACAGGCAAACTGGCAGTGACAGTCTAAAAACAGAAGAGTATACTGTTTTTTCTTACAAGGAAGTTTATCACACCATCTTATGTACGAAACTAGCATCCTCCATTAATAACAATGCGATACACAGCTTTCATCATATTGACGTATGACGAAGTCTTCATGCACAACTATAGTATGTATATCTGCTAAAAAGATAAAGCCTGCCTATCATATAACACTGTACAGCAAATGTGTGATTTTAAGACACCAGACAAGGTCGTATGCATGGCTCATGTATGAGCGGCAATATTGGACCAGAATATCCCCATAGGCATGAGCAGCATGTATATCCCATCTGTAGTCTCAGAGATATTATAGTTTTGTGTTCTTGAGGCAGGCACTGATTCTGCCCTTTTCGCTGAACTATAAATGCACTCGGTCTAACAGTTTGTAGGGGCTTACATTTAGTGTGGAGCCAACTCACCTCTTTGAACTTTGAACATCAGCTAGGCAAAGTGACCACATCTGTTCTCAAACCAGTGTGTTGCTGGGCCCTTTGGGACGTGGAGGTGGAGGTTCTGGGTTCACATACACACACACACACACACACACAAAGTGCACGCACACGCAGGTGGACACATTGAAAACACAGATATAGAAACACCTCGGCCTGAACCACAAAGAGTGGAAGTGATCCGAGGATCTTGCCCACAATTTCTTTTTTTTTTTTTTTTGAATTACTCAATTAATTAAGGAATGGTATCATGCAGTTGCTCCACTGGATTAAATCAAACTCAGTATATAGTCCGGAAACATGGCATTTCATATAAAAGTAACCCCGTGTTATGGTGCCGGCATTAAAGCCCTTGCAATCATTGAAATCGAAGAAATTTGCATCATCATTTTATGAGAAACATGGCACGCATACAAACTGAATGTTGTTCTGAATTATTGTCTGGCTGCGAAGGGCACGACAGCATGTGAAGTCCAAAGTCCATGGAATTACCACTCTCAAATAGGTCTAGTTTAGTACAGCAACTTCAAGTGCATGGTCTTTGACAGAATTATCTGGTGAGAGCAATTAAAATATAAAAAATTGGTTAAATTTGTTGAAATTTCTGTGTGCTCCTACAGTTAAAGAAAACCTCCACTCTGAAAGTAAATATTTCTTAAAATGCTCTTAATATACTGAAAAGAAGATATTTCGCACAAAAAAGTATGCTTTGCACCCAAATATATATTTTTTGGGGCTCCAAAAAAGGTTCTCGCGCTGGTTTGAACTTCCCGCGGGCCGCCATCTTGATAAGCGAGCGAAGCAGTCTGGACTTGTGACGTAACTTGGTTGCTCGGCTCTCTGGATATCAGCCATATCTCAGCAAAATTCCTCACTGAGTTGACTTCGAGTGCCAAAAACAAACCAAACGAATCCAAAATTCGGTTCCACGTTTTTCTAAGAGATGAAGAACTACGCCAGGCGTGGATTCATGCTATCGGGAGGACATCTCTTCCAGTTGTTACGCATGATAAATACAGCATGTTTCCTAATCGCAACATTGTCATGCGGCATATCCACTTTACGCGAAGAAACTCGGCAAAAAGTTCACATTGACCATTTTACTTCAACCGAACTCAATTCAAGCACCAAGCAAGTACATAAGCATGTAGCAAAACAAAGGCTAAAATCATATCAGCAGCGAGTCGCTAGAATTTCTCCTGAATTTGTGCTATGCATACAAACGATACCTCAAATGAAAGAGGAAAGTCCACAGAATCCAACAATATATGCCCTGTCATTTTAAACCGACACCACACTCGAAGAACAGCAGGCAAACCTTTTAAGGGGACCTATTATGCTGATCCTTCTTTTAATACATATAGGTAATGCTATAATGTTGGATGTCCATACTCAACCACTGAAAAGTTTCTAAACATAAGATACAGGGGTTTTGCCGTAATCCAAGAATGTGATTTCGTGAACGTGATTTCCTCTCTGAACAGCTCCTCCCGAGATCTTCACGAGATCTGGGCAAAACCTGATGTCAGGTTGTGCCGTCCAATTAATACAGGCCTAGCCAGAGCCAATCAGGCGCTGGACCTGCCCACACCGGAAACTATTCTAGCAGGCACTAACAACCGCAGATCATACTATGCCTTAGTAGCGTCTACACTTTTGGAAATACAAAAGAAGAACCGCAGATCATTTGAGGTGCAGTTTTGTCAGTATCTCTCCCAAAGCTGCTTGTCCGCTTACTTTTGGACGCGAAGAAAAGCACCTACTTCTCTTCCAAAAGACGATGCCACCAGAAATCAGTGGGTAGCTTTTTTTGTTTGCTGGCAGCAAACAGCCACAGCCAAAGGGAACGTTAGCTGTTTGTGCTCACCATTTCTCCAAAGACAGCTTTGTCAATAAAGGATAAATCGACACAGTATAAGTGTTTCAGCTGCTTCTCAAACCTGAAGCAGTTGCATCGATCAAGCGCTCAGAGCCACAAGCTGTAAGTAGCGATATAACAGCAAATAATGTAAGTGAAGTTAACGTGTTACGGGTGGCTAGCAGGACCGCTAACGATACTTAGCACTAACAACTGACCTCAAACGCAGGCTTTGTAAAATATCTGAAGATAAAGCCTGGATCGGTCATGACTGTCCCTGATTCACAGAAGCTGTAAGTTGCTTTTACTGCATAAGCCAACCTGACGTGATACCCAGTTGATCGTGGCTGTAGCACTGCGGCTAACATAGCCAAGTTACTGTAGCTAATGTTTGTGTCCTAAATATGCAAGAGTAATATCAGGGGAAATTCTACAGAAGGTGTGTGAACATAAACCTCATTTGAAGCCAACTTTTTAGACTTGTTTGTAATTTGGATGCTTAGTACAACTGTCCACGGTAACGGAACTTGCTGTCTGTAAAAGTATTGCAACGGTTTGTCTGTGTGGTTGTTATGACCGCTCGGTTACCAGCTACTGCATGTTAGTTTGCATGCCACGCTAATTAAAAAGGCAGTGGCTATATTTACGGCGCCGTGAACGGTGATTCAGGGCTATAGTTACGGCAAGTGGGAGTGGGCATGCGCGGAGGCGGCGTCTCCGGGCAAATCCAAGATGACGGACTCGCGTTTGACAGTTGTAGGGAGCAATTTTGATGATTTAGCCACTGAAATTCAGTCAAGAAAATTTCGAGTTTCATTTCTTGTGCTGCTATACGTGGTAATCCATGTTACTGAGTGATGAGACACCGGGTTGCTATGGCACACGCAGCATGCATTAGCGATATTCTAATATTCTAAAGCCCCTTCTCAATAATAAAATCCCCCAAAACATATTACCCAATCGCACTGTGGCACGGTACCGAACAATCGTGCCTTGTGCGAAAGCGGTCTGAGAGTTTGTATTAAAAACAAACACTCCGCTGTAGACCGCAGATAAGAGTGCTCAGCTTGGAAGCTGGCAACATAAGTGAAGAAACGTCAGTGCGCGCGCGCGCCGTAAATATAGCCCCGAATCACCGTGTACGGCGCCGTAGATATAGCCACTTCCAATTAAAAATGCTCCGGGTTAACTTATATGCAGTAATTCTTATCGGTATGCTTGTGTTACTTCGGTAAGCATCAATGTGGCAGTTTCATCATTACATTGCCCGATTGTAGCCACTACAGTTGAAGCCAACTGGACAGGTGCTGTATGTGTCCGCAAAGTTGGGCTGAAAAGGTTGCAGTTAGACCAGACGTAGGTTTTGCAGAGCTTGGGATACGTGTTTGGGTTTGTTTACGGCTGCTTGTGATCGCTTCACTTATCCATGACTGGGCTCAGCCGGATACTTCAGAAATATCTGGTCTAGCTCTCTGGTGCTTCCGTGAAAGCAATCGCAAAACGCAGAAGCTGTAACGTGTCTGGTATAACAAACGATTTCTCTGCACTACCGTGACATAATTTCATCCCCCTTTATAAATTATTGTGGCTAATAAAAAGCCGAAAAAGGCGGAGATTTAATGGGAAATTCTTCCCGTAGAAGTGATCGATTCGCTAGCTCCACATAAGTAACTTGTCCACGATCACGGAACTTACGGTCTGTAAAACCTGCATTATGTTCATATTCTCTCTCTAGCTGTCGCTCACTATCCATAAAGCTGCTTTCACATCGGACGTGAAACAAATTTTTCGCGGGACAGGTTACATTCAAAGTCAATGCAAAGACGCGAATACACGAGTTATGGGCGTGTTAAGCCGCTTTCACACTGGACGTGAAACGAATTTTTCGTGCTACAGATTACATTCAAAGTCAATGCAAAGACGCGAATACACGCGTTATGGGCGCGTTAAGCAGCTTTCACACCGGACGCGAAACTAATTTTTCGCGCAACAGATTACATTCAAAGTCAATGCAAAGAGCGAATACCGCAGCGTTATGGTAGCGTCAAGCCGCTTTCACGACGACGAAAACAAATTTTTTTTAGCGCAACAGATTACATTCAAAGTCAATGCAAAGACAATGCATTGACTTTGAATGTAATCTGTCACGCAAAAAATTCATTTCGCGTCCGGTGTGAAAGCGGCTTATCGCGCCCATTTTCCGCAAGCAAACGCTGGTCATTCTGGCACAATAAGTAAACCATTACCATGGGCAATTTCCGAGAAGGCCGTTTAGCCTGGAGCTTTCGCCCCTTCGTCATATACCAGCGCAGAAGCTGTTCGTTACTCCACGCTAACGACACACCACAGTTATGCATACGAACCAGCAGGTCCTTATAATACACACCAAAGCAGTCCATTAGTTGTTAGTCCACTTTTTGCTGCTCCTCACTGTCCATGTTTCCCTCTAAACTCAGACCCACCAGATTTCTACGGTCTCCGGTCTACACTTGGGTATGTCGACCCGTTCTACAAATGTGTCTGTATGGGGTGGATTCTAGCTTTCCCTCAATCCTAGCTATAGAGTAGAAACACTGGTGTACTCACCATAGTAGCCGTAGGTAGATAGCAAATCGAGCTTGAGCTGCCAGACTTTCGCACTGTGTCCTCCACTTTCGCCGTTGCGTTTAATAGAACAAGTTCATTTCATTAGATCTATATACATGTACTGCGTTTGATTGCGGAATTAGCCGGTCGATTCCTTCTCAGATGGCAGACGCGTCTCAGTTTCACTCTGGGGAGGCGGACCCCGAAAACTGCGTTCTGCTGCCTCGTCCCGCCCAGATCCGCCCTCCACAGAGCTGGCCAGTAAGAAGAAAATGGGCATACGAGGAATCGGGGCCATAGCGGAAGAGCCGCTCCAACGAGGCGTTTCAGGCAGAGACTACAATGGACTACAAATGGGTTTTTTTGAGGATGGCAGTAGGAGCTAAATAAGGACCATTTTTTGGACTTTGAACGATCAGGAGTACTCTATGGGAGTCCAAGATCAAAATATAAATTTGGAAATGTAGCATAATAGGTCTCCTTTAACAATCTACAGAGATGAGCAAAAAAAAATTCTTATCTTTGATATTTTGCAATAAAAAAAACTGTAAATGTGTGCTTGCTCTTGTTAACTCAATGTGTCCGTGTTATAACGAAACTAGATCTGCCAGTCTCCATGCTGGTTTTTTTTTTTGTTCTGGGGTATTGCTTCAAAGATCTCAGCTCCTCAGCATTCAGCTTGCTTGCAATGTATTTTCCTCTCCGTGATTGGCTTGTGATACTGTCAGAAAGACTTTGTGGGTGGCCATTTGATTCTATGGGCTCTGACGTTTCCAACGAGCCCTAAACCACCTTAATCGCACAAACCTAGCCTGAGAAAGATCCTTGTGTTCCCAGTGCGTCAAACTGAGTCCACTGGCCATTCGCATGTACTTACATAGCACAGCAATATAAACATTTAACAGGTTTGTTTCTGGTATTGCCGGTGTAATTATCCGCTAAATATTCAACAGTCGTTTTCAAAGTCATTTTCTGACTGAATACTGAGAGCACAACAGTACAAACGGGGTGAGTGACGTGTTTTCGTGACTCATTCTTTATATGGGGAATTTAACGACAGCTATGCAGTCAGGTGATGTAGCCTAGGTTTGTGCGATGAAGGTGGTTTAGGGCTCGTTGGAAACGTCAGAGCCCATAGAATCAAATGGCCACCCACAAAGTCTTACTGACAGCATCACAAGCCGCTCAGAGAGGAAAATGCATTACAAGCAAGCTGAATGCTGAGGGAAACAAAAAAACCATGCTTGGAGAGTGGAAGATCTAGTTTCAGTATAACACAGACACATTGAGCTAACAATAGCAAGTGCAGATTTACCCTTGAACAGTTTTTTTATTACAAAATATTAAAGGTAAGAATTTTTTTTTACTCATCTCTGTAGACTGTAAAGTGTATGCCTGCTGTTCTTGGAGTGTGGTGTTGGTTTAAAATGACAGGGCATATATCGTTGGATTCTGTGGACTTTCCTTTTTCATTTGAGGTATCGTTTGTATGCATAGCACAAATTCAGGAGAAATTCTTGCGACTCGGCGCTGATATGATTTTATCCTTTGTTTTGCTACATGCTTATTTACTTGCTTGGTGCTTGAATTGAGTTCGGTTGAGGTAAAATGGTCAACATGAGCTTTTTGCCGAGTTTCTTCACGTAAAGTGGATATGCCGCATGACAATGTTGCGATTAGGAAACATGCTGTATTTATCATGCCTAACGACTGGTAGAGATGTCCTCCCAATAGCATGAATCCACGCCTGGCGTAGTTCTTCATCTCTTAGGAAAATGTGGAACTGAATTTTGGGTTTGTTTGGTTTGTTTGGTTTGTTTTCGACCTGATTATTGCACTCGAAGGCAACGCAATGAGGCATTTTGCTGTGATATCCAGAGCAACCAAGTGATATCCATGCAACCAAGTTACGTCAGAAGCCTAGACTGCTTTGCGCGCCTATCAAGATGGCGGACCGCAGGAAGTTCAAACCAGCGTGAGGGCCATTTTTGGAGGCCGAAAAAAAATATATTTGGGTGAGAAGAATACTTTTTTGGGCGAAATATCTTCTTTTCAGTATATTAAGAGCATTTTAAGCAGTATTTACTTTAAGCGTGGAGGTTTCTTTTAAAATGTTAAAATCCCCTAATGTATTCTGAGGCATGATGTTAGGTCAAGCTAATGTTAATTGTACATGGTAGGAAAATGTTTAATACAATTCAGTGTAGATAGGCTGACGTAGACAAAGTTCCGTAGACAACGACCTGTATAGACGACCTTTTCCTGGTAAATAACAAAGAAATTCCTCAGTTACGAACTAAATTTATTTCTATGTCATCATTGTTCACCCATCTTTCTTCCCTGACCATGCACAAGACCTGTACACAATTTGTTTCTATCAGGTCTGAGTCAGTTTGCTGGGTTCACTGATTGTTGCTGGTAATGGCGGGTGAGAAGACTGTCGACTTGAACAGCGACCAGGGTGGGGAGACGGGCACAACCGACAAAATGTAGATTTTTGTATAGTTTGTGCCTCTTACTGTAGGCTAGGACGTTCACTATCAAATGATTAATAAACAATCTAATTACATTCAGTACATTGCAGTTTTTATTTTTTGAATGTCTTGAGTTAAAACAAGCAATCTCTCAAGATACAATCATGGTGATATCAACCAGTCGCCAGCAGACTGCATGCATATGACAGACAGACAGGGTATACTGCGAAGCGAGATTAGTGGTTTAGCGACGTATGTTGAGCCTAACGCCAGGGTTTTGAATGTGACAAAGGTAGCTCTCTTTTCACCTGTCTAGATTGCCATTGAAACTAATGGTATCTCTGATACGAGTTTTTGGTTTATTGAGCCAGATCCTGCAAAGAAATAGTGACTACTCTGTGAAAAAATATAACTTGACTAAGTCAATTCATTGTGTTGCTCTGACTACGTTAAGTTTTGTGAATGCTAAGAGTCAAGTTCATCACTTCTTCTTGACTCTTTATATCAGAGAAGCAACAAGATGACTTGACTCAGTCAAGCTGAGGAAACAAATCATTTTTTTTCATGGTACTGTCATGGTTTGTGTATGTGCTTTTTGCTTTCTTTGTTACTCTCGTCCCTGACGACATCGTTTTCTTCCCCATCTGATTTTTTACCCAGCTGGCTGATTATTCCTGGGCGGTCCTTCCCCGGAGTCTATTTAAGCCGGAGGTCGCCACGCCTCCTTTGCTGGAGTGTCTGATGTTATTTTACTCGCTTCGGCTCGAGAAATCTTTTGTCAGGGATTGCCAGTATATATATTATCTTTATTTCTGGGAAGCTTTGCTTCTTTAGGTCTTTATGGCACAATTGTCTAGTGCCTTGTTGTTTTCTCATTTATTGAGATTTCTTTTCCTCTGTGGTTGCTCGCTTCGTTTTTGGCACTTAAGTCTTTCGTGTATTCAGAAACGCGAGCTCCTTGCCCTTCCAATTTTTGATCTATCACTTTCAGCTGTGCCGGCTCCGTGCTTGGTGCACATTCGCCTGCCGCTGCATCTGAAACTCCACTTTTACCAGCCATTACAGGTACATTATGTTGCACTTGCTTTGTTGTACGCCCCTCAGGTCCATGAAAAATTTCTGTTCGTTTATCATCCTATACAGATTTTTTCACAAAAACATAAAAAATGTAATGTTACAGTTTCAGGTACTGGATCAGTGGTTTTATGGCCCCAAAGTTCATATTAACATGAAATATTTAGGCAGTAAATAAAGATCCAGGGCTTAAGAAAAAAGATCCGGGGCCATAGCCCAATAATCAGGCCCAAAACCCGTCCCTGCTCATGCTCTTTTTTTTTATTATTATTTTTACTTTATTTTTGGACCTTTGTTTTCTTATTTACCTTTATTTAGTATTGATTAGTATTATTTTGTTTTTGTTTGATTTACTGCTGTTTATGTTCGAAATAAAGATCTCAATCAATCAAAAAAAAAAAAAACCTCATACGCATTGAAAGTTGTAATGCATGAATATACTGTACACACAGAAACAAACACAGAGCATAATACCTGTCAGGCTCAGCTGCTTTTAAAATTCATGAAGTTCAGGGAAGTTGAGGGCCCACACCAGGCAAAGCAAGCATTTCTCTGCACCCCACTGCTGGTCACAGAGCCACTTCAATCTGACATTCTCGTCTGCGGAAGACAGAAGCCACGGAAAAACCACTTATTTATCCATCAGAGAACAGAAGCTGGAAACAAGAGAATAAAAAGGCCGTAATAACCCGGTTCGTTGCATGAATCTCACCCCGTTGTTGTAAGCTCTTGTGAGTAGCATATGCGGGGGAGATACAGAGCACGAAGGCAAATTGCAGGGCATTGCCATGGAGGTAAACCTTCATTATGGGTACATTTAGACACAACTACAGTGCTGTTCTCCTCAAAGGTGTTAAATAATTGGGAAAGAATGATTCTGTACTGAATGGAGCACTGCAGCATGGAGAATCAGTACGCCTCCCCACCGCTCCCCATTCACCAACAGTTACCAACCCTGTTCCTGGAGATTTGCTGTCTTTTAGGTTTTCACTCCAGTCCAAGAAAATAGCACCACACAACAAACAGGGTTATGGAACCCAACTCTTTGCCACATCCCTGAGTGTTGTGTCTCTTCTGTAACAAAGCTGGGTTAAACAATTGCTCTGTTATCGATCAGTTGATGAGCTACAATCATTTGAATCAGGAGTGTTTGAGCAGAGACATTTTTAAAACATGCAGGGTTATGGCTTTCCAGGAAGAGTTTTCCTTACCTTGTCAATAAAGCTAAAGATCCCATTTAACTGCCAATTAGCCAGATTCCAGTATGCCACATCAGGGTTGCACTGAAAACCTACATGATGGTAGATCTCCAAGAACAGGGATAATGGATAATGTGCTATACCTGGGATCACCAAATCTGTAGGGAAGAACAGGGATGAAAGTAACCTTTTGCATATAAACATAATTTTGAAATGTAATATTACAGACAGATATTAATTTGCATTGTAATTAACAACTCGTGTGTTCTATTGATACCTGGTGCTATTGCACTCAAATGTGGAATGACTTCAGTATAATTTGACTAAACAGATATATGCACATTGTTATGTTGGACCCAGACAGTCAATAAAAGAAACTCAAGGGTGAGTTAATAGTGACACATTAGCTGTGTTTCCATCCACCTATTTTAACGGGCATTTTGATTTTGCGTTTAAAAAAACTTGAGTGGAAACGGCCAAAATGCACATCAACTCGAAATATTGCATCAATTTTTTTTTTGCGCAAAAAGGGGGTGGAAAATAAAGTACGCTTTAGTGCAGTGGAAACGGGTTAGTGAACAAGTTATGAGAATAAATGATGACGTTTAGTATCTATGTCATTTTTGCTTGCCTACGTTGGCAAGCTAGCTAGCTAGTTTGCTACCTCGCAACATTGGTGTGCTAGCTATAACGTTAGAGTTCGTTATCACTTTAGCTGGCTAGCTAGTGGTTAATACAGTAGAAGCGAACTGTAACCTTACACTACTGTGCTAGCTGTAACATTAAAAACTTCGTAACCACTAGTTTAAGTGATCACTTTCATTCGTTTTCGCCACCAGCTTTCCCGTTTGTTTTCCTTTTCGTTCGTCGCGCTCATTGACGTCATAGCGTGAGCCGTCTTCTTCTGCATAAGTACTGGCAGTTTGATGGAGAATTAGCACCACCTAACGGCACCTACGGCTTATCCCGTGAAACAAAAGCGCATAACTAGATGGAAACGTGCAAAATGCGCTTTTCCTTTTGCCGCATTAACGAAAATTCGCTTAAGATTTGCGATACAAGTTGGATGGAAACACAGCTACTGATACAAAGTTTAATTGTTTTTTTTTTATTCTTGCTTTTATTTAAAATGTCTGACACTAGCTGGGTTTCCATTACAGTTTTGCGCAAAAGAAATGCGATATTTCTAAACATTCGACAAAGCACAATTGCGAGTTGCAAGTGTTTCCATTTGAGGATGTTTTGCGAATAAACCTCGTGATTCTCGTAAACTCTCGTCTCGCGATACTCTTTTCGACTGAAGATGGAAGTGCTTGGACTGGGTCAGAGCCCGTTGCGTGTAGGGAGTGTGGCTTGTAGGTCAGAGCCCGTTGCGTGTAGGGAGTGTGGCTTGTAAATGCCAAAAAAAGTGTTTCCATTCCACTGTCGCAAAAAATTGCAATATCGACACGTCTGAAAAACCACCTCATGAGAGCGTAAAAACTTTTTTGCGATATTTGAGAGGTTTTTTTCGAAATTCACGCATTTCTATACCAGTTTTTTGTTTTGCTATTTAGATTTTGCGCATTTCTAAGGGTAATGGAAACGAACCTAATGTCCTTAATAATATATAATTACAAAAATATTATGTCCTTTATCTTCATTAAATGGGTTTAATTTCATTTCAATTTCAATTGATTTCAATTGTCAATTTCATCAAATGTTTTACAACAACTGTATGGACAATATTGCTGTTTAAAAAAAATGAACTTTATAACAGTGTAAAACCTAGAGTGACCCTCAGAAAATGCATCATCACTCAATCTCCACCAAGGCCGATATTCCACCCTTCTCTAGTTTGCAAATCTCCAAGAGCTAATTTTGCTCTGGGCGATGGACAACATGTGATTGCGCATGCACAGTGGCAAACTAGGTCATATACTTAAAATAAATGAGGAAATTACAGTTGGTCCTAATGATTGCCATTTCTAAATATATCTCGCCTCCTGAAAGTTACAGTCTTTTAGCTCTCGGGACTTTAGAGAGTATCACCCGAATAAGTAACATTTCCTTCATCAGGAGGCACCATGAGTGAATTTTTCTCCGAACATCATTCTTGCTCTTTACATGTGGACAGGGAAAACAGAGTTTTTAGCTTGTGACATCAGAGTGTGTGCACCTTACAACGAGTTTTTCAGGCTTGTGGTTAGCTCACATGGTCTAAAATAAAATTCTATTATTGCTGCGTGCTGGCCTGGCATGCTCTTGACAGCGCTATAAATTAATTTTTGTTTCTTCCTGTGGACGAAAGATTTTTTTTTGGGGAACAAAGGAGGAAAATTCTTTTAAAAGTACATGTGCACGTCTGGACTCGGCCTGAGGCTGTGTAAAACTGAGTGTCTGTTTGTTGAGAAGCAGGCAGTTACCCGACTGCACTTCATTTGCCTTGGTTCCAGATGACAGGCTGCCTGATTCAATCATTGGCCCTCTTGAATCTGTCCTGTCTTCAGTGTGTTGGGCTTTGACTCTTCCCATGAGCCTATGGGCACTGTCTGTCCGTGGTGCTGCGACACCCTGCTGCGGAAAGACACATCAGGAATTGACACCGCCCGGAAGAAATTAGCATTACATAACATTGGGTAAGGCAACAAGTTGGGCCAAATGATCAGAATTTTCCAAACTTTGAAGGTGTCAGGAATCTTAAATGCATTGTTTATTGTTCATTTCTGAAATAAACCGTGCATTTGGGAATTAGGTCACATCAACAATCTGAAAATGCACATCATTCAGATTTGCCTCAACCGATGTTATCCAATGCCGATCCCCCAGAAGAAAGCAAGACTATAGGTATTTATTGTGCTGCATGTATTTGGATAGTGCTACATTTTTTGTTGATTTGACCCAGTCCTCCACTAATTTGTATTTTAAACAAAACAGTGATATGGAAGCTAAAGTTTAAACCGCCATCTTTAAATAAACCAGAGGGTTTAAATCCGTCCATCTATGTATGGTGTGGCCTTTGCATTTGAAGCCTGTTGTTCTGGTGGTGCAGCATGAGAACCGTGATGATTCAGACAAGGAACCAAGGGCAGATCTGAGTTCAAGTCACTTTGTCGTATTTATCAGTAGGAATAAGGCAGCAGAAAAGGGACAAAGGCTGAAGCCAAATCTTGGAAGATGCAGTCGAGCAGTAGAGGTGGTAACAGAAGTAGGTGGGGGCGCGTCCACACCTTCAAGCTGTAACAAGAAGGGAGATGCACACTCATGCAAAATTCAATTTATTTCAAAATACCAAATTTTACAAAAAGACAATACAAATATGGGGTGTGAAATTTAGTTTCATCAGTAATGTAGGTGAGGAGATGCATGCAATGAATGGTGAAGCAATGTTGTATGCAATCTAACCAAAAAGAACCAAACCACACCAAAAGTCAAAAGGGAAAGAGAGCTCCTCAATATGGAAAACGGGCACATTTTATTAGCTCAGTGAATGAGCTACAGGTGCTCTCCGTTGTGCCAATGACCCCCTCGCTCCGCCCACTAGGCACCTGCAAATGAGCATCACATGCAAGCAGAGCAGGGGGCCATAACACCAGAAACTGTCTTGATTCAGAAGACAGATAGAGATGCCTACTTGCAGGTGCTGGACCGCATGCGAATAGAAACGAGAAGTTGAACTGGAAAGCGGTCCCAATCCTGGAGAACAGTGCAGGTTTGGGAGGTTGTTCCTATTAACTAAACTCAGAAGAGTAATGTTATTTTTTCTTTAGTTATTGCAGAATACGAGGGAAGGACAGCACTTTGCTCAATATTAGAAGGCTGAATTGACTGGAAGGTTCCGTGAGGCATGAACGATGACAATCCAGGACTGACAGAAAGACCACAGAAACTTATTTAGATTAAACAATCACATGGAAGGGCAAGGTTGACAACAGAGCACGTGGAGAGTGTTGAAACAGACAAGACAAATCAATCAATTTAAAAAGACAGACTGCAAACCTCTCACAGACTGCTGGAACAGTGGAAGATTACCTTTAGAGATACTGACTGAGGACAAAATAAATAAATGTTAATGACATATAAGCATAATCATACAGCCAAAAATTCTGAAAAGATTTAATCAGTGATATAGTCAAACATCAGATGGGTCAAAAAAACTGTTCACCACATTGCTAAGAAGGATGTACTGGTGAGAGCAATGCCAAACAACATGAGCTGACTGCAGGATTCCACTGTAGTGAGTATCTAAATAAACTTTTCATCGTGAGGAAATTTTAAACTCTATTTCAAACTCTCAAGTAGTTTCAAAAGGTAAAGGATAAAAATGCTCTCAATTTTTGTTTCACTGCATTTCCTCAAGTGCATAAGAACTATAAAACAGTAACAGTTTTAACACCGGGCACATTCAGCTGAACCTAAATTTTGCAATAATGCCATCGAACAGCAATGCATCGCTGTCATTACCACCAGAATTTACTACGAGAAAAAAATAAAACCCATTAAAGAATCATTACAAGTCTGATTGCCCAGACATTATCCACCTTTGTATTCTTATCGTATGAATATTGCTATGTCAGTTGATTCAAAAGACAATTTTGCCCTGCAGGCAGACATCAGGGTGCTTTTCAAAGTTGCAGCACTTTTCTTCATGAGAGATTAAATATGCATTTTATTCAGCCAAATGAGATTTTTGCAGCCTCAGGAGGGGTAATATTTCCACGCACTACCATTCATCGACCAGTTAGCTGAACACAGACTCACCTGAATCTCTCCATCATGGCATCCATCTATAATCATGATCTTTAGTCTCTCTGCATAAAGCCAAATGGATTATACATTCAATGACCATTCCAATTCACCCCATTAAAATCATTTTAGGAATCCTGAGGCGGAAGATCACGGTTTAGTAAAAGTAACAGTTCTTTCCTCTAACTTTCTGACTTTTGGCCTCTTTAGGACAGTACACAGGAAAGTGTCCCTCTTTCCAAAATCAACTCTTACTACGATAAATTAGCTCACAATGAGCTTATTTCTGACCCCTCCTTAGTGATATCGAGACTCTCTGCGAGTTAATTTAAATCTGAGCATTTTACTGTGTTTAGCTAACTTCATAAACCAAAGGTTCATGAAGCAGCTCAGATTAGATTTTTAAAAAAAAAAAAAAAAGAAAAAGGTATCTTGTTTGCAGCTGTGATATTGATCATTAAATGGCAGAGCTAATTAGGAAGGTACAAGTCGAGAATCATAATAATTGAGTGTTTTGAAGAGCTATATTGTGCCTTTTAAAATCGAATCAAAAGGTCCACTTTCACATCCTTGTAGAATTGTATTATCCATAAGACTTGCAATTGTCCACAGACTGACCCCTGCAGCAATCTTCAAAAAAGAAATATATATCTCAGCAGATTCCTTTTACTGGAGACTTGGGGCAACACTCTCGTCTGAAAATGAGCAAAACTGTTTCATGGAAAGTTGCGAGCATAGCTGGGGAATAAAAGCTGAGAGTTTATTAGCTCAAAATGGGCTACCTACATTCCTGTGACCACACTCAGCCAGTGCCTCCATTCTCTTTTTCAACAACGCATGACATTATAACCTCTGTATTTCCGATAAATGGGGCTGGGTGCAGTTTTTATTTAGACAGGAGGGTTGGATTGAAGTTATAGAGGTGGCATTACTGGGCAGGCAGTTTCTCATTCGTACATCCCAGAAAAAAAATTAAATAAAGTGATGATGGGAACCCTGAGCTGATTCACCACTGCCTCAACAAGTATCACAAAGCACTTAGCTTGAAGAGCAGAGAGGTTCATAGCCATTCAGGGAAATTTTGTTCTCAAGTTTTGGCATTAAGACAGCTTGCTAATGACTAGTACCCTTTCCAATCCAGCTTATGTGCAGTGACTCATCTGGTTCAAAGTGACTGCGGTACTTCATCCACTTTTGCAGTAACTGGTGATGGTACCAGAAGTGAACATCAAATCCATCCAGCCATTACCAAACCTGCAGATTCCTGGTCAGGGTCATAGAGGGATCGATGCCATCCTGGCATACATTTGGCGAAAGGCAGGATAACATCTTGGACAGGTCGGCAATTAATCAGAGAAAACCCCTAGCCATTACTTTATAGATTTGATTTCCAGTTACCTTAGAGATATTTATCTGGGCTACTGTATTCATGATGTTAATTTGTTCATTTGCTATCTATCTTGTATATATTTTTGACCAGGTGCTTGAAGTGCATATCCTTGCTGATTTAAAATGTAAAATGCACCAAATTTTGAGATACTATATAGGATTTTAGTCACTTGACGCATTTTAACCAATATAACAAATCGGTCAGTGTAAGATATACCTGGTTTAGTATAAGTATGTTAGGCAGAATTTGTCAGGCACAAAAAAAAAAGCTTGCGATTTGAAACTCCCGGGAAAAATGACTTTCTCTGATGTTACGTGCGGTTCCCACAGCCCATAGGCGGTGCTGGTCATTCTGTTGATGATGGATATACTCGGAGGTTGCGTTATTGTTTATGGTGTTTATTTTTGAGATTTTGGGCGTTATTTGAAGTATTTGGCCGGAATGGTCAACAGGTGTGTTGTGGGAGGGTGCAGTAACACCAATAAGTACAGTAACTGTTGTTTAGCTGCAATCAGTAAATGTTGGTGACCGCGCACTGATCCATGCAGGCATTGGGTCTCTCAGCGCCCTGGATATGGGGGAATCGCAGGTGACATCACGAATCGGGATGAATATGGCTAAGGACTCCCTGGGGATTTTTCCAGACACCTCTGGTAATTTTCAAAAATTGTTCTATACACGGACCACCCTTGGCAAAATAACCCTTAGGATTTGGTGTATAATGGCACAATCTTTTAGACAAAAACAGACGAATTTGGTACAGGATATGCACTTTAACAAATTTCCTTAACATAATTCATTTGGGTCTCTTAATTGTTTTTTATAGCGCTTTTTGACAGAAGAACTGTCACAAAGTCACTTCACGGAATAGCAATAGGGCAGATGCACAAAGGGCAAGTTTCCATTTACACTGATGATATTAATATAGAGAGAGGTGCGAGTTTCATGCCAATTAAATTCTTTTTTCACATTTCCCTTCCTCTTATTACCTGTCTTTGATAGGTGATGTTGTCCTTATGCCAGGCCATTGGAATACCAAAGGACACCGGTGCCCAAGTGCTTTCTTATTGTTAAGATCTACACACCTGGACGATTGAGTCACACGCACATTGCCAAAGGCAATTTCACCCCATAATCAATTTGTCAAGAATTTTTCAACACTCAGATTGAGGGACATTGCAGATGATTGCAGCTGGCAGAGAAAACACATAATACCAGCATAATTGTAAAAATTTCAAGGAGGCATTATTTGAAGGTGTCACTTTAATGGGATTTACTGCTACCCCAGGAAAAACGAGACGGAATAATCAAACTACATCCAACAGGTATTTTAGAGTGATATGTTGAAATTACTTTATCTAAAAGGCACTTTGCTGTAGCAAAAGGCAGATTCTGTTATGCTCTCACTAGAAATTAATAGATTGATTACGGGGACCTTATGAATAACACAAGAAAAGTGGATTCATTGTACATTTATTTTCAGAAATTTGCGGGACAGCAAGGTGAGTATTTGGAGACAACAAACCAATTTAGAGTGGCTTCTTTCCAAGAAATTGTTTTTTGTGTGTTACTTTTTAATTTAAGTGTAATGATGAAAAAACCTGGTGTTATCAAATGATGTTATCAAAGCTGTGCATCAGACTAGAGATGACTGTACCTCATGGTTGTATGGAGCTGGATGTCTATGGGTGACTGAGGGTTTTTTTCAATTTGTCAATCACTATAATGTTCAATATACCAATTACTATATGTCACTGGTGTTCATGGCTGAACATCATCATCCATAATCTAGCCCAGTCACACTGAGTCAGAGTTGTCATGGGGGGTGGGGATGGGGCTGCTATTGCAGAAGCTTGGTCCTCACGCTCTCCTCGAAATCAGCGACTGAACTTTAGCCGTTATCATCGCATTGTGTGCACCGTTGTCCACACAGTTTGACGACATTGTAGACAAAATGAGGTCCAATATGTTTGAGACAATATGCTGAATTCAAATATTTTGTTCTTTCATAATAAAACTATTTCATTGTTTTAACTATATGCTTTTTGTAGACTGTCGTTGACCATCAAAAATCCACTTTTTGCTGCATTTTTTATATAGTTTTCTAAGGGAAATACAAATCATCAGAAGCACTGCCATTGATATCAGCTTTGTGAAGCTCACATTTTTTTGGACCAGTTCTCATATGGATTGATTTAATTCTGTGGTGATTTTTGGAGATTATTGATTTATTTGCTTATTTATTTATTAATCTATTTGTTTATTTACTACTGATGAAGCACGTTAATGAACATTGGTATAAGAATACAAGATACAAACATGCTGGAGTAGGCAAACATGCTAATTTACATATGAGTCCCTAGGCAGGTTACAAAAACAAAAACATCACAAATGACAAAATACTAATATAAATGCACATACATAGAATACATACATACAAATACAACGCATACTTAGAAAAGACAAATGCTGTAGATGTTTCGTTATTAGTCCCTGTCTGAGAGCTTTGACTTTTGGCCACAGTTCTTCCTAAACATTGCTGTTTTTTAGTGTTTGCATATGTTGTCATAAATTTTGACAAAGTTCCCCTCGCCCCCTTGAATATTTAACCATTTATTGTGACCGATGCCTTTGCGATTCACGCACCAACTGGAACTATGTTAACTTTATCATCTTTCTCTGGAGGCTTCTCTAGCGAGTACAGAGCAAGTGCTACTGGTTAGACCTGTTATAAGCAGATACATGCTGCTAATTAATGACGACTGCAAATGCTTTTGTAAGCCATTTTGGTAACACTTCACAATATGGGTACATGAATTTGCGTTAAGTAATGAGATAATAGGCATTAACTATCAGTAAATTAGCAGTTAAATAATGCATCAGAGTGCAGAAAAGGCATAATGAAACCATAAATAGCAATGTTTAATGCTCTTTTTCACCCTAGTAGTAAAGTTCAGAATATCCCTTAGATATCCCTTTAGTAATACTTTGAACTATTTAACTCTTAAATAATGAATAGATTAAATCCTTAGATAACATGAAAACATGAAAGTCGGAGCGTACAAAATACAATTTTAACCTCCTTTTTAACTTTTTAAAAAACTATGGAAAATCAGTTTTCATTTCTGGTCCTATCCCCACTTTAGAGCGCGGCAGTGGCCGTTTCAGCAGACTACTTAGCCTGCACACTTGGCTTCAGTATGCTACCAGGACTCATAGCTTTGGTTTTATTGACAATTTTAACTTGTTTTGGAACCCTGCACCCTTTTTTAAAATGGACGGGTTACATCCCAGCAAATGGGGCAGCCAAATGCTATCGGCCAACATTCATCATGCTGTGTTGTGCTTCCCACGGGACTGACTGTTTACTTCCTGCACACACTGGCCGGAACTTCCTTCACCTTCTTCCTCAATGGTTCATCGTCAGCCTGCTGTCTCCCACAAGAGCTCCCCCCAGCGTCCAGCCGTCGTCTCATTTTCTAGTGGACTTGGTCCCTCTATCGGCTTTTTAAACATCCCGGTCAGATGTAGTGAGGGTGTAACTTTCTCTGGGGCGACAAGTACTATTGAGCACCCAATCGCAAAAATTATTAGCACGCGCCTGCCAAGGCAGAAATTTTGAGCAAGTGATGTCTCGGTAGCAAACCTGACACAAATCAATATTCAGACCCCTGATATTATTTTAACGGTCCCTCCTGTAATTTTAACACCTGCAGCTTTTCAATCTCGTAATTGTGGGTTGGGTCTACTGTGTCTTAATGTAAGGAGTCTGTTACCAAAGATGGATTGTGTTAGGGCTCTGGTTCTTCGAAGTAATCCTGATGTATTTGTTGCCACTTCATCTTGGCTGAATGTTTCTGTGTCGGACCATGATATAGCAGCGGTTGGTTATAATGTTTTTAGGTGTGACAGGAGTAAGAGAGGGGGAGGGGTACTGATGTTTGTAAAATCCTCTCTCGCTGTGAATGTTGTATTATCCAATTCTATTCCAGAGCAGTTTGAGTGTCTAATTATTAAAGTAGGTTTGAGTTGTGCAAGTTTTACACTAGCAGGTGTGTATCGCCCACCAAGTGCTCTTTCATCCTCCATAATCAATCTCTCTAATATCTTGTCCACTTTTGCCCACACTGAATTATTGGTTGCTGATGATCTCAATATAGATTGGTTATCACCATCCTCAAACCATTTTAAAGAGGTCTGCGACGGCCTGACTCTCACGCAACTTATTTCAGATCCTACACGACCTAATTTTAAAGATTTATCCCGGTCAACTTTGATTTATCTGATTTTAACAAATAGACCGCACAAGTACACTCTGAGTAGCGTCTTTTCCTTAGATTTTAGTGATCACTGCCCAGTAGCGTGTATTAGAGATATGAAAGTTACAAAGGCTCCTCCATGTTTTATTACTAAAAGAAATTTTGATCATTTCTGTGAACAGGCCTTCCTGCACAATATCTTCTGGAGTGATTTAAGCTCTGCAGGTTTTATTCCAGACCCTGACCTAGCATTGGCTCACTTTACTACCGTGTTTAATCGTGCTGTGGATAAGCATGCTCCGGTTAAGAGACTTAGGGTTAAGAATAGAAGAAACCCATTGTTTTCGAATGCCTTATCCACTGAACTACGCGTCAGGGATGAAGCATGGGCTGAAGCTAGGGAAACCCAGGCACTTTCTGACTGTCAGGTTTTTAGAAAACTAAGAAACAAATGCTGCTCACTGATTAGAAAGGCAAAATCTAATTATTTTATCTTGTCACTGGCCAAAAGTCAGGATAATCCTGCTAAATTTTGGAAAATTGTCAAGTCCCTGAATTTTAATCCTTCTTCATCTATTCCACACTCCATCCACACTGATTCTGGTCCTATAACTGATAAACACAAAATCTGCGATCTTTTTAACCAACATTTTATCGCGGCTGGAAACCTTTTTGAAAATTTTATTATTCAGTCCACTACAGGAGATGAGTCTGACCTCAGCTGTAGTTCATTCACAAATTCTCCAACACACAGAGTTTTGTTTTCATTTTGGGAATTTCAAGTGAATGAGGTCTTACAAGAATTGAAACAAATTGATGTGAATAATTCCACTGGAGAGGATCATCTAGTTCTGAGTCTTTTGCGTTTAGCAGCCCCAATGATTGCGCATTCAATAACTAATATTTTTAACTTATCATTATCGATGGGGACTATTCCCAGTGTATGGAAAGCTGCTCATGTTTTTCCATTATTTAAGGGTGGTGATCCCAGTTCAGTGAACAGCTACCAACCTATCTCAAAATTGCCTTGCTTGTCTAAGATTTTAGAATCCCTTGTTAAGCAACAACTTTGCAGCTTTTCAACTTTCAACAACATTTTAACTTCACAACAATCTGGCTTCAGGCCTGGTCTTAGCACCATTACAGCAGCCTCAGTGGTTATAAATGATTTGGTATCAGCTGTGGATAATAAACAAAAATGTGCAGCCCTATTTATTGATTTAGCAAAAGTTTTCAATACAGTAGACCATTTCATTTTATTAAAAAAGTTGTCCTCCATTGGTTGCCTGCTTGTGGTTCCAGGACTACCTCTCTAATAGAAAACAAGCTATTATGCTTGGGGATGCAAAGTCTAAATTTTTAAAAGTGACGAAAGGAGTACCCCAAGGATCCATACTTGGACCGATTTTATTCACAATTTATATAAATAATATTGCTCGTAATATTTCAAATTTCAAGGCTCATTTTTACGCAGATGACACTGTGTTGTACTCCTCTGCGCCAATGTATGCCCAGGCCCTTAGCTACTTGCAATCGGCTTTTAATCATATTCAACACGCTCTAGCTGATCTGAAACTTGTTTTAAATACTGATAAAACTAAGTTTATGGTTTTTTTCTGCACGGAATGAATTATGCCAAATGACTCAATTTGCTCTGTGACTGGTGCTAAAATTGAGCAAGTTCAGTCTTACAAATATTTGGGTATCTGGCTGGATCATGACTTTTCCTTTAAAACATGTGTCTAACTTGTCCAAGAAAATTAGAGCAATAATTGGGTTTCTTTACAGAAACAGGTCTCGTTTTTCTTTAGACAGTAGGAAGAGGATTGTCCAGACAACAATCTTACCCTTATTTGACTATGGGGATGTCCTTTACATGCATGCCTCTGATACTACTTAAAGACCTATGGACGCAATTTATCACAGCACTCTGTGTTTTATCACTGGAGATGGTTTCCGCACTCATCACTGTGTTTTATACAGTTCATTAGGGTGGTTTCCCCTTCATTTTAGAAGGAAGCTCCATTGTATTTTATTTATTTATAAAGCATTACTTGGCAAACTTCCTTTGTATCTTACTAGGCTTTTGTCCATCAAAATCGGAAGCCAGCATGTCAGATCGCAAGGATGGATTTTGTTGGAGGCACCCAGGACTAGAACAAATTTGGGCTGTTCTGCTTTTAGCTCATATGCACCCTGTGTCTGGAATAGATGCCAGGACTCTCTGAAGCTTGATTGTCTCATTCCATATGAGTCCTTCAAGAGTCGACTGTGGGAGACGTTACTTGAGGAAGCCAGATGTTCTTGCCTTTAGTTTTAACTGTGGACTTGTTCTCTGTCCTTTGTATTTGTATGTTTTACTTATTTTATTATTCTTTTTTATTTCTAATTGGTGGCCTAGCAGCGAAGCTGCGAAGGCAACCATTGGATTAGTACCTTTTCTTATTATTATTGTGCTTCCGCTTTCTTCTGCTATTGAAGTCTATGGCAGCCCCAAAAACCGTACCCGGGAAAATTTTATAAACTTGGCAGACTTGTTTGGGACAGTCCCCTTATCACTCACACCAATTTTCATGCCCCTTGCTTAGAAGCTCTAGTGCCACCAACAGGTCAAAATTTGACATACATTTTCCTTCATAACTTCTGACCCGTTCATCCGATTTTCACATATGAGGTACTACTGGAATCCTTGGGCCAAGCCGAGTTCAACGCACCCTATGACGTCATTTTCCACCATATTGGATTTTCCGCCATTTTGAATTTTAGAAAAAACCTTCAAAAAATTTCACGGGTCACAAATTTTGTCTGATTTGTGCAAAAAGTGGTTTATGCACTCTGCAGACCGAGCCACACAAACAATACTAAAAGCCGTTTCGATATTCAAAACTCTTTGCCCGTAACAGCCAATGAAATTTGGCAGCGAAGCCGCCAAACAGGAAGTGAGGCCATATCTCAGCAACGCTTGAACCCATCAACCCCAAACTTAGTACATGGTCTCACTACCTGGCCGTGGGGAGGCACAAAAAATTCCGTGACGTTTGACCTCTAGGGGGCGCTATAAAGAGCAAAAATATGTTTTAGCTTATATCTCTTGATCTGTTTGGACTAACTCCTTAATTCCAGTGTCTGCTGATGCTGTTGGACATCCCTAGGCAGTACCGAGAAGATTGTGTACGTCAGCTTTAGAATTTGGCGGCCATTTTGAATTTTGTCCAAAATTCACTTAAATTTACAGAAATTACACAACCGTTCACAGTTCAATGTTGAAATTTGGCACTCTCGTTCAGAAAAGTACCTTGATCAAGCTAACCAAATTCCATGCCCCTATCTCAAAAGCTCTAGCACCACCAACAGGTCAAATTTTGACCTACATTCACCTTCATTACTTCTTACACCTTCATCTGATTCCAAGAAATGAGGTATCGTTGGAATCCTTGGGATACGCCGAGTTCATCGAATCCTATGATGTCTTTAAAGCCCAATTGGATTTTCTGCCATTTTGAATTTTAGCAAAAACCTTTCAAAAGTTTCACGGGTCACAAATTTTGTCCAATTTCAGCGAAACATTGTTCAAAAAATCTGCAGACCGAGCTGCACAAACAGTGCTAAAAGCCATTTCGATATTCAAAACCGATTGCCTGTAATAGCCAATGAAATTTGGCGGCAAAGCCGCCAAACAGGATGTGAGGCCACATCTCAGCAACCCTTAGACGTATCAACACTAAACTTGGTAAATCGTCTAAAGACCTGACCTTGGCGGGGCCAAAAAAAGACCGTGAACTTTGTCCTTTGGGGGGCGCTTTAAATGGGAAAAACATGTTTTAGGAGATATCTCTTGATCTTTTTGGACTAAAGTCTTAATTCCAGTGTCTACTGATCCTGTTGGAAATCCCTAAGCGATTCCTTGAAGTCTGTGTAAAAATGCACCAGAGTTTGGCGGCCATTTTGAATTTTGTCCAAAATGTGCTTAAATTTACAGAAATTACAAAGTTTGTCCGATCATTACGAAACTTGGTACACGTGATCTGCAGACCAATCCTGAGAAGTCTCTGGAGCTTGGAATCTCAAATCCAAACCATTTGGCCGTAAAAGCAAATCGAAATCGACAGCAAAGCCGCCAATCAGGATGTGAGGCCTTATCTCAGCAATGCTTAGACGAATCAAACCCAAACTTCGTACATAGTCTCAAGACCTGCCCCTGAGGAGGCCCAAAACATTCCGTGAGCTTTGACCTCTGGGGGCGCTAAGAATAGTAAAAACATTTTTTAGCTGACATCTCTAGATCTATTTGGACTTAAGCCTTAATTCCAGTGTCTGCTGATGTTGTTGGTCATCCCTACACAAATCCTAGAAGACTGTGTATGTATGCCTCAGAATTAGGCGGCCACTTTGAATTTTGTCCAAAATGCGCTTAAATTTACAGAAATGACAAGCTTTGTCCGATCATTATGTAGCTTGGCTCACATGATCTACAGACCAAGCCTGAGATGTCCGTTAAGTTTGGTATCTCAAATCCTAACCGTTTTGCCATAACAGCCAATCAAAATCAACTGAGAAGCTGCCAAACAGGAAGTAGGCTCATATCTCAGCAATGCTTTGGTGTATCAACACGAAACTTGGTATAAAGACATACAACACTGTCTGGAGAAGACCTATTTTATTTGGTGACCTTTGACCACAGCAAATATTCAAGTCACAGGAAGTGAAGTCATATCTTAGCATCACTTTCAAATAACCAAACCAAACTCATCAGTTGAACTCAGGACCTAATCTCTATATTGCCTCATAAAGTTGTTGGTCATTAATCCTCAAACCCAATCAAAATTGATGGTGAATCTGTAAAATAGGAAACAGGCATATAACTCTGTCGATTATTGGTGATTTAATCTTAAATTTCTCAACTGTGCAAACAGTAATGTATCTGACAGTTCAACCATGCTACCTAGGTTACCCGGGCTGACCTGCTACGCTGCTAGGCCACCCCATTGCTGCTTGCAGCTATATTTGTATTTTAAAGTTTGTTTTCCTTTATTCTGCCATTTTTGTTTGTAATTGTGAGAATTTTATTGAGCTCTATGTTAACCGACTTTGTAATTGCATGATTGTATTCAGGGCTCCCCTGAAAAAGAGATCTCGGTCTCAGTGGGACTTCCCTGTAATATAGGAAAATAAAATAAAACCATTAGTAAATGATAACCGGGCAGGGGTGCATTTCCCAAAAGCGTAGTTGCTAACTAAGTTAGCAACTTACATAGTTTGTCCTTTCACAATCAATGAGCCCAATCTGTGATTTTGGGAAACGCACCCCAGATTAGCAAACTTTTAACTATTAGTTAATGCTTATTACTGCATTAACAAAACTTAATTAGTACACCCTTATTGCACAGTTTCATTGTTTTCTCTCATGGGTGCTCCCAATATTTCATCCATCCCCCATATGTGGTCAATTTGATATAAGAATTTCTAAATTGCAGCATTTGTATGAGACAGTATGATGATTTCATAAAGCAGAGGTCAAGCCGATTACTGAAGGAATTTGATTTAGTTTATTAACTAAGAGTTGGGAACAGAGGTAGCCCAATGCCTCAGTATTTTTGGGACAAGCTTGCACAGTCCTGGTGATCTTTCTCTTTCGATTAACATATTAGAGACCGTCTGCATCAGTTTCACTTTCCCTCCTCCACAAAGCTGCGCATGCACACCCGATTAGCATATTTTATTTCTGATATAGCATCGGCATAGCTGTCATGAGCCATAAATCTGCTCTAAACAAGCACGTGTCAGGGAATTTCATCAAAAAGTGAAGGGATATGCAAATAACGGGGAATGTTTATGTTCCAACATAATCACATAAAGTGTAGTGAATTCATTATACACTTATCGTAAATATCCAGAAAGTCTTTTGCATTTTTCTGTTTAAGGTGACAATGTGGTAACATCTATAATCCAGTGTTGTTGCATATGTATGCAGCATGATGCTTTAATGCAAAAAGCCTGTTCTGTGTGTGAGGTGAAAACACAATGACAGAGAAAGCTGCAGACATAAAAACAAACCCAATATCTCTTTGGCGAATTTTCAAGAGAAGAAAGGGTTTTTTTTTTTTTTTACCAGAGACCTGAGTTCTATATATGGACACCACACGCATGTATTTAATCCTTCCCTCTTCATTTCTCCCCTGTTATGGTTAAGCAATATTACAGCGTGCAAACAATTGAGTGTGCCAGAGCGAAGAGCATAATAAACAGTGGCGGCTCGTGAACTGACAGCAGGGGAGGCTCAAACAACCCCTTAAAATCAATGATTGGTCACAACCTGTTTTCAATCATTGATTTAATTTGCCATTACAGAAGCTCTGAAAACTCTCAACATTATTTGGTGTGGCCAGTTTTCATTTAAAACGCATACCTGTCAACTCTTCACGCATTCGGTGTGAATTTAAGTGGCATATTTACGTTCCTCTGCTGTAGTCCGCAATTATTCAGTCAACGCGTATGTAAGAGATTCTCGCGCGGAATTGAAGTCCTTCTGCATGGAAGGGTTGGAAGCACTGGAATTCCATTAAGACAGATCATGAAACACATGCATTGCTTCCAACCCCTGAGTAAAGAAAAGTGTGAGAAGTCCGGAGTCGTAATCGGTATGCGTTATGAATGAAAACTGGCCACACCTGATAATGTTGAGAGTTTTTGGAGTTTTTGTAATGGTAATTTAAATTAATGATTGAAAAAAGGTTGTGACCAATCATTAATTTTAAGGGATTGTTTGAGCCTCCCCTGTTGCCAGTTCACAGGCCGCCACTGATAATAACTTATCCTTAACTTATTTTTCTTCAACTTATTCTTTACTTATTTCAGTAAGAAAAAGGAGAAAATTGCAAAAAAAAAAAGAATGAATCACCATTTAATTTTTCAAAGAAGATTTGCCACAATAAACTGCAGTCTTCCAATGTCAGACTGAAGGCCCCTCGTATGAACTTTTATGATTCAAAGAAGCCTTTCTACATTACATTTCTGTTGTTTAACTGATGATTTTATCCAAAGCCACTTGGCTACACTGGGATACTTCTGAGCCCAGTCTCATCCCGATGTGTCATATATTGACGCTGTCTGACCAAGCGTTGATACATCATGCCAATTTCAAACAAACCTTACCCTCTAACCCCGTAGCCTTAATCCAAACCTTAACCCCAAGCATCAAATAAAGGTGCTAAAAGCTTTCTTTTGTGTCATATATCGACACTTGGTCAGGTAGCATCACTGTATGATGAGTCGGGATGAGAATATGTTATACTTCCCAGTTCCACTCAGTCATCTTAAGTATTAAGCTGGATTTATTCTTCTGCGTCGAACCGACGCCGTCACTACGCAGAGCCTCTGCGGCGACGTGAACCCCCACCGCAGAGCCTCTGCGTCGCCTGCCATGCACCTTGAAAATTTTCTAACTGCACGTCAAAGCGACACAGACCGCAAGGGCACTGATTGGTCTGACCCGAGCCTAGTGACGTGTGTGATTCAACGTCATTCAAGAAAATGACAACGGTGGCTAGTATAAACCTAGTGCGTAGAAAGCTGACGAACTTAGCTTGATGGTTTACTACAGTCGACTGGCTATCGCTAGTTATGTCGTTTTTTATTTTGATCCGCGGCTATTTGTCGCCTTATGAAAGCGATGCAGTTGCTTATAAAGCTACCGCGAAACCGATAAATGGCCAGTGAAAACAGATCTCCCGTGAACTGGCTGCGTTTGTTTACACTTGCTTAAGCAGAAAGCAGCAGTCGCGAAATATGTCGAAGGACATTCCAAACGACTGTTAATTGAAAACCCTACTCCCTGCTGCCCTTCAGTTCTCACTATGAAGGGAAGTGATTTCGCAGGGTGTAGGATGTAGGGATTATTACCCTACGGAATGAAATACAGCCCATTACGTAACGTAAACACTCTACCAACGAGTTTCACGTGATTCCGCGACAGGTCCTTCAGAAACCTGACGCCACTGAGCGGTTTGACGGTGAATTGCTTTGCGGCACAGCACGACGCAAACAACCTCAACGCAGAACTTCGAAAGGTCCACAACGGCGTCACGGCAACGGCGTGCCCTTTGCGTGGAGTCGACGCAGAAGCATAAATCCAGCTTTAGGGCCATAGACAACCTCCACACACCACTGCGGTTGTGTTAATGTTCCGGTAGTAGTGGTCTGACAATTAATTGAACGCTGAATCGCTCGCAGGGGTTGCAACAATTACCGAGTGCTGGAGCTGGAAGTCAGACTGCTGAGCCTAGTCTTGGCTTGAGGAAACCCTGCCAAGATGAAATAAACACCAGCGCTAGATTGCGCTGGACAGCATATCCACAGTTTTTTTTTTTTTTTTAATAAATTTGGCATCTCCAATCCCACCCGAATCTGGAATGCCCAATTGGTGAACTATGTACAAGGCTTGCTCGTATGTGACCCCTTGCTGCCAATTCAGGAGAATGTAGACAGTTCACGGCTCTCCTCCGAAGCACACGCCTGTCAGCCTGCTGCTTCTTATACACTCATTGGTTGAATCTTCGCAAGTTCAGAACGAGGGCGGAGGATACCCGGACATGAACAGGCTTAGAATCTTCCTGACGAGCGCCCATCTGGCCAACAGGAGGCGCTTGAGCAACGAACAAGGCAACTATTATTTTCCCTTCCCGGCAGTCCCTTCCAATTTGCAACCCTGTAGCGCAATAGCCAATTGTGCGCTACTCTGAAAAAGCTGCCGACCACTGCCGGCTGGTACAAGGCGGGGATCGAACCCACGACGTGATAGTCACTTCTGCTTCGCAACGCGATGCTTTACCGAGTGAGCTATCCGGCCATATCCACAGTTTTATACCAAACAAAAGGATTTCAAAGTGACTTGCGATTTCTAGATGTGATACAAATAAAATTTTTGCTTTATATCATGTGATTTTGCTCTGTTATCCTGTTCACAAACTTCTTTAGGCAAGTACCGAGCCACATTTGTTGCACATGTGTAAAGACATCTTGCAGTTTGGGAGGAGTGCGTTTTCAAGGTTGCTGCAAGTCTGCGACACTTGTGTAACAAAAAATGGCCGTAAAGTCCTCCTTACTCCTGAGATCTGCAAAATTTTGGGTGTGGAAATATTTTGGTTTTGCTATGACTGACAACAAAAAAAGCAATACGCAAGCCCTGCCAAAAAGAGCAGTTATTTGGGTGTGTAGCTGATCCATTTTTAATAAAGCCTATGATTAAATTTTTTCCCAGGTCATAAAAATCCAAATTTGTTCATTGCCAAAAATATCAAACTTTGTAGATGTGATGTTACTTAATTCAATGTCTCAGTTATACTGACAACAGCGCAGTGCATAATTCCAGTGCATAGCAAATTAGCCACGGCTTTTCGTACAAATTAGCAGTTATGTTCAGCAACCTTTTAAGCAACAAAGTATAAACCAAAGAAGCTCTGAAATGAGGTCAAGTTAGTTAACATAACGTGGAAGTTGTCAGGTCTTGCCTCCTGCGGTCCAGCACGCCGGCCAATTAAGACCTGGATCGCACCCCGCTCATCAGCCAACTTGAATCATCTGTTTCTCATTGCAGCTGAGTGGTAACAGCGTGTATAAATGTCATAGCCCTACACTTCCTCTTTGCTCGCGTAAGCCATACCAGTGTGTTTACTGTTCGTATATATATATATATATATATAGAGGCCATTGATTTTCCATCAGATTTCCATCAGAATCCTTCAGGTTTTAGTAACTGATAGAACTGCTGTGCTCACACCAGTACAGGACCGTCCCACTCCTGCAGTCTCATTCGCTCATGGTAATGAAACTGCAGCACTCTTAACGCTTTGAACGCTATAGGCCGGTTAAGTGGCCGCATAGAGAAAGTACAATAACCCGAAATGCCAGATAAATGACCCCCAAATATGTGACTTTGATCACATGACTTTTGGTTGTCATCAGACCTTGTTTACGATCAGGTGGTTTCCCCATCACAGTAAGCTGTGTTTTGGCATAGGTGGGGGTCACGACCCCTTTCATAATACAGGGTTCAAAGTGTTAAGACTGCCACCAATCCCCTGTGAACATATTTCTTGTAAGTATTCAGAAATAACAGGTATATAAGTGAAGTACAACAGAGTAAAAATGTACTTTTTTTTTAAGATTTCATCTCTAAAAAAGTTCAAAGTATAATAAAATTTCATAAGCAAATATTAAACACAGATAAAAAATAATCTACACAAATACAGTATCTATAATGCATTGTGCAGAAATGGAATTTTTTTTTGTTTTGGATAATGGGACAGGCACAGACTACTTGAAATGCTCTGAATTGGAAAAAAATACTGAGGAGACAACTAGCTTCTTTCTATCTCAAGACTTGCACCTGTTATTTTGAAATTACTGCTCCTGCTGAGGGTTGCCATTCTTAGATCCTGTTCTTCTGATCACATCTGGCAGTATATCGCTCCCATTTACAGGAGTTCAGGACTCAAGTGTCAGGGCACAGAGGGGAATGGAAGAACATCAGAGTTAGATTTGCACGAGCAGGGAATTGGACACTGCCATAAATACCACCTCTTTGAGACTCACAACAAACTGTTTAATTCTGTTTTAGAGCAGCAGTTTTTAGGCCATCAACAACTACTTATCTTACCTAGTATCACTCCATACTTGTCAGTGAACTTTGATTTTTGCTGTTTTTGGTGTTGTGCATATGTTTGCTTAATTTTTGACTGTATTCCCACTGGCAACTGTAATGGGGAAAAAAAAAAAAAAGCCACTAGATGGCAGTATTGACAATTTTTTTTGTTAAGCCCAGTCTGGAGCTAGGTTGGGCATGTCCTGGGCATGCCTCAGAGGGGGCTGGACAAGAGTATATAAGGAGAAAAATTGAGAGAGTGGAGGAGTAGTTGGAGAAATTGCAAGGAGAAATTGTGGAAGGATACATTTGACCAGACCTGTCACTCTTTTTCAAGACCTGTGAAGCTTTTTGTGGATTTTTACCTGTGTTGGAGCATTTTCCTGTCCCAGGACATCGCAACATAGCAGCCCATCTCAATTACCAAGGGACTGTAACTATCTTTTTTTTATTTCAATCTTGGTCAGTAGGGTAGAGTGTAGATTAGTTCTAAGTGTTTGTTTAATTAAATCTGTTGAAGTTTAAGAATTTTGTCTGTCATCCCTTGCTGTCCGTGACGTCATAACAAATTGACGCCATAACAAATTGGGGCCATAACACAACTTACTTCAGTAATTTTGCTGTTCTTGTTTTGACTTTGATTATTTGGCCCTTTAGCCACTCTGTTAGAATCCTTATCTTGCTTTGGAGACTTACCAAGCAAAGCACGACTGATCATAGCTTTTTTACTTAGCATTGAAATGAATAGCTGATATACAGTGCTTAAAAAATTTATTAGACCACCACCCAGTGTAAGGTTTATGCCACAGCTGCCCTAAATTAACAATGTTGGTAATTACCAAAATAATTTTTATGTTTCTGTAATGGTTAATCCACCAGTATGCGCAAGCTCTTTAACTGAAATGATATTTTTAATGCTAAAATATAATTATTGTTGTTATCCATGAATTTGCTAATTTACCGTTTTGCAAAAAAGCTGAAAAAAATAGTTAAGCTCATTATTATTTTTTGATTAAGATGCCAATAACAGTTATTTTCTCGCATTCCTGAACATAAAAATTTGTTTTATTAGTTGAATGCAAGAATGCAAGCTGTTCTCAAGGCAAAAGGAAGCCATACAAAATATATGTGGTTTTTTTTGTTTTTATGTGTGAATAAGGACTATTTTAGGTTTCAGTTTGTTATTTACCAGAGAAATAACAAAATAATTTTTAGCTTTAAACAAGTTTTTGACAGAATTCTTAAATATTTGTGTTTTCTCATTTTTTATGACAGGTGGTCTAATAGATTTGCTAAGCACTGTATGTGGATGGTTTAGTAATTGCAATGCATATACTGGGTCATTCCATACAAAAGCAACAAGTGCCTCCCACCTGACCCCCTTGGAATTAGCTGATTTTTCTTGTACAGTAACTTCAGTATATTAAATGAATCCTGGCCAAATTTTACTCTGATCTTGTGAAAATTTTTTGAGTTACAGACTCTAAAATTACACGGGGGTTGGTTGAAATATCTGGCGTAATTTTTCCTAGCATTTTTGAGCCCTCATAAATTCATGTTTATTAGAGGTAGCTACATGAAAGTTTCAGAACTGAAAGAAATCTTTCATATGCCATAACTTGATTTGATCATCATCCTATCTCACATGGTGATATGACCCCTTGAAGTTTTCCTAACATGCACTTTTTCAAGTTTTCACAAGAAAGCACATGACACATCCATGGGTCCAATTCTTGTTTTTACTATACTATATCATACTGTATTTATAAAACTGGTGCAGTGTTGCAATTGAAACTTCCATAGTTCCCATGATATTGAAGCTTGGAGTTGGTTACAGAACAAATCTCATAAAGGAAAATTCTGATTTTGGCTTAGAATTGAGACACCTCAGAGTGATCAGATTAGGCGGATTCGCATCGCAAAATGCGAATCAAATTTCAGCCGTTTTGACGAAATGCTAATCAACATAACAATCCCTTTGCAAAAAAAAATGCGATCCAAAAATTCTTAATGATATTTCATGAATCCCGACTCACAGGCCTGCGAACTCCCGAGTTCCCGAGCCAAACAGCAATTCACCTTATTCAGCCACGCCCACTTTTAAAATTTCTTGTCTTCCGCAATTGTCTTGAAACTTCCGGTCGGCTAGCTACGGCTAGTTAGCTACGTTGAAAAACCCGGCAAATTGAGATGGAGAGGCTAACGTGGCAAGAGTCAAAATTAAATATTAAAAGGTCGGATGGAGGGATTGTACTTGCACACCCGAGGTTCATGAACTCCACCGAGTGAGTGGATGACATGCGGCGGTGGCCTCAGGTGTCATATGGAGATATTTTTAATTATTTAGTGCTGTCGGTGGGCGTCGATGGGGTGGCCATGAAAAAGTGAACTGGCGTTACGGTGGAAATAAACTGTGCAACAAAAGAAACGCAAGTGAATTATAATTAGTTCTATGCACTGGCACTCGGCGACGGCATTTCAGAACTCTTCAGCGAATGAGGGTCATTTTGGTGACTAGTACGTGGTTTGTCCGTTTACATTTTCCAATCGGACAGCTGTCTATTTTTTCACAGCAAGTTGCGTAACTGTGCTGCAAAAACAGGTGTACGTATTTGTCGCCGAAATTACCTTCATTCGCAAATGAGTTCTGAAATGCCACTCTCGCTGGAAAAAAAAAATACCGTTGCTGAGTGCCAGTGCATCGACCTATTTATAATTTAATTATTTTTCTATACTGAATGTAGCCCATTATTTTGTCACTGTTAGATCGCATGGGGGAGAGAAGCCGTGTCTTCAATTGCCACTTGATTATTCTTGAATTGGAAAACGTGTTAATAAAGGAAAACCATCAAGAATTAGCCAAGACTAATTGTTGTCAATAAAGGGATGGATATTTTCCCCCGAAGTCTTGCGCCAGCCCTGACCCACCATTACGAGTTATCTTGTAGTTGGCAGTCTTAATTAAAGACAAACCGGAAAATAAGTTTGCGCGTAATTATTATAGGAAATCGAATTAATTGCGAGCATATGCACATTTACACTCGTTTCATCAAACTTTTCTTTGTTTTGCAGTGACTTTGACAGAGTAACCATAAGAGTACATTAATTAACTAGCTTACTTGCTTTTAATTTGTTGCTCGGTATATTTTAGCCATTTTATTTTAATTGATGAATGGCCGTAATATGTAGCAGGTCGATTGCCACACTTCATTATGTAGCGCGCCAAAATGTACAGTAAGCTAAGGCTGCTGTTGTGACTTCCTAGAACCATGTATGCAGCCAACACTCACCTTACTTCTTCATATCAAAATGATATGGATATAGCCATAAACTAAGTTGTATATTTCCATTACTTTGAAAAGCACCAATTCACATTACTGTATTTTGATGCATTATGCATAATGAGTCAGCTGAGTAGCATCTAACGTAATGTCCATATGAGTGCATTTATAGCACTACATAAATTCAGTTCGAACACTGCTTAGCAAACCATTTATTAACCATTATTCATTCTTAATTAGTTTGCCTATAGACCATCATACTTGATGGCGAAACTTTTCAGCAACTTGACAGATGAGATCCAAAATGATAACTATTGTTTGTGCATGATCCGAACTTCCATGAAAAGCACTGAACACACATACATTATTTGTGGTACAGCCTTTCTTAGATTGAAGTTTTGGGTAGGTGGAAACGTCAGAGTATGTGAAATCCGAGCATCTGTTTGTGATGCAGTAGTGATGCAGGTCGACGGTGTGGCTGATTTTCATCTGAACGAAGATAATACGAGTCCTAAAAGAGAATGCAACAGTTGAGCATGAGACAAAGATCGATTAGATGTACATTTTAGAACAGAGATGGTGATTATGAGATAACAGGGGAAGGACAGAGACAAGGAGCGTTAAAAGAAAGGTAAAAATAACGCAGTACAATGTGCATAACATTTCAGGGTAGACCCACATTTTACTATATTCCACGGAATGGTTATGAGTCTAGCGTGAAGCTAAGTTACGTTAGCTAAAAGTAAATCAGCTTGCCAGAATTGGCTTTAAAACATATTGGTTTATAGGGCACATGCAGTGCGTTGCGTGTTCGGTTTATCGTCTTGAATCCGGAGAAGATAATGGAGTTCACACGCAGACCAGCAAGAATGTCTGACTCTATAAATGTAGTTACTCATCTGTTAGACAGCATAACTGAACATACCTTGTGAAAAAAGGTAATAATGTGATAATGCTGATCATATTCATTAGACGCTAGTTGGCTAACGGCTAGCGATATTGATAGCTGTTTTCGCTGGCAAAATGTTATCTTACCTGGGAGCCTCGCAAGCATCGTGACGGCAGCCTTTTTCGCCAGAGGGGTAACATATCCGAACCATTTCTCGGGGTATGGGTGATGTTCTGATGGTCTGCCGTCCACAAAATGAAACAAACAGACGTAAGGCTTTTTCGGCGGATTCTTTAGGTGTAGTGCCTTTAGCCACATATGCCGGCCCTCATCGCTGGATGGCGGAGGATGAAGGTTGTAAGGTGCCCCACAACATTCTGCCCTGGTTTTCCCGTGGACAAAACAGGATTGTTCCAAGAACAGCCGTCTTTTCTTCCAGTTGTTATGGCAGCCCCTCACCGAACAAGTAATGCTCGACATCTTGATTTGCTAACGTGCCTGCCAAAGTACTGCAATCCCAATGGACAGAGTTGCTCAACTGGAAGTTCAAAGACAAAACGGAACAACATGGCGCCGCCCTTGTTGACGCGCGGAATAAGGTGAATAGGAGAAGTTTTAATGACTTTGATTGGCTGGAAAATGATGTTCCTTATTTGCACACCAACCAATCAGCTTCTGGGGAGCGCATGCATGCACTTGAGACTTGGGAGGCTTTTCAGATGCTCATACGCTCTAGCATCTTTGAGCATGACGGCCAGACTCTGCTATGTGAGCCATCACGTACTAAATTACGTTGCTCTTTGGATAAAGCCACCTAGTTGGCTAGTAAAGTGACTAACGTTAGCTAAGGAAAATCTTTGTAAATAATCATCATATTTAGGCAATATGATCTGTTTCTTGTCCCAACTTTACTAACTTTGCCAGCTGTCATAGGCATGAACTTATCTGAGGTTTCGCGGCAGTTTTGTCCGACCCAACTGAACTTTTACATTTATGGGACTTTAGCTATTTTGCTAGCTAGTTCAAAAGCAATCGCTTAGGTACAGCTAGCTGGCAAGTGAACCTACGGTAATTTTGAAGCCTATTGGAGGAGTTTTTTTTGCTCTGATTTGTCACTTTCAACGCCATCACACGCAGACAATCTCTTTCAACATTGATTACCATCTTATTTTACCGAAAGAGCAAACAGACAGTTCGGGCCTGAGACGTGTTATTTCAACGCTAGTTTTAGCTGCATTATCTTGTTATGCATGCTATTCTCAAAGTCGTGGTGTCGTCACTTCCGGCTGGCCCAATTAGGCACTCGGTGAGAACAACTAACCTTGTGTGCTCATCTTCGTGTTATCTTCGTGTTCATATGTGACTTCCTAGATGTCAGTAACACAAACCTAGGCTCCATCTGTGACCGTTTTAGTGGTACAAGTCATCGAATTTTCAGTAGGTCACATTTGACCTTTGAAGGTCAGTACGACGGTCACAAAATGAAAGTTCGTATATGACTTCCTATATGTCTCTAATACAAACCTAGACTCCATCTGTGACTGTTTTGGCAATACAAGTCATTGTAATTGTATTATGTCAAGTTTGACCTTCAAATGTCATCAACAGTCAAGCTGAATGTCACCAAATGAAAGTTCATATGTGACTTCCTATGTCAGTAACACAAACCTAGGCTCCATCTGTGACCTTTTCAGTTACAGAAGTAATTGAATTTTCTCTAGGTCAAGTTAGACCTTCGAAGGTCAATGTGAAGGTCACCAAATGAAAGTTCATACATGACTTCCTATACGTCTCCAATACAAACCTACACTCAATCTGTAAATTTTTGCTAATATAAGTCATTGAAATCTCCCAGTATTGTTTGGCGTTCAAGGTCACTGAAGGTCAAGTTCAAGGTCACCCAATGAAACTTCATACATGATTTCCTATATGGCCACATTACAAACCTAAGCTCTATCTGTAATAGTTTTGGTGAAAGAAGTCATTGAAATTTCACTATGTGAAGTTTGACCTTCGAAGATCACCGAAGGTCAAGTTCAAGGCCACCAAATGAAAGTCCATGTATGACTTCCTATACATCTCCAATACAAACCGAAACTATCTGTAACCATTTTGCTGATATAAGTCATTGAAATTTCACTGTGAAGTTTGAGCATTCAAGGTCACTGAAGGTCAAGTTCAATGTCACCAAATGAAACTTCATACATGACTTCCTATATGCCAGCAATACAAACCTAAGCTGTATCTGTAATAGTTTTGGTGATGGAAGTCATTGAAATTTCACTATGTGAAGTTTGACCTTCAAAGGTCGCCGAAGGTAAAGTTCAAGGCCACCAAATGAAAGTTCATACATGACTTCCTATAAGTGTTCAGTGCACATATGTTCCCAATCTTCAATATTTCAAGCCTAGAAACCTTTGAAAATTGTAACATTTGGCTTGACCTCAAGTTTGACCTTTCAAGGTCATCTGAGGTCAACATTAACACAGCCAAAATATAGGTCATATATTACTTCCTATATGTCAGTAATACAAACTTAATCTCTATCTGCAACCATTTAGCTTCCACAGGCGATTTGGCCCATTCTCCATAAGACCCAATGTTAAAGTACAGCGCCCCCACTAGACCCACTTCTGTCGATTCAATCAAAATGGCACTCGCACTGTACATAGAGTGTATCAAGGTGAGTTGATTGCCAGATTTAGAGAAAAAGTTATCCGACAGTTTTTGAGAAATATTTTTTTGAAATTTCAAGTCATTTCTTTAACATTGTTAATATATTCCCTGACCACGAGTTTGACCTTTCAAAGTCATCTGAGGTCAAATTTAACATAGCCAATGTATAGGTCATATATGACTTCCTATATGTCGATAATACAAACTTAATCTCTATCTGCAACCATTTGGCCTCCACAGGCCATCTTGCATATTCATAAAGTACAGCGCCCCCAATAGACCCACTTCCGTCGATTCAATCAAAATGGCGCCAGACTGTACATTGATGGTACCAAGGTAAGTTGATTGCCTGATTTAGAAAAAAATTTATCACGCAGTTTTTGAGAAATAGTTTTTTAAAATTTCTCAGTCCTATCTTTAACATTCGAGCCAAAATTTCAAGGGCCCATAAAACGGACATAAAACGGATGGCGGAGGATGAAGGTTGTAAGGTGCCCCACAACATTCTGCCCTGGTTTTCCCGTGGACAAAACAGGATTGTTCCAAGAACAGCCGTCTTTTCTTCCAGTTGTTATGGCAGCCCCTCACCGAACAAGTAATGCTCGACATCTTGATTTGCTAACGTGCCTGCCAAAGTACTGCAATCCCAATGGACAGAGTTGCTCAACTGGAAGTTCAAAGACAAAACGGAACAACATGGCGCCGCCCTTGTTGACGCGCGGAATAAGGTGAATAGGAGAAGTTTTAATGACTTTGATTGGCTGGAAAATGATGTTCCTTATTTGCACACCAACCAATCAGCTTCTGGGGAGCGCATGCATGCACTTGAGACTTGGGAGGCTTTCGTATGCTCATACGCTCTAGCATCTTTGAGCATGACGGCCAGACTCTGCTATGTGAGCCATCACGTACTAAATTACGTTGCTCTTTGGATAAAGCCACCTAGTTGGCTAGTAAAGTGACTAACGTTAGCTAAGGAAAATCTTTGTAAATAATCATCATATTTAGGCAATATGATCTGTTTCTTGTCCCAACTTTACTAACTTTGCCAGCTGTCATAGGCATGAACTTGTCTGAGGTTTCGCGGCAGTTTTGTCCGACCCAACTGAACTTTTACATTTATGGGACTTTAGCTATTTTGCTAGCTAGTTCAAAAGCAATCGCTTAGGTACAGCTAGCTGGCAAGTGAACCTACGGTAATTTTGAAGCCTATTGGAGGAGTTTTTTTTGCTCTGATTTGTCACTTTCAACGCCATCACACGCAGACAATCTCTTTCAACATTGATTACCATCTTATTTTACCGAAAGAGCAAACAGACAGTTCGGGCCTGAGACGTGTTATTTCAACGCTAGTTTTAGCTGCATTATCTTGTTATGCATGCTATTCTCAAAGTCGTGGTGTCGTCACTTCCGGCTGGCCCAATTAGGCACTCGGTGAGAACAATTAACCTTGTGTGCTCATCTTCGTGTTATCTCATCAACAAATGTCAATTGCTAATCCACCTTATTAGTATTTGTATCTGCGATTTTTCTTTTCTGCGAATACAGCATGTAGGAGTTATTATAAGGTACTAGACATGTCATTTGACTATTTTGATCATCATTGTGTCACAGACACTAAATATTGCAGGTACTTAGAGTTGTAAATTAAAAGCATGAGAGCAAATGGCAAAAGTAATTCCCAGTTAATTCCCAGCCATCGAAATATTTAGCTATTTACTATTTCACCTCCAATAAAATGCTTCCTACACAGCACTGCATGAGCTGACGGCTCCCACTTGCTGCCGCGTACATGCCGTCTGTACCGCTTTTTGGGCATTTTTTTCAGAATGAAACGCCCCAAAAACGGTAGTCTACCGCCAATAGAGGTAGAGTTGACATGTATGCAGCAGGGTTCTGTCTTTAGACAGCTTGTATCCATGCTTCACGCTGCTTACTTTCCTTTGAAAATACGTGAAATGAAATTTTCTCTCCCTGTTTCATGTTGTGATTCAAACAACCAAACGCTACATATGACTTGGGCATGTTTTTTGATGGATTATTACTTCGTTCGCATCACTTTCAATTCGGTTTCACAGGCCACGTGGGTTTTGTTTTCACCGAGTCACCCTGCACTGGAATTGGGCCCGACTTTGTGAATTGCGTATTACGTTACTCTTCAGATTATAAAGCTAGCCATCTTCCTATCTAGCTGACGCTAGTTAAGGGGAATCTTTGTAATCATTGTTATACTAAAGCGATGTGAGTTGGTTTTTGCTCTAATGGAAATAATTCCGCATCAGATCTCCACTTTCGGCTTTAACTCTGAATCACCTAGACTGGATGTACGCTTCACATTTTTACACACCTGAATGTTCCTTCAGCCACCCAAACTTCACGGTAAGCCGATCAAAGTCATGAAAACTTGTCCCATTGCTATGTGGTTTAGGGAATCGCGAGTTCGCCGGCCTCCTGAAACATGCTCAATTATCTCTGATCATTCAAATACATGATTTTTGTGATGTCTAAATGTGACTGAGTTGGAGAGTGCCTGTGTGACTGGATTTTAATGGGAATGGATCCTTTCACATCTCTGATCAGGTGTTAAACAACATTATGCTACAGCAGGGCTATTCAACATTATCCTGTAAGGGCCGAGGTGGGCGCAGGCTTTCATTCCAACCAAGCACTTACACACCTGATACTACTAATCAAGCTCATTAGCAAAGACTCTTAGGGTTGATTAGTGGTGTCAGGTGTGTAACTGCTTGGTTGGAATGAAAGCCTGTACCCTCACTGGCCCTTTCTGGACACGGTTGCATAGCCCTGTGCTACAGAAGGTATAGATAAGACAGTTGTACTGCAGGTTAAAACTAGTTTACAGAAATTTCATTGGGAAACGGAAGTGTGCTGTATTAAATTATGATTGTTCAAGGTAAAATTGGTGCCTTTTGGAAATTATTTGTTTTGCTTTCGGAGTAGAGTTGTATTTCTATTGTGATTATAATTTGTCATAAGGAAAGAATAAAAAAGTCCTTTTGTCATTTAAAATCTGATATACTGTTTTCTAATTTTTGCAAATCGTTTTTCAGATGTGCTCAACAATTGCTAATAAATTGATATAATGATTCGCAAAAAATGCTAATCAAGTTTTTTTTTCCTTAATCTGATCACTGCACCTAGAATGGGCATACAATTGTCTTAATTGCTGTTTTTAACATTCCTCCAATATGTCTTTCAGTTCTGAACATTTCATTTAGCTATGTATCTCTTATACACATTAAGTTATAAGGGCTCAAAAATGCTAGAAAAAAAGACAGTCTTAAGCAGTCTTACAGCGATGATACAAGTTATGAAAATTTCATGTGAGGTTTGACATTTGAATCAATGAAAATCAGTGTCAAGGTCACTAAATAAAAGTTCACATACATTTATAAGACCTTCTGTAGTACAATCCTAAGCTCTGAAGCAGTTATGGTGATACAAGTCATTATAATATGTCAATATGTATCCAATATGTCAATTGTGAACTTAGAAGGTCACAGAATGTCAAGTTGTGGTCAGCAAATGGACTTTATATATGACTTTCCAAATGTCTCTCTACAAACCTTGGCTCAATCTATGACCATTTTGGTGATACAAGTCATTGTAATTTCACTGTCCAGTTTGACCTTCAAAGGTCACTGACAGCCAATTTGAATGTCACTAAATGAAAGTTCATATGTGACATCCTAGATGTCAGTAACACAAACCTAGGCTCCATCTGTGACCGTTTTAGTGGTACAAGTCATCGAATTTTCAGTAGGTCACATTTGACCTTTGAAGGTCAGTACGACGGTCACAAAATGAAAGTTCGTATATGACTTCCTATATGTCTCTAATACAAACCTAGACTCCATCTGTGACTGTTTTGGCAATACAAGTCATTGTAATTGTATTATGTCAAGTTTGACCTTCAAATGTCATCAACAGTCAAGCTGAATGTCACCAAATGAAAGTTCATATGTGACTTCTTATGTCAGTAACACAAACCTAGGCTCCATCTGTGACCTTTTCAGTTCCAGAAGTAATTGAATTTTCTCTAGGTCAAGTTAGACCTTCGAAGGTCAATGTGAAGGTCACCAAATGAAAGTTCATACATGACTTCCTATACGTCTCCAATACAAACCTACACTCAATCTGTAACGATTTTGCTAATATAAGTCATTGAAATCTCCCAGTATTGTTTGGCCGTTCAAGGTCACTGAAGGTCAAGTTCAAGGTCACCCAATGAAACTTCATACATGATTTCCTATATGGCCACAATACAAACCTAAGCTCTATCTGTAATAGTTTTGGTGAAAGAAGTCATTGAAATTTCACTATTTGAAGTTTGACCTTCGAAGATCACCGAAGGTCAAGTTCAAGGCCACCAAATGAAAGTCCATGTATGACTTCCTATACATCTCCAATACAAACCGAAACTATCTGTAACCATTTTGCTGATATAAGTCATTGAAATTTCACTGTGAAGTTTGAGCATTCAAGGTCACTGAAGGTCAAGTTCAATGTCACCAAATGAAACTTCATACATGACTTCCTATATGCCAGCAATACAAACCTAAGCTGTATCTGTAATAGTTTTGGTGATGGAAGTCATTGAAATTTCACTATGTGAAGTTTGACCTTCAAAGGTCGCCGAAGGTAAAGTTCAAGGCCACCAAATGAAAGTTCATACATGACTTCCTATAAGTGTTCAGTGCACATATGTTCCCAATCTTCAATATTTCAAGCCTAGAAACCCTTGAAAATTGTAACATTTGGCTTGACCTCAAGTTTGACCTTTCAAGGTCATCTGAGGTCAACATTAACACAGCCAAAATATAGGTCATATATTACTTCCTATATGTCAGTAATACAAACTTAATCTCTATCTGCAACCATTTAGCTTCCACAGGCGATTTGGCCCATTCTCCATAAGACCCAATGTTAAAGTACAGCGCCCCACTAGACCCACTTCTGTCGATTCAATCAAAATGGCACTCTCGCACTGTACATAGAGTGTATCAAGATGAGTTGATTGCCAGATTTAGAAAAAAAAGTTATCCGACAGTTTTTGAGAAATATTTTTTGAAATTTCAAGTCATTTCTTTAACATTGTTAATATATTCCCTGACCACGAGTTTGACCTTTCAAAGTCATCTGAGGTCAAATTTAACATAGCCAATGTATAGGTCATATATGACTTCCTATATGTCGATAATACAAACTTAATCTCTATCTGCAACCATTTGGCCTCCACAGGCCATCTTGCATATTCATAAAGTACAGCGCCCCCAATAGACCCACTTCCGTCGATTCAATCAAAATGGCGCCAGACTGTACATTGATGGTACCAAGGTAAGTTGATTGCCTGATTTAGAAAAAAATTTATCACGCAGTTTTTGAGAAATAATTTTTTAAAATTTCTCAGTCCTATCTTTAACATTGGAGCCAAAATTTCAAGGGCCCATAAAACGGACAAAAATGATTCAATCAAAAATCCGAGAGAAAAGGTTGGAGATATGGTCTAGTAGATTGTTATTGCAAATTTAGACGAAAATTCATCAGGCCAAAAAAAAGGTAAAAAATGTTCCGGACGACGGACACCACACCACGAGAATAGCTTATTGGCCCATAGGGCCGGTAAGCTAAAAATCAGCTGATTCCAAGGGGGCCGGGTGGGAACTTTTTTTCAGATTTGTTTGATTTTATATGGAATGACCCTACTTCAAAATTAAAGCCATATTTTGTGGGGTGTTTATAATATTTCCCACCTACACTGTGATTGCCCTGTGCCAAGATGTCGGAAGTGCTTTAAAAATTAGATGAAAGTGACCTTCACTGTGTGAAGCCAAAATGTATGCCTTGTGCTCTCAAAAAACGTGAGTGGGACCTCACCCAGCAAACTCAGATCTAGTTCTCTCCAGCCAGCAAATACCTCTGGACCATTGGACCGCTCTGCTTCTGAGTGACTCTGGTTAAAATGGACTTCCTCTTATGTAATTGGATATTTTTTTTTACCAGCGAGGCCCATCTTCATGAGAATTCTGGTGTTTCATCCCCTCATTTTGTGGGCTGGTCTCATAATACACCCATCATTGCATTTGTCTTCTCATTCTTCCTGGTCTCAGTCACTGAGGGGCCAGAGTCTATCCCAGCATGCACCGGGGCGTGAGGCAAAAATAAACCCAGGACACATTGCCCATCTAGTTGAAGGTGCACACGCATAATTCACTAAAAAAAAAAAAAATCATACCTGCAGGCAATCCATAAACTGTGCGAGCACACTTGAGTACCTGGAGTGAACCTACACAGTTGCGGGGATAACATACAATCCCCTCACAGAACAGGCGCTGGCGGGGCATGAAATTGGCAGCATTTAAAAAATGAAGATTTCTGCCCCTCAGTGTGCCAGTAACCATATTTCAAAAAATAGATGGAATGTTTAGTCAATTTATTTGGGCTGGGAAAAAGGCCAGGATGAAGTTATCAAGACAACAGGCTGAAATAGAACGTGGGGGACTGAGACTCCTCAAAACCAGACTTTACCAAGAAATGTTTTTTTTTTTTGGGGGCTCAGGTAATCTCCCTATTTTTAAGTAGAGATGACAGGCCTCTGTGGGTAGATTTAGAGGAAGAACTGAATGCTCCTTTTCGGGCTGCAAACTCTCTGAGCCAATTGTCAAAATCTGATATCCAGACCCCAATCCTCTAATACACTTAGAATATTTGGCACTGTTTACATAAGAGATAAGGATTGCCACCTTTCCTGACAGGATCAGCTTCAATAGGGAAAAATACAAAATTTAAAACAAAGCGGAAAGAGTTCTGCTGGAAAGAATGGCACGCTAAAGGCCCATTCAGATCAGGGCGAAGCGAAAAGGCGGCACGGATTTGTGGAATATTTGCTGCACGGAAATTCTGCGTGAAACTATGCCCATAGGACTCGGAGAAAAATTCAGTGTTCTTGTGTTCCAATTTCTCAAAACAGACAAATAAATCCATGGATTATTATTCAATTAAAATGAACCATGAGCAGCAGCAGCAACAATGTCATGTTTGTATGTATCTGAACGATAACCTTAGCCTCACGGTCTACTTTTGCACTGACAGTCATCTCTGTAGCCACCGAGCGTTTTCATTATTGATGTCCGGACCTGGTCTTTCAGCTCTTTGTTCAGGTAATCATCCCGCCTCTAGTCATAGAGGACAGGATGCTGGAGAACATTATTGATGAGTCGCTCTCTTTTGTTTGTCACTATACTATGCTATGTAGTTTGAGTTTGTTTCTAGTTTATGTGGCTTTGCAGTCTAAGGTTCGAATGCTGTGACGTGAATAAAAACAAAGCATTTCATTGGCTAAAAGTCTAGACTGTGTCCGAAGTCACTCACTCTTTCATTATTCCCTACTCACTATAAGGGGACTCATATGTAGGTGACTATGTAGTGAGCTCATGGGCAGAAGGAAGATACGCTGTCGGGACACTACCCGGCTCGTTTTGTCGGCACTGTTAATGATGTCATCTTGCTCCTCTTCAGTTTGTGTGCAATGCATAACAGGATGTATTGCTGGGTTAGTGACCATCAGATGGTCAGTACATTTCGCGGTGGATTATGGGATGTAATGAGTTCACTATATAGGGGATTATAATTCTTTCTAACAATGCGGACAGCGCTACAAAATGGCGAACCCACTTTACAGTGCACTATATAGTGAGTAGTGAGTGATTTCTGACTGAGCCCTAATTTCGCTGATGGATTGTTGCAGAAGCTAAAGTCCGTGCAGATGTTTTTTCTGCCGCAAGAAAGTTCCGCTTTGGTGTGCAAGCTTACATTAGAACCCATGAAATCAGCTTCTATAAATATCTGCGTGAATAATCTGCCTGGAAGTTTGTTCTTGGTCTGAATGGGTCTTAAGCGGGTCAAACACATTGGGCGCCTCTATCATGATAATACCTGAAGAACATTAGAAGAACTGGGGGAAATCTACAATCTTCGGAGAAAAGATTTCTGGAAATTTCTCCTGCTTAGAGGCTGTCAGTCTGGGGTAGACCCAGCAGGTGCCAGGTTACCTACCCAAACATTTTTCGACAGCAAATTAAAATTGCTTATCAGCCTTCTACACCAGGCAGATCAAAGCTTTAATGACCTAATTGACGGAATTAGTGGCACTGCTATAGGCCTAAAAGCAGTGTGGGAAAGGGATCTAAGAGTAATGTACAAAGATTTTGAGTGGAATAAACTAGTTGAAGTGATGTTCATCCCAATGAAAGGCCAGGGCTAAATTGATTCAATTTAAAATATTCAACAGACTCAACTAGACACCTGTGCAAATGCATAGCACAGGACCCCCCTAGACAATGTAAAAGGGAAGAAAAATTACCTATACTTTAGTACACCTGGTGGCATCCATCCAGGGAAATGCAACTGTCTCAATCATCGTGGGCGCAGCCTCCTTTCTCGTAATCAGCATATTTTTTTGAGTGCTTTGATTTTCACAGATGTCCATCGGATGGCGGTATTGTTTACTTCATCAACTAGTTTTTTTTTTGTTTTTTTTCCCCCATCATTATAACATCACGCCGAGACAGGGCAACCACTGGCTAATCATTGACAGCTAGTTTGGTCTGCTTCTCCTTAAGAGTGACTAAAGACCCAGCTCACTCACCCAAGCAAGCAAGTTTAATCCTTTGTGCATAATTCTTTTCCTTTTTGCTTGTTAAGGGTGGTGGGTGGGTTTGGTTACTTTAGTAACCACTATGCAACAAAGGGTAAAACATGGAAGTGGGGGCCTCAACTTGCAATACCCGCCACCCCGTTTCTGTCATTTTCTGCGGCACTAGTGCGCTTCACAGCTGAGGAACCAAACTCTAACTTTGCATTTGCTTTGTAGAATCAGACATTCTTCAGCACCATGCAGTGGAAAATGATTTGAGCCAGATTTCATTTACAACATCCAGTATGTGTGCATTTTGAAGTTGGAAAAGCTGTCATCTCTGGGCATGGGTTAATGTTACAACATAATAGCAATCTGAATGCAAGCATTAAACTCATTTTGTGCTACTCTCAAATGAGGAAGATGATGAAGATGAAGAATAAGGGGAAGAAGAAGACTTTGTCTCTGCATTTTGAGTTTTTAAGTATGAAGTGTCTATGTTCTATTATCATGGTACTGTCCTCAATCACTTGTATGCTCCTGCATTGAGCATGTGAGTGATTGCTTTTCTGTTGGTATTAAATTTCCTTTGATTCTCAATGATTAAATTCAAGCTTCCACATTTTAAAGATGGGTTTAAAACTTTCTGATGTTCTCATGCATACATATCATGGATTACACCCATTTGGAGTTGTTCTTAACTTGGACTTTAGGTCAGATTTAAACTTTTTGGTTGAGGAAGCTACTGCATTCATTTCAGGGTTTAAATGAAAATGATGGGCCTATGAAGCTTAGTGTGCCAGACACTGTATGTGTGTTTCAGAATTGTGACACTTTCATTTCATATTCCCACTGAAAATGGTACCGATTTATGTCTTCAGTCAGCTAAAACTGGAAAAGAGTCAGGGGGAGCTTTCATTTCATTTCCCAGGTCTCAATGGATACTGCGGTTTTTGTCCGACTCATCAATACATTATGCAGTTAGGCACTGACATTGCCAATTAAATCACAGATCTTAGTATCCCCCAGCCAAAATGGTTGGTGTACTGCTAACTGCTTTTGTTAATTCAAATAAATATCTCTGTATCACAATAAGCCTTCCTGATTTGTTTGTTTTAACCAATGGGAATCATGCATACCTTTCCTAGAGTGATGATGTATAATTTGTGTAGACACAGCCAGTTTACAAACAGCTGTCGTTGAATACTATGCAATTGCCACCCAGTTCTGAAACTGACAACTTTTTTAAGGTTATATGAATTTGTAAAATTACTTTTCGTTCCATAGAATTTCAAAAGCAAAGTGCTGGTATACGGAGCTTAATTGACAAAAATGTGAAGCAGAACAAATGCTGATTTGAGAGTAAAGAGTTAAAAACTACCGGTAGTTTTGTGTCATGGACAGTCCCAAAGTAGCAGAAAATTCAAAACTGGGTTGATTGAAATTTGAGCATACAATTTTTTTAACTATTTATTTTTTGCTTTCTGGAATTATTTATTAAATATGTGTGCAAGGAGAGGAGTCATTTGTGATTCATATTGTAGTTATATTCATTTTTGGAAAACAAGCTATTTGATATGTTGTCCAAATCTGGCATCATAAATTATCCTGAGACATATCATTATATTTTTGATGTTTTCATACATATACTGTATCATATATGTTTTTTTTTTTTTTAAGATTATTTTTTGGGAATTTTTTTCCTTTATTTAACAGTTACACAGTGTAGAGAGAGAGGAAGGTTGGGGAGAAGAATGGGAGAGGACATTCAGCAAATGACCTGAGCCAGAATTGAACTCAGGTCGCTGCGGGAAGGCCACAGCCTTTAATGGTACGCGCGCTTAGACCGATGAGCCACCGCTGCGCCCATCATATATGTTTTTTAAGGGCAGCTCTAGGCTGCGCTTAAAGGGTTGTTCAGCATACCTTCATTTACTTCCCCTCAGCCCTTGCACACCATATACAATAATTGAGGGATTAAAATGGAATGCACCTGCCCATGTACACTTTCAGCCCAAACTATCATGGATCGACTGCCAGTGGTAGACTTGGTGCTATACTGTTTTCCTATGTCATCAGAAATACCAGCCGACTTGTTTCAATAAGGCAAAGGCATCTTCCGCAGATAACTGCAATTCCATCGGGACTATGTAGCCTAATCAGCTGCATCAGTTTCTGATTTAGACGTTTGTGTTTGAGATCTGTATTATGCTTGATTACTCAAGTTTTTGTTCATCGGATTAACAATCAGTTTACTTGCAGCATAATCCAAACCCATACAAAGCGTATAAGGATTTAGGAATATGATAAACTGAGTGCCTATTGGCTAAATTTGTTTAATGGATGTGACATTGTATGGATGGGAATAATCCTAATAGATACAAAAAAAATCTAAAGCTTTCCCTGATTTTCATTTCCCATTTTAGCACTTTTAATTAATCATAAGATTGCTCTTGATGTCATCATAATGTTACGTATAAGCATTCAAAGTGAATACATCATAAGAGGAAGAAATCTAAGGTTTATGGAGCCATACTTTTGGGCAAAAGGCTTTAATTACGATAAGCCTCGCAAAGTTATTTATGCAAATCTTTGCCATTTCCTGAGCTACATGAGTTCAGAATCTTCAAAACAGAACATTTTACTTAATTTCTGCGTGCAGGAAAACGCCTCATAACTTTGTGATGCAATGTACAAAAATGAATCTCTACCAGTAAGTCTCATCAGCTGAGGAAATCATTGTTTGGTTGTTCATTAGGCAAAGGTAAGCTGAGACAGCTTTAGCATAATTAATTATTGCTCCATTGATTTACCTTGCTTGATTCATTCAGCTCCGAATTTAGTAACCAAAGTTTTGTATACATTACTGACACCTACTCATGGGTATAATTTCTGGCACTGAAAGCATACCTGCAGCGCATTTTGGGTAATATAAACCTTTGGAGTGACCATAGATATTAACTCACTCCCTAAACCCACTGAGGGTTAATCTAACCAAGTTCATCTCAGTTTTTTGGACAAGTGGCAGTTGGGATTGCCCGAGGGCTAACACACAGCTGAAGTCAACAAGGGCATGTTGACAACTATTGCAGTGCCGCTTGAGAGTCAATTCCCTAAGAAAATATGACAACTCATGGGAGTGGATTTCTGCAACTTGCAGTGCCATGTGCCTCATGGGAGTTTTCTCTCGTAGTTGAGACAGAGGGCCTATTGGGAATATTCGCAGGTTTGAAAACAATGGTCAGCTGGTACCCACAGCATTTACTCTCTCTCCCCTACTACTCCAAATGAAACGCTGCCAAACTCAAATTTGTGAAAGATTAAAACTTGGTATATTTATTCAATAAATAATGTAATTATAATTCAAGGTAGGGCAGCATGGTGGTGGAGCGGCTACCAGTGTTGCTGCTCTTGAAGTATATTATTGGTCTGAATCTGGCCCGGGGGCTTTCTGCGTGGAGTTTACATGTAGTAAGATTATGGATGAATTTATAATTAAGGATATAAGGTGTAAACATAGTATAGGTAAACTATAGATTGTGAACTATAATGTGCAACGTAATAATCACATCAAAAATGCAATTTCAAGTGCTAAAGACACTAAGGTCACAGAGAATTCTGTCTAGACATAAATTTATTGTGCCGATTCTCCACTCTGTCGAGCTGCGGAATAACATCCTTAGTAGTGAATGCTACTTCATCTTGCTAAACAAAACGTATAGAAAAACAGATTCCATATAAAAACAACAAACAAACAAACAAATAAATAAATAAAAAACACTGTCCATTAGTCCAAATGGTGGCTGTAGATGCAAAAAAAATTATTTATAGTGGTGGTTCTCATTGTTGGTCCTGGGGGCCCACTGCATATGCTGGTTTAAGTTCCAACTACTACTCCGTTTACACGTGGCCAGCTATTTTCATAAACAAACATTTCATCGTCTCCGTTTTCAAAAAATATCATGCACACGTATCAGTTTTCAGAAAAGTTTTCGTTTACACTTACCCGTGTATACATGCCGGCAAGAGCATGCCAAACCTGTAGGTGGCAGTGTAACGAGAAGCTCAAGCCCACGTTAGCCAACCAGAATCCCGAAAATAGCAACAACAGAACAAATCACTTCCTCTCCCTCTTTTGAAGAAAAAAAAAAAAAATGGTGCCAGGATCATCATTCGTATGGACTGACCAGGAGGTAGAGTTCCTGTTAAATGTAACTTTATATTACAATTTGCAAATGCAAACAGACAAAAAGGGTTTGCACCAGCATAAATGTGACTGCTACTCTGAATGCATCCATGATCACCACAGCCAAATGAAAATGTAAACATTAGTTGCACTTTTGACGCAGGTTCAAGTTCTGGCGCATACTGTGACGTCGGCTGGCTTTAAATTCAGTTTTTCTCAGTTTACATGCAAACTTGCAAACCAAAGTTTTCCAAAATCTCCACTAATCATTTATTTGGCAAGTAAATGATAGAGTCACACCTGTTTTGTGTCATGTATATGTAATTAAGTTCACGCAAATCACATTGAAAGAACTTAAAACCCTTGTGTTCAGCAACCAAATTTGGTGCATACCGATTTTCTGTCTAATTCGATAAGTATAAATAGTTATAACATGAAATCATTTGCAATATGGGAAAAAGCACAATATGATCAAGGGACATTTATTCTCAGTGGCCCAATTGATATTTCAGTCAAAATGTGGCTGTAGAGAGCAACATCTCTAAACCTGATAAGTACCTAATTAAGACAAATTAACAATTTGTTTAAATCCTACAGTTGCAATTGTTGTTAGAACAAAAGCCAACCTACGAGGGTGTACCAGGACATTGCGAACCACTAATTTACAGAGAGTACCACAGAAAAGTCAATTCTCACAGTGCCCTTTAAACATTCCCTTTAAATTACACTACCACCAGTAGTTATAGAGGAATATGTAAGTGTCTGCAATTTACACTTTCACATTCTCAGGACAATCTGATTAATATGTTCTTCGCAGAGAAAATAAATCATATTATGTCATATGACTGAGTGTGTATTCATGTGAAAATACATCATTTGTTCCCCACAATGAAAGTACTTGATGTTAAAGTTGAGACTGTAGAGGAAACAAGTTTATCAGAGGATAATTCAGGCCCAGCATTTGTCAAAACCTCTCTCTTGAGGTACAGCAGAGATCATAAAATAGCTATCCTTCGAGTCCAAACTGCTGGGTTTCTAAACACCATATACTGGGGAGTCAAATGTGAAAACCATTCTGTCCGGTCAGTAGCACTAATTGTTTATTTATTTCCTCTGGAAAAAAAGGGCTACATTTCACCAAAGATTGTCTATCTGTTGTAGATAGTCTAGGGTACGTTTCTGAAAAGCTTAGTAGCTAACCATGTAAGCAACTCATTTGATTTGGACCAGAGCTCTAGTTCAAACTATATAAGTTGCTAACATAGTTAGCGACTAAGCTTTTGGAAATGTACCCCTTGAGGTTTTAGCACACGTTTCCAGTATTTCTCCTACTAAGGCCATTATTGAGCAATGATTATATTTTGACCTAATTTGCAATTATATGTGACCAAGTTCACAGCAGAAGTTTCTCACTCACTATTTCATGCACTTCCTGTGGCATGCACTGGCCTTTTCAACTGTCCTGGCTAAAATGCAATAATAAAAATGAAGTAAACATTTTTATGTACAGAAGGGCATTTGTACACTATTATCAATTGACCATAAAATTATAGTTAATTTAACTGGCAGCAGCAGTGTCAGTACTTCTTGCTGTAAAATAACGGGAGACCATGAATTAAATCTAACTGCAAAATTATGGGTAACTGAAACTTAAATTTAACCTAAATTAAACTTGTCCCATTGCTTTATCATTTGGGAAAAAAATTTTTTGCAGGTGGGAGCTAGGCAGATTGTGGTTGGAATATTTAGCCCATGGTCCTTACTTCCAATGCATGCCAGGTGCAAAAAAATACTTGTACGGTTAAATTAGCTGTAAATTTCAGTGAAATGCACATGGGCCTACGGCAATTTAGGGACACATAACATTCCGAGACACCAGTGACCGCCCAGAAAGATAGAGCGTGCGGGAGCGTATTATCCAGAGCAGTGATTGTCTGTGTATGCCGTTCATTCCAGCTTGGAAAACAGTGATTCCCACAATCACCACTATGCACTGCCACAAACTGAAAAAAAAGATTGCATAGTTTTCTGCTCTATAACAGAGCTAACTACCCGTTTCAGGAGATCTACCATCCTGTACATAGGTCTTAAATCCAACCCTTGAAAATCACACCTCAAAGCAACAAATCGCGTCAAGCTTCCAATTAGAAAAGTCTGTTATGTCGCCTGAAAAGAAAACCTTCAGACCTGTCATACCACGGACACCTTAACAGACTCTCAAGGGAACAGACTCTTTGGGGTGGGAGGGGGCAGAGCCAATCACAACACCTAGTGGTTCTCCAGAAATGCATTTGATTACGACTGCGGTCTTTTACATCAACAAGAAGCCCTGCACTACCTCATTACACAAGGTTTAGAAACAAGGGGTTTATGAATAACCTGCGAATATATTAAAAATACACACACAGGTCATCAGAGACTGAGATAATTCCTTTTTTTTTTTTTTTACCAAAAAATAATAGAACTGCTGCTTGACTGAATGAATCAGTCAAGTCACTGAAAAATTTTTTATTCCTTTCCTGACATCCACTTCATAAATGGAGTTCAATGCAGAATGTCCCCCGGTGCAACTTCACACTTTGTCACACCTCAGGTATGAGTCTCTACATGCACAGTACCTGTCAAAAGTTTGGACACACCCACATTTTTCTTACAATATATTTTAAATAAAGAAATAAGCAGCCTTTATTTTGCAAAAAAAAGAAAAAGATCGAATTCTTAAATCCATCAAACTAACCACCATTTGTTGTTATATTTGCAGCACATTCTTGCATTTTTATTTTTTTTTAACAAGGGCAGTCATATGAATATAATGAATTTGCAGCTGCACGGCTGCCTAACTTTCCAGAGACGTGCTGCACTTGAGGTGGCTTTTCATCAACCTTTTCACCCAATAAGTCCCAAAACCACTTGACTTTAATTCGGCTGTTGGAAAATAGAAGGAGTTTATTTGTCTATTTACTTTGCAAAATATGGCTTCTTTGAGAATTTCAAAATTTTGGACCCTACTCAATCAAGTAAATTATTCTCTTTTCACTTCTGACTGTTTACCTTTTACAAGATTCCATTTGAGATTATATAGAGAAGTTAAGCCGTTTAAATTTCTTTAAAAACAGAGCGCTGTGACATTAGCAAAGCGTGTCCAAACTTTTGACTGGTACTGTAGCATAGTCTCCAAGTTAGCAGAGTCAGGCCTCCCTGCAGTCAGCACAAGGTTAAATGGATTCAGTAAATACCACCTGTGTGCCATTATCTGGGTATCAGGGTAGAGTGTCAGAGGGGTATTCCATAACTCCTGCACTGGAAGACGGTTGAGTTGCTGTCAGCCCCAGTGTCCCCATTCAGGAAAAAGAATACCCATCGAGTAGTGTGTGTGTGTTGGGGGGGGAGGTCAGAGGAAGGTGTTTCAGGTCTGTCTGTTTCCGCACCACCCCGGACACAAGGGAGTTATAACAGAGACAATGATCTTTCTCAAAGGTGCCAGGAAGGGCATGAAACAGAGGCCCTAATCCGGAGTTGGGTGGCGCTCTCAGGTCTTACTGGATGTAGTGACAAAAAAGAACTCAATAGAGAGAAAGTGACAGATTCCGAGACTTCCTATGTCCCTTCTTTCTATAGCTTGTTGTAATTAAGTGTTTGTGAGAGTGGTGTTTACACCAGGGTAAGACTGATAGCACACACATCTACCACACTAAAGCCATGAGAACCAGAACCCATACAAACACAGGTGCGCACACGCACACACACACACACACACACACACACACACACATGCACACATATACTCACGTGTGCATTCACACACACGCATCTGTGGACACAAGCATGGATGCGCACACACACACACACACACACACACAAACACATCAAAACATGGACACAAAAATGAACATAAACATTCACACATACTTACATATATGCTCGCGCATACAAGCCATGAAAACAAAAATGAATGCGCACACACACACACGGACGCATGCAAGCACACACATCACATCACACTATACGCATGGGAAGTAAGTAATAGTTATGGAATGTATGTTCCTGGGAGGTCCCTCATTGTGTTTACTGCTAAACACAGAACTGAGTGTCAGAAAACTGCAATAAAAAAGACTAAGTAGTCGCTGCATTCGCAAAGCACAAGCAAAGATGCAATCCATCTCTACTTAACAGTAACATGAAAATGACAGACAGCACAGCACTCGCAAGTGCCATTTTTTTCTGGCAGTTGATACACACAGAGCACTTTGAAGCGTGCAATAGCTACCTCCCTGTACAGGGGAGATTGTGCTGCAGGGCTGAGTTAAGAGCTTATCTCTTCGTGAGCCACAAAACCCAATAGCTATTTGGCAGTGTTATAGGTCCGCGGACAACGCCATTAGGCAATCAAACTCTGGTCTTATGCCACAGACACTGATAAACTCTACTCCCTATGCATCTAAACTGCGACTCAGCAGAACGAAAATCTGAATAAGCAGCATTTTTATCAAGATGGGCTTTTAGCTGTGGGGTGCTATCAAAGCACTTGCAGTCGCTTATGCTCTCTGGCAAGCCATTCTATAATCCCATAACATTCTGCCTGCTGCTGAATAGCTTGTTCTGCAAAGAGTGAAAGAAAACCACAGAATAAACTGAATTTTATGCATGCCAACAGACATGTCTGATGATATTATGTCGCTTGTGTTTCCCTCTGATATTTCCTCCTCTTAGCAAATTAGGCAAATAAATCCAGTTACTTCAGTAGGATTCATCACCACAAAAAATAAACATCTGGATATCCTTGATCACAGCAGGTTGCAACCAACAACTTACCAGAAGTAGGCCACTGAAAACAAACTGTATTTGCACATAAATAATAAAATTGCTTTAATCAAATTATTAAAGCAATTACAAGATCTCGCGTAATGATCTCAGCACTTGATCGTCATTTGATGATATGTGTGTTTTACATTCTATGAGTATGAATGCTTTTTTCTTTCAGAAGTAGAAAATGAAATGAAATGAAAAAGAAAAATTTTCAAGCTTTGGACTAACAATTTGCATTCCCTATTCAACTCAGCAGAGCAACTCGAGTACACTCAGCAGAGCAACTCCAAGGTACAAAAGGCTGTACTCGTACACAAGGACTCGTACCTGTCCCTGTCTGGAAAGCATTATCTGTCAATATCTGTCAATTTTATACAGAAAGAACCAAAACAAATTATCAAAAAATCACTTTGTTCATATTTTAAATAAATCTATTTTAAATACATATACCAATATGTACTGTGAAAACTATAGTGTAAATGTAAAAATTGCTAGATATATAAATGAAGACATCTGATGCCATCATTTTGAGCCGCCACCAATTGCCTCTTATTTTCAGAGTAGGCTCTTCGAATCACAGTTAGCAAGCTAGTTGCAGATAAGATTATATTTGATACTGGTAAATACGGTATATGGCCCAAATATGTGTCCCCAGAAGAGTAGGTAAGGTGCCATTGGCATCGCAACGCTGTCTTATTATGTTCAAATTCAGAAATGAACCACAGGAACAGTAAAAAGAAGTGCTTACAGAACAGGAGCTATGAACAGCATAGCAACTAAATTTCAGCAAGGCCCATAACCTATTTGGACACTGACAATATTATTATTTTAGCAGTCGATCATAGAATATCGGAGTTGAAAATAAATAATACATATGACATCAGAGTGAGGACATTCTGCTTCAGTTTCAGGATTAACACATCAGAAATTGGGTGGACGGTGTGAGAATTCCAGCTTTTTTTAAGAGGTCCTCCCTTTTTTTAGGGACCATAAGTAGTTTGACTATTGGATGTTCAGCAGTTCCATGGCAAGATGTGCTTCATTCCCTAAATTTTTTTTTCTAAAAGTAAACAAATAAAAAGTCAACAGTTGATTTCAAGACTTACATTTTCATTTGGAATGTGCTGCTGCTGTTAGGTCTCAATATGAAATCCAAAGAGCTGTCAGCAGCAGTAAAACAAGCCAATATTCAGCAGAACAATCAAAACAATAACACCAGAGAAAAACAGAAACCATTACATGTGGCCAAATGTACTTTTTGCCAAATTCTTAGTAAGAAAGAAAGCACTGGTGAGTTCAAGAATACAAAAAGGCCAGGAGGACCACACATAACAATTGTGTTGGATGACAGAATTTTTTCCCTGGTTCAGAAAAACCCCTTCACAACAGTTGGCCATATTAAGAACATACTCTCAGAGGTAATCAGTGCCAACGTCAGCAATCAAGAGAAGACTTCACTTAAGTAAACACAGAGGGTTGATTTTAACATGTATACTATTGGTAAGGCTTAAAAACTGGAAACTTGTCAAAAAACAACAAATGCCTGTATAGTTCTGGAACAATATCCGATGGACAAACAAGACAAAGATCAATTTATACCGGAAAGATAGGAAAAGGAAGATAGAGAAGGGAAGGAGCTGCTCTTGATCTGAGGCATACCACCTCATTTGTGCAGAGTGGCTATGTATGGGTAGGTATAGCCAATAACTAAGCTTTTTTCCTTGGTATCTACTAGTCATAAGACTGTTGACAAAAGCTGGAGGATGAATTGAATTCTGAATTGTATAGGGTTATATTATATGGTTAGATGGTTAGATTCAGCCAAATATATCCAAATGCTATACAGTGCAAATAGACCATGACTTGGTAGCATACTGCAAAAAAAAAAAAAAAAAAAAACAATTCAAGATTTTTTAAGGCAAAGTAGAAGAATCTTCCACCACAAATAAGTCAATCACAGGACCTGAATGCAGTAGAGCATGCATTTCACTTGCTGAGACAAAACACCCCCACATGGCAGGAACTGACGACAGCTTCAGGGAAGGCTGGGCTGAGCATCAGCGGGGGAAGAAACCCAGTGTCTGGCGATGTCTATGGGTTCCAGACTTCAGAGTCATTGTCTGCAAGGGTTTGCCAGTGAGAATTAAAATGAAAATTTATTCATTATGTCAGTTTGTCCAACTGGTATAATTAAAAAAAAAAAAAAACTGTTAAATAGAAGTTGAAAGTCTGCACTTCAGGCACGTCTTCATTGTTCCTTTTCAAGTCTATCATGGTGGCGTACAAAACTAAAGCAATGAAAATTGTGTCTCTGTCAAAATATTTATGGACCTAACTGTAAATGTTTGCTATATTAGGTTTTTAAACCTTTGAATAGGCAGCAATAAAACGTATTGTCTGATGGAGAAAGAACAGCTGACAATTCACATGGCTTGATTAAATATAGACAGTGGCATCTAAATGCTTTGATGTCCAGAAATTATCAACAAAATAGAAAATGAATGATTTGACAGAAAGCTGCAATACAGAGCAAAATGCGAAATGCAAAAAAAGAAAAAAACAAAATGGACATAAAACATTTTCCATTGTGTTTTTCAACCTTTTCTATAAACCTGACAGGAAATGTTCTCCAAATGCCCAAAGCCCAGATTCTTAATCATAAGTCGACATTTTAAAGCAATCTATATTCCTGGTTATGCAATTATAACAATAAACTCTGTTTTTTGTAAGTGATTTTGCATGCAGTCAACTGCATAATATACAAGCAATATTTAGAGTCATTAGGTTTCTTTGGCAGGCCAGAATCCAGCTGGACATGCAGATAAATATATACAAGGGCAAATAGTATATATCTGTTGTACTGAAAATATGTTTATCTTGCTCCTCTCCTTGGGAGAAAAGGCATGGGTGCAAATAACCAAGAGGATAAATTAGGCAAACAGCGAACAGTTCAAAACTGCTCATCGTTTTTCTCCAAGTCAGGAGAGACTGGCCTAGAGACGGTAAAAATGTCCTGACATTTCGTTTTGGTTTTGGAGGTGGCAGTCTGGGGCGGCTTCCTCCTCTCAGACAGAAGTGTTAAGATCTCGGCCACCTGTGACTCCAGGCTGGCCATTCGGCCACTGAGAGTCTGAATGTCCTCCTTGAGCTCCAGCTTGGTTTCCTGTAGTGTGGCCAGCAAAGCTTGCTCTGGAATGGGGTAGAAGGGGTGGCGAACCTCCACTGGAGTCAGGCTGTGCTCAAAAGGACTGCGATCCAAGGGACTCCGAACCTCCCCAGCCTTGTCTATGCGCAGGTCACTCTTGGTGATGCCACTGTCGCACGAGCCCATCTTGCGTAGAGAATTCTTCCGGTCCCCGGTGTCCCCCCTGCTTTCGGAGTCCTGGCTCCGGCCATCCGCTGAGAGCAGCTCCATAGATCCGGCTTTGGAGACATTGTTCCAGTCCTCCTCCTTCTCCTTGGGGGCAGTCATGTTGTTTTTCAGGCGCATCCAGCCACGGTTGCTGGCGGGCTTTAGCTGCACGGGGCTGGTGACCTTGAGGCGGGTCTGGTCGGCAACAGCAAGGCTGGGCTTGAGCTCCATGATGTCGCGGTTGTTTTGCTTGCCAGATTCGCTGGTCTTGATGTACACCAGGGAGTTCTGGATAGGAGTGATCTGGGAGACGGTGACCACGCTACTGCAGCTGGTGGGGGAGACCCCATTCTGAATGGGGCGTGGGTGTTGGAGTGGGTGGTGTTGGTGAGAGTGGGGATTGAGCTGCTGGTCCGCCTGCAGCTGGTTCTTCTCCAGGTCCGGCTGGGTAGACCCCTGATTGCGCATCTCCTTCTGCTGCTTGAACTTCTGAAAGAGTTTCCTGACAGGATGGTCCACGGGGATGGAGAGTGTCACTTCGTTCTTCTGCCGCTGGCGTTCCTCCTCCTCCCTCTTCACATCAACGATCTTCCTGAAAATGACCTACAAGACACATGAAAATATATAGGAGTGAGGAAAATGCTAATGGAGTTTCTCCCTCAGAAATGTTAAAACAGACCCTTTCCATGATATGCAAATGAATACAGCCAGATCAAGAGGGCTTGTATGACACAGCTAAACACTTTATAGTTGCAGCACATGATACTGCAAAGTATTACATTAAAGCTGCTTGAGATACCTTTATATCAAAAACAGAAGACGAGTTGACTGGGTGTTTATTTATGGTGAATGCCACACTCAGTCTAGAGGTAGAATGGGTGACAATGGACCCATGACCGTGAAATAAGAAAAACGGCCTTTTAGGTCACAAAACTCTGGAGATAACAGCCAAACTAATTTTTTTTTTCTTTTTTTCTTACGGGCTTCTCATGGATGACAGGGAAAAGACCTGCGATAATTCTACCAGGTATATTTCATAACCAATGTATTGCTAACAATGTCAAGTACTTATCATCAGAGAAGATGAAGACAGCGAACACAGGCATTGCTAGATTGCTAAATATGAATACCTAATACAGCAGATATAACATTACATTACATATACAGATTTGGTCAAATTTGTAGATGCCCATCCACGAAAAGAAAGAATCAACAAATGTCTCTGAAATAACTTGAAACTGACAAAACAAATCTGGCATCCATCATTGTTTATTCTGTGTTTAATACAAATCAGACTTTGCTTTTGATTTTTGATTCAATGGGATATTTTACATAATAAAACAAATAAAAATGGCATGGACAAAAATGGCGGTACCTTTAACTTAATATTTTGTTGCACAACCTTTGGCGGCAATCATTGCCAACAGCTCTCAGTGAGACTTCGGTATCTGCCAACAAGTAGTTTGGCCAACTCTTCCTGAGCAAACTGATCTAGGTCTCTCAAGTTTGAAGGGTTTCTTCTCCTCACTACATATTTCAGATCTTTCCACAGATGTTCGACAGGACTAAGATCAGGGCTCATTGAGGGCCACTTCAGAATAGTCTAATGTGTTATTTTTATTAGCCATTCTTGGGTGCTTTTCACTGTGTGCTTTGGGTCATTATCCAGTTGGAGGACCCATGAACTGCGACTGAGGCTGAGCTTTCTGACGCTGGGCAGTAAATTTCATTCTAGGAGGCCTTGATAGTCTTGAGACTTCGTTATGCCTGGCACAGATCCAAAGCACCCCGTGCCAGGTGCAGCACCCCAAAGCATACCCCAGCCCCTTCCATGTTTCACAGTAGGTATGGTGTTCTTTTCTTCAAAAACTTAATTTTTCCATCTGTGACCACAGAGCTGATGTGACTTGCCAAAAAAACTTTGCAGCTTGTCATCATGTGTTTAAGCAATTTCCAAGCTGACTTTTTAATGTTTTTCTTTCAATAGTGGAGGCCCATATTTGTTCAAAAGGCGAAGGATGGTGTGATCAGACAGTAATGTGCTGTGACCTTGGAGTTCAGCTTGAATGTCTTTGGATGTTTTCCTCGGATCTTTGTCTTCCATCCGCACTATCCTTCTGATCAACCTGGGGTTGCATTTCCTCTTGTGGCTACATCCTGGGAGGTTGACAACAGTCTCATGGACCTTATGTTTTTTAATAATATTTGTAACTGTTGTCACAGGAACATGAGGCTGCCAGGGGATGGTCTCATAGCCTTTACCTTTGTCTATAATTTTCTTTCTGAGTTCCTCCTTTGTTTTCTCCGGCCTATGTACAGTGTGGTGCGCACAATGATACCAACTACAGAATGGCAAGTTTTCTCCCTTTGAATAAGCTGAATGGCTGATAATAAGATTGAAGACACCCGTGATCCTAATTAAGGTTAAATAATTTGAAACACAACTATAAGGTAATGATTTATCATCTTTTTTAGGGGTACCAACTAATCTGTTCAAGCTATTTTAGACTATCTTTCTAAAATAAACAATAAACAATTGTTTATTTTCATGCTTTTATTGGCTTACTCTATCAAATATTAACCCCTTTCTGCAGACATAGAAGTCGGTGTCAGTAAATTCTGAAATTTAATTAATAAATAATTCTGTAGTTGAATTTACAAATGTCTTGCTTCACTGGAATAATTTTCCACAGTCTCTGTGACACAAATACTGAGTTATATTTCCTAAATAGGCTCATGTGTAACAGGAGAAAAATGGCAATATTTGTATTCTGTGCAGAGGGGTTAAGGGCATGCAGGTGTATATGAGACAACTGTTTTTAATTTAATCACTTTTCAGGAAGAATGAAACACTAGCTATGTTTACATGCACAAAATTTCTCCAATCCGATCCTAACCTCAGTTGTTCGAAAATTCCAAATCCAAATTCACATGGACACTAAATGAAATGATCCGATCATGACTTGTGTATACCATACGTTTAATCAGAATGAATCATTTGGGCATGCGCAGAGTTGTCTAATTTTCCGGAAATATTAGAAGAAGTAGAAGACGAAAAAGCTGTACTTCCGCCTCTGTTGTAAACAAACGCCACGTTGTCTACACGTCCTCGTTCGCTCTTTGTAGCACACATGCGCAGTGAAGACAATTTTACCCCAACCACGAAGACAGGATCCGAATGGGTGTGTACATGGACGTTGTTCGGAATGATGATCGGCATAAACCACCTCTCTCATTCGGAATGAAATTTCTTTCCGAACGGACCAAATTGGATCAGAATCTTCTGATTGATGTGTTTACATGAAGCATTTTTAATCTGATTGGGCCTTTATTCCGATTATGTGTGTCCATGTATACATAGCTACTGTTTCAATGTGCTGTGAGGGTACCAACAAATTTGTCCGCATCTGTATTTGGCGTACACTTTCAAGTGATGTGAAGCAAGCGCACAGAATCAGGTCAGAATCAGGTATTTAGCCCTCTACAGTATCACAATCATTGTGCAGCTGCTTTCCTTTGTAACAACATATTTAAGGGGTGATCTGGGGTTAAATGAAAAATGACACCAGGAAACAACTCAGAATTAATCTAAAGAGGTATATGTAATAACCATCAAAAAAAGATACAAGTTGGCATTTTTCTGTTTATGCGGTTGCCATGGTAACCGAGCAAGCTCATTAAATATGCAGAAAACTTCTGGCACCAATTCCTCTTTAACTCTATGATAGAATTCAGTTTTTCTTTCATCATTTAAAAGCCATTGCTTATCCAAATGCAACGACATAGCCATTCTTTGCCCAATTTATCAGTTTTGTGATTTTGGGGCATTTTACTAAAATTTTGAAATTATTTTGCACAGAGTCTGACAAATACTCAAAATATTCAAAGTATGTAACAGATAGGCAAAATTTCCCAATGTCACTGCATTTCTAATGAAGTAAAGTACTGCAGCCAAAATTTCATTGATTTTCAATGATAAATAAAAAAGTTATGGCTGCCACAAACATGAGAAACGTGGAGAAAGTAATACCTTTGGAAATCAATGGAAAAAGCATTAGACCGCATTGAAAAGTTAAGTTCAGTCTTAGTCTGTGGCTTACACCCTTTTTTTAGACTGTATTATCTGATTATTCAAATGTTTATCACTTTCCTGGAGTGAAAAGCATAAATTTCATCATCACAGTTGCTTTTAAATCATGATTTTATGGCAAAATTCTGTTTTTAATCCTTGTAGCAATTAATGATTATTAATGGTGGGTTATTATAGAATATTTTTATTCAAAAAAAATTTTTTGGAAAAATAATCAAATTTTGCCCATTTAACCCCTGATCACCCCTTAAGTGTGGAACAGGTACTATGTTAGTAGATGTGAACATTTGCACTGTCTTTTCCATCAGGAAGCACATGCTTACAGAACAAAAACATCAAGTATACAAGAATAAAAAGCATGGACACTGCATTTCCCATGGACAAAGAAGTGGCATTGGTCATAGGGCAAGCCTAATGAGTCTTGAGTCTTCATATTTGACTGTGATACTTTTGGTAACTGTACTGAATTGAACTGATAATCATTATTTAACATTCCTTAATTTTCCCTCATTGCTAATTAATCCCCTCAGCAAAACTTAATTCATAATATGTTCAAGATAACTTTGCTTGCATAAAAAGACTGAAATAGTCATAAATCATTCAATGTTTCATTTTTACCAACATTATTCTAGAAGATGTTTGTGCTGCCATGAATTAGGTGGTTTCTATAGTGTTCAAGTTTTGAGGATATACATATCTTGCTGTGCCAGTTATTAAATTTAACTTCCCACCTGCGCAAAGAATGGAAAAGGCTCTTTTTAAAATCAACTATCATATAATAAAGATGGTAAAAATGACCGCACCTGGACTGGATAGCAACTGCCTCGGGAACCATCCACCTAGCTAGCAAGTTTGCAAGCACTCATTTGAAATAGTTGGGTGGCTGTGCTTTCTCTAGTTTTACGCATCATGAATGTGCATTCACGCTCCCTTGTGGGCATGGCATACTGTAATTTGCACTGCACTCAAATTTACATAAGTGCACAAACCACTTTTTTGAATGCCTATTCATATCATCGGAAGAAAACTTCTAGACTTATATAATGAAGTTATCTGTTTAAACAATTAGGCCAAGGTTTAATTTTAGCCACTATAGAGAGCTTGTAGAAGGGGCGTGGCCAGTATTGGGTCTGGGTGGCACTGACCCACCGCCATTGCTCACGGGTGGCCCACCCACCCGAGAAAATGTTTTTCTTTTTTTTTATTTAAAAATGATTGATGTAAGAATTCATTGATTCATTAATTATTAACATATATAATAAACATGCAAATCAGTTTTGTGTGTGTGTCCAAATTTAGTTCTTGTCCAGAGTAAGGGCTACGTTCAAAATAAGTCAGGGGAAGTATGTGAAATGTAACTGGTTCCAGCTCCAGAAGCTGCTGAGTCAAAAATGGAGACAGCACAAAGGATCTATATTAAGTAATAATTTGTCTTGACCTGTCATCAGTCTTTTTTCCTGATTGACATTACATGAATTCTGATTGAGGTCAGTTCTCCTTATGAAGACACAACAAGAAATAAAAACATTACTTGTGGACAAAAAAATTGTACGTGTTTCAATTAACATTTTTCAATCTTATGGATACCTGTTGCTAATCGCTTTCTTTGCTGCAGTTAAAACGACCACAAACCAGAGTTGGGTTCAAGTACTTTCAAGAATTGGATGCAAGTATTTTTTTTTAAATACCAAAGTGCTTGCACTTGTATCGGAGTACTTCCTATTAATGCCTAAGTACTTGTACTTGTATTCAAGTACTTTTCAAAGTTCTTGACCAATCTGTCTCCTAAGTGCTGACAGAGATTGGTCAAGTACTTGAAAAGTACTTGGATACAAGTACATTTACTTATTATTAGGCATTAGGCCAAATAATATTATTAGGCGTAATGCCTAATGTAAGGCATTATTAAGTAGTACTCAGATACAAATACAAACACTATACTATGTAATAAAAAAAAATGCTTGCATACAATTCTCAAAAGTACTTGAAAGTACTTGGACCCAACTCTGCCACAAACTGCAGGTTAGACGATTTGCATTGCGAGATGCATATAAGCAAATGTGAAAGTTAACAGAGTAGCTTTTCTTTTTAGTAGAGTGTACTTAGTGAATAAAACATTCTCTTCCAAATTAAATTTACAAATTTATGATTACATTACTATTTACTAATTTACTATTTTTAAGCCCTGAGCCTCTGGCTCGAAAATGACATGCCCGAAATAAAATGAGTATATCTCTGCAACCACTTCATCCATTTGAATAATCTTGGAATCCTAAAAAAGGTAACACCTCGGGGATTTTTGTCATGGTGTAAAAGTAAGTATATATGTCACTGGGTAAATGAAGATGGAACACAGCATAAATGAGAGATCATATTTGTGCCTAACAAAATTTTACTTTTATCCCTTTTAAAATTATTTAGTTGCAGTCTGAAACCTTTAAAAAATTACAGCGCTTAATCTCACCATTTTCTGTGCCAAAGTTTATTCTGTTCAAGTAAATCAGCAAAATTAGAGAGGTTTCAGTTTGGGAATGTCAAGGTGGCATCTCAAAATTGACACTGTGCCATTTGACATTTCTCAGGTATCAAACTGTAAAACTCATTTAATTTCACTTATATATCACTACAGGGCCAGGCATACATTCCATCTAATTACAACAATTTTATTTTTTTATTGCAACCAGTCCTGTATACATTATCCCATTCAAAAAAAATACATACAAAGGAAATGAAGTTTGCCTCCACTGGTGCAGATTTATTTTCCATAAAATAAGAAAATAAACAAAATTATTAATGGAAAGATAACGTAAAAAATGGTAAAAAGTAAAAACAACAAACACCCCAGCAATTATACCAGAACTTTGCCCCTGCTGTTCCAAAAGAAAAGTCTTCTGGGGTTCAAATCTCAGTTCAACCTGATCTCCCGCATACAAATGCAACTCACTCAAGACTGAGTCAGTAAAACACCTCATGCACCCCAATTTAGCGCTTGTACTGCTGTGTGTCTTAGTGCTTGTGCGTAATGGCACAAGGATTCTCAGTCAGAAAAGACTTTGAAAACGACTGATGAATATTTAACGCATAATTATACTGAAAATACTACAAGCAAACCAGTTAAGCTTTTATATTGTTGCACTCTTTGAGTACATGTGAATGGCACATGGGTTCCTCATTTGGATGCACCGAAAATGCAAGGCTCTATCTCAGGCTAGGTTTGTGCGAATAAGGTGATTGAGGGCCCTTTGGAAACATCAGAGCCCATAGGATCAAATGGCTACCTGCAAAGTCTTACTGACAGCATCACAAGCTGATCACAGAGAGGAAAATACATTGCATGCAAGTGGAATGCTCAGGACCTGACATCCTTTGAAGCACTACCCCAGTAAAAACATGCGTGGAGACTGGAAGATCTAGTTTCAATATAACACGCACACATTGGGCTAACAATAGCAAGCGCAGATTTACAGTCGAATACAGCTTTTTATTACAAAATATGAAAGGTAAGAAAAATTTTTTGCTCATCGCTGTAGAATGTAAAGTGTATGCCTGTTGTTCTTTGAGTGTGGTGTCGGTTTAAAATGACATGGCTTATATCATTGGATTCTGTGGACTTTCCTCTGTCATTTGATGTATTGTGTGTATGCATAGCACAAATTCAGTGGAAACGCTAGCGATCGAGCACTGGTATTATTTGATCCTTTGTTTTGCTACATGCTTATTTAATTGCTTGGTGCTTGAATTGTGTCCGGTTTAGGTAAAAATGGGCATCATGTGCTTTTCACCAAGTTTCTTCCCTTTAAGAGGAAGTGATGTATGACAATATTGCTATTAGGAAACATGTTGTATTTATGATGCATAATGATTGCCCTCAGTACTGAGGGCATTTGGTTTAAGAGGTTTTAATCGCCGCAACATTGCACAAAGATGGAAGTTGTGTGTTCAACTCCTAGATACGACCAAGCAGTGGATGAATTGAGCGTTTGGTAGACTTTAATGGTTGGAAATGTGATCGTTATTGGGCTGAATGACTTGTTAGAATTTACAAGAAAAAGCACCGTCAGCTTTGTACAACAGGCTATTCAAACTGAACTTGGCAGTTAATAATTGACGTGTTCATTTGTAATCCATCTGAGGATTTTAAGTCCCATAAAACACACTTGACTTTCCTTGGCATATTACACTTCCTCTGTCAGAGAAAAGGCATTAGTTTCCAGAACCTTCCCCTGATTGCACTGGGAAATAATTGCATGCTGTAATACACACACCCAGAGCCCTGGAGCTCATTAAATGTGGGCTGGCACACTTGATCAAAAGCCTCTCTGCTGGCAAAGGCGTGACTGCCTAAGTCTCTTATTTTCCACTGTGCCACCTCATCAGAAGCCTTGTCATCTCTAACATCTTCTGTGTCTCAGTGATGCTAAGAACCACATCAAAACTCCTATATCCTTATCTTCATGAGTTTGCCCATGTAGATGCAGTTGCTGTGAAAAAGTATTTGCCCCTTCCCAATTTAATCTATTTATGCACACCTGTCGCGCTTCAATGTTTCATATCATCAAACTAATTTTACTATTAGCCAAAGATAGCCTGAGTAAACACAAAATGCAGTTTTTGATTTCATTTATTGAAGGAAAAAGCTATCTGACCCTACCTGGCCCTATGTGAAAATGGAATAGCAATCAGTCTGGAAAGGGTTAGAAAGCCATTCCTAACGCTCTGGGACTCCAGCATACCATGGTGAGAGCCAACATCTACCAATGGAGAAAACTTGGAGCTGTGGTGAACTTTCCCAGGAGTGGTCGGGCTACCAAAATTACTCCAAGAGCGAACTGACAACTCATCTTGGAGGTCACAAAAGAACCTAGAGTAACATCCAAAGAACTACAGGCCTCACTTGGCTCAGTTAAACTCAGTAATCACAATTCCACAATAAACAAGAGACTTGGTAAAAATGGAATCCATGAGAGAGCTTCAAGGCCAAAACCACAGCTGACCAATAAGGACACAAAGGCTCATCTCACATTTGCTGAAAAACTTCTGAAATATTCTGTGGACTGATGCTAAAAGTAGAACCTTCTGGAAGACATGGGTACCATTAGATGTACAAGAGGGCTCCAAAATTACTGGCACCCCTGACTGGCAATGCACAAACAATACTTTGAAAACTTCTAAAAAATATATTTATGGAGACACTCTAAATAACAACGTGAGAAATATTGAACGATATTAATGGGCCTCATTCACCAACCATTCTTAAGAGGACATTTCTTTTTAAAACCCACTCATGCACTTTTTACGAAGATTCTGACATTCACCAATATTTTCTTCTTTGGAATTTGTTCTTGGGTAAGAACAGAATCTATGCACACTGAAGAGTACTCTTACACACATTCAAGGGCTGACATATTTCAGCTAAATAAGTGGTTGTCGCATTGTTTTCTGTTCGACAGTTGTGTAATATTATTTGAATTACAATAATATTTTTGTAATTTAAGATATTTTTCAATAACTGGTGTTGTTTTTCAAAGAAATACAGTCTTTCAAAATAAATATGAATGTTACACTGCACTTCAACTTGTTTCAATCATGTTAATTGGGAACCCGACTGTCACCCCATTTATTGGCCAAAAAGAAGGACTTCTACACCCTGCTCACACAATGGCATATTTACTGCTACTGCAAGATATTGCAGATGGTGCCCTAAGGAGGGAACAAATTTTCCATGACCATATAATATTTGCAGAGAGTAGGAGTTATTGGGAATCTTTAGGCTACTCAGAGCTGTCCTCTTGGATCCTTTGTGAACATTTGGAGCCAGCACTTTGGAGCCATACAAGACAGTTTAACCCCGTGCCACAACAATGTGAAGGTATTCTCCACCTTGGGTTGTTTAGCCACTGGGACCTTACACCAGGAGCTGGGAGACAGGAGGTACTGCTGTGGGGAGGTACTGACTGCGCTGGGTTGGACTGCGAGGTTCCAGGTTGCACCGCAGAGGGTGGTTGGCTCAGAACTTCATCTGTTGATAATCGTTAATTAAAACACAGTAGTGACCTTATCTGTGATTGTTAAACAGGCCCAAATGTCTTAATTTTGAATACAAGCAGGTATTCTTTTTGTTGCAAGTTTTATCTAAGTGTTAAAGAACTATATTGAGCCATTACATCACTTCCTGTTTCACTAGGGGTATAAAAAGTAGACAGTCTGGTCAGCCGCGACTGCGTGGGTGTAGCCCCCGAAAGCCCGCTTCTCCCCTTTATAGCGCATTATTCGGCCAATACTGTCGCCATGGCAAACAAAAGCGCTAAGTGTCATAAGTGAAGCATAACACATGTCCATACCAAATATGAAAGTAACTGGTCAAAAATTACAGCCTGTACAACGTCCACAAGGAAGTGTACACGGATGCGGATAAGCAGCGGCAGTGGAGACAACAAGCATAAATCCATAGTAGCCGCGCGACTTCGGGTTACAATAAGGTAACACACATGCAGTATCCCTTTGTCATCCAACACCATCAGTGCATCTCAGTTCGCTTATTTGTTATGTCCTCTATCCTCTATCTTCTGTTAAACCAGAAGTTGTTCCGTGTCTCCCTCCTCGCTGGCCATCTCAATGCGCTTATTTTTGCTGGGAGAGAGATAAGAGAGGAGGGAGGATGGAGCTCTGACGAGCCGATGAGTGAGGATACATGAGAGCAGCCTTCCCGAAACACTTTCAGCAGAAAGCCATGACGTCAACCAATATCGACATCAGCTGGCAGTAAAAAAATATGCAACCGATCGGAAAAATCACGGATCGGATCATATCGCATTAAAGTCTGGGAACAAATCACTTTTTGATTCAACAAAATAAATTTAAAAAGGGGAGACAATTATTTCTTTTCTCTCCATTTAATCAATTAAAATATTGGGTAAGGAGCTTTTGCACATGGTATTTATTGAAAACAACATGAAAGATATTCAATGTCTGTAAAATTTTAATGTACCCTAAATAAAATATTCAATTTTCAATTATTAAAATAAAGTACATCATGGGGCATGATACTCCCTTCCTTTAAACAGAGTAAAAGGAAGAACATGCTGTATCCACACCATAAAAAGTAAAAAAAAAAAAAGAAAGAAAGCAAAGCAGACCTGACCTTATAGTTTCAAAAAAAATTCACAATGATGAAGATGTCTACATTGTCAGTTCATGAATTATTTATTAATTTTCACACACAACAAATGTTTGTGAGAAGGAGAAAGTATTAGTTACACATAGGTGCCCACAGGTCGCGAGTGCTTGAATTTGAGGAGTGAAATAAACGTGCCAATGTAGGCAACATCACCTGCAAAGAATGGTTTGTCTTTCAGGCAAGTCCAGGCTTATTATTTGTGCCGTAACTGAATTTAATTTCTGGTAGTGGATTTTGAAATTGAATTCTGCATGAATTGAAAAAAATTAGAAAAAGTGTTATTTATACAACTGGAATCCACTCATAAGTTATTCATATTAGATGTGTAATAAAATATGGCCTGAAAAGTATTCGTATTGGAATTTATACAAAGGTACATAATGTATGAAAAATAAACCAGATCATCAACATTTTACACGCACGTCCTAATTTGGCATTATTATAATATAGATCTGAATATATTTTCAAAAACTGCTATACACTATTAACCCCTTAAGCCCTACGCTCCGGTACCGGGGGGTGGTGGTTACGCATAATAAATACAGCATGTTTCCAAATCGCAACATTGTCATGGGGCATATCCACATTTACCGAAGAAACTCGGCAAAAAGCTCATGTAGACCATTTTTACCTCAACCGAACACAATTCAAGCACCAAGCAAGTAAATAAACGTGTAGCAAAATATAGGATAAAATCATATCAGCGCTGAATCACTAGAATTTCTCCTGAATTTGTGATATGCATACAAACAATACCTCAAATGAAAGAGCAAAGTCCACAGAATCCAACGATATGAGCCCTGTCATTTTAAACCGACACCACACTCAAAGAAAAGCAGGCATACACTTTACAGTCTACAGAGATGAGCAAAGAAATTTCTTACCTTTGATATTTTGTAATAAAAAAACTGTTTGAGGGTAAATCCATGCTTGCTATTGTTAGCTCAATGTGTCCGTGTTATAACGAAACTAGGTATCCATTTGATTATATGGCTTCTGACGTTTCCAACGAGCCCTAAAGCACCTTTGTCGCAAAGCTAGCCTGAGCTACAGCCTCGCGTTCCCAGTGCGTCAAACCGAGTCCATGGGCTATTCAAATGTACTTAAATAGCGCGACACTATAAACGCTTAACAGGTTTGTTTGTGGTATTTTCGGTACAATTATCCGCTAAATACTCAAAATACCTTTTCAAAGTCGTTTTCTGGCAGAAACGCGTGAATACTGAGGGCACAACAGTACAAAGAAGGTGAGTGACTTGTTTTTTTGACTCATTCTTTATATGGGCAATTTGAAAACAATGGTATTGTCAAATGGTATAGCCTAGTGATTAGGGTATAGGGCTGCAACCCAGGCAATCAGAATTTGAGTCCCCTGTGCGAGCATACTTTTGATAAGACAAAAGTAGCATTTTGCTTGTATAAATAATTGCTGGGGTTTTTATTCTTTTGACTTTTTTTCCCCATTTTATCTTAACCCTTTTTGTATTCATAATCTTATTAATTTGCTTTTTTTTTAAATAAATCTGCTCCAGCGGAGCCAACTTCATTTTCTTTGTATTTATTGTCTTTGAATGGGAAATTATATAGGCTATAGGACGGGCAGAAATAATAATTTAAAAAATATATAAATTCTAAAAATTAAAAACTGGTTGTATTTGGGTGGAATGTATGCCTGTAGTGACTTATAAGTTAAATTAGATGAGTTTTACAGTTTAGTATGAGAAATCTGATTTGGCACACAAGGTACCTTAATTGCCAATTTGGAGATGCCACCTAGACATTCCTCTCTAATTTTGTTCTGATTCACTTGAGCAGAATAAACTTTGGCACAGATAGTGGTGAGATTCTGTGCTGTAAATTTTTAGAGGTTTCAGACTGCAACTAATTAAGTTTACAAGGGATAGAAGGAAAACTTTGTTTGGTGCAAAATGAGGTCTTTGATTTATACTGTGTTCCATCTTCATTTACTCTGACTCAGTGATATATACACCGATTTTTACACCATGGCAGAAATCCCAAATGGTTTTACCTTTATTATGATACCAAGATTATTTAAATTGACCAAGTAGTTGCAGAGATATACTCATTTCATTTTGGGCTTGCCATTTTCGAAAAAGAGGCTCAGGGCTTAAGTGTGAAGGTATAAATGATGCAACCCATTTAATCCAATTGTATATACTTATTTAATAAATTTATCATGGCTTGTGTTCTCAAATAAATATAGTCAACCAATTGTTATGAATCATAAAGTTGTGATTTTAGTCATGAAGACTCATGAAGACACGACCAGAACCATTTTCTTTATGTGGCGACAGTTGCTTATAATACGCGAATTAGAAAAAAACTGGGCAGATTGTCATGGTCCTTTGTGTGTGGATTTACATTTGAATAGGTGTATTTTGACACATTTTGCACAAAATTGCTTATGTTCATCACTTCAAGCATGAGTCATGGCAAAACTAAGAAAATTATTGCACGAAAACCTATGGAAGTGTTTGACATTATGGGTAGCCTGTACTTATATGGGACCGGAATTTGGAGATTTATACGCACATAATTCATTTTTCCGATCCTTATTCTAACTTCTATGGACCTAAATCTTATTTTAACGTAACCACTCCTTTTCCATATTGAATAAGTGATTATACGTGCCCCTCAACAGACATTCAGCACATTGACTGTGCCTTTTCCATATACTACTTTTTAGGCACCCGGGGGTGGTTTTATTTTGTTTCATTTGTGATCTGAAAAACTATTTAAAGTTATTCGTGCAATGAATAAGAAACAGAGGTTCGTGGATGCCTACGAAAATAAATGGACTTCATATTGGGGCAGGACGTCTCAGATAGCTTGAATGCCCGAGTTTCAAATATTAATTCATCCACACAATATTTCACAATAGGATCGCTCGCAACACAACGTCATTTTAGGAGGAGTCAATGACTGGAGAACTTCAATATTTTATGAAAACATATAAAACACAATTTTAAAACTGCCACACTTAAAAATTTAGGCTACGCCTGTGGCGTTTTTGGTGTTACATTGCATGTGGCAGTTCACCTGTATTTCACACTTTGATGATTAAATTTTGCAATTAGTTCATGGTTTACATGCGCACCGATTCCTGTAGATCGTCGCTTCATGGAACGCAACTGAGGAAAGGACGTCTCATGTCGCTTAAAACATATGTCCTCGTTTCATCTGTCCTCTCTCCTGTTTCCTCCATGCATCCTCAGCGGGAGGGACTAAGGCACAAGGATACAACCCAAGTGAGAGGAACGAGGATGCAATTTAAGAGATTTGAGACTCAGCCCATGAAGAAAACAAAACAACTGTCAGTTCCAAAGAGGCAGATAGTCATAGCCCTTCTGCCTGGTAATGGCTACAAGAAGTTTCATTAACAATTGAATACGCTACTGGGCACTGTCAGGGCAATTATTTAAAAATTCCAAAGATATGGAACTGATGAAAACCTCAAGGATAGAGGATGCAACTGCATTTTGCCCCCCAAATTAAAACAATTTTGCAAAGAAGAGTGGGCCAAAATTTCTCCAAGGCAATGTAAAAGACTCATTGCGAGACATTATTGCAAAAATTTGATTTCAGTTGTTGCCGCCAAGATTGGCACAACCAGTTATAGGTTTCAGGGGGGCAATTATTTTTTCAAATCAGCGATACAGGTTTTGAATTACTTCAACAAATGAAATGATCATTTAAAAACTGCAATTTGTTTTTTCTCATGTTGTCTTTGTCTTATATTAAAATTTGTTGGATAATCTGGATGATCTGACTTTGAAATATGACTAATAAGCAAAAACAGAAGAAATCAGGAAGTGGGCAAATACTTTTTCACAGCACTATTTATATTCAGCTATGGAAATGATCAATTAAGTGTTCAAAGTTAAATTAACTTTTTTCAAATGACATACAAGACCATTCTCACCAGATCGGCCAAATATTTACTCTGAAAGTGTTAACCCTATAATGCCCCCTGTATGATACACCAAATTTGAAGGACCATGCCCACCTGGTAAGATGCAACACAACCACGACTGCTCACTGTATCATATCTGATACACAGTGCTGCCACCTGGAAGGAAGAAGTGAGATTACAGGAGTAGTCTCTCCCCTAGTCACTCACTTCAAGGTAGTAGCTCCCATGTGAATGTGAATTCATGAATTTCCTTGGACTTTGGCAGTGAAGTTCGGCATTCCAAGGTAAATATTACACAAAAACTTATTCTTATACATGTTAAGGGATAGCTATAGATAGTAGAGAGCATATAAATAATTTGAAATTTCGAGTGTTGAGTTCTGGAGGGGTGCTGATTTTTGGCTGTATCAGATATGATACTCCTGGAATTAGAAGAAGTTCTGTTCAGCAATATATATTTAGCTGTCACAAAACCTAATGATGAACAGTGGATCTGAATACTATCCTTCAATACTTCAAAAATGTTACTGGGTCATATTTTTCCTATAATGATCTCTGTGTCTGGGCATTATAGGGTTAATTCAACGCAGAACACTTTACAGTCCTTGGTGCAGAATCCAAATTTGATTCAAATCCCTGTGTTGCGGAGCAGCTGGACTACATGTAACAGAGCTGCTGTCGAAACTTAAGTTCTCAGTATCTCACCTAAACTTTTTAATCAGGTAGCAAAACTACTGTACATTTCACTCCAGGCATACCAGTGGAAGAAATGTATAACTTCATCCAACTTTTCTAATAGAGATATGGAGCATTTTCTGTCCCTCTGTGCTCTTGTGGGTAAAATAAGAGTGGTTTAAGTGACTCCTCACTGGAGTTCCCTCTGCTTGAGCGCATTATGTCTGGAGACAAAATGACGACGTGTATGAGGAGCCAGAGTCTGCAGTACTAAAGCCAAATTTCTGCCTTTTCTTTTGGCATGCCTGTCAGATTAAGTTTGTCAGCTGCAAAGTTATAGAGTAATTTAATTTGCAATTTTTTTATAGAATAAAAAATGCTTTGGGCATGAGCACATTAGTGGTGGCCAAAATTCGTCATGGCTTATTGGTGACTCTGTTTTTTTTTTTTTTTTTATACCTCCACGCTTTAATGTAATTGACTACTTTTCAGAAGTACCTTCAGCGAAGTGAAATACTGCTCTCTAATTAGCTTTTGCTCAATAGCTTAATTGCTTCCAGTATTGAATAATTGGTTGTTTAGTTAATTTAGTAATTTCTCCAACTGTGGTAGCAGCTCACCCTTCACAGATAAAAGTGTAAGGCACATTCATACTGATATTGTGATGTAAAACTGCAGTCACATCCCCAGACTAAGCACTGGGTACACTTTCTGTTGTCCAAAAAGCTGTGGTTGTTCATGAAGCTCCACTCCAAATGGGAAGTGTGAGTTGTAATTTCACTGTCCTCAAACTACAGATGAATTTGCAGTATTTTGCAAGCGCAGTAGATTGGTGATCAGAAAAAGTGGTTAAAAAGGATGGCGTAATTTTCTTAATGAATACCCAATCTATTACATTAAAAGAGTCAGAAAATCAGCCTCTCCACAGCCATTTAATTGATGGGGGTTCCTCTCTGAGCAATTCACTGTGGGACCTAGAAATTACACTTGGCTGACGAGAAAAGGACATCAACACAGAGCAGATGCAAAACAGTCTGTGTCAATGGGGGAAGAGACTAGCACAGGGTGATACACGAAGGAAAGTATCTGCTCTCAGTAAGTCTTAGAGTCACCTACAGAGTTTATTACCCCGATAAAAATATACCATAAAGACCATAGTGGTCTCCCCACCACTAATTCCAGTCATTTGAAGCATAATTGACCAAAAGCACTGTCTCTCAGAGTTTGATGAGAATGGCTTAAATAATTTATAATTGCACAGGAGGTTGGGTGCATTATTTAAGAGAGGTCTCCCCAAGCCAACTCTTGGGGGTAGGAACAATGCCAACATAACAAGAGCACATGGCAGTCATTATTCCGTTTATATCTCCATTAGTTGCCTGCTGTCAGGGTGGATAGAGGTTGAAGGCCACTTTCATGAAGGAGACCTACGATGGCTCCTCGTACTTTCAGCATTTCGGTGTGCCCTGTGATGATAAAACTGCCTTAATTGCCCTGTAGTTTCTCACCGCATCTCATTTAGAGAACAGCTTTTTAATGGGGCTTAATCACTCAATCATTCACAGCCTTTTGGAGAGCATAGTTTTGAGAAGTTGTTGGAAGCCAAACATTCTAAAGAAGTCCCATGCAAATTGGAATTAATTTTTGCTGTATGAACAAAGTCACGAGTTAGAAATTTAGAGTTTGACATGGGATTTGGGCCCTGTCACTCATCAAAAGTTAGTCCATCCAATCTGTTATCAGTCAGCTTAAGGCGGAATCGCCCCTCGCCAACAGCAACAATATTCATTTTTCAGTTAATTTTTTGGTGAATTTAAGCGCACAATAACCAGCTACAGCCCTCACTGTATACTTTCCAGTGCTTTCATGAGCAAACTAGCCAAGCCAGCACTGCTGCATCAGCGCTGATGTCCTCAGTCCTCTGTTGTCTACTTAAAGCCTCTCAGGACCTACGTCTTCCAAAAAGTTCCACTTTTGACTCATCATTCAACAAAATTCATCCTAAAAATCCTGGGGGGTCATCAAGATGTCTTCAGACCAATATGAGACAAGCCTCAGTGTTTTTGTTTTTGGGTCAGCAGTGGTTTTCACCTTCAGGGGCAGATTTAGCAATTTAGGGGCCCTAGGCAAACAGAAGTATGGGGCCCTCCACCTTTTTCAAATCTCATTTAACAAACTAAAAACAAACAAACAAATATCTCGCTCCTAGTTTTTAAATTCTTTTTTTTAAATACGGACAGCACTAAAACACAGTAAAGTAACTACAGTAAGTCTTATTTACCTTTTCATCAAAGTAATACAAAAAGATGCATAGCAACATTTTATTTTATGAACCATTATGACTTGATAAAGCCACCTTTTCCCCTCCCCCACCACCCATCATTAACCCCATTTACCAGAGCCTGGGCGATCTGCAATTTCAGAAGAGGAAGCGCGTTCTGCCGACCGATCGATTTGATCATTTTTCCTCCCAGAAGTGCTTTTGCCTCTTCCCATTGGTCCATGCCTCTTCCAAATGTCTCTTCGCTCTTCAGAAGTATGCAAATCGCACCGGGCTCAGATATCGCCCGGCAAAAAAATGGGTTGTTACAGCGGTCTAACTGATATTTGTAACGAGAGATCATACAAACATTGTGAAGGAGTTTTACCGCATGAAACATGTACCAGAGCCGCTGAAAACAGCCTGGAGAAAGAAGACTGTAAGTATTGATATGTTCCCAGGGTTCTAACGTTAGCCTCGAACGGCTACTAGCCTCGTAAAACCAGACTCTGCTACTTCGCGTTGCTTCGTACTCAGAGTCTGGGCAATCGTCATTGACAAGTGTTTACTTCCTGGTGGCTGGGCGCTTGTCTGAAGTTTAAAGGCATTGGTGTACGCGTAAACTAATCACTAATGTTTGGCGATGACGTATGTTACGCGCCAGCTCAGCCGCCTAGTACTTCCACTGTAAACACAGTCCTTCATACCAGGAATGCAGCGAAAACAAACTGATCAGCTACATTAAAGCTGTACTCATACATATGCCTATCTACCAAATTTTAGCCTTCACTCATTCACTTAAAAGAACCAAAGGTGCTCTTTCTGTTCTCCTTATAAGAAACAAACTGTTCAGCTATAGTTTTTCCTGCTGATACTGCCGCTATTAAAAAAAATGTAAGGGACCCAAAACCAACGGCAGAATCGGTGAGAATAACGCATTATTTACATTAGGACGAAATCTGAGTTGACACGAAAACTGAACCGTTAACCATACTTGCGCTAACATCATACCCAGCTCGCTATCTAACTTCATAGTGATACAATTTCACAGATGTCACAACCCATCTCTTCGTAAATAACATCATTTTTGATCAGCGTCAGATTTGCTGCTGAATGTGAAAAAACTTGGTCGGTCGTTATATGCAGCCTACAGCCAATGGTTTTCCCCGGTGTAATTCCCTAGACGCGCTCTCGGAATAGTCCATTGTAATAAGACAGGGGGAGTTCAGCCCAGCAATTCGTGAATAATTGAAATTCTTTGACGCAATTTTAGTGTATAGATTTTAGAATGACGTGATTAATTAAAGGAGTCAGAAATAAGGGAGAATATATATATTTATTTTTAATTTTTTTTAGGTCTATAGGGGCCCCCTGGATGTTGGGGGCCCCAGGCAATTGCCTACCTTGCCTAATGGCAAAGTCCGCCTCTATTATCACCTTGCAGCTCTCCCATGGATGCCATCTCTGCCCGGGCTATTTCTTATTATAAAATCGTGTACATGACCTTAACTGATGCAAGTGAAGTCTGCAGTCCTTTAGATGTTAGTATGGGTTCTTTTGTGACTTCCTTTATACGTATATCGTTGATGTGCTCTTGGAGGAATTTTGGTAGGCTGGCAACTCATGGGAAGTTTTCTTCTTTTGTAGATAAAGCCAGACAAAGTTCATTTTTTGAAGCACAATTTTTTTTTCCCGAAATTGGAAAACAAAAGCAAAAAAAAAGGGAAAAAAAAACAGTGGTTTTATAAATACAATACAGAATGTCCAAAGACGATTGGCAAACAAGTTGTGATATAATCATTCTTAAAGTGCCGTGAAGTAGACTATTTCAACTCAGTTTCAATGATTTCTGAGTTAAATATTGAAAATTGCTGGGGATCAGACTTCATCACTTGTTTAATACTGTTTCTAATGGCAATTTTAAATGAAGAAGAAATCAGACAAGTGAAGAAAGAAGCGCCGATGCAAAAACTGAATGACCTAACGAGAAAGGTTTTTCTGTTCTCAATGATTGATTCAAGCATGTTGTAGGAATATAATTAGCTTTTGAGCTTGTTTATTTCATTGCACACATTGCACTGCAATGTGAGGAGAAAGAAAACAATTCAAGCAGACATGAAGATGCTACCAGAATAGTTGCGGTTTTTGTGGTGGCAGTAGTTGCAAAAAGAAGTCAAATTCAATAGACGTCCATGAGAAAATGACCCTACTTCTCCCTTGATTTATTGCCTCAGCAATCATTACCCTCAATATTTTATGGTCTCAATAGCTAGTTCCAAGTCTCCTTCAATACAGCATAATATTAATTTCCAAAAATTATGGTCCTATTTACAGTAAAATAAAGAATAAACCAAGGTGTGCTTCGGGGCGTGGCTATGCTATGAGTGACAGGACCAGTCAAGTCCTTTCAATCACGTACAAACTCTACGGTCATTCAGGATGGATAATAGTAAAGAGGCATAGTAAAATACGTATCCAAGGCGCTGAGCAATCAGAATGAACCAAAGACACGGAACCCCTCTAGCACTGTGTTCATTCAATGGCCATGAACTTGTTTTGGGTGTTTAACGTGTTTTTTTCTTGGAAGTTTGAACATTTGACAACCGTGACTTCAGTTGTACTATAAGACACTTGAAGGATACAGCCTTTCATTTTTCTCCGGTAAGTAGCAAGCAAGCTACATTTTGTCCTAAGCATGTTAATTGCTAGCCAAAATTAGCATTCCAATTATATCAACCAACAGTAACTTAATTACGGATGCATTTTGCTGACCAAACTCACTTGCACTTTAATAAAATGGTATGTTAATCATTCAAAGTCTGACAAAGGTGCGATTTAACCAACTTAAATCGTGATTTTAAACACCCCTTTTTTCATGTAGCTCTGAAACTAGCTAGTTGGTGACTGTAGATGTCAAATTATGCTGGCTGTGTAGAAAATAATATGGCATTACATTTATTTGCTAGCTACGTTTTCTGAACTGATCCTCATTTTACAAGCGGCACTGGCAGACCAATAGTAAGCCGTAACGTTAGCTTTTTGGTTGCATCCTTTTTAATTGACCCAAATATTGTTATGACAATCAAATACAATCTCACTTAGTGGTTATGTCATTGTGATTTTTCATTTTCATTGCGGTGTTTGCTACTTTTGATGTGCTGTCATATTGACTATTTGACAGAACTTAAACTTTGCACGCAGAATGGATGTGGAGCCTGAGGAAGTGCTTGTGCCTGAAGTGAAAAATCCCTGACCTCCCAGATGTTGACAACCTCTCAGTTTGAGACAGCCTTCAGCTAATACATTTTGAAGAAGATGTAGCAGTTGACCCGTATTCCTTCTTCACGGGCACTGACATCGGATGACTGACACCACACATCATCTTCTGGCATTACATAGCAGTGATTGATATTGTATGTCCTCGCATGGTTTATCATTTGGAGATTTCTGAAATGTCAGTGTAGCACAGATCATGTACGTTACTTTTAGTTATTTAAAAATGTGCATTTGTACTTTGTGACCATAGTTCTGTTATACTGAATTTTAAATAAACCTACCAACTCTTGCCGGGTTTCCCCAAATTTACCATATGCCTCGTAAGGAATTTCACTGGACACTTGTTGAATTGGTGTTTTCATTGTCATTAATATTGATAAGTACATATGAAACACAAGAACAGCACAAAATCTAATATCCATGGCTTCATCCCAATATCCACATTTGCAGCCTCGCAGTCTTGAGTGCGTGTTCATGCCCAATATCACTCAAGTGGCCGCCTGACTTAGTGCTAAGACTGCAAGTGTGGGTATTGGGATGAAGCCACTCTTTTGGTCCTTCATTGCCTATGTTGAAGGATGGCAATTTTGAATAAACTTCAATTATTTTCGTTTTTTTATTAAAGCTAGCATACATCAAAATAGCCTTGCAATTCAACAGAAATTCTGGCAAAACCTCCAGCAACGTATTCTTGAATGATTGCAATTTCAGGAAACATGCTGTGATTGTTAAAATTTATCGTAAAACCTTGTAAAATGAGTACATAAATATAAATGTTTTTATTGCACAGTAAAACTGCACTGGTTTCAACAATTATTACACAAATTATATATCAACAACACAGGACATATTTATAAGAGAAAACAATAAATGGATAAATTAAATAATGAAGAGCACAATTTACAATCATGAGTAAATACTTAAAAAATACAGCTGTGGATCAAGATAAAGAAGAACTTAACTTTCACAAGACAAGTTTGCACAGTGAAGCGAGGTAGTTTATTCTCTAGGCAAGCGGTCTTCAACGTTGTTCCTGGGGACCGACTGTGTATGCTGGTTTTAGTTCCAACCACAATTGTGATTGCAGGATTCTAACAAGTTGTTAATTTGTCTTATGTGCATTTAATGTTTAGAGCAGTTATTTGCCCTCTTAACTCACAAGTTAACAGAAATATCTATGTTTGCCATCAAAAATAAAAAAAATACCATACCCACATTGCGTTATATTGGAAATAAAAGCATAAAAAAGAAAAAACAATGTAACCAATCAAATTAAAGATGTAGTTGGCTCCTAATTGGTGAAAATTAATTGGCACATCAAGACAAATTTATTAGACAAGCAAATGGTAAAGAGTCAAACCAATTTTATGTTATGTTATGCCCCGTTTACACCGAACCGCGACCCTGATAAGACCACAATACAACCAGTGCTATCGTGAAATTTTGGTCACTCACACAGGTCGCGGCCATTTCCTACTTTGACCGCTTATTTGCTGTTACACCGAACCTCAATTGCGACCGAATCGTGACTGAAAACCAATAGAAATTATCCATTTTTATTGCAACCTGATTATGACCACTCTCATTGGTTTCATAGGTCTCAATGGAGTTGCATCTAGTTTACGAGTCTACAGGCGTTTTATTAGTAAGTCTGCAGCAATCAAGTTGAGACCCCAATGCAACCATTAGAGATCGACTTGCTCCCGCATTGAAACTGCAGTACGAACCCGATGGCGAGCAAAGCGACCATCGGCGATTGCTATGAGTATAGTTTTCGAGTGAAAAATTCCTAAAAATTTCCGATCATTGATGCAACCGCATGCCGAGCCGCTTGCGAGTCTATTACGACCTGTGATACCATGTTGAGAGAGGGGTAAAACTTGTGCGAGCTTATTACGACCAATTATGATACCCTCTTGTGTTTTTCACCGGTCGCACAACCTTTGCGAATGTTTTGAGCAGTTCCATACCCTCGCAAACCTCTATGAGACCGATGGAGAGTGATGGAGACCAAGAGAGATGGTTTTGGAGACCATGGAGACCGCATAGAGACCAGCTTGCAACCTCAGTGCGAGTTAGTAGGAATGAGAGCGAGCAGAGGCCATTTTTCGGTCGCAACTCGGTCGTAAGCCCGGTGTAAACGGGGTGTTAATCTAATTAAGTTCACCTGAAATTTTTTGAAAGAACTTGAAACAGTTGTGTCCAGCAGCCTAATTTGGGGTTAACTGATTTCCTCAGTGTCTAATTTGATGTTTCAAAATGTTATATTACTTGAAATTTCTTGCAGTATAGAAATAAATGCACTAGGGTATTTTCTTCTTCATAGCACACATGGATGTTTCTATGTTACATTTGGCTAAAGAGAGTAATTAACAACTCTAAACATGAAAAACACCTAATTAAGACATTAACAGCTTGTTAAAATCCTGCGATTACAATTGTTGTCGGAACAAAAACCAGCATACACATTGGGTCCCCAGGAATGACGGTGAAGACCACTGCTCGAGGCAACTATTTTCAGTAAGAAGTATAAATTACTGAAGTAATGATAGAAATGAGAAAGTGCTATATAAAATTATTCTTCATATAAAGCTTACAGCATTTATGCAGCAGTTTTGAAATGAACTCCATCATGCATAAATAGCCCATTAGTGTCAAACCTTATGAGCGGGTGACGTAAAAAAAGCCACCTAAACAACAAACATATGCAGCCATATCTGTTCACAAAACTGCAAGCCTTAACACTCTTATCACCCGAATTGGGACCAGCCTGCCACCTGCATCTCTGTGGCAATGCCAGAGAAGATCACCTTCATCCCTGGATACTGCCGGTGGAATAGGCACGGGTCCTGCTACATTACTGTGATGTGGTTGATACTTGAGATGTCCCCCAGGTCATTCCTACTGCCGGGGATGAGGACAACATCCAGTGCAGGTCTTCAACCTAAGGACTGCCCTAAGAAGGCGTAGCATTCTCCAAGGATCCAGGCACTGGCTGGATGGAAAAAAAACAGTGTAATAGTGTGAAATGCATCATGTTTTTGGCTGTAGAAAAAAAGGCAAAAGACTCACTCTCATTGTATGAGCATACAGTTATTTGTAAATATATTATTCCCTCAGCTTAGATGGAAAAAAGCCTGCTGTACTGGTTTTCACTTATAAGAAAGAGAAAAGTAACTTACTTCTTGGACATAATGTTTTTAAACGCGCAGCCAAACATCATTTTTTTCTGGGAGAAAGAAGGATATATTCAAATATATGTTTTTGACTTCAGTTATCAACAATGAAATGAACAAATGAATAAGACTGGCAAAAATAGCCTTCTAACACCTAACCAAAGACCGGTAATATTAACGCACACTTGCATAATGTCATACTTCTTTCATTTATCTGGGAGAAAACACCTTAGCTAATCAGTAACAGCGTTGAGCCGCGTAAGTTCGGTTAACTTGGCTACTTTGCAAAAGGTTAGCTAAATGAGCAAATTACATCTCCTGCCTCATGAAAGAAGAGCACGTCAAGACGCCAATAGTAAGCTAGTTAAAGTGTTATGATAACACTATTGTTCCATTCGGGTTCATTAATTATAGCTAGCTAATCTACAGTAAACTTTGTTATAACCTAGCGGGCTAATAGTTTGCTAACGTTAATTTACGACATTGAAAAACACCACAGTGCGTTTCGCAGTCACAACACTCAAAGTTAGCAAAGTAACATAACCTTAGATTTGCAGAACCGATTTTATAACTCAATGTGAGCCAGAATGTTTCAAAATGGCTAGCTAGCTACCATATGAGGTTACACACTCTTCAATGATAAAGAACACTTGGTTACCATTACAAGGTCACTCGTCTTATATGTATTGTTTGCCAAATGTTCACATGTAAGCAATTAGGAACAAAGATTTCTACTTAGCTAGCTACACAGTTTACCTTTATTTGGAAAATTCCAGTGCCAAATGCGCAGTGAGATTTCGCCAGGACCATAGATGTATTCCAAGAAGTTGGAGCAGTCAGGAGGGCGTGTATCATCGAGTCCTTGTCCATCCAACCCTGGCTCCTCTCTGGATCTTGAGCCACCCTCTCGTCCAATAAGAATCACATCCGGTTTCAAAAAGACAAGATGGCGTTGGTCAAATAGCTTAAATTCAGGCTTCATAAATGGTAATCTGAAACCAATGGGTGACATCATGGTGGCTTTGTCGGTAGTTTTATACAGTCTATGGAATCAAGGCTTCATAAATGGTATTCTGAAACCAATGGGTGACGTCACGGTGGCTTTGTCCATTATTTTATACAGTCTATGGATTTGCAGGAGTCTAAGAGCCTTAAGCAGCAATCATGCCTTGCTGGATAGCATTAACGAACGTCCAACGTCGAGCAAAATTCTCAATCCGTTGGTCTCCGTTCGCATGCGTTTCTTGTCCATTTCTTGTTCGGCGAATGCGTTCCTTGTCAGGAGAGTTCCGTTGAATCTGATAGAAAGTTTTGTGCATTTTGAGCCTTGAGCAGCTATGGAGACGACTCTCACCACCGGATAATTTTCTTTAGCAAAGTTTCTATCCGTTGGAGGTCCGTTAAGACTATCCAGCAAGGTGTGACTGCTGCTTTAGAAATAGCTTTTAACACTTCCAGACTTAATTTGGTCTTTCAATATTTTTCTCAAATATTTATTTGCATTTGGAGCCCACTGATATTCATTTCATACATTCAGTACCTGGAAAACTAAGCTACGACGTAATTTCTGAGAACAATTTTTTTATAAGTGAGTAGTCGGTGAAGACACATGCTTCAACATGATACTAATAGCATTTCATATCTGGGTTTAACACACAGCATATCATTCTTATGACATAACCATACCAATTCAAGACATGTTCAGAGTTGTGTAGTAATGTGGAGCATTAAGCATATTTTATAATTGTGATATATGACCAAAACTCAAGATAAAATCAGCTAATCAGCTAATAATACAACTTTGTCCAAGTGAATGAATCCGCATGTATTCTCACTGAGTTAATCCTCATTGCCATTCGTCAGCCATTCAACTAATAATAAAACAGTACTCTCCACAAGAATGAGATTGTATGCACTCACACTGGATTAAACCTGAGAGGCTTTCTGGCGGTCAGTGCAAATTATGAACAGGAATTAAGTGCTACGTGTATGTAAACAGTAAACAAGTTCAAAACTAGCACTTGTCCACACACTAGAAGCCAAAGTGACATAATACTACCAGAAAAATAAACATCTCACGTGAACCTCAGTATATTCTGAACAGTCAGACAAAAAAGACAGAAGAGACATTGGCACGTGAACGACAGTATTAGGTTCCATAGCTGGGATTGAACATGGTGCCTTGGCCATGCCCACGCTGATGGCAAGAGAAACCTGAACATCAAACAGAATGCATGAAAAGAGCAGAGACAATGTATGTGTTCAGGCATCAGAGGCACATTGATAATGGAACTCACTCCCTGTGTGTGAGCCCTGAGAGTTTTGTTCTGTTTGTGTGTGTTGGGGTGTGTGTGTGTGTGTGTGTGTGTGTGTGTGTGTGTGTGTGTGTGTGTGTGTGTGTGGGTGGGTGTATGTGTGTTTTTGAGTGCGTGAGCTAGGAGTGTGGGCTAGGTTTTCTGTGTGTGTGAGGGCTGGTGGGGGGGACTGTCTGCACCAGAATGTCTAGCAAACAAGTGCTGGAAAAAGACCCTCTTTACCCCAATAGTAGTTTTAGCAGGAGAGACACTGCATACAGCGCACACATTTCAGTGACACATATTTTTGCTTGTCGCTCCAGCAAATTTGATTTGAAAACCATGAATGTAAGCTAAAAGCAGTGACCGCCAGCTGTTATTAGTCGGTATTTTCACCTAGATCATGTGAACCATGTTAGAACTTCGAACTGCAACCCATTTCAAACAGTCCCACTGTCCAAACACTTACAAGCTGCACTAGTAGTGCTTGCCTTTACTCATAGCCCTATCATAGAGAGCACTACTGCTCCACTATGGTATATATATATGAACTCAGAGGCAAGAGCGCAATCTAAGGGTGGATGGAGGAATGGGTGCCACCTAAACAAAAATCACGTAATTTCGTCCCCCCCAGTTATGTGCTGTGATAAATGTACCATCAATGAAAAAACATAACTTCTTCTCGTGGACACGAGTGTTCCAGTTGTTCTGTCCCCCTCGATCATAAACTAACTCTGACTTCAATGTTCAGAGGAACACTTAATGTTTCCAATTCAGAACAGGACTGTCTGACACTATGCCAGAGAAGACAAGCAGAATTTCATCATACTCAAATGTTTATTTTGTAATTTTGATCACATATGTACAACGTTGCATTTATACGTCATATTTTTTTTTCCCGTAGTTGCATTGCATCGCTCCCATTTTAACTTAGCAGCCGTAACAAACATACACTGCAGCCGACAAGCAGCATGCCGAATGTCTAATTATTTGGTAAGCTACCCAACAATGCATGCAAACTGCTGATTTAGAGACTTTTGCTCGTCCCCCTTATTATTATCTCAAACGCATGCCCACAAGCAGACACGCATGCAGGCCCACACACACACACATTCACGCGACACACACGCATGCGCACACATGCGCATACACGAATAATCACTTTTACCTTTGCACAGTATGCATAGTCCTCCCATTGGATAAGCCTTTGTATGTTTTGTGTTTGTTTGCTTAAAAAATTAATTTATTAACCCCGGTGTTTGTTTTGGTGCAATTTAATGAGGGAATCTAAGTCAAAATAGCCTTTTTAGAACTCCAAAAATCCTTCCAATTATTTATTAAATCTTTGATTTAATTATATTTTATATCCTCATTAATATTAGTTATTTTAATTGTTAATTAAAACTCCATATTTTTGGCAATAATAGTAATTTTATGAGACTGATTACTTACTTTGCAGGTTTCCTGCTACACCATTGGTATCCCGCGGGAGGATTCTTATGACAAACACGTCTTAATCATACATCCTCACCATTTCATGAATCATAGATGCACATTCCCTACAGCTGGGGCATAAAAAGCAGCAATACAGGGATCGTCAGGGATAATACACTGCCAACAATGACTAAACAATATGTGGGCAAATTGGTGAAACGGTCAACTTTCAGTATAACTAAACAGAAAATAAACACTATGAGGCTACCAGCATGTTTATACCATTGTCCGAATACTTGCAATGGCATAAGACATTATTTATGTAATACAAGTTACCCACACGTTTCTATGGCTTGGCACCATTGAGGGTACCTTTTCATTTCTTGACGTCACAGAACCCACCATCATAAGAGTGAAAAGTGAAAAAAATTGATCTATTTCGCCTGACGCAGAACCTATGAACGACATACAGTCAAGTTCATATGGAATCTTCAAGAATCATTTTCCAGAGAATGCACACAGAAACCCTTTCACCCTCAAGCACATTCAGAGAGAGTGAGTGCACTTTCCTACCAGCCCTGTAAGTAATTCTGTAGCATTTAGTGTTCGTCCTTTTTGTTGGGCCTAGCTTGATTGGCAGGCCTATTTCCAGCATGATATTTTACATATTCCGCTCTAGTGCCCGAAGCCAATCACTGTTGGCGCAGTGGGTAAAGGTACCCCGTTGGGACGAATCATGAACAGTTTCTCTCCGCCAGGGAAGTAATGGACCTTGGGACGCTGTGTTACAGATTACCTAAGCCCTGCTAATGAAGTGAATCAAGACTCTCATCTGTACTGTTTTCTTACTACCTGTTACTAATCTGGATTGCATGACCTTGATTAATTATAAAACCTGTGAACTACATTTTTGTCAGCATTGGAGTTCTGATCCTGCCCTGTGATTGATAAATTTTTATTTATTTACTTATTTACTATTTGCTCACTGTGCTAGCAATCTTGAGGATTTCCTACCAGCAGACAATCAAGTAGCAGTTCTGTATGATAGTCCCCATAAATGACCAAATGGAAAGCTTCAAGTTTACCGGCAATAGAGGATATTCTGACCACCATAAGAACATCATGGCCTTTAGATTAGCCAACAATTATAGGTGTATTACATTGGGCTTGACTTGGGATCAAAAGGTCCTGAGTTCAAGTCCTTGCCACAGCCTTCGCGGTGTGTTCTTGGGAGAAACACCAGCTACCAGCCAGACAATTGATATTATGTGTACGAGCTCCGACCACTGGATCTCATCCAATAATACAGGTTGCTTCAATCTGGTATTCTTCCCCACAGAGCTACACTTTGGAGTCATACTGATTCACCATCTCTAAAAAGTACCCAGCAAAACTTCTACTTTCTGCCTGAAAATGATGTGATATTTGAATGACATTTTGCTTCATTCATTAGGATGTATCAATGTTAGCAGGTCAAGAAGTAAGCTACTCTGAACACTGAGATACTAGTGAATATGAATGTAACTGCCCATCTTGCTCAGTTTATGTACAATAGTTTCAATAGCTCCCATCAGTAGAGTATTCCAACTCAGGCTCCTTTTTATTGTCTTTCCTCTGTCCAACCTCTTATTTTTGCACTGCATTGTTAATGTATGGGCCTGCTGAAGTATTGTGTCTATAGCGCTAGAGTTTATTCCACTGATGCTCTCTCTGCAGGCATGCAGATCACTGGAACATAGCAGTAAGCGAATTAAACAGACCAGTGGTTCTCAAATCCAGTCCTGCATAGGGGACCACTGTGTATGCCGCTTTCTGTTCCAACACCATTGAAATCCCAGAATTTTAATCAGTCGTGATTTTTTTTTCCTTTTACAAGAAATATTGTCGGAAATAGCAATGCATGCCATGAACAATGAATTTTCCAAACCACCATTGTGCTACACTGGAAACAACTCCATAAATGGAGAGAAATAGTGCCATGGGGACTGTAGCTCACTTGGTTTATTTCAGGCTTTGGTGTTATTTAAGCTCACGAGTGGTAGTATTTTTTATGATTGGGTCCAACATTGGGACAATGAAGACACCTTTTGTCATTTGTGTGGGAAAGAATATATATATATATATATATATATATATATATATATATATATTAGGCTTTATAATTCAAGATTGCAGCTTCACAGACAGGAAAGGAGTGGCTGAACTGAGTCTCGACACTTGAAGCACTTAGATTCCCATCGTATTACAGTTTATTTTCATGATTTTGGTAGAGAAAAGGGGCTGCAAACACAAAACATCTTCATGAAAATTCAACATTGAAATTGCAAAAAAAAATAATACTGAGAATTGAAAAACTGCTGGGCCTTAAATCTATACATTTATGGGATCATAAACTCCTTGACCACAAGTATAATTTATCTTGAACATTGCATTCTAGATTACCTACTTGCTATGAGCCAAATTAGACAGCTATCCAGGTGGCTCCCCAAAGTATGAGATCCCTCAAAATGGTGCACTGTCAGATCATAAAATAATCATATATTTAACACAAATAAAGTTTTCAGGCATGAAATTTAATATGAACTAATGATTTTCTGGTTGAGTTTAGCATGAATTTATCAATATCAGTGCAGTTGAACACCAGTAACCTCTCCAAACACAAAACATGCCTTTTCTCCACAATAAAGTTTTGTCCATTTTTCTTCAAAGTACCCCAAGCCAGCATACATACTCATGAAATAAACGGCTGATTAAACGGTCAGAACATTCACCCTGCAATGAAAGCTAGCAGTTCCGACTTCCGAGCTCACAACCTTATTTCAACACTTATAAGGAACAAGTACAACTCACTAACTCAGTGAGATCTGATTTCTGAAATATGCCTTATTTTAACAGAACAGAAATTCCACTATCAGGGAAAATCAAACAATATATGCCTCCCTAGATTCAACAGAAAGGTGCAATGAACGTACCAGGGGATCCACCGACATGCATGACCAGTTCAGGTTTTAAACATGAAAAAAACCTCGGCATTTGATTTTATTGAATACGGTATACATTACGAAACAAAAAGCAAAAGAAGCAGCCTAACCTTTTTCACTGAATCCCTCCTCAAGAGACCGATGTATCCAGTAGAAGGAACCCTCCGGTCCTGTTTCATTCGAAATAATTCCCATTGACTAGAGATGGCAATTTCGACACCGAAGTTCGAACGGTTTCAAAACTTTTTAACGCTTCCGGTTCCGACACGGTGTTTGAGAGATGTTTCGAAACGTCACGTGATCGCTATCCGTCCACCGCGACAGGTTTTAAAAAGTCAAGGGAAATTATAGGTGTTTTGTTTCGTTGCATTGAGTCGTGATGAGAGATTTTGTGAGGATTTTGCTACAGTTGTTCAAAATACAAAATAGATAGATAGATACATAGATAGATTTTCTAAAGCTTACCAGGTATTTTCCAATGTATCAATAAGTTGAAGTATGTTTGTTTATTTGTTTGTTTTTTGTTTAAACTTTTTGTTTAAATTTGATTTCAGATGGTAGAGAAGCAGAGAATCCAGCTGAATCAAAAAAGTGCAGCAAATATTATCCCTGAATAAAAATCTTTGAGCATAATGTTTCTGAATCTAAAACTTTATACCACATTTTATTGAGGTGTATAATCTCAATGAGGTGCAATAACAACTAGGCAGAATCAAAAATTGTAATTTTCAATTCCATCTATATCTATATATTATTACTGAGTTGGCGATTTGAGTAATTTCACACATCTCCTCCGAAACCATCGTGAATAATGAGTCTGTTTTCCGCTTATACCGGTTTTACTGTGTTTTTGCAAGTAAAATCGGCTAATTCAGTCAGCTGTGCGTAGCATGGGTATCGGCTCGTTTACATATAAAAAGCTGACCTGGCACAATCATTCTCAATGAATGAATGAATGAATGAATGAATGAATGAATGAGAATATTTAACGGCAAAATAAACAAACTGCGCCATACAATAAGAAATAGTCATATCGTACAAAAAATAAAGAATCGACTGATCGTGCCTGTGTCAAAACTATTAATAATATTTTTGAATTTGTGAAAAGGGGGGCTTCAGCACATCAACCCCAACAATAATTAAAGGCTGCAATGACAACTTCTGCCAGTGGATGCCAATGTTGAGCGAGCAAGTTCTGAAATGTTTCGAAACATTTCAAAACAATGGTTTAAATGTTTTGAAACGTTTCGAAGCTTCAAATTTGCCATCCCTACCACTGACCATGTCCTTACCTCATTAAAATCCTGTAAATGTAACTGAACCCTTCAGGCCGGTTTGGGGACTAATTTTTTCTATAAATCGCATCATTTTCAGCTGCGCAATCATGCTCAATGTTGAACGGATACAACCTACCTTGCTGATAAGCATAGGCTTGTATGCTTTTATGTTTGTCCAATCAATGTCTTTCAGTTACTGTGGAACATTTAAACACTGGGAAATTGGATAAGAAACAAGCCAATCGATACATCGTTTCACGAGGGCGTGAACTATAACTGTGCAGTTACGCAGAAGAGCCTGAGTGTATAATTGAGGGATTGGCTATCAACACCAGTACTTGGGTGGATGTAAGGAAGTGCTGAATTTTTCAATGAATGAATCTACATGTAAATCCACGGTAGGGAACTATGCATTTTTTGTATGTGATGACTGTAATTGACAGTAGAATATGAGAGAATCAATAATAGGTTGAATTTTTTGCTTCAGAAAACTGATTTTTCTAAACCACTAATTGGAATACCATTGGATCACTGCAGCTTAAGTGGTTGCTACAGAGGACAACAGTATTTTCTGTCACAAGAGATCATTTTTTCAAACTGCTGGGTCGATACTATGGGCAAGGATATTGACCAGTTTGCACATCAGGCTTAGCTAAGGAGTTTAATTCATGCAACTGTTGAAAAACATGGATAAGAGTGAACTACTTCATATTCTAAACCGCCTTTGAACTCTACTTGCTTGTGAATATTCAATAACTAATCCGGGGGTGCCATCTAGTGATCGAGTACTGTAACTGCATGCTTAAATTTGCAGTTCCATAGACATTGACATCCACATCTGCACAAAGGGGTTAAAAAGTAGGATTCGGCAATACATTAAATATAACTTTGTTCGTCAAATTAAAATTTTCAATCTTCACTTTTCTTATTAAGTGTAAGATAGCTGACTACAGCGTGAGAACGTCATATGCCACTAAAAAGCATGAGACTCACGTCATATGCGTGAGAGTTGACAGGTAGGCAATTTTGAATAACGCTGATTTAACTTCACCATTTCACGTCCAAATGAATGATTTTCGTCTTATTGAAACAGGGAGAACTAGCAACACCTGATAGTGAGGAGTGTTCTCGGAGTGAATCTATTGTTAATTATGAAAATGATTGAGAACGAGTCAGGACTAATAATTATTTTAAAGGAATGGTCTGTGCCCCACCAAATTTTCAGTTCTCGCTATGCCATTGGTTGGTTGGATGACTTGAGATTGAAAGTATTTACCTTTAAGGTCTAGACTGAAACCGACCATGAGGCTTCCATATGAAAGAAAAAAACAACTGAATTGGCCGATTTGAAAGAAAAAATGTAAATTCCGTGCATGAATCGCTCTTTTCTCGATGAGTCGCCATTGTTTTTCGTGTTCTACAACCTTTGTTTTCCTGAGTTGACGTCACTTCCGGTTTGGCGCACTTAATTTTGTTTTTGGAAAACGTCGGAAATTGGACAATTAAACAACAATTACTTAAAGACCAGGGGATATTTTTCAGATTTTTTTCTTGCATTTAGTCAAGATATATGAGCCTACGTATAGGAACATGAAAATTAGTACTCATACTTGGTTTCAGTCTAGAAACCATTCTAGCGACTCGGCGCTGATATGATTTTAGCCTATGTTTTGCTACATGCTTATTTACTTGCTTGGTGCTTGAATTGTGTTCGGTTGAGGTAAAATGGTCAACATGAGCTTTTTGCCGAGTTTCTTCGCGTAAAGTGGATATGCCGCATGACAATGTTGCAATTTGGAAACATGCTGTATTTGTCATGCGTAACGACCGATAGAGATGTCCTCCTGATAGCATAAATCCACGCCTGGCATAGTTCTTCATCTCTTGGGAAAATGTGGAACTGAATTTTGGGATCGTTTGGTTTGTTTTTGGCCTGATTATTGCACTCGCAGGCAACCTAATGAGGCATTTTACTGTGATATGGCTGATATCCAGAGAGCCGAGCAACCAAGTTACATCCAGCCCAGACTGCTTCGCGCGCCTATCAAGATGGCGGCCCACGGGAAGTTCAAACCAGCACGAGGGCCTTTTTTGGAGGCCGAAAAAAAAATGTATTTGGGTGAAAAGAATACTTTCTTGCGCAAAATATCTTCTTTTCAGTATATTAAGAGCGTTTTCAGCGATATTTACTTTAAGAGTGGAGGTTTCCTTTAACTGAAATTAAATTACTCGGATAAGGAGGCGCAAGGTCATGCAGGGCTTTAAAAGTAAACAGGTAAATCTTAAAATCTACACGATACTTGAAAGACAGCCAGCGCAATATAATAAGTTTGGGAGTAATATGAGTAATATGCCAGGTGGATTAATGTATACGTACATACATCCACCTCATGAAGGTTTCTGTGTACAACAGATCCACCCTGCCGCGAGATAACATAACATAACATAACATAACATAACATGAGTGGCGAGAGCAGGCCGTTCAGCCCAACTAGGCTCGCCAGTTTCTTTTAACTATTGTGAATATATCACTTCAGATACTCAATGACTCATGGTATCTAGCTTTAAGTCAAGCCTGCTCTTGAAAACTCCCAAGGTTTCTGCCTCAACAACATGGTCAGGCAAGCTGTTCCACATCGAAATTACTCTTTGGGTGAAAAAATATTTTCTAATATCAGTGCTAAATTTACCCTTGGTCAACTTCCATTTATGACCCCGAGTTCTACTAACAGAACTTGGCCGAAGGAATCCTACATAATTCACTTTGTTAATCCCTTTAACATATTTAAAGACCTCAATCAGATCACCCCTGAGTCTCCTTTTCCTAAGACTGAAGAGATTAAGGATCTTCAGCCTCTTCTCATAGCTTTCATCTTTTATACCCGGAATCAGCTTAGTTGCTCTTCTCTGAACTTTTTCTAGAGCCTCTATATCTTTCTTAAAGTATGGTCCCCAGAACTGTACACAATAGCCCAGATGCAGTCTGACGAATGTGTTATACAAGAGAAGTATCACCTCCTTGGATTTGTACTCAATACTTTTGGCAATGTATCCCAGCATCCGATTGGCTTTTTTAACTGCTACTGCACAATGACTAGAACCTGTGAGGGTTTGGTCAACAATCACGCCTAGATCTTTTTCATGTGGAGCACATTCCAGTTTTAAACCTCCCATGAAGTAATCCTGTCTAATTTTTTTAATACCTACATGTACAACTTTACATTTTGCTAAATTAAATTTCATTTGCCACATTTCTGCCCAACTCTGGATTCTATCCAAATCATCCTGAATCACTTTAGTAGAGTCTAAACTATTTGCCAAACCTCCCAATTTAGCATCATCCGCAAATTTAACTAATTTGCTCTCAATATTTCTATCAAGGTCATTAATGTAGATGAGGAACAGCAGGGGTCCCAACACTGATCCCTGAGGGACGCCACTCCCCACCATACCTAGCTGAGATGAGATTCCACTGACCACCACTCTTTGTGTTCTGTCCTATAACCAGTTTTGAATCCACTCCAGAATACCTCCTGTAACTCCAATGGAGCTCATTTTAAAATTTAGTCACTTATGCGGTACTTTATCAAATGCTTTCTGAAAATCCAAGTACGTGATGTCATAAGCCCTGCTCTGATCATAAGTCTTGGTGGCCTCTTCAAAAAATTCCAAGAGGTTTGTCAGGCATGACCTTCCCTTACGGAAACCATGTTGGCTATCCCTCAAAATATTATTACGTTCAAGGAATAACTCCAGCTCATCTTTTATGATAGATTCCAGTATTTTGCATGCAATGCAAGTTAAACTGACTGGCCTGTAATTTCCTGGCTCAGTACGGTCCCCTTTCATATATATTGGTATTATATTGCCCTGCTTCCAATCATTTGGTATTTCTCTAGTTTCTAAAAACCGTCTGAAGATAGTGGAGAGCGGTTTAAAGATGATCTCACTAACTTCCCTGAGCACTCTAGGATATAAGCTATCAGGACCCACTGCCTAATCTGCCTTTAATTTATGCAATTTGTCTAATACTTCCTTATCCCTAACCTCAATTTCCGCAAAATAATCTTGAGCATTGGACATGCCCTCTGGCCGAATAAAAACCCGCTCCGAGGTAAAATTCTCAACAAAAAAACTGTTTAAGGTATCCGCAATATCCTTGTTATTATACGTGACCCGGATCACAAAACCAGTCGTAAGTCGCACAAGCTCATTTTGCGCTACAGCCGTCTAATACATTTTACATCAAAATTATCGATTTTTAGATTTGTGCAGAAAAACGTTAAACGTCCTATTTTTCTAAAAACGTTAGAAAAATAGGACCTAACTTAAGATACCATTCCAAGAGAGTAGGCTCTTTCGCAAAAAAAAAAAAAAATCCTACCATAGGTGCCTCCAAACTTGATTTTGAAGAAGTGGGTGGTGAAAATCTTTGTGTAATTAGCCCAAAAACAATGAAAAATGCGCCGACAAAAATCGCTTCCAGCGCGGCGCCAGTTGGGGATTCCCCAACATTGTTGGTATCATTGCAAAGCGGGGAATTCCCTCTATTTGATTATAAATGAGATGACTACGTAGGTTCAAACGTGAACCAATAGGAGACGTCAGAACAAACCGCACTTGGCGTAAACAAAGACGGACTTTCCCTAGAAACACAGTTTTTTTTTTTTAACCCGAACTTTTACTTTTATTCTACTACATTTAAAATATAAAAAGTATACTTTCACTTTGTTACTTTGACACTGGCCACTTTGTTACTCATTCCAAATTAAAATATGAATGTAATTCATCATTTAAGGATTATCTGGATGTGACGTGTTCGAGAAGAACAGCGGTGCTCGGCAGGCTATCTTAAGCGCTTTGTGCAGATGTATCTTCCAGCGGACATGGAGCTGCAAATTTGTGCACCCAGTACCAATATTCTTCCACTAGATGACACCCCCGGTTCAGTTATTGAATATTCACAAGCAAGCCGAGTTCGCTCCAATCCCTGTTTTTCAGGAGTTGCCTGAATTAAACTCCTCAGCTAAGCCTGATGTGCAAACTGCTCAATATCCTTGCCCATAGTATCTATCCAGCAGTTCAAAAAAAATCTCTCTTGCTACAGAAAAAATTGTTCTCCTCTATAGCAACCACTTCAGCTACAGTGAGCCAATGATATCCCAATTAGTAGTTAAGAAAAATCAGTCTTCTGAAGCAAAAATTCGACATGGTATTGATACTGTGTAATTCTGCTATCAATTATACTCAATTATAGTGTTTTTTAAAACTGCCAGTAAACTCAAACAAGAAGAAGAAGAAGTAGTATATAAAGGAGAGACTGCCTGTTTGTTTTTTGAATTCTGCATCTTTCATTCACCTGAAAATTGATTAAAGAACACGAGGAGAGAACAATGCGTGGTTTCTTTGCTTCTTTCTATGCGTAGGCTACTATGAAAAATACTTTGTACTGGTACTTGCACTTTTTAAAGGCGATAGTATGCTTAATGAATGGTGCAAGTTTCATTTAATTCTCTCTATTACAAATATGTGTTGCTAAGGAGTGAATATGACTATTTTTAAACTCAATTTTCTCCGTTTTCTGGAAATTTCGATTGCCCAAGTTTCCCATCTTCAAAATGCCATATCTCGGTCAATTTTTACCCGATCTTGACAAACTATTCATTGTTGGAAAGCATTTTCAGTACTCTTTCAGAATATGCATGAATCTCCATATGAAAAAATTTAGCAGCGATCCATATTTATTCTTTATGCACTTAACCTCCTCTTTGACTTTCCTTTTTCTGCTACAGTACTGAAAGAAGCGCTTAGGATTAGTTTTTGCCCCTTCTGCAATTTGCCTTTCATACAGTCTTCTAGCATTCCTCAGCTGTTTTTTGACCACAGCTCGCATTTTACAGTATTCAGCCTTAGTATTCTCACTGTTCTCCTTTAGGCACATCTTATAAAGATTCCTCTTATTCCTCAGACTCCTATGAATAGCTGTGGTCATCCATGGAGGATTTTGCTTTTTCAGCTTACTTTTGGACACCTTTGGAATGAATTTACATTGTGAATCAAGTAAAACCCCCTTAAATCTTTCCCACATCTCATTTACAGACTCACAGTCCAGAAGTGTCTCCCATTTTATTTCGCTTAGATATGAGCACATCCTGTCAAAGTTTACTCGCCTAAAATTAAAAATTTTGGTTTTCAAAGACACCTTTTTAACTTCCCATGAAACGTCAATATTAGCAGTAGAGTGATCACTGTCCCTAGTGGCTCCAGTACTTCAACATTGCTAAGTCTATCAGAGTCATTACAAAGCACTAAATCTAAAATTGCCTTCTCTCTTGTAGGTTTATTAATATACTGCGCCAAAAAAATTGTCATTTCTAACATCCAGAAATTCTTCCTCCCCTTTACCCTGTCCTTTAACCATTTCCCAATCGATACCAAGATAATTGAAGTCTCCCATAATAATAGTCCCGCCTCCTCTACAAACTTGCCTAATCCTCTTAAAGAGCATTTCATTGACAATATTGTCCAAAGCTGGCGGTCGATAGCATACTCCTATGTTTAAACCTGTCTCGTATTTGCCAATGAGCCTGACCCAGGTATCTTCACAGGGCAAGGAATGTTCAATTTCGGGAATTTCCCGTACATTTATGTTTTCGTTCACATAGAGTGCTACGCCCCCTCCTCGCCTATTACATCTATCCTTCCTAAAGAGCTTATAACCTTCTATATTATATTAATCTCCATCCTCTTCACTAAGCCATGTCTCTGTAATCCCAACTATGTCATAGCCCTCACTAATCATAACGGCCTCAAGTTCTGGAAATTTATTTTTTATGCTTCTTGCATTTAAATAAAAACATTTCAGGTTATTACTAGTGCTCTTCCCCCTCGATTTCCCATGTGCCTGCTGCTTCAAGCTCCCCACTACGCTTTGTTGCTTTAAAAGTATATCATCAATAGCGCATGCATCGCTGTCAGCTTCCATCAGGGCAGTCTGCATTTCCCTATGTGTAACACTCACTAACCTCCCTGCCCCCCAAGTCCCTAGTTTAAATAATTTTTCGCTACCCTCAACATACGCTGACCCAGTGCAAAGGTACCCCTCCGGTTCAGGTGTAGCCCATCAGGCTTGAACAGGTCACCCCTGTCCCAGAAAAAGTTCCAGTGCCCCATAAACCTGTACCCTCTTTTCCTACACCAGGTTCAGAGCCACGTGTTAAACCTCCAGATAAAATTCTGCTTTCCTCTGCTTGCACGTGGTACCGGTAGAATCCTGGAGAAAACTACAGCGCAGGATCTGCTCCTAAGCTTTTCAGCTAATTCCACAAATTTGCCTTGCAGAACCTCAAACCTACCCTTACCTATGTCATTTGTCCCAACATGGACCATGACAACTGGATCCCTCCCCACTCTGGCCAGGAGCTTGTCTGCACGCTCCAGGAGGTCTCCTACCTAGGCACCAGGCAGACAACACACTGTACAAGACTCCTTGTCGCGCGAACAGACTAAGCTGTCTATTCCTCTAATGATTGAGTCCCCCACTATCACTAACTCCCTTTTCTGAGGGGAAGAGGCAAACAGGGTGCCCGGATGCTCATCAATCCCCCCACTCTCAGGGTCAGGGGCTAAGTCGAGTTCCTGCAAGGGCCAGAATCGGTTGGACACCTCAACCACTGGAGGAGCTGTCGCTGTACGGCCTGCACGTCCTTTCCTGTGCTGATGACCTACAGTCACCCAACTTTCTCTCCCTGCCTGCTCTGTGGTCTTCGCACACCCCTGCTTTGGTGTACACACTATTTCTCTAAACGACATACTACTTAGTTCCTCTAGGAACTCTACTGATTGCGAACTATGTTGCGCCGCCACCTGACCCTCAAGATCAAGGATCTTGCTCTCCAGATGCTCAATTAGCTGGCACCGGTGACAGCCAAACCCACCCTGGAAATCTCTTTCCAAAAGTGCGATCATCCTGCAACTGTCACATAGTTTTGGCCACATTTTGAACCCCCTACCTAATGACCTCGCTCACCCTAGATAACAAGGAAAATTAATTAATGCCGAGACAGAAGCTCAGGGTCCACAATTTATTAACCTGAGAAGCCCTAAGCAGCAGTCACAATAGAAACCGCAGGGAAAGTATGTAAATGGATAATAAGCCTCTTTTAGCAGGGGCTTAGTTTCAGTTAACAAAAAAATGAAATACCAAATTGAGACTAACTCGCTATGTAATAGGCACTCTGAATAAGCCGACTTGACTTTATATAGTCCCAGTACTATTAATATACTAATCTAAAAATATCCAGGTCTTAGCTGAGAATCCAGCTAAGAGCACTCCGGTAAACCTTACAGTTTAAAATTCCAACCTAACTGAATGGACGACTTAAGTAACAGCTGCCCTACTGACTAAATGCTAAATCTCAGGTCCCAAGTCAAAAATGCAAACAGTAAATATCTAGCTAACTGGCCACAAATACAACCAAAGGTAACCGAAACAGAGTAAAGCTCCTGTTCCGTTTAATTCAAACGGACCGAAAAAAAAAGTTGTTTACTATGTGAGCGAACTAAACACGGTATCTCCCCCAACAAGCTATCGCTAAGCACTCAAACAAGCAACTAAACTTTAATCAGCTGATCAAGGCACCGCAACCAGGGGAAAAAACAAAAATAGCGCAATTTGCAATGTGGTTAATCAGAAGAGCCCTTCAGTAATAATGAGATGCGAAAAAGTCAAAAACCCCGGTTCGCGTTCATATTTAATTCAAGCTTGGCATGCGTTTATGCGGTAATGCAGTAAAGAGAAAGACCGAAGGGGACTAAAAACCCTGGTGAACGTCAATATTTACTGGCTAGAAGACTGTATGAAAGGCAAGTGACTAAGTATGAAACCAGGGAATAGTTAGCTAGATATCCAGGTAATTCGATAATATTCTTAGCGTTGAGAGCTTGCTGAAGTTTGTTAGCTAAATCGGCTACAGAAAAACCAGGCGGCAGTAGCTCAGTCCTTTAAAACAACTCTGTTTTACTTTGTATATCGTGCAATTCACTTAGTTGGCCAATTATTTAGTGTTTAAATTTATTTTACTTTTATTTTACTTTACTTTCCTCCCAGGAGACTGAAACCCCCCGAAAAAAACCCCCCAAAACCCCTGTCGCCTTTGTTTGACCAGATTAGCAACTTAATTTGGCTATTTGCTAACCCAGTTGTTACAAGGGGGAAAAAGGGGAAAAAAGAAAGGGGAAAGATTCTCCCTGCCCCTAATGCGACAAAGGTTATACCTCGGGAGCAAATCGTCTTACCTCTTTTAATGTTTGAACTTTTACACACAAATTAGTTTCAGAAAACCCCGTTTAAACAAGAGTAAATCGTCTGCTACAACCACCCCTGCACGCCTCTTTCCGCCTCAATTCAAGCAGAATGAACACCAATGAACAGCACTACAGCACAACCAAGAGGTGAGCAACAGAAACAGAAACAGACATCTGCATATGTGCGAGATTGAGGTGACTGGGCGATTGCATTCTCATGGCATCGGGAAGATTTCTTTTCAGAGGAGCTGGCCTGGCAAAAATTTGACGCGACTGACATCAGAAGTGTTGCCACCTGCTACTTGTTTTCTTATAGGGCTTTTCCACTAGCACCTACTCGGCTCTACTCGGCTCAATTCTACTTGGTTTTCCGAGTTTTATAGGGTTTTCCATTAGGTGATTGTACCTGGTACCAGGTACTTTTTTAGTACCTACTCAGCCGGGGTTCCAAGCAAGCCGAGTTGAGTCAAAAATGTGACGTCAACAGGCTGCAGGCCACTGATTGGCCAGGGAGCAATGCGTGCTATGATAACCCCACCCACTTTGAGGAGGTACTCAATTGTAAAGGAAAACGACCAAAACCGAGTACAGTTGAGTCGAGTAGAGGCGAGTAGTGCAAAAACTGTGTTATGGAAAAGCGGCATAAGATCCAAATAACGGTAAGTGAAATAACTTTTTTGGCAACTTGATAGACATGCATTCTTTCACCTGGAAGCATAATCTTTAAAAAGTCAAGAAACTGTACATTTGACCTTTAAAAGGAGTGAAGGGGTTCAGCAACAACACTTTCAGAAGTCGGAGATAGCCTAAAATGTTAGCCTGCTTTCCAAACATGAACTCTCTTCATCCCTTTGTGACCCAGCTAGTATGCTCCTTACAAGGCACCATCACAACAGCACAAAGAGTGATGATGCTGCTCATTCCATTCAGAACAAGAGGCTTAAAGCAACAATCAAATGTGAACTTTGATATGGGACAGTTTTCAACATAATGAGGAGCTCATTTTTAATGGGGGGGAAACAAAATCCAAAAACCAAGACAAACTGAATCGGCAGAATCAGATGCTTTCACATTCATAAATATTCATTTTCAGGCAATGATGGGCCCATCCAAGCACTTTCAATGTCGCACAGCGCTGCTGACAAGGAAATAGCTTTTTGCAGTGAAAAAGAAGCCACAGAATCCACAGGCCAGCATTTCAAACAAAGACAAGGAGGAATGCACATTCAGTTCTGATATTACCCCCCAGACACAGCTGAGCTGTGTAGATTTTTTTCTTTTGCTCAGCTGAGCCTGTACTGCACTTGAGGTCAAATGCCCAAACCCCTAAGGAGTACTGTGTCTACAATCACTGCTCTTTGTTCAACACGAGAATCCCGCAAGAGACGGAGTCAGCTTAGAGAAAAACAACATCTCATCTCCATGCGTCATTTCTTTCCCCATGGGAAGAATGCACCATAAATTCTAAAGCTTACTGTAGATTAACAAACACAGCAAAAAAACAAAACAAAAAAAAAAAAAAAACACTGCAGACACAGAAACAGACCGTATCTTGCTTGGTGAACTGCAAGTACCACCTGCAAGCTTTCTCTAGCATCAGACACCAATTCCTATGGAATGACGAAGGAGAACACAGCCTAGCTATGTGCCTGCAGGTGCTGCTGCCTTTTAGCTGTGTTCAGTGAACCTCTAAAGCTCACTTTTGCCAACAATGAACCTCTTCAGGGTCAGGGAGGCATTGGAATATGGGCTCTGTGTTGTTTGAAAATACAGTGCATTTAACAGAAGTCAGTAGGGAGGCAGAGACGACTCGAGCGTTCAACTGAATGATGGAACTAGGCCCAGTGTCTGGGTCTGCAATGAATAGAGAAACAGGAGCGCGGAGTCTTTAGCGTCCATTCAGTGTCTCAAGAGTCAAACGGACTCATGGAACTGATGCAGAGGTCAATTCGCAAAGCTCACAGTAGAAGCACATGTGACCCTAAGGCATATCCTGAAAGCTCCAATCTGAGAGAATTGGGTTACACTGGGTTAAAAAGTAACTGGTGCCCCTCTAAGTGGGCATGGTATAAAATACTCCATAAAAATAAATAATAACATATGACAGTGTGCAGCATAAATGAGTACACCTCCATTGAAAATTATGACTTTCCTCCATTTTTCGGTGAAAATGAGAACAATTAGCTGTATAAAACTCAAGACTGAGTTTTATAAAACATTTATCTTATTAACAGAAAAGTGTGGTCGTCTAATATCATTATGATGAAAAAACCTTTTACTCAAATGAGGTGTTGCAAAAATGACTACACCCTACAACACCCTTGGTGATTTTTAAGAACAGCACGAACTCTTCTAGACATTGAATGAACAAGTTGGCGCCAAACTGCTGCGTGTATCTTTCTCTATTCTTGGAGAATTAACTCTTTCAGATCCTGGATGCTGGCTGGAGAGTGACACTCAGCTACTCTTTTCAGAACTTCCCAGTTCCCACAAATGTTCTACTGGGTTGAAGTCTGGTGACATGCTTGGCCACTGAATCACTTTCACTCTGTTCTTCCTCAGAAATAAAACAGTGGCCTTAGATGTACGTTTTGGGTCATTATCATATTGAAAGAGTGCCCGGCAACCAAGGGCTCGGAGTGATGTAAGCATCTTCTCTTCCAATATTTTACAGTACATCTGTGAATTCATGATGCCCTCAATGAAATGCAACTCCCCGACACCAGCAGCACTCATGCAACCACGCAGAAGAACACTGCCACCACCAGGCTTTACAGCAAGTGACAAGTATTTTTCATTGTACTCCTCGCCCTGGCGATGCAATACAGTTTGGAACCCATGATCAGCGCCAGAAGGATTTATCTTGTTCTCATCACTCTAAAGTTCAGTCCTAATAGTCCTGCCTTTGTCAACATGGGCCCTGGCAAATGCTAGATGGGCTTTTTTGTGCATGGGCTTCAGCAGTGGCTTCCTTCACAGAGGACACCCATGCATACCAGTCTTCTGCAGTGCACATTGTGTCACGGGAAACAATCACCCCAGTTTGACTTTTAAATGCTTTAGCCAACTGTGATTAACTTGCGCACCAAGTTTCTTCAACTCCTCTTATCACAAAATGCTCAAGATTAGGTGTTAACTTCCAAGGACGGCCTGGACGTTTCAGCGAGCTTCCCACAAGTCCATCCTTTTTGAATTTTGGATCACTTTTGCTACTGTATTCTGACCAGCAACACTTCACTAATTTTCTTGTAACCTTCACCTTTTTTTGTGTGAAGAAATTATTTTCTTTCTCAAGTCTTGCGGCATTTCTCTCCCTTGTAGTGCCATTTTTGTCAGCATTGAATGGGAGTGGATTTTCCGTCTGAAACACCACCCTTAATTAATTGATTAGACTCATCTGTTGCTGAATTCCTCTTAATCAGAATTTTTTTTTTTAAATAATTTGGCATCTCCAATCCCACCCGAATCTGGAATGCCAAATCGGTGAACTATGTACAAAGCTTGCTCGTATGCGACCCCTTGCTGCCAATTCAGGAGAGTGAAGACAGTTCGCGGCTCTCCTCTGAAGCACGCACCTGTCAGCCACCGCTTCTTATACACTCATTGGTTGAATTTTCGCAAGTTCAGAACGAGGGTGGAGGATACCCATACATGACCAGGCTTAAATCTTCCTGATGACCGCCTGTCTGGCCAACAGGAGGCGCTTGAGCAACGAACAAGGCAACTATTGTAATCCCTTCCCGGCAGTCCCTTCCCAATTTGCAACCCTGTAGCGCAATAGCCAATTGTGCGCTGCTCTGAAAAAGCTGCCGACCACTGCCGGCTGGTAGGAAGCGGGGATCAAACCCGTGACATGATAGTCACTTCTGCTTCGCAACGCGATGCTTTACCGAGTGAGCTATCCGGCAGCTCTGTTAATCAGAATTTTATCAGATTTTACTCCTAGGTCATTCATTGGGGTGTACTCATTTTTGCACAATGCTCATAAAGGATTTTGTGAGAATAGTTCCAATTTTGTTTTTGGTACTGACAAATCTAATTTAAAACCATGTCCAAGGTGGAAGAGGTTAAATGGTGAAGCCCATCCTCCTTTCCTGATTGGTCCATCTTTGATTCTTCATAACTAGTACTGTACCATTGTACCATTGGATTGTCGGATTCAGGAAAGGATAACTTTAAATTGCGAATCCTCACCCCCTTTCCTGATTGGTTGATATTTGATCCTTCATAGCTACTAAACTGTTTGTCCCAGAGAGCTGGGGATTGGGTTATTGGGACCCAGGAAAGGATCACATGTAACATAGTGAGGCCATGGCCCCTTTCCTCATTGACTGATATTGGATCCTTCATAACTATTGAACCACTTGTCATTAATTACAGTTTCTAACAGTGCTCCAATATGCCTTTCAGCTCTGAAAATTTAATTTAGCCATCTCTAATACACATGAAGTTATGAGGGCTCAAAAATGCCGGAAAAAAAAATGATGCATGACAGAATGTCCAATATTTTGACCTACCCCTGTGCACTTTTAGAGCCTGTAACTCAAAAAATATTCATGAGATTAAAGTAAAATTTGGCAAGCGTTCATTAAATATACTGAAGTCATTGTACTTGAAAAATCAGCTGATTCCGAGGGGATCAGGTGGGGGCACTTGTTGATGTATATGGAATGACCCCTTTTATTTTGACACAGTGAATGAATGCAGTAATACTAATGCAAAACTCTTTGTAGCCAATCCAGCACCATGAAGTAAACAAAAGAACTGGCAGATGAATTAAAATCAATAGGTTTGGAAGGAACACAAACCAGAAAAGGTACCACCACTCCTAGACTGTGGTTGCCCGCCCTGGCAATATCCTGTTAAAACTTTACTTTGACACCTTTCATCGCAGTCAGAGTGCGCATAGTACAAATATGAGTCTCTACTCAGCCTGTCACATAAAACACAGTGACGCATCCTGCTTCTGTTTTGTCCATTAAATATTTCTCTATAGTTTAAATGGCACGTAATCATAATAAATCAACAAACGGGACATTTTTCTTGTATCTTACAGTTTTTTGTTTGAGAAAACATTTATCAACAGTATATTTTCTTGTGAGAGGAAATATTTAGAGCAAGGTCTCCCAACCAGAGTAGGAAATAAGCTGCAAAAGTAAAGCTCAATTTTGGAAGCTTGTTCCAGACACATTAGTGGGTTAAAACTGGATTTCGTTGATTGATGTCCTGACCCGGCTTTCAGAAGTTTTTCTGTAGGAAGCAAAGTATAGAATTTCGATATGTTACTGTGAACCAAAGTTTCCCTGGTGAGATGCAACAGATGGCATCAGTGGGAGTAGTTCACTGAGTCAGAACCCAGTCAAAGTTCTGCCACTTCCAAATGAAGTTTGCTGTTTGAAGGTTGTTCTCTCAGATACTGAATGCCAATTCCTCTGTACTATCATTGCCAGTGCTGTCTATTTGAAAAAGAGGTCACTAAGCCTCTCAAGGCAGATTTCAAACAGAGATTCGATTTATGGTTAAAAGGCTGGGTTAAGACCGCAGTGGAAACACTGATACAAATACAGAATTACATCCTAACTCATCCAGAAATTTTTCCAGTGGGCAGCTGGGTGACTTATTCAGTAAAAGAGGCACTTGTAGTACATGAGTCACTGGCAGAATCAGGCCTGTGCCAGTAATAGAGTCGGTGGTGGAGTTGCGAGTCATAAGGGATAAATGCAAGGGGTTCACCTAGCTGAGACAGTAATAGCAGAGATGGACTACAGCATTTCAGGACTGAGGGGGTCATTGCACCCCCATCTTTTACTTTGGGGAGGCATAAAACCCAATGCCCCCCCAGAGATGGCGCCTACGTCCACATGCATGTGTGTATAACCACCCATGGGAATTTACGTTGTATTTCTAACTCATTCAATGCCCTAAACCTGGCAGATATAAAACAGCCTTAATTCTGCGGCTGGGCCACTGCATACATTCAAACGCAAGAACCGCTGGGCTGTTCTCATAAATTACGGACTTGCATACAGCAGTCTGCTTATGACACTTCACATTTCCAAGAAGTGAAAATTTCAAAGAACTAAAAACATCAGCAGGATATATGTTGTCCATCTGAGGCTGCTTTTGGAACTTCAGAAAAAGAATTTGAACTGACAGCAAAAGACCTGCTAATAACCTTACCTCTGCAAATATAGGATGGATTTAAAAGCTTAAAACCAATTACTGCTCGTCTTTCTCATCAAACTGACAGGAAAACCCAATTAATGTGCGCTCATTTCGGACCTAAATGACTTTCGTGGTCTACAGTCGAAGATGTGTCTGACAAGTTTTATTTTCAATTTCTGACTAATAAGATTAATGCTCGGTTTATAGGCTTGAGACAAAACTGACCAACCACCTAATTTCTGTTTACAGACTGCATGAATACTGCTTTTAGAGACAACTCTGCAATTGGAAAAATGATCAAAACAATAAAGGTCCTATGCAGACTGGCTGTCTGACACTGAGATCAGGGCTCTTTTCAGGCTATACCATCTTCATTAACAAAATGTTCTATCATCTCAAATGAAAAAAAAAAATCAAGGGTATTTAACATTTACAAAGGACTGCAGGTACATTCAACGTAATTTTTTGAATGCAACACTGGTGAAAGGAGTGAGATTGGGGATGGGAGACAGGGCGGACCATGAGCATACCCGTTTCCTCAGGTTACAGGTAAGGATAAGGTTGCGGGAGAAGGAGTTGGCAAAGGCCGTGTAGAACTCCAGCACCTTCAGGAGAGCCTCTCTCCGAATCACGTGCAGGTCACAGTAGGTCAGCGCCCGGACGTTGGCACATGCGTGGGCCAATGTCGTCTCCTTCCAGAACACGTCCCCAAACACATCCCCTTTACCTGAGAGGGAGGAGATTTTTCAACATCATCAAGGATTCTTCATGACGACATCGCTGAGGTCTTTATGACATTATCCCTCAGTTAGCACATTTGTGACAGCTGAAGTAGGGAAGCAGTGTAGTAATGCTTGGGGAATTGTACCTATCAGCAATAAGGTTGTAGGCTCCTTTCCTACATGGGACACTACCATTGAGCCCTTGAGCATGGCACTTAGCCTGAACAGCGTCAATTAATATTTCGCTGTATAAGTGGATTGGATGTGCAAATGTAATTCTAGCTGCTCTGTACAAGTGCATCAGCTAAATGCTAAAATCTAATGAGATAGAACCACGCAGCTTAAACAGTTAGCATAATTCCTCTTTCGGGAATTGAAAATAAGTGCAGCGATCTATCAATATTAAGCTAACAATGCAGCAACTGGCACCATTACCAAGTTTTACAGAACCACTCACTTTTAAACCAGCAATTAAAGGGAGATGAGGGAGCTATTCACTCTGGACAAAACAGTGTGCACAAGCATATTTGCAAGTTTTGACCACAGAAAACATTAGGAATGCTCTATCAGCTCAGCATTAGCAAATTGCTTCTCCCAACAACAGAACCTCACTGAAGTTCCAAGAGGAAACTGGTATCAGATTGATTTAACAAGGATTCGACAAATAAGCCTGACTCTTGGCAGTTTGAAAGAGGTTTACAGTGACAGCAGAGAATAAAAATGAACCAAATAACAGTACAGAGACAGATATGAGTTTAGCATCTGCATTTCTCAGGGCAGGCGGTCCTGCTGGCACTCTTTCACATCAGTAAAACCCCCACATCACTCACAGTGGGGGCATTCAGTCAACAAATTACAGCCCACACTCTGGGTTCATGGTACCGAATCAGCGACGACTCAAATTAGTCCCCCGGTGGATCTAATGGAATAAAGGAACTGAATTCATTAATGAAATTCACTACAGAAAAACTGTGAATTTTATAGTTTTATAATTTTCAGTTCCCCATCAAAAAAATAATTTGAATTCTCTAAACGCATTGAGGATTTGTAGTTAACTATTTGTTGGGAAGCTTGACAACTTGAAACATTGAAATTTTATAACAATGGAGCTGCAAATTTGGAACAAAAGCTTTTTAAAATTAGCAGATGGAGGGGTATGGCAAGAATGCTGAATCACATCAGCAGTGGTTTTTCTATGGTGGACACATAAAAAAATTCTGATGCCCGGAGTCGTCCGCCGACAATGGCAGAAGTAGGCAAGGCCAGCCCCAAGGGTTCCTCTCATCACTATCACCGAGTGGAACTAATTGAATAGCTCCACTGCTTTCGAGGCTGAAACTACCGGGAAAATGATGCAGACTAATTGGCTGAAATCATTCAGATTTTACTGAACCTGTCATTCTCTCTGGAGGCAGCCATAATTATAGCCAGGTGAGGGGAATGAGGTGTCTGCCTACACTGTGGGCAAATGGGTAAAGAGAGGAAATCAACAGAACTACCTAATCAAAGTCAATTCAGCGCTATAGCAACCTATTTCTGCCACATCTTTCCCTGTTGATTCATTTACATTTGGTAAAGCTTATACGTACATATCTTTTAAAGGATTTATTCTATACTTGGGAGCTTGTTTTACAGGCTGCAGAACAGAAAATCAATCAAATAAGAACTGTCCCCAATTACTAAAGGTGGCACCACACTGCATTAAAAAGATTTTTAGCAATTTTTGAGAGCACAGTTTTGGCTTTCTCCATTCATTACTAAATCAACAGAGTCACAAACATATTATCGGGCTAAAATGCAGTTGGCTTTCCTGCTGGCAAGCAGAAGTTAGGCTGGCTGGTGATCTGCCAAGATGTCATTGGTTGGTTTCATCAGGCTTGTTCATAAAGACACAGACAGCTGTGCCTTAAGGGAACAACTTTAAAACAGAGCAGGGATGCTGTCCCATCGAAAACCTTATTTATCTTTCTGTCAGCATGTACTGGGACTGTATTTTTTTATTTGTAATTCTGTATTTCCTCTTAAATATGGCAATAAAATAACTATTGGCCAGTCCTAAAGTGTTTGGACTTGTATCTCTTTATCACAATGACCTGGCTCTGGGGGTTATAAACAGACATAAAAACAATGCAGTGAAAAACTATGTCCCCCTTCCCAATTTGTAACATTTTTCCTCATTTGTCATAATTAAAGCAATTCTTACCTTTCTGGCATGCGGCACAGCACTTAGTAAAAATTTGAACATGAACAACTCCACCTCCCTCCAAAATCCCACCCTCTTCCCCTTGCCTGACCTCTGAGGCTCCCCTCCTCCCCTGACGCGTGCAGTGAGAAAGTGAGCAGCGCGAATGAAGCTGCTTTCACACCGGACGCGAAACAAATTTTTCGCACGACAGATTACATTCAAAGTCAATGCAAAGACGCGAATCTTGCGCGTATTCGCATCTTTGCATTGACTTTGAATGGAATCTGTCGCACGAAAAATTCGTGTCCGGTGTGAAAGCATCTTGAAACGGGGCAATGGAGTCAGATTCAGAGGCACCGGTTAGTGAAAACTAACCAACAGTAATTACATAATATTCAATTCTATATGTGGTATAAAATAAAATGCCCACGTAACGTCTGACGAACTACCATTAAAGCTATTATAGTAATTATAGCATTTCAGCGCCTGTTTGTTTACAGTCAGATGCGTCGTTTTTCGGCAGAATTCATACATATTTTCTTGCAAAACTGCTGTCATAACGTCTTACCTCACCAGAATTGTCCCGGTAACGTTAGTCATTAAATTAGGAGCAGTTGCAGCTGCTTTGTTTCAGGCTAACTTTGTTGAGGACCTGTTTTGTCTCTACCGCTCTGCCAGAGAGGTGTGCGACTCGCAAGCAGTGACAGCGGAAGGCAACTGGAAGGGACGCGGCAACGGATGACAGACAGGAAGCTCGGCAAATCATTTTATTCGGACCGAAGAAAATGATTGGTCAGACTTTTATCAGAAATATATGAGAATTGAATATTGATGAGTTTCAACACCTGGTGGATTTCTTTTACATTTTAGTGTGCCATACGCTTATTGGGAGCATTTTAAGATTACAAAAGAAAAGTTTAAAAATGCCAGAAAGGTAAGAATTGCTTTAAGTGTCTCCTCCGAACATCCAACTTATTTTAAAATAAGGCAAAGACAGCAAGAATTAGCACAAAATGCTGCTTTTAAATGATAATTTCATTTTTTGAAGACACTTTCAAAACTTATAACATCCATGTGAAACAGTAATTGTTCCCCCTGCCCCCTTGGCAGCAACAACTGTTATTCAACATTTGAGATAACTGGCAATGAGTCTTTTACATTGCTTTGGAGGACTTTTGGCCGACTCGTCTTTGCAGAATTGAAGAGCCTGACATGACTCAAACTCTGCAAATCAGGTTCACAGATTTATTAGTAAGCTTTATCAGGGTCATACAGTCCGGATCAGAGCCAAGCAGGAAGAATTTAGGACAAAGGGGTAAACCCAAATCGTAACCAAAACACAGTACAAGGGTCAAATGCCACACAGAAAGATTGCTAAAGCCAGAGGAGATCCAAATCATTGATCCAAAAAGACAAGCCATCATCTTAACCAGAATAAGATAATACACAGATGGACCGGCAATCTAAAAAAAAACTGGGGAAACAGAACAAAATCAATACCAGAGAGCTCACAGCATCAAGACAGCAAACAAACTTGCAAAGACTGAAAGGAAATGTGGGGCTCAAAAAGGATAACCAAAGGAAAAAGGGAAGTGAATTGAGTGGCTGAGAGCAAAAGTCTACTATCTGACTTTTTCCAAGTTCTGAGAAAATAAGATTTGAAGTTTTGTTTGAACAGAAAAATCACTTCATTTTACACTTTACACTTTTCTGGAGTCAGTTACAAAAATATGCATATTTTGTTTGTACAAAATAAAGTGATTTTTCTGTTCAAAGAAAACTATTCTTGGAAAAGTCAGATAGTAGACTTTTGCTCTCAGCCACTCAATTCATGTGTGCAGGGAGCTGGGAAAGTAAAGGGTGAGGCTATAAAAATGAAAATGAACAAGACAATAAACACAGAAAATGGAGAGGGCAATTGTGGGAGTAAGAAAGCAAAAGCACGTGAGGAACTGAATAAAGAGTGATAATATAAAAGGGAAATACAGCAATAACTCCAATAACAATGTACACTGTACATGAAATACAATGAAATAATATGAAAAATAGTAAACACAGAACTTAACTAGAGTGCCAAGGGCCCTGAAGCTTGTCCGCAGTTACAGCCCCAACAGGAGAAAAGTAACTAGCATCAGTCCGCGGATTCAACAGGAAGCTAACACAAATTCTTGCGAAAGCAACCATTGTCTACACGATACTGGCATTAAAAAGCTCCAGCTCGGACATCCGCGAAAAAATTAAACCTGTTTTATTTTTTTGCGAATTTTGGCGGTGATGGCGAATGGTCCCGTACCACTGCGTATCAATTCACGGTTCTTCGAATCAATTGTTCTCCACGAAAGAAGAGAACTGTTTCATCCGCACACTTCCGCGGGTCAACACAGCTCAGTGAGAATGGGGTTTAAGTTACCATTATCGGGCAACTCGACTGAGCGGTCACACTTTTTCATGAATGACAGACAGCAACATTTTTCTGTCACTTTTCTGCCATTTAGCAAAAATATAATCCTTAAAAAGTCTACATCATGAAATCTGATTAGATTTTTTTCTATCCTGAACTTTCACTGTCGTCTGCTGTGAATTTGTGAAGTGCGTCACCTTCAATTCACTTCTGGTTCTTGCTCTGCTTTCAGACAATGATTTTTTTTACACAACACTGCCACCGAGTGGGTCTAATTAGTGTTATTCTTTCTATTCCATGATGCTAATAGGAACAAACATCCAAAAATGGATTTTGACCAGTTTTTATTGCCTCAATTGATTGCGAAAAAAAGGTCAACCATCTGGTCACAATGCCCGTTAAAATTTTAATTATATATGGGTTAGTGCCTAATACATGCTAATGTCTAAAGACATTATTAAACGAGGAAATAAATAGATTGATTTAGTCATGTGACCTTGACTTTGAAGACCAAAGTCAAATCCAATATGGTGTGTTTGATCAGCATACATGATTTGTCATTAGTATCCAATACATACCGAAGATCTAAAGCCAACATTAAAGGACTTTAAGGCCATATTCGTCATTACCTGGACCTTGCTGCCCAAGGTCAAATCCAATATACATATCTACATATATATGTATATCTACTATACATACATATCTAAGCTCTAAATGTCAAATTAAGCAAGTTATAGGACATTTTTGCCATTTGGCATTGACCTTGAGGCCCAAGGTCAAATGTGACTGACTCACAATGTTTGGAATACCTGATTCCCTATAGGCGCCTCATACATACCTAAGCTCTAAATGCTATATTAAGAGAGTTATAGAACATTTTTGCCATTTCCTTGACCTTGAGGCTCAATGTCAAATGTGACTGACACACAATGTTCGGCATACCTGATTCCCTACAGGTGCCTCATACATACCTAAGCACTAAATGCTATATTAAGAGAGTTATAGAACATTTTTTCCATTTGACCTTGAGGCCCAAGGTCAAATGTGACAGACTCACAATGTTCGGCATACCTGATTCCCTATAGGTGCCTCATACACACCTAAGCTCTAAATGCTATATTAAGAGAGTTATAGCACATTTTTTCCATTTGACCTTGACCTTTTGGCTCAAGGTCAAAGTTGACCAAGGCTCAGCAAACATGATATGCTGTACATGCTCAATTCATACCTATACAATAAATGCAATAATAAGCAAGTTACTAAAGGAATAAGCCCCGAGAAGCAGTGGGTTACAGTGATTTTATAACAGTGGAGGGGCCTTAGTGCCCCACCGCCGTTATAAAATCACTGTAACCTACTGCTTCAAGGGGCTTATTGCTTTTATAAAACGGTTACCCTACATATAGCCCATTAAATAAACACACATGAAAAAAAATCAGCAATCTATTGGTAATAATGCAACAATAAAATTGAGAACTATTCGTTCTTCCACTAAGCAAGATCGAGAGGACAGAATGGTTGGCAAGCAACACAGACGCTAAGATTGCTTTTTCATCTAGCGCCATTATCATGTCACATCAGGCTATATGGGCTCGTTAATGTAGATATACTATGAAAGCAGGCTATTTGGAATGTCTCCTTCGGTTTCCCGAAGGTCCCGTTAAATAATTTTCAGTTCGTTTCGGTTTCGGTTTTAGAGTTTCCTTGTTCTCAACTCACGCCGATCGGCCATATCATTACAACCAGCAGCGAGAGTAGGGAACAAGATTGACTTTTGTCCTCCACACTTGCCGGTGTCCAGGAAAATATGTTGAATTGTGCATTAGTTTGCTAGCCAGCTTGTCAACTAGCTAGCGTTCACTACAATGGATGTGGTTGCCCTACACATAGCCCATAAAATAAACATGCAAGAAAAAAAAATCAATTTATTGCTAATACTGAAATAGCAAGCTAGTTAGCAACGTAGCTAGCAAGCTAAAGTGATATCTAACTCTATAATGCTATAGCTAGCTAGGTAGATAGCCAACTTGTTAGCGGATTAAAAGGCTAAACTTCGCTAACACTGAAATAGCGAGCTAAAAGTCTTGAAACAAACGTAACCTAACGAATCAGTTGAGCGCAGAGTAGTTGGTTGCTAGACCAGGCGCGCAGGGATACTTTGTGCTGCGGTCTGCCTCAAAATACAGCGGGTTACACTGATTTTATACCAGCATGGAACGCGGCTCAGCCAATCACAGTTAAGGATGGGAAGCACCCGTTTTATAATGCACATTTTGTGGCAAAACACCCGGAAAAATGATAAAGTCCAGACACCCTGCCTAGGTGGCGCTATGAACGAGCGATGGTTTACTAATTTATTTAGACAGTTTTGCCCCTGAGATAAGGACTATGCTTGAAGGCCTGTCAGTCTCTCGGTGATCACCTAAAATTGCTAAACTGCCATCCTCACATTGCAACAGACAATCACAGAGTGCAATGTTATTTTAATTCGAATGTAATGGATTATTTACCTGACCTAAGCAGCGCAAACTATCGTTATCCCCATATTTGCATTTAACTGCTTGATCTGGATGCACTTCCTTATATGAAGAGCTCCCTTCCAATTTTTTTTTTCCATTTTAATTTTTAATTGATTTTTTATGACAAATCCCCCACCAAGCGCCAACTGGCATCTGTGATTGGCGTATGCTGCTCAGATCTATTCAAATTGCTGGCAATCACGGGTGTGCACTGAAAACCGAATGCTTTGGAGGCGCGCTGTGCTTTTAGAATGGCCACGTGTCCGAAAGAAATTCTTTTTTTTACGCGACCCCAAGCTTGGTGGAGGGCGCGAGTGAGATGGGGCTTGTGTGTGGAAGCAGTGTAGCCTATTCTAAGTGCGTCTAAGAAAGCTCACGAAATCCTCTCTCTTTATACTAACTATGTTAAAAACTAATTTTTGCTAACATGTTTTAAACAGTTCATCCTGAACTGTGTTTGTGGGTATCCACCTTCCGAGTTCATACAGTTATCATCAGCTGCACGCCCTGGTTTGTGCCCCTACATTCCCGGTAAGATTTCAATCTGCACAATATTAATGCAGCTTATGTTCTGCTTGTGTTTTTACTTCGTATTTCTAGAGCGAGGAGTTAGTTACCTGCGTGCGTATCGCATGTCCAAATATGATATCTGAATTAGCCTACAACGGAATTTACCCATTCTTGGTAATCTTGTGTCTGTGTTTTATTATTTTTTTTTTAGATAGGTGGCCTAATTGCATTATATGGGATGAAATAAATAAGGTAAATCAGATAAATCAGTAAATGTAAAAAAGCAAGGGACTAATAGAACATAAGGAAACTGACAGTCAGTTTCTATGGGTGGATAACCCTGACACCATTACTCTGGACGTCACCTTCTTTTTTATATCTCAATTTATAAGGTATTCTATAAGCCTCCAATTCATTGCTTGAACACTGTCTCAAAGGTTTATATCAAGTTCATGGACGAAATGCTTCAAACTGCTAATGCTGGAAAGGGCATGCTACAGACCACAGACTGAACTAATCTGCTGTTGTGTCGTGACTAGAAACACCACCCAAAAGTTGAAACTGTTGAGGCTAAAGATGAGCCTTGATGCTACCACAGCTAACCAAATCAATCCCCAGTTTCAAAAAATTTTCTAATGATCCCCCCATCCCCCCAGCGCCGTCTGCCGGACCAATATGAATTTGCTTCCTACGCCCCTGAAATAGCCTGATTTGGCTTCTGCGCAAAGGGGTTTAGGTTGTTCTGTCTGTCAGCCAAATTGTAAATTATGATTTGCACATTTCAAAGAAATTGTAGAGTTGTATATTTGATAACAGAAGCGGGATGGACAGGTTGCAGGTATGCTATTCATAGATCAGGTCTAATTCAAAATTGATTTTGAGAAAACTGCCAGTAACAGCTTGATCTGTGCTGGACTCTGAACTGAAGCATTCCAAACATTCTTTCTACACTGAGCAACAAAAGAAACACATTTTAATACAAGACTGTCCAGAAACTAAGAATGTCTGCAATTATTATGAAAACCATATTTAATATTTCCACATGCACATTTAAACTAATTTCTTTGTTTTACAGTCACTTCAACTGGGTGACCATTCAAGTACATTAACAATCTTGCTAACATACGTTTCGTTTGTTGCTCAGGATTTTACAATATATTATAGTATATTGAATGGAAATTCACACAGTTTAACGCTTGATATGCCATGTCTTTAATGGTGTCCTAACAGCTACCCCTCCAGGGGGATCACCTACGACTGCAGGAATGACAGCACAAGGATTCATGGCTTTATCCAGAATAGTTGGCGCAAACCTAAAATTGTAATCTTGGGACGTTGGATCGCAAATCACCTGGATGTTGGTGGACTACGTTCCTTTGCGATTTAAATACATCAGAACATTCAGTGATGGGGCACACAGTTGCACAGGTGTACAATCGATTGCACTCGCCACAATGAGATTGATTTTTTTTGGGGAATTTTTCCTTTATTCGATATTTATACAGTGTAGAGAGACAGGAAAGTTGGGGAGAAGAATGGGGGAAGACATGCGGCTAATGACCCGAGCCGGATTCGAACCCAGGTCGCTGCGGGAAGGACACAGCCTTTGAGGTACGCGCACTTAGACCGATGAGCCACCGGGGCGCCCCATGAGATTGATTTTTTAATTATCTTGATTACCGTAATGAGAACCTTTCACAGTGTAATCTTTTATGGACCATCCTGTGTTGGAATTTGGCGTTAGACTGGATGATCAGAACATTGCTTACATTTTCAGAACCTAAAAAAATAGTGATTCACTGTAAATTAGAGCATGGTCTCAACTCTCGAGCGATGTATGGACTTATTATTACGAAGGGATTTTTGGAACTTAGTTGTATTTTTGTATCGCTGTAGTTAACTGTTTTGCAAATATTGGGCAGTGGTCAAACACCTAAGCACTGACAACATTGATTCTAACCCAACAAAATGACAAGCTAGCAATTTAGATCATGACAATACTTGGCTAGGGATTTCTCTTTGTCCAAGGTCCTGAGGGGCTTTGAAATTTGAAGTTTTTATCATTTGCTATTAATTATCAATTACTTTCTGTTCTACTGAATGGCTTGTGCCATCTGTCTCTTACATTTATTGGCATGACTGATTATAAATTAGTATGAGAACATAATTGGAGTTAAATTAGCATAGGTGTGAGTTTCAGTTGCAAAAAAAAAAAAAACATAAAAAGATTTGAGATACAGATATTTCACTGACACTGTAAATTAAAGAAAAAAAAGCTGTCTAGTAAAAGAAGGGGAGGAGCAGTTAACCTGAGTGACTAGTAGTCCGGATGTTGAGTGAAAAAAATGCAGTTTCTATCCCTGTGTGCTGAAGCTGAGCTGGCAGCTTCTGGAGGCCCTTCACCTTACTAACACTTTTCATGTTGATTTTTCCATTAATTTGCCACCCGTCTGCATATGATACACAAAATAGTTGATCATTTTATTATTTTTAAAAATTTCATCTTTAATGAACCAGGGAAATCCTGTTGAGATTGACATCTCTTTTTCAAGGGAACTCTGGGGGGTTGAGGGGAAGAGGACCTCCAGATAACATCTCATCCGAAAGACAGCCTCTCCTTCAGTACAGTGTCCTCATCACTGCATTGGAGATTATTCCACCATAGGGAAGATTGCAAACTACTGGCCCACCAATACCTCTTCCAGCAGCAACTTGGTTTTCCCAGGTGGTCTCCCATCCAATTACTAACCAAGCCCACACCTGCTTAGCTTCAGCGACGCAGCTGGAGCAGACTGAGTAGTGTTATGGCTGCTGGCTAATTCGTGATACGCCCCACAAGCCACAAGCCAGCGGTACTCACTGTTTTCCATGTAAGGTCCTTACTGTACCAGTGACTGGTGGTGTGGGTAATATTCGGACGTAACCAATTACCAGATTGCTGTTCCACCATGTGCCTAAAACATGCCTCTTTGCATCTACTCATTCGCCTTATTACGACTCCAAGTCTCGCGCTTTATCGCACTTTCAAGTTCCGTTTCTAGTGAGTGGGAGTCCAAGTGTGGATGATGACTGAAATGTAAAGGTCAGTAACTGGCAAATAACATGGGGATTATTTTGTGCAGATATGAATGTGAATAGCCATTATTATGTAACTTAGCTATGTGCGAACGCAGGAGGGAAATCCTGCACAAACACCAAGGTCTGTGCCTCAGTTCAATCAGACATATGAGCTAATATCTGAATGACAGCCATATCATTCGTTGCCAACAGTTGACCCTGGTGGCTAACATCATATATAGCTAGCTAGCCAACTACAAGGAACTTGTGTGGTGGCATTTGCCATTTTCAGCCATGCTTATTAAAATATTGCAGCTTAGGCTCCACATGAGCTTCTACGGGTTAGAGCAGAGAAAGCCCGTAAATGCTTCCTTGCCCGTCAGCAATGCTAACTTAGTTAATTTTAATGACAATCCGAGACGTGTTGATGGGCCCAAAGCAAGCTCTGGAAACTTACTATAGCCAAACTAGTTAGCTAGCTTACTGGCTAGCTCGGTTGCAAACTGGGTGGGTGCACTAGGGCGATTAAACAAGCAAATGTTTAATGCTTGGCAGGAAATTCATAACTTAGGTAATTTAGGATGCGAAAAACACTTAATGACTAATAAATAAAAGCTCGTCGTACCCCCAGTTAAATGATCAGGGCAGATTTCACTGGACTTTGGTGGCATCCACTGATGTCTTTGAATTGCAGGCAGCCACCGACTCTCAACTCACATCTCCTCATACTGTCCAAAGTTTGGAGACGTGTGGCGAGAGACAGTCCAAACAAGGGTTTTTGCCAGATTTCGGGAGGATCCCTGGCATTTTGAAGGTGTGAGACAAGATCTTGGAAATCCTCTTAAAGGAGTCTAAAGGAAGTCCCAGTGCCTACGCATGTCAATGCAAGTACCCAATTGCAAAAGATAAACTAGTGTAGGTACACAGGGTCTAAACATTGTTACACTTACTTCAACATTTGCTGTATGGCTACCTAGATGGGTCACAAGACAGCAACAAAAATATGTAAACTACCCTATGTGGATCCCTTCTTCTCAAATACCTATTCTGTATCAAAAATTGGAAAATGAAAACCAGGTCTTTTCGATTTCCTATTCTGAACTTAAAATTGGCAAATGAATAACAGGGCTCAATATTAATACTGACCCAAACACTTCAACGTTTTTTTTAACAAAAGCTTCAATTCAGCATTGATAATTCGGTCTATATTCTTGTGGCAATATGTGTAATCCTCTGCATTGACTGCACCCGTTCACCACACACACAAAATGCCATTGTGAGTATAAAAACCCTAAACTAAGGAGGAGGAACCTAAAAATTGAAATGAAGACCCAAGCTAAAGCAATCATTTAGGCTAGCAAACTACATCTAACTTAGTCAGCTAGCTAGCTAAGCTTTCAAGTAGAAAGGAAAACTGACACACCAACGCAGAGGGAAGAAGATAGTTTTGAGTTAAACTACCAAGCTAGCTCACAGAGAGGTTTATCAGAAAATGCAAAGTGGCAAGACAGTGCATCTGTGAGGGCAAAGAGGATGATGTATGACTTGCTGCTTTACTATAGTCATATGTCATCATCCCGTTTTAGCAAAGGCTTAATTTTTAATTTTCAGCCAAAATTAAATTATTTGTCTAAAAATATTTGGAGAACTGTGCAGCAAATCAACATTGTCAGGAAATGACTCAAAAATATAAAATTTCTTAAAAATGCCAAAATGCACTGGGTGGCAGATATTAAGTTCAACCATATGGAAAAATTATATAATTTTATTCCAGTACATCTTTCCTCATGTTTCATTGCATTTTCATGAAAACAATAGTTGTCAAATTATTGGGAACAGGAATTTGAAGGAAATAGTACAGAGGAAAGTTGACAACAGTTGACTAAAGTATAACTCCATAACTCACTTAAGTATACTGTAAGTTTAATGTTATATCCTATAAATGAAATCATAAAAATGTACGCACACTACGCTATTTCACACTGCAATGCAGACTATTAATGCACAAATAATATGCAGTATTAGAGAGCTTGAGCATATTTGAGGCAGTAGGAAAATAGTCACCTTTGGTCTTTCAGATTCTAAATAGATGGAGCTGGAGTGATCTATCACAGTTAAATACCAAAAGTATTCTACAGCCAGTGTTGTAGGAAAAGTTATTCTCTAAGAACTTTGCTACAAACAGTAGAAGAGCATCTTAATGCAGACACTGGTAGTCAGGATTGCCATCCCTGTTCCTGATGGGCTCCTAATGCCAGTGCTTTGACAAATGAGAGCCCCAACCCCAACTGGTTATGCACTCTGACTTTACCCCCCTGGGCTTAATCCTGCAAGTATGATGGCAGTAAAACATCACATCATCACCGGCACGAGCCCACCCCCCATGTAGAACATTAATGTTAGTAGCAAGCCCACCCATGGAGGAGTGGGCTTCAGGTCAGCATCCCATTACAGCCAGTGATTAACAATGCGGAGTTCTCAAACAATGCTTGTGAGTATAATATGATTTTTATGAATCTTTCAAATTGTGCTTTGCAGGGCTTTTTAATGATGTTAGAGAAATGTTCACAGTAAATACAATCATGTCTCTAAAAATGCCCTACAGCTCGACAGATGATGAAAGGAAATTTCTCCTTTTTGACGCAGCACTGACAGAAGGATGGTATTAAACCCTGCGAATCTTAGCACAATTAGGGACCAACAAGCTATGATAGGAGCAAATAGGAGAATTTACGCATTTGCACCCGAACAAAACAATGTGAAAACAGTAAAATACATAGAACAAAAATCCCATGAACATCCTGTTTGGGCAAACATGCATGCCAGGCCAAGAACAAGGATGTGCCCATTTAACCTGTCCCCTCTGCTTACCGAGAATGGCTATAACCTCATCGTCCTGGATGACTTCCAGGGATCCCGACACCACAAAGCACAGGGTGTCCACGCTCTCGCCTGCGTGGAAGATGAGGTCGCCAGGAGCGCAGTGGATGGTCTGGAACTCCACTGCCAGGGAGCGCAGGCAGCCATCGCTGGCCAGTCGGAAGGCGGGGTGCTCGTTGAACACCTTGCGGTTCAGGTGGACACAAATGTCCGCTCTCATGTCCTTGGGACAGATGGACAGCACCTAGGAATAGTAAAGAATCCACCAGTGAGGTTCCAGTCAGCAAGTTGGAGTCTGATGACGCTGGGCACTGACTGCAGCAGGGACGGACCTCAGAATGATTGGTGCAATAGCCACAGAAAATATTATCTATGCAAGAACAAAAATTGAAAACACAGATTCTGTTAAAAAACCAATTCCCATGGGAATCATCCTCAAGAGGAAAGCACTCAGACAGATAAAATTTGAAAATCAGGCTTTCATTTCTTACAGACATTTTTCAATACAATTTATAAAAGTAGTACATCTTGCATTGCATTAGTGGCTGTGCCAAAACAGAGTGCAGACACTTTATGGGCCCTATTTTCATGACCTAAATGCAGTCAATGAACGCAAGTGCTAACAGTACTGCAGATCAAAACTGGGCTTGTCTAACTTAATTTTGGTAATTCTGTCACACAAGGCAAAAGCACAACTGTGGTACTGTTGTTAAAAGGGTTGGACTAAGACAAGTTCATTTTTTGCGGGTCTGGTATAAGTTTGGCTCCATTTAGGCTAATCTGATCATCCGCAGTCATTCTTCTTAAAAATCAGTGCTTTAAAATTGGATTTTTCACTCAACATTCAAGATGTTATTTCTATAGGAGCGTGGTTTTTCTCTTTGCAGTGCCGAGCACTCGACGAATTCATCTGCTATGGATCCTGGTTTTCTATTCTTGACAGTTCAATACAACAGCACAGTTCAGTCCCCCTTGCCCTAATGTGGACCGCAGATACGTTTGATTGTTGACTGTTTAAGGTTATTGATTTTTGTATGATAAATTTGTCCATTTTCACTGTGTTTTGTTTGATAGCAATGTTTCCTAATAAACTAATTGCCAGTATTACAGTTTAACGCTTTAAATTTGAGGATACGTTGCATGTGAAAATATAAAATATCACATTAAATCAAGAGCTTTCCTGTGACTCTTAGGCTTTCTCCATGGGTTCTCTGCATTTTCTGTGGGTGCCAGAGATCCCATGCACCCACAAACTCCAAGTCAATCATTAAAAGAGGTCGGTTCTGTAAGGGTTTCCCTGCAGTCCCTCCCCTGTGGGTTGCTCTCACCTCCACCCTAATGAGCCACATCTGTTGCTCGTTAGGGTGGAGGTGATTAGTTTTGTATAAAAGGATGATAATTGCTAGTGCTGCTTGTGACTGCATTTTTACTGCTTTTGTTCCAAGGGATTATGTTTTGCTGCTCCCCATTTTTAACTTTGTTGTTTTGTTTTATTTATTAAAAGTTCTTTTGATATCCAGCCTGGCATTTGGGTCTTTTATTCCTTTTTTTTAGGCCCATGGTCCTAGCTCCGGCCGGACAGATATTTGTATCCGGCGGGAGCGAAACCATGACAGGTTCACCAGGTAATGCATTTTTTATGAAAAGAAGTGGGCCATTTACACCGTATATACAAAATGGCACTCATAGATTTAAAACAGGCGATATTTTTATTTTACCCCTACTCGGAGAAAATATTCAGAAGTTTAAAAGCACCCCTTCACCCTCCCCAACCCACTAAGCACAATCACAATTTTGTTGGCATTATTTACAGGCCTGACCAACATTACGGAAGTAAAAATTAAGATGGGAAAGAAAACGATATTAACGGTATGCGTTTATGTGCAAACAGCTCCACAGGCTATGATTTGTTTCTATTAAACTACCATTCAGAGACAGTGTTTGAATTAAAAGGTGGTCTGGGTGAGTCAAAATGCAAGTGAGTTCTTGGGCACGAAAACTGCCCACCGCCAGCTTTGCAAATTGACACACCCTGTAACGCACAGGCTAACCCTCTGCCTTACAAATGTCTCTATGTCAGAGCTCCAAAGAGAGTGAAAGCGTCATATATGCCATTCACGACGAACATAACATGCCAAGTGTGTTTACTTTTGCGATGGCTCGATTATAGAGCCCTAGGTGTGGCCTAAATCTTAAAGCCACAAAGAGCTTCATGTAAACTTGTGAGAATCTTCTGTCAGAAAGAGTTAAAAACTTCTGTTTCGGAAATACTGTAGTCCAATACAGCTAATTACTTCATCTCAAGGGGGGACAACATGGACTGTTTACCTTCTCAGAGTCTATACCCTTCGTCATGGACCAGGTGGAGACGATGTAGTCCATGACCCTCTCACTCAGTCCTTTAGGCACCTGATAGAGCTTCAAGAAGTCACGTACGTTGTTGAGCATTTCATGGTAGCGATTCGTGTTGGCATACATCTGCTGGAAGATGGTGGTGACGTTCCCAAAAATAGTCGCATAGAGGAGGGCTGGGAAATGAAAAAGGACAAAAGCGACAGAGTAAGCCTTTTGATACACTAGGATCTCACAGTACACAGTAATTACATGAAGCATGTGCAGCAGGGGGTGTCCAATCTTCTCTGAAAAGGGCTAGTATAGGCCCAGAAAAATACAACATTTTAAATATTTAACTGTGCATGGTCCTCAATTGAGGCCTGGTAGGTAGAATCAGATGTCTTATGATTGCTGGGCTGTAAAAAAATCCTGCATCCAAACCTCCCTTTTCGGACAAGACTTGACATCCCTGGTATATAGAAGGTTGGGTGGGCATGAGTGCCTCAGCTGATAAAAGGCTTGACCACAGTAAGTTCAAGCCTACACCAGGTCAACAGCGGGCTATGTCCGGGATGACCATTTTTGGAAAAAAAATTTGGCCCCAACCAAATTGGCAAAGTATGGTTTAAATTGGCGAGAGTTCCTTTGGTTGCCACTGCAGCAGTTCCACAGCTAAGCTATTCCCTGACAATTTGTGTTCACTCTAGAACTGAGCTGCTTGCAATGTTGAAATAGTCACTGGCTCTTAGTAGACTATGAACAGATATTTCGACCATTATGTAATGCTTCTGTTGAGGAAAACTTGAGACGCAAAGCTTCAGGGATCTTGATGACAATAATCAAGTCTAATAAAGATACATCGGTCCCTGAAGAACATCAAAACAGAGCACGTATTGTGAATTGTAGATTAGAATGTACCAGCTGAGGCAACTACAACAATGCAACTGCACTGCCTAACAAACAACTGCAGAAAATAAGTTCCAGCTATTCAGTTTACATCAAGAGCTGTCACTGCATTTCACTGCAAGCGCTTCCTAGAGTGGAGCGAGCACACCGATTCTCCTACCTCTACCAAGCTGTTTACTGTCACAACTCAGGACTCCAACACTACTCCCCCATGCAGTGTTGCCATAGAAACATGAACCAAAGTAGTTCTTAAAATAATTCAGTCGTTTTCAAACCTCACAGAAAAAAGAAAAGCAACAAACTAAGAGTGACTCAAACTATGACAGACACAGTAATCAGAGATGATGATGATAATGATAATGATGAGGTCAGACTAATTCCAACATTGTAGTAATTAACATTGAAATATCAGTTTAAGGCAGTGTAACTGCAGTAACAGCACAAAGAGGAGTGCAAAGGGGTGCACCACCCGCACTCTTTCATTCACAGTAGATGTTTCGAATGAAACACACATACACAGACATGCACACGTGCACACGCACACACGCAGCAAAACATTCAGTGTGTGTTTTTGGACTGTTACAGAAAGGGCATATGCGTTGAACTGGAATCCAGATCTGCGTTGTACGTGGTGGTTAAGAAAGCCTAAAGCAAACACAACACTGATGGACCATAATGTTGACAGAACATTTTGCTCAATGGTTATTGCTAGAATTAATTATCAGGGATATGAAAGTTAATTTGACATCATAGAAGGCTACAGCACATGCTTTTTTCTCAACCCATGACCCGGGCTGAATTAGCTGATAATGTTATCACACTTAGACATCGTCCCAAAAAATTAAATTAGCAAATAATCAAGCTTAAAACATTCCATCTCAGTATAAAGAAGGGGTGTCAAACTGGTCCGTAAAAGGGTAGAAGGGTAGCAGGTTTTCAATCCAACAAAACAAAAGCATACCTGATGGAACTAATTTTATCAAATGACTTCAGCCTGCACAGTTGATTAGTTGTATCAGGTCTGCTTCCACTCAGTTGGAATAAAAACCTGCAGCCCCTCAGCCCTTTTATGGACCAGTTTGATACCCCTGCTATAAAGAAGGAATCTTTGTCTGTGTGAGTATTCGCATCCTTTGGATATCAACATCCATTCATTTCATCGAATTCAACCTGGGTGAGTGCATCGCCAGGGACCCAAGGAAGTGCACTGTCAACTTCGAAGTTTTTCAGCTGAGCAGTTTTTGAGAAATCAAGAAATCCTGCTCAAGGCGCAACTGAATGCGCACTGCACTGTACGGCGCATGCAGCAATTGAGTGGGCTCTGCGCTAGTTATTTAGTAATATTTATTATTTAATTGAAATCAAGGTCAGTGCCACTTAAATCAAACATACACCATGACCCTCTTGGAAATACATCTGACACTCTGACAATGAGGCCAGACAGATTAATCCTGAACTATGTTTTGAGTTCACAAGGAAAATTAGAATTAATTCCAGATAGCATTCTGGCACAGATCAAATGAGATTTCTCGCTGTGATAAGTTCTGCTTCTGAACCGCAATCTAGAAAAACTTCAGGACTAAATAAATAAGACAACGTCAACAAAATGACTCACCTTGGCAATCAGTTGAGCACTGCTGTGACAGTATACAAAGTTTTACTAAACACTCTTGAATCAGTGGTGCCGAAATCATTCCAGATGTGCAGGGGCCCAATATATCCTGAACCCACGGTAACAAGTGGCTTCAGGAGGGGCAGGCAACCCTAATCCAGGAATGCCAGTGCAGTTTTTCCCAAGCATGGCCTCCAGAGAAAGATGTATTATAAAAAGTCTGGGAATAAATGGCAGAATACTCTGAATGGTGAAACTCCAAGAGGTCTTCTGAATATGGTAAAGTGCATTCATGAAGACCTAATTAATCAAAATCAATCCTCTCATTCAGCTATAGAATTGGATGGAATGGAACAAAGACCAGAGATGTACTCCAGGACCAGAGTTTCTTATGCCTAGGCTACTGTACAAATAAAACTCAAACCCATTAAGTAAATCTGCTCATAGTTAAATCTGCTCATAGTTACATTCTTGCGAGGCACATAAATATCCCATTTGACTCATGTTTTCTTCTAAAGTTTAATCAACTAGACAGTTTACTGTGCTGCAACTTCATCAGCAATACTAGAAACAAGTCTCAGAGTCAGTTTTAGCTAGTGCCAAGCATGCATCTTTAAAGCTGCCAAATATGAAAGGCAAGAAAGGACATTAATGAAAAGACATTAGCATACTGTACACCACAGGCTCATGAGTGACTGCCGTGCAGATGGCATAAAGTAACGCAGCAAGGAAAATGCTGAGAGAGGAATATTAAATGCACATAAAAACATCACCCATCATTCTATTCAGAGATGAAACTGAATTAGACTGAAGTATGGCTATGGCTAGTCAAGGCAGCATTAACAGCTTTATTAAAACTATTCTTGAGATGGTGCACTGTAGACCTATACACTAAAATAGCTGAGATGCATATTCATGGTGCATAAGTAAGTTCATTAATCATTTGGTAGTAACATGGAATATGTAATTGGCAATGAACAAATACAAAATTTGAGGAAAGGCTGGAATAAATAAAAAGGCAATGATACAATTCTTGGTATTTCACAATCTACAAGCTACCATGAAAATCCTGTTTGATTAGGTTACATAAATAATGGTTCCGATTCAAATGAAAACCCAGCTAGCAATTTGACACCAGTGGCCTATCTGTCAAAGAGAAGCCATTTAAATGCACCCATAAGTGAATACAAAACACTAGATGGTCAAATGTACAGTTATGGCCTGCATCACTGCATTTCAGTACATGGGAATAGAAGTAAATGTGAAAGCTTAGTAATAAGCTGAAATGTTGTTTTCTTAATATTATCTTTAAATCAGAAAATGAACAATATTGTTGAAGAAGTTTACCATCTCAACTCACCACGTGAACGCAAGCACATACACAGTAAAAGTAAAAATTTTGGGCACACATTCCTAATGTTATAGTACTCAGTTTCAACAAATATAAGTGAGTAAAGTTAAGCTTGGCTGCAAATAGAATTAACTGCAAAAACACACAGTAAATAAAAAAATAGTTGTTTTAACTTTAAAAAGTAAATGCCTGGGCTGCCTTAAAATTTAAAGTTATAGAATTAAGAGGACAAGTTGAGAATTACCTTAACAATGTCATCTTAAATTCTGTTAAAATTTTTAGGCAGCCTGGACACCAACTTTTTTCAGTTACAACAAATGTTTTTTTTTTTTTTTTTCAGAGAAATGGCGAAAATTTAGGAATTGTTAACGAAGCCCTAATTCGCAAATTAAACAAACTAACGATTTTTGCTTTCCAACAAGTAAATTGAATCAATATCGAACCGCTTTCCGACTAATTGAACAAAAAGTTCAAGGACAATTTAACCGCAAGTGCAGCACATCACCAGACACCTCTACAGCCTTGCTGGTGTGGATTCATCACTGCCTTAGATGATAAAAAAAAAAAAAGAAATATTATGCGAGTATGCTCAGCAATGATTATTGCAAACGGTGGTTATTAAATACATTTTTTTTGTCCAATAGAAAAGACTTTTTTTATTATGAATGATTGCTAGAAAAATGTGGGTGTGTCCAAACTTTGACTGATTTGATTGATTTATTGACAGTGCCTTGAAAAAGTATTTGCCCCCTTTCTCATTTCTTATTTTTTTGCATATTTGTCACACTTAAATGTTTCCGAGCAGCAAATGAATTTTAATATTAGACAAAGACAACCCGAGTAAATACAAAATGCAGTTTTTAAATGATGATTTAATTTATTAAGGGGAAAAAGCTATCCAAACCTACCTGGCCTGGTGTGAAAAAGTTATTGCCCCCTAAACCTAATAACTGGTTGTGCCACCCTCTGCGACAAAAACTGCAATCAAGTGTTAGCGATAACTGGCAATGAGTCTTTCACATCACTGTGGAGGAATTGTGGCCCACTCTTCTTTGCAGAATGTTTTAATTCAGCCACATTGGAGGGTTTTTGAGCATGAACGACCTGTTTAAGGTCATGCCATAGCATCACAATCGGATTTAAGTCCGGACTTTGCTTAGGCCGCTCCAAAACCTTCAGTTTGTTTTTTTTAAGCCATTCAGAGGTGGACTTGCTAGTGTGTTTCGGATCATTGTCCTGCTGCATAACCCAAGTGCGCTTGAGCTTGAGCTCACCAACTGATGAATGGACATTCTCCATCAGGATTTTCCGGTAGAGAGCAGAATTCAAAGTTCCATCAATTACGACAAGTCGCTCAGGTCCTGAAGCAGCAAAGCAGCCCCAGACCATCACACTACCACCACCATGTTCACTTTTGGTATGATGTTCTTCTTATCAAATGATATGTTAGTTTTACGCCTGATGTAACGGGATGCACACCTTCCAAAAAGTTCAACTTTTGTCTCATCAGTCCACAGAATATTTTCCCAAAAGTCTTGGGGATTATCAAGATGTATTTGGCAAATGTGAGACGAGCCCTTGTGTTCTTTTTGGTCAGCAGTAGTTTTCGCCTTGGAACCCTCCCATGGATGCCATTTTTGCCCAGTCTCTTTCTTATTGCTGAATTATGAATACTAACTTTAAATGAGGCAAGTAAGGCCTGCAGTTCTTTAGATGTTGTTCTGGGTTTTTTTGTGACCTCCTGGATGAGTCGTCGATGCGCTTTTGGAGTAATTCTGGTAGGCCAGCCACTCCTGGGAAGGTTCACCACTGTTCCAAGTTTTCTCCATTTGTGGATAATGGCTTTCACCGTGATTCGCCGGAGTCCCAAAGCCTTAGAAATGGCTTTGCCACCCTTTCCAGACTGATAGATGTCAATTTCTTTGTTTCTCATCTGTTCTTGAATTTCTTTAGTTTGCAGCATGACATGTTGCTTTTTGAGATCTTTTATCCTACTTCACTTTGTCAAACAGGGTCTATTTAAGTGATTTCTTGATTCAACAGGTCTGGCAGTAATCAGGCCTGGGTGTGGCTAGTGAAATTGGACTCCAAAAAATGTGGTTAATCACAGTTAATTCTTTATTTAACAAGGGGGGCAATTACTTTTTCACATAGGGCCAGGCAGGTTTGGATAGCTTTTTCCCCTTAAGAAATGAAATCATCATTTCAAAACTGCATTTTGTATTTACTCGGGTTATCTTTGTCTTATATTAAAATTTGTTTGATGATCTGAAACATTTAAGTGTGAAAAATGTGCAAAAAAGTAAGAAATCAGGAAGGGGGAAAATACTTTTTCACGGCACTGTATTTGTAAGGGGCACGTACAAAAAACATTGACAGCTAAGTGTATATAGCCAAAGATAATTTCCAACACCAGTCCCTTGATGGACATTGCTATTCCAAACATAATAAAAATTGACATTATTTTAAAATGTAAAAATCAGTTCAGTATTTTAACACATTAATGGTTAAAAAGAATAACAGCAATACTAGTGGTAACCCACCATGACAACAAACAAACAAATTAAAAATGCAGCCACATTCAAACTTCACTTGTTAAGTTAATTAATGTCATGATTACAGTTCTGGCCGAGTTTAAACCAGGACTTGACTGCAGAAGAAAATGTTTTAATATCCTGGATTTGTTTTAGACTTGCAGGTAAGGAATTCCACAGAGTTGTACCTTTAATTGAGAAGGCGGTTTGTGCAAATGAGGTCTTACAGTGTTTGATTCTGCAGTTTCCCTCTGATGTGCTTCGGGTGTTCGTAGCAGTGTAATGAAGTCTGGTTATGAAAGTCTGGTTTGGACTGCTGCCATTGACCCAAACATGCACGCATACATAAAATCTTCATCTATCTCATGAAACCTATTTATACAGTAAGGGACTGCAATTGCAAGAACATCCATTCATCCATCCATTCTCTATACTGCCTCTATTGCAGGAACATGCTATCACAAATTGCTAAAAATGCACTTATTCAAAGAAAAGAATAATATTTAACAAAAGCCTTATGGGGAATGAAAGTCAAGATAAATAAAATGGAAATCAAAGGTGAATAATCCCTTGGTCAGCTGTTACCACCTCCATTTTGCCACTTGAATAACAGGAAAAATTCAGACTTCTGAAAACATAATTACAAGAGGCCTGTCGGCCTAGAGAGCTCTGCTGAGGATGAGTGAAATGTCCATGTCATAACTTAATTTCATAAATTCTTGAAAACTATTGCTATATGAACACATATGACACATTTGGTAACCAGAATATACTGTGAACCAGTTTGGTGTCTCAATTTATGTAGTATAACAATAGAACCAAATTGCAATCATTTATTTCAATCATCTTACCACCAAGCAATACTAACAAATACCCTTCCCCCCAGTACATCACAGATATAGCAGTCACAATCCTTCTAACACTGTCATAGGACAATATGATGCGGAACAATATGATGCAGAACAATTAATCCAGAACGATGATCCGGAACAACATGATCCAGAACAATGATCTGGAACAACGTGATCCAGAACAACATCATCCAGAACAATGATGAGGAACAACAAGATGCAGAATAACATGATCCAGAACAATATGATTATTTCAGTCATCCTCAGCGGAGCTCTCTAGGCCGACAGACCTCTTGTTGAGATATTAATGAAAAATGAGCACAAACACTGATTTTCTAAGTCCAAAATGCAGAATTTCTCAAAAACTAGGAGTAAGAATTTTCTAATTTTCGCAGATGAAATTTGGAACGTCAAAAGGAAGGCTCACAACAAATTAGACAAAAAGTTATCAGACAGTTTTTGAGATATTAAGGGAAGACTGAAAAAATGAGCACAAACACTGATTTTCTAGGTCCAAAATGCTGAATTTCTCAAAAACCGGGATGTAGAATTTTCTAATTTTCACAGTGAATATTCAGAATATCATAAGGAAGGGTCGCACCAAATGAGAAAAAAGTTATCGGGGCGCCCCGGTGGCTCATCGGTCTAAGTGCGTGAACCATAAAGGGTGTGTCCTTCCCGCAGCGACCTGGGTTCGATTCCAGCTCAGGTCATTTGCCGCGTGTCTTCCCCCATTCATCTCCCCAACTTTCCTGTCTCTCTACACTGTAACTGTCAAATAAAGGAAAAATTTCCCCCCCAAAAAAAATCTTAAAAAAAAAAAAAGTTATTGGACAGTTTTTGAGATATTCAAATTTGAAGTGAAAAGTTGACGGTGGACGGACAGATGGACGTTAGACTACTTGGCATTAGAAAAGCTCCGCTGATTGCTGACTATCGTCACAGCGGAGGTAAAAATGCACACAAACACTGATTTTCTAAGTCCCAAATGCTGAATTGCTCAAAAACCGGGATGTAGAATTTCTTGATTTTCGCAGGGGATCATCAGAACATCATAAGGAAGGCTCACAACGAATTAGACAAAAAGTTATTAGATAGTTTTTGAGATATTAATGAAAGACTGAAAAAATGAGCACAAACACTGATTTTCTAAGTCCAAAAAGCTGAATTTCTCAAAAAACGGGACGTAGAATTTTCTCATTTTCACAGGGGATCATCAGAACATCATAAGGAAGGCTCACAACAAATAAGACAAAAAGTTATCAGACAGTTTTTGAGATATTAACCCTACAGAGTCGACGGACGCGCCGGCGCGTCATAATCACGTGACCGATTTAAGACAACAAAGTGGCAAGATGCAGCCTCGTAGAGGCCAAGTTCTGTCTTCGGCTGAACTTGGAAGTGAAAAGTTGACGCCGGACGGACAGACAGACAGACAGACGCCGGACGACTCGGCACTAGAAGAGCTCTGCTGACTGCTGACTATCATCACAGCGGAGCTAATGACTGCTGACTATCGTCACAGTGGAGCTAAAAAGCCCAGAGCCCAGACTCAGCATATTTTCCGGTAAACACTTGATGGCACCCTTAATTGAGCGATTGGCTTGTTTCCCATGTAATTAATCTGAATATAAGGCAGACACTCTCCAGGGAGGTTTTCACTCGAGCGGCCAGCATGCAAGAACTCAATCTCCTGTCCACTCCAACCAGTCACACTGCCACACTCATTCCACACAAATCTGCCACACAAATCCCCCCACTGCAGCCCAGCTTAACCTGCCGTGTGATCATGAGAATTTTCACAGAACCAGACTACTCATCATTACCCAATGATACAGAGCTCATCATTAGCTAATCACATTGTTACAGCCACCATTTGAAAGGTCACAGCCCGCATTCAAGGAACTTACAGTGAGCCCCTTCACCAATAAAACGTATTACTTTCAGAGTTCTAGCATGTAATTCTATTTGGAAAATGCAAAAGTGAAAAAGGAATTTCTTCCCAGCGAGGCTCAGCCATTTATTTGCCTTATAAAAACTTATCGAATGGACAAGGATGAGATGCATTTTAGTCATATTTGCCTAAGGGGGGGGTTGGTTGTGATTATTTTCCCGACTACCTTTTTCATAAACATATTCATGCTGCTTTCAAGTATTCTATTTCTCATTTTGAGTTAAACTAATATTAGGCCATTTATGAGAAAAAATTAGTATGAGAAGACATAAAGAAGGCACTTTTAATACTTTTCCAATCATCAGTCAGGGTGCTTGCCTGCTCGGTGATGCTTAGCGGCATCTATAAATATTTGTATGAAAAAAAAAACTGCAGCAGAAAGTAGTTCAGCAATTCAAGATGACATAAACAAAAGTTAAACATGCAGCTCTTATTGTCTCTCTAACGTAAAATAATCAGACTGTACATTTAATATACACCTATTAGAAATCATCAGAAACATAATCAGAAAGAGACATCAAACTAATGTTGTTCCTCATAACACATGAAAAGAAACAAGGCTCATCTGGCAAAATTTACCAAAGCCTTGCTGAAAAGCAAGCGTCTCAGTAAAGAAGATTAATTATCTCATTCAATTGTTAAATTATGCTCATACATCACTATTAGCAGAGATACAGATAGATACACTCTGCTGCAACTACATAATCATCTGAATTATGGGCTGTGCAGCAACTCCTATTGGCATAGATTTGTGCAAAGGAATAGTTTCCAACCCAAAAAATCCACTCTAATTAGTGATAAAGGAATAATAAATTACAAACCCCAATTCCAATGAAGTTGGGATGTTGTGTAAAACATGAATAAAAACAGAATACAATGATTTGAAAATCCTTTTTGACCTATATTCCATTGAGTACACAACAGAGACAAGATATTTAATGTACAAACTGATAATCTTTATTTTTTTTTTTTAGAAATATTCACTCATTTTGAATTTGATCCCGGCAACGCGTTCCTAAAAAGCTGGGACAGGGGCATGTTTACGACTGTTTTGCATCACCTTTCCTTTTAACAACACTCAGTAAGCATTTGGGAAGTGAGGGCACTAATTGTAGAAGCTTCGTGGGTGGAATTCTTTCCCATTCTTGCTTCATGTACGACTTCAGTTGCTCAACAGTCCGGGGTCTCCATTGTCGTATTTTGCGTTCATAATGCGCCACACATTTTCAATGGGAGACAGGTCTGAACTGCAGGCAGGCCAGTCTATTACCCACACTCTCTTACAACAAAGCCACGCTGTCATAACACATGCAGAATGTGGCTTGGCATTGTCTTGCTGAAATAAGCACGGACGTCCCTGAAAAAGACGTTGCTTGGGTGGCAGCATATGTTGCCCCAAAACCTGTATGTACCTTTCAGCATTAATGGTGCCTTCACAAATGTGCATGTTACCCATGCCATAGGCACTAACACATCCCCATACCATCACAGATGCTGGCTTTTGAACTTTGCGCTGATAACAATCTGGATGGTCCTTTTCCTCTTTAGCCCAGAGGACACAACGTCCATGATTTCCAAAAACAATTTGAGATGTGGACTCGCCAGACCACAGCACACTTTTCCACTTTGCGTCACTCCATCTCAAATGAGCTCAGGCCCAAAGAAGCTGGCGGCGTTTCTGGGTGTTGTTAATATATGGCTTTTGCTTTGCATGGTAGAGTTTTAACTTGCACTTGTAGATGTAACGACAAACTGTGTTAACTGACAATGGTTTCCAAAGTGTTCCTGAGCCCACATGGTAATATCCTTCACAGAATGATGTTGGTTTTTAATGCAGTGCCGCCTGAGGGACCGACAGTCATGGGCATTCAATGTTGGTTTTCAGACTTGCCGCTTATGTGTAGAGATTTCTCCGGATTCTCTGCATCTTTTGATGATATTATGGACTGTAGATGATGAAATCCCTAAATTCCTTGCAATTGCACTTTGAGTTACTTTGTTCTTAAACTGTTGGATTATTTGCGCACACAAGTTGTTTGCAAAGTGGTGAACCTCGCCCCATCCTTGCTTGTGAACGACTGAGCCTTTTAGGGATGCTCCTTTTATACCTGATCATGACACTATCCTGTTTCCAATTAACCTGTTCACCTGTGGAGTGTTCCAAACAGGTGTTTTTTGAGCATTCCTCAACTTTCCCAGTCTTTTGTTGCCCCTGTCCCAGCTTTTTTGGAAGATGTTGCAGGCATCAAATTCAAAATGAGTAAAACTTATAAAAAAACAATGAAGTTTATCCGTTTGAACATTAAATATCTTTGTAGTGTACTCAATTGAATATAGGTTGAAAAGGATTTGCAAGTCATTGTATTCTATTTTTATTCACATTTTACACAATGTCCCAACTTCATTGGAATTGGGGTTTGTACATTTTAAACAGAATTGTGAAGTTACATGTACTTTCACAATGCTCAATAAACAGAATTGTACTGTAATAAGTTTCTGAAGCAAATTTGATCAACAATCAAGAGCCATTTCACTACAGATAGCTACTGAACAAGTAGCTGTGCTGCTCGAAAGCCATAGGGAGTAGAAGTGAACTTTAAACTGAAGACCAGAGATCTCAAGGAATTGGATGTAAAGCTATTGGAACAGCATAGATTTCTGGGCTGATTTCCATTGAAAACATAACGAGTTCAGACACGATTAGTGGACAAAAAGAACCAACTCCTGGCATCTGCTCAGTAATGTCATTAGATTTTTGAGCTACTGTGAAGGGATTAAAATCCGTACAAGAATTCATTCTGTTATTATTAATATTATTAAATTTTCCGTCTTCATGCACACTTGGTTCTAATGACTCTTCTAAACTTCCTATCTACCTCCAACTTGCCCTTCCCTCTTTGACACTTATTGACACTTAGGGAGCTTGTCAATATACTGAATGCATTCAAATTTGAACAGGCCTTCAAAAATGAACAAGTCTCCGTTCGTGTTCAGCTAAAAAATGAACGGCAGAGTGTTAAAAAATGAACAAGCATGCGTTCATTTTTGACCGGACGGCATCCAAAAACAAACGCAACTCAGGCTCGGCGCTAGAACAGGGAATTGGGGGGGGGGCACAGACGCCTCCCTTTAGTCCTGGCAAGTTCTCAATCATTTTCCTTTCTTGACGCGTTCTCCAATTATCGTAATTGGCAACTGAAGACATGGTTTCTCTCCATATGTGATCTAACAGCGATTAAATCATGGGCTAAATTCAGTAGGCTACAGTGGCGGAACCAGAACTAAGAATTGGGGTGCACAAAACATCTGTTTAAAACAATTATTAGTCCTGACCTGTTCTCAGTCATTTTCAAAATTAACAAAAGGTTCAGTCCGAGAGCACTCCACACTCAACAGGTGCTGCTAGTTCTCCCCGATTAGGTAAGACGACAATCATTCATTTGGATGCGTATTTGCTATATTCAAATCAATGTTATTCAAAATTGCATACCTTCGCAAATAGCTTGAGCCGCATGCTTTTTATAGCCTATTTAACTGCCGAGTGCCACTTTTTTTTTCAACCCACGGAATACCGAGAGTGAAAGGCGATATTTCATTGGAATGCCGACCAGTTCAATCAACGCAAAGCACTGGCCTATTAACAAGTAAATTATTTTTCTGCACTGAATTTAGCCCATGATTTCATCGCTGTTAGATCGCATATGGAGAGAAACCGTGTCTTCAGTTGCCAATTACGATAATTGGAAAACGCGTCAATACAGGAAAATGATTGAGAACTTGCCAGGACTAAAGGGACGTGTCTACGCCCCCCCAATTCCCTGTTCTAGCGCCAGGCCTGTTGCAGCTACCTCTCTCTCGCATTACAAAATGAATCTGCTCTCCACTTCGCAAAATTTACACCAACATGCGTAAATATTTCCTTCTTACGAGCAAAAAATTCCCCGTCTCCCATCCTGCAGAATTTAGAAGTATATTGTAAAGTACATGCCTATTAAACGACAGTTTTCACGTCGACTAAAAAATCCTACCAAATCTCCAGTTTTGAGATTATATCTTTACTGATCGTCAATCTTCCGCTATACGTTTACACTTTTCATCGAGTTCGATAAGATGCTTTAACACATTCCACGCTCAAGACCGGAGATAAATTGTGATTCAATGGTACCGGTACGTTCAGTCAGCCAAAAAATTCAAATGTTGCTGTGTGAATACTTTACTAGAATGAACATCGCTTCCGTGTGGTGTCAGTATGCCACTTCTTCCTTCTTTTTTTTTTTTTGGGGAATTTTTCCTTTATTTGACAGTTATGCAGTGTAGAGAGACAGAAAGGTTGGGAGGAGAATGGGGGAAGACATGCAGCAAATGACCTGAGCCGGAATCGAACCCAGGTCGCTGCAGGAAGGACACAGTCTTTATGGTGCGCGTGCTTACACCGATGAGCCACCGGGGCGCCCCCACTTTTTCCTTCTTATATAAAAAAGCATTTTAGAATTCCAAATCATGATGTGACCACTAGGCAATTTGTATGCAAAAGACCGTAAATAAATTAAATTAAATATATATATACATATACATTAAAATTATATTTTATGCATTGTATCACATCATCTGCGCGACAGCCCAAGTTTAATTCTACTATTCTGTGAGTAAAAGAACTAGGATAACTTAGTCCCGCTCATATCTAATTGCAAAATTATCCGCGATTTTAATCCTTTCTTTTTAAACCTATGAACGCGCCAAAAAAAAAAAAAAAAAAGCCACACTTTACAGCCCACTACGTACACGATGAGTTCTGCAATGATATTCAGATTTTGTTCCATTGATTGTCACAGATTTTGTACCATTTGTCATATTATATATTGTTCTAATTTGTTGTACAGTATTTTTTTCAGATTGAAGTCACAACATATGAAACCGCCGCTGTGTGAGAGCTGCCGACGACAAGTCCAGATCTAGATAAGCAGATGAGCAAAGTAAAACCTCTGCATGTGCACAGTAGGCTTTTATAAAATCAGCATGTCTACATATTAATAAATATTTATCTCCCCCCCTTCCCCCTTTACGAATATAACCCTTATTATAAGGGTGTTATCAGTTCAATTAATGAATAAGCTTGATTGCAAGATAAACGACTAAGTAGTCTTGTGATGCCATTGGGATTAGCTGGTTCAGGGATACGAAATCACTGAGGGCTCTAAATTCGTTGACCAGGCGCAGGCGCGGTGAACCGGGGGGAGCACCGCGCCAACAGGGTGTATCCAGGCGTATTGTGCAATTTCGTGCCAGGCGCAAGTACTCCTCTGTCCCGCCTCTGTCCTTCCTTCCGGCGCAAGTGGGAAAGAGGGAGGAGAGAAGGCGTGAGTGGGTTTAACACAGCCGATTCAAATCTTCACCAATCAAATGAGCTCCTCTCCTCACCTTTAAAGTGTTGGAATAAAGAAGCCTTTGTCCTATATCTGCATGATGCGTTAATGTTGCATTTTACTTTGGTGCTTCAGGCATGTTTTCTGCACCGCTTACGTCTATAGCATTACGAATATGAGTTAGCTGGCTAGCTAGGGCATTCGCGAATTATTACCATTAGCGAACTTGAATGGAATTTCAAAACGAAACTACGTCAGATCATTCAAATTTATGAAGTTGGAATGAAATACGACGGTTGCTCATTTATTTCTTCTGTCTGCATCAATGGGAAGAGAAACAATGGATAGCGTGTTCCTATTATTACACCCTGTTGCGGCTTAAAATTTTGGGATTAACATGCATGGACAACAATGCAAGATACGTTACACATTTATTTTCAATATGTGATGTAACTCAGTACGAGATCATAGCAATCAGGCTGTATTCCTTTCCCCTACTAAAAACGATAAAACCTAAGTGACAATAATAGTAGTATTAAGCCGCTTGCACAACGGACGCGAAGTTAATTTTTCGCGCGACTGATTAAATTCAAAGTCAATGCAAAGATGCGAATACACGCGTGTATTCGCATCTTTGCATTGACTTTGAATGTAATCAGTCATGCGAAAAATTAATTTCACGTCCGGTGTGAAAGCAGCTGAAGGACACATACCCACATAGCCTACACACGCACTCACGCGCCCACATGCACTCTCTCTCTCTCTCTCTCTCTCTCTCTCTCTCTCTCTCTGATCTGACATCAGGACAATCGATATAGATGCTATAATTTATATGCTGATTCAGATAGTTACATTAAATAGTGGTTGCGTAATTGTTTATTGCATTGAAATGTGCCTGACATTCTGGAAACCTGCCTGTGAGGTTTCGGTGACGTGTGCGCACTGTGCGCCGGTCAGCCAAATTACCGCTGCACAGAAAGTATACCAGGTTGGAGCTGGCAAGCTCTCTGCGCACTTTCCGCGGAGCCTTTATCCACGAAATTGTCACTGTGTCATGATGAATATGTGACACCTCCCCCTACTACGCCGCCACACCCATCTCGGCGCACGTCCGTCTACCAAATTGCCAAAGTGGCTGTGCACGGTGTTGCACCGCACGAAATTACCACTGCGCGGGCTGCACCGGACGAAATTACCACTGCGTGGGCTGCGCCACGATGCGCCCTCCTGCGCTGCGCCAAGAAATTAGAGCCCTGAGTGAGACCTGAATTCATGCGACACGCTGGAATACCGGAGACAAGACTTTTGGATGATGTGCACAATTAACACTTAATTTGTTCAGTCGACTAAGTTTAATATGTTTTAGCTTAGATAACCGGAATATGTTTTTGTTCAGAGAACAGGAGTAGGTCGCATATAATCCCATTCCTGAAGCCTCACCTAAATTGGCAAATGATCTTTAGCAGGCGGATTATACCCAGTGTATGAAAAAAAAAACTAACAATGACAATGAGAACAATTTCACTTTATATGAAAAAAAAACTAACAATGACAATGAGAACTATTTCACTTTAAGGAACTGAGAATTTAAAATAGGCCTGTACAAGCGTTTATATAATCCGTCATCCATATTCAGTCGTCGTTCTCAAAAGAATATCCGCGCCCATAATCTAAAAGCTCACTTCACTTCACACATAGATGAACGCATCAGGCCTTGGGCAGGCATCGGAGAATGAACGCATCGGGAAATGAACGTATCAGAAAATGAACGGAAGGGTGTTCATCATCGAACGCAGTGACCAGGTTTGCAGCCTCGAACGCATCCGAAAATGAACAGGCGTCCGTTCAAAAATGAATGCGTTCACTGTTCAGAATATTGACAAACTCCCTTATTCCCCTGCCTCCTTCATTTCACCACCTGCCCCCCTCGATGAATGCACTGTGTCCTGCAGTCAGTGTAACCAATTACACTACGGTACAATCCATCAAGTCTCGTTTCTGCTTCATTCAATTATTGTGGCCGCCAACTCTCCTCTTTCAAAATATGCATAAATTGCAAGAAAAAAAATAAAAGAATGAGACTCAATTCCTTAGCTTCTCATACCAGGAGGTTGAGCTGATCCAGGACAAGCTCAAATAAATGAGTCATGCAGACCGCGAGTTTGAAAATAACAGCAGCAATAATTATGAAAATAATGGTTGATTCAATATAAAGCAATCTCGTTGTAATGACAAACAGCTCAATATTAGAGCATATTAAATATTTGCTAGCCGAGCTTTATTTAATGATATTTTTCCAGTCTACAACACCTCTCTTCATTGGGTGGCACAGGGAATTCAAATATCACCAAGTGGAAGAATAAATAAGCACTTAGCCAAAGTTAAGAAACAGGAGAGCTATAGAAAATTCATATTCCATGTGGAAACGAGAAGCTCATTTTAGTCTTCTTTAATTAAAGAAATCAGTGCGATGTATGTTCATGTATAAAAATATATGGAGGATACATTAATCACTTGGCACTATCCTACTATCAGTCTGTAAATCTAAAACAAAGCAAGCCAATACTTTCCTACTTCTATTGCCAGGTGAAGTAAGCCAAAAGAGCTAACTGGATTAAATGGAAACTTGTGCAAAGCCACATGAGGACAGCACACATTTTACACAAAGGTAGACTGCAAGTATTGCATCAACTCTTAAAGCCACTCCAGTACAACAAGTATAAAAGAAGTGCCAGAATTCTAGTCTGTATGATTATCCCAGCCTGGTACCCTGTCAAGCAAAATCAATTATCCAGTCAATATCCAACGTGGTAAACTGCTGCTCTATGGCCTCAAAGGTTCTGATGAGTGCTTAACAAAGAGACTAGGCATCAAGAAGAACCAGTACAATGAGACAGCAGAAGAGGGCTCATAAAAACGGAATGCATTTTGAGACACCTACTTGGCAAAGTACGACTCACAGCTCAAATGATGAATGCCCAGCAAGGCAAGAGTTATAAAACACGAGCCACTTTAATACTGGCAGCAATCAAGCTGGCCTCCAGTTTGACTCAGCATACTCCTCGATTAATAGAAAATAGAACAGAAAATAGAATGTGGCAGTATCGTATATTTCAGAGGTCAGAGCAACAGCCTTTATAAAAAAATATGCTCTGCCCCGTCACGTCCCGTGTCCCTCTGCACTCGTCTGGGTTTTCGCATTTTTTTTCCCCGCATATTTTGTTAAAGTTGGTTTTCTGTAGTTTGTCTGTGCGACAACTTGTTTTCATTCTCAATTCCCCTCACCAGGTGCTTATTAGCTATCGTGTCATGCACCTAATCTGTGTGGCGTCTCAATTTTTCTGTTTCTCACATGCGTGAGTGCACATGCGCAGAAGGTTTGTCTCTGGGTTTGTTACGGGCCGGGTGATTTTTTTGAGTTTAGTTCACATGAAAACATATTGACTTTATCGTGTTGTGGTGCGAAGTTTTGTGGGAATGTGGCATGTTTTCCATTTTGTGTTGCTGGTTATTTAAAAAAGGTAGACATCTGACAAACTTTTGTTACAGCTTGGCCGTTTTCTTTGCTAGGCCTGAATTAGATCATCACAAGCATGATGTCCCTACAAAATTTCATTCATGCAGGTTGTATAGTTTTAGAGAAAACTTGTCCGGACTGGAAGTGTGACGGACGGACAAACTCCTTTCCCATATCCCCAGGACCACTTTGTGGGGGGATGTATCAATTTTGATCATAGGGGTTGCAAGTAAATGTTGCATCAGGAGGTCACTGGTTTGAAATTAAACCCAGGGCGATTAGGTTTTTGGATTGTTGTTTCAATTCAAAAGAATGCTCTAGAACTCCAATATACAGTAGCTACCAGTGATGATTTTGAAATAAGCAGGAGATTGTTCAGTTGAGTACATTCTGATTACATGTGTGGGCTTACACCTTAAAGGATTAATGGAAAATGGGAAGGTCCAAAAGGTGAAAGAGAAAATCCTTCCATGCAGAGCACAATACTAAAGGCTAAGTAATCGCTAATTGTCCCAATTCTAGTCATATGGCTGGTTAGCAAAATCTCATTTCAGATAAAGGGATTAAAGCCATTTCCTTCCAACAAAATGGCCAATGCTAATAATGCCTCTGAACAGCATGATAATTGATCTTCAAGCAATTGCCTCGCTCACCTCCTCCCTACATCCACTACGCAGAAAAAACAAATCTGATCCTAGATCAGCGCAAGTTTGAGCGAAAATTTTAGGAAATACAATAAAAGACCAATGTTTCTCAAACTCTCTCCAGCAGAAGTGCTTACTGCCTTTCTGCCATATAAATGGAGGAACTGAGCAGAGAAAAATAGTATTTCTAATATTTCTGCTCTTTGTTATTCAACAGGTCACATATTCTGTTTTGAGTCAGTGTTAAAGCCCTTTATATGTGACGGTTTGGATTAATTTGCACAGCTAAAGGCAGATTTATAAAAACTTCCAGCACAAGGTAATTTTTGCACTGAATTTTCACAACATGATTTGAGACAGGAGCAAATAAACTACCTCAACAAATCACATGATCTGTCTGAATAGTTTTGAAAGTGCCAAATGGTTCAGCAAATTGGCAAAAATCCACCCTTAGAGAAAAGAAACAGAGACCTAGTGAGCCATGTTAACCCGTGGGAGAGGAGCAAACTACAAATAGCAGCATCTCTGAACGACAGCTTCAGATGTTTATAAAAATAAATCAATTGCATCCACAAGGGCCATTTTACTTCTGAATGTATCCCAACACTTCCGCACAAAACACTCAAGACAATGTGCCCCAACACCATCATTACCAATGCACTGAAATGCTCAGTGGTGAATGTAAGTCCTTAAAAAAGACCCAAGCCCAAAGCATATGACTGGCTGTGGGCTGTGAGGCAGGAGCTCAGGGCTTCTGGAGGATGTGCAGGTGAATGGATTTCAGACTCAGAGATCACGGGATTTGAACAGACTGCCAAACAGAACCTGCAAGTCAAATCACTCGGTGTAAATAAAGTGTGGGATGGGAAACCCCTCGATAAATGACTCATCACAGGAAACAAACTTGAATGTAGAACCAATCAAAGCAGAAGAAAAATCGCGTAAAACTGTATTTGCAGAGCAGAAGATAGAGATTGAGAAAACTAAAGCGAGAGAGTGTGTCTGTGCGAGTGTTCTATTAACGTGCCATAACTGAGCTTCTGAAATGTATGCGTTTGCCAAAGTCCTCTATTTACTCATGAAACCCACGTCAAATCCAGGAAGCAGGAAACTGCAGTCTTTCCCACTCTCCCTTTCTGACAGTACAGATACCTTTTATTAGCGACAGACACACCATTATAGAGCCTGGGCTTCTCTTTGATTTCTACATTTATGATTAATTGAAGCAATTTGGTTCAATTATTCTGCTCAATTTAAACAGCATTGATGTAACTACACATGCAATAAACTTGAAGGATTATCGGCAAATAATAAAGCAGCATCGATCACTAGTGAAAAGCATTATGGGAGATGGATATGGCATTGAATAATCCAGGGGAGCGGAGGGGGGGGGTGTTGATTAAACATGGAAATGCAGTAATCCACAGTGAGTGGGGTGTTCCCACTTTCACAGGAGATATAATCCCTGGAGAAATTTGCCTGGAAGGCATGAAAGACTTACTGTGGGCTTTTTGAAACTGCTTTATTTCTGAAAACAAATAGAAAAATCATGTTAATTTCTGTGGAAATTTGATTTTGTCATTTTTGACTGATAACAGTAGAAGCAACAATTATATAACTGGAGATTGTTTTCAAGGCAAAAAGCAAATGTCTCCCCCCATCCCACTGCAGCCACCCCTCAAAGATTTTCACAGACATTTAATAAGAAAGAAAAGAAAAGTTAATAACCTCAATATAGCAAAAGGCACATCTGCACGACCTGATGCAAATGTGTGCAAACTTTCATGGAAATATATCAAACAGTTTCTGAGTTATTGTCCGGAAATGACGTGAACTCCGACGTGCATGCGGACGCACTCGGGAAACTGGACAAAAACAATATGTCCCCCCTCCCTTCGGGGGGAGAGACATTAATTACAAGGACACAAGACTGTGGGCACATGCAACATACACATACATAGACCACATGTGCACATGTACGTTTGCACTGGCACAAGAACGCACACACAAACACTGACTCCAAATAATGGGACACAAAAAATGAAGAAAAAGACAACATGGTATCAAAGTGTTTAAGCATGCATGCACATGTTCTGTGATCACATACATTACTGTATCTTATGCATCATACTCTCACATCAACAAAACAAGATGGCCCTTGTCCTCAGAAGAATCTGTCCCATGCAGTGTCCCGCAGTAGAGTGTAAGATACTTGACTTCAACCAAGTAAACAGTGTAACACTGCCCCCCAGGAGCCTAGTGAATTCATCTCTTGATGGGAGGGGATTTGTCAGAAATTTATCTCATCAGACAAGCCCAGCACCCCAATCTTCTATACAACAAAATATCTGTGTCCAATTTGGGCTCTAGAACTAGAACACAATGGAAGCTTCCACACTCTGGCAGCAGAAATGACCCGAGTAAGTCGAAAGAGAACTGAGCAACAATGAGCTAATGTGAGCAAAAGACTCACTTTAGATTAATAATCCCACAGGCCATCACACAGCACTTCCTTTCTGGTCTGGTATCAGCCAAGACAATGCCGATCTGCCTGGCACTAAGCAGCCTAGCTCTAAGTCAAGATCACAGCCAAAACCTTCATAAAGAAATTCAAGGCCTGAAACAAATCTCAAGTCTGTTGTCTGTCTAAAGGCCAAAAAGTATAAAAAGATTGTTTCAATCAGGCAGCTACATTTAGCACTGTCACAACTGTCTGATTCCATCTGCTTCTGGCTTCAGCACTGTGGGCAGCATGACAGACGACCTCTCAAGAGAGCACTACACGGAGGCTGCTTTGCAGTTTCTGCAGGGGGATGACTCTGGGCCAGAGCCGATTAGCACTTTCATAATGGCTTTAATCGTCCTGGATCAATTACTCCCCGCTCAGTTTATATCACACTGATAAGAGTGGGCCTGCAGTGCAGTCTGAGGCCTCATTTCTCATTCTTTGCAGTCTGTATCACTCATAAGACTCAGGCATGAAGGCTGCGTCCACCAGCTTTGCAGAGATCCCACCATGCACCAGACGTCATTTCTGGTCAGTTTGCCATAAAATATTCCATATCTCAACATTTCACAGTGGTTTGCCCACAGCCGATATTGAGCCCATATTAACAAGCAACATTACTTCAGGGCATTTGCCGAATTTTCCCAGTCAATGTACCATTAAATAAGAAATACATTTACACATGGGCTATAATCATTCCTTCCTTTATTCTTTCCTAAAACCAGTCGTCTTTTCCACCACCTGAAAAAGACGACTTTTCATCTTCCTCACCAGCAACTGAACATAGTTAAAATGTTATATTTGTGTTTACAAGCACTTACCAACCACTTTTGTGCTCGGCGGGATGGCATAATGCAGACCTTTTGTCAAATCAAAAGCCCTAGTGACTACTGTGCCAATGATCACAGCAGAATTTTGAATGATAACAAAAATATCACAGCATATACTTTTTCTTATAATGTCCACAAAACATGCTATAAAAGTAGTACAAGTATCCAATAACAGTAGGGGACTAGCAGGGCAAATGACAAATCAATCAACTGGCTGAGCTAATTTCACTGCAGACCCAAGCCAGTGAGCCTCCCTTCATGACCATGATTTCTTGGAAAAAATTTTGCACTGATGACCTAAAAACACCAACATTTTTTCTCTGCCAATATGGATGACGTAGCCAAATTCATATCATGGCATATATTTTTTATATCGCCTGCAATCACTACGGCATTTAAAGTGCTTTTCTGAATACTTCCACTTATTAGATTAATCCAAACATTTCATCCATCATTCAGTGGGTCTAATCCCAGTCTGTGAAACATTCTCTCTCACGCACTACAAAACAAGTTAAATTTGTAATCTCATTACAGGGCAGAAGGTGTCTCAGTGAATACGGAGCCAGATCGAGGCTCTATCATCATTGTTCACATTTTATTCCCACTAAACTGACATCCGCTTAAGTTTGCACTGAAGACCAATTCCTTATCTGCTGAGTTCATCATATGCGCAGGCTGGCATGCATTCTCCCAGCAGGGGAGCGTGGGCCATTATTTCATATCTGCCACCAATGAAGTTAACCCCTTTGCGCAGATATAGATGCCGGCAGCCGTAAATTCCAAAATTTGATTCCTAAATAATTCTGTAATTGAATTTCCAAATGTCTTGCTTCACAAGAATAATTTTTCACAGTCTCTGTGACACAAACACTGAGTTATAAAGCCTAAATAGGCTCATGCATAACAGGAAATAATTACTTTATTTGTATTCAACGCAAAGGGGTTGATATGGAGAACTAGCTATTTCTGCAAAGGAAAAGCAGATAGAGAGAAGAGGACGCTTCGCTCTTTGGGAAAAACAGGAGTCTGTGGGAACGTGGACCACCTGTACTCTGCTGACTGACAGCAGCTCTCACTGTGCAGGTAGAGGGCTTCTTCGCACCGCCAGCTGTCTGTTTAGAGCTTGTGTTTTAATTTACACCCTTTTCCCCCGGACGACAACGCAGCCTCATACAGTAACAGCACAGATGATAATACTGGAATGAACCCCGAAACTCGAAGCCAACTTCCGCTCAGTTGAATTAACCCCTTTCTGCAGATGTGTCCGCCCGCAGACATAAAGCTGCTCTATTTATGCACGCAGTTACACTTTTATATCACTAGATGGCACATCCGGATCAATTGTTGAATATTCACTAGCAAGCCGAGCTCGAATGCGGTTTAGAATATGGACGAGTTCACTCCCATCCCTGTTTTTCAGGAGTTGCATGAATTAAACTCCTCAGTTGTGCCTGATGTGGAAACTGCTCAATGTACTTGCCCATGGTATCTATCCAGCAGTTCAAAAAAATGATCTCTTGCAACAGAAAAAAAAATCGTTGTCCTCTGTGGCAACCACTTCAGCTACAGTGGGCCAATGGTATCCCAATTAGTAGCTAAGAAAAATCAGTTTTCTCAGAACTACACCCTGACTTTATTAGGATTATGTTTGGCTAGCAGGTGTTGAAAATTACTCCTCCAGTAACAGTCCCGATACCAACAGTCTTCAGTGAACACTCCCTTATCTATCTATCTATCTGTCTACCTATCAATCTCTATTCATCTATCTATCTATCTATCTACTTTTCATTTATCTATCTCTCTGTCTGCCAGTCAATCTATCTACCCATCTCTATCTATTATCTACCTATCCTTCTATCCATTTACCTTTCATTCATCTAGCTGTATATCTACCCACCCATCTCTTTCTGTCTGTCTGTCTGTCCGTCTATTTATCTGTCTATCTCTGTCTTATTATGCCTGTTTCTTCTGCGTTTTGCAATGTTTACTTCTATGTATGTCTATGTTCATATATTTTTTATGAGAAAATGTATGCAAATCAAAGAAAAGGGAAAAAGCCTGCGAGAACCTGGGGAAAGATGCATCATCGTACTGCTACTGAAATTATTATGATTAAGTTTATTTGTTACTGTAGTCATTCCATCAACATAATTCAATCTCTGCTCATTTATCAATTTATTGTCATAAATACATATGCAGCTTAAATTTATTTACTGGAACATCCAAGGGATTAGTTCACAGGCTAAGAGAATAGAAGTTTTTAATCATATCAGCAGGTTACAGGCAGACATTTGTTTGTTGCAAGAAACCCATCTTACTGAGTCAGACTGTCAGAAATTAATGCATCCACAATTTAGTCAAGTTTTCTCATCAACTTTTAAATCAAACAAAAGAGGTGTATCAATTCTAATTAACAGAAAAATACCATTAATCCATAACAGCACCATCACCGACCCCGAAGGATGATAGCTCATCATCAGTGCCTCAATCAACAGCTTTAATATCTCAATAGCAAACATATATGGCCCCAATGTAGATGATCTTAATTTCTTCCACACTTTTTTTTCCTAAATAACTCCACGAACTCTGCATTAATTATTGGAGGAGACTTCAACACTGTCATCAACCCCATCTTGGATAGATCAAAAACCACTGCTAATTCCCAAAACTGGCGCTCCACTGAAATCCTAAAGCAGAACATGAATGACTTTGGTCTTGGCGATAGCTGGCGTTTAAAAAATCAATTTAATAGGGAATATACATTTTTTTCTCCAGTTCATAGATCATACTATTGTATTGACTTTTTTCTCACCAGTAACTCATTTATGTCCAATATTTCCAACTGCAAAATCCACCCCATTACAATTAGTGACCATGCACCCATGTCCCTCTGTCTTAATAATGCAAAAATCAAACAACCCATGACAAGATGGCGCTTCAATTTATCATTGCTTAAAGATGCTGATTTCAACACTTTCTTCATAGAAGAGGGGCATCCTTCATGTAAATAAACGATTCTCCGGAAACCTCACCATCATTACTTTGGGAAACTGCTAAGGTCGTCCTACGAGGAAAAATAATATCATACTCATCACACAAAAACAAAAAAGAACATGAGATGGAAAAGAATCTAGAACAAAAGTTAAAAGAACTCAATGACCAGTATGCTAACACCCCTACAGACCAAATCCTAAAAGAAATTGCATTAACCAACTCTCAACTAAACATTATCATAAACAAAAAAACTCAGTTCCTTATACAGAGACTCAGACATGATACCTTTAAACACAATAACAAATCTGGTAAATATTTGGCGAATCAACTCAAACAAAACCAAGACAACTCTATTATTGCAGTCATTAGGCACTCAGCAGGGGAGACCATGTATACATCTAAAGAAATAAATACCATATTTCAAGAATTTTATGCTAAATTATACACCTCAAACTATGAACCACAGTAATCCGATATCCACTTCTTTCTTAACAATATAGACCTCCCTAAACTTAACAAAGAAGTATCAAATGAACTAAATGCACCTGTAGCACTGGATGAACTTCATAAAGCTTTAGAATAAATGCCAAATAATAAAGCTCCGGGACCTGATGGCTTCCCTGCTGAGTTTTATAAGCAATTCTGGAACACAATTTCACCACTCCTTTTCAGAATGACTGCAGATATCAAGAAAAATTCAAAAATTCCTCCACATCTGAACACAGCCCTCCTCTTGGTAATACTGAAGCCTGACAAAGACCCAACCTCCTTTTCCAGCTACCATCCAATATCACTGATTAACACAGATCTCAAAATTATCAGTAAGGCGCAAGCCAATCGAATCGAGAAAGTAATCCCATCCCTTATCCACACAGATCAAACCGGTTTCATCAAAGGAAGAGACTCATCCAGCAACATGCGCCGACTATTAGACTTAATCATTATATCAAAACTAAACCAAACCAACTCAATAATTGTTTCATTAGATGCAGAAAAGGTTTTTGACCAGGTAAATTGGAAATTCTTATTTGAAGTACTCCACAGATTTGTCTTCGGGGAATCGTTTATTCACTGGATAAAAATATTATATAATTCACCAATGGCCACAGTCTTCACTAATGGACTAACATCCCCTACTTTCACACTGCACCGAGGGACAAGGCAAGGATGCCCACTCTCTCCATCACTATTCGCCCTGTTTATTGAGCCCCTAGCTGCTGCGATACATCAAAGCACCAGCATAACAGGAATTCAAACCCCCTCCATTCACCACAAAATCAGCCTTTACGCAGATGATAGATTGCTCTACCTTCAAAACCCATCAAAGTCACTTCCAGAAGCTGTCAAGCTTATCAGTTCATTCTCTAAAATATCGGAATATGCTATAAACTGGACAAAATCAAAAATATAATCATTAGATGGGGATGACTGGCACCCTGCAGCTCATAATTCACCGCTCATGTCCTCTGACTGTTATGATTCTGCAATTCCTGTCTTGATTCTGCCATGCCTGTCATGATTCTGCCATGCCCTGATTATGTCTCTGCCATGTCTGTTAGGTTTTTGCCATGTTCTGTTTAGTTTTGTTCCTTGCCATGTTTTTGTTTTTGCCCCGCCAGATCCACTTTTCTGTTATAGTCCGGTCCATGTCTTTGCCCATGCCCTTAATTGCACTTTGTCTCCCCTGTCTGGTCTTTTGTTAAGTTACAGCTTCTCCCCAGTCCCGCGTGTCACATGTTTAGGTGATTTCATGGTTTCTGGGTTTCAAACATTCCTTCTAATCTCGTTTGCTTCCTTCGCCTTGCTTTTCTATTTTACTAACCAATACTAACAGTTTGTTATTTTGTTAAAGTTACTAACCCAGACTAACATTGTGTATATAATACTAACTTACTAACGAGCACCAGGGATTGTATAGCTGCACTTACTAATTGATTAACAAGCTCTCAGCACTCGCCCTATTCTAATCTCCGCCTCTTGCCTTCTCTTAGTCTTTGCTGCAATTCAGCGGATCCTCCGCACCTGCTCCACTCTGTCCTGCCTCTCATTATCTGTGCACATTAGAACTCCCTAACCGGAGCTGTATGTTTTGTCATAGGTTGTCTCGTGATCCCTGTCCGCGTTTTGGCTTTTGCCAATTTCATGTGGTTAGGTTCTCCCTTGTGTTTGCTCCCACGTAATTAGTCTGATCCCATTCACCTGTCCCTGATCATAGCATGTGACTTCCCTTTTGTGTATTTAAACAGTCTTCTCGCAGCAGCTCCCCGTCAGAGCGTTTCTCTTGTGCTACGCTTGTTTTCGCCTCGTAATCTCTTGTGAATCTCTTCTGACTGGACTGTCCCTGATTTCTGATTTTGGCTCTGTTTTGGATTACTTGCTATCTCTGTGTATCAAACTTCTTTTTGTCTGACTACGTTTTTTTGTGATTGGTGCCCTGTTTACGACCCGGATTACACCCTGTGGATTTTTGATTCTTTGGATTGTGGACTTTGTACCGTTGCCTCCTGCTCTGCGGGGGTTCGCCCCCTTTCCAATAAAAATCCTATTTTACTGCAATTCCTGGTTCTCGCGTCTGGTTCCAGATCGTTACCTAACACTGACACCATTAAATATCTGGGCATAAATATTTCCACCAAGCTGTCAGAGTTGTTCCACCTTAACTTCATCCCATTAACAAAATCAATAGAAGACGACTTAACCGCTGGATAAACTTACCACTTTCCCTAATCGGCAGCATTGCAACAGTTAAAATGGCCATACTACCTAAAATTAATTACCTGTTCAAAATGATTCCAACATGCCCTTCCACTAAATGGTTTAACTCACTGAATTCCATTATCAATCAATTTTACTGGAAAAATAAAACACCCCAGATAAAACTTTCAACTTTGCAGAAATGTAAAAATCAAGGAGGACTCGAGGCACCCAATTTCCATTATTACTATTAGGCAAACCAATTACAGTACAGCACAAACTGGATTCCCCCCTGACCAATTAAACAACTCTTGGATAGAAATAGAACAGTCAGTTTGTAAAGAAATCTCAATCTCTGACCTACCATTTCTCTCAACTTCTATAAAACATCACAACTGTTTCAAAAATGCGGTAATCTCAGCGACCCTGACAGCTTGGTGGAAACTGAACAAAATCTTCTATTTCACTATGACACCATGTAAATATGCACCAATATGGCACAACCCTGACTACTCACTCAAGAAAACACCCCTTTGCTTTAATCTCTGGAAAGAAAATGGCATAACTCATCTCCAACACATCTTTCATAATGACTCTTTCATCACATTTCAAGATTTGACCCACAAGTATAACATCAGAAACAACCAATATCTTCAATACCTTCAATTACAATCTATCCTGAATTCAAAAATCAAAATGAAGGACAATAAATTAAAACCTCCCCCAATAATAGAAGAAATAAAAAAAGACTTAGCCCACAAAAACTCTTTCTAAATCATATAAATTAATATTAAATTCAGATTTAACAATGTCCCTTCCCATCCAAGCCCGGGAAAAAGACCTACCACTATCCCCCAACTTAAGCTTCTGGGCCCAAATACGAAAGAACACCTTCACAATGACTAAAAATACTAATCTACAACTAATACAGTATAAGGTAATTCACAGAACACACGTCACACAGCACAAGATGTATAAAATGGGATTTGTAGATTCTGACACATGCTCACATTGCACAAGTAACTCCCCAGATAATTATTTCCACTCCACTTGGCTCTGCCCACCACCCCATCATTTTTGGAAACAAGTCACTGATAGTATATCACTTATTATGGGCTGTAGTGTCCCACTCTCCCCATCTGTTTGTCTACTGGGACACCTCTCTGAAATCAATCCATCAATCCAAAACACCAAACCCATACTCGTTGCTCTAGCTATCGCCAAGAAGACTCTTCTTCTGAACTGGAAAACAAGAAAAAAGGTGAACATAACTCAATGGTTAAGTCTACTCAAAGAACACATATCCATGGAAATGACAGCACACAAGCAACAATCATCACTGTCTGAAAAAATGTGGGCACCTTTTATAAAATTTTTAGATCTGCCTGTTAACTAATCCCAGAACCTCAAAATAATGTTCTCATACGCCAACCCCAGAAGCACTCAAGCGCAGTCTCTATGCTCTGTAAACACTTGCATATTTTCATTTTTGCCGTCTATGATTTCTTAAAATTTTCTGTGCGGCATTATTATTATTTTTTGTTGTTGTTGTTGTTGTTGTTGTTTTTGTGGTGGTGGTGGTGGTTTTTGTTATTATTATTACTTTTATTGTCATCATATTTGTTTTTGTTTTATTGGCATTTTTCCCACCATATTGCTTGTAATGCTTCCATTTGATACTTGTTTCATTTCATGTTTTTTTTTCTTCATCTTATTGCTATCTTTCTTTCCTTTTTTTCTCTTGGTTTTCTTTTTTTTCTCTCGCATTGTTTACCCTCGCAGCATACTTGTATGTCCTTCGGTCCCCTGTCTGTCTACCTGTGTATCCTCTTTTTATGTACTTGTTTATATTTTTTTTTTGTATTTTTTTGTGACTCCCCCCCATTTTGACTGGGTTTATCTTTTTTCTCTCTCTCTCTCTTATTTCTCTTATTTGTGAATAAAGATGATAAACTGAAAAAATAAATAAAATAAAGCTGACCTCCCATGGGGGGGGGGAAGAAAAATCAGTTTTCTGTATTGATACTATCTCATTCTACTGTCAATTGTAGTCATCACATATAAAAATGCTTATTTCCCTACCTTGGATTTACGCATAGATTCCTCCATTGATGAATTCAGTGCTCCCCTATATCCACCTAAGTACTGGTGTTGATAGCCAATCACTCAATTATATACTCAGGCTCTTCTGCGTAACTGCACAGTTATAGTTCACACCCTCGTGAAGCTTCCCGGTAATGATGTATTGATTGACTCGTTTCTTATCCAATTCCCGAGTGTTTAACTTTCCACAGTAACTGAAAGACATTGATTGGACAAACAGAAGAGTAAACAAGCCTTTGCGTATTAGCAAGGTAGGTTGTATCCTCTCAACATAGTGCATGATTGCGCAGCTGAAAATGACGCGATTAATAGAGAAAAAAAATGACTCCCAAAACCAGCCTGAAGTGTTCAGTTACATTTACAGGATTTAAATGAGGAAAGGACATGGTCAATGGTAATTATTCCTAATGAAAAAAGGGCCAGAGGGTTCCTTCTACTGGATACATCTGTCTCTGGAAGAGGGATCCAATAAAGAAAGGTTATGCTGCTACTGTGGTAGCATTTTGCTCAATGTGGCTTTCTGTTTTGGAATTTATACCGTATTCAACAAAATCGAATGCCAAGGTTTTTGCACGTTCAAAACGTGAACTGCTCAAGCACTTCGGTAGACCCCCTGGTAGGTTCATTGCACCATTCTGTTGAATCTGGGGAAGCATATATTGCCTGATTTTTGTCCCTGAATATGGAATGTCTGTTCTTTTAAAGCAGCACTATGTAGTTTTCACCGGATTCGCTCGCAGTGTCCCCCTGCAGTTGATAAACGGTATTGTCTGTAACAATTGTCGTAAAATATGTCTATACGTGCATTTGTTGACAGGCCAACGACACGAGCAAACTTTCTGAAGCAGGACATATAATGTGCGATCTGATCAACTATGTCTTCAGACCAGGTAAGGGGGACTTAAAAATTGCTCTAACTCACATAGATGGTGAAGTCCTCACTACAACTATAACGACAATGATAATGGTAAACGACATCATTGCGGTCACATTCAGAGCGATTTTATGCACGTTAGAAAAACTGACCGCCAATCGAAATCGGTCGGAATTTACAGGGCTTCGCGTTCGTTCAACATGGCAGATGACACCGCAGAAAAAAAGGGCTCTTGACACAGCTGGAACGCACAACATCAATGTTTACACAACGATATCTTTCATCAGTGTTGATGCTCAAATCAATAGGTAGGTAGGCAACCGGATCCATATACATAAAAGAGACGGACTCGAACGTGGGGGCGGCTAGCCAGTAACTTTATTAAGGCACTCGATAGACCTGCGTAACGCCCAACGGTGGTCCACCATTTTCCTACTCTCATTCTCACTCTCACTCTCACAAGTAATCTGCACAACACCAGATCCTTATATTTCATCACGTTGCATGCAAATACACGTCATCACATTGATTCCAGGGAACTTGTATCATTCAGTCACACGCGCATACCGGTTTATCATGCTCGTTACTTACAATGTTTATGATCACACATTTCGACTGGCGACTAGTTTAGCAATGTTTGCCAGCTAGCGATAGCATGACAACTAGCTAGCATGTCAGATACCAGCTAGCTAGATAAATCACTGGAGACGTATTTTTTTTTTTTTTTTTAAGATTTTTTTTTGGATTTTCACCTTTATTTGACAGTTGCAGAGTAGAGAGAGACAGGAAGGTTAGGGAGAAGAATGGGGAAGACATGCGGCAAACGAACCGAGCTGGAATCGAACCTGGGTCGCCGCGGTAAGGACACAGCCCCCATGGCGCGCGCGCTCAGACCGATGAGCCACCGGGGCGCCCCTGGAGACGTTTATTTGACTGAGCATAAACGGGGTACTAGATGATTTCAATGACACAGCCTGACACAAAGCAAGTTCAAACGCACTAGAACCAGATACAGAATGAAGGATTAAGCTAACAATTTTTACTTACTTGTCCAAAAGTAACAACACCAGGTCGTCATCGGTCGGACATCCCTCATCCTCTAGCCTTTCAGCTCTCGCCAGCGAGTGAAAGCCAGTCCAATGTTGACCCTAGTCCTGGATCTTATTTTATCGCTTTCTTTTTTTCTCTTAAATGTCTCCGCGGACAACACCTTTGCCTTCTTCCGTTTCCTCATCGCTTCAGCCATTACAACCACTTCCGACTCTGCTTCATTCTACATTCGCTTGCTAGTCTTGGGAGACGTGAGGGAGGGGGATCGTGCGACATATGCCGTAAAGCAGTAAGTAAGTTTGTAGTTCTTTTTGGGCCTGGGTTCCTACCCGAAACCCGAAGTTACATAGTGCCAGTGAAGGCGATGCAGGCGCAATCGAGCCATGACAAAGGTGTCATTCAACCTATTGTGAGTTGATGTATCGCCAGTGAAAAAACTACATGGTGCTGCTTTAAAATAAGGTATATTTCAGATATTACTGAGTTAGTGAGTTATACTTGTTCCTTATAAGGTGTAGAAAGTGTTTATATAAAGTTCTGAGTTCGGAAGTGGGAACTGCGAGCTTGTCATTGCAGGGTGAATGTTCTGACCGTTAAATAAGCAGCTCATTTAATGAGTATGTGTGCTGGCTTGGGGGACTTTGAACTAAAATGGACAAAACTCTAAACTTTATCATAGAGAAAAGGCATGTTTTGTGTTTGGAGAGGTTACTGGTGACCAGTGATGTCCAACTGCACCGATATTGATAAACTCACGCTAAATTCAACCAGAAAATCATTAGTTCATATTGAATTTCAAGCGTCAGAAGTTGATTTGTGTTAAATATATGATTATTTTATGATTTGACAGTGTGCCATTTTGAGGGATCTTAGACTTTGGGGAGCCACCTGGATAGCTGTCTTATTTTGGTCCTAGAGAGTAGGTAATTTATAATTCAATGCTCAGATGACTTGCACTTGTGGTCAAGGAGCTTATGATCCCAGAAATGTATAGTTTTAAACCCCAGCAATTTTTTTCAATTCTCAGTATTATTATTTTTTTTTTTACAATTTCAATGCTGAATTTTCATGAAGATTTTTTTTTTGCGTTTGCAGCCCTTTATTTCTACCAAAATCATGAAAATAAACTAAAATAGGATGGAATTCTAAATGTTTCAAGGGTCCTGACTCAGTCAAGCCACTCCTTTCCAGTCTGTGAAGCTGCAATCTTGAATTATAAACCCTTAAATAAGGTAACACATAAATAGCCAGATTTGGCTGCTGCGCAAAGGGGTTAAGGACACAATGTAGTCCATGTAAATCAGAAAGATAGACATGCCGCTCGTCAGAGGCAACTTGCGGTATTCAATGCAGCAGATTGATTTGTCTGAATGGCAGTAACGTTTCCCTAATTGTTTTTCCCTGCGATCTAGCTGTCTGCGTCAGTTTCGGTTTTATTTTGCTCAGTGCTTCTTGTTATTTAATTATTTAATCTTTCCAATCCTCTTCCTTGAACTTTTGTTCTCCCTCATTTTTGATTGGTGTCTTGCGCATTTAAGTTCCTGGTCTTCGTTTTCCCTTTGGTGGATTGCTGTTATGAGTCTCTCCTCCGTCATTAGTATATTTCTGCTGAAGTAAGAATATCTATTTACAATAAGTGCACCCTCCTGAGTCTTTGGTCCTGAATTCTCAGCTTCATCCAAGTACCTTCTTTGTTCATGTTCGAAGAGGTCTACCTTTCCGGCGTGCCCAACTTCATTTTGGTTGCAATCCCGGTAACTGACCTCGAACCATTCTCTTACTCATGCTTAATTTCCAGTCTACTTCTGGCTGGCAACGGACCAATCTACGGAAAACATTCTCTAGCTCTGAAAGCTCTTTTTATTTTTGAGTTTTGTTATTAAAAGGCCAACTTCAGCATTTCTGCAATTCAGCGTTTTGCCCTGCTCTGTTTCGCGTCACTCTTCGGTCCCCAGTCAAGCAACCTATCACTATGCTATCCTACTGTTCTATCAAGTTAACCAATTTAGACAGCAAAGTACTGGAGCCTGAATCACACCTTTCTGGGAGGATCTACATACATTGAATTTATAGCTAGAAAAAAGGGCAGCTTCCGACGCGCAGTCCAATTAAATAAAGAGGCTCTGCATGCTGTCCATACGTGCAACAGATAACTTCATTTAAAATTGATTAGATCAATGTGAATGCTCACCTGTTTAACTGCAACACAGGGATTACGGGTCTGGTCAGAACTTGCTTCTTTGCCGGGTAAAGAATCAGACATTCAGTATTGTATTAGGCAGTAGCTACCAAGCCTCTCCAAGCACTTCTGGTCGGATAGAGTCTTTCATGTATTTCACCTCAAGCAGCCCAGATTTAACAAATTGTATTATTTGCACCAGGCTTGCAGGAGTAGGATGAGATCCAATACCTGTATCTGACTGAGGTTACTCAAGGAAAGACTTGGTAACCAATCTGGTGCACTACTACTTTTAACACAGTTGTGCAGTATGGGACAGTGGAGCAAGCAGAAAATGATAAAAGTGCAAAATAACAACAAGAATTCGGCATTGATGCAGAACACTGATAGGCCTGGGGTCATATCTCTACAATCTCCAGTAGCCTAGTTTGTAAAATATGTACAAATGTTCCCAAAATGGAGATGGGGTCTGGCAGATTTTAAAAATGTGGTCAATTATACATACCGACTAGATTTATGTAAATCAACACCATAACTCTGTAATCAGATGCTAACTAAAAGGAGAAATTAGCGAATAAACTACATTGATATTGTTCTTGTAAATCTTATTGTTGTTCTTTTACTTTACAGTGAAAAGGCCTGGCATCACCAAGCACCAAGAGAAGTTCTATTCAAAATAGAATACAAAAAACTGATGCTTGTGTAATAAGCACTCTGCTGGTAGTAAATGTACATTGTCCTGTGGTGCTTCAGTGAAGATGCACTTTTAAGAGAATGCAACTGATGCAGACTGCTCAATCTGCATTCAATTATTTTCAAGTGAATATTTTCAAATCCATAGAGGTTCTCCAGATCAGACAATCTATCCATCCATTATTTAACCAGTTTATCTAATTCCTGATCGGGGTCGCAGGGGGGCTCGAGCCCATCGTAGCATGAAATGGTACGATACAGCAATAAACCTAAAGCAATACTTCAATCCCTCACAGGGAAAACCCATTCACACACCATTCTCCCACACAATCATACAAACATCAATTAATAGTATTGATTTAACCTAAAATGTAAGTCTTCAGACTGCAGGGAGTTTCTGGAGTTAAATCAGGAGGTAAATGCCGTCAGGCAAATGACCAGAGGGTGTCCATGTGTTAAAAATAACTAGGTGCCGCACTCAGCGTTTTACAGGACTGGCTTAGCTTGTCACCTCGATTAAGCACCACGTTTATGTAATCCCAGTCCCACTGCATTATTAAAGTGTCCTCTCAGTGGATGACCAAGACATGCAGCCCATGCAATTACAAGTCACAAGATGGTCAAGTCACATTGTATATTGCTCATTTCATGAAGTCAGTCTCACTTGAAAATGTGAAATTTAGTAAGACTACATGCCATATATTCCTTCAGTTGAAAATGTTTATTCACGTGAAAAAAGCCAGTCATGAAATTTTAAGTTCATACATGAATATGAGGCTTTCACACGTGTGAATGCTGAAATCACGTGATTTTTTTTGTAATGATAGAAAAATGCCTTCCCCTGAGTCACCCTGCATTATATTACCCAGCAGCACCCCACTGGACTCATACCTCGCCTGAGCTCCCTGGCCTTGTGATTACAGCTGATTTTCTCGATAGAATGCAAGCTATCAGTGCACCCTTGAAGAAAGTGATTGCAGCAACCTGAATTGCTCCATGTCATCCATTTAAGAGGATGAAACAAGACTAGGTAAAAACGTAGTACGTAGCTGGACCATTTATGTGCAAAATTATGGGCGGTCAGAAGCCAATAAAAAGGCCGCTGCCAACGTAGTTGAAAACTGCATGGATCTGTCTGGATCTGCAGTCAGTGCCCACGATGATATACTTAAAACTACTTGCATCAGATCAGTTTGAAAGAGCAACGGCCAATAGAGAAAGTGCACTCAGCTGGCCAACAAATGGTGTGACTAAATTGGTTGTTCACTTGTTTGTTCCCCCACTCTCTCACCCACTCACTCATACACTCAGCTACAAACAACGGACATCTATGGATGTGGGGCTTGACTGCATTGCTCCAGCCAAAAATGCAAATGCTTTATCAAAATAGAAAATTATTAAAAAAAAAAAAAAAAACTTTGCTAATTTGGTATTAAAGCAAAATTGGTCAGCATATAAATCCAGAAACAAGCATTGTTTGACAAACAAATAAATATGACGCCAGACTTGCCCAAATAGCTCCATTTAACACATCTTCCCTGCGACTATGGCAAAATTAGTTCACCATGTTGTAATTCAATGGCAAAAAATAAGTTATCTGTCTGTCAATAATGAACCTGAACCTCATCTCAGATAAATTATTCCTATCTAACCAGCCTCTTTTACAAATGTGCCAATCACAGAGCCTGTTGTCACAACACTTCCAAGATTGAAACTGAAATACCAGCAGTGCCCAGCACCTTCAATTACCACTTGTGTTTGACACTTTGACTGCTAAAATAGGGCCAAAAGTGGAATATTAAGGTCATCACAGGACTATCTTAGGGTTAACATGGACAGAATATGGGCAGCTCAGTGGCAAATAATTGAACTCTCAGTCATGTCAAATTTACAGTGTCCAGTGTCTCAGGGAGCAGCGTTAGCATATTATGAAAAGCACAGACTTAGTAACGATGCGCTTAGAATGTACTGTAGAGATGAAAAACATTTTAGGTAACTCAATAAGATGTCCCATATCTTAGTGTGAGGAATTCTGTGTTTTGTAATTTTTTGTAAAAATACTGAATTTCAGCAGCAATTGGTCACTATAGCATACAATTCACAGTAGCGACTTGGACACTACAGCTCATATTAGAAATACTTGGCTGTTATTCTCCAATTGTATGAATCATTAGAACCTCTTTTTGTGAAGAACATTTCAAAACTTGACATGTCGACATGTATCCCCGGATCCCCAAAAGCAATTTTTCCCTAAATCGATAGGCTTTGTTATTACCCACAAGGCCCAAGCCAAATATGAAGGGAATCAGTTGAAATTTGTGGCCTATAGGGTGCTCACAAGCAAATCTCTATGGTCCCGGTGGCAGACGTAGCATGACAATCGCTCATCCATGGCATCCCCGAATTGTCGTCCAGGGATACAATTACATGCTGTACTTAATTTGCAACTATGAAATCCCTGTATCATTATTAAAATATGGATGTTAACCTGAGTCACCATAATCAAGCAATACACAGACCACAAGACAATTCGCTGATCCAAATAAATGAGCAACCATTGGCAAAAAAAAAAAAAACCCTATCCATCTTAACCCTATATCCTGCTTGTTCTACAGTTTCCACAATATCTTCTCCTTTAGCTCATCACCAGAGTTGGGGAGTCTTTACCTTACACAGAACTGCATAGTTACAGAAATATGTTGATGCATTTTGTCGTGAAGCCCTGAAACCCTAAGATAATCAATCACTACTCAGAATCAGGAAAGACCCGGCAAATGATAATACACAACTCAACAACTGCCATCATTAGAAAACCTCAACTGGGGGACTTCCCACATTCTGCATCAATATAAAGGGTGGAGACTTGTCCTTAATCACCATGGTATCGATCCAACTCGCGATCAGAAGTATATGACTGGGACCTGATCCTCACCGGAAGCACCAGGACACCTTTTAATTGGTTCGTTTTTCACCCTGCTGTAAACTGGGTTTGGCTTGACCGCTCCTTAGCCCATTGATTGTTTTGAGCATGTTGTGGACTTATCACCTTAGGATCATCAATTAGTTTCTCCAGGCAAACTGTACCCAGTGGGTTACAGTAATCCCTGGTAGTACAGCGTGCTGTATTATACCATGGAGCCAGGAGGTGCGCAGTCTGCCTGTCTCAAGCAGGCTCTGACAAGGACTACTGAAATATTTTCAGTCAAAGTAAAGGAAAATCAGCTAGTCAGACTATCTATCTGTAAATAAGTGCAAAATATAAGCATAAAATAAGTTGATACTGTGGTTGTAATATTATAGTTAGTTATTTTTCAAAATACTTTTCTGCAAGCTACGTTGGATAAAACATTATTTTGATAATTAAATAATGTCCCATTACTCCAAATCAGTCACACCAAAACATTTCCCCTGGCATACAATTAAATAAAATCTAATTAAATCTATTGATATTATTTTGTAAATTCACAACTACGGATGCAAAAATAAGTAAATAAATAACAAAAAAGATTCCAACATTTCCTGCTAAATAAAAAGAAGCAAGATTCAGTATCAAATCTCAAGTGTGAAGGAAATATTACAAAACATTGAAGCCCGTGGACACACACATTGCTATTGTTAGAGTAAGGACAGAATAGTTTCCCCAATCATGCAGTCAATTTATTTTTTAAAAATTACACATATAAATCCAGGACGACCTGTTACTGACAAACAAGGTGTTCACAATTACAAGTAATGTTCAATAAGGGCATAGCAGTTTTTGAAAAAAAATGCAGTTGATTTCTGGATATACGTGCATAAGTGAATTAACTCTTCTAAATGTGAACAAGCATGATTTAACCTTGGATTTTGGAGAGGCATACGGATACTTGTTAGGGAACATAATAAAAATCAAATTTTCAGTTGACTCGTTTCCACTCTGGAAAAATTCATGTTATTTTATTTAAAAATTTTCTGTTTTCTTTCTTCAAGCAGAAGTGAATTTGAGGGGGAAAACTGATTCCACAAAATCTGTGAAAAATTAGATAATTTAACCAGTCTGGCTGGAAAAGCCAAACCTTGAAGCATTTGTATGAATTGTGTACACTGTTTAACAGCTGCAGCATTCGAAACAAAACACACGGCCGTTACATTTCCAGCTCTTCATTGGGCCTGAGTAAGAACTGCCCATGGTTCTGAAATTGAGAAGATGGTAATGTAGCCCCTACAGTGGCTAAAGGATGACTTACATGGTGATAGTGCAAAGGCACCCCATCACAGCAGATACAGCGTGGTTTTATCGCCACATATGACCATGAAGGACCAGATCTTTGCATACATCATAGAACCAACTGTTACAGCTTTCATTGTAGCTTTAGAATATCATAACCTTTCCAAACAATTGTCCATAATGCTTTAATTAAGACAGTGAAGACTAAAGCTAGAATTTCAAAAACAAAACTTACACTCCTTTAGAATACTGCCATTAAAAACTCTGTACTTCTTTGCCAAGTACAAGGTATAAGGCTTGCTTCAATCAACTAATTCCCATCTCCATGACAAAGCAAAACAAAGAAAATCACTAGCCTATGTTGCTGTCCTGCTTGCAAATAGAATTGATTTTTGTGTCCATTTTAATGCACAGTCTAATGGAAATGCGGGAATTGAGTAAGACTAAGTCAATATGTAGATGTACAATATAGACTCACAGATCTCTTAATGGAATATCCATACATCTTCTTTAAAACACAGTGCAGGGGCTCTAGTTCCTCTGCGATTAAATACGACTACACCCTGATTTGACACACTACAGATCAACACTTGCAGCAGGGTTGTCAAATCTTATCCACAGAGAGCCAGTGTGGGTGATGCTCTTTATTAGGGCCCAACAGTAATATAGCTAATTCCACTTATCGAGGTCTTTATTGAACCCCTTTATTAGTTAATCACTCGAATTAAGTGTTGTAGCATTGGGCTAAAACAAAAACCAATACCCACACTGGGTCTCTGCGTGTGGATAAGATTGGACACCCCGGATTTACAGAGTAGAGGAATGAGAATGAGAATACTCACAGCCCACCATCATCATGGCCACAGAGAAGATCTTCTCCCCATCTGTGGTGGGTGCGATGTTCCCAAAGCCAATGGTTGTAAGGCTGGTCATGGTGAAGTAGAGGGAAGTGATGTACAGCGAGTGCTTACTGGGCCCCCCCTCCCATTGGCCAGGGCCGCTGGTGTTGTAGTAGTAGGGCGAACCGATGCTGGCAGCCAGCTGGTAGAGCCAACTGTCCGTCTTGATGGTGTTGGTGACCTTGTCGATGACCTCATAGTCGCCGATACTGTACCATATGCAGGCCAGCCAATGGGCCACAAGCCCAAAGACGCAAACCAGCAGCACCAGAACTGCTGCTCCGTACTCCAGGTAGTGGTCCAGTTTGCGGGCCACACGGCCCAAACGCAGCAGCCGCACTACTTTCAGCGAGCTGAACAGACTGCTGATCCCCTGTGGGGTGGGGGGGGGGGGTGGAATAAACAAGATCAGCACTGACCATGCCCAGAGCTGCAGAACACCCATGCATTTACATGCCCACAGATTGGCAAACAAGCAGGCACCATAACCATAACTGCATTCCATTTTGGCAGGCCTGGAGAGCCTCAGGGAGCTCACCAACCACTTTGGACCTTCAAAACCTGGTGAGGTGAGTTGACAGTGTAATAAACTGCTTTAATTCATGGGCAATTCCATTTTGCAGAGGCTCAGAGGCCAATTTTTTTTTCCAGAAATTGGGGAAAACAGTGCTTGAAATGAACAGAACAGATGGTCCACTTTGTAGAACAAAATTTGTTTTGTTTGAGATGATGTGGTGAAGGCAGTTATGGTGCGTCAAAGAGGACGTGCTTTTTCATGTTTTTCCACCATGAAAATATGCGTGAATTAGCCTCACTTTATATCTAGTGTGTAAACTTGTTCCTTATCCAATGCTTTAGTTTTGTAATACCAGTGTCCACACCGACAAAGTGACAACAGCAGAAAATGGCTTGTTCAAAGCATTAGGTTTGAAATTCCTTTCAAAGAAACTAGTTTCAGGGCTGTAACATTAGTCACAAAAAACAAATGTACATAATGCTGTAAAAAAATCTTTGAAAATTCCAAACCATTATTCACACATTTGTTAGAGATAGTCAGCATTAACCTAAAACACAATCCATTTCTTGCTTATCATGTATCCATCTTGCCTGAGAATGCAATAAAGTTATTAACATCAGTCACAAGTAAATCCGGGTCTGTAACATCAGTCACGATTCAACAAAACAAGATACAACAAAGTTGTGCAGCAAAATACTTCCCTCAGACAAGCTTTCTTTAAAACAAACAATTAGTGTTGCTTATTATCATTAGATGGCAGCAGCATCAACATGAATATTCATGATTTTCCAATGAAGAATTTCCTCTTCCTGGTTTCTTCGAAAGAAACAAGTGACTGCAGAAAAATGTCTTAAATCTACCTCCATTGATTAGCAGGTTTGTAAAGTAATTTAATTTACCACAGGTATCTGTATATTTTTTATTATCTGGCTATAGTTTGTCAGGTTATTACCAGTTCATGTAGGTCAATACACTCAAAGAAGATTAGCAGGTTTGTAAAGTAATTTAATTTACCACAGGTATCTGTATATTTTTTATTATCTGGCTATAGTTTGTCAGGTTATTACCAGTTCATGTAGGTCAATACACTCAAAGAAGATGATGTCATCATGTACACAAAGTACATGTATACTGGTGACCATGCCACCTGGGAATATTTATCAGACATACCAAGGCAACCTCTGTGCTGCAGAGCAACCAACAAAAGATGAATTCACTTAACTAAAAATACGAGGCCCTCTAAAATGTCCAGTACTGAGTTGGGCAAATGAATTTCTGGGAAAGAGAATTGTTAATTTACGCACATAACTGCCCTAGACAAGCATTCTCGAAAGCCGTGATTCACCTCGAATTTTGTCCCTAAAGCCTCTTAACCCGACATCAAACATTCACTTACTTCCGTCACCATGGGCTTGTCGTTTACATTCTTCTCTCTAGGGACATAATCCCTTTCAGAATGTCCCATTTTGCAAAAGTTTCTTCCCTAATGGCATGTCCCACACGCATAACTTTTTTTTTTGCCAGGCGAGCACTGGGCTAATTACTATAAAGAGGCCTGTCTATCGAGCTGACACTTGTCGCGCGTGCGCGATATACTCCTCAGTCTCACATACATTGTGGTAGGCCAACACACGCACAAGTTCCGCAGTCGATAACATGCCTGATATGGGAAGGGATATTAAAAATGGTTGCTTTGTTCGTTGCTGAAGTGCCTCCTGTTGGCTAGCCGAGCGCTCGTTGGTGAGATTCTATGCTTACTCATGTTCGGGTATCCTCCGCCCTCGTTCTGAACGTGCGAAAGTTTTGACCAATGAGTGTAAAGATGCAGGGGCTGACGGGCACGTGCTTCGGAGGAGAGCCGCGAACTGTCTCTCTCCTGAGCTGGCAACAGGGGGTCGCATACGAGCAAACCTTGTACATAGTTCTCAAATTGGGCATTCCAGATTTGGGTGGGATTGGAGATGCCAAATTTAAAAAAAAAAAAAAAAAGGAAGCTTTCGACATCCCTATTTGAAGCCAGTTCTAAATGAACCCAACCTCAAGCCCCTAACTCTTAACCCAAACCCTAATCTTAAACATCAAACAAGGATGCCAAAAGCCTCCTATTGAAAAGTGTTTTTCAAAATGATGCCTTTTCCTCAGCCTCCCAAACCAGGCCAAATACCGGCCAAAAAAAATCCATAACGCAAATCAATGATCGTGCCTCTCGGACCTCACCGTCCTCTCCAGATTCTCGAGGAACAACTGAGGCAGGAAAAACTACGAGACTACAACGCAAATAGTGCCTGCAATGAAGCTGGAGGGGGAAAATGAGAAGAAAATTGATTGTCCTGGTGCACAACCTTTTTTAGCATTGACCACAGTTTCCACCCTCTGCCAGGTAACCAGCTGGCTACTTCTTGCCAATCATGTAACTTCATCCTTGCTGTAAAAAATTTGTGGTGCTACGGCGAACATATTTAGACCATAACTAAAGCAAATAGTATTGTTCTTAGCTAAATGACAACATATGTCAGCGTCAACAGTTGGCTTACATAAAAGAACGTAAAAGTGGTAGCATAAGCCACATATCATTTATGCTGTAATCCCAGGCTATCTACCTAGCAAGCTAGCTCGTTTTTCCTGCTGTTTTTGTGTGAACATAGCCAATATCTTGGATGTCCTGTACAAGTAAGCAAGCGAACATGCTTTTATGAATTTGGTTTCTTGGTATGACATCTCTGAAGTTGATAAATGGAGGTTTAGTTTACAGCAGTAAACGGTGACAAGAGCATCCAGTGGATAATGTATTTGTATAGGCCAATAGCTACGTGGATTGAACTAACCGACACTAGTTATCCTTTAATGGCTGCATGATGCAAGTAAAACGATATTACATTCACTTGTTGCTTATACTGCATTGGATGAAACTATACTTTAAACGGACAAAAGGAGACTGGAGCGCACTGATAAATTCACAGCCTTTATGGAGCACATAGACTATTGTTTCACACAACTTCATCTTCATCAGAGTAAGAAAGGATGAAACCCCTGGTCAGTATTGTATATAGCCAATAGCTTGAGCAGCAAAATCATCAATAGTACAAAAATTAAAAGTTGTCCACAGAACAACAAGTTGCCAACATTACGATATTGACAGTGAATAGAAATTAAACATCAACTAAGGCACAACAGTTGCACCGTTTTTTTTTTCTCTCAAAATTTCTTTTAGTAATAAAACATGGGGGTGTCTTTGAAACTTTCATATCCCTAATACACGCTACTGGGCAGTGATCGCTAACATCCAGGGGAAAGACGCCGCTCAGAGCGTACTTGTGCGGTCTATTTGTTAAAATTACATCAATTAAACTTGACCGGGATAAATCTTTAAAATTTGGTCACGTGGGCTCTGAGATAAGTTAAACAGAATCAGTTCCTCACAGACTTCTTTGAAATGGTTTGAGGACGGCGATAGCCAGTCGATATTGAAATCGCCTGCAACAACTAATTCAGCGTGTGCATAAGCAGACAAGATTTTAGAGAGATTGATTATGGAGGAGGAAAGCACGCTCGGTGGGCGATACACACCTGCTAGTATAATACTTCCACTAACCAAAGCTATTTTAAGAACAAGACACTCAAATTGCTCAGGCATAGAGGAGGATAATAAAACATTAACAGTGAGAGAGGATTTTACAAAAATCACTACACCTCCCCCTCTCTTACTCCTGTCACACCTAAAAACACTATAACCAGCCAATGCTATATCAAGGTCTGACACAGAAGCATTCAACCAGGATTTAGTTGCAAGAAATATATCAGGATTACTTTGAAGAACCAAAGCCCTAATACAATCCATTTTCGACAACAAACTCCATACATTAAGACACAGAATACCAAGGCCACATTTCCGAGATTGAAATGCTACTGGAGTAAAAACAACAGGAGAGACAGTTAAAATAACATCAGGCGACTGAATATGGACTTGTGACAGGTTAGTGACAGAAACACCACTGGGTCTGTATTTCTGCCGTGGCAGGCGTGTGCAAGCGACTTTTGGAATAGGCTGTGCAGTTATACCAGTTGTCTCAGAAAATGAAACACAATTTCTAGTGCTGCAAGGGATATTTAAAAAGCCAACAGATAGACCAAGTCCACTATAATATGCAACGACAGCCGGACACCAGGGGGAGCTCCTAAGAGAGACAGTATGTCGGGGACGCACCAGTGAGGAAGAGGGTGAAGGAAGGTCTGGCCTGTGTGAACAGGACGTTAATAGTCAGTCCCGAGGGAAGGACAACACTGCATGCTGCATGTTGGCCGAGAGCATTTGGCTGCCCCACTTGTTGGGATGTATCCCGTCCGATTTAAAAAAAGGTGAACGGTTCAAAAATAAGTTAAAATTGTCAATAAATCCCATATTATGAGATCTAGCGGCGAATTGAAGCCAAGTGTGCAGACTAAGTAGTCTGCTAAAATGGTCAATGCCACGACCGATAGTGGGGATGGGACCAGAAATAAAAACGGACTTTCCACAGTTTTTTAAAAAGTTAAAAAGGAGGTTAAAATCGTTTTTTGTACATTCCGACTCCCGACGAGTAGTATCATTAGTCCCCACATGAACAATAATCCTCTTAACAGAAGGCGGGAGTGAGGAGAGTAGCCCAGGTAGTTTACCCAGGATTACCGGGACAGTAGCACCAGGGAAGCAGCAGGTCGCCACATTAACGAAGCGAATGTTTCGGATTATGGAGTCACCCACCAGTAAGGTAGTCGGGGAGAAGAGAGGACGAGGCGGTGACAAGCCCGGGGCGAGTGACTGTGCATGCGTACGCTGCGGCAGGGCAACGGCATCAGGGCTGAGCGAACGCCGCCGCAGGACCTCCACTTCAGGGCTGGGCGAAGGACTCCTCAGCACCGCGTCAACAGGGCTGGACTTGCGGGGCCGGATTGCCTCTCTTCTAGATACTGACGGCGGCCGAGTAGCAGCTGGACTTACAGGGGAGGAGGGGGGTGTCGCTTCCTCCTCAGCCAGAACGGAAAACCTGTTCTCCAGCTGTAGATCCCAGACAGGTGGGACACGAGACGAACGCCTCCCGCCGCGTGATCCGACCCAGGGCTCAGCCGGGTTGGGTGTGGAGCTGACGATAGCCTTGAGTCTCGCTCCCTGCTGGATTCAGGGGTCCTCAGCTCGGGTCGGTGCGGCTTCGGTGGGGAAAGCCAAGGAGTCGCGTTCAGCCGTGGTGGTGACACTCGCAGTAGCAAGAGCTGGAGCAACCAGGGAGGTGATGAGCTGCTCATCTTCCTTAATCTGGTAAAGGACTGAAATTCTTCCCTCCAGCTCCGCAATTTTTTGCGAGAGGCGAACGCAACTTCCACAGGCCAGCGGGGAGGTGAGTGGAGCCATGTTTTTTATTTTAGCCTGCTGGGCCTTACAGCAACCAGCCAGCCGATGCAATAAATAATACGTTAAATATTAAATAATAAAAAATAAAAAAACAAATAAAATGATAAAACAAGTAAAGTAATTAAATGTTAAAATAATAAAATGTCAAAACGATAAAACGCTAAAATAACGATAAAATAATAAAAATAAACTAAGAGCGAGGCAGCAGCAAAACCAGACGGCTGACAGGCAACCGGACGTGACGTGCACTGTGACGTGAAAATGATCACAATGTGTTTATGTCAACAATGTGAACTATTGGACGTCTTGAGTTCTTGCATCAGAGTGATGTCATTCTGACCCCAACCGCAAGAATGGGCTCGGTTAGTCGAAAAGAATGCCATTGGTTTGCAGTTTCTATCGCACCTAGGAGTGAAGTTATGAACCAAAATGTGTTTTCAATGTTTCCGGTGACATTGAACTTAAACCTTTTTCCTGGGATCGCCAAAAGCAATCCTGTTCAACAATTTGACTACACAATTAATTAGTTGCCGAATTTGGGACTCTATGGTAAGGCTGAGTTTACAATCTGTAGATTAGGGAAGGTTGCTCGGCATCAATTAGAGTAAGGGGAAAAAAACCTAAACTGATAAGAAGACTTGATAGGTTTTTTTTAATAGTTTTGCTTCATCAAATTTTCTAGTGATAAGAATAATCTATTGACGGTTTAACACGCAGCTTTCTTCTTAATGCAGTGTTGCAGTGATCACGTGGTAAATTCAATTCAGAAAAATTGTTTTAATCATTTTACAAAAAAATAAATAATGGCAACACTCGGCATTACTTAACAGATGGGAGGATAAAAATCATGTAAAAGAGCTAAAAGACGGAGGTTACGGGTGTGATATTCTAACCTAAGAACGAAGAGGTTCTGTGATGGCTGGTATTTCGAGACGCCAAATGCAGTGGCCGAAACGAAAGGAAGTACAGCCATATGACGAACACAGACAAAATAAGAGAGAGAGGCTCGCGCTTCCAAAGGACTTAAATCTAGTCCGAGTAAAAATAAGGAAGCAACGTGAGCTAGACTGAACGAAATAAAGGAAAAATCTCGGAAACCGAGATAAAAAGATTAAGCACCCAGACGGTGCACAGACAGAGGAAAAGAGAGAGAAAGATTCCCTTACTAACACTTTCCTCTTTGCAACTAATTCCTCACCAACTTTCTAGCTAGAGAACTTACGGGCTATAGTGCAAACGAAACACTGCCACTCTAGCAAAGGTGGCGAGGCGGAACTTGGGCTTAAATAGAGTCCGGGCACCGCCCACAATTGATGCCAGCTGGCCAAAGAATCCGACTGTGGGCAAAACGATATCGTCCCGGACGAGAGCAACAGAGAAAGCTCCCAAGCAAACGCCAGCCTCCAGAACCATGACAGGACCCCCCCTTCTATGGGACAGCTCCAGAAGTCCCTAGGGAACCCCGTGCACGGAACTCAGAAATGAGCATGGGATCCAGAATATTCTGGGAAGGGACCCAGCAGCGCTCCTCAGGGCCATATCCCTCCCAGTCCACGAGAAACTGGGCCCCACGACCAACATGCCTCTCGGCCAGAATGCGGCGCACGGTGTAAACTGGCCCCCTCTCAACCATTCGCGGTGGCGGCGGGGGTGTGTCGGCAGATGCCAGGACGCTAGTGCTAACCGGCTTAATCCGAGAGACATGAAACGAAGGATGGATGCGCAAAGATCTAGGGAGCTTTAACTGGACAGTGACCGGATTGATCTTCCGCACTATCTTGAATGGGCCAATATAGCGGGGGGCCAGTTTTCGTGATTCTACCTTCAAGGGGAGGTCCCGGGTAGACAGCCAAATTCTCTGACCCACCCGATAAGATGGGGCCAAACGATGCCTTCTATCGGCGGCGGATTTCTGTTTGTGCCCCGAGTGCAACAGAGAAGAACGGACCCTGGTCCAAACCGACCCGACAGCGGCATTTAATGAATGGTTGACCGAGGGAACCTCGAATCATTCTCAGTCTCAGGAAACAGTGGGGGTTGGTAACCCACCTGAGCTTCAAATGGGGAAAGGCCCGTGGAGGAATTACTCAGTGAGTTATGGGAATACTCGGCCCATGCTAAAAATCAACTCCATGAAGATGGATTATCCGCCGCTAAACATCGAAGAGTGTTTTCCAATGACTGATTAGTACGCTCAGTCTGCCCGTTGGTCTCTGGGTGGAACCCAGAGGAGAGACTCACAGTGGCCCCCAACTGCTTACAAAACGCCCGCCAGAATCTGGCCGTAAACTGAGGACCCCGGTCAGAGACAACATCTTGCGGAAGCCCATGCAGCTGGAGCACATGGTTAACCACGAGAAGGGCCGTCTCCCGCACTGAGGGCAGCTTGGGTAGCGCGACAAAATGAGCGGCCTTGGAAAAACGGTCAACCAGGACCAGGATGACCGTGTTGCCTTCAGACACAGGCAGTCCCGTAATAAAATTCAACGCAATATGCGTCCAAGGGCGCCTGGGAACGGGCAATGGTCACAGAAGACCAGAGGGAGGGAGATGGGAAGTTTTGTTTCTGGAGCAGATGCCACAGGCAGCAACAAATTCCCGAATGTGCAATGGGCTTGGTGCAATGGGCTCCCGGGTGCCCCGCCAAGCGGGAAGAGTGTCCCCACTGGAGGACCTGTGGCCTAACCCTAGGCGGGACAAACAAACAGCCAGGAGGCTCCCCCCCAGGACCGGGATCGGTCTTCAAAGCCTCCTGAACCACCGCCTCAACCTCCCATTGAATGGGCGCCACAATCTGAGCAGCCGGAATAACTGGCTCTGGGGTAGGATCGCGATAAGAGCGGTCGTAAATCCGCGACAAGGCGCCAGGTTTAATGTTTTTAGAGCCAGGGCGGTAGGTTAGCGTAAAATTAAAATGGTTAAAGAACAATGACCACCGCGCCTGCCGGGAACTACGTTGCTTGGTTTGCTGAATATACTGGAGATTTTTATGGTCTGTCCATACCACAAAAGGGTGTTCAGCTCCCTCCAACCAGTGGCGCCACTCTTCAAGCGCCAACTTGACCGCCAATAACTCCCGGTCACCAATGCTGTAATTCCGTTCATGGCGGACAAAGACCGGGAGAAGTATGCGCATGGGTGTAGCTTATTGTCCCAAAGGGGGGCGCTGGGACAAAATAGCACCCACCCCAACCTCCGAAGCATCCACCTCCACCACAAATGGGAGGGAGGGATCGGGCAAAACCAGAATGGGCTCTGAGCTAAAACGTTTCTTTAATTCCTGAAAGGCAGCCTCAGCTGCTGGAGACCAAAAAAATGCTGAGGAGATATTCTTTCTGGTGAGCGCAATAATGGGGGCAGCAACCGCGCTAAAATTACGGATAAACCTCCTGTAAAAATTAGCAAAGCCCAAGAAGCGTTGGACCTCCTTAACACTTTGAGGGGCAGGTCAATTCCTGACCGCAGCCAGCTTGTCCGGGTCCATACGGACCGACCCCTTGGAAACAATAAAGCCAAGAAACGAGACAGTTTGGGCGTGAAAGACACATTTCTCAGCCTTGACAAAAAGCTTGGCATTAAGGAGAGCCTCAAGCACACGTCTGACGTGTTGTTTATCCTCTGAGAGCGTTGAAGAAAAAATCAAAATGTCGTCAAGATAAACGTAGATGAATTTCTCCAACATTTCTCGGAGGACGTCATTAACGAGTGCCTGAAACACCGAGGGGGCGTTAACCAATCCGAACGGCAAGACTAAATATTCGTAATGCCCGTCATGCGTATTAAATGCCGTTTTCCATTCGTCCCCCTCCCGAATGCGAACTAAGTTATAAGCATTACGGAGATATAGCTTGGTAAAAAAATGACGCCTCCCGCAGACGTTCAACGCGGAATTCATCAACGGAAGGGGGTATCAGTTTTTAATGGTGATCTTATTCAAACCCCTATAATCAATACAGGGTCTCAGACCGCCATCTTTTTTTCCCACAAAAAAACCCCCCGCTCCGGCAGGAGACATGGATGGCCAAATAAAATCATTAGCAAGAGCCTCCTGAATATATTCTCGCATGGCCTTTCGCTCAGGCCCTGACAGCGAGTATAGCGAACCCCTAGGAGGAGTAGTACCAGGGTAGAGATTGATCTTGCAATTGTACGGGCGATGAGGAGGTAAAGTCGAGGCTCGTTGTTTACTAAAAACCTCGACGAGATCAGCATAATCATTAGGAACATTAGAAGGCAAATCAAAGTTCAGGATGGGCCCCAAATCCTCACCCTGTTCAGAAGCTGACGTCTCGGTGACTGATTCAGAATCGAAAAAATCCTCTAAAAGGTAATCGTCCTCTGGCTGTCGCCAATCAAATTGAGGATCCCATTCCAACCCCTCCTCTGCCCCTTTTTCTAGTTTAGGAGGGTAAGGTGAGACAACCTCCTCACACTCGCTCCAGGCATCAGTCATTGATGTCTGGGAAAACAAGTCTACAATGGGACCTACAATTGGTACCCCAGTGGACGATATGATTATTCTGTTCCCCCCAAGTGATGCAAGGCCTATGCTCCCGTAGCCAAGAATGCCCAAAAACATTGGGAAAAGCAGGGGAACTGATAAGAAAAAAATCAAACCTCCTCAGAATGGCCACCAAAGGAAATGAACATATTTAGCGGTTCAGAAACTTTGGTTATAAATCCCGTTCCAAGCGGGCGACCGTCCAAAGTTCTCACAGACCGTGGCTGTGAAAGAGGATAGGTAGGTACCGAGTGCCTTCTAGCCCACTTAACATCCATGAAACAATTCACGGCGCCCGAATCCACGAACGCTTCAATAATAACTCTCTTGCTCCCCACAGTCAGTTCAACAGGGATTAGTGTTCGGAAGGGAAATTGGGTCTGCCCCTCTAGCGCCTCCCATACCGCTAGAGGGATTTCCCGTTTCCCTTGAAGCTTCGGGCAACGTGGACAGGTATGACCCGGTTTATTATAATTAAAGCAGATTATTCCTCTGCGAGCACGTTTATGAGTCCGACTCTCAAACGAGCTATCAACCTGCATGGCTTCAACTGGAGTGGAATTTTCAGTGGGTGGAATAGGAACCGCACACTTGCCACTAGCAGCCTTGGCCCCGTTGTCCGCAAGCGGCAATCTGTTTAGTTTCTTCCTGTTACGTTCGCAGATGCGATTGTCAATTCGCACTGCAGTGCGAACAAAAGAATCAAAAGTCGAACAGGGCTCCAATGTAGCCAACGCGTCTTTTACCTCCTCAGTGAGAGCATGACTAAACACAGTCATAAGAGGAGCCTCCGGCCAGCCTATCTCTGTCGCCAGGGAGCAAAATAAAATAGGAAACTCCGCAACACTTTCGTTGTCCTGTTTCAGATGCATTAAACACATAGCCGCATCCTGACCACAAACATCCTGATCAAACACTGACACCATTTCCTTCACAAGAGCCTCCACAGAATTTACGACCGGTGAATTAGATCTGATAAGTGGGCCGACCCAAGTGAGTGCTTTGTCAGTCAACAGGGATAAAATAAATGCAACCCGAGAATCCTCATTAACAAACCGTGACGGCTGAGCCCTACAAAATATCTCACATTGGGCGATGAAATCTTTACATTTTCCGGCCTCGCCGCTTTATCTTTGGGGCAATTGCAACTTGGTTCTCGGGGAAGGTGTATGGTGTTTGTGCGACATCTTGTGAAACTTGTGTAGACAGGGATCTAATACTGTCAGTCAAACTTAGCAGAACGTTCTCCTGTTTCTGCAAAGAACTCTCCTGAAGGCGGAGTCTCTCAGCCAACCTGCTGGTTGCCCAGGCTGGAAAGCCCTTTGCCGAATTCAGAAAGCATCACTTGCTGGCTGGTAACAACCTTTCCAAACACGGCCACAGCTGACGTCTCCATATTGGCAAGAGTGTACTGTGATGGCTCGTATTTCGAGACGCCAAATGCAGTGGCCGGAACGAAAGGAAGTACAGCAATATGACGAACACAGACAACCCACAACCCTTAATATCTCACACTGTTCCAGTAGAGAAATGCAATACATCCACATGCTAGTGAAGCATGCTCAGTGAACAGAACTTGAATGAAGAGTCTCCTCTGAAGTCATTGCACAAGGAAATTTAATCTGGGACAATCTTTAGTCAAACTAACTGGGCTACAAGTTCCAGTTTTACCAAGATCACAGACTAGGCAGTTGTAGGATTTAATGACATTGAGAATTCAAAGCTTAGAAGGAATGATGGCCGGTGGATATCCGAAGTTTCTCATGCAATGACAGAATTATCGGAAAAGAACATACAGAATACATAAATAATTACAATCAGAATTTTTAAAATCCACCAATAACTTATATATCTGATAGCTTTCAGGCTTTTCAGGGAAAGTAGAGCCTGCTGTCGGGGCAGTGAAGACTATGAAATTCCTTTTTACTATCTGCCAAGAACATTAAGGCCACAATAAAAACAAACGCAATGACTGAGCCATAGCAGCAGCAAGAAACACCAGCCCTTTGACATGCTCTCCAAAAAGGCTCGGCAAATCTGGAGGTCTTAGACATGCCATGTAAAGTGGAGGAGATTGGAGCAATCGTCCTCTGTATGGTACTCATTATAAGATGATTTAACCTGATCACATAGCTTTTGATCATTCTTGACATGCTCTTTACAGTCAAAGACCATAAACACACCAAGCTGACAAAAGCACAAACTGTATTGTTTCCTACCAGTCAAAGTTTTTGTACATTCATGCTTTGTTCATGGTTATAGGAAAATATACACATTTCATGAGCATTTCAGTAATTCTGACCATTTCAGTGCTTTCACGTGAAAATGTCCCAACTTTATTGGGGAAAATGTCATGCAAAAGCAGAAAAACTCAATGAGATATGCAGCTGTGCTTTCAAAAATCTGTGCACATCTCACATTTGACAAGTTCAATGTTTGCTACATTGCAGCAAACCAGCTTCAGAGCAGGCAAACAATCTTGATCAAATTAATGTTGTAAAAATGACAGTGATCCATATTTTCTTGTGGTTGGTTAATTCTGAGGCAAGATGATCTGCTATTATGATCAAATATTCATCCCTTATTTTGACCTCTTTCTTATCTAAAAAGGCCATAACTTTTTGGACCTGATGCTAGAACAAATATAGAATCTGTAGTATCATCTCAATTGAAAAGCATGCTGTAGATAAATCAATTTTTATCTATACTTTTACCCCCTTCCTTCAAAGTAAAAAAATTTTACTGCGCACATAAGCTGCTTATTACCCGTACTGTCATCTTTTTAAAGTCACACATGCAAAAAGATTCCGTTTATTCATACCTTTGAGGGCTTAAACTAAATCTATATCCAAAAAACTGCATCCGTACATACTGTAAGTGCCTTGTTTGGCGGTCAAAGCCAGTATTTTGGGACAAACTCCAAGCATCACTTCAGCTTAGTGCATAGCTCACCCTTCAGTGCTGAGATAAAAATTCCACAAAGTTATCCATTGATCCACCCATTTATTATCTAATCTGTTTACATTAGGCCAGGACTGTTAGGTGCAGAAGGCTAAGCCAAATGCTGATGGGCGGGAGACAGGAGTGCATCCTGGGCTATTAAGCAATCCATCACAGGGCACACACAGACTTTTCACTCATACACTTACATCTAAGAGCAATTTAGAGTCTCCAGTAAGTTTAAAGGGCATGTCTTTGGAAAAGTACCCTGAGAAATCACACGACAACAGGGGGAGAAAAAGCAAACCCTCAATAGTAAGGCCTCTAAGACCTTTTTGCCATGAGGCAGCAGTGCTAAAAACTGCACCACCATGCCACTGTAACTACAATCAATTTGGCAGTGGCGCAGTGGTGAACACTGTCTTGCAATTAGGAGTTTCCGAGCTCCAGTCCTGGCCAGCAATGACCTCTCAGCGTGGAGTTTGCATGTTCTCCCAATGTACATGTGGGGTTCCTCCAGGTACTCTGGTTCCTCCCAACCCTGAGAAACATGCTCTATAGGGACACTTCTACCACTGCTCCTGACCAAGACTCTGGCTTTAGAAATGGAGTTGGCCCAGGGTGCAGCACTGTGGCTGTCCACCGGTCCTCAGTACCTAGAATGGGTCAAATGCAGAAGAGGAATTACCTTCCGGGTTTCAATACCTTGATACTCTTGAGTTGTACACTTGATTTGTTGCACCTATGGCCACCATGTGGAGAAAACTGTGAACCAAACACCACGCTTCCCTTACACAAAATGATGCTCATCCGCTATGCAATGGAAAAGTATCGGAGAGCGCGCAGCATTGCAGGAGGAAATCCCTGTTTTCTTTAGATGCTCAGTGTTTGCAATAGTGCATCTGCTCGGCCGCATGGCCTCTGATGCAAATCAGCCCCATGTGTACCCAAGTGCAGACTTCCAGAGAACAGTGAATTGACACAAACAGTGCCATTAAAAACACACTGGTGAGGTACGTACTGTATTTGCTGCAAATTGAGGAATCAATCGATTTTTACTGCTTTTTCAGTGAGATGGAAGTGGAAATAATGAAAAGCACATGGTATTGTAATCCCGACGTGCGCCATGAGGACGTGCCGAGCACTTAAGTTATAATGAAGATCGAGTCGTTTTTGATGTGTACAGAGATGCTTGACTTGTTTTTTTTGATGTGTTTAATAGCTTGCATAAAGCAAACCAAAAAATAAAAGAGAAAAATCCTACAGCATCAAGAAAATGGCACTGCTTACGACACAAGAGAGAGAAAAAGAGTTACTGGCATGTTACGGGCAGGTCTCAGCTGCTGAGAGGTGGCGCATCATTTGCAATGTCACTGGTCAACAATCAGCTGTCTGCCCCAGAACAGAAAACAAGCCCCGTCACTGACCGATCTCGCTTATGGCAGCCACGAGTGACTACTGTCGCTCAAGAGCGCTACATCCGGTTACAGTATCCACGTGACAGATTCCGGACAGCAACCAAAACCGATTGTGAGATGAGGGGTCTGAGACATCCAAGCATGAGCGTAAGTGCCATTCGACGCCATCTACGTGAGCAACACACGTGTCCACATGTCCCCCACAGAAAACCGATTTGTTGCCCATGCATTTTTAATGGGACTAAGTATATATTGACCAATCTCTTTCCTTATGTCATTCTTTTAAATCATACAAGTAACTGGAGACCCACGCTAATACCATACATGGGCAACTGTTGCACATGTGGAGGAAGCAAACATTCCTCACCACCCCTCCCCATCCTTCTTCTACCCATCCTCCCCCATTTAGCCCTTCTATTGTTATCATTTGAATTTCCCTCTAAGCCCCCCTGTATGTCATTCATTGGTTTTCCCCTCCATTTATGTTCCCATGTCTAGTCACAATGAACTCCACTGTATAGAACAGCCCACTTTGCTCTGTTATGAATTTGTTAGTGCTCATTCTGTGGCCTCTTTTCTGGTATCAGGGGGCCACGGATATTAGCAGTGTTTTTGTTTGTAAATGCTGTTAAATTATTTCCGGTCAATTTGACTACCATAATAAATTTGATAAAAGACTATCGGCTCCATTGTTCTGTTACACGACATACAAATGCATTAGTAGGGTGTACAGTTCAAAAGAACTTCGCATGTTTGCATGCTGAAAGCCTTCCCAATGAAAGTGATTCACCTGACTACTCCAACACAATCCATTAACATCACAAAGCTCAGTTTTCTAACAGACTTTCTGTGACCACTGGAATGGAACACCTCTAAAATGCTCTAAACGATCACAATGAAATTTATATTCAAGGCTGAGCAGACTTCTCCATTAGGGCGGGAAGCAAAACACACACATACCCACACTCACACACACACACACACACGTACGCACACGCGAAAAAACGTTCTGCTCGTGTGTAATTAATACAATCACAGAGGGAGGGAAACTGTGGGGTGCATTTGCAGCATGACAGGAGGGACTCATAAATCACAATTCCAAGGATGAAATAGTGTCAATAAAAATGTCTCCACAACAGATACAAGTGACTGAGTGCATAATACATGCAGAAACACACCATAGAAGCAAAGAAAAATTGTCAATAAACAGCAATGTAGGGAACCAGTCACATTTCATTATGGGAATGCTCCAAGGAGCTGACTGGCTGAGGAGATACAACCCCTTTTGTTGACTGCCTGCTTTGCGTAACTCCATGGGCTAGTAACAGGCTTCCCCGGGGCTCACATCACATGGGAATAATGCAAGACACTTGCCTTGAGTAAACAAACCTAGAGCAGCACACTGGGGAGCTCGAAACAATAAGGAACCGTAACAAAATAACAAAACAGATTAAGAGAACAACTACAGCAAGATAACGAAAACATGCAAGAGGTCGAGCAAAGCACAGGGGAGAACACTAGTGTGATGTCATGAGAATGGATGGATGGAGGGAGAGCATGCAGAAGGGACAACAGCAGGGAGCAAGCCACATACTCATAAATCATCATTGATCTGAAGGAAATAGATCAAAAATATTTTAATGTTTGACTTTGCAAGGCAGTAAACATTTTCCCTGAGATCCTCACAAGCTTTATCACGCAAAAACGGGTGCCAAGCAAATGTCGGTTGGCTTATTCTGCAGTGTTTAAAGGAGGATCACTAGTATGGATGGATGAGGTACACTACTGCAGCTCCTCTCTGCAGTACTGTAAGCCTACATCCAGCGCGAACTGCCAGGACTCATATCGTATTTTGGGGATGAGGGATGGCGCAGAAAGAGACAACAGAGTCTCTTCGAGGCCCAGGCAAAACGGAGGGAGAAAGTGAAGAAATTCGGTTACCGGGAGCACCGAGTCTTCAGCCCGGGTGGCATTTCTCTGCGCATTAGCCGTCTCTCGAAGACGCCCAACAGTAGAGGTGTCCAAAAATGGGTCCTTTAAAGAGACAACGTGCACAGCTCAGATACAATGGGTGCAGACACTAAGTCTCAAAAACCGCACGTGGATTTTTCGTGTTTTTCATAATCGCTAACAGGGGAAGTTTTCATTCCACCTTTCTGTTTTTTTCCACAGTAACTAGCTGTCCAGGAGATTGCCAAACAGATACAATTATTCAAGGGTAGAGTCAACTACAACACTCAATCTCTCTATGTTTTCTGTTATTGCCTAATTCACATTTTCATTTGCTGTCAGCATTGACCATTCTGTTTCTTAGGTCCTGGACGAATCAGTGCTATGATCGTAAGTGGTATTTTTGACAGTAAATATAGATTTGTGATTTGTGATCAAAACAGATGCTGATTTTACAAATTGCTCACTGAAAAATACACCTCTTTGGTTCAGAAATTTGATAACCCAGCTGTGAAAATTAGGATTAAGTCATGAAGATACAATGAGGTACCAATGACCGAAATTTTCAGTCTGGTGCTATTTTTCGCCGCACATACCCTGCGAGAGATGAAAGCCTAGCTGCTCGGTAAGGTCCAAGTTGGAATTGTCATATTTTTTCAGAGAATTTGAAGAGCAGACAGTGGTTTTTCTACTTGTTCTCATGATATGTTCATAAGAATGTAACTGATAACACTAAACAATGGCCACAATCACTACTTCAGTCACAAGTTCGTTCACATGGGCTTCATCAATGATTACCTCACTTATGAGACTGCAGAACTAATCACATGACAGCTGTATTTTACCATTTTAAAAGGAGACATTGAATATCTTTAACAAGCCAGTTCCCAGAGCTAGACATTTCAGTGATTATTTTCATATTAAAGGAACTGACTGCTTTCCTTGCAGCATCATCTATAATTCACAATAAGCAGAATGCATCAGAAAGCTTATGCAACACTGAGGCTCAAGATTCAGTTCTTTGAAAATTGTACAGTTGCTGCTTCCAAAAGACTGATACTACAAATGAAACTGGCCACAGCTTCAGATAATTGCAGTAACATGACATGTCTGGGGGACTTCCTTTGAGTGGATAAAGCCCTGCTCTTTGCGCCAATTCATCAACTGCAATATCATAACCGTAATAACGGCAGACCTAAACATTGAAACAACCTGTATACTAGACACACAACGTGATATTATAGTTTTACAGAGATGTAAAGCATCCGTATGAGTATTCAACCTCCCCACCACACAGACACACACGCACACACAATGCCACGCCTCTGCCGAAACCTGGAAACGAGGACTCCAGCAGAGCTACAGAAAAGACTCCCAAGAGCTCTGTCAGCTTTCCTCTGCATTCCCGCCAACATGGCGCGACACAAAAAGGTCACGGTGGATTAAACTTGTGCTTGTGCGCCCGGCGGCCATGAGCAGAGCTCTGAAGTGCAGTGCTGAAAACCTCTCCATCAGCAGGTATCATCCGCATGACTGAGAAATCTTTCACAGGAGCCTCCAGGGCGCTCGATCGACTTAAAATATTCAGAGGAAACCTCGCAACGTTAAACATGCGTGCAATCGTGGCAGCCACTCAATGCAAGTGCGTAGAGCACGGCGTGTAGACGACTATGCCTGGATAGAATTAGCTACAGTTACATCACCCTAGGAGTGTGAAAGGGGATTCATAAACTTCACATCACAGTGAACAACGAACATATCGCCTGAGTGAAAAAATAAGTTCACCAAATAAGCCATTTGATGAGTGGCTTTCTTGGGAATTTTTTTTTTCGAATGCTGCTGCTATCATTTACTGCTAGTGAATGTTACATCAGCTTCAGGATGTTCACTCAACACCATTATATTACCATATTTGTGATCTCAGAAAAGGTCACGTAAAACATTTTTTTTTTTAATGCATAAGCTTGACTTCAGTGATGTAGTGGATGTCATCTTCCCTTGGTCAGGTGTCTCTCCACTGCAGTCTCCTGTTCCCACACCTACCCTCCCCATATCTCTGTTCACCTGGAGGGCAAAATCAGGCGGCTCCCTCAGCGATGTTTCCACTAGGCATGTGGATTCATCAGTCTCCAGGTCCATGCTCCACACTGTTAAGTCTCCAGGCAGCAGTCAGTAAGGCTGCCTTTGCCTTCCAGTAACCCCCTCAATCTACCCATTTCTCAATGGCTTCTCTCCATCCAGTCACTCAAACATATCAACCAATGCAATCATAGTAACCATTTTAAAATGGCAATAATTCCCATATGCTTCACCCTCAATGGGTGTAAACACTATTAAATACCAATTACAATGTAAAGTACACCTCAGTAAAATTTTCACTGCCAAATACTTACAGCCCTAACTGTATTTTCACAGACATTGGCCATTTTCATTTTTTAGATGTTAGCAAAATTCTCACAACACACCTGTGCTGTTGCTAGGCAATCATTCTCCAGCCAAACAACCCTTGTTTTTTTCAAAACTTGAAAGCTTGCCAAGTACTAATTAGGAGCAGTCATCCACTGAACACTTCGTGCATATGTTTACTGAACGACAAAGCTAATGTTCAGTTGTTTTGAGTGAACAGCAGATGCATGGCTTTAAAAAATGTAAACAACGCTGCAGGTTTTTGAAATTCAATAGAGAGTGTAGTATGAGAAAATATTTAGTTTGTATGAGAAGTGGGTCGCCTTCAGTGCAGCCATAACTTGGCTTTTCGCACAAACTGTGCACAACCAGGATGCACAGCATGAGGGCTGCACATTGAACATGAGGCTTCGACATATCATATTTGTTTCGGCTTCCTCAAGACCCTCAGCAGGACCCTCACAACAATTAAACAGAGAGAGGGCAGACAAGTGCTATCAATACAATTTTCACCATCACTTATCTAGCCTTTTCTTTCCATCCTTCTTTTCCCCTGGTTCATGGCTATTCGATTCCACCCATCCCATCTCTCCCAACTATTTTATAAGAAAGGCCTCCTTGTCTCACAAAACCCTGATGTCAAGGGAGCTTAATAAACGCTGCCGCTGATATAGAAGAATGACACGGGACCTCATACACAAGGCGGTCTTCTTTCAGTGGTTTGAGTGACTGCGGCTAGATGTCACACAGACATCTGGACATTAAATCTGCTCCAAATAATGATGTGGAGATGAGAAAATCAGAGACAATATGCTGAGAATACTTAATTCTGGCTTGTTATGAGAGTCTGTCATAAGACACAGGCCATGATAGGCCTTTAGCAGATTTTACAAGATTCTTTTTTTATTCTAAACTTGAAGTCCATATTGTTGCTTGTTTTTTAATACTATGGTCTCTTGCGCATGCGCGTAGGAAGTGGGGGGTTTGGGGAACGTGACACGCCCGTAAAGTACAAACTTCTAATCTAAACTATTCTTGCAAACTACACATCCCTGCCAAGAGATTAACGCCCCCCCACCCTCACCCCCACCTTACACGCATGTGTCAAGCAACGTCTGCTTCTTGCCCGACGACTCACATGAGCCGGCTTGATCATGGACAGTCCCGTAGCAGAAGCATAAGTTTGTAACCTACTTGCTGTCATTACACTCTGCCATCAGGTTCAAAGTTAGACAGATATACAGGGTGGGGAAGCAAAACTTGCACTGACATTTAAAGTACAAACAATCCCACAACCACTCCCCTGAATTGTGTGCACCTGTTATTTGAAAAAGCAAAGACTATAAACTGTAATCTGAGTCTAATCTCTTTTTTTCAATAAACATGCCAGTTGAGAATAATATACAATCTATGGATGGTGATTTATTTTGCTAATTTTGCTTCCCCACCCTGTAGATAATGTAGTATAGAGATCGATTTATTAAGAAAATGCAAGATTAACTTTTAAACTGTGATAATCAGACTTTCACGTTGAGGGCTAACGTAGCGTTGCATATTATCTCAAACATTTAACACCGCATTGTATTAACGCGGTGCAGCTAACCAAGAGCTATATAGAGAGGCTCTGAACGGTACATGACATTAACCCCATCTTGAAGGATGCACGGCCCTACGATGGAAATTGACATTCTACTTGATCTTTTTGGATATCCTGTTTTGGCTTATTATGTATCTCTGTGGACAATGGCAAGATCCAATAAGGTAGGCTAATGATCCAAATATTTTCTGATCTTTGCTCAATTCTGGTGCTCAAACGAGATTAGGCTTGGCAGCTGCTGTGACTGAACAGTCAACATAATTTACCAGTATGTGGTTTCGGAAACGAAGATTAGAATTTGTAAAGGTGCTGCCAATGGTGCTGATAGTGTTTGGTCAATTTTTTGGTTCTGTTTTCAACCGAAAAGGGGCATGCATGATGACCGCTACGTAGGGTACAACATGTTGGAGTGATGCTCTGATCCAGTCGTTCATCACAACAACAGCTTGCTACCTCAGTGTCTGGGCGCTCTCCATCTGTGCAGAATGGCACGTCTTCCTTAGCAGTCATGATCTCATCAGGGTCAGGGGCCACTTCTGCCCTGCATTGTTTACAACACTGTCATGCCGGCCAATGGCCATGATGCTTATACGGGTAATCGGTTAATATGTGGAACTACTGTTTACGAGAGACTTGTTGCTCACTCGTTGTATCTGCACTACAGCCTGCTCCTACCTGTTCGTATCATCTACTGTTAGGCTTACATGCTCCTCGTTTCTGGGGGGCTGCTGACCACGCTGCTGATTCTGAAATGCATTCAGCGATGCAGTCCCTAACATTTTGTAAAACCAATAGGCCTATAACTTTAACATCGTCATTCATTGTGCACATTGTTTTATCAGTGCATTGTTCCAGCATAAAAGCGCTTTTCTCTCCGGCTTTGCAGTTAGCATTAGCATTGCACTTGTTGCCTGCATACTGTCACGTTAGTTAATGCTATCTTTAAGCTTTAGGAACCAGCAGCAAATACTTTAATGAAGGTTGTCCACGCTCAAAAGCTACTCGTAGCTTTTTAAAAGCTTGACGGGAACCCTGCACTTACATTCTTGACTATAAAGAATGAACAAATGTCTCGCTTCTTAAGGGGGGACGTTTCTGATATCAGATCATTACAGTCGTGAACATCTGGGGGCTAGGCTGTTCTGTATTAACATTTGCTCTTTGAATTGTCAGTAAAAACTATATCCAACTCCTTATTTCTTTGTGCGCTGTTGGTGCTGAAAGTAGCCCGTCAGTGCATAATGAATGTCAGTAGATAACATCTGTGATAGTGATACAATGATGGATAGCCTACAGTGATGGAGACTGTTGCAGATTTTAAACATTTTGAAAATTGTTTCAGAATTCAATAATAAGTTATTACATCTATTTATGAATGGCCTATAGACTTGATGAGGCAGTCAGCAAATTTGGGGACCCGCCCACCTCGTGCAGATTCGGTCCCCCTCAATGTCAAACTGCTTTCTACGCGCCTGTCTCTTGGTATACATGAATTGCTATGAAACTTTCACAGATTTTAATCAACACAGCTTCATTCAAAATGGAACAGAGGAAATTTTCATTTGGAGCCTGTCCTCCAACAAAACACGCCCGCAAAGGTAGTTTGTCAAGCAGCTTATTATGACCTAAAGTTACGTTTAGGAGTTAAGCGACCTCTAGCGGTCATTTAAATAACTACAATCTGGTTTCCATCGTCAGCGTCGCCGTCAGTAAATCCATAAACTAAACCTAAACCCAATTCTAACCCTTACCCTGACCCTAACCCTAACCCCAACCCTAATCCTTACCCAAACCGTTATTTTAAGTGTAAATATGACTGAAACTGTATCTGGAACTCAAACTGTAACTCTAACAGTACCTTCCTGCTGCCAGTAGGGGCGCGATTTTAGGAAACGCTCCTATGGGTCGTAAATCAGAGTAAATGAGAATAAACGACCCATTTGAGCGTATGGTTGGAGGATAGGTTGATTTTCTTCCATCCATGAACGCAGCCAGCTGATTGGACAGAATTGTTGTCTAACTCCAAAGTCCATTAGGTTGGGACAAAATATTGGGAGGGACTTTTACTTTCTGACATTGGGTGGTCAGTATCTGAACATCCCCAACTTAATATGGAGTGCAGAGGTACTCAGTTCTCCTATAACGTATCTATAGCTTAACAGTCACTCGAACTCTTCTGTCTGAATTTTCACTACCCTTCCATCTGAAAAGTGAGAATTCACTTAGCGGCTCTCTTCTAAGCTCAGAAGGTTTCAAAGTTAAGTTGGTTTTTCAAATGACATTTGATAACATTGATAAAAGATTAAAAACTAGAATGCGACGGCACTCCATGATGTATTAATTTTCCCACACTTTCTGAATGGCAACTTTTGTGCACCTTGCACAAGTAGCACAGATGTTCTATAGCTGGAAAGCTGCATGGTTTGGGGAAAATTTGCAAAAGCAGTTTGCATTAATTTTAAGCAAAATCCCTCAACTAATTCAACACATTTTGAAGGAATGTTGTCTCCGCAGTACAACACAAAACAATAATACAGAAGGAAATTCAAATAACCAATACATTTTAAAGTGCAGTGTTCTCCAACCAAATGAGCAAGCCCGGCGGGCCTCCATGCTACAATTACTTGCCGTCAAGTTTAATCTAAGACCTCCAAGCATGGGCGTAATTTTGATTTCAAAGGTGGGGGGCACACATTTCTAGCACAAATTCTCAAAAGGGCTTTAGTTCTGAAGTAGAACAAATCTACCGGGTAAATTCCATGAAAATAGGGACAAATATAGTGCGGGACATCATATACTTTAAGGAAAAAAAACTAAATTCAGTATTGCCAGCCAAATTCTGTCAGAATCCTACTTTTTACAGCTTCAGATTTAACAAAATTTCATTAATTTTGGGCTTCAAACACTACCTGGCCTCTCCATCATGTTTTCAGGTGCATTCTTGACAACTGTGTTGATTTTATTTCTTGAAACCTTGGTCAAGTGTATTTTGATCACAAAAATTCTCCATCTGTTCCAGATATTTCAGGATTCTGCGCTAAAATTGGGTGGTGATGGTGGTGTAACACGAGTCACAAAAACATATTTTTTTCTTCCCACACAATAACCCCTGCCAGGCTGCAATTGTAAATTCTATTTTTCCTACTGTTGCCCATTTCTAAAAAAAAATTGTACAACCAATATGCATATCTAGTGCTCATATGCAGCTGTGCAGGTCATTAAAAGTTGGTAACGCGAGTCACGTGTAATGCGAGTCAAGCTCATTACATTATATCTCTACTTATTGGTTGTAAAACTTTAATTCCCTTCAGTACACTTTGAAACCACACTTAGTAGTATGAACACTGAGAGTTTTAATTATTTTCTATCTTGTATACTTTTAGGAGAAATTGCAACTGAAATCGATTTTTTTTTTGTGTGTTGTCCTTCTCATGTAACGTGAGTCAAGCTGTAATTAGTGTTAATTAAAGCCATGTTATGAAATAAACTGAATATTTGTTCATACCTTTTTATAGCTTTTACTAACACCTTCCAGCACACACAAGATGGGATTCTAAAATTCATCATTATAAGGTACAGGCCAAAATATAAATTCGAAAATGCTCCATAATGGAACGTAAGTCACCATGGAAATACCCACCATGTTTTTAGATTGTTAAAAAAAAAACTATTCAATGCAAAATACAGCAGAAAGAAATGAAATTGATCAAAATATTGGCGTACCCTATAACGTGGAAAAGAGCGCAATAAAACCACTCTGGAAATGAGCTGGGGGGGGGGGGGCTGACTACTTAATCTCATGTAGTTTTTGACCCATCGCACTCCACCCCCAGGAAAGCAATAACCTGTGGAGTTAGGGCAAAAACCACATCACATCACTTAAATATGACGATTATTTTCACTGATTTTTCTTCAATAACGTTAGCTAGCTAGATGGGTATATAATCGAAACTGTAATGCAGGGCTCTCAAGTCTCACGCATTTCAATAAGTTCACACGCTCACACGCCACACATGACATTTCTCACGCTGAGAAGTGATAGAACTCGCCGCACATTAGTAACATAAACTGTAAAAGAGATTAGTAATCTATGAATGGATGAGGCGAAGGCAGACGGCTCTGCTTGAATCAGCAACCTATCAGCCAATCAGAAAATAGTATTTCTTGTTGCCAGGTGAAATAGCAGCGCCGTAATCACGTCTTCCACACGCGCGCGAATGCTATTGTGTGCACACGACAAAGAAGAGCAGGAAGTGGAAGCCCGAAATCAGGTAATCACTTCATCACTTTTTTTTTTCAATAACTGCTTATTAAAGTCGAGGGACTATGTAGGATATTTGCTTTATGGATCATTTTTACCTCAATTTAGCAGCTCTGGACGGTTATGGTTAGAAGAATTGACTTGTAACTTGTTACGGGGAGAGTGGGGGCTCTCTGCCCTCCATGTAGTGTATTTTGGCTGAAAACAAACCCTGCTCCGATCCGGTGTCAGAGGTGGTACCGCAACATCTCTTGTTTGTGACTGACAAAACGATACAAATACACAAAAGCATTATTTAATTTAGCCTTTATTATACTGGGGAGTCCCAATGAACTTAAAAAAGCAGAGATATTGGGGGGAATGAAGAGTCACTTCTTATTTCAGTTTACTGGCAGTTGTGAATATTCAATAACTGATCCGTGTGTGCCATCTAGTGATAGAATATTGTAACTGCGTGCATAAATTTGCAGCTCCACGTCCACTGACGGACAAATCTGCACAAATATACACCGTTGCTCTTCTCGAACACGCCAAATCCAGATAATCCGTAATGATGAATTAAATTAATATTTTAATTTGAAACGAGTAACTAAGATGCCAGTGTCAAAGTAACGAAGTGAAAGTATACTACTTAAATACTGTAATGCAGTGCATGTACATCGTTACTATGCACCTTTGAAAATGGGAGTATCATGCACCCCCCGAAGAAAATCTCACTCTAGCCTGCATTCAAAACTTGAGAGCCCTGGTAATGTAATACGCAATCGCATACAGAACAATATTAATGCGGCGATTGATAATGTCTCCAGCTTAAGTGCGTGCTTGCAGTGTTCAGCTAACCATAAACTGATACGATACGAGGTCGTGTGGGTCGCGTTCACGCTCCAATCCAGGTTAGACGTTCAGCGTAAGCTAACATGGTGATTTACCCCGGTAGAAAGTGAGCCACTTTTGTGGTCCTGAAAACCAGGTTAAACCTCAAGATTCTTCAACGATATCAAATTCTGCTTTGTAGTGCAGACCAAGGTCATATCTGAATTGTCATTACCGGGGATGAAACCATATTTACTGACTTGATCGGTATATGTTTGCTTAGTGGCTAACTTCAACAATCAATCGCCCAACTCAACTACCTCGTTCAAGGAAGGTCACCAATGCTGTTTATCTATGTAGCAAGCTAGCTAGCTATATAAGCGGAAAGCAAGCAGTTCCCCACTAAATATAAGTTTGTAAATTGGGTTAAATGTGACTCTCACTATTTTTCTTAAAAAAGAAAAAGAAATCGTATGTAATCCTTCTTCGGTCGTTGGGGGGTGGTGTTCTTCTTCTTCTTCTATTATATTTCCGTCAGTGTGTACGCTACTAAGGCGTATTACTGCCCTCCGCCAGTCAACTTTAAAACTTGTATTGGAAGTATTAGAATGGGGGGGGGAGAAAAAGGAAAAAAACGACTTCTGATCCATAACCCTAACAGATTTTTCAATTACAAAATTAATACCAACTAGTTAATTTGCATTTGGCTCTCGCCAAAACCTGTCCCTAAAATTTCTTGAATTTCCTCTTCCTTTACATTAGTAATACCAAGTACCTCCCTTGCTGCATGGACCACCATCCTAATCCTATCCGTCTTTGACTCAATTTCCTTTGCACAATTTATAACCATTGCCACAAATGCCAAAAATCTCCTCTTATCCACTCTTATAAATTCAGTGTCAGACCTTGGTTCTTTTATCACTTTCTTTGCAGTACGCAGTTCATCGCTCACATTTCCCTTTTCTATCTTTGCCTTCTTTGCAGTTTCGGCATATGATAAATTACTTTGGGTCCGCACTCGTTCCACCTCATTTTCAAATTTCCTCCGATTGCATTGCTTATCTCCAATTTCATGATCCCCCCCGCAATGAAAGCAAACCGCTTGCTCTTTCGTGAGTTTACATTCAGCCTCTGTGCACCCCGAGTTTCCACACCGTCTACATCTATATGTTTTCGCTGTACACACTGCAGCAACATGCCCGTATTCTTGGCACCAAAAACATCGGAGTGGCACCCTTTCATAGGCTCTCACCCGATAACTCACGTAATCCAAATAGATTCTGTCCGGTAATTTTATGTTAAATTCCAGCAACATTGCCATACAGTCCTGTTCTTTCCCTTCTCTGCAACTTTTTCAAAGCCGGCTCGCAAAACTCTGTCCACCTCCAAAAAAGTGTCAACTTTCACAGAATATGGTACACCACCAATCACACCCTTCTTAGTTGGCTTTGGATTCATTTTAAAACAGATAACTGAAGAAAGATCAAAAGTACTAATTTTAAGTGCTTTTTCCCTTTGTTTCTTTGTTGTGCATTCAATAAGCACAATACCACTTCGACATACCCTAACAGCCTTAACATCCCTGATTTCCTTTTTAACAAATTTCCCGACAAGGTGATTGTCACTAAATATTTTATTATTGTTCCACCTATCTCCAACCACTTTCATCCCTACAACAAATAACCCTTCATCGATTTCATTTTCACTTCCTTTCTTCCTTTTCTTTTTACTCCCTTCCACCTCATCACTCTCCATTTGTCTGGAATTAATTTCCAATCAATAAGTAGCTATTCAACAAAAACACCAAACTTTCCAAATTCTCCCGCCAAATCTCCGACCTCCCGTTGAGGGGGTTAGGATCATAGACTGTATAAAAAGATGGACGCAGCACTCTGGTCTGAAAAAAGAAGCCCATGCGGAAGTACCGTAAAATGGCATTCTATTTAATGGCCAGCAGATGGCGACGTCGGTGGTTGCAGAAAGAAGTTCAATGCTATAGAAGTCTATGAGAAAATGACCCTACTTTCCCACTTTATTTTTAATTTAAATAATAATTTTTCACATTATTTTATGGTAGCTATAGCAAGTTTCAAGTCTCCTTCGATATATCTTGATGTTCATTTTTGTAAATTATGGTCCCAAGTAGACTAGAATAAAGGATAAAGCCTGAATATGCTTTAGAGGCGTGGCTATCCTCTGGTCCTCGTCCGATACGGTCAGATCTACCTCTCACATCCCTCCCCGGATCTTGATTCTCGCTCTCGTCCAATAGAAATCACATCCGGTTTCAAAATGACAACATGGCGCAATTCAAATTGCCAAAATCGAGGCTTCCTTTATGGTATGCTGAAACCAATGGGTGACGTCACGGTTGCTTCGTCCATCTTTTTATACAGTCTATGGTTAGGATATCGCGATTCACTGGCGTTTTTTCTTAGATGCTGGCGAAGCCAGACTGACTTTGTTTGAACGGAAGGCGGGACGTGGAAAGATGAAGGGAGGGGAAGTTGAGAAGGACTGGCAGCTTGAGCGGGTGCCGTTTCCTCGAGGTCCTAGTGTCCGCATCTATTTTTAAAAATAAAAATTCATTTTTGCGCTGTAAAAAGTGGGGGGGTCCAATGCTGCCTTTTCAAAAAGTGCAGGAGACATGTCCCCCGTGTCCCCCACGTAAATTACGCCCCTGCCTCCCAGATTGATGTCAATGCCACCAACTAGAAAAAAATCCAGCATGTTTAGTAAGTGCCAGATTCCCCTGCTCGGTAAGTGAATGCCTACCAACTGTGGCACTCACAAAATCTTTGGCAGTAGCCAACAGGTCTACACTGTAAATTAATTGTTGCCAATCAAACTATTGATAGCGATGGGAGAATCATTGTCTCAGCAAAGCTGTAACCTACTCCATCATCGCTTTCGAGACAAAAGATGAAATATTGCGTGAATGACAATTTTAGGTGCAGTAAAGTGCTACAAATTTATTGGATCAGTCTCAGATTGACAAAGTCAGCAAACGTCTGGCTCTGAAAAACATAGCTTTCTTGTGAAAAAGGAAAAAAAAACAAGAATCATGTCAAAGAGCAGTTCATTGGATTTTGTATATTCTTGCAGCAAAATAACAAAGCCAATTCCAGCTTAAGCTCCAACTGACCAAGAGCCTAACGCCCCCAAAATCCACAAATACCGGGTCACATTTTACAATCCATGGCTCAAGAAATATCATTGGTTGGATTGGCGACAAAATGACGGTGGTTACGATGAAGGTATTTGTAATATTTCATTTGTAGGCCCACATGCTGCTTACAGTATTAAGGGCACATAGAAATTCATTAGCTGAATTGCTTGTTTGGAGTCCATTATGGTCATAGGGCTATGTCATCGTATTACCCCATGGCTAGTTGCAGTAATCTCATCCCATGTTTGGTAGCTAGACTGAATTTATGCCTGGTAGCTATTTAATTCATGCTTGGTTCATTAGGTCATAATCTGTATAACATCTTTGGTTACAGGTATGTTTTGTACACCATGTATTAAACACAGACCATCCAGTAGATCAGGAGTCTGGACCAAGACAGGTTGCACAACTTACAGAGAGGAACCCATTAGGGGGGACCTTAATACAGCTCAAGAATGTTACTTCCCACTATTTAGATTCATTTGTATTTGCTGTTGTTTATAAAAGTAAAAAAAAAAAATGAGTATACTTAAAATGATATTGTGGAGCAATTTATCACCATCTCAAAGACATACTATGGGTATTACACAATGAGTACTACTCTCTTCTGGACTGCCAGAGCAATCAGGGAGCCATGAGTTTGTGAACAGATCCCCATCACATGCGTGCTCGGGTGCAATTGCACCTTCTGTGGTTCAGTCACTCACTGGTAATCAAAAACATGAATATCAACTAATGTTTGAATTTCGTTCACTTTCCATAACCTCCACTAACCACAACATCTCAGAAAACTCCCAAAACCCTTGTAATTCTAGTTGAGCGGCCATTGAAACTAAGCAAGTGGATCATTAGCTACAATAGCTGGCCAGTTTGCAATCCTGTCCATTAAGCGTCTTTATGTGCAGTATTATTTCCTTCAAACAAGGTCAGTAAATGCAACTGTAGCTGAGATCAGTGCCGCTGCCAGAACTGAAAATTCGGGGGCAAAGATACATTCCTTTATGACAACAATTAGTCCCAGCTAGTTCTCAATCGTTTTCCTTTATTAACACATTTTCCAATTATAGTAATAATCAAGTGGCAATTGAAGACACGGCTTCTCTCCCCCATGCGTTCTAACAGCGACAAAATAATGGGCTACATTGAGTAAAAATAATTTAATTGTGTGCAGGACTTGGAAAAGGGGTCACTTGGGATTTTTTTCCATTCTGAGATTAATGGGGTCAAAGTTCAACCTGTTCTATTTACCCGAAAATGCATGTGCAAAGCTAGAATTTCAAACTACTGTACTGTCAATTTACAACACTTTCCTGTGAAAAACTTGGATCACTCTTTGATTTTGTTGGAAAATCTCAATTTTCATAAAATGACCCAAGTGACCCCTAGTCCTGCACACAATTATAATTAGGTCTATGCACTGGCACTCAGCAATGGTAATTTTTTTTCCAGCCAGAGCGGTATTTCAGAACTCTTCAGCAAATGAAGGTAATTTCAGCGACATTCCACTTTATTAACACATTACTTCATTTATGGACTTATTTGTTTTGATTTCTTTGGATATGTGGATTACTTGGGTTGTGAAAAATGTTGACGCGTTCAATGCATATTTTCCCCGCTGTAATTCAATAGAGAACAAATGTCATTTTCAATAGCGCATTAATTGTCATTCCTATTATATGTTAGCATTGAGCTAACTCCATCAGTTGGCTAACTTACGCAGTCAGTCACTGAGTCACGGACACTGGCGTTTAAGCTAGCAACAGTTTGTAAATTCACAGACAACTGAGTAGGCAGTTAACGTCAGCACGCTAACTAACAAACTAAAGTTACATCATGGTTATGGAAAGTTATTGCATGCACGCTAGCTAGTGAACCAAGCTAATTTAGTTATGACAGTGGCACTTAGCTTACTTGTTACAGCGATAAGCCATCTCGATTGAACCAATGTTACACTTGGTGTTCGCTCTAGCGAAATATTTACCGTGTGATGTAATGCAGAGCGATGTTTTCCCACGTTCTCGGCCAATGAAGTTTTTGCAAAAGTGATATGTACCAAGGGTAATATCAAAATATGTCGAGAGCTGAGCTATGGGAAAATTACTACAGTTATGTAATAAAATATTTTTTTGCAAATGTAGGCGCATTTCATTTGCTCTCATTTCCAGGAACCTGAAATATATAATGACACAACTGCTAAATAACAATGACAAATGAAAATCTGTGATTGCAGATGAATGAACATTTATCCTCTTGGAAACTTAAAGTGAGGTCATCTGAGTCGACTAAATGTCATATTAATTTCAACAAAACGCACATAAATCTAGGATAAAAGTTAGAAAACCGGAAACTATCTTGGAATTTCAGCCCATGTTAGACAGTGAGACTGTCCGCTGTGTGTGTGTGTGTGTGTGCGGTTTGGTGGTTATACATATTACAAGAAGGAATTCAAGGTCACTAAAAACAAGTTTTTTTTTAAATTTCTGCTCCGTGTTTAATTCAGAAGCTCCTCAGTCAAGTTTTCAGAAAAAAACATTTGAATTCCTTTTGACTGCAGGAACAAAACAGCCATAAATCCATCCATTCAGTAAAGGCCGTTGTTCCAATCAAAGCTTTTCAGGGAAGGTCTGGACATGGAGATAAAAATTAAGAGACCAGCTTTTCAAATGACTTTTCCACCAAACAAACTATTTAAAAGACTTCTCTAAAAAGAAATGGCTATTCTAAAATATACTTAGAGACAGTATAAAGAAATCAGTGTAATACAACTGTAGGATTTTTCACTGCATTTTTCCCTGGGTATGATTATTGAATACTGAAATTGTGCAAGAAAGCCAAGACAAATGAAAAGCCACACAGGGATTTGAACAGCAATTAACCTAAGAGTCTGAACAGTAGTTCAAATAACACAGTCCATCGTACAGATTGGTTCATTTTTCTCCTTTAAAAAGCAGAGATCGCTGTACTATGATTCAGCCTGTGTAACGGCTATACACTTAAACTCAATGAGCCCCCCAGAAAAGAACCTTCTACATAACCTCTTGGTTGCATAATATAAAACAGTCAAGGAAAGTAATCTCTAAAGCCTTATTTTGAATGTCCCTGAGTCCCAAAGGGCACTAAGAAAACACAGCTGTTCCCAGCTGACTGCCGCAAGCCTGTGACAACTGTAAACAATAGGTGCCTACAGCAAAGCACACAACCTCGTGTACATTCACATCAGTCACCTACTTCATGGGTCAGTTATAGTTTCTTCATAAAAACCCTCATTGACAGGAGAGGCTGTCCTCACCTTGCTGCAACACTACCAGCCTGCCTTTTATGTACAGCATCTGCTGTTGATCTATATTGGGCCAGACCAAACTTTGTCAAGCTCATTAGAGGACGAAGGGGAATAGAAGTATGACTGTTATGAAGGAGCTTTCCGAGTTCATCGATACAGAGCACCTGTGGACCCTGGAATGCATTGCAGACTGATCAATACCTCTTCTACAGTCAGTATGGGTGATTAGGAGGAGAGCGATACTCCATTTCACAGTCCTGCGACTTTGTTTGGCATCTGAATAAACAAAGGGGAGGGAAGCTATAAATATCACACTTACTGTAGGAGTCTTTGGTCTTGAGGACCTTGTAAGAGGAAATACAAGAAACCAGTGAATGTTCTAATAGCCTCCATCTTCTCTTTGGTGAATATCCAATTAGCCCTATCAGTTAACATGTCTGTTTACTAAAGATTACCAATTAATTCAATGGGTACAGATAAGTCAATGGATTCCTTATAATATTATTATTATTATTATTATTATTATTACTATTATTTAGCTGACGTTTTTTATCTAAAGCAACTTACAGTTGATTTACAAAGCAGGGGCCAATCCCTAGCAGAGCAATGAGAGGTTAAGGGCCTTGCTCCAGGGTCCAATAGCTGGACATCTGATTGGACCACACTGGGGCCTGAACCACTGCACTTCCAGGGATAAGTCAAGAACCTTAACTAGTAAGTTACATAGTGCTTGGAAGCCTAGTTGCCTTTTTGAATTAAAATACCTGAGCGGACCTGATTGAACCCCAGCTGCAGGCCTTTTACAGGAACATTTCACCCTAAAATGAAAATTAGGTCATTATCTGCTCCCTTCTACGCCAATTGAAACATGCGTGAAGTCTGTTAGTCCATAAAGTAAATTTGAGTATACCAGCTAAACTCCATTGCAGCCTTCTCCAAAACAACTGAGGTCAATGGAGACTCGGTCATTAGTGTTAATTTGAGTCAACAACAAAAAAAAATACAGCTGAAAACAGCCATGAAATTATTCCATACAGCTGGTGCAGCATTATACACGTCTTCTGAAGCCAAACAACCTGTTTTACGCTATTATTTAGCATAAATTTTTTACCGCAGCCATTCTATTTAAAAAGTTCAGGATTGCATGCACCTGTCCCGCTTCTGCATAGCTGGGTATATATGGTAGTGCTGGGAGGTTCATGTCCGGCAGGGTGTAAATGAGCTTAGGTGAGGCAGATGCATGCAATCATTAACTTATTTTTTAATATAAAAGGCTGTGGTAAAAATTTATGCTAACTAATGGTGTGATACAGGTGTTTTCCAGTCATAATGATATTGTTTGGCGTCAGGAGGCTTGTATTATGCTGCACAAGCTGTATGAAGTGATTTCATGGTGATTTTTGGCTTTTTTTTTTTTTACTCTAAAGAACGCTGATAACTGAGCCTCCATTGACTTCAGCTGTTTTGGAAAAGGCTGCTACAGAGATTTGCTGGCATACTCAAAATCTGTTTTAGGGATGAATAAACTTCACCTGTGTTTTGACTGGCATTAAGAAGAGTGGATAATGACAGAATTTTCATTGTTGAGTGAACTGTTCGTTTAAGCAATTCTAGACACAGAGTCAGACAGCAGTAGCTCAGAACTTGTGAATCCATTTGATGTGCGACCTGGATATGCCTCCAGCTTACCTCATCCACATTTTCAAAGGCATTAATGATGTCATAGGGCAGGCAGGACAGCAGGTCTATGACGAACCAGGTCTTCAGGTAATTCATGCGAATGAGCTTTGGGTCTGATATGACCTCCCCGCCAGGGCCCACGAAGGTGGTGTGGAAGTTGAGGACGATGTCCACCAAGAAGATGACGTCCACCACGCTGTCCAGCACCAGCCAGGCAATGTTGTTCTGCCTTGACTTGAAGGACACATTGTAGGGCACCATGATGGCTGTGTAGAAGGTGAGGATGAGGATGACCCAGTCCCAGGTGGTCTTGAAGGTGCAGTAGTGTAAAATGATGTGCGGAGGCGTCTTGGGTGCCTCCTGCTTGTACTGGGGAAGGATGTCCGAGCCCAGCTGGAGGACCTGGGGGAGGGAGTGAGGTGAAGGGGGTTTTGGGGAATATGATACTTTTGTCAGTCAATTCAATAAGTGCACTCAATACAAAAGCATTGCCTTGCCGAGGTACAGTACAGAAAGGGGCCACTAGATCACGAAAAATGCCAAGGTGATAATACAACTGAATATCACTTGTTCTGAGGCGATAGACAAACTCAGGGCATCGTACATAATACATGCATTGTATTATTATCAACAGTAAGCAAGTCCAGCAGTCATGATTCCCTTTACAATAGACAGGACTGCCATTCTCCATCAGACTTATACTGCCCATCTGCAAGTTTGAAGAATAGTCACAGGAATTCTTAGAATGTTTCCCTAACCCACTACATCAAATAAAGGACAAGTCAATCCCAGAAAAGATAAAAGTCACTATTAAACAGGGGAGAGCACCCACTCAAGACATCAAAATATCTTAAACTCGAGAGATCCCGCAAAAAAAGTCACCCTTTCAATTTGCTGAGAAAACTAAATAATAGGATATCATTGCCGCCCATTCTCAAAATGAAACTATGAGAGCATTAGGAGATCTCATACTCAAAAGTGTTTGGTAGGTCAAGTCCAGTTTCAATTACAGTTTTTTATATGGTATGCAATTTTCTGATGAGCATGTCCAAGTTAACATCAGTAAATTTGCAATGTCCAATTATTTACAGCTGCAGTTGCGTTCATGCAAGAACTCATGCACTGCCTGCACTCGAATGCCAACATCTGCAGTTCTCCAAAACACAGGTGTCACCAGCTGCATGCTTTCACTTCACAGACCCCAGTTAAACTCTCAAAAACTGAATATCAAGAAGTTTTAAATGCGCAGTTCACAGGAGACTGATCAGCTTATAGGGGTTGATAGAGAATGGTAAGACACTGACCACCACCCAGAAAATTCTGACTTATTCAGCCTGAAATTTTTTTTTTTTGGACAGTTTTAGGACATGAACCAGCCTGTCATAAGCTGACCTGCCTGTAAAGTCAGCTAGTCAATTAGCTGATACCAGTTTGCAGGGTCTGTTCAGCTAGAGACCAGTTTTGACCAGCCAAACACCAGATATGACCGGTTAGAACTGTTGAAAATCAGCTATGACAATCTTAAGCTGGCTCAATGTCCCAGTTTTACTAGGTTAACTTGCTGAGCCATCCCAAATCCTAAGCAAAGCAATCACAATTTGGATACTGTCAAATGGAACTGGTGGCCACAAATGGCGCAATGGCCAGGTCTGGATTCAATCCAAGACCGTATAGAACAAATACTCAAGTGTGGTGCTTTTACTGAATAAGCTGGTCATACCTAGAATATCAGATCTGTGTCACTTTTTTCAAGTTTCTATTCATCTTCCTAACTATCTCTTTGTTTGATTTCTGCTCCAATTTAGACTCACAGTATCTGGATACAGAGCTGTGCTAAAATTATCATGATCTGAGTGAATATGAACCACATTCCAAGACTTACTAAAACAAAGCAGCCCTTAGCTTTGATAGTTGCACCATAGTTAGTGGAATCACTCAACCAAGAAGCTGCATTTGCCCACTCAATAGAGCAGATTAAATTTATCTGGCAGGGGACTACATTTGGAGTCCGCTTGATTTCTCAAACATACATGGGTATGTTGTACTTCACTCCTGGAGAAAAGCGGGGCATTTCTTGTTCTCCAAGGTACACTGTGCGCTAACTGGGTCGCATTTGTCCAGTAAAACACTAAACTAGAACAGTAAATGGCACAATCAGAATGGCATTGACCTCTTCCACCCAAGATTTTCAGTGACGTGCCATCAGGGGTGTAACCTCGCCTTAAAGGGCATGATAACTCCAAACTGGTTCCATTTTACTTTTACAAATTAGGAGAGAGAAGGCACACCAGTGCTGGAGCTGGGCAGTTGCCCATTCACACCATTCAGGGGCAGTGGTGCAGGGGCATTGGCACTGAACCAAGTCACCCGGGGAGAGTGACATGGAGAGAGGCAGGGGAGTGGCAGTTACATGGGCATGGTAATGGTGGGTTTAAATGAAGTCTAAACGTTCACGTGCAGTAAGGGCATGAGGCGAGACCGTGATGCATGACAATTCCGGCAGACTTTGCTCAGTGGCAGCACTGGAGCCAGGACAGAAGCTTTGAATTCTTCACGACTTTGTAATAAGCTTCGTCAAGGCGACTTCCTAGCGCAACTCATTCCCTGCTTTGGCTTTTGAAATACAACAGCCTTCATTGCTGCTGTGAACTTCTCCCTCTTTCCTGCTGTCAGACACTGGGGCTGAAATCCAGCATTATTAGGAAGAAGTGTGCATGACAAGCCCGAAAATTCTGGTAAAGAAAGTTTTTAGCATCGCTGTTTAGATTGCTGACAGCCTAAAAACCTTGAAAACCTTTAGCAACTGTCTCAGTCTAAAAAATAGGAGGAATTTATGTGAAGATCATATTCTGCTTTTCAGCATGTGAGAACAGATATGTGACTCCCTGCGTGCGTTAAGTGTGTACTTTTATGTCCGTGAGTGTGTGTGTGTGTGTGTGTGTGTGTCTGTATATCTGTCTGTGTGTGCTGTACGTGCTGTGTAGGTGTATGTTTTACAGTTGGTAAGCTCAATTCCATATGAAGATGACCAATGTCTTTTATGACCGCTTCAACCCCAGCTCCTCCTTGAGATACTGCCACCATTACAAGACTAACATTAGTGCACTTTCACCCATTTGGCCCTAGTTTGGAAGGGCTTATGAGGAGTGCAAAATGAATCTAAGCAGACGGGACAGAAAGAGAAGCAGAATGCCCTGATGGATAACTGTACAAGTGAACAAGTTCATCAAAGTCTACAGTTTGTAAAACAGATGTAGAGTGGGTCCTCAGTTGGCAGCATTATTGAACAGTGCCCACCAATATATCAGCATGTAAAACAGTGAGGACACAACATTACCACAAGGACTGTCCTTATACTCATCCAGTGCTTTGCTTCTTTTGAACATTACTTCTCGTCTGCCAGTTTCAGAAGTGGCTTTTTCTTTGAAATTCCTTTGAGCCTAAAGGCCTGTATCATGGAGTTGTGTCTTCTCTGTTGCAGATGCTGATGTTTGGCAATGTTGTAGCTTTGGCTCTGTACTACAAGCCATTGGATTTGGAATCAAAGAATACAATATAAGATTTAAGCACAAACTGTAAGGCTTAATTTGAAGATTGTTACATCAACACAATCACACAAGGGGTGCCATCTTATATTTGGCAGGGTTGCAAATGGTTTATGTTGAATTGCTGCCCGCAGACATGTCTCTAACAGCATTTATTGACTCCCTGTGGAACATCACCAGGCAATATGCAAGCCTCCCAGGCAAATTGACTAGAATTGAGTCAAAGTCGCCAAAAATTTGAATAGACAGTGTGTGGCTTTAAAGGACGTACCTCTGCCAGTCGCGAGTGCTTGTGGCTGACCTCAGTCTTGCTTATTGGTGCCAGTTGCTGTAGAGTGCTTCGGCTGTTAGTCAGTGCCCGCGTCAGCCGTGCAAACTTTGTCCATCCTGTGACAAACATTGAAACAAAGATCTCCTCATCTCTGAACAGTGAGGAGAGCAGGACCATGCATGGTAGTGAGGTAAGTGCATCATTTCCCTCTCACTCTGAAAACCACCAATACTCTCTGAGATGAGCAATAAGGCTTATATAGCTTTTGACATCTTCAATATTTAAACACATCATAGCAATGGAAAAAGGAGATGTTGGAGCACTATCGATCCAAGTGTCATATGAATCTTTAAATACAGAGATTTAATTGAGCACAATTTTTTTGTGGGTCAGAGATTTCTAAGGCCAGGTGGAAAATCCAGGTTTGGAAAGCATAAGTCCTCCTAAAAAATATTTATTATCAATCCCCAGTATTTGAAAAGTTGCACATTTGGGCAGAAAGGAGGATGACCAAATTAGTGAGAGCAGTGGGGAAGATCCAGAGCAAAATAAAATCCCAGAACTTTCTGACCCCTGGACTTCAGTCTACCCAGGTTCCTAAGTTATGGGCTGAAACAGCAAGTGTATTTTGGTGGCAAAGTTCTTGTCATCGCCTCAAAATTAAATACAACAAATAAAGAAGGCTCATCCAAGGGCTTGTTCTCAGTTAGCCGATAAATTCAGTATTCATTCACGTGAAGGTAATGCCATTAAAAGGCTGCACTCTTATAAGTGCTTGGGCATATGGGTAGATGACAAGCTTTCTTACAGCGAGCATTTCTCAAACCTATCAAAGAAATGTAAAGTGAAGCTTGGCTTTGACTTAAGGAATAAATCCTGTTTTACTTTTAAAGAAAAGAAGAGACTAGTTGAAACTGCTTTGTCTGTGCTAGACTATGGTGACATCTTGTACATGCATGCAGCTTCCTATGTTTTGGGGAAACTTAATTCAGTTTACCATGATGCATGTTTGCTTTTTGTAACGGATACAAAGTCTCTCAGTCATCATTGCATTTTATATAAATTGGTGGGTTGGACATCATTGTCAACTCACAGGCAGAGACAATGGAATGTTTTTATTTTCAAATCGCTTTTAGGCAAACTCCCTGTTTATCTCAGTACTCCCCTCTGTGAGAACACTGAAAGCTATCAGCTGCGATCCTCAAACTGTTTGTTTCTGAATGTTCCTGGGGCTTCTTCAGCTCTTGGACAATCGGCTTTCTGTTATTATGCACCTTCGTCATGGAACAAGTTACAAAAGGAGCTTAAATTCGATTTTCATATCCATGGCTGACTTTAAATGTGCTAAAACAAAACATAGTAACAAAAACAGGTCAATGCTTTTTGTAAAGAAGATAGTTTATCCCAATTTAATTTGTGATTTTAAAACTCCATATTTTCATGTTATACTGTATGTATTGTATTATTTTGACATTATGCTGGCTGTTATCTTGGCAAGGTCCCCCTTGCAAAAGAGATTCCGATTCTCAATGAGACTTCCTGATTAAATAAGGGCAAATAACATAGACATTTGACCTGCTCAGAGGTAGACAATTCAGGAGACAAGAAGTAGAACTCCTGACATGTTTTTCTTTCTCCCATGAACTTAGTCAGTGGGTGTCACTAATTAGGCTGGCCTCCTGGATGAGGAATTCCACTTATTTGCAAATCTGACGGACTGCAACAAAATACAAAAAAAAAAAAAAGGGGGGGGTTCTCTATTGTGAGAACCTGGATTTTCCACCTCTACTGTGTTTTGACATTATCTGCAAGACTGTCCATATGAATCTGTACAGGTCAGACTCTGATGCTTTATGCAAATAAATAAAGGTACTGTAGTTACTTAGCAACAACCTGGCACCAAACATTTGAAAAGTATGCGAGTAAGGAAGAAATTAAAGTGTAAAGGTGCAATACAGTCAATGATAAAAAAAAATAGCAGTGAATGTAAAAGCAGCCTGTTGCCTTGCTAGACCTCTGAGAGTCGTGTGAGGTTAAACGTCACCATATGGTAAATGCGATCTGACACCATGTCGCATTAGAATTAAGTCAGACAGAAAGATTCCGCACATAACTGCACCTTCTGTACCGTCGACATGTTCTGCCTCTGGGCCTTATGTCAATGATAGGCTGAGTGATGAAGACAGGACTGCCTGACTTTATGAGCTGTGTAACACATCATTTGGCAAAACCATGCAAAATTGCCATTCGTTATCACTCAATGCAAGCTTCTACAATGACACATCAAAAGAATTACCAGTTCTACAGGAGTGCATCATTAAGATGAAGACAACTGCAAAAATGTTTTCAAAAGAACTAGCAGCCCCATCTCAAATGACCAAAAAGGCAGAAGGACAAACAATTTCTGTCCGTTCAAAGTAAGAGCCGCTCGTGAGTAGGGCTGTCATGAATATTCCATATTTGAAGACATATCGATTTTCTAAAGATAAAATGAACCACTGAATGTGAAAATTAATCATCAAATATTGAAAAAAGTCACATCAGGATAATTAACCCACTGTCAGTGTGTGCAGTGTATAGCGGATGGCTACCAACGCGCTATACTGCAGAGACGGCTCACTGTCTTGAAACTGTTACATCTTTGTGCCGGGCGTGCGCAGTGCATGCCGGTTTGGCAGACAGCCAGGAGCAGGAGTTATACCACCTTGTTGATATTTTACGCGGTACTGATGGTGAAGAGTTTGATTTCACAAGAAAGCTCTGGTTCAGAAAATAACTGGTTTACACCCCGAAGAATCTAAAAAGCACTGTTTGGAAATTCTTTGGGTTTTGATCAGTCGACGACTGTAAAACTCAGGACTGAACGTTTTTGCAAACCATGCAAGTTCAAGTTAGCCTACCATTCCTGCAGCGGGTGCTGGTTTTTATTATGTAATGCTAAAAAGGTTAGAAGAGAAAATGTGCTTTCTGAAATGAAGTTTCATTTTCAAACACTAGTTTTGGATTTAACTGTGGCGTGACTGGATGTGAGGGGCCCCTTGACTGTGTTTGCCTTCGGCCCCAAAATGGCTAAATCCGCCCCTGGGCGTGAGGGCTAATGATGTTGTGGAATTAACATCACTGTCTCATGGAATAAAACTGAGCGATTGGCATCTCGTTCAAACTTAGATGAGCCTGGTGTGCGGTTATTTCATAAGCTCTGCAATGCATCAGGGTCCTGAGTTCAGACTCACTGTGTCGGGGCTTATTATGGAGACATAGGAAACTCTAAGTCTTAATCTATGCTTATTATTCATCAAATATATGTTTATGTTGATGTATCTTATGTTAGTAGTAGTTCGGTGTCACATTGTTTTGTGTGGGAGATACAGAAAGTAGAATATTCAATATCATATCGATATCATGCGTTTAATTAGCGCGAATATTCAAACGGCATTTCAGGCACATTGAGACAGCCCCACTCATGAGTTTTTCAAAATGTACTGTCACTGTTTTCACACACAGAAAATGGTGATGTTACGTCTGGAGTGTTTCCCTAATTGTTTTTCTCGGCAATCCAGCTGTCTTTGTATGATTGGTCTTGTTTTGTTGATTGATTCTCATTATTCAATTATTGTCTCTTTTGACTCCGCTCCTTTCTTGTTTCACTCTCTATACTTCTGCAAACATTTTCCACTTTGTTATCTGTTGTCTTGTGTACTTAAGTTCCAGGTCTCCGTCTCTCCTTTGTGGGATCGTATTATTCCGTCCTCTGTGTCATCTAAAGAAAAGTTATGATCTATTTGCTAAGGATACCCATCCCAGAGTCTGCAGTCCTGGGGAGTGGCATCTTCCAGTCTCACCTTCACCCCAGCTTGACAGTGCGCACCTGCCTAAGTGTGCCTTGGTTCATCTGGCTCACCATCCCAGTTACTGACCTCAGACCTGTCCCTTTAACCATGCCTAGTCTTGCTCTCCATTTTCCTGTTCACACCCGCCTGACAACGGACAGTCACAGAAATTATCCAGCAGAGATAACTGAATTTGTCTTCTTCTTCTTCTGTTCGCAAAGGCCAAATATGGCTTTACTGGAAGCAAATGTGGCTTATTGTAAAAAGATGATTTTTCCCCATTGCCTGAAATAACTCCTCTGGCAATGAACCCCACAGAAGTATGACAAAATGTGATATGTTGCCACAGTGCATTCTGAAAACTTTGCAAGCGTAACAATGCTAGGGATGCGTTTGTCACATCTTGCTGTGTAATTGCAGTACATCAATTCATATAACGAAACTCAGAGGCTGAATTCTGCCTTTAAAGTTATGAAGCAATTATCATTGGCCGATGGTAAATAGCAGGACTCCAATTAAATAAGCATATTTCAGGTTCCCCTTGGAATAATTAAACATTCTTACATCTAATTAGGTATGAAAGGTTTTGGCAGTGGTAAAATAAATAAGAAGAGCAACAGTAGTGTGCAGAAAGTCAGAAAGTCACTCTTATAGATGAAATAAAGCTTTAGCAGGGACAGGGTTACTGGAGGGCTGTTTACCACCAACAAGGCTGTTTCATAAGCTTTTCATCATTGGAGCCACAGTAAAAGAAGGATTCAAAAATAGATCCAACAATATGCCCAACTCAAGCTCATTGGGTGGTTTAGTCAAAAAGCAAGCAATCCGGCCACAGGCAAAAAAACTCCAGACATACAACATACAGTAGGACAACCTCGCAAATGGAGCACAATGTAGACCACACAGAACTGCCGGGAGAAACAAACACGTCAGGGGGAGGAGGGAATGAGCGCACACACAAAAGGCTGTTTACCCTCTTCTGAAACTAAGGGAAATACTCCCTGTGGGCTCCTCCCTTGAGAAAAGGAGCCTGTCCAGCCAGGCCATTTGCTGGATTTATAGGCAGGACTAGATTTTGGCTTCATCCTTCACAAGGAGATGAATGGTTGGCTTGAGTACCAAACGGGAGTAACAAATCAATCAGCCCCACTACCCATATCTAAGTTTTAGTCCAATGAGCTAAGTCATGGCCTGTGGAGACTCCAGCTTTGTGCGCTATTACCTGACATTGAAAGGAGGGTCCATTCCAAGTCAGTGATGATCTATTTGAGTATGCTGTCTTAAGTAATAGGATTTTGAAGAGTGATGCAATGCATGTTAAGCAATATACATCACAACCCTTGTGTGAACGCCTTCCGTTTCTCCTCCTATTCAGCAACTAACGTGTCCATTAGAAGTTTGTCTCCTTTGATTAGTATACGTTTTCCGTGTGTTGCCTTCACTGGCTGTGTCTCATTTCATTTTTACTTCCTGATGAATCTGACATGTATTTAAAACTCCTGTTTTGAGCTGCAAATTGCTGGACAGTAATTTGCTATCTGTGCTTAGAATCAGTCAGGATTCCTAGTAGAAACTCTTATTCTTTGTTAATTGAAACATAACCTTTAATAATGTCAATTTGCGGAAACGTTGTTCTTTAGCTTCCTAGCCTACTCAGAGCAAAGGATTGGGACCGTGTTCAAGTTAACCCAGCTCAGGTCAGCTCCTTTGTTCAGTTTAATAGGAACATGCTCCAAAGCCTAATTCAGGGTCCAGGATTGGGCCTGTGTTCGTTACAACCCTCTCCATGTCTGTTCCTCTGTCCAGTTTGTTAGGAACAAGTTCCCAATCCTTCTACTGTCATCAGGATTGGAACAAAGTTCCCGTAAAACTACTCCATCCTCTCTGTAGACAAATCGGCTCTGAAGAAGTATGCACTCCACCTGGCTGTCACACTGAATAGTCACTGGCCGGTGAATGCAAGAGCCCTGCTTCGCCCACTACATCCAAACTAAAACTGTGCACTCTTCTTCTGAGGTTCTGTCCCCACTTATATCGTACTCCAGTCAGTAAACCTTACTATTGATTTGTACATGATTCCTGGACTGCACTATAACATATATACCATACATATTTACAGTACCAATCAAAAGATAGGACATAACCATATTTTTTGACAATACATTTAAATAAAGAAATAAGCACCCTTTATTTGGCAAAAAAAAAGATCTAATTCCTTTACTAGGGCAGTTATATGGCTATAATGAGATTGCAGCTGAGCGGCCATCCAAGTTCCCAAAGAAGTGCTTCATTTGCAGTTTGCTTATCATTGACCTTTTTGCCCAGTAACTCACAAAACAACTCAACTTCAATTAAGCCAATGGAAAATGGAAGGCACTTGTTTGTCTGTTTACTGTCATGGTTTTGTATGTGCTTTTTGCTTTCTTTGTTACTCTCGTCCCTGACGACATCGAATTCTTTCTCCATCGGATTTTTTCACCCAGCTGGCTGATTATTGCTGGGCGGTGCTTCTCCGGAGTCTATATAAGCCGGAGGTCCGCCACACCTCCTTTGCTGGAGTGTCTGCTTTGCAGCTGTTCGCCTCGGCTGAATATATTTGTAGTCAGGGTTAGTTTGACTCTTATATTCTCTATTGTTCCTGGGAAGCTCTGCTTCTTTAGGTATTTTCACGCACTATTGTGTGGTGCCTTCTTTTCTCGTTTGTTGAGATTTATTTTTCTCTATTTAGGCTCGCCTTGTTTCTGGCATTTAGTCGTCTCGTGTTTTCAGAACGCAAGCCTTACTCCTTCCATTTCCTCTATCACTTTCTGCTGTGCTAGGCTCCGTGCTTGGTACACCTCAGCCGGCCGCCGCATCTGAACTCCTCTCTACCAGCCTTTACAGAACACTCCAGCCAAACATGGAGTCGTCAGCCGCGGCTGCGTTTGAGAAGGTGGTAGCTAACCAACAAGCTATGCTTTCTGGCCATGGCAAGGGTCTCTCGGCTCTGAATGCTCAACAGACAGAGTTTGCAGAGAGACTAAGCTTACAAGAAAGTAGTACACAAAGAATGGAGGCTGCTCTACTCTCCCTCACGGAGAGTGTCAGAGCCCTGTCGGCTCAGATTACACAAAATGTCGCACAAGCACAATCTTTGAACTCCTACCGAGAACCGAAACTGCAAATGCCTTCAAGATATGGGGGTGAAGCAGGGAAATGTAAGGACTTTATTGCGCAATGCGAAATTTACCTTAAAGCCCAACCTTCACGGTTCGCTAATGAGGAGTCTCGAGTTTCATTTATTTTATCCCTGTTGACTGATACTGCACTGACTTGGGTGGGTCCTCTAATCCGATCTAATTCACCGATCGTGAATACTGTGCAAGCCCTCGTTAGAGCTATGGAATCAGTTTTTGATCAGGATGTTCATGGTCAAGACGCGGCAACGCGTTTAATGCATCTTAAGCAAGGTTCTGAGAGTGTCGCTAACTTTTCTATCACATTTTGTGCGTTAGTTACTGAAACTGGCTGGGCGGAAGCGCCCTTAATGACAGGTTTTATTCATGCTCTGGCTGAGGATGTTAAAGACGCTTTGGCAGCATTGGAGCCTTGTGTTTCCCTAGATTTGTTGGTTTGTACGGCTGTGCAAATTGATAATCGCCTCCGTGAACGTAATAAGGAGAAACATTATGCATTGGGTACTGTTGACAACAGGGTTGGTATCCCCCTGTAGCATTCACACAGTCCTAACTCCGCCCACAGAGACTTCCACTCCTGACGAATCTATGCAGGTCGATGGCTTGAATAATAGCAGGACTCGTAAGCCCGGTCGCAGACGTATAATCTGCCATAATTGTGGTAAACCGGGGCATATCCGTCCCCATTGTCCTGAGCTTCAGGGAAACGGGAAGTCCCCCTAGTGGTATGGGGAGCATTAGAGGGTCAGAATCAATTTCTACATCGAACTTTAATTCCTGTAGAATTGACTAAGAGGACACAGAGAATTTTTATTAATGCGTTTTTGGACTCTGGGGCAGTAGATTGTTTTATGGATAGGGAATGGGCTAAGAGACACTCCATTCTGGATCGCCCTCTTTTGCAGTCACGCTCTGTTAAAACTTTGGATGGTCGCCCATTGGGTGATGGAGTTATATCCGAAATCTCTGAACCATTGTCTATGTTCAATTCCCTTGGTGGACACTCTGAGGAGGTCCGGTTTTTTTTTGATCAGTTCCCCCGTTTTCCCAGTTGTTTTAGGACATTCTTGGCTATGAAAACACAAGCCTCGTATCCTTTGGGGGAATAAGGATAACCCTGTTGCGCAGTGGGGTTCTGATTGTAGATCCCACTGTATGGATAGCTCTATGTGTTGGCCTGGACGTCAATCCATGAGAGAAAGTGACACCTGGAGCGATTCAGGGGAGATTATCCCACACTGCCCTCCTAACCTTGAGAAGGGGCCCGAGGAGGGATTTGAGTGGGACCCTCAATTTGACTGGCGACAGCCAGAGGATGATTGTTATTCCGAATGTGGCTCCGATCCAGAGACTGTCATTGATGCGGCAGAGTCCGAACAGGTTGAGAATTTAGGGGCTGCTTTGAATTTTTGTTTGCCTCATAACGTACCTAATGCTTATACTGATCTCGCGGAGGTTTTTAGTAAACAACGGGCCTCTACTTTACCTCCTCATCGCCCTTACGATTGCGAGATCAATCTCCACCCTGGCACCACCCCCCCTAGGGGTTCATTGTACTCACTGTCAGTTCCTGAACGGAAGGCCATGCGGGAATATATTCAGGAGGCTCTGGCTAATGGTTTTATTCGACCATCCACGTCCCCTGCCGGGCGGGGTTCTTTTTTGTGAGCAAAAAGGATGGTGGCCTGAGACCTTGTATTGATTACAGGGGCCTGAATAATATTACTATTCAAAACCGATACCCACTTCCTTTGATGAATTCCGCATTCAAACGCTTGCAGGAGGCGTCGTTTTTTACTAAGCTGGACCTGCGGAATGCGTATAACTTGGTTCGGATACGAGATGGAGACGAGTGGAAAACGGCGTTTAATACGCATGACAGGCACTACGAATATTTGGTTATGCCGTTTGGATTGGTTAACGCCCCCTCTGTATTCCAGGCACTCGTTAACGACGTCCTCCGAGAGATATTGGAGAAATTTGTTTTTGTTTACCTTGACATTTTAATTTTTTCTTCAACTCTCTCCGAGCACATACAACACGTCAGAGAGGTGCTGGAGGCCCTTCTCAAAGCCAGGATTTTGTCAAGGCTGAGAAATGTGTCTTTCACGCCAAGACGGTCTCATTTCTTGGTTTCATTGTTTCTAAGGGGTCGGTCCGCATGGACCCTGACAAGGTGGCAGCCGTCAGGAATTGGCCTGCCCCCCAAAATGTCAAAGAGGTCCAACGTTTCCTGGGGTTTGCCAATTTTTACAGGAGGTTTATCCGCAATTTTAGCCGGATAGCTGCTCCTATTATCGCCCTTACTAAAAGAAAGACCTCCCCTTCTTTCGCCTGGTCGCCAGCAGCCAAGGCTGCCTTTCAAGAGCTAAAGAGACTGTTTAGCTCAGAACCAATTCTCGTTTTGCCCGACCCCTCCCTCCCATTTGTGGTGGAGGTTGATGCCTCGGAGGTTGGGGTGGGTGCTATTTAGGACGCAACTGCATTCCCCCCCCCAGGATACTGAGGAGGATGGTGAGAGAAGCAACAAAATCTCTAGGAATCACTGTGAAGGAATTGCAGGACTTGGTAGCATCTTGGGGTCACTAGGTTCCAAAAACCACAATCAGGCACCACAACCACAGGCTCTTTGGAAGGGTTCCCAGAAGAAAACCATTTCTGACCAGAAGACACAGAAGCAAGCGCTTGGAGTTTGCAGAATGACATTTAAATTCTGACTGGAACAAGGAGCTTTGGTCAGACCAGACCAAAATTGCACGTTTAGGTCAGATGCAGTATCGGCATGTTTGATGTTGAAACAGTGATGCATACAAGGAGAAGCACCTCGTACCCACGGTGAAATATAATGGAGAATCAGCCATGATTTGGGGCTCTTGTAATTCAAGAGGTTCAGGGGCACTGGTTAGGATTAATTGCATCATGAATTCCACTAACTGTCAGGATATTTTGGCCAACAATCTGGTTGCCTCTGTCAGAAGCTGGTACTTGGCATAGGCGGACTTTTGAACAAGAAAATGACCCAAAGCATAGCTCAAGATCTACACAGAATGGTTCTATGACAACAAAATCAATGTTCTGCAATGGACATCTCAGTCGACAGACCTAAATCCAATTGAAAACCTGAGGCCTGAGTTGAAGAGGGCATCTGATAAATGCAAATCCAAGAAGGATCTTGATAAGATCTGCTGAGAGGAATGGTCCAAAATCCCCCCAAATGAGTATCTAAACCTTGTCAAAAAATTACAGGAAAAGAATCCATACTGTTATCTTTGCCAGCGGTGGTGGCACTAAGTACTAACTGAAGGGTGCCAATAATTAACAATTGTTTTTGTTGAGATTTATTTTGTATTAAATGATTGTAAAAATTTTGGTTGTTTTCATTGAAACATTAAAAAACTATATCAGACATGTTCCATTCCTCCATAATTACATTGTTTACTGTATATTTTTCTTTCAATGTTTGTGCATTGCCAGTCAGGGGTGCCAGTAATTATTGAGCCCACTGTATATTCAAACAAGTAAATTGTTCTCTTCTGTTTACCTCTTACCACATTCCATTTGAGATTATATAGAGAAGTTAAGCCATTTAAATTTCCCTAAAAACAGAGCATTATGACATTAGTAAATTGTGTCCAAGCGTTTGACCGGTACTGTGTATATACACTATAAGCAAAATGTAAATGAAAACAGAATGCAATGATTTTCCAATCATTTGAACTTTATATTTATTTGAAAATAGTGTGAAGACAATATATAAGATGTTGAAACTGAGATATTTAATATGCGCTCATTTTGTATTTAATGCCAGCTACACGTTTCAGAAAAGTTGGCACAGGGGCATGTTTACCGCTGTGTTGCATCACGTCTTCTTCAGTCACCACTCTGTAAGCGTTTAGGTACTAAGGAAACCAACTGCTGTAGTTCTGAAAGCAAAATGTTTTCCCATTCTTGCTTTACGTAGGATTTCAGCTGCTCAATACTTTGCAGCCTCCTTTGTCATATTTTTTGTTTCATAATGCGCCACATATATGACAGGTCTGGACTACAGGCAGACCACTTTAGCACCCAGACTCTTTTACTATGGAGCCATGTTTTGTAATACGCGCAGAGTATGGTGTTTTTGGCAGGTGGTGCTGAAATGAGCAAGGCCTTCCCGTAAAAAGGCATCTGGATGGCTGTAAATGTTGCACCAAAACCTGTATACATCGTTCATCATTAATGGTGTCTTCACGGATGCACAAGTTACCCATGCCATGTGTGCTAATGCACCCCTATACCATCATGATGCTGGCTTTTGAATAGTTTGCAGATAACAAGCCGAATGGCCCCTCTCCTGTTTAGCCCAGAACACGAGGCACCATGATTTCCAAAAAAAATTTTACATTTTGATTCGTCGAACCTCAGGGCCTCAATTTTACAACCCCAATTCCGAAATAGTTGGGATGAAGTGTAAATTGGGAATAAAATCAAAATGCAATGACTTTCAGATCACGAGCCAATATGTTATTTAAAATAGTACATAGATAACATTTCAAATGTTGAAACTGAGACATTTTACATTTTTATTCACAAAATGAGCTCATTTCAAATTTTCTGGCTGCAACAGGTCTCAAAAAAGTTGGGACACAGGCAAAAAAGGCTGAAAAAGCAATTAATATATAAGAGAATCAGCTGAAAGAACATTTAGCAAGTAATTACATTAACTGGCATCAGGTGTGTAACATGATTTGGTTATAAAAGGGATGTCTTACAGAGGGTGCGTCTCTCAGAAGTAAAGATGGCCAGAGGCTCTCCAACCCGTGAAGGCTTGCGTAAAAAAAATAAAAATTGTAGAATACTTTAAAAACAATGTTCTTCAACGTCAAATTGCAAAGGCTTTGAAGGTCTCATCATCGACAGTGCATAACATCATCAAAAGATTTAGAGAAACTGGAAAAATCTCGGTTCGTAAGGGACAAGGTCAAAGACCTTTACTGGATGCCCGTGATCTTCAGGCCCTCTGACACCACTGCATCACTCACCGGCATGATTCTGTCATTGGCATTACTAAATGGGCCCAGGAATACTTAAAGAAACCACTGTCTATAAACACAGTCCGCCAAGCCATCCACAGATGCCACCTAAAACTCTATCATGCAAAAAGGAATCCATTGTTGAGCATGAAGTGCCGCTGTGTCCCCCCCACTCAAAAAAACGAACCCACTCGCAAAACAACGCCACCTACCGCCCGGTCATTGAAAATTTCAGTGGAGAACACTGGTCGTGTCCTCCGGGCTAAAGAGGAGAAAGACCACCCCTCCTGTTATCAGCGTTCAGTTCAAAAGAAGGCATCTCTGATGGTATGGGGATGCATTAGCGCATATGGGGTGGGACACTTGCATGTTTTAAAAAGCACCATGAATGCTGAAAGGTTCATAAAGGTTTTAGAGCAACATATGCTCCCCTCCAGATGACATCTATTCCAGGGAAGGCCTTGTGTATTTCTGCAGGACAATGCAAAACCACATACTGCAGCTATTACAACAGCATGGCTTTGAAGCAGAAGAGTCCGTGTGCTGAACTGGCCTGCCTTCAGTCCTGATCTTTCACCGATTGAAATCATTTGGCGCATAATTAAACAAAAAGTCCGTCAAAGGAGGCCCAAAACTCTCCAGCAGCTGGAAGCCTGTATTAAACAAGAGTGGGATCAAATTCCAATGGCTAAACTCAAGAAACGTGTCTCCTCAATGCCCAGATGCCTCCACTCTGTGTTAAAAAGAAGAGGAGATGCTAAACCATGGTAAACAGGCCCCTGTCCCAACTTTTTGAGACCCATAGCAGCCACCAAATTTGAAATGAGCTCATTTTGTGGATAAAATTGTAAAATTTCTCAGTTTCAACATTTGCTATGTTATCTCTGTTCTACTGTGAATAAAATACTGGCTGGTGTGATTTAAAAGTCATTGCGTTTTGATTTTATTCACAATTTACACTTTGTCCCAACTATTTCAGAATTGGGGTTGTAAGTTGAAAACGTTATTCTTAAATTGTTGAATCGTGTCTTCAGTTGCCAATTAAGACAATTGGAAAACGCATCAATAAAGGAAAATGATTGAGAACTACTAATTGCAGTCAAAAAGGGACGTGTCTTAGCACCCCCACTGGCTACGCCACTGATTATAGCAATTCCCAAACGATGCCCCAGTGCAATACTGAGCCAATTTCCAAGACAGCAAGCGGGGAAAAATTCAGGAAACGTTTTCTTTCAAGAATGGTTTTGATTTGCATAGTGCATGCTAATTGGTCGAGCGGGGGGCGGGGCCATTGCTTGTTCCATTTTTGGCCATGCATTGTTTGTACATCGTAAGCACGTGCAGCTGAATAGTGAATGAAAATGGCTATGCGAGGAAACTTGAGCATTGAAAAAGAAATGCAGAGGGCTTATTATTTTAGTTTTCCCTATGGTTTTCAGTGGATGGAATTACTATAAGGCCAAGGGATTTGAGGATGTGGGTCACTTAATGTGAGGAACATCTGAGACTACGGACCTTTACTTTTTATTAGCTAAAGTGATGACCTAAAGCTCCATGGTGTTTTGCAGCAGTGCCCCCAAGGTAGCGGCAGACTTTGCTGTGGTGCCCCTTATATGGAGGCACATTTGCCATAGTGCCCTAATATTTTCAGCATGGACCACAGCAACTTTTGCCGTGCCCCTTATCACCTGTAGTTCGAGGCCTGCAATAACTTCTTTCAACAAAGAGGACAAATATATTGACAATGAGGCTAGTCAAACTTTGTCTTTAGGGAAAGAAAATTTCACTTGTCAAGCCAGCAGCGAAGAAAACCAAACCATTATATACAGTCATGGCCAAAAATATTGGCACCCCTTGCACTTCTGTCAAATAATACACCACTTCTCCCAGAAAATTGTTGCAATTATAAATGCTGTGGTATTCACATGTTTATTTCTTTTGTTTGCATTGGAACAACACAAAAAAGGCAGAGGAAAAAATGCCAAATCTGATATTATTCTGCACAGAGCTCCAAAAAACTCCAAAAATGGGCTGGACAAAATTATTGGCACCTTTTCAAAATAATAGTATTTCAAGCATGTGGTGCTCCTTAACAGGTGATCTGGGGTTAAATGGGAAAAATTTGATTATTTTTCCAAAAATTTTTTTTGAATAAAAATATTCTATAATAACCCACCTTTACTAATCACTAATTGCCACAAGGATTAAAAACTGAATTTTGCCATAAAATCATGATTTAAAAGCAACTGTGATGATGAAATTTATGCTTTTCACTCCAGGAAAGTGATAAACATTTGAATATTACAGCTAAGACATCTGTTGATGTAAACCAATTAGATATGAAATTACTGAAAACACTAACTAACGCAAGTGTAACTCCACTTACGCATATATGCAATCTATCCTTCTCCTGCGGAGTGTTTCCAGATAAAATGAAGATAGCGAAAGTTATCCCTCTCTACAAAAGTGGGGATAAATATGATTTCTCAAACTATCGTCCTGTCTCATTTTACCTCAATGCTCAAGGGTCCTAGAAAAGCTCTTCAATGACAGATTGGACAAGTACATTGATAAACACAAACTACTGTGGGACAGCCAGTATGGGTTCAGGAAAAAGCATTCGACAGCACTAGCCCTAACAGAATTTATTGAAATGATTAAAGATTCACTAGATTCAAACTTATATTCTATAGGCATATTTATTGATCTGAAGAAAGCATTCGACACTATAAATCACAATATATTGATTGAAAAACTTTACAAATATGGATTAAGAGGGACCGCATTAAAATGGATCAAAAATTACTTAACAAGTAGGACGCAATTTGTGCAGATGGGCAATAGCAAATCGAATTGCTTGGACATTACCTGTGGAATTCCTCAGGGCTCGGGTCATAGGTCCCAAGTTGTTCATAATTTACATAAATGACATTGTTAAGGTGTCCGATATCCTAAAACTAATTTTATTCGCAGACGACACGACTATTTTTTGCTCAGGTGTCGATCTCAAGCAATTGACAAAATTGGTTAATAAAGAAATGTCTAAACTTCACATGTGGTTTAATGTAAACAAATTATCATTAAATCTTACAAAGACCAAATTTATGATATTTGGGAAAAAAGGCCTAAAGGACGACATAGACTTAAAGGTAAATGGTACCAGCATTGAAAGGGTAAACGAATATAAAGTCATGGGAGTTATGTTAGATAATCTCTTAAGCTGGAAACCACATGTAAACTTGGTTCAAAGAAAGTTAGCTAAAAGCGTGTCTATTCTTTGGAAAATGCAGAAATTATTAAAACACAAGTCTCTTAAAATAATCTATTCAGCACTCATAGCACCCCATTTACACTACTGCGCTGAAGTATGGGGACACACTTATAATAATACAATAGAATCATTGTTTAAACTCCAAAAAAAGGCCCTTAGAATTATTCATAACGTTCCCTATGGAACTCATACAAACGATTTGTTTATTAAGGCAAAGTTTCTTAAATTGCAGGATATAATAAAATTCAACTCCTTGCAAATTGTATATTTAGGATACCACAAAGAATTGCCTAGAAATATACAATGCCTATTTCTCCAGCGTGAATGTATTCATGACCTAAGAGGCAGAATGTTGTTGCAAACTAGAAGGGTCAAATCGACTCGGAGTGAGCACTCCTTATCTGTGGCTGGAGTCAGTGCATGGAACATACTTGAAGACAATATTAGAATGGCAGACAATCTGAAGGACTTTAAGTATCTTTTGAAATGTGCATGTTTGAATAACTATAAACTTATCCAACAAAATGGCATTGGATAAATTAAACGGAACCATAACGGGCATAAACAATAGGGGTTGTTTATAGACACTCAGCTATATTGTGATTAAAATTCTTCATGATGTTCATAAATCTCTATGATTTTATGTTGTGACGTTTAAATCGTAGTGTAAATAGACACTCAGCTCTGTTGTGATTTATAAATCTTTATGATATCTTAACCATAATCAAACTGTTTTTCTGGGAGTTGGGGGCGAGACTTTGACAAGCGATTTCGCTTCTCCCGCGACCCTTTCGGTCATGATACATGTTGTGTTGAAATTGTCATGGAACGACTGTGCAATCATGCTGAAATGAAAAAACAAATAAAATAAATAAATATTCAGATAATACAGTCTGAAAAATGGGTGTAAGCCACAGACTAAGACTGAACTCAACTTTTCAATGCGGTCTAATGCATTTTCCATTGATTTCCTAAGGTATTACTTTTTCCACGTTTCTCATGTTTGTGGCAGCCATAACTTTTTTATTTATCATTGAAAATTAATGAAATTTGGGCTGCAGGTACTTTACTTCACTAGAAATGCAATGACATAGGGAAGTTTTGCCTATCTGTTACATACTTTGAATATTTTGAGTATTTGTCAGATTCTGCGCAAAATAATTTCAAAGTTTGAGTAAAATGCCCCAAAATCAAAAAACTGATAAATTGGGCAAAGAATGGCTATGTCATTGCATTTGGATAAGCAATGGCTTTTAAATGATGAAAGAAAAACTGAATTCTATCATAGAGTTAAAGAGGAATTGGTGCCAGAAGTTTTCTGCATATTTAATGAACTTGCTCGGTTACCACGGCAACCACATAAACAGAAAAATGCCAACTTGTATCTTTTTTGGTGGTTATTACATATACCTCTTTAGATTAATTCTGAGTTGTTTCCTGGTGTCATTTTTCATTTAACCCCAGATCACCCCTTAAATTTGTAATTAAACTCACCTGTGGCAAGTAACAGATACTGGCAATATAGAAATCACACTTGCAGCCAGTTAAAATGGAGGAAAGTTAACTCAACCTTTGTGTTGTGTGTCTGAGAGTACCACACTGAGCATGGAGAAAAGAAAGAAGAGCAAAGAATTGTCTGAGGATTTGAGAATCTAAATTGTGGAAAGGCATGGACAATCTCAAGGCTACAAGTCCATCTGCAGAGATCCAAATGTTCCTGTGTCCACTGTGCGCAATGCCATCAAGAAGTTTACAGCCCATGGCACTGTAGCTAACCATCCTGGACGTGGACGGAAGATAAAAAAATTGATGAAAGATTGCGAGAAGGATTGTTCCAATGGTGGATAAAGAACCTCGATCAACTTCCAAACAAATTCAAGCTGACCTGCAGACAAACGGTACAACAGCGTCAGCTCGCACTATCCATCGCCATCTGAATGAAATGGGGCACTATGGCAGGAGACCCTGGAGGACCCCACTGCTGACACAGAGACATAAAAAAGCCAGACTGGAGTTTGCCAAAACTTACCTGAGAAAGCCGAAGTCCTTCTGGGAGAACGTCCTGTGGACAGATGAGACCAAATTAGAGCTTTTTGGTAAAGCACATCACTGTACTGTGTACAGAAAATGAAATGAGGCTTTCAAAGAAAAGAACACAGTCCCTACAGTCAGACATGGTGGAGGTTCACAGATGTTTTGGGGTTGCTTTGCTGCTTCTGGCACTGGATGCCTTGACTGTGTGCATGGCATCATGAAATCTGAAGACTATCAAAGAATTTTGGGGCGCAATGTAGGGCTCAGTGTCAGAAAGCTGGGTCTTCGTCAGAGGTCATGGGTCTTCCAGCAGGACAATGACCCAAAGCATACCTCAAAAAGCACCCAGAAATGGTTTAAGACTAAGCGCTGGAGAGTTCTGAAGTGGCCAGCAATGAGTCCAGGTCTAAATCCCATGGAGCACCTGTGGAGAGATCTCAAAACAGCAGTTGGGAGAACGCACCCTTCAAAACTGAGAGACCTTGAGCAGTTGGCAAAAGAAGAGTGGTCTAAAATTTTAGTAGAGAGGTGTAAGAAACTCATTGAGGGTTACAAGAAGCGATTGATTTCAGTTTTTTTTCAAAAGGATGTGCTACTAAATATTAAGTTGAGGGTGCCAATAATTTTGCCCGGCCCATTTTCGGAGTTTTTTGGAGTTCTGTGTAGAATGATATCAGATTTGGCATTTTTTCTCTGCTTTTTTTGTGTTGTTCCAAAATCCCAAGTGACCTCTCATTATAAGACTAAAATGCATGGTAAGACTAGGCTTTTTTTCTGGGCAGTTCTGAAAGTGCATTGGAAAGTGCCATAAACAGAGACAAGTTCTGATCGGCTTCTCTCTCTCCTTCACAGAAAAACGTGTGCTCCCTCAACAATTAGCTCTAAGCTACATGACTGGAAAAATGGACAATGAATCACAGGATTAAATCTTAAACATCACCCAATTACAAGCAGGGCAATTTTGGCACAACGACAGAAAGAAAATGTATTTTTTGGGGAATGACGATCATTTGATATTTATTAGAAATGCAGCTGTGCAGAAATCTAATTTGCTACAGGGAACTGCGGTGGGTCTTAAATGTTTCCATATCACAGAGCTGAGGCTCCACATCCTATATTATTCATGAAGAATGCTATCCTCACAGGAAAGTGAGACTCTTTACAGCAAATGCCTTACCAAAGGCTTCATACATATAGAGACCTTTATTAAAGGTGGTATTTCACTTGAGAGTTCACCTAGAATAAAAAATACAAAAGATACCAGCATTCTCTGTCTTACTGGAATTCCCTGCAATCTAATCATTATATTTCCAAAAATGAATAATTCAGAGGTTTTCCATTGACTTAACCCGCACAAATAAATATGTATATCCTATAGGTCCAATATTAAAAAAAAATATGCCAGAGAAATTATGTCTGTTAGGCCTTCCACTATTAAATACAGTATGTTTGGCTGCACTGTATTCTAAATTATCCCAGAGGAAGTCTGAGGAAAAGTTCTGAGGAAAATAGTACATTCTGTTCAGCATACTAATTACAACCACTGCTCATCTCTAGAAATAAGTTACATTGTATGACATCATTTTTCAGCACAGCAATAATTAGTTCAAATCACTATGACCTGCCTTTCAGGGGATCAAACAATGAAATGTACACAGAAGAATGTTTATCAAAAAATCAAACTCAAGTCTTTTTTGCAATGGGGCTAGCCCAACGAACATCTGGAGCTAGCGTGTGTGATCACATTTAATTCATATCAGTGCTGATGTGTGAATGAAATGCACTCACTAACAATAAAATTGGGTAAGAAAGAGAGTGTGGCATCCAATAGCATATAGCTGATGGTAAAATCAGGCCTATGGGTCAAAGCCTCGCTGTCACTCGCCTGTCTGCTTGCTCAAGAGCAAGGTTTTGTAATCCTTCCTGGGGCCCACTCAATGATAGAATGACCTGTTGGGGGGATTATGTGGGTGGAATCCGCATCAGAGGGTGGACACACCTACCTCATTAAACAAACAAACCAGATACTACAGCAACCCGAGGAGGGAGGGGTCTGGCAGGCAGAGGCCATCAATCACAGCATTCTCAGTTTCTGATTGGTTTGATTACACACCATGAAAAATCCCTTGACAAGCCATCTTCACGTATTTAGCTCATAGCCATGGGTCCAGGTTTGAGCCAGGGGATTCCATAGGCACATACAGTTCGCGCATTTTGAGCTGACCCAAGAACTTACCCTTGGTGGACTCATCCTCGATAGGCTGCTTGAAGACAGTGATGTCTTTGAAAGTGCACAGGAACAAGACCACCTTGTCATTTTCATTCCGGATGGGTGCAATCTGCATATAAAACCAGACAGGAGTTCCTGTGCAGCGTAGAGAGAAACAAAGAGCAGAAACCTTGTGACCAAGTGAGTGCTACTGAACCTGCACAGTTGTGGCACTTTGGCCCTTATTTAAACTTGCACAAGTTTGACACTGAGGGTAAAATATTGTTTGGAACATGCAGTATTACATCTACAACACTCAGTTCTTTATTTGTTTCAGGTGGGTTGCAGTTGTGAAGAGGCAATTTCATTACATACAAAATCCGAAGGATACAATGGCCTCTATCTTACACCCAGCGCAGTGGGGCGCCAAATGTAATTTCCCGTCCAGCGTCCTTGCTGCATAAATAGCCAATTCATTTGCGCCAAATTGAGCGCCCATGGGCGTGTTGGTCTGAAAATGAGGTGTGGTTAGGCACACTGCTGGCTTGTTCCTATCTTGAGGAAGCGCAAAGCTGTTGCGCAATTGACCAACAAAAACCTGGTCGACAGTCAATAGTCAGTTTCTATCTGCAAGTATTTTACTGGCGCGTTGTTATGAGCATCATGCGTTTTTGTCAGCGAGTGCATAACGCGCGTACCCTCTGCTTGCTACATATTACACAACGATGAACTGCAGTGTGCACAAAAGCAAACAATAAAAAAAGAGATGTAAAAGATTATTTTCAAGATATTTAAAAAACACGTGTCAGAATGGTGAATGCGATCGCTCCACGTACCCACATCAGAGCATGCTGTGATGCAGGCTAGTTTCATCGTAAGGGAACCTATTCCATCAGAGAATTTGCGATTCAATGTGTGCGGTTATGCACATAGGTATATGGAGATTATACTGGAAAGCCACAACTCCTTAATACTGGCAAACTCTGTAATACATGCTGTCTTCCAGGATCCTCCCTGGAAGGGTGGCTGATCGGCGACAATGGCTGGCCAAAATAACAAATACATGGCGTATGTCTGAACAGTGCATGAATTTTCAGTCTGTCGCATGAAACACTAACTGTAACTGAACAAATGTTTGAAGTGCTGAAAAAAAGTGCATCAGAAGTTTGGATAAGTCCTGCATGGGTAGACTCGTTATCTGCAGTTATGTGGAAAAAAAAAACAGACAATTGATTTCGACCTGATCCATTAACACGGTGCCTGCTGTCCCGTTTACGTTATCAAATGCAAAATCCCTCATTTCATTTGGAAATGGATTTATTATTCACAGTTTGGCTGACGAACGTAGTAGCCTTAAAAACCGGCACTGAGAAAAAGCAATGGATGACATTGTCGTCATCGTCTGTAATTCATCCGAATTTCTTCCATATATTTGTATCGACCTTCAATCGTAAGACAAGCGGAAACAAGTTCTTATCAATCCAGTTGGATATTACTCAAGGGGTTACGGTACGTGATAAAATAAAACATTAATTTCCTTTCTTTCTTGCTATTTTTCACACTCATTTTAATTTCACTCAGTCGTTCCTCACCAGCACTTAATTATTTATTCATTTATTCTTACCGGCCACCCTAAAGTAAGAACTTTTTATTTGTTTGCTTGTTTCATACACAAGCTGTAATGTAATATAAAGTTCAACTGCAGCTCTGGGGATTCACTGTTATGATTTTTAACGCCTGGATATGACTAAAATGATTTTGAGCAATATTTTAAAAATATTTTTATAACATTTTTGAAGATCGCTGTGATCAGGTTTCCATACTTTAAACAATGGTTTCTTTGCGCATTGTCACTTTGGGTACAAGCAGCCCTCATTCTGATGCAGTAAAGAGTTTTCTAATCTTATTTTTTATAAGGGCAGTAAAGTCCGCTCTTACAATAGGTATCCGCCACGGTACAAGTCCCCCTGGCTTTTAAAGGGAGTGGGAGATGACGCTCTAATTGGCTTATTCCATGTTTCACCCAAAACATGCCTATGATTAATTAAGAGATTTAATCCAACCCCTTTGCACTGAGCGCCTTACTATGCGCCCAGACAACCCGCCATTTAACTAGCAAAAATGGATTTGGACACGCCCTCAATGCATTTGCGCCACACGTTTCAGACCAAGTGCTTATATTGTTAAAATAGGGCCCAATGTCTTTCTATGTCAAACCAAACACTACAAACTGTATGATGAGTATAAACAAATGACAAATCCCAGGGAATGAACAGTAAAAAACAGGTTTTTTCCTCTCCCAATCAAAAACAGTACATAGCAGTAAATTCATACGATACAGTTGGCATACTCACTGTTTTTCCTGTACAACAGAACTTCAAAGCAATTGGACTCATAGTTATCGAAGGTCTGTCTGACTTTCTCTATCGTCTTCTTGTCAGTCAGCTCTCCGTACATAAAACTGTGGGAAAGGAGGTTCAACAGCAGCAGGGAGAATGAAAGAGAAGAAAAGGAATGGATGACAGAAAGACAAGGAAAACAAAATATGGGCATAGAAATAAATGGAGAAGAGGGATAAAGCAAAAATGAAAACGAGAAGAGGAAGCAGAAAAATACAAAACATTGGAGTAACTCACCATGCTACAGAAACAACAATTTGTATGTACGCAACTGGTCACTGTCTGGATTTTGACAACATTGAGACTTGTCATAGACCAAGGACATACAAGCTGTATGCGGTAGCCTACTCGATAACGAGGAGAAACTCATCCCAAGGGTTTTTCAAGGGCTGCTATTGTCACAAAAAGTAAATACAACATGAACTATGTTAACAAGTTCCCAAAAGTGAAAAAGCTTTTGATTTTGGTTATAGCTGCATACAATATCTGCTAAAATCAGGGAGGGCTATGAAATGCATAAATAAGCATTTCTAATAAAAAATAAAAAAATACAGTGCTGGGATCCGATTGAGGTGCTATGGCATGACCTTAAACAGGCTGTTCATGCTCGAAAACCCTCCAATGTGGCTGAATTAAAACAATTCTGCAAAGAAGACTGGGCCAAAATTCCTCCACAATGATATGAAAAACTCATTGCCAGTTATCACAAATGTTTGATTGCAGTTGTTGTCACCAAGGGAGGCACAACCAGTTAGTAGCTTCAGGGGGCAATTACTTTTTCACATAGGGCCAGGCAGGTTTGGATAGCTTTTTTCCCTTAATAAATGAAATCATCATTTAAAAACTACATTTTGTATTTACTCAGGTTATCTTTGTCTAATATCAAAATTTGTTTGATGATCTGAAACATTTAAGTGTGATAAATATGCAAAAAAAAAAAAAAGAAATCTGGAAGGAGGCAAATACTTTTTTACAGCACTGTACATTAACTCTAACTTTTTTGTTCAACTGTTTTCTCATTATTTGAATCTTTCATGTCAGGTGCTGTAAAGTATTCCAAGCCATCTTATAACTTATTATTCCAGTGAAATGACTGTTTAAGAAAAAAAAGATACAATTAATCACATTAATTGTAGTCTGATGCATTTAAGTATTTCCTTGCAAAGTGGACACCAGACTCAAGCCATTTAATGTGACTTTGCTGAATGTGCTGCTCAAGCAATTCATTTGCCTACATCATTAAAAAACATTAAAAAATGAACGTTCTTCAACAATTCTTTGATAGACCAAGAGAATTTCAGTTGAGACCCACAACTGCTCTTTGGGAAGTACAGCCTGGTTCAAAAATATTTGGTCTTTGACAATGTCATTGTTATTTTTGTTGTCTGCCACAGCCAATTAGAGTGGAAAATGAATGATGAATACGTGCTCATAGTGCAGACTTTTAGCCTTGATTTGAAGACACTGCCACTAAAATCAGATGTAGTCACCCCTTTTTTAAGGGGCCAAAAGTATTTAGACTAATGGAAGCTCAGCTGTTCCATGCATGGAAAGTGTGTTATTTCCTCATGATGACATTTACAAGCCAGCAGATAAAATGAAAAGAGTTAATTTCAAGTGTAGCTTTTCTTTAACTCTCAATTGGAAGTCCAAAGAGCGGTCACCACCAGTGAAGCAAGCAATCTTTTGGTTGAGAAATCAAGACAAACCAATCAGAAAAATAGCATAATCTTTATTTGTGGCAAAATCAACAATAAATATATTGTTGTTGTAAAGAAAGAATGCACTGGTGAGCTCAGGTACACAAGAAGGGTCTCACGTGTGATTCAGAGCAATGGGCGATATAAACACTTGCCCGATTGCCCGGGCATTCCTTCAACCTTGTTCCTCGCACAGTGCACATTACTTACAACTATGGCGGCAAGCGCCACTTGCCAATCCGGTGCACGAGGTACGCAATTCCTTAACTTACTTGTTGATTCGTTCCCATTCCTGCACACAGTGTATAAAACATTTGGGGAGCTAACTTCAGGCGGCTCCGTGAATGATCAAGTCAACTGCATGCTCCAGTGTTAAGTGCATTATAAGTTTGCTGTTTGTCAAGCTCCTTTCACTTTTTAAACAGTGCGATACCCCCTCGTAATCTTCCGGACTGCAACACACCCCAGCGAAACAAATAGTAGACCACCAGTCCTGGGTCACACGGTGAGGGAAAGTGCCTTTAACGATTGTCTCACGGAACAGAAATGGATACTCTGAACTCCTGCAGCCCAGAAAAGGGTTACTGCCTTGACAGAAGGTTAGGACGTACATATACACTTGCAAACATGATCCCAGGTCCCTGCCCGACGAACTACGAAGATGTCTTTTTAGTTCGTTGAGTGACCTTGCCTTTCGCCATGGTCATGGTGCACACATAATCATGTCAGCGGGCAAGCTTTCAGGCGTTGTTATGCCAACCTTTCTTTTTCTGAGAACTGAGGTCAGATCATTTTTAAGACTTAAATTAAAAAATGTACATCATTTTACTGAAATGCCCAGGCTCTTTCAGTTTTTACTGGATGGGCATACAAAGAAAGAGGGTAAAACCAGCTTACAGTCTGAAAGAGTGTTTGAAACCATTATACAAGTTAACTCAGACTGTTTATAAGTTTAAATGAATAACAAAGATCACCAATGTTGTGGTTCACAAAAAATAAGCATGCAGTGCATTAGCTATCAATGAGTCTTTCTTTTACTTAAAGATGTGATTGCTCTTTTTTATAAGAGAGAGTTTTTACAGGAATATGACTTATTCTCTGTTTTTGCTTTACTGTTTGGATTCAGACAAGAGATATACACACCACATGCACCAAACGTACAGGATGTAAGTAAAGAAGTATTGTTAGATTGTCTTAAAACAAGATGTGCTTACAAGAGTATAAAAGAAAGTTAAATAAATGAGGTTAAGTTCTCCAAAATAGCTGGTATACAAGCAATATTTTTGGTGATTTGTGTGTTTCAAAACTTATATGTGACTTGCTGTGTAATGTATTATAGTGTTAAATATGTATTTAGTTTTTTTTTGGGGGGGGGGGGTAAAATTCCCCTTTGGGCAAGTGTTTTGCAACTGTTTGAAAATTTGCTTGCCCAACCGGGCAAGTGCTGAAAAAAAAGTTATGTCGCACCTTGCAGAGCACTAATAAAAAAAGCAAGTTCAGTGCCCCAGATGGCTTTAGCAAAAGCTGTCCAGGTAGGTGTATTCTCAAGCTAGACCAGCACTGATTTCCATCATGCTGACTGCCAGTGAATCTTTCTGCACTCACACCCCATGACATCCTTCATCCACAGTGGGCAGTGTTACTATACTCATTATATGACTGATGGCAGCCCGCACTTATTCAATAAGTGTGGGCTAAGCTACTCAGGGAGTGGAAATAGTGGCTGAATGATTGTCATTAGTCCAGCATGAGGGGGTGGCAAGTAATAGAAAACAAATGCTGACACTAGCAGCCAATAATTCATGCTCATCAGTGCTTAAAAACATCAAAATTGAGCCAGGGACATTGTTAAAATATTTCAAGTTTATTACTTAACACACACTGACAAAACAAATCTCACCCTTTTTCCATTTAATCAAATTAAATATGCTTAATAACTTCAGTTTTTCAAATGAGAAGTGCTTTTGACAAAGTGGTGTTATTCAGACGACTGGATGACAGCACTTTTTTGCTGCAAGTCCATTTTCCAGACACGGCAGGTTCTCCGGCTTTGCTTGGTGCACCAAGCAAAGTAATCCTGATACAAGAAACAGCCCTGTGACATGGTTTCACAATTTTTACCTGAGCAATACAAGAGACAGCAGTAATACAGGGATCCACAGAAGACCACTAGATTTGGATAATCCTTGGTCTGGGGCTGCTCTTCCATGGGTTGGGCTGGGCCTCCACAGTTTTACAGTTAGGCCCTGCCCTGTTTCAACACAACAATGCACCCCATATGCAGAGTAAGGTGCATACATACTTTGTGGATATTGGCACAGAAGAACATGAATAGCTTGCAAAGCATCCAGATCTCAAACCCATAAAAAATGATTGGTGTCAACTTTAAACCCTGGTTTAAGTCAAGCCTAATTATTGAACTCAGTGCGTGATGTCACAAATGCTTTTCTGGATAGAGGGTGTGAAAATCCCTGCAGCAGTGTTCAAACATCTAGAGGAAAGGCCTCCGAGAAGCAGTTTTATAGCACCAAAGGGTGGGGAAGGGGGCGCAACTCTTCATTAATCCCCACTTTCCTGGAAACAGGTGTTAAGCTCTGTCTACACTATCCACCATCACTCAACTTTTGTTGAGTCAACAAGAGTCAACATCAAGTTGAGTCAACAAGTTGAGTGGTGTTGAATAGTGTGGACGGGTTATTCAGCTTCGTTCAACAGCACTCAACAGCGTCCAACATTGTTGAATCAGGAATGTGCATGCATATTCTTTTTCAACAAGTTGAGCGAAGCTGAGTGAAATTAGCCAATCAACGAGCATGTAGAAATCATGTGGTCTTCTCAAGGCACGTGACTTGGACAAAATGGAAGAGGAAGAGGGAAATTTCCCTCCAATTTATGAAAAAACACAGTTCGACGTGGTTCAACAACGCTGGACGTTGTTGAGTAATCTTTATATAGTGTAGACAGGTCACTCAACTTACCTCAACAGGACTCAACTTGAAGTTGACTCTTGTTGACTCAACAAAAGTTGAGTGATGTTGGATAGTGTAGACGGGGCTTTAGGAGAGCAGGAGTCCTCATAGTGTACGTTTTGCCATGTTAAGTTGTACCAACTCTGACAGGACAACAGCGGAGTTGCCAGCCCGGTGAGCCCCGCTCACAGTTTAGAGAAGGTGAGGAGAACTGAGCTTACCTGCACGTGCTGCTCTTCTGCATCACTTCAGCCCGATGGTATCCAGACAGCTTGCAGAATCCGTCATTACTGTATACTACAGGCCACTCCACTATCTGGGCATTCCCAAGCAGGAAACTGGTTTCTACCACAAAAAAGACCAGAAATTATAGGCTACTTAAAACAACAAGCAGTACACATACCACTGTAGGTGGTGAAATTATCATAAAACTACCATAAATACTAGGTTTAATAAGCTCAAAACATGCTGTTTTTGTTGACGCTAGTCCAGATGAGGACTGAATCAATCCTGTGCTGATTTTTAGAACTGTAATTCAGTGATTATTAGAAATTATCCAACCAAGTGTACTTTAGTCCCTGTCTAAGAGCTTTGATTTTCTGCCACAGTTCTTATTTTCTTCTGCACTTTTTTGGTGTTCGGCATAGGTTGTCATAATTTTAGATACGCCACTTTCAATAATTTTGCCATTTTTGAGACTGACGCACCTGCATACATAGAACACAACACACTCATACACTGTACACAGTCAGGGGTAATTTAGAGTCTTCGAACAGTTTTCAAATGTCATTACCAATTTCACCATTTCCAAACTCTGTATCTCTCTAAAATTATTTCTATTAGCTATCCTGTTTTTCATTGTTGGTGGCTCATATCTCGCTATCCACTGCAACGACTGTGCCACCAGGATCAATGTCTGCTTTGAATCTTTAGCCATTTTCACCTGTCTGGGACAACACCTCACAGAACAGGGCCTATTTATGTATGTGCATGCGCTGAAAAGGGAGTCATTCATGTTTCAAGGTAGATAACAGCCAAGACACCACGCTAAGTTCTAGATATCTCTACAAAATCACTACCATGTTCATCTGACGGGAACAGATGTCCAGCACTTCCTGATTGGCTAATTAAAATTAAAGCTACGCTTTTTTACCTAACAAGCTGTGTAATGGAGGACAACAAAGAGAAAGCACATAAAAAGCAGTAAGCATGTAAGATACCTAACCACAATGAGTGACTGGTCTCCCAACAGTGCTGCATTAAACCAGTCAAATGTAAGGTAAAGCACTCTAAAGAAGGATGCCATATACTGAGTGCTCAGTTGCAAATTAAGAAGCACGCATAAACTGTCTCCACACTCACATAAAAGTATGTGAAAACACTTGTACATGCATTGTATGTGGTCACTGCTCTTGTCCTTAGAGATCTACCTTCTTGTAAGTTTCCGTTTCAACCCTGGCAAAGAAAGCCTCAGACAAAAGCTAGAGATCCTGTGTAGCTAATAATCAGTAGAGTCAAGTGTGCCAGACTAAGGTTACAATGAAAACCAACAGGATGGTAGATCTTCAGAAATAACTTTAGTGACTACTGATCTAGCGCCTAGAGGGTCAACAATGTCTGGTCATGGAAATAACTCTAAAAGCAACAAAGCAACAGCATACAAGCAGCACAATAAAATGCAGCAGACGTGTTGACAGATATACGGTTGAATGACAAATGCAATGCCATTAAATGATAAAAAGGAGAAGCCAACATCCCTTAGTAGAGGTCTTACCTCTGAGTGGATGGTTCCAGACTCATGACTACTCTGAGTCAGTACTCACACATTGCAATTAGTTTGTATCACAGTTATAGCAGGCCACTGAGCCATCTGTTCGACATCATCGTTCAAATACGTACATGAATCTACCAAGAGCCAACTTTGCAACATGTGCATCATGTTTCCAAAAACTCAATCAATTCCCTCTTATGGAAAACTACTTAATTCCAAAGAGGAGCCAAGGACTTCAGTTCCCATGCCTATGTCTGCACGTTTAGCAGGACGGGGAAAATTTCAAATTGATTTATCAAGATGGCTCCTCCCTTTGAGGAGAATCTTATCATAATTTCCCATAGAATCAGCCAGTAAAGAGATGGGTTTAGAAAATAAACCGAGCCAATTTTCAGTCACCTTAAGATCTGTTTTATATCATAGTGTGCCTTAGATAGTATCACTGAATTGATAGAGAACTTAAACCCACAGAGGAAGAATTGATGGGTAAACATCTTCCCATCAAGTGGCATAGCAGGTTTTCAGGCTTTGCTTGGTGCACCAAACAAAGTAATCCTGATACAAGAAACAGGCCCCAAGCAAGACAACAGACAGCAGTAATACAGGGATCCACAGGTATACACTACATGTGGACACTCCTTGGTCTGGGGCAGCTCTTCCATGGGTTAGGCTGGGCCTCCATACTTTTACTGAACAGCTTGAGTTATGCCCTGTCCTGTTTCAGCAGGACAATGCTCCCACTGTAGTGAGTGCGGTCCATACATAGTTTGCAGATATTAGTACAGATAAACTTGACTTGCCTGCAGAGAGCCCTGACCCCAAACCCATAAAAAACGACTGTTATCAACTTGAAACCCCAGTTTAAGTCAAGCCTAATCATTCAATGTCAGTGCCTGAGATCAATATAAAACATGGCTGACAGCTGGATTTGACACAAACTGGAAATATACTGGGGGAACAGAGAGACAGTTGTATTTTTATTTTTCAGCTGAACATTTTTACAAAGTTTGCAGCACATTTCTTTCCATCGCCAAGTATTTCTGGTAAAACAGGCAAAACAGAATGGAGCAGAGATTAAACATTATGGAGAATCTGATATGTGAGAGAAAAATCATCAAAACTTTTAAAAATAGGACCAAGGGTCCAGTAGCTTACCAGCAAGCAATCTTATTGTGATGATACAAGTTATGAAAATTTCATGCGAACTTTGACCTTCGAATTATTGAAGGTCAATGTCAAGGTCACTTAATAAAAGTTAACATACATTTCTAAGACCCCCTGTGATACAATCCTAAGCTCTGAAGCAGTCTTGGTGATACAAGTCATGAAAATTCAATACGTCAATTGTGAACTTTAAAGGCCACAGAGTGTCAAGTTGAGGTCAGCAAACAGACTTCATATATGACTTTCTAAATGTCTCTCTACAAACCTTGGCTCCATCTGTGACCATTTTGGTGATAAAAGTCAGGGTAATTTCACTGCTGAGTTTGACTTTCAAAGGTCACTGACAGTCAAACTGAATACCACCAAATGAAAGTCCATATATGACTTCCTAGATGTCTGCAACATAAAACTAGGCTCCATCTGTGACCATTTTAGTGATGCAAGTCATTGAATTTTCATTAGGTCACATTTGACCGTCGAATGTCAATACAAAGGTCACCAAATGAAAGTTCATATATGACTTCCTATATGTCTCTAATACAAACCTAGGCTCCATCTGTGACCGTTTTGGCAATATAAGTCATTGTAATTGTATTAGGTCAAGTTTGACCTTCAAAGGTCACCAACAGTCAAGTTGAATGTTCACGTGTGACTTCCTTTGAGTCTGTGATACAAACTTTGGCTCCATCTGTGACCTTTTTAGGGATAGAGGTCGTTGAATTTTCACTAGATCAAGTTTGACCTCCGAAGGTCAATATGAAGGTCACCAAATGAAAGTTCATATATATGACTTCCTATACGTCTCCAAAACAAACCTACGCCCTATATGTAACAATTTTGCTGATAGAAGTCATTGAAATTTGACTGTTAAGTTTGGCTGTTGAAGGTTACTGAGGGTCAAGTTCAAGGTCACCAAATGAAACTTCATACATAACTTCCAATATGCCCACAATACAAACCTAAGCTCTATCTGTAATAGTTCTGGTGATAGAAGTCATTGAAATTTCACCATGTGAAGTTTGACTTTCGAAGGTCACCGAAGGTCAAGTTCAAGGCCACCGCATGAAAGTTCATATATGACTTCCTTTAAGTGTTCAATACACATATGTTCCCAATCTTCAATATTTTCAAGCCTACGTAGAAGCCTTTGAAAATTGTAACATTTGGCTTGACCTCAAGTTTGACCTTTCAAGGTCATCTGAGGTCAACTTTTACACATCCAAAATATAGGTCATATTTGACTTCCCATATGTTGATAATACAAACTTAATCTCTATCTGCAACCATTTACCTTCCACAGGCGATTTTGCCCATTCTCCATAAGACTCATGTTAAAGTACAGCGCCCCCACTAAACCCACTTCTGTCAATTCAATCAAAATGGCACTCGCACTGAACATAAAGTGTATCAAGGTGAGTTGATTGCCAGATTTAGAAAAAAAGTTATCACGCATTTTTTGATAAATAATTTTTTGAAATTTCAAGTCCTATCTTTTAACATTGTTAATATTTTCCTCGACCTCAAGTTTGACCTTTCAAAGCCATCTGAGGTCAACTTTAACATAGCCAAATGTAGGTCGTATATGACTTACTATATGTCGATGATACAAACTTAATCTCTATTTGCAACCATTTGGCCTCCACAGGCCATCTTGCATATTCATAAAGTACAGCGCCCCCACTAGACCCACTTCTGTTGATTCAATCAAAATGGCGCTCGCACTGTGCATTGACGGTACCAAGATAAGTTGATTGCCTGATTTAGAAAAAAAATGTATCACACAGTTTTTGAGAAATAATTTTTAAAAATTTCTCAGTCCCATCTTTAACACTGGGGCCAAAATTTCAAGGGCCCATAAAATGGACAAAAATGATTCAATCAGAAATCCGAAAAAATAGTCTGGAGATGTGGTCTAGTAGTATGTGATGGCAAATTTATACGAAAATACATCAGGCCAAAAAAAAAGATAAAAAATGTCCCGGACGACGGACGACCCATAGGGCCGGTTAGCTAAAAACACAGCAATATCACTGAAGTGAAGTGATTTCAAAATGTGATTGAGGACATGCACTCCTAATGGTTTGATGCAGACTAAGCAGTTTGCTCATTTATAAAATCAGAGCAATACATTCAAAATAAATTGAAATGATCCATAGTGATTCTACACACTCATACAACTAAGGAGCAAAGCTGCTAAATAATATTGTTATATAATTGCTCAAGCAGCCGCAAGAGAGGGAACAAGGGAGAGTAGGAAATCTTGGTGGCAAAAACTCTGTTCAATTATTAATTATGATTTCATTTGTTGCCTCTATTTCTGTTCAATTCTGAGTCAACAAAGACAAAATCACAATTTGCAGTAGGGGTTGCCAAGATTTCTCATGCCCCTTCTCTCTTCACTCATCTCCAGGCTCAAAGCCATTGGAGAGAACAGTCTTGGCAACATTACCAATTTGCAGTCTGTTCCTAGAAAACAAACTTTTACAAACAAGTTTCTAAGCAAGCAACTTCAAAGAATAGTGAGGGATCTGTCATCTAATAATTATTCGTGCAGGGCCTCCAAATGCTCTTCCTAGAGTAATATCAACTGTTAGATTTTAGTGTTCACAGCACATATAGTGATATATGGTGTTAGGTTGGCAGTAATCTAGAATCTTTACAACCAGTTATACTGTCTCACCCAACTACTTAATCAAGGCAGTTTCAGTCCACTGCTGGGTTGATGTAGTCAAGCAGGAACACACTGATGGGTTATGTACTGTATTCACTGAGACAATGTCATCTGTGTTTAACCCAATGAGTTAATCAGGCACTATTGTTTCTGCACCATAGCGAAACTCCTGGGCCAATATCTTTTGTTCACAATGAATATTTAAACCCCGCTGTATCCCAATGAAGGCAGTCAGATCATAATTATACTGGACACTGCGCTGGTCGAGACGATGAATAAACTGTTTCTTTTTAACAGTGTTTTCTAACACTGAATCTGACTCTGTCTCTTCTCTTGCAACACACCACGAAGTTGCGGCTGTTTTGTTTTCATGAAGAAAACAGAAGAATTCTTCACACCTCATAGTACATTTCATTCAAACCATAATTTGGAATGCCTGATTATACCATTTAGCAGTACAACATGATACATTGGTGATAAACGAGGCATGCTCTTTTAGGGTTGGCATAAAACCTGACTCAATGACAGTGCCCCTGGCGCAGGGTTCGGAAATAATATCGTCGGCCTGCTGATAAAACCTCGTAACCTCAAAATGATATACTTTCCAGGAAGCTAGTCATCCCTGCCTGCCAGCATAGTTTTCCCGCCACTCACACCAATTATCTAATTATTAGTTCAGTCATTCCATTGGTTCGGTTCCACCTCACTTCACTATTTAGTTCCTGCCTTGTTTAGTTTTCCTTTGTGAAGTTTATTTATCGATTCCATCAATACTTAAACCTGGGTTTTAAGATTCACTTTCTGATGTGTGGTTTAACTTAGACAGTCTAAATGTGGTCTCACTTTCTGCAAGTTTTAGGTGTAGGGATGATGAGAGCTGCCAGCTTTGCGAGGGTAACATTCTTGTCTAAGGTTGTTACAGAGTCAGAAAAATCAACATCAATACTGGGTTTTGCCTAGCTCATAAACTGCAATAAAAATACTTGAATACCTTATTTGAAAACAGTTTTGTGTTAAATCTTAATGTGTGCAGTAATGTTTCAGAGATCAGAACAAAAAACAACCGCATTTTGCAACGTGATTCTTTGTTGGTCTTCCCACAGTGATGACTTTTTTCCAGACACCCATCATTTCTGCCTCCCATGTACCTTGACCACAGATTATGTCACGCATGATCCTATATTTTCACTGGCTACATAAAGCAGCGTAAAAAGCCATTTAAAGCTAGCTATAAAGCAGTACAGTCATTATACAGTCAGTAAAATACAGCCACTCTTTGAAGTGGGAAAGATTGTCGCCCAAGTGCATACATGATGAAGTCAAACTAGCCCGCGACTGTTCCACGGAATCAAGGTTCAGCTGCAAGTAGCTGATGAACACAGTTTTTCTAGTTGCTGCACTTAAATGGATCATCATTTTATTATATTTCTATTTCAGAAGTTCTGTTTGTAAGTTACAGCAATACTGAGACTTTTAAATAATTTTTATTTCAGAATATGTCTTCCATTGTTCAGGAAACTATGACCAATTAGCCACTATTTAGTAGTATGGCCAATTAGCTACTATTCAGTGGCCTCTGACATGCAAAGCGCCACCATACAAGTTTCATCTACAACTTCATAATAAATTATAGGCAATTTCAAGTTTTGCTTTTCTTTTTCCCTAACTGTTCTGAAAACGTATCGAACCATGACTTCAAAACCAGGGTGTGTACCAAACCGTGACTTTTGTGTACCGTTACATCCCTAGTTAGCTCCCGCCGCTCGCGGTGCGGGAGCTATGGTATCGGGCTCCGTCCGTGTGTGCATGCATCTGTCAACACATTTTGCTGTAACTCACCAACTATTTCAGTTACAGGCTCCTAATTTTTACTGGACATGCATCTCATAAAGGCCTACAAATGACTTGCCTACAGGTGACCTTGGCCTATTTTTTTAAGGTCACTGCCCGAAAAATATCACCAAAAACTTCGACATTTCACTTTATCTCATCAACTATTTCAGTTACAGGCTCCTAATTCTTACTGGACATGCATCTCATAAAGGCCTACAAATGACGTGCCTAAAGGTGACCTTGGCCAATTTTTTTCAAGGTCACTGGCCCAAACATATCACCAAAAATTTCGACATTTTGCTTTATCTCATCAACTATTTCAGTTACAGGCTACTAATTTTTACTGGACATGCATCTCATAAAGTCCTACAAATGACGTGCCTAAGGGTGACCTTTACCTATTTTTTCAAGGTCATTGGCCTAAAAATATCACCAAAAACTTTGACATTTTGCTGTATCTCATCAACTATTTCAGTTACAGGGTCCTAATTTTTGCTGGACATGCATCTCATAAAGGCCTACAAATGACATGCCTAAAGATGACCTTGGCCTATTTCTTCAAGGTAACTGGCCTAAAAATATCACCAAAAACTTTGACATTTTGCTTTATCTCATCAACTATTTCAGTCCAGGCTCCTAATTCTTACTGGACATGCATCTCATAAAGGCCTATAAATGATGCGCCTAAAGGTGACCTTGGCCTATTTTTTCAAGGTCACTGGCCCAAACAGATCACCAAAAATTTTGACAGTTTGCTTTATCTCATCAACAATTTCAGTTACAGGCTTGTAATTTTTACTGGACATGCATCTCATAAAGGCCTACAAATGACTTGCCTAAAGGTGACCTTGGCCTATTTTTTCAAGGTCACTGCCCTAAAAATATCACCAAAAACTTTGACATTTTGCTTTATCTCATCAACTATTTCAGTTATAGGCTCCTAATTTTTACTGGACATGCATCTCATAAAGGCCTATAAATGATGCGCCTAAAGGTGACCTTGGCCTATTTTTTCAAGGTCACTGGCCCAAACAGATCACCAAAAATTTCGACAGTTTGCTTTATCTCATCAACAATTTCAGTTACAGGCTTGTAATTTTTACTGGACATGCATCTCATAAAGGCCTACAAATGACTTGCCTAAAGGTGACCTTGGCCTATTTTTTCAAGGTCACTGCCCTAAAAATATCACCAAAAACTTTGACATTTTGCTTTATCTCATCAACTATTTCAGTTATAGGCTCCTAATTTTTACTGGACATGCATCTCATAAAGGCCTACAAATAACATCCCAAAAGGTGACCTTGGCCCATTTTTCAAGGTCACTGGCCTAAAAATATCACCAAAAATTTTGACATTTTGCTTTATCTCATCAACTATTTTAGTTACAGGCTCCTAATTTTTACTGGACATGCATCTCATAAAGGCCTACAAATGATGTCCCAAAAGGTGACCTTGGCCTATTTTTCAAGGTCACTGGCCTAAAAATATCACCAAAAATTTGACATTTTGCTTTATCTCATCAACTATTTTAGTTACAGGCTCCTAATTTTTACTGGACATGCATCTCATAAAGGCCTACAAATGACGTGCCTAAAGGTGACCTTGCCCTATTTTTTCAAGGTCACTGGCCCAAACGTATTACCAAAAATTTCGATGTTTTGCTTTATCTTATCAATATTTTCAGTTACAGGCTAATAATTAGCTCCCGCCGCCCGAGTGGCACGGGAGCTATGGTATCGGGCTCCATCCGTGCATGTGTCCGTCCATGCATGCGTCCGTCAACAAAAACTTTGACTTTTTTTTATCTTAACAGCAGGAGCTTCTGGGGCCGCCAGTGCCCTATATTTAATATCAAGTTGTCACAACAATGACATCCCAAACAATGTCAACTTTGCATTAAAAATGACACAACTAACTGAATGACAGTTAATGACAACAGTTATGTACTTTCATGAAGATTGCTTCACCTTTGTGACAAGTGTCATAATTATGATGGTGCAATGGCTGTCTTTTGCAGCCCCCTTCAAATAAAGTGTTCCAGTTATTTTTGAGAATTTTCAAGTTTGTTTTCAAAAAAAAATTATGTATCTGTAATGGTTTCAGCATTACAGAGTATAGACTGATCACCCACAACATTACATTAAAACCACCAACCAAATATTTAGCAGGTCTCCCTCGGACAGCCAAAACTGCTCTGACCCATCAAGGCATGGACACCATAAGACATCTTAAGGTGTACAATATTATCTGGCACCAAGACATTAGCTGTAGGACTTTCCAGTCCTTTAAGTTGGGAGGTGGAGCCTTAATGGGTTGGACTGGTTTTTTCAGCATATTCCAAAGATGCTCCATCAGATTGAGATTGGGGGAATATGGCGGTCAAGTCGACAACTTGAATTCCTTGTCATGTTCCTCAAACCATTCCTGAAAAATCTTTGCAGTGTGGCAGGGCGTACTATCCTGCTGAAAGAGGCCACTGCCATCAGGACATACAGTTGTCAAGAAGGGGTGTACTTGGTCTGCAACAATGTGAAGGTAGGTGGTACGTCTCAAAGTAGCATCCATTTGCATGCCAGGATCTAAGCTTTCCCAGCATATCGTAGCCCAGGGCATCACATTGCCTCCATCGGCTTGTCTTTTTCCCACAGCAAATCTTGGTGCCATCTCTTCCCCAGGGTAAACAACGTACACAAAGCCCGCCATACACATGATTTAAAAAAAAACATGATTCATTAGACCAGGGTAAATTCTTTTATTGCCCCATGGTCCAGTTTTGACACTTCCGTGCCCACTGTAAACGCATTCGGCAGTGAATGGGTTAGCATGGGCACAGCCACTGGTCTGCAGGTTCTCTGCTTCATATGCAGCAAGCTGCAAAGCACTGTTTGGTCTCAGACCTTTCGATCATAGCCAGCATTAATTTTTTCGGCAATTTGTACCATAGTAGCTCTTCCGCAGGATCGGACCAGATGGGCCAGCCTTCACACCTCAAGCACATTACTGAGTCTTTGCCGCCCTTGATCCTGTTTCTGGTTAACCAATTTTCCTTCCTTGGACTACTTTTGGTATATAACGCCTGCACATCGGGAGCGCCGCACAAGACCTGCTGTTTTAAAAATCCTCTCACCCAGTCATCTTGCTATCACAATTTAGCTTTTATCGAAATCGCTAAGATCCTTACAAAAGCTTTTCTCTGTTTCCAAGAAATCAACTTCAAGAAATGACAGTTCAGTTCCTACCTAATATATCCCATCCCTTGGCAGGTGACATTCTAATGATATAATAACTGATATTCACTTCACCTGTTGGTGGTTTTAATGCTGTGACTGATCAGTGTATGTTTTTTGAGAAAGATCAGACCGTTTTTCTCACAAGGGAACAACTTAACAGCTGGGTTTTAAGGTAACTCTTCCAGTTATCATCAAAATTGGACTCTGGGGTCCTTCAAGTCTACAGAGAGATTAGAAACAAACGTGTACAAACCCCAATTCCAATGAAGTTGGGACATTGTGTAACACGCGAATAAAAACAGAATACAATGATTTGCAAATCTCATAAACCCACATTTTATTCACAATAGAATATAGACAACATATCTGATGTTGAAAGTGAGACATTTTACCATTTCATGAAAAATATTAGCTCATTTTGAATTTGATGGCAGCACACATCTCAAAAAACTTGGGACGGGGGCAACAAAAGGCTGGAAAAGTAAAAGGTACTAATATATGATAGCTGAAGGAGCTTTTTACAACTAAATAGGTTTATTGGCAACAGGTCAGTATACTGACTGGGTATAAAAAGAGCATTGTAGAGAGGCAGAGTCTCTCAGAAGTTAAGATGGGCAGAGGCTCACCAATCTGTGAAAAACTGAGTATAAAAATTGTGGAACAATTCCAGAAAAATGTTCCTCAATGTAAAATTGCAAAGATTTTGAATATCCCATCATCTACAGTACGTAGTATCATCAAAATATTCAGAGAATCTGGAAAAATCTCTGTGCGCAAGGGACAAGGCCGAAGGTCAATATTGAATGCTCATGATCTTCGGGCCCTCAGGCGGCACTGCATTAAAAACAGGCATAACTCTGCACTGGAATTCACTGCAAGGGCTCGGGAACACTTCCAGAATTCATTGTCTGTGTACACAGTTTGCCGTGCAATCCACAAATGCCAGTTGCTATCATGCAAAGAAGAAGCCATATGTGAACACAATCCAGAAATTCCGCCGTCTTCTCTAGGCCAAAACTCATTTAAAATGGACAGAGGCAAAATGGTAAATTGTTCTGTGGTCAGATGAATCAAAATTTGAGATTCTTTTTGGAAACCACAGATACTGTGTCATGTGGATTAAAGAAGAGTGGGACCATCCAGCTTGTTATCGGCGCTCAGTTCAAAAGCCTACATCTCTGATAGTATGAGGTTGCATTAGTGCCTATGGCAGGGGCAGCTTACACATCTGGATAGGCATTATCATGCTGAAAAGTATGTAGAGATTTTATAACAACTTCTGTTTGAGGAAAGGCCTTGCATATTTCAGCAAGACAATGCTAACCCACATACTGCATCCATCACAACAGCAAGGCTTCGCTGTAGAAGAGTCTAGGTGCTGAAATGGTCTGCCTGTAGTCCAGCCCTTTCACGAATAGAAAACATTTGCCGCATCATAAAACGAAAAATCTGGCTTAGAAGACCCAGGACTGCTGAGCTAGTATCCTACATCAGACAAGAGTGGGACAACATCCCTTTTCCAAAACTCCAGCAGTTGGTCTCCTCACTTCCCAGACGTTTATTCCCAGATGTTTACAGACTGTTGTTAAAAGAAGAGGGGATGTTACACAATGGTAAACATGGCCCTGTCCCAACTTTTTTGAGATGTGTTGCTGCCATCAAATTCAAAATGAGCTAATATTTTTCATTAAATGGTAAAATGTCTCAATTTCAACATCTGATATGTTGTCTATGTTCTATTGTGAATAAAATGTGGGTTTATGAGATTTGCAAATCATTGCATTCTGTTTTTATTCACATTTTACACAACATCCCAACTTCGCTGGACTTGGGGTTATATGCTATCACTCAGGCCTTGAGGATGACTGAAAGGTTAAACTTTAGATTGGTTCAACAGACACTATCACCAATCATGATGTCAGCCTTCAAGAGAATTCTTGTATTTGACAACCAAGCACCCATGACAACATTCTGCCACAGCAATGAATTCAACAGACTAACACAGCCAATTCTTCAGCAGAAGAATCTATGGGAACACTGTCCTACCCAATTATGAAATTTAATGTAAAGAGTACATTTATGTCCCACCATACGCATTTAATTGTGATGATGAGTCTTGTGCAAACTTTGATGACATGAGTTACCATAATAACCAATACACAAAACACATTAAACATTAACAAAATTTCACTCTCGCAGACTGAAGCGAATTTGCTTTCTAAATACCAGATCGATGGCTGATACAGTAAAGACCTACTCAACCACTGGGGTTCTTGCTGGGGACAGAGTCATAACAACTGTGTCATGTCTCATAAACACACATTGAGGGTGGATGGGAGCTGGCGGTGGGAAGGGGTGAGGCGAAGGGACGGGGGGTGGCGGTGGGAAGGGGTTGGGGGGAGTCTTTGTGTCTCGAGCAAAGGGGTCAGTCCCTGACGCGACACCTGCAGGCTATTTGTGAACCACCTGTCGGGAGAAAGCACAAATATTACCGTGCTGCATGGTGGGGGCTAGCGGGTAGCAGGCTGGGACGAGGCGAGCAGAGAAGAGTCCCGAGGACTGATGCACTGACCACATCCGCCTTCCACAATTTGCGAGCGAGAATCATCCATGCAACGTGAGGCTGTGCTTACCGCACAAAATAAGCAGCCTCACTGCAGACCATTGTCCGGTCTTGCAGGAAAAAGACCCAATTCCAAGCAAGAAATTAGACATTCTCTTTTAGTAAAATCAAACGAAAATTAAATGCACTTTTAATAAAAATGGGTGTTTCTACAGAAAAGGGCACAATTACGGTAAAGACGGTCCACCCATTTTTTTGACAATGGAACTTAGGTTTCCTATTCATTTGGGGGCTAGAATTATTGGGCATGATATTTGCAATTGCGGGCAACTTTTAAAGGGACACTCATTCCAGTGACCTTGACATCCAAGGTCAGAGTATGATGCAAATGTCCATACCGTAATCATTCAAAATTGAGCCAACAGAAAATTAAGTTAAAAATCAAACCCTTTTCACTGATGACTCAGACTTGCCACCAGGAACAAGTCTTCTTCAGTATTTCAAGATACACTAGAAAAGCTATTGGTTCAAGAAAAAAGGGATTAACCCTTTCCCCTCGACCAAAAGCAGGTGTCCTTTAAGTTTGGTTTTCCTGTCTTTACCGTAATCAGTCAGCTATTTTAGTTCTACAGTTGTCCACCAGATGTCAATCCTGCCCTAGAACAAAAACAACAACAACAACATCAACAACACAAAAGGAGGCCATTTTGGAACCTTTTGGGTGTGGTGGCTGAGTGCCAAGGCTCAGGTTGTATTCGAATTTTTACTTGTCACACAAATTAAATGTCTTTGCCGTAATCATGAAAATATGTTTTTTTAGCTAGTGCTTCTTTATGAGGTTATGCTTGATTAGAAACCTTTTCAGAGAGGTAGGAAATAAGGGAAACTTCAGCCCTCACATTGGTTGCAAATTTCCATGGGGCTGCATTATATGTCTTTACCGCCGTCTTCACCGTAATCAACTGCTCTGCCAAGGTATCCGGTGTTGTGTATATAAGTGGAAAAAAATCCTGGAATGGGGAGATTTCTTTTTATCAGAGTCCAACATGATGTTCTCATGACAAAAAGGTTTTCAAATTTGAACTCGGCTTCTAAAACGAACAAAAAAAATCTACTTACAATACATACTGCAGTTACATACATATGACTGTAGTCCTAATGATACTGCTGTTTTCCATGTTAAAAATTTTTGTGTTTCGAGTTTACATTAATTCAAAATAAACTTTTTATGCAGAATATTGATTCACTTGTATATTCACTGTCTTGACGCATGCATTGATAGTGAAGGGTGAAATATTTGAGGCTCTGGCAAAACGGACCATTTTGGAACAAATAAATTACTGGTACTTTACAGTGTAGAAAAATTATGCAGGGGCATGTTGGAATATACTTAATTTGGCATTTGGGCCCTACCCCCAAAATAACATAGTCTGCAAAAATTCCTCAACTTTTACAGCCAGTGCATGTTCGGACTGCAAAGGTGGAGACATGCCTTCTCACACTCAGACTAGAGTTAACAATGAATCTTTCAATGCCTTTGAAATGTTTGAATGACCAAAAGATTCATGCAGGAAATATGATACTCCTTTCTTCAGTGCAATTTGCCAAAAACACTGATTACGGTAAAGAGGTATGTCACTTCATCTTTACCGAAATTGTTGATTACGGTGAAGACATCTGACCATCTTAAAGTTTGTTGAAAAAAAATGAAACCAGCCATAACTCAGCTTTGCCATTTTAATACTGACTAGTACTTTGGAAGGCCTATTTGAAGAATAAAAAAAAAGTGGAATCCCAGAGAAAATTTTTGGTGGACATGTCTTTACCGTAATCATGCCCTTTTCTGTAGAAACGCCCATATGTGAATGAATAAATGAAAACAGCTGCGTTGCCTGACGTAAAATCAAAAGGCTTCTGCTTTGTTTATGCACAGAAAAACAGATGAACACATGAGATTTTGCGCTTACACATACACGAGCTTCAGCAAAATTGCTACATATTTCAAGACATAATCATAATATAATTGTTAGCTGAAGGTCCGAATTTCATAGAGCTTCATGTAACTTATGATGAAGACAAGATTTCTCCGACAAATACCGACGAAGCATCTTTAAGCCTACAAAAAAAACTGGCTACACTTGCAGGCGCATAGAATTGGCTGTGCATTCTTAATATATCATATGAAATTATTTTCATTAGTAGTTGATTAATGTTGCTGAGTCATTGGTCACACATGCTGAAGTCTATTTTCAAGACCATGCAGTTCTACTTGTATGCAAGCATGTAGGCAATCCTTGTCCACAAAGGTCCACATGGTACGTCACCAGTGATAGGGCTATTTAGCTTCCACAGAGGTATCAGAGACGCAAAAAAAAAGGTCATGTTTTTGTTTAAGAAAACAATATTTAGCTTGCTGGAGACTACAATCATCTTTTTTATTATAATAGAGAAAACATAACAGGAAGAAGGAAAAACAATTATCGAACACATATATGTCTGCAATTTATTTTAAAACTTGAGGGGGCGAAGCTGGGCACAGCGACTGCAGGGTCTGAGAAAATAAGACTGAAGTTACTGAAACACTAATTTGCTCATTGCAGCCTAATGGTAATCGTCCGGATGTCCAAATCTGACCTCTAGTGGTGTGCCTATGCGTAGGAACAATCTAACGGCACAGGCATTCACAGAAAAGCCATCTCTAAGCAGGGAAAAGAAAAAAAAAACTTTCCTCCCATGTCCCACAACAGTTCCACTGCCATGCAACGAACATGCTATAATGTTTCCGACTTATGTAAATGATAGCAAAGCTGAAATTAATATAAATATGCACATCCAAGTTGAGAACAGTCAAAACACATAGACGAGCAAAATTCTGGGATAGGTATAAAGCAATCATTACACACAATGACTAATTTTTTAAATCAATGTTACAGCCACCATTTCTCATATAAAGCTGTATGAATATTTACGCAGAATAAAATATCACTCGCTAATTAATGGTTATCACTTGACAGCAAAATAGTATACAATTTATAGGCAACATTAGATTGTTCGGGCATGCCCGGACAGGTTGTTTGATCAAATGATTTTGAGACTGCACTTAGCACAGCCTATACGTAGAGGCCCACAAGATTGATTTTTAGAAAAGTCTTTAACTTCATACATGGCTACTCCTCTTTTCAAAGAAACTATAGAAAACACAGATTAATACCCTATGTTGGTGTTTTTTTAATTAATATTATTATCATTAATTCGTTGTTAACGTATCATGTTAATTATATTTCGCCAAGATACAAAGGGCCGAGGGCATTCCCCCCCACCTCCCTTTCCATTTAGTCCCAGGTTAATATTAAGGTAAATAGATGACTATGAATTCAAGGAATTGTTTTAATGCTGTCCTGAAACCGAATTCATATGCCTGTTTTCGGAGCAAATGCATTTGACCAGCTTTAAATCAAAAGTAAAAATGTCAGTTTTTCTCCACGGCTATAGCCCAGTCAAAACAGGCTAAATATCTCCTGCCGTTAAAACTTACTGAGACTGGCCTGAAAAATAGCTTTGTATGCAAACCGGCAGACCTGGTTGCAGGAAATAATACAAAATTAAACATTCCATTCGTCGGAAATGCATTTAGTATCAGTTGATCTAAATTAGTCCGTCACCAAGAAGGTCAAGAAAAGACATAACAGAAAAACATTCATAAATAGCCTCGGTATCAGTCGTTTTCGAGCCAGTTCAGCTTCAAAAGCTTTTTTGAGCGTCATGTCACGCATGGTGTCCGCGTGAGTTCTGTCATTTTGTATCTTATGAAATAAAGATGCCACTGTATGAGATTATTAGGCTGTATCTTTTTGAAGACATTTTCAGAATTGAAAATACCGCTATGGTAAAACGTATAGAAAACGTCTTACGACATGTCACACGACTGGTTATCAAAGGAATCAAAAATAATTTAAGTATGTATTTCGAAAATACAGTCATGGCAACCTGGCTTTGCTTAAGACTGTGACTTGGAGACATGTTTAAATAAGTCAAACATGAGTAATTGTATATTTCATTTCCATCAAAAACCAAGCACTTTACTAGACCATGTAAATAAATAGAAAAGATCCGGTACGCTACATCAACTCCTATATGGGCCAACCATCATCGAGTTTTTCATGCGTCTGATTTCACCGTCTCCTATTCCAACAAATTGCATCATGGATCCATTCCAACTACTAAATACTATTATCACAGCAGCCATAGATTTATTAAAGATTGCCAGAATGCTTCAGAATGCAGTCAGAGATAAATCCCACGCTGAACCCCATTCTCCGTCCACAGCATCGTTAAAAATATATCATTGTGCGCAATAGTAACATCACGCTGCGAGGCGTTATAAACATTATGAATAATGGGCCAGGTCCACCAATCTCCATAAACAAAACTAAAGGCACGGAATGTTTCCGACACTGTTTCAGCATATCCGATTATAAAGATTAATAAACGATTACGAACATTTCCACAAACTTGTTTTCCCAGAAGTAGTTTGGGTGAACTGACAACTAGATTTCTTACCACTTGATCGCCTGACAATATTTTCCAAAAAAGTGTTCTGCGGTGCCACCAGCCCTCTCTTTCCCCCTGGCATTCTGCGATTGAGCAGTGCTGATAAGGGTCGATCGCAGTTCTACAGTTCGTCGAAAAAGTTAAACTGTCTAGATTAGTATCCGTCGGCGGGATGAAGACGCTCATGATAACGTTCCTCCTTGGCTGCTTAAGGCTCTTTGGAAGGAGCGCCAGACTCTTTGCGATCGCAGGTTCCCTGACAGAACACGCATGCGCAATCAAGACAAGCGCCCCGCTACACTGATATCGAAGTGCGCTCGAGTTTGATATATGCTGTCCCTGAACTTAATAGCGTTTAAATTCCAAATTGGCTTGACAGTGCTTACTGATCAAACAGTTCGTTTAACACGCACAAGTTTGACTTTCGTTAGTGTATTGGCTGGCAAAGACAGCACTAGTGATGGGTGGACCGATTGTATTCACAGTATCGGTTTCTTCGAGTTGATAGACTTATGGAGCCTTTCGAACCTTTCAAGGTTTGATACTTTTTGCAAAATACGCTGCGGGTTTCCCCGTCACACTCCGTTACAGTACATGCACGTTCGGCAGCTTGCGCTGCCCGTCTCATTCAACTTCTCTCCAATGCTTTACCATCCTTCATGCATAAGTTTACGTTAATAAAGATAAAATATTTATTTTAATGAGTTTATTCAGAATCCCACTCGTATGTCGGTGGGCCCAACAGATGTTAGAAAAATGTGATTTTACTGTGTCGATTTCTTTTTTCCTTTTCCAGCATGCGGCAGACCTCCCATTTCAAGAGAACAGTTCATTCGGTCTCGTTTAGTGAGTTTAGCTGCCGGTGTCACGCACCGAGATTGCACCCGTTTGTATTGTCTCTATGTGCGCGTGCACGGAAATATATAAGTCAGTTCAGCACGCGACTAAAACACTGTCTGCGACTCAAGAAAAAGTGTGGCATGAGTGTTCTGAGAACATAGCATCCCCCGCCGGAGTCGCCACTGTGATATGTGCATCATCAGTGTATCTACAGCATGTGTGCGAAGTTTCAGGGTTGTCATATGAAAACTGTGGGAGGAGTTGATTTCACCAGCCCTTCCAATACGGACCGACAGACGGAAAGACGGACAACGCGACAGCATAAACTCCCTCTGGACTTTCTCCCACTGGGGGACAGAAACTTTACCTAGGAAAAAAGCATATAGAGTATTCCAAGCAGGCCCGGCGCAAGAACAGGGAACTGGGGGGCACAGACACATCCCTTTATGACAATTAGGATAGTCCTGGCTAGTTCTCAATTATTTTCCTATATTGACGCGTTTTTCAATCATCGTAATTGGCAACTGAAGACGCGGTTTCTCTCCATATGCGATCTAACAGCGATGAAATCATGGGGTAAATTCAGTATAACTGAGAATTGGGGTGGACAAAACATCCGTTTTAAACAATTATTAGTCCTGACCTGTTCTCAGTCATTTTCATGATTAACAAAAGGTTCACTCCGAGAGCACTCCCCACTTAACAGGTATTGCTTGTTCTCCTCGATTAGGTAAGACGACAATCATTCATCTGGACGCGTATTTGCTTAATTTAAATCAACGTTATTCAAAATTACTCTCGGTATTGAGTGAAAAAAGTGGCACTCAGCAGTGAAATAGGCTATAAAAAGCATGCAGCTCAAGCTATTTGCGCAGGTATACAATTTTTAATAACGTTGATTTAAATTCACGCCAGGTCTGACCAGGTGTACGCAAATTTGAAACCAGCGAACAACATGCAGGAAGGAGTGCAGCTGTCAAAATGAGAAATAAACCATATGCAGCGATGCGGACGTCATGCTGTTGTTGCTCTTATTAGTAAAATGGATAAATTGGCTGAATAGATAAATAGGCTAAATTAATAAATGAATGAATGAATAAATGAATAAATAAGACACCTGTGTTGAGAATTAATTAAACTTATATTTTGAGACAACCTGCTTGTCAGGCCAGGCGGCTGACAATTACAATCAATTCGATTAAGCGCAATGCGTGGCTTAGCAGATATGCAGTGTGGTATGTCAGATGCTCATCTAGTCAGATATATACTGAACAACAAACGAAATGCAAGTTAATTAAAGACAGGTGGGGACTCCCCACCTATCAGTGTTGTCACGCGCTCCTCGAACGGTGACAGCTGGAGGTTTGAGCCTGATTGGCCTCCACCGGTCTGTGCGCTGCTGCGCCTGAGCACCGCAACCCGTTTTTTGGTGGCGATCTTAAAATCGGACCACTTTTTTAACCTATATGTAAGCATTTAGATTGTGTAATTATGTAGGCTATAATAACCTGAAATATCATGGATATATAAATAGAATTTATTAAGGCCAATGCTAAATTTTTCTTCTTGTTATAAGTCGCGCCAGTTGATGACCATTCCAGGGCCGCTAATAGAAAAGTAGCTAAATTTTTTTGGCCAAGAAAAAAATTTTAGTATTGGACACACTTAAAATAAGTGTTGGCAATGGAGAAATGTGCGTCTTGGCCACACTTATAAGTGCGCCAGTTGATGACCATTCCAGGGCCGCTAATAGAAAGTAGCTACCGCTTAAAATAAGTTTGGCCAAGAAAAAAATTTTAGTATTGGACACACTTAAAATAAGTGTTGGCAATGGAGAAATGTGCGTCTTTATAAGGCCATTCACTTAATAAAGTAGCTACGTCTAAGTTTGGCCAAGAAAAAATTTTAGTATTGGACACACTTAAAATAAGATTGGAATTTTTCTTGCTTATAAGGAACGCATGATTTTTGTGCTTGGACGCAATTAAATAAGTGCAAATAGTCACTTCGATTTATTAATTAATAAAATCAAACGTCTGCTTCACTCCGGTTTTCCACCTCAACGATGTTTACCGCAGCAGCAATAGTTTTCCAAACTGCAGCCTTCTGGGCTCCCTTTATGCCACTCTTAAGGCTTCCAAATAAAATTATTTTGTTTTTCTCCACCTCGGACGTGATAATTTATATTTCCTCCTCAGTGAAGTTCTCTCTTCTTTGCCGTCTTTCGAGAGTCCATGTCGTACAGTGGGCAGGACTATGCCTCCCGGAGTATGAATTTCTAGGTGCGTGTCTTGTAAATTACGATGGTTTCAGCCGCCAGATTTATCAACGCCACGCCAGTTCTACACCGAAATCAGCGACGTACACACTTTTAGTAAATCAGACGTGACACCTGGCGAACGCTAATATTTACACCAGAATCTACACCAGATCCTACGCGAGTTTGATAAATGAGGGCCATTGAGTAAGCTCACAGTGAAAATACTGAACTGGTCAATCTCAGTGCCGGACACAGGCTGTATAGACTATAGTGGACACAAGTCCGTTTCTGTCAGTTCTTGTTGACTGTGCAGTGAAGGATAAGGTACCACCAGCCGGTCACTATCAAGTTCGCGGAGAGATTTTTAATCACCCTGAATGACTGGCTTGCTGTAGGCCTTAGATAGCCCGTTCACTACACAGCTACTGACCAAGGAATTAGTAATCTGATGCAAAATCTTGATTTTTCAAAAGATCTTGTTGATTTAAAATAGATTTTATTGCTGCCACAAAAAAATGTACAACCCCAATTTTGAAATAGTTGGGACGAAGTGTAAATTGTGAATAAAATCAAAATGCAATGACTTTCAGATCACATGAGCCAATATGTTATTTACAATAGAACATAGATAACATTTCTAGTGTTGAAACTGAGACATTTTACATTTTTATCCACAAAATGAGCTTATTTCAAATTTTATGGCTGCAACAGGTCACAAAAAAGTTGGGAAACAGGCAAAAACGGGCTGAAAAGCAATTAATATATAAGAGGATCAGCTGAAAGAATATTAAGCAAGTAAGTAAGTTAACTGGCATCAGGTGGGTAACATGATTGGCTATTAAAGGGATGTCTTAGGGAAGCTGAGTCTCTCAGAAGTAAAGATGGCCAGAGGCTCTCCAACCTGGCTTGCATAAAAAATTGTGGAATACTTTAAAAACAATGTTCCTCAACGTCAAATTGCAAAGGCTTTGAAGGTCTCATCAGCGACAGTGCATAACATCATCATAAGATTCAGAGAAACTGGGAAAAAACTCTGTGCGTAAGGGACAAGGCCGAAGACCTTTACTGGATGCCCATGATCTTCGGGCCCTCAGACGCCACTGCATCACTCACCGGCATGATTCTGTCATTGACATTACTAAATGGGCCCAGGAACAGGGCCGTAACTACCAGTGGCGGATCTAGAAAATTTTACATGGGGTGGCAAAGGGGTGGCAAGAGGTCTGGGAGGGGTGGCATGGGACGTCCTCAGTGCGGTATTAGGAAATCCCCAATTCCAATGAAGTTGGGACATTGTGTAAAACATGCATAAAAACAGAATGCAGTGATTTGCAAATCTCAATAACCCATATTTAATTCACAATAGAGCATAGACAACATATCAGATGTTGTAAGTAAAGACAGGCAGAGGTTAACCAATCTGTAAAAAAACTGCGTCTAAAAATTGGGGAACAATTTCAGAAAAATATTCTTCAATGTATTTATTGTACAGTGTGTCCCAAAAAAGGAAACCAAGAATAAATGGTTAATTCTATAAAAATTACTTAACATTCTTTGATTAAAAATGGCATTTGGTGTTATATAACTATGTCTTCTATGTAATGCTGTCAAGTAAGTGGAGGCTGTGCCGCACTCAACTGAACAATAATGACACTTTTGAGAGTAATTCAGTAACATTTTGCACCAGATTGCATAGAATGATGACAGGCCTAAACACGGATGAACCTGGATGATCAGTTTCAACTTTTCATTGTCAGGGCTATTAGTGCTTTAGGTTGTGTAATGTGTACTGCTTTAAATGTAAACCCTACTTAGCTGCATGACATGTCCACAAATCATGCAACTGACAACAGAACAATGAGTTCTGACAACGATGCCTGACTAATTTTGTGTTCTTTGTATGATGTGAAAAAGTACACAGTCGTGTAATTAATAGTCCTAATTAGTTTTATAGATACTAAGTTTCAACAGAATACTTCTCATTTTATTCCCAGTTTCCTTTTTTTCCGGATGCACTGTATCATTATGCCTTCCAAGATGTAGCAGAGCGAATATTTAGGCCTAATGAGATAAAAGTACCTCAAAATAAATACAGCAAAAGTACTAAAGTCACAGTCCAGGACTGATATTGGCCATCTCTTTTAAGAGAGCTTCAGACGACGACTGTTGTGCTGTGCAGCAAAACGTCTCACAAACATATCCAAATCTAGCTGTTTTGCACGTTGTTTCAATACTGAGAACAGCAAGATTTCTAAGACGATCGTCTGATGATAGTCAGGCTACATAGACCTCTAGTCGTGTGGTGGAATTTCCGCCAAGTCGGATATTGCTCCTGCCGCGAGTACTTATGAGCTACGTCAAGAAACGGAATTGCTAGATCTATACAAACATATATACGGTAAAATAATAACAATTATATTTCAAGTTTCAATGGAATTTAAGAAATTTTGCCTGGTTCGGCTGACTGAGTAACTGAGTAGCTAGCTAGCTAACAAACTAATGTTACCCAATGGTCATGGAAAGGCACTCCGTGCACGCAGGCTAGCTAGCTCAATAACGATAACTTAGTTGTGAGAGTGGTAGTTAGCTGTATGGCTACAGTGCTTAGCCATGCCGATTTAACCAACGTTACACTTGGTATTCAGTTTGGCTAAATATTAAGAGCGGGACACAACGCAGAACGATTTTTTTTCTTACACCTTCAGACAATGAAATTTTCGCATAAGTGATATTACCCTTGCGTAATATCAAAAATATGCCATGTACTGGGCTAAGGGAAAAGTGCCAAAGTTATGTGATAAAATATCATCTGTCATTTCTCTTATAAACGGAAATACATCATTGCTATTTTTTAAATTAAAATTATAGTCTTGTCTTTCTTCAGTCAAGACAGGCTCAACATGCCCGAAGGCTAGATTTTAGTCTCTATAGGCCTATACATACAGGCCATCCAAAACATGACAACATTCATCCACTCTCGTGGCCTGTACCTGACAATGAGTCCACGCAGGCCTGCATGTAGTGCCCGGGATGCTGAATAACCCAATCGGCACATGTTTACAGTAGGTAAAGCATGAAAGCTAGGCTTACTTTGCACTGCTGCCCTACTACCACCCAAACCATGGCCCAGCCAGCCTGAAGTGTGTCATGGGGTGGTGTTATTGTGTTTATACTTTTACAGTAGTCTGACGTGAATAAAACTGTGGATATTCAGCTTACCATTCAAGGTTATCAGTCCGGCTTGGACCACCACCATCATCATCGATATCACGTAGTTCGTCAGCAGCAGCAGACTCATTGTCCAACTCTGTGGGGTCAGGCTCGAATAAATACGGCCTGATGATTAGCACCTCTGACTCCCCATACTCCACAAATTCATTGCCGGAATCGACGTACAGATTGGCATCACTGCCATGTGAGATGGAGAGGTTGGAATCAGACTCAGATTCAGATATTTCATTGCGGGCCGTTATGTTCTCAGAACCAAGTGCCTTTTGTTTATCCTTAGTTTGCATTGCTTAAAGTTTTGACGCGAATGATTTGCTTTTTTGGAAAACTCTGGAAAATGTTTAATTCACCCCTCTGCTCAGATGTAGACGCCAGCAGACACGGAGCTGCTCTATTTATGTGTGCAGTTACATTATTCTATCACTAGATGGCACATCAGGATCAGTTATTGAATATTCACTAGCAAGCCAAGCTCGAACGTGGTTTAGAATGTGGACGAGTTCAGTCCCATCCCTGTTTTTGAGGAGTTGCATGAAAACTCCTCAGCTAAGCCTGATGTGCAAACTGCTAAATATACTTGCCCATAGTACCTATTTAGCAGTTCAAAAAACGATCTCTTGCCACAGAAAAAATCGTTGTGCTTTGTAGCAACCTCATCAGCTACAGTGAGCCAATGGTATCCCAATTAGTAGTGAAGAAAAATCAGTTTTCTGAAGCAAAAATTCCACATGGTATTGATACTATGACATTCTACTATCAATTATAGTCATCACATATCAAAAACGCGTAGTTCCCTACGGTGGATTTACGCATAGATTCCTCCATCGACAAATTCAGCGCTTCCTCCCTAGTACTCTTGTTGATTATCCCGTCACTCAATTACATACTTAGGCTCATCTGCGTAATGCACAGTTATAGTTCACGCTCACGTGACACTTCCCCGGTGATGATGTATTGATTGACACCTTTCATATCGAATTCCAGTGTATAAACTTTCCACAGTAACTGAAAAACATTGACTGCACCATCAGAAAAGTATTTAAACACTTGCCTACTTGCAGTTTGGTTGTATTCTTTCAACTTTGCTCAGCTGAGAATGATGTGATTGCATGGAAAAAAAAAGACTTCCAAGACCAACTTTAGAGTGCTGAGCTTATATTTGCGGGATGGATTCGGAGATGGAAAATGGATTTATTCTGAATGGAACAGACTGGAGGACTGACAGCATTGATTCTTTAGAGGAGAAATTCAATGACGGAGAGTTTTTTTCTCTTGAAGTGTGAGTCAAACTGTCTTTGTATGGTGTAACTCTATCTTACTTCTAGCCAGCTAGCTAACTAGCCAGCTATTTCTTATTTTCGGTTTACCTCAGGGCTCGACAAGTACATTGGCCGGATGGCCGCGGACCTGTGGAAGTGCCGATCGGGCCAGCACACCTCATCCTGTGCTTGCCCGATCGGTCCAGTGCATGCTACTAGACGGGCGCGATCGCGCCGGCTTTCATAAACGCCCGCCAAGTCATCCTGCGCAATTTAACATGCCCGTCAATCACTTCACGGGCGCGCCACTATTTAATACAAGCGTTAGCCTATTTAACCTACCGCGGTAGACCATGACTATGATGACAATGTCATAATCAAAACTAGCAATAGCAACATCCTCTCAGATCTAGACAACCAGTGCCAGCTGTGAGGAAGCTACGCATACTCAGTTCAGCATATCCAACCCATCATCATAGCCCTATCTAGCAATCTCGGACCTCAGTAAAAAATTCAGAGAGAAAAAAAAATTCAACGTCTTAATCATTCAGGTTTTGTTCTAGGTATGTTTAGTGTTACCCGCGTGAACATGCAATGTTACATTTCACCAAAAATCAATTTCTGTTGGCACATTAGGCTATTATTCTTTTCCTCTTATCTATGCATATATTGTTTTGGGGAGTTTTCTTTAGTTCAGGAGAAATTTTATATTAATGCTGTTTGATCTTCGACATTTTGGCGAGGTAACTTCCTCCAAATTCGCGGTATTCTCCTCAGTTATTGAGCTCTGCTGTGGAGAGGTCAGATGAAATAAGTGCTCTTCAGTGGTTTTATAAAATGCAGTAAAATGCTAAACGGAGTCGAAGATACTTCTTTGTAGAGGTCAAAGATTTTGTTCATTATTGCTTCGATGGTTACTTTGGAGTTTATACATTTTTATTTTATCATGTACGGCACTTTTGTGAAACATGTAAGTTTACCAATCATAAGTCCAGGCTAATGGAGCATTGGGTGGTTTCTCCTGCAGTTCGCCGTTTCTTCTATCTCGAATTTGAAGGAGAATGTTCCCGCCAGACCTATGTAAATGTTAGTATATACCTTGATGTTGTAAGAAATCCACTGGTGTAACTTGAACTTCAAGTTACACCAGTGGCCAAAAGACGCAAAAATTACGGTGGTCGTAGTGTTCTGGCGGATCTGCGCTAACTGAGAACGGGCCACTTTTGACGGGCAAAAGCCTACACCCAGAAACGGGGCTCTGTTAAATCCGTGAAGGAAATTTTCTAACAACTACACATAATTTATTAACAACGCGGGAAGATTTCACTTTTAAATCATTGGTACCATTATCCTCCAGTGCGACAAGAAGTTGTGTTTTTATGCATGCTATGTGAACACTAATGGGACATTGCCTTAGGAGCGGTCTCGGTATGGTCCTCAGTGGTCATAAAACATCGTTTTCGTGGTGCTTATGTGTAACCGAGAGTGGAGCTCTGCTTATCGCCCGTCTGCATAACTCAATTCTGTAAAATGAGCGATCGTGAAGATATGAATGTTTTAATGTGTTTAATTTATAAACAATAAGCTCTGAATGTTTGTCAAGGCAATTTGTGTAAAATCTACTAAAAAAAGTGTTTTCTTTATTGAAAAACAAAAAAGATTTCCTTGCAGCAAGTAAAAATCCACAGAAAAGGGTCATCAAAAATTCAGGCCAGTGAAAAGTTGGTTCGGGGCAGTGGAAATGACCAGTCACTGGCCCTATAGGGACAGTGAATTTTTCAAAACTTGTCGAGCCCTGTTGCCTCCGTGATCACAGGGCAAGTTTGTCACATTGGTTAACAAGAGTAGCCTTTGCTAATAATTCTGGCATTTTGCTGAATGTGACGATCTGTTTTAGAATTTATACCGTATTCAAAGAAATACAACTAGAATGCCCTGGATTTTCACTCGCTTAAAGTGCAAACAGCGAACAGTGTTGTGAGTTATACTTTCTCCTAATAGGGTGTTGAAAGTGTTGTTTCAAGCTTTCTTTTTGCTTGGATGATTGGAATTGTAAATAGCAAGCTTTCCGTCTGAGTGAACATTCAGACCGTAAAATAAGCCATTCCTTTAATGAATATGTGTGCTTGCTGATGCGGATCTGTGGAAAAATGAACTAAACTCTGAACTTTATCATGGAGAAAAGGCATTTTTATGGTTTGGAGAGGTTACTGGTGACCACTGATGTCCAGCTGCCCCTATATTGATAAACTCATGCAAAATGTAACCAGAAAATCATTAATTCATATTGAATTTCGTGAGTCAAAAGTTGATTTGAGTTAAAAAATATTATTATTTCATGATTGGACAGTGCGTCATTTTGAGGGCGCTGGGGGTTTGGGGAGCCACCTGGAGAGCTGTCTTATTTGGCTTCCAAAGCGTGGATAATTAAGTATTCTATGCTCAGATCAAGAATACTTGTGGTCTGGGAGTTTATGATCCCAGAATGTATTGTTTTATCCCCCAGCCATTTTTCAATCCTCAGTAGTATTCTTGTTCAATTTCAATGCTGAATCTTCATGAAGATTTTTATGTTTGCAGCCCCTTTTTCTCTACCAAAATCATGAAAATAAACTGAAATACGATGGAATTCTAAATGCTGCAAGTGTCTTGACTCAGTTGAGCCATATTCCTCCTCTCTATAAAGCTTAAATCTTGAATTATAAAGCATTAAATTGGGTAATGTATAAATAGCCATATTTGGCTTCTGCGCAAAGGGGTTAAAGGCTAATTATAACCTTATGGGGCAACTGTTTATATTTTTGGCTGCAGGAGTCAGCTTCCTACAGGCAGTTCTTTGTTTAGAAACAAAAAAATCTATATGAACGTCGGCTTCCAACAATACCTTTAAATAGCAGAAAGTGGTATCAACAGTGCAGTGCTCGAACAGTACTTTGCAAACATTGCATTTTCAATCAAGGTTTCAAATAGATCCATTTTAAGCCAGTGCCGAAACAGAAAGAATTGCCAAGGAACTGAATGTGCTACATATTTACAGTTGTAAGATGGGTACCAGCAAGGAAACATAGGCATGGAGCTCTTGAGCAATGTGGATGAAAGGTGCATACTCTCAATTGGTTTTGTGTTTGAAAGGCATGAATGAACTAATTTCTCAGCATGGCATCTTACAACCTCAGAGTTCCACTCTATGTAAATGTGATTCCCACTCTGCAAAAATGTATGAGCACAAGTAAAATCTTTGTTTGTCTGGCAACATAGAAATGTTCTTTCCTGTATTGCATTTGGTTACCACTGACTCATTGGAGTGTCAATGAGGGTCTTGTGTAATTTGCCAGTTATTCCCCTTGTGTCTTAAGAAATTTTGTAACAGCATCCCCAGCCATTTTGTTTTCTGTTCTCTGCTTATAAACCTCCTGAAGTGATGCAACTATGAGTTCTAAGGTCTGAAAATATTTTCTACTCTCTGGTTTAGTCCAAAGGAAAATATTTGATCTCCTTAAATAAATAAACTAAATTAATATTTTAAATCCTCCCACTCTCTTGTTGCTCTTATTACCCTGTACACCTTATAACAAAGGCAGAGGTTTAGAAAAATATGCACATATTCCTTCTCTGCTGGAGAAATTCTTCCTCATTTTCATCAAATGCTCTTTTCTTTGTGAATATTCTATTCACTTCCATTCACCATTCACTTTATACAAGCATAGGCAGAACAACCAGTGAAAACAAGTGTGCTAAAAGACATAAAGGAATGGAGCTGTTTATCCCATGCCTCAGTCTGCCCTCAGTTTAATTGTCCACTGTTGTCATATTGAAGTTTTTGAACATCTAGGATTCAAAATTAAGGCAATGGAAAAGTGTTGCCTTCTTTATTGAATATGGTGCTTGTAGCTCGCAAAGTTGCACTAGGCCAAGCTGAACTCAGAAAAGATACAGAACTTTACATAATGTACTGAAAACTTTCACTCCTGGACATGGTCATATCAGCTTCTTTAGGAGGCAATCTTGTTTCAGATAGACAGATTGAATTCCACTGTCAAACTCCAAATGACAAATCTATTTTATCAGTAAGCCAGAACATCTTCAATCTAAATTAAAAGATAGCAAAAGGCTTATAGTCAGGGGTGCACATAACTTTCTGGGTGTGGTTCTCAAGGGAGCACCTGGAGATGCTCCCTGGTGCTCACTCTTTACGCAGCGCCCATCCTACAAGGTGTCATCATCGCAGCCGTCCTTTCCTGCAGAGCACTCAATACGCATGCGTTTTCGATGCAAATCAGCCCACAAACGAGGAAGTTGAGCAAAACAAAAAAATTAAAATATTTCTTAATGTATATTTACTTTTACTTGGAAAACAGTAAATCTTTCTTATGTTCAATTTCATCAAGCAAGAGGAGGATTTCTTCCTTAGTGAATGCTAACTTTCGTGTCCTTTTCCCCTCCATGACCGATTGTCAGACACCGTGTTGCCACATGCCAATTTATTGGAGCAATCAGGCTCTGGATTGTTTAACTGAACAATGAACTGAGCAGACAAAGGTTAAATGAGTTTTACGTCATTATTAAACCTTTTCTTAATTATTTCTATTCTTGTGATCTTTCGTTGTAATATTACTGTAAGCTAATTTAATTAAAAAGACTCTAAATCAATTTAGTCATACTAATGATGATCAAAATGTGTTTTTAAAATATTGTATTTCAGTGTTGATTGGTTAAAACGAGGGACGTTTAATCTCACAGCATCGATTTATTAACAACTAATGCTTTAGCGAGGACTCAAGAAACTCTCCGCAAAATTCCTCTTTAGGCCCGTCTAATGACTGTGTTTGGGAAACCCACGTAAGGAGAATGTGACGAACATGAGAGAATGTTCCTTGCTTAAGAATCTCTGTGCCACGTTCGTTAATCCTGAGATCCAACATTATCGGGAAACCCACTGCAGAGCTTTAAACAAGCATCATTGCCAGTCAAAACAGCCTCTGATTGCTCTCAAGTCAAGAACACACAACCTATAAACAAACAGCCTTTGGTCTACGGACGCAATCCAAGGGAACAGTGGATTGTTAATGGATGAGAATATTTTTTTTTTTCAGTGCGGGAAATGTAATACGTAAAATGTAGATATTTATTATAGAAATTTTCCAATTAGGCACCGGAGTTTAAGGTAGGATTACGAAGCTTCTGACAGGGATATGCATGCATCGGTGCTCTCGTTGAAATGGGGAAACGCATAAAATCTAAGCAAAAAAGTAAGTACTTCGCTTGTACCATTGCGGAGATTTTCAGAATTGAATATGTGGTGTGCTTTGATGTCTTATATGACATTGTCGATCGTAGAAGATATTTTCAAAGCATTATCTAGCTAGCTCCTGCGATTTTTGTCGCATTAAATTGCCCATGAACATAATGGAGGTTTCTGGATTTGGGCCAAGTTATGGTCCAGTTGCCTCCGGAACCGGGTCGGTCAAAAAAGTTTCTGATCAATAAAATTTCACAGAATCTAAATGGAAATATTAAAGATCACGTCTATTAGTTTTTACCAGTGTCTGACCAATATTTGGTGTAAATTATAAGCCTACACCTTGAAAACGACCGTATGCTTACAACCGTTCATGAAACGGATAATGTGCGCAGATCTTAAAACTTAAAAGATAAGGCTATAAAGGCAGTTCCCGGCTACTCCATATTCAAATAGTACTTAGGAATACCGCAACAAAAGCCGACAAGAAGCGAGTTTTCTGGGACAAGTCAAAGTTCAGGCAGCTCTGCGCGGAAACCGCATTCGGGCAGGAAATAACCGTCGCGGACCATGCCGATTTTCCCCCTGCTTTGATGGATTTGACGTTTTGCTAATTTGGGTGAAAGCTGAGTAAACTTTAAAAGCTAATAATTCATGAACACACTTGTCATAATGTTTTCTGTCTTACCAGAGATGTATGGAGAAAAATCCTAATTCAGTAGCCGAAGTAAACCAGTCAAAAATGCCAAATATGTTGGTACGCAATTGAGCTTCCCTTCAAGTTTTCTGCCGCGCAATTTCTAATTTTTCCGTGCATGCGCACCAGCGCACCAATTATGTGCACCACTGCTTATAGTCCTTTGATGTTTCATGCTACAGTAATGCAGGGATTGAGGGTATGTAAATACTGATGGTTATATATAGCTGATTTTCAATAAGCAGGACAATAGTTGTGATGTATATTATTATGAAGAAATGTTTACCTGTTTAATTTCATGCCCTGGTCTGCAATGAGGATATTTATACTTACCAGCTATTGAATCATTGCTGTGTAGAACTCTGCTATTCATTTATTTTTCTTTCTTGGCTTGTTTCAGTAGTGGTCCGTTGATGGCAACAAAGGCCTTCAGTAACCTCACCTTTCAATGCTTAATAACCTAATTCTTTTGCAGTTTACCATGCCTGATTTGCAACAGTTGCTAAGACTAACTGGTAGACTGACTGAAATTTATTTTGGTCAGGTCCGCTTTGTCAAAACCCTAAATTATATTATCATTTGCAGCAAATTTCTTTGCAATATTTGAATTTGGCAGCATGGCTCTGTTCTGGGGCCTCCCCGCCTTACCACACATGCATGAAAAGCCAGTAGGCAAGGAGAGCCAAAAACCTGCCCTTCCATGTATATGAGTGAAAGCCATTGGCGGAGAGAGCAGCAGCAAACCCCCCGGGGTACAAAACAGAGCAGCATCAATGACTTGCTTTGTCATTGAATAAGTCAGAAAAACATGTAAAGGAGGAGCTGGGGATGGAGGTGGGTTGCAAAATGAGCAGAGAAAGCGGCAATAGTAGACAGGCTAAGCAACTTCAAATAGGGCGCCTTGATTAAAATTAGCCAGTTGAGTGCCTGGAGGGAATCAGCGGAGCTGTCAGCTGATGTGGGCTTGGCTTGTGATCTGTACCATCACTAATGAAGGCAGGCTTACAAGCTAGGCGTGACTCCATGGCCTGCCGCTGTGGTCAATTTTCGATAGCTCTGCACATTGTATTACAAAGTTAAGAGGCATTGTTTTCTGCACATAAATGAAGACGTAAAATGTTATCATGTCTATAAATTCTGAACTCAGGTAGCTCATGAAACGACACATAAATTAGTTTGCGAGGCTCATTAAGCAAAAAGGTTTGAGAATCTGCTCTATATTATGAAAATAATCATGGCTAAAGAGCATTGTTAGGCAGGACACAAAGTGTAGTAGCATTGTACAGATGGCAATAATCCGAATAAAGAGAGATCACAAAAGTTTTGGATTTTTTGCATTCATTATTGCCATCCTTACAATGTCACATTAATTATATAATTGTAGCCAGTAGGCGATCACTTTGTCATTATCATTTCTTAGTCATTACAGGTCATGTTTTAACCTGTATTTTTCAGTCAATAAATTGTTGGGTTGTTAATCAGGATAACTTTAACGGGAACAGCTTGAGAGCAATCTTGCAGTAAAGGGTGAGGTTACTGAAGGCCCTCTGAACATCCAACCGCACATCCCTGGTTTGTTTACATATCACTCTTTGATTTGCATTTCATCCATCCATCCAGCCATTTTCAGCATTTTCAGCTGCTTTCATTAAGCAGAATTTTCAGCTGCTTACCCGGGGCCAGGGGATAGCTGATTCAGCAGAGTTGCGGGGTATCTCCCGCCCCAGGTACTTCGTCCAACTCTTCCTGGGGGACCCCAAGTTGTACTCAGACCAGCCAGGAGATATTATCTCTCCAGCATATCCCAGGTCTGCCTTCGGGCCTCCTTCCACTCAGACATGCCCGGAAAAGCACAAACAGGAGGCATCCAGGAGGTATCTGAACCAGATGCCCAAACCACCTCTGCTGACTCCTCTCAATGCATATGAGCTGGGGCTGTACTCGGAGCCTCCTCCGGATGTCCGAGACCCTCACCCTTTCACTAAGTGAGAGCCCAGCTACCTTCCAGAGAAAACCAATTTTGGCTGCTTGTATTTGAGACCATATCCTTTTGGTCATCACCCATATGAGGGCTGGAATGTTGATTGACAAGTAAATCAAGAGCTTTGCTTCTAGGCTCAGCTCCTTCTTCACCACGATGGACCAGAACAACACCTGTATCACTGCAGGCGCTGTACTAATTCACCTGTCCATCTGCCACTCCATCCTGCCTTCACTCATGAACAAGACCCTGAGTGGGGGTAACAACTCACCCCACACTCGGAGGGGACAACCTTTCCACCTTTTTCTGGCAGAGAGTCATGCCCTCAGATTTGGATGTGCTGATCCTCATTCTGACCGCTTCCCACTCAGCTGCGAACCATTCCAGCGCATGTCAGAGGTCACATACCATGAAGCCAACAGGACCACATTATCTGCGTACACTAAGGACGCAACCCTGAGATGACCAAACTGGACACCCTCCAAGCCTCAGCTGCGCATTGATATTCTGTCCATGAAAATGATCAACAAAATAGGTGACAAGGCACACCCTTAGTAGAGTCCAACACCGACTTAGGACTGAGAACAAACAGCTCTGGCTTTGGTTGCACAGGAATCAGATGGCTCTAACTAATGGCACTGATAGCCGATTCAGCCACAGCACTCCCACAGGATACTTTGAGGGATGCAGTCATAAGTTTTCTCCAAGTGCCCGAAACACATGTACACTGGATGGGTAAATTTCCACGATTCCTCCAGTATCCGTGCAAGGGTAAAATGCTGATCCACTGTTCCAGGGCCCAAACAAAATCCGCATTTCTCCTCCTGAATCTGAGGTTCGACAATCGGGCGTAGTCTCCTTTCCAGCTCACCCTGGTGTAAGCATCCCCTTGGAGCCTTAGCAGTGTTATTCCCCTAGAGTTGGAGCACATCGTCCAGTCCCCTTTTCTGGAGAGGGCAACCACCACCCCAGTCTGCCAGCCTAAGGGCACTGAACCCAACATCCATCCAATGTACAACCCCAATTCCGAAATAGTTGGGACGAAGTGTAAATTGTGAATAAAATCAAAATGCAATGACTTTCAGAGCACATGAGCCAATATGTTATTTACAATAGAACATAGATAACATTTCAAATGTTGAAACTGAGACATTTTACATTTTTATCCACAAAATGAGCTCATTTCAAATTTTCTGGCTGCAACAGCTCTCAAAATAGTTGGGACACAGGCGAAAAAGGCCTGAAAAGCAATTAATATATAAGAGAATCAGCTGAAAGAACATTTAGCAAGTAATTTAGTGAACTGGCATCAGGTGTGTAACATGATTGGCTATAATAGGGATGTCTTAGAGAGGCTGAGTCTCTCAGAAGTAAAGATGGCCAGAGGCTCTCCAACCTGTGAAGGTTTGCGTAAAAAAATTGTGGAATACTTTAAAAACAATGTTCTTCAACGTCAAATTGCAAAGGCTTTGAAGGTCTCATCATCGACAGTTCATAACATCATCAAAGATTCAGAGACACTGGAAAAATCTCTGTGCGTAAGGGACAAGGCCGGAGACCTTTACTGGATGCCCGTGATCTTCGGCCTTCAGACGCCACTGCATCACTCACAGGCATGATTCTGTCATTGACATTACTAATTGGGCCCAGAAATACTTAAAGAAACCACTGTCTGTAAACACAGTCCGCCGTGCCATCCACAGATGCCACCTAAAACTCTATCATGGAAAAAGGAAGCCATTGTTGAGCATGATCCAGAAGCGCCGCCGTGTTCTGTCAGCCAAGGCTCATTTAAAATGGACTCTAGCAAAGTGGCAAAGTGTCCTCTGGTCAGGCGAGTCCAAATTTGACATTCTTGTTGGGAATCATGGGCGTTGTGTCCTCCGGGCTAAAGAGGAGAAAGACCACCCCTCCTGTTATCAGCGTTCAGTTCAAAAGCCAGCATCTCTGATGGTATGGGGATGCATTAGTGCATATGGTGTGGGACACTTGCATGTTTTAAAAAGCATCATGAATGCTGAAAGGTCCCAGTATATGAAGGTTTTAGAGCTACAAATGCTTCCCTCCAGATGACATCTATTCCAGGGAAGGCCTTGTGTATTTCAGCAGGACAATGCAAAACCACACACTGCAGCTATTACAACAGCATGGCTTCGTAGTAGAAGAGTCTGTGTGCTGAACTGGCCTGCCTGCAGTCCTGATCTTTCACCCATTGAGAACATTTGGCGCATAATTAAATGAAAAGTCCGTCAAAGGAGTCTCAAAACTCTCCAGCAGCTGGAAGCCTATATTACACAAGAGTGAGATCAAATTCCAAAGGCTAAACTCAAGAAACTTGTCTCCTCAATGCCCAGACACCTCCACTCTGTGTTAAAAAGAAGAGGGGATGCTACACCATGGTAAACAGGCCCCTGTCCCAACTTTTTTGAGATCTGTAGCAGCCATAAAATTTGAAATGAGCTCATTTTGTGGATAAAATTGTAAAATTTTTCAGTTTCAATATTTGCTATGTTATCTCTGTTCTACTGTGAATAAAATACTGGCTGGTGTGATTTGAAAGTCATTGCATTTTGATTTTATTCACAATTTACAGTTTGTCCCAACTATTTCGGAATTGGGGTTGTAAAACAGACGTGTGAGCCATGAAAGCCCAACAACGTCTAGAGCTTTCAGCATCTCAGAGCGAATCTTGCCTCCCCCGGTGATGCCACTGCAGAGTGTTTTTTTACCACCTCAGTGACTTCCACCAGGGAGATGGGCCAAGCTGCACACGAGTCCTCCGTCCTTGTCTCCTCAATGGAGGGTGCGTCTGTCAGACTCAGGACTCCCTCAAAGTGCTCCTTCCAATGCCAAACAATATCCCCAGTTAAAGTCAGCAGTTCCTGCCTGTATTTAAAACAGCCTGGGCGAAGTCCTTCCTCCCCTTCCTGAGTCATCTGACGGTTTGCCAGTACCACTTTGAGGCTTCTTAGCCTCCCCAAAATCTTCCCAAACCCCAATTTTTGTTTCTGCGCCTATTGTACAACTATTTTTGCTTCCCCTCTCTTCACCTGAATGTCCAAAACATGCGGCCAGAGATCTGATAACACGAATACAAAATCAATCATCGACCTTTGGCTAAGGGTGTTCTGGTACCAGATATGCTTAAAAACACCCTTATGCTCGAACATGGTGTTTGTTACAGCTAATAACGATGACGAGCACAGAAATCCAGTAACAAAACACCACTTGGGTTCAGATCAGGGAGGTAATTTCTCCCAGTCACTCCGCTCCACATGACTCCATTATTGCCGACATGAGCGTTGAAGTCCCCCATTGAAACTATGGAGTCCCAAGTCGGAGCCCTTTCCAGGTTCTTTCCCCTGGACTCCAAGAAGACTGGATTCTCTAAACTGCTCTTCGGCGCGTAAGCACAAACCACAGTCAGAGCAATCCCCTTTGCAACCCATATGTGCATTGCTGAGACCCTCCCGTTCACAAGTGTGAACTCCAACACAGGGGTACTCAGCCAAGGCGACATTAAGTATCCCCATGCCTGCCCACTGCCTCTTACCTTGGGCAACTCCAAAAAGGAGAGAGTCCAACCCCTACCGAGGACTTTGTGCGTAGAGGTGAGTCTGAATATATTTCACCGGTACAGCTTCATCTCCCGCACAAGTTCCGGTTCCTTCCCCGCCAGTCAGGTGACATTTCATGTCCCAAGAGCCAGTTTCCACAACTGGGGAAGAGAACGCCAAGGTCTCTGCCTTTGTCTGCCACTCGATCAACACAGCACCCGACCCCTGTTCCCCTCCTCATGGGTGGTGGGTCCATGTGCAGGTGGCTCCATGTTGCCTTTTCAGGCTGAAATATGCATTTCATTTAACAACCAAATGGCAGTATTTTTATATGGACTGGCTCAATTATCTCTGTGTAATAACTTTTTTTTTATTAATTCAGAGAAATTTGTAGTTGAGAAGTTATTGAAATGCTCACTTGTAGAGTTGACTTAAATTTTTATTTGGTAAAAGAAAAAAAAAATTTGTCTTCTGTGGGCTCCAAAATTATTGGCACGCCTTACTGGCAATGCACAAACAATACTTTTTAAAAATTCTAAAAAATATATTAATTGAGAAACCAATGTGAGAAATGATGTAAGCAGTGGCGGCTGGTGAACTGGCAGCAGGGGAGGCTCCAACCATCCCTTAAAAATAATGATTGGTCACGACCTGTTTTCAATCATTCATTTAAATTACTATTACAGAAACTCTGAAAACTCTCAACATTATCAGGTGCGGTCAGTTTTCATTAATAACGCATACCTGTAAACTCTCACGTTTTAGTGACATATTTGCGTTCCCCTGCTGCAGTCAGCAATGAGGTTGCTGCAATCTACGTAGGTGGTCACGTGATCCCCGATGCAAAATGTACATAAATGTTGGTCGCAGGCAGCATAGTAAAAATGGGGAAATCTTGTGCTGCTGTTGGTTGCACCAGTAATGATGCCACTCAATCATCCGGAAAATACGGCAAAATAAGTTTCCATCAATTTCCACAAAATAATGAAGCCCTTTTGAAAGAAAGTCTTGTTAAATTAAGAAGAATTGACAGTGGAAAGCCTTACAAACCAACAGAACATTCAGTTCTTTGCTCAGAGCACTTCGAGAAAGGCTGCTTCACGAACCAGAAGTTCATAAGTAAGTCAAGGGTTTTGTTGCAATGAAAACTGGTTTTAAAGTGAAGATTTTAATTAAGAAATTAGCCCGAACGCCCCCGGTACCGGGGGCAATGAATTTGCATAATAAATACAGAATGTATCCTAATAGCAACCTCGTCATGCGGCATATCCTCTTAAAGCGAAGAAACTCAGCGAAAAGATCATGATGACCGTTTTTACCTAAATCTAACACAATTCAAGTACCAAGCAAGTAAATAAGCATCTAGCAAAACATTAGATAAAATAATATCAGTGCTCTATCGCAAGCATTTCCACTGAATCTGTGCTATGCATACAAACGATACGTCAAATGAAAGAGGACTGTCCACAGAATCCAACGATGTAAGCCTTGTCACTTTAAGTTCACACTACACTCAAAGAACAGCAGGCATACACTTTACATGCTACAGAGATGAGCAAAAATTTTTCTTACCTTTGATATTTTGTCATAAAAAGCTGTTTGTGGGTAAATCTGCACTTGCTATTGTTTTAGCCAGTCTATGAGTCCTTGCGTCATTATGCTTAGCACTCGAAGACCTCAGCAGTATAATCGCTTAAATGGTTTGTTTTTTGTATGTTCACTATAATAAACCGCTAAATATTCAACTGTTGATTTCAAAGCAGGTTTATGACTGAGAATCCTTGCACCAATATGCTCAAGTTCAAACACAGCGCACCTATACAAGTGCTAAATCGACCAGTGAATATATAGTCTGTTGAGCTAGTGTCGTGGATAAGGCGGATCATTTGGACCTGAGCAACTGGGGTTCAATATCCGGTTATACATGCGACCTTTCAGAGCAAGGAAATAATTTTTTTGTATAAATAAATAATAATTAATCGATGCATTCCCAATTTCCCATCTCATCAAAGCCATCTTCCTTGGTTACTTTGGGGATCACGTGACTTACACTACGGTTGCTGCATCCAATGCAATGCCTCCATTATTCAATCAACACATCTGTAAGGGATTCTTGTGCAGAATTGAAGTCCTTGTGCACAGAGGTTTATCACTTTCATGTGCTGCGTTATGGTGGATTTCACCACCAGTAATTGTAAACCGATTATGACTCCAGACTTCTCACGCTTTTGTTTACTCAGGGGTTGGAAGAAATGCATTTGTTTCATGATCGTTTAAATTGTTTAAATAAAATAAGATCATTGGAAGCAATGGAATTGCATTAAGACGTTATTAATGAAAACTGGCCACACCTGATAATGTTGAGAGTTTTCTGAGTTTTTGTAATGGTCATTTAAATCAGTGCTTGAAAACAGGTCAAGAATTAGGCTATTCGTGCTCATTTTAACTTAACAAGGAGAACTGGCGACACCTCATGGTCCTTAGGATGTTTGCAGTCAAGTAAAGTCAATTTTATCAAGATTGAAAACAGGTCATGACCAATCCTTATTTTTAAGGGATGGTTTGTGCTTCCCCAATTGCCAGTTCACCATACTGATGCTGAGACCTGGATCTTAACACCACCAATTCTGCAGGTTTTTATTTTTCTTATGTAATTAAGTATTGAATTTAACCGCAGACACGAGGTGAGTATGTCTGGCTAATAGACACTATTAATTAATCAGGTAACTATCAGGTAGAAAAGCAAATCTGTAGAAGCCTTTGTCTCAACGGCTTGATTTTTGTATATTCTTGGTGTGGAGCAAGTGCGTCCGATTCCATCCGCACAGATGTTGGTTTAGGTTTTTGTCTTAGCCTAGCACGACCACATCTAACAGAATGGCCAACCAGGTAATACAAAAGCAAGAAAAGTCTCTGCACACTCTGGAGCATTAGAGCTAGAGTGTGCAGCGACTTTTCAAGCGTTTGTAAATTACACCACTTATTGTTTAGTCAGCAAGCACGTTATCAACTCTGGAGTGCCTTCATTTTCTCTAAAACTTCTTCATCCAGGGTCTACAATTGTATGATCAAGACTGAGATACGTACAGGTGGATTAATACTGGGCTATCAAAAAAGCCTGCTCCCTCAACAGCCCTTTTTGGGTAAGACTGGACACCCTTGAGGGAGAGACACTCAAAAAATGAGGGTCTCTCGACCTTGGCCTTATTATTTATTTATTTATTTATTTTTGGGTCATTAAAGCAAGTATTAGGCAATTACCACGACAGAGAGACAGTGGCTTCGTTTGTCTCTTTTTTTAGGGAAAAAGAAAATACTTTCAAGGTTGGCATTTGGAGTGAATGGTATTGCTGTTGGATGAACCATGCTTGTTGAACTGTGCACACTAGGCATGCTAGGTGACTCAGGGATGAGAGAATGGACAGGGAGCGTCTGGTTCCATCCCCGGGGGGTCCGGCTGCCGCTTGGGTGACAGTGGGTGACACAAGCCCCCACACAGCTGCTGTTTTGAAACTAAAACAACTAAAAGATTATTTTGGAAGGGAGACGAGATCCAGAGGGGCCACACTGTAAACCCTGATAGTGTAGTGCACTCAAACGTTTTGTGGAAACCTCAAGAAAATTGTGCAGGCCCAATTAATTCCATTGTGTGGAAGGAACTTAAAGAAAATAAGGTGAAGTTATTTATTACATGTTTTTAAGTGCTGTGAACTCAAGATCATTAAGTTGGCATACTCAGTTTTTTTTAGGTAATTGGTTTCGACAAAACATTTGAGTTCACCACACTTGTCAGCACTGTAAACCCTGGTAAGTGTGGTGAACTCAAATGTTTTGTGGAGACTGACTACAGGTAACTACAAGTGTGAATGAAAATATATGCATTTAGGTTTCTGTCTGACGTATTTGCCCTATAGATGTGTGTGTGAAAGTAGGGATCAAGGACTGAACTTCCAGTGCGTTGGAGCTCGGCTGTAACAGTTCTTTCCCTTCAAATCCTACTATTGTCATTCACTGACTGTATGACTCCGCAAGCATACTCACTTACTTACACATGAACGCAGACACACACACACACACACACACACACACGCACACAAGAATGCACATGCACACACACACACACACACACACACTATTTACTGACAACTGGCTGACAGTACAGAGTACAGTTAGATAGCCATCACTATCAAACTGAATTTACTTCTGATGCAGTCTGTGACCACAATGTTTCAGACCAATCATTGTGAAATTTCATTACCCTATGATTATCTTTACTGAAAAGCAAACTGCGTAAGAACCCCCTTGCAGCATTCCTGCAGTATTGATCACCAACAGCTGCTTTGTCCACTGCGATATGGCAAATTTGTAAGGAGAGGAAGATATTGAACACTGGGTGGCTGGCCTGTTCTTTTTTCCTTTATAATTGATCACAGATGGAGGAATCGATGGCACTCATGTGATGAGGAGATGCTCTGCCTGGTTTCCACTGCCAAAGCAGCGGACCAAAATCCTCGCAGGAGTGCCGTGATCATCTCTCATAAGCTCAATCACAGGCCTGTCAAGGAAGCAGATTGGAGCAGTAAACCACACATCTGTCATAATGTGATGGATGTGTCCTCATTTGATGTTCATCTTCTACTAAAAAAGTTTCATCAATATTCATTCAGAACTCAGACTGATAAGAGGTTCTGATGTCCTGTTCCTGTAAAGCAGAAGAGGTTGAATACCCACGCAGCAGAATGCCCATATGGATTGATCGAAGTAGTCTTATTTCACTTTTGAGTGTTTGTAGGTTACTGCGAGGATGGTTTAGGTGAAATAAGGACAATATATTCTGCATGTACACAGCAAATTCTATGCACATAATTCAGCTGTATTACCAAAAGAGAGATGACAAAGAAAAAACAACTATCCTGCTTAATTTGTTGGCAGCACTGTGGTCAGCAAATGTGGTTTGACTTCTTCTTGGTCTTGTACATCATGGGTAATACACTCCCAGCTGCAGCAATTTCACCAACCTAACATTAGTAATTAAATCAGCAGTAATTCTGGATGATATGGACAAATGTGTACTCTTCATTCTGCCCTGCCACACTGCTGAGGTCTAGACCCAGTCTGTATCAGTGCGACAAAAAACTTCTGATCAGGAAGTCTCAATGTGTCAAGGAACTAGTGGGATAGGCTTCACGATGCCACGTCCTGAGGAACAGATTTCCATTAATGAATTATACCAATGTCATAACATGGTCTGTGATCTCGCAATTTGCACATCCAGCTAAGGTGCATGTTGTTATTAGGTAAATTTAAGTTCTAGGCCTGGAATTCGCAGTTCAGCCCTTTCTTTAACCAGCATCTGCTGCCTGTCTTTGACAGCCGGTTGCTGCAGTACGTATTTTGTTCAGTGAAAACAGCCTAGAAGTTGTCTATGTGCATTTTGAAGAGACGCATTAGGTTTAACTCAGGTGAGTTGAGCTCGCATGGGCTAGTTGAGTAATTGCAGTTTAACACAGAGACACAGATATGATAATACTAAGGTCTTAATAATTTGTTTAAAACAGGGCAGACTCAAGGAGTAAATTAAAAGTTTCGTACCAAAACACGAAAAACACCAAATTTGTAAATTTGAAACTCCAGCCACCAATAGGTCAGTAATGATCACATATTATTCATTTGTCAAAACACAATGTCTGTCATCGATTTAAACATTGTATTATGCACTTTCTTTTCAAAACAGGACAAGCTCTATGAAACATCTGCACTCTAGGTCAAGAGTGCCCACCTCCAGTCCTGATAGGGTACGTGTCTGTGCTCATATTTGATGGGCTGCTGCTCTCGACCGATCATATAAATTCATTGATCTGCTAAAGGGACCACATCTAGTTTGTAATGGCAGAAGATTGAATGGAATCAACAACTGTTGATACTGTAGCCCTTGGGGACTGGAATTTTTCACCCCTGCTCCGCACAGACCCTAATGACAACGATATCAAGGCGTTTGCCATTACAAGCATTTTCATTTTAATTTACAGTCAGTGTTGCATTCAGAGAGTCCACTGCAAAGCTACTGATAAGGCTATAAATTTGAAGTCACTAAATTCGCAAATTACAATGACATCAACGCAGGTCATTCCTTGCATAGAGCTCCGTAGAGTTCCCAAGGGACCAAATAGATGGTGCCCAAATTGAATGAGCGTCGGTCACAAAAACGACAACATTATTTGTGGTGGCGTGGAAAACTATGTCAAAAATTATGACAGCGATGCTAAACACCAAAAATTAGAAACAGCAAAAACAACTGTGGCCTCAAATCAGTGCTCTCTGATAGGGACGGATGGAGACTTGGTTGGATAGTTGCTAATAACTACTGTACTACACCTCTAAAAATCACCACAAAATTTAATCAGTGAATCTGTATCTGAACCAGTCTCAATAAGAGTTTCATAAAGCTGACGTGAGGTTCATAAAGCTGTTATTTATGGCAATGATTCCTCTGATTTGACCACCAACTGTACTCTGCCATACAAATGAAATAGGTAAATATTAGGACTCATTATTAATGTGTTGCAAAACTATTCATATTGGATTTTTTCCCAGATATAACTGCTAATAATGGATGGTGAATAAAGGCATACAAAAATGCAAAAACAAATGGCAGAAGCACTACAGTGTTAATATAGTGACAATTAAATTGGCTGCATAAGTGACAAAATTACATTCAAAAAACTTGCAAAAACTTGGTTTTTCATTTAATGCTTGAGAAAGGAGCACACAGTTTAATAAAAACTGGTAATTGCTTAACAGAAAAATTGCACCATACCCATGGACAGTTTACAAGAAATCAAAAAGGACTAAATTACGTAACGTATCATTTTTCCCTGACAATAAAACTTGGTGTTAATCAGCGCTATTCATATGCTTGCAGTTAATTTTTTTTACTTGAAGCCTGATTCCATTTGCCTCTCTCGCTCACCTAGGGCTTGGTGGAGTGGGAACCAATAAGTAGTCAGAAGCTAAATAAATTAGAGGGAAGTGATGTCATCAGACATAAGTGATGCACTCAGTAGTGCTTGTGGCACAAAGTCCACAGTCACACCGCAGGGCCACTGGGTATGTGTAGAAGGGGTCCACTTCAGCGGAACAGTTGGGGAGCTTGACCGTGACCATTTGAGTCTCATTATATGTGCAGACACGATGGTAAGACTCAATGAAGGGTGGGTCCAGAACAGGCTTCTGTATAAGAATGAAGATAAAATAGGTTGAAAAAAAATGTACAATGCCCTTTGTTGAATTGTGCGTGGTCATTTTTAAACTGCATCTCTAATATCTAAACATGTAGAAGCAATGCAGAGCCATTGAATAGTGAAGGTATCCACTTTAGCTGAGAGGCCAGAGCACAGTGCATAACATAAGGAAAGATGTGTGGTTAATAATGATAAGAGAGGAGTAAGCTTTGTCAAGGAAGTCAACACCCAATCGCACTCTGCTTGACAGGTCCTCTTGAACATGGACACAGCTACTGATGGCTAGCATGCTTTAAGCAATGCGTGATACATACAGAAAATTTCTTGAGATGCCGAAACAAAACATGCTTGAACCAAAAACATGCCTAAAGCAAAAATGAATCGCCTGGAGATGTTAACTTACAACAACAAGCTCCAGATTATTAGATAAATTTTATGATATGGCAGATTATGCATTGTTTACAAACTTCCAGAAGGCTGAACAAGTAGAATTCTCAAGATACAACAGACTGTAAGTATTCAAAGGAAAGCCTGGCAGCTTGTGCGTTGACTGCACAAAAGTACAAACTCCCTCTTTCACTTAACCAAACCTTTTTTGAAACTGAGACATTAACTTTAAAAACCACTGACAATCAGAGCACGTTTATACAAAGCTATTAAGCAAGCAGTAATCAATGTAACTTCTTGTAAAAATAGAGACCGCTTCAGAGGTGCAAAAGACAAGACAGAAGCTATTGAAAATCAGCTTAGCTAATTGTCAATTACACTGCTGAAGGAACAAATAAAGGCAGTGGTGAACAAGATACCTTCACACCACACACAACCAGTCAAACATTTTTTTTTTACTTGTTTTTGGCTTTTCATATGTGCTGTGAAAACTATTTGCCCCCTTGAGAATTTCTTCTATTTTTACTTGTTACATTTTAATATTTCAAATCATTCAGCTAATTTTACTATAAGACTGAGACAACATAAGTCAACACAAAATGTAGTTTTAAATGATCATTTCATTTATTCAAGGTAAAGAGATATTCAAAATCTATATTACCTATGTGAAAAAATAACTGCCCTCTAAACCTAATGACTGGTTGTGCTATCCTTGGGGGCAACAACGGCCATCAAATGTTTGCAACAGATGGCAATAACTCTTTATTTCACTATGGAGGAATTTTTGCCCCTGATTCTTTACAGAATTCAACTGCACCGCAAGGTTTTTGAACAAGAATTACCCATGTAAGGTCAAGGCACAGCATCTTAATCGGATTCAAGTCAGAAAGTTGACTAGTCCACTCCAAAACTTCGAGTTTTAGGTCACAAAATGATGGCCAGACACTGTCAATCCGGATTTTCTGGCAGAGAGCAAAATTCATGGTTCCATCAATTATGGCAAGTCGCCACCCAGGTCCTGAAGTGGCAAAGCTGCCCCAAACCATCACACTACCACGGCCATTTTTGCCTACTGATTTGATGTTCTTATTATCAAATGCTGTGTTAGCTTTACACTGCATGCAAAGGGACTCATGTCTTACAAAAGTTCCATTGTTGATACATCAGAATATCATCTCCGAAGTCTTGGGGGTCAACAAGATGTGTCTTAGCAAATGTGAGACAAAGCCTTAGCCTTATTTTTGGCCAGCAGTAGTTTTTGCCTTGCAGCTGTCCCATGGATGCTATTTTTGCTCAGTCTCTGTCTTATTGCTGAATCATGAACACTGACTTTCTCTGAGGCAAGTGAGGCCTGCAGTTCATTAGATGTTAGTCCTGGGTTCTTTTATGACCCCTGGAAGAGTCGTTGGAGGAATTCCTTGGAGGAATTGGGTAAACCGGCCATTCCCGAGAAGGTTCACCACTGTTCCAAGTTTTCTCCATTTGTAGATAATGGCTCTCACCATGATTCGCTGGAGTCCCAGTGTCTTTGTAAAAGCTTGGCCACCCTTTCTGTGCTGATAAATGTCAAAGCCTTTCTCTCTCATCCGATCTTCTTTTTTTAGATTGCTGCAACATATGCTGCTTTTTGCCTACTTTAATTTTACAGACAGGTTCTACTTAAAGGTGAACTGACGTTTCGTCAAAAATTTCCCCAATTAGCAGTAAATCATGACCTACTGAGATTAATAACAACTGACCAAAATTTCAGAGAAAAAATTTTTCCCAATAGCGTTTTTATTGGGGATTTTGAGCTTGAAAAGCGCGGTGAATCAGAACCCGGAAGTGAGAAGTCATACTGAGAGTAAACGAAAAGATCCAGCATGGCATCTAACTTCCATTCAAGAATATAAATATAATTGAAGAAGTAATTGTCACTAATGTGACATTGCCCCCCACCGTATGTACATGTTGGTGTTAAATATGAGCTAAATTGGTCAGCTGGTTGTTCAGATACTGTATTGCTTAAATAAGGTTCACAAAGGCAAAATCTATGTAATTGCACTGTGATCTCAAGGTCACCAAAATCGACTGGTGTCGCGGGACCCCCCAAGTACATGTTGGTGCTAAATACGAACAAAATCAGTCCACTGGTTCTTCAGATATTGCGTTAACACCAACGGGACGGGCGTATGGACGGATGAATGCAAACCCGTAGCCAGGGGGGTTCAAAGGGTAAAAAAGTACCTCCCCTCGTGGCCAAAGGTCCAGAATTCGAGTCCATTTTGTGCCCCTCTTTTACATAAAAAAGTCAATAATTCTAAGCTAATCCAACAAAATAAAAAAGTTCTAAACTGAACTTAAAACATGTTTTTGAGTCTGTATGTCAAATTACAGATGCAAACACGAATATTTACATGTTTAATTATTATACAAAAGTGACTGACGAGACAAAGCCTCAAGAACGCTTAAATCATATTTGGGCGACTCTCTAACCCACTTTAAAGTCTGTTTGTATTCGCACTCACTGTGCTGTTTTACATCTAGCTTTACATTGTTTTTTGTACTGTTTTGTCTAGCCAATGAAAATATAGGATTATTTGTGACATAATCTGTAGTCAAGGGACTAGATGGGCAGAAATGATGGGTGTCTGGGGGACAAAAATTTCCGCCGTGGGGAATGCAAATGAAGAATCTCGTAGCTAACACCCCGTTTACACCGAGCTTACGACCGAGTTGCGACCGAAAAATGGCCTCTGCTTGCCCTCACTCCTACTGACTCGCACTGGGGTTGCAAGCTGGTCTCTAAGCGGTCTTCATGGTCTCCATCGCTCTCTATGGGTCTCATAGAGGTTTGCGAGGGTATGGAACTGCTCAAAACACTTGCAAAGGTTGTGCGACCAGCGAAAAACAGAAGAGGGTATCATAATCAGTCATAATAAGCTCGCACAAGTCTCAACACACTCTAAACTCGGTATTACAGATCGTAATAGACTTGCAAGCGGCTCGGCATGCTGTTGCATCAATGATTGCAAATTTTTTGGAATTTTTCACTCGCAAACTACACTCACATCGATTGCCGATGGTTGCTACTCTCGCCATCGGGTTCGTACAGCACTCTCAATGCAGTAGCAAGTCGATCTCTAATAGTTGCATTGGGGTCTCAACTTGATCGCTGCAGACTCGCTAATAAAATGCCTGTAGACTCATAAACTAGATGCGACTCCATTGAGACCTATGAGACCAATGAGAGAGGTCATAATCAGGTTGCAATAAAAATGGATAATTTTTATTAGTTTTCAGTCACGATTCGGTCGCAATTGAGGTTCGGTGTAACCGCAAATAAGCAATCAAAGTAGGGAACGGCCGCGACCTGTGTGAGTGACCAAACTTTCACGATCGCGCTGGTTGTATCGTGGTCTTATCAGGGTCGGGGTTCGGTGTAAACGGGGCATAAACTATTTTTCAAATAAGCCAGTCAGTTGCAGGCTAATTTAAATTGAAGACCTGGGTGCAAGAAGTACTTTAGTCACAAAATAACACTTTTGAGATATTAAGGGTCAAAGTTTTGAAAACATGCTGCAGATACTTTTTTTAAAAGATAACATTCAGTGGTGCCTGCTGCTAGTCCCGGGGGTTATACAAAGTAGACAGACACGTTTTTGTGGAAAAATAATGCTTTATTACGAAAAAAACAAGAAAATCAGTTTCGGACTTTGGTACTTCTTACCATAAAATGCCTGGACTTTGGTACTTATTGCCATTAAATGCATGGACTTCGGTACTTTTACCACACAAATGCAGTTTCAATCATTTTCTGATTGCCAAACAGTCTTTTTTGCTACGCTTGTCACATGACACATACTAGCAGCTGATTGGACAGTCATGGACTTAGGCACTTGTTCCTGATGACGTCAAGGACTTGAGTATTTCTTGCACAAAAATTCAGTAGATTCAGGGAAGGCCGTATATCAGTATTGAGGACTTGAGTACTTATATTTGGAATTTTTTGGCTTTAAATGATGCACATGACACTCCACTTTGTGGTAGTAGTGTCAGCTCATTTTTTGAAAAATGTGACTTAAGTACTTCTTGCACCCAGGTCTTCAGTTGGGAAGAAAAGAGCAGCAGGCAGGCTGCCTCAGGTGCCTCACTTTCTGTTCAGGAGAAAGGCCAAGCCAGGTAAGGTTGCATATTTACTATTTTACTACAATTTGAGATTGTTAATGACATGTTATTGGCATGCAAACGTTAGTTCACTAGCTATCTTGACAGTCAACACTGCAGGGACGGAAGGTGTTTCCAGTCGTATGTGTGTAATGACCAGCTTTTTGTACATTTCCCTGCTTTGTCAGTGGCGGCTGGTGAACTGAAAACAAGGGAAGCTCAAACCATCCCTTAAAAATAATGATTGGTCATGACCTGTTTTCTATCATTCATTCAAATTACCATTACAGAAACTCTGAAAACTCTCAACATTATCAGGTGTGGTCAGTTTTCATTAATAAAGCATACCTGTCAACTCTCACACATTCGGCGTGAGTTTTAGTGGCATATTTACATTCCCCTGCTGTAGTCAGCAATTCGTCGGCCGAGGATTAACTAGGTCTATCTGCCATTTTTGTGTTTTCGAGGAAATTGCGACTAAAGATTTGGTATTAAAAATATCCCCTTCGGGTTTTTCCGAATTAAAAGATTTTTTGCCCTAAACAATTAGAATACGACGAGACTAAACTGGGCTAATTTACATACCCCTATTTGTCTGGCAACATTGAATTCTGGGTACCCAATTTTGCAGATAGACCATTGAAACTTTAGAATTCATAAAATTCCAGAGTTACTTCTGTCTATCTGCAGATTACAGGTTTTAAAAAATATGGAAATGAATTAACAGTCTCTTAAAACCGCATTTTAAAGAAACCCCAATGTTTATTATCTAACTTACGAAACAACTTTTAAACTCTGTCACAGTAAAACAGGAATACAAGATTAACAGTTTTTAAGCCTTTTTTAACATGACTTAGTAATGAGAGAGAAACATTCACGTGTGAATGATCTCACATCAAGGAAATATGAACATTATAACTGTGAACAACTTAAAGCATATAAACAATATAATTTTTTGACTCTGCCAATTTCTCTGATTGATCGAAGCCTTTGGATCATTATTCTTCACTTTGATCTGCATAGAAAAGGTAACCTTGACCTCAATTTACGTGATTAACTTGACAAAACATAATTTTTCAGCAAATCATTTAAGTTTCAGCAAATAACACTCTGTTCAATCTGACTTCTCGAAGCACTCACCTAAATGAGGAAATGCAGCAATTGCTCTCAACTCTGCTTCAGTAAATTTCTTCTTGGCAGCTATTTTGTCTTTGAGGCCTGAGGTCACGTGATGCGATCCCTCTAATATTATTGGTTAATTGACTTAAAACTTGGCGAAGTGGCAAATTTGAAAATAGACCCTTCTAATATTGACCTTTGACATAAACTGAGTGCATATCCAAGCAGGGTCATAACCTAAAATAGACCTTGTTAACTTAAAAATCATTATGACAGAATATCTCAAATATTCACAAAAATGCAGATAGACCAAGTTAATTCTCAGCCGACAAATTATTCAGTCAATGCATATGTAAGAGATTCTCGTGCAGAATTGAAGATGTTGTGCATGGCGGTTTATCAATTTCACATGTGTTACAGTGGATTTCACCAGTTTTAACTGGAAACCAATTATGACTCCGGACTTCTCACATTTTTGTTTACACAGGGGTTGGAAGCAATGCATGTGTTTCATGATGGTTTAAGTTGTTTAAATGAAATAAGATAATTGGAAGCAATGGAACTGCACAAAGCATTTCAAATGATTTTATTTCATGAAACAATTTCAACGATCATGAAACACATGCATTGCTTCCAACCCCTGAGTAAACAAAAGCGTGAGAAGTCCGGAGTCATAGTCAGCAGAACACTGCGACACACCGTTGCGGCATTGCTAAAATTATTGCATATTAAGATAGCAAAACACGCAACTCAATCACTTCTGCGGCCATTATTGGCTTTGTTGTTCTCAGTATGAGGGCATCAGAATGTATGCAAATGTATGTTTCTGAGCGCAAAATCCCGAACAAAAATGCTATGGGTGAAAAATATTTAGGAAATTTCCGTCACTTGTTATTTCTCTCAGTGAGTCATGATTTATTACTAATTGGGGAAATTTTTGAAGAAACGTCAGTTCACCTTTAAGTGATGTCTAGATTCAACAGGGCTGTCAGTAATCATGCTTGGATGTGTCTAGTGAAATTGAACCCATCAATATTTGATTAATTAGTTTATTTAGAAGGTAAACAGGCATTTACTGTTTCACAGAGGGTCAGATAAAGTTGGATAGCATTTTTCCTTCAATAAATGAAATCATCATTTTAAAAAAATTGTATTTAGGATATACTTGGGTTATCTTTTGTCTGATATTAGTGTTAGTTGATGATCTGAAACATAAGTGTGACAAATAAGTGAAAAAAAAAGGGAAGGGGGCAAATACTTTTTCACAGCTCTGTTGCTAAACCGGAACAATATAACTAAGCTGAGTAACCTCAAGGTAAGATGTGAGTTGTGAAAAGTCCAAACTTCTGCACTGCCCAGCCAAATAAAAGTCACACTTTAATATTTTGTTGGACCCCCTTTAGCTTTGACTATGGCATGCATACACCATGACATCATTTCGATAAGCTTGAGCAATTTCACAGCTTTAATTTTTCGCCAAGACCATATATTTATGAAGGAAGCGTCTGACCGCTACGTAAAGTCTTCCCCAGCACATCCCAAATTTTCTCAATGGGATTAAGGTTTAGACTCTGCGGTGGCTAATCCATGCGTGAAAATGATGTCTCATGCTCCCCGAACCACTCTTGTCATATTTTGAGCCCGATTAAATCCTGGTATTGTCATCTTGGAATATGCCTGTGCCTTTTAGGAAAAAAAAAGCCATTGATGGAAAAACTTGGTCATTCAGTATATTCAGGTAGTCAGAGCTGATCTCATTTTTTGGGCATGTATCATTACTGAACCTAGACTTGACCACCTGAGGTAACCCCAGATCATAACACTGCCTTCACAGGCTTGTATGAAGCATGATGGGCGCATCACTTCATCCGCCACTTGTTACCCTGATGCTCCCATCACTCTTGAACAAGGTAAATCTGGACCCATCAGACCATGTGACTTTTTTCCATTGCTCCAGAGTCCAATCTTATGCTCCTCAGGAAATTGAAGCCTTTTTTTTTTTTTTTTTTTTTACCAATAAGCCTCACTGACAAGTGGTTTTCTTAAGGCCACACTGCTGTTTAGTCCCAATCCCTTCCGTTCTCTTTGCATTGTCCATGTAGAAATGCTCTTACTTTCACTTTTAAACATAGCCATGAGTTCTACGGTTGATTTTATATGATTTGATTTGACCAAACACTTAAATCATCTGTCATCACAGTCATTCAAGATTTTTTTCCCCGCCACTTTTATTCATCGAAAATGATGGTTCGCGCCCCAGTGGCTCATCGGTCTAAGCTCGCGCACCATAAAGGCTGTGTCCTTCCCGCAGCGACCTGGGTTCGATTCCGGCTCGGGTCATTTGCTGCATGCCTTCCCCCGTTCTTCTCCCCCAACATTCCTGTCTCTCTACACTGTATAACTATCAAATAAACAAAAAATTCCCAAAAAATAATCTTTAAAAAAAAAATAAAGAAAATGATGGTTCACCACCATCCCTCCAGGTTTTTATAATGTCTTGGACAGTTCTTAACCCAATTTGCATAGTTTCAGCAATCTCCTTTGAAGGTAATATAACTGCTAAAAGGATGTGTCCTTTCCTCACCTCCCAGGTTTCACAACGGCCCCAGCAGGCATCTGTGGTGATGCGCAGTGCACCACAGCCTGGTTTCCTAGCTAGGAAGGAGAACTCCCTCACGGCACAGCCGATGAAACGCCGCAGACTGACCCGGGCATCCCCTGAGGCCTTGGGACTGAGGCCTGACAGGAACATTGCGCAGCAGAGCATTGTCGAACGCCTGCTCAGACATAGAGACACCGGAAAACACAGAGAGCCACTTTACGACTATGTGGCAAGTCATAGCGTAAATAAATCATAGCACATAATGACTGCATTCAATGTAATAAAAAATGTAATCACAACTTGTAGTACAATAACCTCACCTTAATGTAATAACAATGTTCAGCAAATAAAGTGACAACTTTTGTATATTACATAGCACATTTTTCAATTATATAGTGAGCACCATAATTCATGGGACAGTGAAGCACTATTTTGTCTTTGCGCTCTAGCAATTCAACATGGAAAGCATACAATGACATTGAAGTTGATGTGCAGACTGTCTGCTTTACTTTAAGTGCATTTTCATTCATATCAGATGAAGAATTTAGAAATAATAGCACTATTAATACTCAGTTCAACCTCCCAGGGCTCCCTTGAAAAAGAGATTTCAATCTCAATGGGACTTCCCTGGATAAATAAAGGTAAAAAAAATAAAATATAATAAATTAAAAAAAAGGTTCCCCCCAGTGGCGGTGCCAGAACTGGAAATTTGGGGGCTACAGAACATCCCTTTATAACATCAATTAGTCCTGGCTAGTTCTCAATCATTTTCCTTCATTGACACGTTTTCCAATTATAATAATAATCCATTTGCAATTGAAGACACAATTTCTCTCCCCTTGCGATCTAACAGCAATGAAATAATGGGCTAAATTCACTACAGAATAAATAATTTACTCAGAAATAGTCCTATGCTTTACGAAATACAAACTGCTCTGAAACTTCCGCGCTACCTTTTCCGCACATCAGGCGATTTAACTTGCTCTTCATGATTGTTTAAATTCATCTTTTAAAAACTGAAAAACTTCCATGCATAGGCTAAAGACTTCAAATCTGTGTGTGAATCTCTTAAATGCACCTTGATTGAATAATGACTGATCCCTGTGAAATATCGCCGCACTGATCCAATGAAATAGCGCCTTTCACTCTCGGTACAGTGTGGGTTGATTAAAAAGTGGGACTCGCCAACTACATACAATATTGTTTGCTGTATTAAAATTTTTTAGTCCTCACTTTTGTTGTTAAGTATCAGATTGCAGACTACGGCATGAGAATATGATATGTCACTAAAAAGCATGAGACTCACGCCATATGCTGAAGAGTTGACAAGTATGCAATTTTGAATAACGCTGATTTAAAAGCACAAAATTACTCGTCCAAATGAATGATTGCCATCATACCTAAAGGGGGAGAATTGGCAGCAACTGATAGTGTGGAGTGCTCTCGGATTGAATTTATTGTTAATTATGAAAATGATTGAGAACAAGTCTGCGGTGGGTTTCCCAATAGCGTTGGATCTCAGGATTAACGAGTGTTTTAAAGAGATTCTTCAGCAATGGACGTTTTCTCATTACGTGGGTTTCCCAAACACAATTATTAGACATAGCCTTAAGAGGAACTTTGCAAAGAGCTTCTTTGCCAAGCGTGTCCTGACTATAGTACGGAGCCCGGGAAGTGCTATAACACAAAAAAAATATAAGACGTGGCCATGAGATATAAGTCGTTCCCTCAATATAGCCATCTCTTACCCACAACTTAGTTAAATGGTGGCCACAAAATACAAGTAGTTCCCACAACGTAGATATTTTGTGGCCACGAGATACAAGTCGTTCCCACGATTTAGCTATTGCATGGCCACGAGATACAAGTCGTTCCCTCAATTTAAATTAACAAAATTGAGGGAATGAGTTATATATCATGGCCACGTGTCAAATTTCAGACAAAATTCAACTTTTAAACTGCTGTAACTTTTTCATTAATCACAGGATCATCAGGGAATTTTTTCAGGGAATATGGGCTCAACTGTTTATGTCATGCTTGTGTTGAAAGTTTGTCATTTTGTTTTCATTTTGTGTATGAAAAAGGGTTAGTTGAGCAAAAACCAGCAGTTGCTTCATTTTTTTTTTTCCCTGGCCATCACCAAATGCTGGGAATCTTCCCTGGTGATGCTCTACCAGGCCAGTACTGCAGCCATCTTCAGTTCCTGCATGTTTTGTGGATTTTTTGTCTTCAGTCTATTCTTTAGCATGCAAAATTCAAGTTCACTTGGATTTTGATCAGGCAATTGACTCCACCAACAGGCAAAAAGAATAAAAATAGTGCCATGGGCACTGTAGCTCACCTGGACTGTTTATACTTGTACAGGCTGTAAATTAACGCCACAAACAAACTTTGATGTCCTCATGGGTAGGCCAGGTTTCAGCTTCATAGGTCCCGTGGTTTCAGATATAAAGATGTTTATTAAAGTAAACACCTTTGAAAGTGGGCGTGGCCAAAGTGCTGAAGTGAAATCAAGGTCAAATTTCAAAATTTCACAAACCCATCAAATATGTTTTAGGGCTTGCTTCCGTCTACCCATATCCCAAAAGCAGCGTAATTGATTGAAAAATTGCTTCACAATGGCCCCATATGGCCATGGCAGCCATATTTGAAATCAAATTGAAACGCCATGAACGAACTTTGATGTTTGAGGCACAGCATCCATTTTCATAGTTATGCTGATGATACACAGCTCTTCATCTCCCTGTCTCCTGATGACCTAGGACCAACTGATGCCCTGTCAAATTGTATCTCAGACGTCAAGTCCTGGATGGCAGAAAATTTTTTACAGCTCAACCAGGACAAAACTGAATTATTAATTATTGGTCCTGAAGGTCAGAGAGAGAAACTTACTCCTAAATAAAAATCACTATTCTTAGAACTGGCTCAACTGGTGAAAAACTTGGGCATCATCTTTTACTCTGAGCTTAGTTTTATCCCACATATTAAAAAAAAATAACAAAAACTGGATTTTTCCAACTTAACCTTTTCATGCATGATGGTCACAACAGTGTACAGCTGTTTAAAAGTGTTTTTTCTCTATATATGCCTGCAATTTTGGGCACTGCTGCATATTTGTAAAAAAAAATCCTGACTGAGTTTATCATAATTCATGCATGGGAGGGTTAAGAACATCACAAGAGTCCGCCCGTTTCTCTCTCGAGCAAACAATGAGACACTGATGCATGCCTTTATTTCCAGCCGTATTGACTACTGCAATGCTCTTCTTTCTGGTCTTCCCAAAAAGACTATTTCTCACCTTCAACTACTTCAAAATTCAGCAGCACGCATGCTGACGAGGACCAGAAAGCGAGGTTAAATCAAACCAGTTTTAAGGTCTCTACATTGGCTCCCAGTGTGTTTCAGGATCAATTCTATAGTTCTTTTATTGATTTTTAAATGTCTTAATGGTCTTGGTCCCTCTTATTTATCTGATTTGCTTTTACCTTACGAACCCTCGCAGACCCTGAGGTCCTCCAGTACCGGCCTTTTTACTATTCCAAAAATCAGCACAAAAACCCATGGTGAGGCATCATTTCAATTTTATGGCCCACGTCTGTGGAACAGCCTGCCGGAGGACTTGAGGGCTGCACAGAGCATTGAGATTTTTAAAAGGACGCTCAAGACCTACCTTTTTAGCGTAGCATTTGATTAGTTCTCATATATAATTGTATTATGTATCTACCTATCTATCCATTTATTTATTTATTATTTATTTACTTTTATTAGTCGAGCCCCCGGAGGGGTTTGCGAGACTATTGTAATCACCTTGTGAGTCTGTCTGTCTGTGAGTATATGTGTGTTTCCGGGCAGATATCTCCAGAACCACTTGACCAATTTCGCTCATCTTTCACATGTAAACACCTTGGGCTGACCTCACGGCATGACATAAATTTCGGGCTGTTGGGCGAGACTATGAATTCTCTGAATGCTTGTTCATTCATTTTTTTCTCTTGGCTATTAAAAACTTGTATTTTATCCTATTATTCTAATTATTATTTAAAGTTGTATACCGTCAGTTTTAATGTTTTAATTAGCTCCAGCGTTTCTTCACTGGGGGCTTTCTGCGCTGGGAGCTGTGATTGGCTCTGGCTGTGGAGGTGTTGTTGTGGGGGTCTTCCAGTTATATCAACAACTTTATGGTTGTGTTGTTGACTTTTCCATTTGTTGGAAGTGGGGTGACCTCCGTGGCGGCATCTCTGCAGCTATGGGCTGTGATCAGCTCTTGGTGTGGACCGCCCCCCACGATGGTGTTTCCTCATCCTCCTTCCTCACTAAGTCTCTGTTGGGGTGGGACAAGTTGACGGAGGGAAAGTGGGCGGCTGAGGGGAAAGGGGTGTTGTTTTCTGTTTTGTTTTTAATATGTAAAGCACTTTGTGCTACATTCTTTGTATGAAAAGTGCTATATAAATAAAGTTTGATTTGATTTGATTTGATGATGTCCTCATGGGTAGGAACATATGTGCCAAGTTTCAGCTTTATTGGTCCAGTGGTTTCGGAGAAGAAGTTGTTTATGGACAACAACAATGACGGCAGACAGACAGGCCATGACATAAGCCCACCGGACCTTTGGTCCAGGTGAGCTAAAAATGCATCAATTTCCAATGAAGTACGGTGCTCACAGTAAGTTTGCTACAGAAAAAAAAAAATCACAAGAAATTTAAGGTATCACGTGCCATAGGATTTCAAGATGGCTGCCGTGGTGGCCATATTGTTTGACCAATTGCAGTCAAAATCAATAGGGTCCATCTGTGATGTAATAGCAAGTCACCAACAAAATTTCACAGATAACTTCATCATTTTTTTGAGTTATCTTGTACACAAACAGACAGACAAATCAACGCCGGCAAAAACATAACCTCCTTGGCGGAGGTGAGTACAGGCACTCCAAGATTGCAAACCTCCATGAAGCAGAGATGCCAAGTCTCACGCCTTAGGCGTGAGTCTCTCCTCTTAGTGGCATTCACGTTCCTGTGCCGTAGTCAGCAATTATTCAATCAACGCAAGACTGAAGAAATTCACTTTCATGAATTTAAGTCATTGTGCATCAAGTTAATCAGTTTCACGTGCATTACGGTGGATTTCCCCACTAATGACAAGGAAATCGATTGACTCGGGAATTCTCAGGCTTGTCTTTACTGAGGGATTGAAAGCAATGGAATTGCATAAAAACATTTCAAATGGTCTTATTTCATTAAAACAATTTAAACGATCATGAAACACATGCATCGTTTCCAATCCCTGAGTAAAGAGAAGCACGGGAAGTCCGGAGTCATAATCTCTTTCCATGTTACTTGTGATGAGGTGCACCTTTACGCAAGTGAAACTGAAACTTCAATGCACAAGCATTTTAATACCGCGTGAGAATCTCATTAAGCATTCAATGAATAATTGCGGACTACGGTGAATAAGCCTAAAAAATGTGTGAGACCTACGCCGAATGCGTGAGAGTTGGCATCTCTGATGAAGGCAGCACAGTGGATATCTTGCTGAGTGAACATGGCTCATAAGAAATTTAAGGCATCTGCAACATGGGATTTCACGATGGCTCCCATGGCGGCCATGTTGTTTGATGCAACGTGTTCCAAACTGATAGGTTCCATCCCTGATGTGAAACCAATCAACCCACAAAATTTGAATGATATCAAGCTGCCGGGTTAGCTCACTTGGTTAAGGCGCCGCATTGCGGAGCAGTAGGATTTCAAGATGGCTGCCATGGCAGCCATATTTTTTGACCGATCGAGGTCAAAATGAATAGGGTCCATCCCTGACGTAATAGCAACCCACCCAATTTCAGAGATATCCGTTCATCACTTTTTGAGTTCTCTTTTACACACAGACAGACAAACAGACAAACCAATGCTGACAAAAACATTACCTCCTTGGCGGAGGTAATAATCCCATTAATTCCCAGTTATGGTGTCATCTTTTGTTGTCTATGGTGGAAATCCTATTTTATCCCTGCCTCAGAACCCATCAACAGAATACACTTATGGTTTTTCGTGTGTTTAGTCAATAACTAGTAGTTTTGACAGATGTTAATAACCTCATGTGGTATTGAGGCCGTAAGTCAAACCCGTTAACAGATGCACCACTTGGTTGGCTAGTTCTAACAACCACAGAACTGCAGCACTACAACTCACCATATCTGAAGCTGTCTTGAAGAAAACAGTGCTTCACAAAACTGGTGTATAAGGCGGTGTTTCGGTGGATTTGTGCCATACATTCCACTGAGGCCCGTTGCTCCACAGTGCACTTCCGACTGATTCGTCAGCGTCATAGGAGCCTGCTTTATTGATAATTTACCACCTTTTCATTTCCCTTTTAGTTACCAATTTCTCCAATACAGGCCTGTTCTGGACACGCTATTCTGTAAACTTGCTACAAGTCAGTGGTGAATCATTCCGAAAAATGGCCATATTGTGTCAGGATAAGATTTTGCTGTCAGGAGGCATTGATGTAGTGTTTCAATCATTTTGATATTTATAACCAACTATTCTTTTCCTCGCACATTTATACTGGAATTAGTATATTCTCATTTTCAATTTTGGCGATTTGCGCTCTGTGTCCAATAGGCTGTTTTGCAGTTCAGATTAATTGTATCGGGTATGTAATGCAATAATGTAATTGTAGAAGGCAGAATCAGTTTATTGGGCTTATTCTGTCCAATAGCTCCACTGTTTAAAGGCCTGGCTCTGAAGTAATGCTGTCACTGGACTATTCATAGATCAAACAGAAAGCATACTGCCAAAATTCCGAGACAAGGGGCAGATCAGTGTGAAACCTTTAAAAAACTAAAGAAAGAGATCTTGTTGAGATGTGTCTTCACATGTATGCTATTTCGCAGAATGTACACAAGGATTCACACATACGCCTGCATATCCACACATTCACTCATGCTCTTGTACAAAAAAAAAATGCGCATGCACACGCACGCATGCAGACACGCACACATGCACGCACACTCACACACACACACACACACTCACAAGCGCGAACACATACACAATTGGGCACCGTCTCTGATAAAATATTCCAGATGATTTACAGAATTATAAACTCAGTTTATAAATGCCAAAAATTCAATAATCGTCCATATGAACTTGGCAACAGGAGAATTCTGATCATCCCGAAATTCTTTCATTTGCCGACATGCTACCATGAATAACTTCACCAATATTAAGTCTAGAAATCATTTTAGGATTTATTTCAAGAACAGCAAAGATCCTTAAGGAATGCCAACAGGAGCAAAAATGACTTTGAAGCATAATTTTAAATAATTTGCTTCCGGTGCTGAGTGACCAGGTTGGAGCACTACAGAGATGAACTTTAGAACAGGACAAACAAGTTCTGAATCTCAGACATTTCCCGAGAACACTTACCATGATGGCCCTTTTCTGCACTGCTTCATCTGCATTTACTCCCAGGCCAAGTCTCACTAGTGCGTGTTTCTACTGGATAGGGAGCGAATATACCAAGTCCCTTGTCTGAACTTCTTGCTTTAGGATTGGGTAGGGAAAGCTATTATATGCGGGGATGTCTTGTCAATCAAATGTAGACCGGGGCGGTCTCATATGAATATCGTTGTTTTTTTTTTTTTTTCTTATGACACATGAAAAATCCCTGAAAGCTATTTTAGCACATCCATGCCCCCAGTAATCCGATTACCTGCCCTGACCTCATCCCACCTGAGGGGAAATTTGTGATGATGTGTGGGTCCCAGGGTGTAATGATGTGTGGGTCCTAGTATCCAAATTTGTCACTGTGCCACCTTTTTTTTTTCAAGTTCTGTGAGCCTTTTGCTACATTAATTTTGATACTGGGGACCTCGGTTTCTGTGGTGGCATACCTTTCTAGCTCAATTCATTCTTTCTTTTCCCCGGGTATTTGTGGTTTTGCTGTGCAATTTAAGTAGAAAATCAGCTGATCACTTATAAGGCATCCATTCCCCATATTTACTGTTTATACTGTATACCTCATAGCCAGTAGGGTATACAGTCCCATATCTACCGTGTGAAAGTGCTGTTAAGAATGATCATGGCAAAAATTAAGTGATGAGGCCATTTATAATTTTGTTGCATGTAGCAGGGAGCGATGGAAAGCTAGCTTAGTAGCCACAGTACAAAGTCATCTATTAACTGAAGTTTGCTGCTGGATTTTCCAAAGACAAAAATAAGCCTGTGTTACTCAGTTGCCCAGGGACATTCCTTGACTCCCCTTAATCTCTCCTTTCCTGGGAGAGGCTCTACTCCTGACAGAGAAAATAAACAGTTTGCCTAATCCTGCCTCATAGCATTGCTACCTTTAGTCAGGGCGGCCAACAGCTCATCCCCTTTGCCGCTGCATCGGTACATTAGCTTAATTGGGAAAAGGTGGTTCTTTTGTTCGTATCCAGCCGCACGGAAAGAGGGAGAGCATATGCATATTCCCCCTTCAACTGCAATCAGAGTGTTTGACGGGCTTGACGGTGAGCTGGTAATGTTCCTACTGGTGAGGCCCAAGCCCGAAGGCAGACACGTTATTTTTAGGAGTGCTGTGTTTTTGAGCCCGGCGTTGGTACTAGGAGACAGAGGAGTCAGTCAGGACCCTGTGGTCAGGATGGTCCTCTGCATGCCTACGACGAGATTCACAGACATGACGGAAAATAAGACGCTCACGTGTAATATTGTGGAAAATCTGGATTTCCTCCTTGTGCTGTAATTATCGCCTGTATTTCAGTGAAGACGGTTGGAATATGTCTGTCAGCACACACATGGAGAAGGAGTTTTGAACTTTTATATATGTGCAAAATGATTGATTTTTGCATTTTAAAACATTCAGGACATTTGAAAAATCTGCAATGGAGACTCTGAACTCTTCTATTTTTAAGGGAGGGCAGGAGGCTGGACGGTTATGCCTACTCTCAAGAGCACCACAGAAGCATTACAAAGAAAAATATAGTATCAGGACAGCTATAGATCCCTGTAGATTGTGATGAAGCTTTATAAGAAATTCCACACAGCACAGGCCTGGAGTATTCAGCCTTATCCGGAAAGGGCTGGTGTGGGTGTGGGCTTTGATTCCAAGCAATTAGTTACACACCTGGTTCTACATATCATAGTCTTTAGCAAGAACTTCAGGGGTGGATCAATAGCATCAGGTCTGTAGCTGTATTACTGGACTCAAAGCCTGCCCTCACACCAGACTTTTCTGGATAAGGTTGGATTACCCCTGGAAAGGCCATAGGACTTGACTTATATAGAACTGGTAGAGCACAAAAAAAAAAAATCCCAAAAATCAGACGATTTCTCAACCCTGGCGTAAAAACATTTTGTGTCTCTTCACAATTAAGCAACTTGCATGTCAATTAGGTGTATGTCTTTTGTGATTGGTTTATGTTTTGTGTGTCTCCCCCGCCCGGCTGAATCTTTTACATGGTTATTCCTTAATGACCGTGTGTCGGGTATTTAAGCCCTCTGCTTTATGTGCAAGTTCCTGGATTGAAAAGTCGCATTTGTACCAAAATCTCAGTCAGAATTGTTTGTAGAAATTCTTTGTCTTGTGCAACTGGTACTTTATTGAAAGCAGTTTCTCTAAGTCTTGATTGCCATTTAATTAATTTGAACAACCTTCTAATCCTAATCAGGGTCCAAGATTGGGACCAAGTTCCAATTAACCCAGCTCAACACTGTTTGTCAGTTCATTTATCAAGAGCAAGCTTCCAGTCCTGGGGCCACATTCTTGTTAACCCTTTCCAAGTTTATTCTCCTTGTCCAGTTTGTTATTAACAAGCTACTAATCCTCCTACGGTCATTGAGACTGGAACTGAGTTCTCCTCAAGCTACATCCTCCTCCTCTGGAACAGTTCCATGCTGGCGAAGTCTGCACAACATCAGGCTGCATCCAGGAAGCCACTGGCTGGAAATGGGCAGCTCAGCCTGGCCTGTCACATCTGTACTGAGCTCTGCTATTGTTATGTGGGTCGCCGTCCTCAATCTGTACCGTATTGCTGTCAATGAACCACTTATTGGATTTTGCGCCTGCCTCAGCAATTGATCCCTGGTCTGGACACTAAAAGATGTTTCAGAAGATGGGTGGGGAGATTTGGATGGTGGTACTGTATGCATAACTTTATTATAGAGCATTTTCTGCTATTAAGTGAAATCAATACTGTTAACCAGTGGCTTTCCCAGAGGACAAATACTGATGCTAGGTTTTTTCCAATCAAAATTATTGTCCTCGGATTTCCGGAGTGGTTAATACTTCTTAATTTTACCATTTGTCACAACCCTCATGTAGCTTAAAAGAACTGTAGTGGAATCATTTCGCTTGGATGGATGGAGGCATCTGCAGGCATATGCAATCGTTCCACACCATCCTGTTCCTGAGCCAACACTGCTCCTAATCCACAATTGCTTGCATCCTTATAAACAATAAAATACTGAGTATAGTCAGTATAGGCTAAAATTGGGGCTTCAAGCAAATTTTCTTTCAACTGTTTGGAGGTTGCCTTGCATTCTTCGGTCCACTGGATAGAGTGTGGTTGTCACCCCCAGTTCTGGCCTGTTCATGTCAATTTATTCATTCAAGGGTTTAGAAATTTTGGAAAAAGTCTTTGATGAATTGTCTATAATAGCCAACAAACCCTAAAAAGGATCTCATTTACCTGACAGTCCTAGGAGTGTCTAAGCTTTGCACAACGCTCACTTTCTCAGGGTCAGGTACAACTCCTTGGCTACTGACTTTGTGCCACAAGGACTTGGCTTCCTTCTGAAAAAGCTTAACTTTTTCAGGGTGAAGCTTAGGGTCGTAACACCTTCTCCAAATGGTTAAGGTGAGCTGAAAACTCTTTAAAAAACACAATCACAGCATCCAAGTACACAAGAGTCAATTCAGTGAGCTGGTCTCCCAAACACTGCTGCACTAGCCTTTGAAAGGTCTCAGGGTTATTACAAAGGCCAAATGGCATCCTCTCAAATTCAAATGTCAAAAGGGGACATAAAAGCCGTTTTCTCCCTGTCACTGTCCTCAACCTCAACCTGCCAGTGCCCGTTAGCCAGGTCCAGGGTTGAGTACCACTCAGCTTGTGTCAGACTGGTTAGAGCGTGTTCAACACAGGGAAGGGGGAAAGCATCTTTGTTTTTGATATTACTGAGATTGCGATAGTCTATGCAAAATCGCCATGCGTCATACTTTTTCTGGTCTAGCACTGTGGGGGCTGCCCAGGGGCCACTGCTTTCCTAATGACTCCCCCCTCCAGCATACCTTGTCATAAGCTATGGATCTCCTTACAGAGGGTAGGGGGTACAGCCCTTTACCTCTCTTTAATATTAATAGGTTCTACGCTACCTGTTGGGATCCAGTGCTTAATTACATCTGTGGGCCTATAGTCCTCCTCATGCCTGGAGAAGACATGCTCCCACTTCTGGACTAACTGGTCCAGCTGAAGCTGCTGTTCTTCGGTAAGGCTGTCATTTTTAATGGAGGGAAAATCTGGGTGTCCCTCAGCTGCTTCATGCAACTCTTTGCCAACATCAACAAGGTCGACTTCCATGACCTCTGGATTCACTTCTGTAAGTGAAACATCTTTATTTTCCTTGATGCGTTCTGGGGAAACAGCACAGACATTATCCACTCTCTGAAACCCTTTAAGGTCTATGGGGAAGGGATTGACGTTTCTCATCCAAATAGTGAACCTGCCCTTCCTCATCATTACCAAGGCCCTAGGCACTTCAACACCCTCCTCCCCAACTAAGGGCTCTATTAGAGCATGCTCTTGTGCTCCACAGGTTCAGGGTTGAATTCTTGCCCACAACAGAACCTCACTCTGTGCCGGGACAATCACCGCTGATTGGTGAGTTAGTCGGGCTGTACTTTGCCAATCCTCTCTGGTGGAGGCAGCTTGAATGCGTTGGCAGTCAACAAAAACATCATTCCTCCCCTTCACAAGAGAGGAATCCCTTCAATGGAAAGAATTTGACCTGCTTCTACCGTAAAGTCCCTCCCAGCGGTTCCAAATCACATTCAACCCCAGAATTGCCTTTTTGTCGCCAATAAAATCATCTTTAACCACCACTACAGTACAGTCGCTGTTAAAACCAAAGAAAAGGTCATTAATCTGGCAGTAGGGGGGCGTTAGGCTGTCGGTAGGACCGGGAAATCTCGTCGTTAGCTGTGCGGTAGGACAGGCGTCTTGACACGCACAAAGACAAAAGCAGTAGCTGGGCGATAGCCCGTTAGCCAGGTGTTTGTTTAATCATAACTGAGCCACAAGGGTGGTTGGGGCGGTCGTGTTGACAGTAGTCCGTACATGTAGATAATGGCACAGCTTTTTGGCGATTTATTTCCATATATGAATGCAAGAGTGACGTTAGCCAACATAAAATATTGATTTGCTTTGGCGGGGGTGATGTTGCCGGTAAACATTTCTGCAAACCTTTTTATATTAGACGATACAGTTTGCTCAACGTGTGCTACTATTTAAAACTTTAGTGCGATATAATACGCAATTGGATTATTAAATATCATGCTATGTTTGGTGAGGAATTTGTTTGTCAGGTATCATTTCTGCAATATTTTATGTTCGGAGATAATGTGTGTTTTTATGTACTATTATTTTACACTCAAGTGCCAAAATATATTATTTTTCCTGTTACAAACCTGTAATTTAGTAGCTTATATCCATTCCTATATTGAAGATTACTCACACCCCGTCTCAGTAAAATTCATTTACGGAAAGAACTTGAATGTTTTTCGATTTATATACTGTTTCATTTTAAAATGCGAATAGGCAATTTTTAACCAATTTTGCATGACAAAACGTTTTGCATCATCTGTATTTGTTTTAATGATTTGTCATAACCATTCAGATGTTCAAATATAATGTTCGCAAAGCTTGCAAATAGAAAAGAATTGTGTAAAATATGAATTTAGTTCGACCATAACGACTCTTGAATGCACTAAAAAAAAACACAAGGTCACAACCAGTACAGGTGTCAATTGCTGGATGTTGGATAGCCTATTGTTTTACAATTAAGCTGCATGGCTTACATATGGAGTCCTGTAAGTCCTTTTAACTCCGTTAATAACTAAACCCGCTGATCCGTAATCCCAGATTATTCACACTGTGGCAGCAAGAGGTATTGTAAACCGGTAATAGTATATCAATTAATTATTGAAATTGTAACTATTGCTCGTTCATACCAAACCAAAATCCACTACGCCACCCCAGGAATTGCACCTGGAGAATTGAGATGACCTCTGTTAACACCAATGACAGAGTAGGCATACAAGTTTGTTATACTAACGAAGCGAGAGACGTGGTTCCATACAAAAATAATTTCTTTATTACAAATTATAAATTTTCACAATAAAGTCTGTGATAGTGGACCAGGGAAAAAAACTATTCAACATAAGAAGAAATGTACCCAAAAAGAAGAAGGGAAGGGGGAGAAGTCCTTTCAGGGCCGAGGCCCTACCAGTGTGACTGACCAGGGAGGACGAGGAGGAAGCCCAGAGGAGTCACCTCACTCACACGTGCACAGCTCAGCAATGACACACACACTTCAGGTGGACACTCAAAACCGGGGAGGTGACCGCACAGCAAACCAGGGAGGGACACCACCCCCCGACCACACCAGTCCACCACTGCCGGCCCTCGGCTGCTGAAGGACAAAGGAAACCAAATTAGGGGGAAATGCACACAAATAAATCAATCTGACTCATACTAATAAAGCAAAACAAAAACTTAACACAAAATATGTACACAGGAGAACAAAATTACAAATTAATTTGAATAATTGAAGTCAATGAACAAAACAGTCACATAAATTTACAAGGAAACCAACGATACACAAATCCCTTAGTGGCACAGTCAGACTAAGTTAAACCAATGCCTCTGGAAGGGAGCTGCACGACAAGGCGACCCAGTGGTGGACAATGGCCATAGTGCCGGAGCGAACCACAGCCGAGGGGAGCAGACAGAGCGAACGCAGTCACACGCCGGCTCTAGTGCGCACCCAAAGCACAGCCAAGTGGTATCAAATAGTAGCACTTGAGGCGGAACACAGCCCAGCGAGATCTAATAGTAGCACTCGAGGCAGAGTAATTACAGAAAAGCCAACAACTTTTCTGTTCTGCAGGTCAGTAAAGCAAGGTTCAGTAGAGCAACTTCAGCAAAGCAACTTCAGCAACACCTACCAGACTTTTGGGGTCTTCAGCTGCGCCCTGGAGTGAGAAGTCATACATGCTACAGGCTATACTCTTTATAATTAGGCACATGTATAAAAATGTATTTATACAGCATAAAGTAAAATGCTCAGAAATTGGTAAGTCAGTTATTTGCTAAAAATGTATGAAAGAATTTAAAACCCGTATATACATATACCTATCCAGGTAGAGATTGCAGGATATTATTTTCTTCAAGTTAGCAGTTGGTTTGGATTAATTACAGTTCACACTGTCTAAGCTATTTCAGAGTTATATTTAAACACGTCATCTATAATCACAATTTATTTATTTATATTGCGGTTGGCTTTTTAAAATCAATAAATCAATTGCAGCACACTTCGCTGAAGGTCTACCCACAGACTCTCAGAATCACAGTTTCTGCAATAAAAAGACATATGTTTAAAATAACAAAAAATTTCCTTCAAGAATGCAATTGCTTATATAACACTGTCGAATTTATCATAATATTTCTTGCTTGTTCATGCTAGGCTTTTTAAACAGAGGAAATGATCAGCCACATGCTTTCCAGAGGTCGCATAAGCTCTCGCTTCCACTTTCACTACAAGAGAAAATAAAAAGATGTTAAAATACATAACGGCAAACACAAACGTAATTCTAACATTCAAAATGCCCTCTATTCTATAACTTAAACGCGGCAGTGTGAAGTACCGCATTATCGCGTGTTAGATCGTGGTTAGAAGGGCAAAATGTCCGAGGTAACCGAGTGTTAACTAACGCCGTCTCTTCGGTTTTAACGGCGACTGTACTGTACATCGTGGGCTGGGACCTTGACCCCCCAACCTGAAAATCAGCAACTATGTATCTGGTATAGGGAATGCTTAGCCCGAAGTTTAAGCCAGGACAAAACCCCACCCTGCTCCTTGACCTTAAGGAGTTCGTTACAAAGACTCTAATTGAACAGGGTGACCTGGGAACCAGTATCAAGTAAGCAGTGCACATCTACACCATCCACCTTCACACTCACTTAGAGGGCAGGTTCAAGTTATTTTTACATCAGACTGAGGGTTATTTGGATTGGTGTTAGGGGGTCTGAACACCTGATCCATGGTTGCCAGAGAAACTAAAAATCCTGAGTGGTAGATCTAGATGGGCAGTTGTGGCTAAAACGTCCAGCTTCAGCACAGGAATTACAAATTAGTCACATTTGGGAGTCCCATTTATATTTGGGAGGACTGCTCACAGCTCTAGCTCTATGCCCATTTCTGATAGAATAATTTGAATGTGGATGAGGGGCTGGTGGGGAGAAAGTACTATGCCTGCCATTCAGGCACGGCGCTAGAATTGGGAATTGGGGGGGCACAGACACGTCCCTTTATGACAAGAATTAGTCCTGGTGAGTTCTCAATCATTTTCCTTTATTTACGCATTTTCCAAATTATCGTAACTGGCAACTGAAGACACGGTTTCTCTCCATATGCAATCTAACAGCGATGAAATCATGGGCTAAATTCAGTACAGTGGCAGAACCAGAACTGAGAATTGGGGTGCACAAAACATCCGTTTAAAACAATTATTAGTCCTGACCTGTTCTCAGTCATTTTCATGATTAACATAAGGTTCACTCTGAGAGCACTCCACAGTTAACAGGTGCTGCTTGTTCTCCCCGATTAGGTAAGACGACAATCATTCATCGGGAGGTGTATTTGGTGTATTTAAATCAATGTTATTCAAAATTGCATACCTGCGCAAATAGCTTGAGCCGCACGCTTTTTATAGCCTATTTAACTGCCGAGTGCCACTTTTTTAATCAATCCATGCAATACCGATAGTGAAAGGCGATATTTCTTTGGAATGCGGACTAGTTCAATCAACGCAAAGCATTGGCCTATTAATAAGTAAATTATTTTTCTGTACTGAATTTAGCCCATGATTATATTGCTGTTAGATCGCATATGGAGAAAACAGTGTCCCAGTTGCCAATTACGATAATTGGAAAACACTTCAATAAAAAAATATGATTGAGAACTCGCCAGGACTAATTCTTGTCATAAAGGGACGTGTCTGTGCCCCCCAGTTCCCAATTCTAGCACAGCACCTGCTGCCATTGTCTCTCAGTTCTGATAAAACTGTCTTGGTCATTTCAGCCATCTGTTCCTTTAAATCTCTAAGAATTTCATTCATTATCCTACAGAGCAAGCCAAAGTAAATCCCTTAACTCGGTGTTTCCCAAACCTCTCCTGGTGTACCCCTTGTCCTGCATGCTTTAGATCTCTCCCTGCTCCAGCCCAGGTGATTAAAATGATTTGCTTATTATCAAGTAGCTTCTGGAGTTAATTACGACCAGTCATTTGAATCACCTATGCTGGAGCAGGGAGAGATCTAAAGCATTCAGGACAAGGGGTACACCAGGAGAGGTTTGGGAAACACCATCTTAACTAATAATAAAAAACCACTGCAACCAAAATAAACCAAATGTCCATGCTGATAAACCAAATGAGTGGAAACAAACAAGAAAAAAACATTCAAAAGGATGGCTCTTCCTCATTCAATAGCCAGTAGCTGCTATCCATTGTTCAATGTATGCACCGTTTGAAAGAAAATCCATATCACCCTTTAGTCTCATGCAACAGCCGCTATTTAATAGTGATTAGCTGCTATCAATCGTCCAATGTACTGCCGTCACAAAAAAGTATCCGTATCGCCCTTTATCTCATGCAACAGCCCACAGCAAACTCAGGGAAAGAGAGACTTTACAGAGGGAGAGGTGAAGCATATGATCACCCTTCCGCTTTCCCACGAAGCGTGTCCATCCCTCTAGTAGTGGCCGGTAAGTGCGGTATGGCCTCCGCATTGTGCTCCGGCTACTTCTTTCTGCCTCGTCTGTGATTCTTGCAAGCTGGCGGGTATTCTCGCGGCCTTGTCCCTCTCCTGGTTTGTGCTCAAGCCGTAGGCTGGCGTCTTATGTTGTGCTCTGGTTACGGCACTTGTGCGCTGCATTCTCTCAACCAATGCTGCCTCCACACCTGCCCTCATCCCTCCTCAACTTCAATCAGAGAGGTCAGAAAACACCCACAAAGCCCAGTGCACCAATCACCGCTCCAGGTCACTGAGAAACCCCGCAAAAGCCCAAAGAGTCCCTAGTCCAAGATTGCACCACAACAGGAACAACTGTCTTCAGCATCCACCCACACATACTATCACCCTCTGACAAATGCCTTTTGTGTCTCTTCCCATGCAGCAGCTTGCGTGTCCATGAGAAATTTTGTCTCTTTTAGTTAGTTTTGGTCTTGTGTGTTTCCCTTGCACCAGCTGTCTCCTTTCTCTGTTACCCCTCCTCAGGTGTGTGTTGTCATAACCTCTGTTTTGAGGTTGCAAGTTGCTGAATTGTCACTTGCCACGTCCAGCCACATCGCTGCCCAGAAGTTGCGCTAGCTGCGCTAAAGCAACCTGTCAGTGTCTGATTATTCCATCAAATTCCAAACTCTGGCTGTCTTCACATGCTGGAACTTCTGGGCGCTGTACTGCCTCTATTTGTGTGGTTTGGCAGATTGGATCCAGGATGAATTAACCACCCGTGTCCTTCCCCCAGATCTGGACAACCTCATTGACATAGCACTCAGAATAGATGTCTGACTGCAGGAGAGGCAGCTGGATCAGCAGGCAAGGTCATAGGGCCTTGCCCTGCCCGCATCCCAAGTTGCTCAACTTAGTTCCATTCCACCTGGCTTCTTTGGTAGCCTACCTATGGCTATTGACTAGTCCCAGCTTCACAAGCTGCCCCCGGAAGAACGTCAGTGCCGAACAAAGTTGATTTTTTTTACCTGTACTGTGAAAGTGCTTACCACACCATTGCTGAATGCCCTGTTTGGTGGACAGGAGTAACATCTGAAAAAGAGGTCCTGTCTGGAGCTGCCATCTCATCCACTCATCCACTCCTACCTGTTCATCTAATCTGGCAGGGTTGTGCTATTTCTACCCAAGCTTTGGTAAACTCAGGGGCAGAAGGCAACTTTATCCATCCTGGTCCCGTTCATTGCCTGAGGGTCCGAACTTTAATAATGCCAGCACCCCATTGGTCCCGAGGTCTCATGGGCATTGCCCTTCCTGATGTCACAGAGGTAACTCGGCTGGTGCCCATGCTGACCTCTGGTTGCCACTCTAAAGAGTTTTCATTTCTCACCATGGAGTCACCACATGCCTCACTGGTGTTGGGAAGGCTCTGGCGTGAACATCACAACCCTCATTTGCACTGGTCTTTGTGATTCAATCTGGAGCGGAGCTTGTCAAGTTCACAATACTGCCTTCGTTCAGCCGCCAGTTCCACTGCACCTCCATCTTCTGGTCACCAGGAGGAGCTGCTGGACATGGAGGGGGTTCCCTCCATTTACTATGACCTCTGTAGAGCATTCAGCAAGGCCTGAGCCATGTCCCTTCCTCAACACAGACCCTATGATTGTGCCATCAACTTGCTGCCTGGGACATTGCCCCCCTGGGGTCAGCCACACCCCTTAACCCCTTTGTGCAGAGGCCACATCTGGCTATTTATGTGTTACCTTCTCTAAGGCTTTATAATTCAAGATTGCAGCTTCACAGAGAGGAAAGGAATGGCTCAACTGAGTTAGGGCGCTTGAAGCATTTAGAATTCCATCATATTTCAGTTTATTTCCATGATTTTGGTAGAGAAAAGGGGCTGCAAACATAAAAAAATCTTCATGAAAATTCAGCTTGAAGTTGTAAAAAAAAATAATACTGAGAATTTAAAAATGGGTGGTGGTTAAAACTACACCATTTCTGGGATCATAAACTCCTTGACCACAAGTATAATTCATCAGCATTACATTCTAAATTACCTACTCTCTAGGAACCAAATAAGACAGCTATCCAGGTGGCTCCCCAAACTCTAAGATCCCTCAAAACGGTGCACTGACAAATCATTAAATAATCATATATTTAACACAAATCAACTTTTGATGCATGAAATCCAATATGAATTAATGACTTTCTGGTTGAATTTAGCATGAGTTTATCAATATAGGTGCAGTTGGACATCAGTGGTCACCAGTAACCTCTCCAAACACAAAACATGCCTTTTCTGCATGGTAAAGTTTAGAATTTTGTCCATTTTAGAATTTTCTCCAAGCCAGCACACATACTCATTAAAGGAGTTTCTTATTTAATGGTCAGAACATTCACCCTGCAATGAAAAGCCAGCAGTTCCCTCTTCTGAGCTTGCAACCTTATATAAACATTTTCCACACTTTATAAGGAACAAGTATAACTCACTTAGTAATATCTGAAATGTACCCTATTATAACAGAGCAAATATTCCACTATCAGGAATAATCATGCAATATTCTACCCTAGATTGAACAGAATGGTGCAATGAACGTAACAGGGGGTCTACCAAAATCCTTGTTGCTGTTGGCAAAATAAACAATCCAAAACATTGGCATTTGATTTCGTGGAATAAAGTATAAATTAAAAGACAAAAAGCCACATTGAGCACAATGCAACCACAGTAGCAGTAGCAGTATTTCTTCATTGAATCCCTCTTCCAGAGACAGATGTAACCGGTAGAAGGAACCCTCCAGTCCTGTTTCATTCGGAATAATTCCCATTGACCATGTCCGTACCTCATTTAAATCCCGTAAATGTAACGGAACACTTCAGGCCAGATTTGGAAGTCTTTTTTTCTTTAAATCATGTCATTTTCAGCTGCACAAGTTTGCCCAGTGTTAACAGAATACAACCTGCCTTGCTCTTACACAAAGGCTTTTATACTCTTCTCATTGTCCAATCAGTGTCTTTCAGTTACTGCAGAAAGTTTATACACTCTGGCATTGGATAAGAAATGAGTCAATCAAGACATCATTACCAGGGAAGGTTCAAGGGGGCGTGAACTATAAGTGTGCAGTTACACAGATGAGCCTAAGTAAATAATTGAGTGATTGGCTATCAACACGGGTACTTAGGAGGATATAAAGGAAATTTGTTGATGGAGGAATCTACGCATAAATACACGATACGGAACTATGCGTTTTTGATATGTGATGACTATAATTGATAGTAGAATGATATAGTAGCAATACCATGTCAATTTTTTTGCTTCAGAAAACTGATTTTTCTTGACTACTAATTGGGATACCATTGACTCACTGCAGCTGAAGTGCTTGCTACAACGATTTTTCAATTTTCACAACGAGGCAACAATTTTTCCTGTCGCAAGAGATCATTTTTTTGAACTGTTGGGTAGATACTATGGGCAAGTATATTGAACAGTTTGCACATCAGGCTTTGCGGAGGAGTTTAATTCATGTAACTCCTGAAAAACAGGGATGGGACTGTACTCGTCCATATTCTAAACTGTGTTTGAGCTCAGCTTGCTTGTGAATATTTAATAACTTATCCGAGTGTGCCAACTAGTGATAGAATATTGTAACTGTGCGCACAAATTTGCAGCTCCATGTCCGCTGGCAGACACATCTGCACAAAGAGGTCAACCCCCAGCAATGGAGGAGGAAATAAATAAATCCCTGGCTTCTGCAATAATTTAAGCTTCATCAACAACTGGAGCTGGTTTTTTAACTTCATGGCCAAAAAAGATGGGTCTTCAAGTCCCTGTATCAACTATTGGGGACTTAATGCAAATACCATTAAGAATCGTACCCCTTGCCTTTGATGGACTCGGCATTCTCCAGTATGCAGGGCTACCACTTTTTATCAAACTGGACCTGCGCAACGCTTAACCCGTTTAATCCCAGATTTTCCCTTGCAATGTCAGTGCATGCATTTTACTTCTTAGACCTCCCTAACACAATTTGCGATGGGACATGGTCTCCTGATCTTCTCAAAAAACTTCTGGAAGATTATACCCTCTAAATCCAGCTATTGTTCAAAGGCTGTCAGACAACTAACTCTACTTAAAGCCAGAAAAGTATGAATTCCATTGCACCACCATCTCTTTCCTGACCTTCGAAGTAATGTAGGGTGCCGTGGAAATGGATCGCCAGAAAGTACAGGTTGTGCTGGATTAGCTGGACCCTTAAGACCGCAAGGAGCTGCAGAGATTCCTCGGATTTGCTAATATCTACTGGCGATTCACTCAAAGATACTCTACCTTGTTGTGCCCCAAACAGTGCTGACATCCACTAAGGTTCCCTTTGCCTGGACCCCCCAGGAGGCCTTTGTCTTTAATCATCTTAAAAAGCTGTTGACCACCGTGTCTGTCCTTAAGCTCCCAGACCCCCAGCGATAGTTCGTCATCTATGTCGATGCCTCTGACGTGGGTGCTTGGGCTGTCCACTCTCAGCGAAATGATGATGGCATATTACGCTGTCATCCCTACTTCTCTCATCACCAGCGACCTGGAGCTGTTGGTGATGTGGCCTGCCTTTGAAAAGTGGAGGCATTGGTTAGAAGGGTCCAGACTCCCCTTCCTCGCTTGGAAAGACCATCACAACATGGAGTAACTCTCGACTGCTAAGACCTGAATCCCAGGCAAGATCATTAGTACCTCTTTCTCACAAGATTCAAGTTCATCTTGATGTATCGCACCAGAACTAAAAATTCCAAGCCTGACTCCCTGTCTTGTCTGTGCCCTTTGGTGCCTGAGGATCCACCAGGCACCATACTCCCGGGTAGCTGTCTCCTGACTGCCACTAAGTTACCACAGCTAAGTGTCACTAAGTGGAGGGTTAGGTCCATGAGGTATTACGGTTCTTCAGACACTCCACCCAATCATCTTTTCATTCCCAAGAGAGTAAGAGGCAAAGACTTGTCCTGCACCCATGCCTTTCAGCTGGCATGCTATCCCGGTGTAAGAAAAAAAAAGAAGGACAAATGCAATCTTCGAATGAAAAATGGTGTTTATTCCCAGTAAACAGCAGTGAACAGAAATACGGGTAACGTACTCTGGGTTCAGCGGAGTCAAAGTGAACCCCGAACTGTCAAAAGGCTTTACCATTTATACCGTACAAAATGCATATGAATATCAAGTTAAGGGGATTGTTCTGGCCTTCAATGTATAATGGTGAGGTGTATCATGATTAAGTTAAATGGTCAGAAGACCATTGTTTACTCAGCAGTATAGCCCTGTGGGTGCTGATTGCGTTTGGATGGTCTCTGATTGACGCAGGATGCGCACAGTATGTCTCCTCCGACAGTTGATGGCCGTCGTTAGCTTTTCCTGTCTCCAGGTGTTACCATGAGGCCAGGGTGTGGGCCCTCTCTTTGTTATATTGACAAGATTACCATTTCAGAGCATGTGGCGGTTCCATGCTTGTTGATTACTGGGGCTAACTAAATTATGAGTCTCCCGCTCTCCAGCAGAATGATTCACAATTCCTTACACTGGAATCTCTCACACTCTCACCCTTGTTCATCAGTGCTTTTGGTCGCTAACCATCTTCCAGAGTACCCGGGAGTTTGTTGCAGCCTATACTTTGTACACCCACTCAAAGTCAAGTAATCAATGACTCGGCGGCCTATTACAGCCCACGGAAGTTCCCAACCGACTGTAGGCCTGCATAGCCATGGATTTCATCACAGGCCTGTCTCACTCTGATGGGTATATGGTCATCCTCGCCATCTTTGACCGGATCTCTTAAGCAGCTCAGTTCTCTCCATTGGCTAATCTGCCCACAGCCAAGGAGACTGCCGAGCTCCTCCTGCATCATGTGGTCCGCCTCCGGGACATGCCCCAAGTGGTGGTCTCTGACTGCAATCCCCATTTTGCCATTCACTTCTGGAAGCCTTACTGCACCATAGTAGGTGCCACCCCTTGTCTCCTTGGGGTTCCACCCTGAAACTAATGACCAGGTGGAGAGGCAGAACCTGGAGCTAGGCAAGAGTCTGCACTGCCTGACAGAAGGCAACCCCGCCAGCTGGTCTCATCTGCTAACTTGGGTTGAGCTGGCTCACAATTCATTACCTGTGGCTGGTTTGGGCATGTCACCTTTTCAATGTTTTCTGGGTTACCAAACGCCTTCATTCCAGTCTAAGGAGAAAGAAATGGCAGTTCCCTCTGCTCAGGTCTTGGCTCGCCACGACCATCGCAGCTGGAAAAGAGCCTGTGCTTTACTACTCTGGCATGAATCTGCCTTCTGGAAGCACAGGAATGATCATCACGGACTAGCTCCTGCCTACTTAGTGGGACAGACAGTCTGACCTGCCACAAAGGATGTCCAGCTCCAGAAGACATTAAAGTAATTTGTTCCCCAGTTCATTGGCCCATTCACCATTTCAAGAATTTTATCTTCATCAGCTGTCAAGCTCCTATTTCTCCATTCCCTTCATAATATTCACCCTGTGTTTCATTTGTCAAGAATTAACGACATGTCTCTGTCTCTCTACAGTCCTCCCTCCTGCTCTTCCCTGCAGTCCTCCCCCCAGGCTCATTGCCAGTGGCCCTGTCTGCACCATGCTCTCGATCCTTTATGTCTGTTTCAGGGAACCTGGATGCTAATTCCTAGTGGACTAGGAGGGGTACGAGCCCTAGGAGTCTTCCTGGGTGCTGGAGCTGAATTCGTTAGACCAGGGATCCTCAAATCTGGACCTCGAAACCAAATCCAGCCCAGGGTGTCTCTTATCCTAGGTAAGTAAATGAACACTTAGTGCCTCTGATTGGCCAGACTGTGTTAACACCTGACTCCCAGGTACAGGGAGGGTGGAAAACCAGCAGTTCTCGGACCATTTGGGCTGTGATTTGAGGACCAGGCTGTTAGACCCTTCCCTGGTGCGTGATTTCCTGCACTGGCGTCCAGGATCTGCCACTGGGCCGCCAGTAGGTGCCTATCAGGGGGTGGTGGGGAGGTGACACTGTCATAACCCTTCTGAAATGCCTTTTGTGTCTCCTCCTGTCCAGCCACTTGCATGTCTATCAGAAGCATTGTCTCTTTTGATTAGTTTGCGCTTTGCATGCTTCCCTTTCACTGGCTGTGTCCGTTTCATGGTTACCCATCCTCATGAGTTTGTTGATGTATTTATACCCCCTACTCTGAGTTTGCAAGTTGCTGGAATGTCACTTGCTATCTGCACTTTAACACCAGTCAGGATTTGTGGGGGTTATTTCCATAAGTGCTCTAGTCCATATTCATTAAAAATCAGATAACACTACAAATCCATTCTTTCATCGATAAGGAATGAGCCACATAAGCTAATTTAGGCCAAGAAGCACTCAAATAGAATATAAACTGAGCAGTAAATTGGAAATTCCCCAAGAAGCTACCACTAGCAGTGACTAAGTCCAGTCTAAAATTTCTAAAAGTACACAAGTCCAATCAGCCAATCAAAGCATCACTGAGAAAATTGGTTGGCCAATAGCAGCCACTGTAACTTTCTTATCTGTACTTACGTTGTAACTGAGTTGCTGCCGTGGTAGCTGCTCTCCATCTCTGCCTCTGTCGGAAGCTGATGCTGTCATGGTTCTGGATGTTTGTGGGTGTGTTTTGGACTTTTCTTTGTGGCTTTCATCCTGGGACAATATCGAATTGCTGTTCAATTGGATTCTTTACCCAGCTGGCTGATTGAACTGGGGCGGCACTTCCCCGGACTCTATATAAGCCGGAAGTTCGCCACGCCTCTTTGCTAGAGTGTCTGTTTGTAGCTAATCACTATAGCTGAAGATATCTGTAGTCGGGATTTGTTTGACTTTCTATCTTCTAATTATTATTGGAGTTCTTCTCCCTTTTTTTCTATCTCGCTTTGCTTCTGTGTTTCGGACTATTATTCGTCCTTTGGAAGCGCGAGCTCTTTCCGGTGGTCTGTATTATTCTCTGTGTTTGTATTGTGTCCGTGCTGCTCATTTCCCTCTTGTTGCTGCAACTGGCCTCTGAATTCTACCGGCCATTACAGATGCGTGCTCGTGTGCAGCTTGGGGATGGGGGTGAGGACTACTTACTTCTGCGACGGGCGGGAGCCCACCTGAAACGACCAAATTAGTTACAGCATCTTCGACTTTACTAGTTTCTTCCTAAATGTCTGAATATCAATGAGGGGCAGCTGGGTTGGGGTGGGAGGAGACATTTGATTCTTTGCCTTAAAAACACTCTCTAGTTTACTCTGTTTTTTCCTCTGATCAGTTTATTAGGAACGAGCTCTCAAGCCTTCTACAGTCATCAGGATTGGGACCGCGTTCATGCTAAACGCCTCCATTCTGCCATCTGACATTTTGTCTCTGGTGAAGTGTGCACTCCACCTGGTAATTGTCCTGGAAAGCCCCTTGCTAGGCACTAGCTATGCCCACATAGCCTTGCTTGTTACATCTGAACTGAACTGTGCTATTTTCCTCTGGGCTCTGTCCCACTGTCTACTGCATTACTATCAATAAGCCCTTCAATTGCATTGTACTCTGCTTCCGCTTTTGATTTCTGGTCTGAATAATAACAACTATACATGGGATTACAGAGCTGTGAAAAAGTGTTTGCTCCTGTCCCAGTTTCTTTCATTTTTGCTTGTCATATTTAAATGCTTCAGATCATTCAACTAATGGAGGCTTGATGTAAGTTCTGATAGGCCATGGAGTCAAGCCTGCTAACAGAGGAGCAGCTTCTACCTGCTGGGGAGTCACCTGAGTGCACATGACTGTCATCTGACCTTGCTGCCTGATGATTGCTTGGCTGGTAATATGCTACTTTACTTAAACTCGCCATCGGGAAGTTGATCCTCTGTGCACTTGCTCAACAACCCTCCTCCACCCCAGCTCCACCGGTCTATTGCATTCATTAATCCGGCTCTCTTTGTCTAATTTTCGTTCTATATCAGTGTCTCTTCCGTGAGGTCATTGTTGCTGTTGGCTGTGTTCCATGGAGGGGGGGTTAGTACCAGCTCCCTGCCTTCAGTTCCAAGTTTGAACGGGCAGGGATCTCTCAAAACAGAGCCATGTTGCCAAACTCACTGAATGATTGTATGCCTGTATGCTGCCAATAAATATTTTCCTTTGACGAAGTGGTCCTATCAGAAATTTTAATATACGACAAAGACAACCTGAGTAAAAATAAAATGCAGCTTTTAAAATTTCATTTTCTTTATTTAAGGTAACTTTTTAAAAACCTGTAATACCCATGCAAAAAAAACAATGGCCCCTAAACCTAATAACTGGTTGTGCCACCCTTGGTGGAAAAAACTGCAATCACTGTAATGACCAGTAGAATACGGAGGCCAAGTGCAACGACCAGAAAGAAAGAGAGTAGCACGGACACAGTACAAACACAGAGAATAATACAGACCAAACGAAAGTACTCGCACTTCCAAAGGACGTATAATAGTCCGAACCACGGAAGCAAAGCGAGATAGAAAAAGGGAGAAGAAACTCCAATGATTAGAAGATAGAAATTCATACAAAACCTGACTACAGATATCTTCGGCTATAGTGCGAAGCTAAAAACAGACACTCTGGCGAAGGGGGCGTGCCGGACTTCCTGCTTACATAGGCCGTATTTACACTGTAAGTCTTGATGCCCAGATCGGATTTGCTGCCCGAATCCGATTTTTTTTTACTGTGCGGTTACACATATTTTATCAAGTGACCCATATCTGATTCATGCGATTACACTTGCCTCCAACATCTGAAACATCGCGCATGCCTACTTTTAGTTTTTACTGAACTTTAGGCCACGACTACTTTTGCACCAAGCTGTAACTGTAAGCCAAAAAAATGGATGATGCTGACATATCGTCGGCCTGCTTATTAAACCTCATTTCTCCAAATTGATTAGAAACAAAAACCCGCATGTCCACACATGCAAAATTAAAAATTTTTTATTTCATTTATATTTTAACTTATATTTACATTATTTTATTTTTTTTATTTTATATTTATTTTTTATTTTCCTGTAATGTTTATCATTTCGAAGATACAAGGTTTTATCAGCAGGCCGACAAGATGTTCGATGATAATGTTGCGGTGCATGGAAGCTTCGCCTAACATTGCCAGGATTTTTAGGCAGAGAAGAAGTAAAAGGGCCACAATTACATCTTGTGCATATGCTGAAATTATTGCCTCTTCAGGCGTTCATAGGAATGTCTGGGTGCGAGACAGCCTCTAAGTTCAGTCTGCCAGCTTTTCAAATATAAGACCTTGTTGATTTACCGTGCATTCACTGTTTATGCGACAAAATAAGCTAAATGCTCGCAGATTTGATGACATTAGAGACGCAATGTGTAAGAAAATCCGATCTGCCTGTTTACATGGCGGTCGCATTGGCACATATCCGACACAAATCTGATTTATTCCACATATGAATGAGGCCTGTATCCGATCTCAAAATATCCGAATGCATGCGTCTTTTTCCTGTTTACACTGTCAACGAGCATATCCGATCTGTGCCACATAAAAGCAAAAAATCGGAATTGGGTCGCATTACACTGACAATGTAAATGAGGCCATAGAGTCTGGGAAAGCGCCACCCCAGCTCAATCAGCCAGCTGGGTAAAGAATTCGATAGTCCAGGAATACGCTATCGTCCCGGGACGAGAGCCACAAAGAGAAGTCCAAACAACACGCATACCTCACAAACTATGATGATCACGTCTGCCATAACTGAGAATGATTCTTCCACAATGCTTTAGTGGAAGTTTTCCCATTCTTCATTCCATAATTGTTTTAATTCAGCCACATTGAACGGTTTTGGAGGCTGAACTGCCTGCTTAAGGTCATGCCACAACATCTCAACTGAATTCAAGCCACTCCGACACCTTCATTTGGTGACTTACAAGCCATTCTGTGGTGGATTTGCTTGTGTGGTTTGGATCATTTTCCAGCTGCATTACCCAACTGTGCTTCAGCTTTAGGTCACAAACTGATGGCCTGACATTCTCCCTCAGGATTTTCTGGTGGAGAGCAGAATTTGTGGTCCCAAGAATTATGGCAAGACACCCAGGTCCACATGCAGCCCAAAGCCCTTCCAGACCATCACAATGCCAACAATGCATTTCAGAGGAGCATATGGAAATTGGGGGAATGGGAGGGCGGGGGGCTGGGGGGAGAATTTCATTACAGATTGCACACTGCACACTGAGGTAACTATTTACTCAGGAATTTACAGTTCACTGAATTGCGAAACCTCATCAAACTAAAATACGTTGTCCTCAGAAAGTAATGTGAGGCAAAAATGGCCTCTAGTGTTCATCATTGGTATTTTTCACTTGAAGAAATACAACTTGCCGCATTTTTTGAAAAACATTTGCGCGCTTGCGCACACACACTCACGCGCACAGACACAGACACACACACACACACACACACACACACACACACACACGTTTTGTCTGATTATGAGTGGGCTTTGGCCCCCATGAACACCACTGGTCCTAACGAAATGAGCGTTCATATCGGAAAAGGTCCTGAATAGGTAACAAAAACGTGCCCACACACACATATGCACAAAATTTTTTTTGTCAAAAATAAATAGCCTAATAGAAGCCCTCCTATTTCAGAAAACAGCCAGCTCAGTGTTTGCCTCTCTGCAATATAACTTCAGCATCAGTTCAAATATATGATGCAAGTAATGAATAAATAGTGTTTGGTATGGGCGAACCAAAAACAGTTCATGCTGCCTCACAAGCTCATGCATTAAATACATCTATCCTGCAGGCATCAGGCAGATCGTAGGAAATCCACTGATCAGCCACAACATTATGACCACCTTCCTAATATTGTATAGTCCCTTTTGCCGCCAAAACAGCCCTGACCCATCAAGACATGGACTCCAATAGAATTTTGAAGGTGTACTGTGGTATTTCTCATTAAGACATTTGCAGCAGAGCTTTTAAGTCCTGTAAGTTGTGAGCTGGTGCCTCCATGGATTGGACATGTTTGTCCAGCACATCCCACAGATGCTTGAATGCATTGAGATCTGCGAAATTTGGAGGCCAAATCAACATCTTGAAGTCATTGTTGTGTTCCTCAAACCACTCCTGAACCATATTTGCAGTGTGGCAGGGAGCATTTTCCAGCTGAAATAGGCCACTGCCATGAGGGAATGCCATTTTTATGAAGGGGTGTACTGGGTCTGCAATCATCTTTAGGTAGGTGGTACGTGTTAAAGTAACATCCACGTGAATGCCAGATACCAAGGTTTCCCAGCAGATCATTGCCTAAAGTATCACATTCCTTCCGCCGGCTTTCCTTCTTTATGTAGAGAATCCTGGTGCCATGTCTTCCCCAGGTAAGAAAGGCACACGCACCCAGCCATCCACATGACGTAAAAGAAAACATGATTCAGATTCATCTGTTCAGGCCACCTTCTTCCATTGCTCTGTGGTACAGTTCTGATGTTCTTGTACCCATTGTAGGCACTTTTGGCAGTGAACAGGAATCAGCATTGGCATCCTGACCAATCTGTGTCTATGCAGCCCCATACGCAACAAATTGCAATGCACTGTGTGTTCTGACACTTTTCTATCAGAATCAGGATTCACTTTTTTTTGCAATTTAAGCCACTGTAGCTCTTCTGTTGGATCGGACCATACAGGCCAGCCTTTGCTCCCTATGCAAATCAGAGAGCCTTGGCTGCCCATGACCCTGTCACCAATTCATTGGTTTTCCTTCCTTGAACCACTTTTGGTGGGTACTGACCACTGCAGACTGGTAACACCCGTCAAGAGCTGCAGTTTTGGGGCTGCTCTGACCCAGTTGTCGAGCCATCACAATTTGGCCCTTGTCAAAGTCGATCACATCCTTATCCTTGCCCATTGTTCCTGCTGCCAACACATCAACTGTGAGAACAAAATGTTCACTTACTGCCCAATACATCTTACCCCTTGACAGGTGCCATCGTAACGAGATTCTCATAGATATTCACCTCTCAGTGGTCATAATGTTATGGCTAATCGATGTATGTGTGGGAGCAATGCCCGAAGAATTTGGTTATCATGGGTACAGCATTTTGTAAATGGTAAGAGACTGTTGCCTTAAGAAAGCAAGCACACTTGCCCTTTATGGCATTCACACAGTATCATATCTGACACTGACACCAGCTTGGGAACCAGCTGGGTAAGTTACAACAATGACCACTCCTGATATTGTTATTGTGACTTTTTTTGTGTGCATGTTGGCCTACAAGTAAATAATTTTCATTGGGATGTTGATGCATGAACTCAATCAAGTCATAACATTTTTAAAGTAGGCCTGGTACAGTGCAGTGGCATAGCCAGAACTGAAAATTGGGTGGGCTCAGAACATTCCTTTACAACTTTAATTTGTCCTGACTTGTTCCCTATCATCTTTATGAATGAACAATACATTCACTCCGAAAACACTCCACACTATCAGGTGTTGCTAGTTCTCCTCGTGAGGGTAAGATGACAATCATTCGTTTGGACGGGCTTTTTTTTTTTTTTTTTTTTTTTTTTTTGCATTTCAATCAGCCTTACTCAAAGTTGCATGTTTTTAATCTTCGTCTTTGATTTAATTTCAACAATTTAAGCGATCATGAAGAGCAGGTTTGATCGCCTGATGTGCCAAAAATGTAGCGCGGAAGATCCAGAGCAGTTTCGTAAAGCGTACGCCTATTGTAAATTATTTTTCTGAACTGAGTTTAGCCTATTATTTTGTCTTCCTTTGATCGCATTAAAAAAGACGCATTGTCTTTAATTGCCAATAGTTTATTGTTATAATTGGAAAACGTTTTAATTAAGGAAAATGATTGAGAACAAATCAGAGGTAAAAATTGTTCTAGCGCGTCCAAACTAATTATTGTCATCTTACCTTCACGAGGAGAACTAGCAGCACCTCACTGTGTGAAGTGTTTTCGGAGTGAATGTATTGTTCTTTTGGAAAGATGATTGCGAACAATTCAGGACTAATAGAAGTTGTAAAGCGATGTTTTGTGTCCAGCCAATTTTCTGTTCTGGCTACGCCACTGGAACAGTGGTATTTAACATTTCCAGTGTTCTTTAACATCAAATTTGGATTTTTATCGGGTCATATTTTTAACAATTTTGTCTCGCTATTATTTTATTTAAGTTTCAACATGAAATCGAAAAAAATCCAATTTAACCATGTGCAGTGAAACAATTTGAATATCGTTAGAATGCGCATCATGGAGGAGAAGGTATGGACACCAGAAAACTATCAACAAATACTGCTCCACAATGAAAACCAGGACATATTCTAATCTAAAGGAAGAGGCGCTTCCACGCGAAACTTCGAAGAGTGGGGCGGATTATGAAATGAAATATCTTTTTGGCCCAGCTGCTGGGCAAATAGCAGAAGTGCTTCTGAGATCCGCCATGCCGTGGTGCGAATAGCAGAACTGCTTCTCTTATCGGCCCCGCTGCGGGGCAGATAGCTGATGTATTTCCCTCAACTCACCCCGCTGCGGGGCGAATAGCCGCTTCCTATTCGAAAATGCCTGGGACCACTGACGTATGGACTGCGGCAAGTCATAATGCTACCGGTTTCAGGAAAGGACCGAATTACTGTGCTCATTCTGAGTACACCCAACTTCATTACGTGAAATTATTTTTTCTTTCCAACTCAGATCTTGCTGTCTATGATTTTTTTAAACAAGAATGACAGCTCCTCCGCAGGCATTTCCAGTGAAATGTCATTTTAATTAGCATTTTCATTCAAATGTTTGTTTTATGAATCAGGACAGAAGTGCAAATACCAAAACTCGAAATTCATTCGAACGTTTTATTCAAAACCTGTTGACCTACAGATGGCGCTCAAGTAGTGGCTTTATATTTAATCAATCCTTGGCTGGGCAGTACTGTTTGGAAAATTACGTACAACTATGTAATACATTTACTCATCTACAGCAATGCATACTGTCTAAAACATAGATCGTCGTCAGAGGTGAGATCAGACCTGGGCTGTTGACTGGATATTATTTGCTGAATTTGGGAGGAAAAAAAAACACATTTGCAATATACAGAATGAGCAACACAAATGGCAAAAATTTCTCTGCTTGATGTAATGTATAGTTAACGGGAGGTTTAGTCCAACTTTTTAAATAAAATGTTTTGAAATCAGCCACTAATTACGGGACAGTGTGAAACTGAACTGGGAGCAGGTTAGCGCGGAGATAGGACCCCATGCTATATTTAAACGGGGTCCCGGGCGTCCCATTGCTTGTCGTAATGTCCATCACGTCCACTTTCACTCCAAGGTGTGGACTTCCAAATTTGCCCACTGTGGGTGGAGTTCATCGTACTACACTACCTTCCCAGCTTACAACAGGCTATTTGTTGGCTACTACCAGAAAAACTTTATTTTGAGACTGCTGTACTTACATCAAAGTCGGACTACCGGTCGGCTGAAGCACTTTCTGACTTGGGTATTTTTTTGTAAGTATTTGCCTAACGACGCGCAAATGGCTCTCCCATTTCTTAATAAATAATAAATTAGCCATTTCAATCAATAGCCAGTTTTTAAAGTGCAGTTCCTCAAAGAACACTAGTAGCACAGATCTGTCATATTGTATTTTGGTAAACATTATTTTTTCCCCCCACAAAATCATCCGGTGCTTACTACTTCGCTATCACTTCATGGCGATAAATTATGCTGCGAACACCACCATTGCGGCTGATCACAGCAGCAGTGTAGCACTTTCTCAGAGTTAATCTATTTTCGGCAATGACAGGTTCCGAGCGCCACTTGCTCTGACATTCTAAGAGTCAAAGTGCGTGGCATTTAGTCGTGGGTAAGCCGGTTAGCTACAGATACATAAAAATCGGTTTAACATCCTAATAAGCCTCAATGTTTTGTGAAAACGCATATTTCCTATTCGCATTGTTGGAATAAGAGCTTCAGTTGTTTGAAACTTCGAACTGGTCCTGGCAAGTTTTTGTTTTCTTAGCATTTAAGTTGGGACGAGCGCATCAGCCTACTGCTGAACTGCAGCTGGTGCTTCTGTAGCAGCAGGCGTTAAGACAGCCGGAACTGTTTTATGTCTGCAAATGGTTATTGAGCGAGGCAAGATTCTTGCCAATATATTGCTAGGGAGTCAGCATTCTGATAATTTTCTCTTCACCAATTTTTTTTGTAAGTTTCTTCTAAACCTTTAAATCTATTCTTCCTGAAGTTTATCATGCAGATGGCATTATCCACGATGTAACTACAAATGTATCCTACACCAAAGGATTTAAATTCATGTCATGGAGGCGGGGCACTGGATGCTTAAGCACAGGATAAACACCTTTCCCCAATGTTGCATCAGCATGCAGTGCTTATAAATAAGTTATGAACTAGCGCATTATTGTATCAAAATTTTAAAGCTCTGGTGGTTTGAAAGCAAGAAAGCAGGGTCTATGGAAGAGTGCTATGTCCCATTTCGTGCCCTCCACTAATATTAGCACTGGTAATTATGAATAAATGTGGTCATGAATGAATGCCTTTATTGTTATTCTCGATATTTAATTCAAAATATTGTTTAAAAGTATAGCCTTTAACTGAAATACTGCAACTGAATGAGATTTTTTTTTTTTAATAAAAACGTGCGCCACAATTACTGGATTCCCCTAATTTTTGACTCTGCACAGCCTAATTCACCGAGATAACAGCACTGAGTCATCTCCTTCAATGTGCAGTGATTGGCTTAGAGAACACATGGGATCTAAGGGCGTTTCTCCACGCAGAATCTCTCCAGCGTATTCAAATTCTGAGGTCCAAGTCCATTAACCTCCTCCAGCTCTTCCCACAGGTTTTGTGTTGGGTTTAGATCCAAATGAAAAGATCCAACCATGGCCCAGTTTCATTTAATATATACTGGAACTTGATGAAATCTATGATACCATGGATCCTAATTGGATGTCCAGAGCCTATGGAAGAGTTAGGTTCTTTATTGAATAACTACCTTTGGTTTGGTCTCCCCGATAATAGAATTTGGTTCCACTGAAAGCTTCATTACCATCTGATTAACTGTTGGTGCATGTGTTTGTTTTTTGGTGAAAACAGGGGCCTTTTATCTGGCAAGCCTCCGGAGCATATTGTAGTTGTGCAGGTGACGTCTGATTTTAGAAAGTTTCTGACCCCATGAGCTTTATTCTGACCCCAGTTCTCACAGTGCATGCATGCAAAGTAGGCACACGTCCTTTACCAGGAAGATTTTTTTATGTTGTTAAAAAAACCTTCTTAATTATAGCTCTGATGGATGAAATAGGTCTTTTTAACTTTTTAGCTATTTTCATATAGCCGTATTCACATTTATGAAGCTCAACAACTTTCTGTTGCATGTAGTTGCTGTATTCTTTTGTCTTCACAATAATGATGGATTACTAAGTGACCTTGGCTTGTATGTCACCTCATATTTACACCCATGGGAAACAGGAAGTTATGGGTAACCATATAAGTATTCCTAATTATTATCCATCCATCCATCCATCCATCTATTATCTATACCTGCTTCTTCCTCGCTAGGGTCGCGGGGGGAGCTGGAGCCTATCCTTGCTGATTTATGGCGAAAGGCAGGGACCTATCCTGGACAGCTCGCCAATCCATTGCGGGGTGCACACACCATTCAAAAACCATTCACTCACACAAACATATTTGCAAGCAATTTAGAGTCCCCAGTTTTCCTGACATGCATGTATTTGGACTGTGGGAGGAAACTGGAGTACTATGAGGAAACCCATGTGAATATGGGAGAACATGCAAACTTACACAGACAGGCCCCTGGCCAGATTCTAACCCATTACCCTCTTGCTGTGAAGTATTTAATCATTATTTTCAACTTAAAAAAGAAAAAATTGAGTGGGAATGCACTTCATTTTCTTATTAGATTTTCTAGTGGTGCCAATGATTGTGACACATTTTGGGAAAAAATTATTTAAATATAAATTAGTATTTTTTTCCTTTATTATTTTAAATTCAAGGTTAGATTTTTGTTATTAATATTTTTAATTCAAGATTGGGAGGATTAACCACAACCACATTTGTTCATAGCTTCTTTAGTTAATTTTTACTAAGGGTGCAAATATTTGAGAAAGGCACTGTACATATCAGGCTGCAGGTTTACCTATGCAATGATCCTGTCGCTTGGCTCTGTGATGATTGTTTTCGATAATTGATGTGTTTTGGCCAGATTTGAACTTAAACTCCTGTTCAGCCTAGTTTCTTGGCAGGCTTCCATATACTTTGCCCAAAGGAACCACGCCTCATGCAACTACAAACGAGGTTGGGGCGTGTTGCTGTTTTATTTTGTTGATGCCACAGTTTTAGCCTGTTCTAATGTTCCAATTTGTATAGTAAGGCAGCCTGACTTCCACTCCGTGTAGCATAGTTTATTGGTTGCCAGGCAGTGGGGGCGCAGACCAGCTCTGACTGTGCTATCAGTTTCTACTGACACTGCTTGCAGAAGTTTCTCCCGTAAACATTAGCAACATAAGGACCTACCTGTTTCGATAAAGTCACAATGTGTGACTGTCGTTACAACGCAGTTAATTGTGTGGTGCATGGGTAACTGTAGGAAATAAGTGAATTTTGCTACTTTTACGTTGCTAATAAATCCACCCTGATGAAGTTGTAAGCAAAAGGACATAGGTCTCGTTCTCCTGCTGAACTTCATTGAGCTGGGAGAAGAGTCCTGTGTAGCGCAAGAATCCCATTCCTTTTTCTGCTTTGACTGTCCTTATTTAGTGATAGCTAGAGGGGAGTTCTCAAACCATTTTGAAATACCTGGTGAAAAAAGGTAATGGGGATTCACTGACATAATTATAAAATATCAAAAATTGCTCATTAAGTTCATCTGTGTTCAGCACCTAAAGCTACGTAAGAGCAAAACCTTCACTGTAGATTTGGTTAGTGTTCCCTGTCAGTGGCTCAAAATGTCACGTTTGAATTTGTATTTCAACACCATGATTAGGCAGTTCTGCTGCCAGAATTTAATGAAAGGTTAGGGTGAACTGTCTGTGTTTTTTTTTTCTTCAGGACTTACTAAACTGGTAACTGAAATGCAAACAAGCACACAATTTGTGGGAAGTATGAATTTCATGGCAGAGCTCTGTTATTGTAGCGACACGCGGTTGGACTGTGTTCTGGAAACCACAGTCTGTCAAGTCCCTGGGAGTAACATACCATTTGCCAACTCACAGCATACCATTCAAACTAAGCCAAAAATAAACATACAGGTGTCAAGGCAAAATATTTTGAGATGATCCATATTTCATATGTATTTTGTATAAGTTGATAAAGTTCTGAGAATTAAAGATTAATGTGACTTTAATCCTTACAGGGCATGGCATCCATGCTGTAGACACACCCTCAGGCCTGTGCACTTAATAGGCTTTCATTGAAAGGATTGTAAAATGTTGTTTCTGGCACATTTTGCTGGCGAGATGAAGGTTGAACAATGTAACTGCAGAACTGTTTTTTCTAGCACACCCACAAATTATATTTTTGGCACTAACGTTGCAGGCTGTATTATCCACAGCTTTTATTTTAATGTACAGTATTTAAAACCCATCAAAGAAGCTGGATTTTTGCTAAGAATAATTTCTTTCATCAGAGGCATAACAGAATTTCCGCCATGGTCTGAATCTGACTGCTTTAGAGAAAGTGGGGCCAGTCCCCTACCCACTTTGCTTTGCTATAGCCTCCTCTATTTCCTATGAGCCTGCAAGAATTGCTGTCTCTGTGTGGGTATGCCACACCAGCAGGTGAACAGTGCTCATGTTAAAAGTTATTTCTGACAATTAGTGTTCTGACTCTATGGCTGTTACTAGAAGCTGGGTTTGTTAGCCTGTTTATCCCAGTGTGTACGCGCCCAGTAAGTTGATCCCTGTAGACCTCGATTCATTCGTTCACTGTTGTCCTGTGTGACTTTGGCGAATGGACAAGCATTGGCAGCTCCAGGGGAAGAGGCAGCTGACTCAAGTCTCTGGATAGCACAGATTCCACACCATAGTGGGTTGAGGGATAGCAGTCCTGCCTACCTCAAGGGCAAAGGCTGTACATTAGTGTGTGCATGTGGTTGCGCCGACAGCTTTGCGAAGGAAGAGTAAGTTTCTGTTTTGACTTAGCTGAAAAAATATGCACGTGAGCCTGTGTGTAAAAGTGTCTGCATGCATGGGTTGGTTCTGTTTTCCAATGCTTCAGAATTTCAGGTAAGTTTCACTGAACTAACACCTGCTTCGGTCTGGTTATTGTCTGTATTTTTGATTTTTAGCATTGATCTTGCTGTTGTTTGAGACTGTCACCTGTCGCAAGTCCATTAGTGAGTCAAAAATGATGCATAGTGTATTTCTGCACATGGGTGGATAGTCCAAAAATAATAGGATTGTAATGTGGAACAGTGTGAGACATGCATATGTTTCTGTTTTACAGTAATGACAAACCCTGCATAAAAGAATGCTTGCTATCTTTTGGTTACCCGCCATATATTTTAACAAGAAAATTCTTGGGCGTAATGTAGTGATTGTATAAAGGAATGTCAAATGTCATGCAGCAGCAGATCTAGTTGTGGGACCTTCCCTCTTAATCCTCTTCAACATGTTACCACCCGTGTGTGTCCTGACCTTCATACGCACACAAGGAGGGATAAAAACAATTTACCTGTGGGGTATAAGAATGATTTGCAGTCGGGGTTAAATTTAATAGACATTCTAATAGGCTTGCCATTGCAAGTTTTTTTTTTTCCAGTTTATCCCACTGTCCTTGTCATCTTTGACAAGGACAAGTGTTTTTCTTTGATATACTACTTTGGGCAAGTTGTTTGCAGATTTTGCCCGGCTTATCAGAATTTTTTATTTTTAATGGACAAAGTATGGTAAGCCTCTCTATGTGGTGCGTATTTGTGCTACAAATATATGACAATAGATTTTGGCACTAGCTCCAGTTCTACCATGAAGCTGATTATGAAAGGCTAATTTGCATGAACTATACTTGGCAAGGAAGAGATTTGGCCATGTTTTGTGTTCTCTAGAACTGTAGATTTGGGGCAGTCTTGGTCCCCACAGCAAAACTAACCAGAGAAACTTTGCTCTTCCTCTCTATACAGTGCTTCATCAGAATGAGTTATTGTTTCCTTTATACTAATGAGCTTTGATATGCAAGAAGTGTATTTACTTTATGTGCTCATGGGAAAATGTACCCCCTTGAGGAGCGGTTCATCAAAATGTCCTCTTCGAAATGCTAAGTTCTATTGTGGAATGGTTTAGAACTCTGGTAGTGGCTGTTACATCAGCATGAGAATTCTTGGCTAGTAGGTATGGGTTAATCTTGTATTTGCAATTGCACACCTAAATGAGTTATAGTGAAGTTGTATTGTTTCCTTAAGAAGTAATCCATATCTTGACAGGATTAAGGTTGAGTCTTTAATCGCTTACTGCATTTCCTTTTTGAAAACCCTGTTGCATCAGTATACTACTTACTAATATTGTGATCGTAATTCAGTCTTCAAAGTACTGTGCTTTGTAGTTATATATGCTTGATTTCTATTCAGTTGTATAGGATGCAGTACCAGTAGTGATGGAAGTATGTTTTGATCAATCTTCCTCAGCAGCGAGAAATGTCAACTAATTTTGTTTATTAGAACTCTATCTTACACCCAGCACATAGTGGTGCGAAGTGTGACGCAAGTGTCCTTGCGAGTTTATGTACCGGCGAAGTTGTCGTTATCCCATCCACTGCCCAGTTTGCATTAATAGCAACTGTAATTGCGCCAAACTGAGTGCCTATGGGCGTGTTGGTCTGAAAATGAGGTGCGGTAAGGCACATTGATAGCGCTTTGCTATCTTGAAGCATCTGAAATGAATTGCGCAACTGAACAACAAATACCTGGTCTGAAGTCAACAGTAAGTTTTTCACTGCTATTTTAAAGGCATATTATTAAGATAGTATTATGCGCTTTTGTCGGCAAGTGCACAACGCATGTACCCTCTGCTTGTTACATACTACACGGGGAAGAACAGCAGCGCCCACAAAAATAAACTATTTAAGAATAAAAAGATTAAGATGTGAAAGATAACTGTCAAGATATTTAAAAAAATAGAGTCAGAATGGTTGGTGCGACCGAAGTCTCACATCAAAACATGCTGTGATGCAGGCTCTTAAAATCTTAGCCCCTTTGCGCAGAAGCCAAATATGGCTGTTTATGCGTTACCCTATTAAATGCTTTATAATTCAAAATTTAAGCTTCATAGAGGGGGAATATGGCTCAACTGAGACGAGATGCTTGCAGCATTTAGTATTCCATCGTATTTCAGTTTATTTTCATGATTTTAGTAGAGAAAAGGGGCTGCAAGCATAAAAAAAATCTTCATGAAAATTCTGCATTGAAATTATTTTAAAAATTATATTGAGGATTGAAAAATGGCTGGGGTTTAAAACAGTACATTTCTGGGATCATAACCTCCTAGACCAGGGGTCAGCAACCTTTACTATGAAAATAGCCATTTTGGCCCTTTTGGCAAATAAATCGGTCCAAGCTGAATTAAACTCCCTTTCCTCAGAGATCTTTCTTTTTTTTTTTTTTTTTTTTACTTATCCATGGTTAACCTACCAGGGATCAGAAGATTAGACAACTGCAACTGCACCGAGAGATGGCTAGCGCCTGGCTCATGGATCTGGCTAGCAGACGGCAGGGAGAGGCAGCAGCATGGATGTAGCGGGCGGCAGGGAGAGGCACGAATACGTGATGCATATTCTAGTTGACAAAATATTAAACACTTTTTTTTTCAGTGTCACAGTATCACCCCAATCTCCAAAATAAGAGATGTTTTGTTTGAAAGAAAAACTAAAATAAATACATTTATTAAAATAAATTTAAATAGCAGTTATTCATTTATTTTTTTCAAAGCTACAGGGAGCCACTGTAGAGGGGCTGACAAAGGCTGTGTTCAATGCAACTTATTTGCTACAAAAATTGTTCAATCAAAAAGTTGTTGACTGTGAATGATATGCCTTGCTGGAATGATATGCTGGACACACTGTTTCAGTGGCTTCATGGAGTGTGGTCATACTCAAAATAAATATGGACTATCTCTTGGACATTCTACTTTGACTTTGTTTTTTCTACAAATGAAAGCTGGAAAATATGTACCATCGTCCAGTTTTCCCCCGAAGCTATGGTGTGACTTACTGTGGCAAATCTTGATGAAGCAGCACGGACCTATTATGGCGACATTTTCCAAAATCGCTTCAGAAAATCAGAACATAGCTCCCAATTCACCAACAATAAGGCACCGGTATTCACTTGACATGGCACGTGAACCAAACCAAATGATGATGCTAATTTCCAAAATTCGACACGGCGTGACATCAACTTCTCATCCCCTATGAATGATCTTAAACCCTGCCATGTCCTGCACAAACAAGACATGTTTTTTGGGCAAAAAACACTGTAACCTTTCCTCATACCATACTTTACGGGTGATCAAAAACATATTCCTGGGACAGGGATTCCTGGGGTACACAATCTATAAATAGTGCATTGTGAGTTAACTTCCTAAAGGCCAACGTCCCCCTATCGATAACTCAGGTGTTACGGGATTTTCAAATGACTTGCCGTGAGGCTGTGACCCTTAAACGCATAATTGCTTTCAAGCTGTTCCTTTTTAAGATTGCTTGATTAAAGATCACGTAATTTATTTACTGAATAATAATAATAAGACCAATACTGGATGTAAGCCTTTGATTATTAAGAAAGTAGTAAAGTATTGAGAAATGATAAATCACTGAAGGGCTGCTTAATAGTGATATTGTATGGATGGAAAAAAACAAATACAGAATAATTAATTAACACAGCCTGAATCCCATCTCCAGGATTTTTTCAGCAGTGCAACCTAATTGTTGTGTGCTTGCTTCAGTGAAGCAGCACACTCTATTCTCTTACTTCTTCTTCTTCTTTTTCTTCTTCTGCCTAAAATTTGATGGACTAACTCCTCCTACACCGTTTAAGCTATTGATTCCGTTCAAACTTTTAAAAATTCAGCTTGTTCTGAATTACATTGCATCTGTATAGATTTTTGATTTTATTTTTTTAGTTTTTGAGATATTTAATTTTAAATGTCATTTTTGAGGTCCTATTAAATCAAGCCATTTTTGTGCTGATTCAGTGGATTCAGCTCAGGGGAGCAGCAATACGCCTTCACTGCGTTGTGCCTGCCAAATCAAGAGAAAATTCAACATTGAAATTGTAAAAAAAAAATAATACTGAGAATTGAAAAATTGCTGGGTCTTAAGACTATACATTTCTGGGATCAAAAACTCCTTGACCACAAGTACAAGTCATCTGACCATTGAATTCTAAATTACCTACTCTCTAGGACCCAAATAAGACAGCTATCCAGGTGGCTCCCCAAAGTCTAAGATCCCTCAAAATGGCGCACTGTCAAATCATAAAATAATCATATATTTAACACAAATCAACTTTTGACACATGAAATTCAATATGAAGTAATGATTTTCTCATTGAATTTAGCATGAGTTTATAAGTATAGGTGCAGTTGGACATCAATGGTCACCAGTAACCTCTCCAAACACAAAACATGCCTTTTCTGCATGATGAAGTTGAGAATTTTGTCAATTTTTCCCTCTAGCCAGCACACATACTCATTAAAGGAACTGCTTATTTAACGGTAAGAACATTCACCCTGCAATGAAAAGCTAGCAGTTCCCACTTCCAAACCCGCGACCTTATATAAACACTTACCACACCTTATAAGGAACAAGTATAACTCACTAACTCAGTAATGTCTGAAATATATCTTATTTTAACAGAACAGACATTCCATTATCAGGAACAATCAGGCAATTTTCTACCCAAATTGAACAGAATGGTGCAATGAACGTACCAGGGGGTCAACCAAAGTGCACGAGCTGCTTGCATTTTGAAGAAAAGAAAACCTCGGCATTCGATTTCATCGAACACGGTATAAATTCTAAAACAAAAAGCCGCATCGAGCAAAATGCAAACAGAGTAGAAGTATAACATTTCTTCGTTGAATCCCTCCTCCAGAGACAGATGTATCGGGTAGAAGGAACCCTCCAGTCCTGTTTCATTTGGAATAATTCCCATTGACCATGTCGGTACCACGTTTAAAATCTGTAAATGTAACTGAACACTGCAGGCCAGTTTTGGATGTCTTTTTTTCTTTGAAATCGTGTCATTTTCAGCTGCGCAACCATGCCCAACATTAGGAGAATACAACTACCTTACTTTTACGCATAGGTTTGTGTAGTATTCTTATTGTCCAATCAATGTCTTTAAGTTACTGTGGAAAGTTTAAACTCTGTGGAATTGGATAAGAAACTAGTCAATCAATACATTATTACCGCGGAAGTTTCACGTGGGCGTGAACTATAAGTCTGCATTACGCAGATGAGCTTTAGTAAATAATTGAGCTATTGGCTATCAACATGAGTGCTTACAAGGATATAAGGAAGTGCTGAATTTGTCAATGGAGGTGTCTTTGCGTAAATCCATGGTAGGGAACTACGGGTTTTTCATATGTGATGACTATAATTGATAGCAGAATGACATAGTATCAATACCATGTCAAATTTTTTGCTTCAGAAAACTGAGTTTTCTTTACTACTAATTGGAATACCACTGGCTCACTGTAGCTGAAGTGGTTGCTACAGAAGACAATAATATTTTATATAGCAAGAGATCTTTTTTTTTTTTTTTGAACTTCTGGATAGATACTACAGGCAAGTATATTGAGCAGTCTGCACATCAGGCTTAGCTGAGGAGTTCAATTCAGGCAACTCCTGAAAAAAAGAAAAAGGGATTGGAGTGAACTTGTCCATATTCTAAACCGTGTTCGAGCTTGGCTTGGTTGTGAATATTCAATAACGGATGTGCCATCTAGTGATAGAATATTATACCTGTGTGCATAAATTTTCAGCTCCTTGTCGGCGAGCGGACATATCTGCACAAAGGGGTTAAAGCACAATTAAAGGCTAATTGTAAGGTTGCCTAACGTAAGGCTAACAACGTTAGCAATAGCAAGTCACTAATGCTGGCTAGTAGCCACTGGTCCATCATAATATATTCCTGTTGCCATTGCTTGGAAGGGTTGATGTTTGCTAATATAGTAGCGTTAAGGTTGGTCAATCACTCTGCTTTCGTGACGGCTAGTAGAGTCAGCCGGACAATCACTCTGCTATCATGACACTAGCCAGTTAGCTGTCAGGCTAACAGCGTTGTACAGTTCGGGACTGGGGGAGACACTGACAATGAGCTATAAGCAACAACAGCTGCAGCAGTCTGCCAATGTGGCCTGCCATGTTTGCTCAGCCATAAAGCTAATTTTTCGGCATGCACTGCATTGACCTAGATATGCACAGAGCCATAGAGAGAGATGAGTCAACCTCATTGACTCCAATTGACCATTTTTTTACAGCTGGGTTGAAGCGGAGTAGACTCGGTCATGATGCAGCTTAAAAGTCAGAATTCCTTAAACAATCACTTTCAGCTTTAAAATCTTATGTTTACATTTAAGCAGTTTTTCAACATTTCTTCAGCAATTTCCTTTGCCTCTCAGTTTCCAAGCATCTTCGTTTTATAAGCCAACCTCTTCAACTTTTCTCACTGAAGCAAGCACACAAATTTTTTTCAGAAAATTTAGCCCTTTCTAGTTTATTCTTAAGATTGCACTTAATGATAATGTTTTAGAGTTCAAAAGAATGGGTTACATTTGCAGGGAAGCATAATTGCACACTGGTTGCCGCGCAAAGCGATAATAGTTAATTTATTAAATTACCAAAGCTTTCTCCGTCAAAGTATTGGTAATTGAATAATTTAGTAAAATGGTTATTTGTGCGTCATGAAAGTTCGAAGCATGGCATGCATTTAAAATCATTCAGTATGCATGCCATGCGTCAAACTTTTTGCAAAGTCGTTCATGAGGTCTTTACAATCCAGCTTCTGGAACGGAAATGATCTAATTAAACAAAATCTAAACCTGATCTAAATACAACCTTCAGCAACATTTACAACATAACTTTTAACTGCAAGATGGAATGTCGAGAAATTTCAGTTAATTACCGTCCATGCGATCTCATATTGCTGCCTTCCTTGTTGATGCAAAGCTATATGTCTTAATCGGCAACCCAACTTATTCAAAGCCCATTTGCTCAATAACTTAATTCAATTTATTGTCCGATTCTTACTTGGAAATAGGTTGAGTGTTAACCTGCATTATGGTAATGTCACTGGTTGTAGACAGGGTTTTATTTTTACATGAGCAGCCTTAACACATGGACCTTAGTCAGCAAAACCGCATTTTTAAGAACAATTTCTTTGGTGTATCAAGCTAATCGGACACGGACGCAGGTTAAAATACCGTGTCTCTTGTAAATTAATGTCAATTTCATTCTTGAAGAAGAGAAGCTTTCAAGGATTTTCAAGCATTTTAAGATTAAAGTAAATCAAACTGAGTGAATTGGGCCAAAAGTATTATGACCTTGCCCGGCACGGAGTCCGGAGGGTGAAGTATTGTGGGCTCGACCAATCTTTATGAAACTTTCAGGATAAGAGTGCATTAGTTCAGAATAGACCCCTACAGAGTTTGGAGGTCATCGGGTCTAGCTCAAGGTCAAGGTCATCAGAAAGGTCAAAATTGTTTTACTGCCATAACTTTGGTAAAAACGATCATAGTAACTTCAAACTAAATCCAGAATGTGCATCTTTAAATTCTGCTTCCACTCATGTGCAACATGATAGGTTATTACTGATGGTTTTTTGAGCGGTTGGGGGTTAAATGTCAGAGGGGTCAAGGTCACTGCTTAAATTTCCTTATTTTTCATTATTACTCCAAAACAGTTAGAGATAGAGAGGTGTTCATTATTATCAACGCATAGGAAGTCACATATGGGCTTTTATTTGGCTCTATAACCTTTGACCTTGAGTGACCTTGAATGGTCACACTGAAGGTCACGGATTTTCAGTTGTACCCAAGAGAGACCACATTGATAAGATCGAATCAGAAGCTAAAGCACTAAAATAAGTGCTACTAGGCAAGGTTTGTTTTACCTGGCAACAAATTGGTTTTTTTTTTTTTTTATTTTAAGCCATGTTACAGGACCGAATCTAGTACACATGATCTTTGAATTTGAATTCTTGATTATCTAATAATGTTTAGATGTAGTAACCTTGTGTCAACAGTATCACTAATATTGCCAACGCATTCTTTATTTTAATTTCAATTTGTTGTTGGAAAAAAAGCCTGGAAAAATCCATGCAAGTTCCTGAAGGATTGAGTTTGAGAACCACTGTTAGAAGCCACATGAAACTTAATGGGTATCCAACAGTTTATTTTTTCATAATTTCTGATTTCTTGTTATAATTGTGCTTCTATGAAGCCAGTTATTTCAAGGATTGCTGGTCAGGCACTCTGCACATTCAGCGAATGGCAAATTTTTGGACAGCACTCCAGAATTGTGTCTTATCTGCTGATCTGAATTGATAGATAGTTCCGTAAGTACCCACAATTCAAGGTTTTATTGCCACATCTGTCCAAGATAAGGAATATTCACGGTAAGAAGAAATTCTATGAGGACAGGGGGCCTAAGGTCTTGCTGCTGGTGCTGTCTTTCGCCACTGGTGTTTCTGCATTGCAGTTGTACTGCTTAAATAGGCCATGTTCAATTCACCACATTGTTTAGTTCCTGTCTAAAATACCTCCCCACTTTTGACAATCAGGGATGAGGTTTTTTTAGCTGCTGGTGGAAATTCGAGGGAATCCATACAGCGACCCAGTGCAACCATCGTACTGCACTGTGACAGGTTTATGCATGGCATGCAAATCAATTAATAACTTTAATTGATGATGTCAATTACATTAATGCATCACCACAGCCCTACTTCAAATATGGCTGAACAGGTGGAGTTAAAAGGACTCAAGCAGAGGCTGCCATTCTAGTTGACTGAAACTTTCCCATCCCTGAATCTGGACTACATGCAAATGCTTGTGGTCAGTTGGCAGTGGCACAGTCAAATTTGACTCTAAACCTTGGATGTATTTTTAATACAATGAGTCACATAGCCACTAGAGGCAATTTTTGAATGCTTTATTTGACTCGTCAACATGGATCCAGTCATATCCTTTATATTCAGTGGTTCCCAACCCAGTCCTCAAGGACCCCCTGCCCCGCAGGTTTTTGCTCCAGCTCTACTCTTTCACACCTGATCCATTTAAGGGCTTCATGCTGATTGGTTGAAAAAGATCTACCTGAATAGGATGTGCATGAAGGTGCAGTGGGCCTTAAATGGATCAGGTATGCAAAAGTAGAGCTGCAACAAAAACCTGCAGGACAGGGGGTCCTTGAGGACTGGGTTGGGAACCACTGCTTTATATCATCCATTGCTGCCGATTTATGAAGTCTGTTTTAGTAATAAATTGATTTTGGATGTATGGTCGGGTAACTACAAAATGTCCTTTGATCACATTCATAGTCAAGGTGATTGATGAATTGAATTCTCTCAGTCAGCTCACTTTGCTAGTATAGAGGGTCTCACTCCTGTATTATTTCCATGGCCTCTTGCAACAAAAAAAATAGTACTGCATCCATGCAGTAATCATTTTACAATGTAGTTAAAATGTCAGATGGTATACAGTAGTGTGCAGTGATTATTATACATTTAACAAAATGAAGATAAATCAGAAACCAAGTACTGCTCAAGTATTTATTTTATATAATATGGGATCATATAGACAATAACAATATATCATAACAATACATAGTCTAAACAAAAATAATAAAGTCTTTTTGAGGGAAAAAGTCAGTATCTAGTGTGGCCACCTTTTGCTTTGATTACAGCATTTAATCTTACAGGCATAGTTTTCACTTATTTTTTATTTCCTCACTCGCAAAAGCATTCCATATGGTTTGAAGTTCAATCCAAAGAGATTCTTTCAATGTTACAACAGATTTGCTCAATTGGATTGAGGTCTGGAGTTCGAGCTGGCCAAGTCATAACTTTTATGTCACCAGATGTTTCTTTCCAACTGAGATAATTCTTATACAACTTAGAAGTGTGTTTGGGGTCATTATCTTATTAAAAATAAAAGTCCTGACCAATCTGTCTCTTTAAAGATGGTAATGTGTGCCTGACAAGGATGCAGTGATACGTCTTCTGAGCCATGATTCTGTTAATTTTGATGCGATCACCGGCTCCTCTCGAGAGGACTGAACCCCAATCCATGATATTACCACCTCCATGTTTTACTGAAGGGATTAAACAGTCATCTTTGAAATGTTCCCAACTCTACGGCGCATATAATTTCTGCATTTGGGTGGGAAAATTTCAAATATTGATTAATATTAATATTATTGGACTTGTTCCTTGTCCATTTGTGTCCAATCCTTGAATTTCTTGGCAAACTCAAGTCTTTTTTTGATGTTGCCAGCTCTTGGCTGCAACACGACCAATCAGACCGTTTCACTCAGGCGTCTGGAAGTAGAGCATTTTGATCATTGCATCTCTTCACTTCGGGTGCTATTAGTATCAGCACGGAGTTTTCGTGCTGTCAACCGCCGATTTTTTTTTTTTTTTTTTTTACTTGTAGCACACAGATATTGAACATCAGAGGCACTTACAGGGGACCTATTATGCTGATCCTTCTTTTACCTCTGTAAAGTTTCTAAACATAAGATACAGGGGTTTTGCCGTAATCCAAGAACAAGATTTTGTGAATGTGATTTCCTCTCTGAACAGCTCGTCCCGAGATCTTCACGAGATCTGGGCAAAACCTGACGTCAGGTTGTGCCGTCCAATTAGTACAGACCTAGCCAGAGCCAATCATGGCGCTGGACCTGCCCACACCGGAAACTATTCTAGCAGGCACAAACAACCGCGGATCATACTATGCCTTAGTAGCGTCTACACTTCCAGAAATACAAAAGAAGAACCGCAGATCATTTGAGGTGCAGTTTTGTCAGTATCTCTCCCAAAGCTGCTCAGCCATTTATTTTTGGACGTGAAGAAAAGCACCTATTTCTCTTCCAAAAGACGATGCCACCAGAAATCAGCGGTTAGCTTTTTTGTTTGCTGGTGGCAAACAGCCACGGCCAAAGGGAACATTAGCTCTTTGTGCTCAGCATTTCACCAAAGACAGCTTTGTCAATAAAGGATAATTCGAGCTGGATAAGTGTTTCAGCTGCTTCTCAAACCTGAAGAAGTTGCATCGATCAAGCGCTCGGAGCCACAAGCTGTAAGTAACGATATTACAGAAAATAATGTAAGTGAAGCTAACATGTTACGGGTGGCTAGCAGGACCGCTAACGATAGTTAGCACTAACAACTGGCCTCAAACGCAGGCTTTGTAAAATATCTGAAGATAAAGCCTGGATCGGCTGCGACTGTCCGTGACGCAGAAGCTGTAAGTTGCTTTTACGGAATAAGCCTACCTAACATGATAGCCTGTTGAATGTGGCTGTAGCACTGCGGCTAACATAGCCAAGTTACTGTTGCTAATGTTTGTGTCATAAATATGCAAGAGTAATATCAGGGGACATTCAACAGAAGGTGTGTGAACATAACACATTTGAAACTAACTTTTTATACTTGTTTGTAATTTGGATGCTTGGTACAACTGTTCACGGTAATGGAACTTACTGTCTGTAAAACTGTATTGCAGGGGTTTGTCTCTATGGTTGTTATGACTGCTTGGTTACCAGCTACTGCATGTTAGTTCATGTGCTGTGCTACTTAAAAATGCTCCTGGTTAACTTATATGCAGTAATTCTGATTGGTATGCTTGTGTTACTTCGGTGAGCATCAATGTGGCAGTTTCATCATAACGTTGCCTGATTGTAGCCACTCGATCGAAGCTAACTGGAGAGGTGCTGTATGTGTCTGCAAAGTTGGACTGAAAAGGCTGCAGTTAGACCAGAAGTAGGTTTTGCTGAGCTTGGGGAGCATGTTTGGGTTTGTTTACTGCTGATCGCTTTACTTATCCGTGATCGGGGTCAGCCGGATACTTCACCGATATCTGGGCTAGCTCTCTGATGCTGCCGTGGTAAAAGCAATCGCAAAACGCACAAGCTATAACATGACTGGTATAACAAACGATTTCTCTGCATTGTTGTAGCGTAATTTCATCCCCCTTTAGAAATTGCTCTGGCTAATAAAAAGCCGAAAAGGCGGAGATTGGATACAAAATTCTTTCCTGTAGAAGTTATCGATTCGCTAGCTCCACGTAAGCAACTGTTCACGTTAACGGAGCTTACGGTCTGTAAAACCTGTATTATGTTCATAACATAACCAGAGCTCTCTCTCGCTGTCACGTACTATCCATAACGCGCCCATTTTCAGCGAGCAAACGCTGGTCATTCCGACGCAATAAGTAAACCATTACCATGGGCAATTTCCGAAAAGACCATTTAGCCTAGAGCGTTCGCCCCTCCGTCATATACCAGCGCAGAAGCTGTTCGTTACTCCGCACTAAGGACACATCACAGTTATGCACATGGACCAGCAGGTCCTTATAGTACACACCGAAGCAGTCCATAAGTTGTTGGTCTACTTTTTGCTGCTCCTCACTGTCCATGTTTCCCTCCAAACTCAGACCCACTGGATTTCTACGGTCTCCGGTCTACACTGGGGTATGTCGACCTGTTCTACAAATGTGTCTATATGAGGTGGATTCTAGCTTTCCCTGAATCCTAGCTATAGAGTAGAAACACCGCTGTACTCACCATAGTAGCCGTTGGTAGATAGCAAATTCGAGCTTGAGCTGCCAGACTTTTGTACTGCGTCCTCCAGTTTCGCCGCTGCGTTTATTAGAATAAGTTCATTTCATTAAATCTATACACATGTACAGCGTTTGATTGCGGAATTTCCCCTCCGATTCCTTAGATCAGATGCAGACGTGTCTCACGTTTCACACTAGGGAGGCGGACCGGAAAACTGCGTTCTGCCGCCTCGTCCTGCCCAGCTCCGCCCTCCACAGAGCTGGCCAATCAGAAGAAAGTGGGCACACGGGGAGGGGGGGCCATAGCGGAAGAGCCGCCCTAACGAGGTGTTTCAGGCAGAGACTACAATGGACTACAAATGGGTTTTTTTGAGGATGGCAGTATGAGCTAAATAAGGACCCTTTTTTGGACTTTGAACAAGCAGGAGTACTCTAGGGGAGTCCAAGATCAAAATATAAACTTGGGAATGTAGCACAATAGGTCCCCTTTAACTTCCGTTCTGTACCTCTGTTGTCACTAGTTTTCAGAGAACCAGTCTCTTTGAAAGGCTTGATAGTATTTCTTACGGTGCCATGGCATCACTGCACACTACTGTAAATGTTGTGGCCAGTGAAGGAATTATGACTGGAAGTTGGCTTGAAAATCGGAAAGGGAAAGGGCCCTCATCGCTCACTTCTGACGTGGATGGATTTATATTGAATGACTAATGACCCCAATTTAAAATGATCTTACTTCTTTCTAGAACAGTATGATTGAAGTTGTGATTCAACATGTCCATCAAAAATTCAGAGACTGTCTAGTTTCGTGGTATCAAGAGCTGCAGTGTGTAGTACACACACATTCATACAAAGTATGTTCTAGGTTCTGATGGCATGGATAGTATGCATGGGCTGGCTGTCTCACCCTATGAAGAGTTTAAGCTTATTGGTTAATAGTACAGTGCTCGCATAAGGACATAGTAACTAAAAACAGCATATAACTTTATGTCTAACCAATCAATTGTGACAATAAATGGTCCATTTTAATGTCAAGGGCTTTCACATTAATAATTTGGTGCAAAATGAAACCGTCAAAAAGTGTTCTGATGTTCACAGCTTGGCTAAGCCCATAACATCTGTTTTTGCTGGGACAGAAGTCTTGTCGTCTCTTCAGATGATGCAACAAATCGCAGATTAGAGTTTAATCTATGACAAATACTGTAATTAACACATTCCCAGATGTGTATAGAAATAACCCCAGCACACCAGACTTTCATATGAGGTGCGACTAGACCTCTGACAACATACCAAAGATTCAACCACAGACCAAAGTGCTGATCATCAAGAGCCTGAAGACTGAGTCTGCTGCTGAGGTGGCAGACATCTTTAATGTATCCAAATATCAAGTGGAGGGGATGAGAAAAAGATTTGAAGAAACTGGTGACGTTCATGGCAAGCGCAGGTCAGACAGATCCCGGTATGACAACTGTTTGAAAGGACTGTTTGTTGCTTCAACTGTACAAGGCTAGCCCTTCTTCAACTACAGCGAAGCCACATGAGGAAATGTCACCAAAAATCCCGGTATCTACAAGAAGAGTTTGTCAAATTCTCTCTCAAAGTGGTTTTTATAGCCGAATTAGTACACAGAAGCCTGCATTAAACAGAAAACATAAAACCTGCCTTGCATTTGCCAAGGCCCACAGCTCGCAGAAAAGATTGATACTGGAAAAGTGGCCGAAAGTTTATTTTTCTGGTGAATCATCCATTGAACTGCATGCCAGTCGCCGTACAAGACCTGTTGGAACCCTCATGGACCCAAGATTCTCCCAGAAAACAATCATGTTTGGTGGAGGAAAAATCATGGTTTGTTGTTACATCCAGCATGGGGGTGTGAGAAAGATCTGCAGAGTGGATGGCAACATCAACAGCCTGAAATATCAAGAAGTTCTTGCTGCCCTACTTATACTGCTGCTCCTTCTCATTCTTCTGCCTCCATGTCACAGTTCCTGAAAGCGAAGAAGGTGAAGGTACTCCAGGATTGGCCAACCCAGTCACCTGACATGAACATTATTGAGCATTTCAGGGGTAAGATGAAGGAGGAGGCTTGGAAGATGAAACCATAGAATCTTGATGAACTGTGGGAGTCCTGCAAGACTGCTTTCTATGCCATTCCAGATGATTTCATCATCAAGTTATCTCAGTCATTGCCAAGACGTATGGATGCAGTCCTCCAAGCTCATGGGAGTCATACGCAATATTAATTCTTTTTTCCAAGGCACCATGACTTTATGTTCTGATATTATAGTGGCATATTTGTGTATTCAAAATAAAGTGTATGGAGCTGCCGGATAGCTCACTCGATTAAGGCACTGCGTTGCAGTGCAGAAGTGACTGTCACGTCGCGGGTTCGAGCCCCGGTCGTACCAACCGGCAGTGGTCGGCAGCTTTTTCAGAGTAGCGCACATTTGACCATCGCGCTACAGGGTTTCAAATTGGGAAGGGACTGCCGGGAAAAGGGAAATACCTAAATAGCTTTGTTCGTTGCTCAAGCGCCTCCTGTTGGCCAGACGGGCGCTCGTCAGGAAGATTCTAAGTCTGTTCATGTCCGGGTATCCTCCGCCCTTGTTCTGAACTTGCGAAGATTCAACCAATGAGTGTATAAGAAGCAGTGGCTGACAGGCACGTGCTTCGAGGAGAGCCGTGAACTGTCTTCGCTCTCCTGAGTTGGCAGCAAGGGGTCGCATACGAGCAAGCTTTGTACATAGTTCACCAATTGGGCATTCCAGATTCGGGTGGGATTGGAGATGCCAAATTTATAAAAAAAAAAAAAAAAAAAGAAAAAAATAAAGTGTATCTATAATTTCCACATTTTTTTTCAATGCGACAAGACTTTTGTCCAAGCAAAATCTGACCGTTCTGTACAAATTAAATTATAAAACTCAGTGAATGACACAAAACTCAATTTTGGTATATTTCGCATAATCTAGAGGGCTTCGCCTTTCATATAAGCCATTTTTGATTCCAATTGATCAACTACAAGTCAGGTTATTATTTGTTGTTCCTACATTTTGGATAAGTGACAAGACTTTTGTCCGGCACTGTAGCTGTAATTGTCTTAACTAGGAGGAGAGGATGAGATAAGATGCAAGTCAATGCAATGGATTAAGGAATCACGGTACTACTAATTATTTCAGCATGACTACATGTTTAATTTTATGAAAAGGTAAATGTGTTTCTGTGCCTGCTCCATCCTGTTAGATCAGCCTTGGTTTTCCTTCGTATACACTTAAAACGGCTTTGGATATAATGGTTTTTAAAATTTGAACATGTACCTTCATCCTGGTTCCCCAGTTTTAATTTTCAGTTACTTTGAGAATAAATGCAGAAACAAATTATACTGTTATGCTGTAACTAAAAATATTTTTAAAAAATATATCAAAGCATTCAAGAGCTGCAGTGTGGTATGCAAATTTTCAGTGCAATGTTCCTAAAAACAGAAATATAATTTGCCACTGATGATTCTGGAGCTAATTTTCTTTAAATTTCAAACCCAGCACTCTTTTTTGAGAAAATTGTCTTGACACTTGTTCACTTAAGCATTTGTTTTACTTTACTAAAAAATTACAATTTTCTGAATAATTAATGTTATTATGCTGGTATTTTCCTTGTCTTGTTTTACAGTTTTCTTTTAAATGACTGCTTTCATAGACAGGTAAAATGATTTTATTGGAGAAATGAATACATGACAACCAAAAAAAGATAATAATAATGTTGAATTTGTGTCGGTGTGCGTGCATGTGTGTATCTCTGTTTGTGTGTGTGTGTGTGTGTGTGGGCGCACGCGCGCGGGGGTGTGTGCGTGTGTGTGTGTGTGTGTGTGTGAAAAGCATCCTCTCTGCCAGTTTTGAAGAGCAGTGGGGTTTCCGGGGGTATTTTCTCACCTCACAATGACCAACTGAATCAGATCCAGGAAACCAGTTGACCTGAACTGGACTTGTAATCAGCTGTTTTAATTGAATAACTCCTGTCCAACTGGAGCCCAGAGTTACAGCGAAATCCACCAAACCCTGCAGCGCACCAGCACTTGAATTGAGGACCATTGTTTTTCAACCCTTTCAATTTCCAGCCTTCAAGCCACCACCGAGGGGCTTATTGGTCCCCCCCTTGTTTTTCTGAGCCCCCTGCCTTAAACTCTACGGCTATAAATGACTGTTTCCCTCTCTTTCCCTCACCTGCAGAGCTCAGTCATGCTGTCCAGATCCTCTCGGTGACCTTATTTCTGTGGAGGGATGGAGTCTGAGGAAGCGGAGGCCCAAGGGGACACTGGGGACACAGGACCCATCCCATTGGACATCGACAATGTCCATATGCTGCTGCAAGGTCAGTCTGTGTCGATGTTTGACGTTGCTACTCACTGGGCAAGTCAAGCCTCTTAGGATCCATGTCAGAAATTTCATGACACATGCTGTCTGAGCAAACTGTGGAGTCTTGGAGCCTTGATTTGTGGTATCTCTTGTTTCTTTGTAGGCCAAGGAGAAATTTAAACTTTTCATTTTTTGCATGAATTGCTGAATTGTAAAAGCTTGCAGAAGGTCATGAGATCATATAACAACTGTAGAGACAGAGGTCATTACAATGGAAAGAATTCCATTGTCGACAAAGTGTCACTTGCATCACTGTTTTATCATCCTGGTAGGTCATCCAAAATGAACTTACTGGGCTTTGGCATATATAACTCTGATGCGATCATTCATGGCACTGAACTAGCTGTCATCACAGATGCAAGAGGAGCTGCTTTCAGAGTGTACTGCTATCAGTCAACCATGGGCATTTGAACTGTGGACACCAGCGTGCAGTTAGCTCTGTTAGGCATTCTGTAGCAAACGTCAGGCACAAGACCACTCTAATCTATGTTTACCTGTCTTTACTACTTTATTCAAGTGTGTCTTGAATACTGCCTAGTTTTCCCAGTCCTGTTGCAACCAAAGGGCTTATTTCTGAAGCATGGGGCAGATTAGTGTTATTTGTCAAACTGTAAACCATTGTTGGATGCTAAGTCATTTACAAAAGCTCTTTCAGTGTGAAAGGGAGAAGGATGTAGAATAATGCTTGTCAGACTACATGCAGCTCATGTGAGAATACGAGAATGAGAGCATTGTACCTATGAGGATTGATGTTCCCACTTGGGCATTCTGTATATGCAGAATGATTAAACACACAGACGTAAATTACACTTTAAATATTCCCTTGCACCCCCTGAAGTTTGATATTGAATTGAACTGACTGTTCACCTAAATTGAGGGCTGCATGGTTCAATACACTTTCATTTGTAATAATCAACATCGTGTATTCAATGTTCTTAACAATGAAAAAAACCAATTGCTTAATTTATCCTCCCACTCAGAACCTAAGATTTGTAGGTTTCTTGAGAACACAGCTTATAGTTTAGTCCTTAAATCTAAGTTAGGCACCATTATATAGAATCAGGCTTTTGTTTAAAACAAGCTATAGCAAAGTCATGCGCATATACACACGTGGGTCCGCAAGTGAGTGTGCATGTGTTTGTGTGTGTGTGTGTGTGTGTGCAGTTGCTCATTGTTTGTACTCAGTAGGATTGCATGGTGACTGTAATACCTCGCTACCAAGGAGCAGTGTTTGTAACCTGCACCCCTCCTCGCAGTTGCTTATGTATTCATAAAGGGCAATGTTATTAGTTATGTTTACATGCGCAAAATTTCTCCAATCCGATCCTAACCTCGTTGATCGGAAATTCAAAATCCAAATTCACATGGACACTAAATGAAATGATCCGATCGTGACTTGCGTATACATCACCATGCGTTTAATCAGAATGAATCATTTGGGCATGCGCGGAGTCTAATTTTCCGGAAATATTAGAAGAAGTAGAAGACGAAAAAGCTGTACTTCCGCCTCTGTTGTAAACAAACGCCACGTTGTCTGCACATCCTTGTTCGGTCTTTGTAGCACACATGCGCAGTGAAGACAATTTTACCCCAACCACGAAGACAGGATCCGAATGGGTGTGTACATGGATGTTGTTCGGAATGATGATCGGCATAAACCACCTCTCTCATTCGGAGTGAAATTTCTTTCCGAATGGACCGAATCGGATCAGAATCTTCCGATTGACGTGTTTACAGGAAGCATTTTTAGTCTGATTGGGCCTTTATTCCGATTATGTGTGTCCATGTAAACATAGCTATTGTGTCCTTGAAAGACAAAATGGGCCTATATCCTTGCTGAGGTTGCAGGTGCAACACTGTGGTATACTTCATTTGTTCCAGGTAAATTTCTAAATTGGTTTGTACACGCTTTAAAAAAAAAAAAAAGCCTATTTGGTTATGAGGGCCTGTGTCACGCCCTGGCACCCAGAGATGTTAAATGGGCACCTGAGCAAGGAGTGGAGCTGAGGATCCAAGTGCAGGGATATGGATTTTATGAAATAATAAAGGTGAGGAGTAATGAAACCAATGCAAAACTTCAGGACAAAGGAAAGGGAGCGCACAGAACAAAAAGGGGAAACCGACTATGGCTACCTGCCCGTGTGGGGAGAAACTAAGCTTTAAATAAGGAAGGGAATAATAATTAAGTAAAAGGAAATGAGTGACAATAATTAAGGTGAAGAAATTGAGGATAATTGATGAATTGGTGAAGGGCAGGTAGCCAGGACTTGGAATGCCAAAGGAGAGAGGCATTACAGTCTGCAAAATGTCTCATGCTAAATTTAGTGTGGCTTTATTGCCTCTTTTATCCATGAATGATGTGCTGCTTGCATTGATTGTACATAATATAAAGAATTAATTTCTAAGACACGATGGGTGTGGTTGTCTGGTGGGTATTAATGTTATGTTACCAGCATACTGTATTGTAAATGCATCGTGACATTCTGAGGGAAATAGTTTGGCTTAATTTTTTCACTCAGAATGTCATGCAGTTTTCATTGATAATGCAGTGTACATGTATAAATGGTCAACTTCTCAAGTAAGTAAGGTCAGGTTGTCTGGCTCATGTAAAAATAATGTAACAATCAATTCTTTTCAAGTAAGCTGGCTGCAGAGGTTGAAAAATCTGTCTGCCAGTTTTACTGTTTATGTTCTGTCTCTTTGGAAGCCACTGTTGATGGTCGTAAAACAGTGCTGTTTTTGGCCACTGACTGAGAGCTTTTTCCGTATTTAGGCAGTTTAGGTCTTCATGGATGTTATTGTGTGGGTTTATCTGGCTGCTCAGTGCCCAGATGTTGCAAGTAACGTATGTCTGCGGATGGCTGAGAATGAATGAAGTCAGAATTTTCTTCACCACATTCGGTTTCATTGTGCACTCGAAAAATTTACAACCCCAATTCCGAAATAGTTGGGACAAAGTGTAAATTGTGAATAAAATCAAAACGCAATGACTTTCAAATCACACCAGCCAGTATTTTATTCACAATAGAAGAGAGATAACATAGCAAGTGTTGAAACTCAGAAATTTTACAATTTTATCCACAAAATGAGCTCATTTCAAATTTGATGGCTGCTACAGGTCTTAAAAAGTTGGGACAGGGGCCTGTTTACCATGGTGTAGCATCCCCTCTTCTTTTTAACACAGAGCGGAGGCGGCTGGGCATTGAGGAGACATTTCTTGAGTTTAGCCTTTGGAATTTGATCCCACTCTTGTTGTCCCCCGCCGCCACGGTAGCGAGCGGAGCGGGGGACATAGTATTTAGTATCCGTCCATCCGTCATGTCCCGTTTGTTCTGAACGCGATATCTCAAGAACGGTTTGACCGATTCCATTCATCTTTGGTGTTAAGGTGTATTGGTGTGATACGCCGACCCCAGTCGATTTCCGTGACCTTGGCATTATTTTCAAGGTCATTACAACCATTTGACCACTTACAAATACCTTGTCAACATGATATCTCAAGAACGGTTTGACCGATTCCATTCATCTTTGGAGTCAAGGTGTATTAGGGGGGTGCTCACAGCCCACTCGATTTACGTGACCTTGGCCTTATTCTCAAGGTCATTACGACCATTTGACCACTTACAAATACCTTGTCAACATAATATCTCAAGAACGGTTTGACCGATTCCATTCATCTTTGGTGTCAAGGTGTATTAGGGGGGTGATCACAGCCCACTCGATTTACGTGACCATGTCGTTATTCTCAAGGTCATTACGACCATTTGACCACTTACAAATACCTTGTCAACATGATATCTCAAGAACGGTTTGACCGATTCCATTCATCTTTGCTGTCAAGATGTATTAGGGGCGGGGGACATAGTATTCAGCTCCTTCCGTCCGGCCGTCCGTCCATCCCGTCCCGTTTGTTGTGAACGCAATATCTCAAGAACAGTTTGACCGATTCCATTCATCTTTGGTGTCAAGGTGTATTAGGGGAGAGCTCACAGCCCACTCGATTTACGTGATCTTGGCATTATTCTCCAGGTCATTACAACCATTTTACCACTTACAAATACCTTGTCAACATGATATCTCAAGAACGGTTTGACCGATTCCATTCATCTTTGGTGTCAAGGTGTATTAGGGGCGGGGGACATAGTATTCAGCTCCATCCGTGCGGCTGTCCGTCCATCCAGTCCTGTTTGTTGTGAACGCGATATCTCAAGAACGGTTTGACCGATTCCATTCATCTTTGGTGCAAAAGTGTATTGGTGTGATACGCCGACCCCAGTCGCTTTCCGTGACCTTGGCATTATTCTCAAGGTCATTAAGACTATTTGCCCACTTACAAATACCTTGTCAACATGATATCTCAAGAACGGTTTGACCGATTCCATTCATTTTTGGTGTCAAGGTGTATTAGGGGTGGGGGACATAGTATTCGGCTCCGTCCATCTGTCCGTCCGTCCGTCATGTCCCGTTTGTTGTGAATGCAATATCTCAAGAACAGTTTGACCGATTCCATTCATCATTGGTGTCAAGGTATATTAGGGGAGTGCTCACAGCCCACTTGATTTACGTGATCTTGGCATTATTCTCAAGGTCATTACAACCATTTTACCACTTACAAATACCTTGTCAACATGATATCTCAAGAACGGTTTGACTGATTCCATTCATCTTTGCTGTCAAGGTGTATTAGGGCCGGGGGACATAGTATTCACCTCCGTCAGTCCATCCGTCTGGCCGTCCATCTGTCACGTCCCGTTTTTTGTGAACGTGAAATCTCAAGAACACTTTGACCGATTTTATTCATCTTTGGCTTCAATGTGTATTTGTGTGATATGCCGACCCTAGTCGATTTCCGTCACCTGGCGGCGGACATGGCCACATTTAGTGGCGACAGTTGCTTAATAAGGCTTCCAGCTGCTGGAGAGTTTTCGGTCTTCTTTGACGGACTTTTCGTTTAATTATGCACCAGATGTTCTCAATCGGTGAAAGATCAGGACTGCAGGCAGGCTAATTTAGCACACGGACTCTTCTACTACGAAGTCATGCTGTTGTAATAGCTGCAGTATGTGGTTTTGCATTGTCCTGCTGAAATATACAAGGCCTTCCCTGGAATAGATGTCATGTGGAAGGGAGCATATGCTGCTCTAAAACCTTTATATACTTTCAGCATTCATGGTACTTTTTGAAACATGCAAGTGTCCCACACCATATGCACTAATACATCCCCATACCATCAGAGATGCTGGTTTTTGAACTGAACGCTGATAAAAGGAGGGGTGGTCTTTCTCCTCTTTAGCCTGGACGACATAACGCCCATGATTTCCAACAAGAATGTCAAATTTGGACTCGTCTGGCCACAGGACACTTTGCCACTTTGCTACAGTCCATTTTAAATGAGCCTTGGCCCACAGAACACGGCGGCGCTTCTGGATCATCCTCAACAATGGATTCCTTTTTGCATGATAGCGTTTTAGGTGGCATCTGTGGATGGCACGGCGGGCTGTGTTTACAGACAGTGGTTTCTAGAAGTATTCCTGGGCCCATTTAGTAATGTTAATGACAGAATCATGTCTGTGAGTGATGCAGTGGCGTCTGAGGGCCCGAAGATCACGGGCATCCAGTAAAGGTCTTCGGCCTTGTCCCTTATGCACAGAGATTCTTCCAGTTTCTCTGAATCTTTTGATGATGTTATGCACTGTCGATGATGAGACCTTCAAAGCCTTTGCAATTTGACGTTGAGGAACATTGTTTTTAAAGTATTCCACAATTTCATTACACAAGCCTTCACAGGTTGGAGAGCATCTGGCCATCTTTACTTCTGAGAGACTCAGCCTCTCTAAGACATCCCTTTTATAGCAAATCATGTTACACACCTGATACTAGTTAACTTAATTACTTGCTAAATGTTCTTTCAGCTGATTCTTTTATATATTAATTGCTTTTTCAGCCCTTTTTTGCCTGTGCTCCAACTTCTCTGAGGCCTGTTGCAGCCAGAAAATTTGAAATAAGCTCGTTTTGTGGATAAAAATGTAAAATGTCTCAGTTTCAACATTGGAAATGTGATCTATGTTCTATTGTAAATAACATATTAGCTCATGATCTGAAAGTCATTGCATTTTGATTTTATTCACACTTTACACTTCGTCCCAACTATTTCGGAATTGGGGTTGTAATTCTGAGTCCTGTTCTCACCCCAATTTCAATTTCATCATGCTTCCAAGTGAAAAGGCAGGATTAAAAAAAGAGATTGTATAACCAATCCATGCTGCCAAAATTTGGTTCCCAAAAAGTTCTGGGATCATTTTCTTTTGATTATGAGGCTGTTTCTTTATAGCTGAGATGTAGCCAGACAGGAGGAGAACATATTTAAAGCCAAGCAGAAAACTAATCTGGGAGAAGTTTGACGCTAATGTGACCATTCTGAAACTTTTTCCAGCAACTCCAAAGTTGAAGGTCCTGAGACATTTGCCATTTTTTATAGTATTTTAACCTCTTCCACCAGGGATTTTCAGTGTCATACCGGAGTAATAAAAGTCTGTCAGTAACTTCTGCTTAATTCCAAACTGGTTCCCATTTACTAATTAGGAGTGAGAAGTCGAGCAGCTACTATGGATTCACGCGTGCCGCCGCCACCGCCGTGTTCATGTCTGTAGACACTTTCTTGCAGACGTTCTACAGGCTGTAACTTTGGTCCGATTACTTTCATAATTTGTATGGACATGTGTTTTACTTCACTTATGACACCTATTGATTTTAGTTGCCATGGCAACAGTATTGGCCGAATAGTATGCAAATTACTGGCAAAACATAGAGATTTTTTTGTGGACGCAGTACAGCCTGCAATTTTTGACCCGTTACTTTCATATTTGGTATGGACATGTGTTACACTTCACCTATGACACCTATCGATTTTTGGGTGCCATGGCGACAGTATTGGCCGAATAATGCGGAAATTTGTGCTGTAGCATACACACTTCATTTTGGATTCTCTACAGGCTGTAATTTTTCACCGATTACTTTCATACTTGGTGTGGACATGTTTTACGCTTCACTTATGACATCTATTGATTTTGGTTGCCATGGTGACAGTATTGGCCGTGTAATGCACAAATTTGTGCTGAAACATGTACACTTTCTTGTGAATGCTCTACAGCATTGGTTCCCAACCCAGTCCTCAAGGACCCCCTGCCCTGCAGGTTTTTGCTCTCTTTCTACTCTTTCACACCTAATCCATTTAAGGGCTTCATGCTGATTGGTTGAAAAAGATCTACCTGAACAGGGTGCACATGAAGGTGCATTGGGCATTAAATGGACAAGGTATGCGAAAGCCAAAACGCGGACAGGGATTACACAGACAGCCCATGACAAACAAACGGCTCCGGCTCAGCTACACTGAGGCAGTGCTGTCCTCTAATGGAAAACCACCCGCAGGAAAGTACCCGGTACCAAGGCGAGTAGAGTAGAAGCGGTGTTCTGTCAATTTTTGCTACCTATGCTACCTTGCGGTTCTGCACTTGTGCAAACCTAAAATCTTGGGCTTTATTTCTTCACTCACATCTCAAGTATCTTCAAATATAAATATAGGTACGTCTTTTTTGGTGTGCCTTTCGACCTTTAAGCGTATATATATATTTGCATCTACACTGGGTTTTCCTGAAAACGCTGAGATTGGATAATAATGGCATGCAGCATATGTCTTTAAACAAACTTATCCAACTCATTATTACATCTGCTTATGATATGATAAGATAACAAATGACAAAATTACTACTGTACACTGATTCATATTGCAATATTACAGCGAAAACAAAGACTTTACAATCGCTTTTCATTACGGTGGCATTTTTTGACAAGGCAGCACAAATTGTCAGAACACCGGTACCACGTAGTGGAAAAGTGCCATAATATCACTAGCCGACTCTCAGCACTGTCTCCCTCTTCCGTGTGCCTCGGTTCATATCACAACGCGTCGATTGCGGCAACATCACACAGCAGCGTCACCGCCAACAACACCAGAGATGAGTCAAGCAGGCATTCTCATTAAAGAATAAGTACAAGTACCTTTTTTTTTCTAAACACAGTATAGTATCTTTTTGAATGCTTTGGTACCACGGTACTTATTAAGTACCGGTATACCGTACAACACTAGTTCAGGTGAATGTTCACGGTTCCCCAATAAGAAAGAGGCTGGGCATCCTTTGGAGGGCTGCAAGACAAAAACCACTGCTCACCAAACAGAGCACAAAAGTCTCATCTCACACAAGTCAAAAAACATCTTGATGATCCCCTAAATTTTTGGGATAATATTTTCTGGACTGAGAAGTCAAAAGTGGAAATTATTAGAAGACATGAGCCCTGTTACATCTGGAGTCAAGCTTAAACAGTGTTGCATATTTAGAACATCATACCAACAATGAAACATGGTGGTGGTAGTATAAAGGTCTGGGGCTACTTGGCTGCTTTAGAACCTGGGCATCTTGCCATGTTTGATGGAATCTTGAATTCTGCCTTCTACCTGAAAATCCTGAAAGAGAACGTCCAGTCATCAGTTTCCAACCTTCAGCTCAACTTCACTTGGGTTTTGCAACACGACAATGATTTAAAGCAAACAAGCAAGTCAATCCGTGAATGGCTCAAAAGAAACAAAATTAAAGGTGACATAGAATGGTTGAACGGGGTATTTATCCTTGTTCTGTGATGTGACATATAGACAACAAAATTTTGGTTGGGTCTGTAATGCCTCAGAAGCTTCCTAAAAACCTCTCTCAAAAAGCTTTGTTAGGGTGGGGAATTTTGAACGCGTTGTTTTGCACCTATTTGGTGTCCTATCGGGCTTAACTGGCAACCTTATTATGAAATGCAAGCACTTGGCGCTGATTGGCTGGCTTTGCTGCCACTCAAAAGAATGTAACTTCGCCCAGAGCGGTAGGGAAAATGGAAAACGCTCGCTGGCTTCGGAACACGAACAGACCAACTTTATGCAGTTGTGGCATATTCAGAGATTCAGCCTTATATGTTTGAGCCCGAATCAGATGAGGACACTGAATTGGAGGATGAACCAGTCCAGCAAAGGCTGGATTTAAACGTTTCTGAATGGTAAATATTTTTGAATGTTTTTTTTTTTTTCAAACGTAATAACCTGCTACTTCAGAGCTGCCAAGGCTTACGCATTCGGAGTGAGTCTCTCGCATTGACGTTCCTGTGCTGTAGTCAGCAAGTATTCAATCAAAGCACACTGAAGAAATTCATTTGCGGAATTTAAGTCCTTGTGCAATAAATTAATCCGTTTCACGTGCATTACGGTGGATTTCCCGACTAGTGACACGGAAATCGATTATAACTCTGGAATTCTCACGCTTGTTTTACTGAGGGATTGGAAACAATGGAATTGCATAAAGACGTGCATTCAAATTATTTTGAAGGGGAGGAAACGGAATGAGAGTGGGGGGGCAGTGAGATACTTGTGATATCATATGTATCCGTTGTTCAGATTGGCCCATTTTTTGGCGGTCATTTTTAAAAGAGGAATTTCTGTGAAACGGAGATGTTCAGAATGTCTTGCCCTTTTTGTATGTTCTTGAATGCAGGTAGACTACCGTTATTCAACACAGACAAGGCTAAAATAGTTTTTGATTCTATGTCACCTTTAAGGTATGGAGTGGCTAGTTAGAGTCCTGACTTGAATTCCCGTCAGGTTCATGTGGCATGACCTCAGACAGGCAGTTCATGCTTGAAAACCCTCCAGTGTGGCTGAATTAAGACAATTCTGCAAAGAAGAGTGAGCTGTAATTCCTCTGTGACAAAATAAACGACTCATTGCCAGTTATTGCAAACGTTTGATTGCAGTTGTTGCCATTAATGGCAGCACAAATTTGATTTAGGGGGGCAATTACTTTTTCAGATGGGTGATAGAGGTTTTGAATAACTCTTTACTTTCAGTAAGCGAAAAGATCATTTTAAAGCTGCATATTGTGTTTACTTACATTTTATTTGTCTTATATTAAAGTGAGTTCAGACAGGACATTTACGTCAGATTTAACCACTCATCTCAGAACAACATGCATTTGAGTTTGGCAGTGAATCTACTCAAGAGATGTTCTGGAACAATCTGAGCAAGCATAACACGGACAGTCCCTGAGATCTCAACCCCCCCAGCAGAGCCTGAGATTCAGGACATGTAAATTAATTAACACAATATTAACAGATGCTGCTTATGGTGAACAGTGTTATTTATGAAGGAGGAGGCTGGGGAGGAGGGGGCGATGAGATGTAGATCTTTAGCAGGCCAGGGCAGGAGCGGTGTTGAGGGCACAGAGCCGGAGAAATAAATTAATACTGCCTTGGTTATAAAAGCTCGCCAAAGGGGTGGGAGATATTGATGTCAAGAATGAGTGGACAGGAAGGGGCCTGTGACTAGATTTGACTGCCATGCCTGCCAGAACTAATGCTAAAGCTGCATTTGGATGATCTGAAACTTTTAAATATGACAAATTAGCAGAAATACAAGAAGTTGGGAAGGAGCAAATACTTTTCCACTTTTTTACATTATTTCTTGCTCATTTTTCCTGCTTTTCCTCTCTCTTCTGCATTGTGATTGCCATGGTGCTGCCAGCCATTTACTTGTATTTGTGCTCCATTTGTACATTAAAGTGAAATATTGCCTGGAATACGTTCAGATATCAGCTGCCTGTGAGGAGGTGGCGATATAGACTGCCAATTCGTGATTAGATGCCTGGGTAAATTACCATGCTCAATTGCTAGTGGGTCATTCCGTGCCAAGTGGACCAGGGTTTGCACCGCACCCGCTCAGAAAAATTTGAAAAAAAATCATGGGTGTTTGCCATCATTCCAAATGAACAAATCCCAAATCTTAAGTTCCAGCATCATTTTTTAGTGGAGAAATTGCCAATTTAAGAAGGGGGTGTCTAGTTGCTCGCGAATGTGGCAATGACTTATAAGCACAAATACAATACAATACAAATACACTTTCCAGTGCTGCTAAATTAATGTCTATGGGTACATGTTGGTAAAATTACCTGAGATTTACCTGCTATCAGATTTGGCATATCTCATTTGATATTCCTGTAACAGGCTGTTGAAAATGGCAATTTTTACAGAACCAAAATTTTTATTTGATTTTTAGTTGGTCCCCTTGACCGAAGTATGCATAATCAGGGGTTCATACTGCAGCCTCATCCTCAGCAGCTACAGCACACTGGCCCCTGAAACCCAATCCAATCTCCTGTATCTAGAACATTTAAGCAGAATGCCTTGTACTAACAAAAGTTAATTATTATGAAGTCATACTGTATATTCAAACACTCTTGTATTGGCACTGCGGATGAAAAATGAGAAAAAGAAAATGAAATCAAATACTAGTGATTGCTGAGGATCAATTTCATTATTTAATATATAATTTTAAAATCCAAGTTTTGAAAAGTTGGACTTTAAGTTTAATTCCTTTCAGATTTAATATGTATGAAGTCAGTGTTTGCCTCCCATCTCTAATTTGAACAACCTGATGATGACCTGACTGTGTTAGCCCAAATTATGAAGACTAATCCCATGGCTTTATATCTCAGAAAACTGTAGATTTTGAAGGAGTTGAGATTCACAAAAAGTGAGTAGGATGCAATGTTTTATTTTTGGTTGATTAATTCCCAGTTAGCTGTAATTATTGATCTGCTAACTGTATTCTTGGGTTTTAAATGGGACAGATGCATATGGGGCCCTATCTTACGCCAGAGTCCCTAAACCCGTTATTTGGGGATTTAGCATTGCGTAAGAGGCGTTCCCCCGCAAAAGTTGCTATCTTGGACACCTGCCTATATCCCTAAAACACCTGCGCTACCCGTTATATTATGCATAGGCGTGGTTTGGGCGTTACGCCCCTTAAACCAATCAGTGTGCCAGGTGCCATTGCCTTTAGGAGCAGGCTGCGCTATCCCAAATCCTCAAACCGAAACCCGTGATGGAGAGAGGAAGGTCGCCACGTTTCTGTGAAGACAAAGTTAAATTGCTCGTGCATGAGGTCAAATCCAGACAGGGGAGGATCTGTTTTTGTTAAGTTAATCATGAATTGTATTATTATTATTTGACATTGACATATTGTTTAATGTTTGGTATGTAATTTAAAAAAAACATCAAGCCTACCCCTTCTACCCCTTTTGTGATGGAAACTTAAAAAAAAAAAAAAAAAAAAAAAGGCAAAAGAAAAAAATGCGTTTCGCCATGATTGGGTCATGCCTCCAATTGATCTGCGTGGGTGTTGGAATGACCCACTAGCATAGAAAAATAGTGCCACAGTAACCCTAACAGCAACGGGCAAGGCATACAGACAGCTGGCAGCGGTATATACATCATCTGCAACCAGGTGACATAATTCCTTCATTGCCTGACGGGAGAGATGCAGTTTTGTCACGCATTCTCTTTCTGTGCGAGATAATACTCAGGGCCGGCGCTAGACCTGAAAATTTGGGAGAAAATATCCATTCCTTTATTGACTACAGTTAGTCCTGGCTAATTCTAGATGGTTTTCCCTTATTAACACGTTTTCCAATTGAAGAATAATCAAGTGGCAATTGAAGACACGGCTTCTCTCCCCCATGTGATCTAACAGCAACAAAATAATGGGCTACATTCAGTACAGAAAAATAATTTAATTATAAATAGGTCTATGCACTGGCACTCAGCAACGGTAAATTTTTTTTTTTTCCAGCGAGAGCAGCATTTCAGAACTCTTTTGCGAATGAAGGTAATTTCGGCTAACCTGACACTCCAGAAGGACCGTTCCATATATCCGCCACGGAAATATTTCACAAGTCCATCTGGGAAAGAGCCGTTCAAAAAAGTTTTCAGAGGAGGAACCTTCAAAAAAATCTGCGGCTGCTGATTGGACGATGGTTCTTCTCGTCACACTCATCACCGACCAATCCACATGGGGTTTGGAGTCCTTCCCATCTTTTTCACGACCAGAAGAGCCAGCTGGTAGATCAAACTCTTACCGAAACTGGTCGGGAGAAGAGCAGAAACATCGTTTCCCGTCAGAAAAGCTTTTAGTGATGTTCTTTGCTCCTCTTTTAATGAAGAAATTGAGTCTATTTCTGATAAAACTGCTGATATTGACCCATCCACAGGAACCGCCGCCGCACGCCGCCATTGTATTCAAACATAAAGTCGCCTTCCTGGTGATGTCACGCCTGCAGCTCCGCCTCTCTTTCCCTGATTGGGCCGTAAAAAAAATTTAGCCGTGAAATTGTTGGACTACGGTAGTTGGCAAGACGGACCTGCAGGATTTCAGACAATAAATCAGGCAGGGCCGTCTGCTCTGCAAGGCAAAATTTCGGCGACAAGTACGCACACCTGTTTTTGCAGCACAGTCACGCAACTTGTTGTAAAAAAAAAGACAGCTGTCCGATTGGAAAATGTAAACGGACGAAACCACGTACTTGTCAGCAGAATTACCTTCATTCGCTGAAGAGTTCTGAAATGCCGCTCTCGCTGGAAAAAAAGTTACGTCGCTGAGTGCCAGTGCATAGACCTAATTATAATTAATTATTTTTCTGAACTGAATGTAGCCCATTTGTCGCTGTTAGATTGCATAGGGGGAGAGAAGCCGTGTCTTCAATTGCCAAATGGGTAGCGGGTGGTTTGAGGACCCGCTATACGCTTTCCCTAACCTGAGTGGTCAAGATAGCAATTGTAGGGAAAGCGCACAAACACGCCCACAGGCACACCTCCAGGAGCAAATAAAGGATTCGGCGTAATATATAGCGGGTAGTGTGGCCGCAAGATACCGTTTAGGGATAGTGGAAGCTGCTAAATGCATAATTCACGGGCAGCGAGTAGTGGCAACGGGTAGGGCAGTGTGAAAGATAGAGCCCATTATTTTTTTATGAGAGAGTAACATTTGTAGAAAGTAGCCACAAAGCCCTGTGTCTTACAAGGTGGCCACGAAAGTTTACTGCAAAATGATGTGGGCTAGAGGTCATGTCACCTTGAACTATATATAGGTTTCGTGTCATAGTGGCTTGTTGTGATTTGACATGTGAGATCCATGAAATGATCTCAGTGTCAAAAAACTAGGCTGTGCTAATCTAATGATTAACTCTAAAGAGGTGCAAATTCAGGTATTTGTTCAGATAAAAAATTAAACCATTATAGATTGTAGTGTGCATGTTTAAGCCACAAATTGTACATATTTGTTATCCTGTGCCATTAAATTTGAAAGAATTCTTGTGTGACATTTGCTCTCGGGGAGATGAGCTGAAGTAGAGGGCTCATGATGGTTCCACGTGTGGCAGCCAACTGTTTCTGAGGAGACAGGCTGTCTCTAAGTGGACGCCCAGAGCCGTTTGCTTGCTTCTATTGAAGTAGTTGCGATTTTTCTTTTGTTATTGACGTTATTTTGCAGGCCTGGCTGTGTATCATAATGCACATTGGAGAAAGGTGCCTATGACAAGTTATGTAAATACAGCTTCATGATCTGTTCAGCTATGTGTATGAGCTATACACCACTCAGCCACAAGATTAGAACTACCTGCCTAGTATAGTGAATGGCCCCTTGTGGTGCCAAAACAGCTCCATCAAACTGACATCATTCGAATTTCCAAACTCAGGGGCGCTTTTAGAGATGGGCTGAGATTCAAGTGGAAACTTTGACTAGTCTGCAAGCTAAAAAGTGCAATTACACTTTACAGCAGGGTATGATGCGCTGTGTGTTGTGACACATTCCTTATGTAAATATTATTGAAATTCTCAGTGGCTTGTGCCACATTCACCCATCTGTTGGTTTGGATTAGATGGGATAGCCTTCGTGACACTGGTGTATTGATGAGTTATGGGCGCTCAAAACCCTGTTGCCGGTTTACGGTTTGTCCATACTCGAGCCACTCTCAGTAGGAACTCAGTAGAAGTCCCAGAAGTACTAGAAGTCTTGCCTCTGCTGAGATGGTCTAACCCACTCGTCAGGCCGTAATGATTTGGCCCTTGCCAAAGACGTTCAGTTCCCATTTCTCTCATTTCCAACTCGTTGAATACGTGAACCACCTGTTTGCTTGCCATCTAAGATCTGTCTGCAGACCTAGACGTGCTGTTGTGAGATAGTCAACATTATTTGCGGCATCTTTGAATGGTCTCAATGTTTTAGCTCATCGATGCATATACTGTATATTGCAGGTAGAAGAATGCAATCTGTCTTAAGCTACTGTATAAAAATAGGTACTAAATACATATAGTGTATTTATTTTCTCAATATGCCATTCAGTTTATGGCATGGCTGTATCGTGGCAATGCAGTGTGTGAACAGGGTTTGTGTCAATATTTAAATATACTGATATAGAGACATGCTTATTCAACTCTAAGAGGCTCTTATTCAACAGCTGCAAGTGAGAATCCGGTCATACCTTCATTATTCTTTACTTTCCTTGGTAACTAAAGCCCTAACTTTACCAAACATAATTGTTTTCATTCAGAATGTAGCTGATTGTGTGCAGTTTCACTGAGATTCAAGGTATGTTATAATAATTTTTAATGTTTTTATTTAATGTAGTGAATGGGCAGAGTCATGTGAATGCTTTTAAGGATGATTGAATATTTTCAGAGCATTATCATGACACATGGCCTTATAATAATGAATTAAATTTACATGACGCTTTAACTTTGCATATCACAATAAAACAGGGAAGGTTATCTGAGCCATTGCCAATGCACACATAAGCACCCTCCTGGTTGACATGGCTCACTGCAAAAAATGAAAAGAAAAAAATACTGGGTAAGATGAATTTACTTATTTTAAGACTTAAAACACTTATTTCTTTCACCATTTTTCTTAGTAAGACAAAAAATTTGTCCTTGATTTGAGGTTATTTTGACTATCCTGCCAATGGGATAAGTACATTTTCACTTGTCAAGCAAATAGTAACTTGTTTTAAGTCACTATTTGCTTGACAAGTGAAAATTTACTTACCCCATTGGCAAGCTAGTCAAAAAAATAACCTCAAATCAAGGACAAATTTTTTGTCTTAGTAAGAAAAATGATGATAGAAATAAGTGTTTTAAGTCTTAAAATAAGTAAATTCATCTTACTTAGTATTTTTTTCTTTTCATTTGCAGTGCTGCCATTTTGTTTCAGAAAACATATCACTCGTAGGATAAGTATTATTGCGCTTAATCTGACCAGAATGGTGCCCAATAACAGGCAGGTTTTCACGGAGGGTGCGCAGCCTGTGCGCAGACCTCTTTATCTCCCCTGAGATTGTGGTGTTAGTTTCGATGGGGCTATTTGATCTGTTGGTGTTGGATTACGTGGAAGAACTGTCTGAAAATAGAGTTGAGAACCACTTGGCTGGTGGCATGGCCAGATTAATCTGAGCAGTGTGCTATGCGGTGTGTAATTACCTGCTCAATGAAGCAGAGGGAGCTAGACTTGTATCACATGCAAACCATGCTGCCTTTATTGGGCTGAATTTAGCCATGTTTACGATCAAGCGGTTTACCGGCACACTGAGATGAGCTACTTCTATGCCAGGCTAATATGCAAATCTCTGCTGCATGATTACCATTAGCAGTCAAACCAGGGCTACACCAGCAGCTCAGTTCCTTCTTATGTCTCCTATGACGTTGACAAATGCCACCCTCTTTCATTGCTTTGTTTAATTGGAGGTGGAATAATTCTCTCTATGACTACAATAACTGGGTCATTGTCACACTTTTTTTTCTTAGTCTCTCTTGTTGAGGCCTGTTATACTTGCGTGGGAGGTGCTTACGCTTTATCCCGCTTCAGAAACCTGTGGGACAGGTGGCAGACTGGAAACCCTGCTTTCACATGATATTCACCGCACCACTTGCACTTTTAGCTCTTTTGAATTTCAAATACATGCAGGTCAAATGGTTCACGTGAAATACAACAGGGAAAGAAAATCAGGTTCATGGCATATATGCTGGAAGGCTGTTTTTCAATCACAGCATTTTGGTGAATGTTGAACATGCAGGAACATTTTGCTTTAGTTTAAACACGGGAAGGTATCCAGTGGAGTGTTTGAACTGGACCAGTTGATGTTTGTGTCATGGGTAAGCGTTTGTTGTGCCTTTGATCTTTTTGACAGTTAGACATGAACATCTGTGATATTGGACTGTGATATTTTGGCTTGGTCAGCGTTAGCGACAGTTTGTGTGTGCAACATCAGGAATACAGTATTGCGGTTTGATTGTATTGAAGGCTATTAAAGGTTGAGATAGAGGTAAACATTTTTATGCTTTTTAACAAAATAATAATTGATTTCAAAAACTTTTACCAACATCCACAGGGTATATGTTTCCTTACTTTGTTTTGAAATGCTTTGGTTTGATGCATTATCTATATGTACATGTGCTTGTTGTTTGCTTGTACACGTGCATCTATGTGCTGGTGCTTGTTTGGTTCTACCGCCAAATCTTTGCTGCAGAAATGTTCCCATCATTCTGCAATAATTTTCAAAAATTATTGTAATTATCATTGGCAAATCATGGTTACTTATATTGGCCACCAACACATAAAAAATGTTGAACTGGGATTACAGTGCAGAAACTGAATAGACATGAACACTGGGTTAATACTGCGGGAGGCCAAAGCTTTTGTATGTTTTTTTTCTCTTTGATTTCTGACCTTGAAATGTCCTGGGATGAAGTGTCCTTATTCATCTGAGTTTGACTCGGCAAACTTTAGTAGCAAGGTTCCAAACTGAGATATCCATCAGTCTCTCGTGCTAAAAAAAAAAATAATTCAACATAATGAATGGGTGAGATGGGGAAAAAAAAATTCTCATCTTATACTGCACAATGAAAATATGCTTAGAAACTGAGGGACCCTATCTGTATGTGGGAGTGCTCTTTGTGTACCTTCTCGGACACCATGGCTCTCTTTAGCCCTAACTGAGTTTGAGTCACTCTTGGAGCGTTTCCTGGGGTTTAACATTAGCTCCTGACCAGAGCTCAGTGCCCAGGACCCAGTATCTGGAAGGACAAGGCTTCTGGTTCATCCCTAAAGTTGGTTTTGCACATTTAGGTGGTCCGAACCGTTCGTCACCGGTCAGCTCTGACATCCATGCTCAAATTGTGTTGGGAGTAGGCCTGTCGTTTGAGGGAATAATTCAGGTTTTATAGTTGATTTTTAAGGAGAGAATGAGGAAAGAGTCTGAGGGAACATGAACAGAGAGGAAAGCTCATCGTTAGTCATGCTCTATGATGACTGTGTCCAGTTAGTTGCTGGTAAGTAGAACTTGCCTGCCTGGCGTATTCTCTCTGCATGAGAGCTGTTTTGTATGATGGTTGTAAACATACAGTCATTCCAAAGAGTTTCAGAAAAGCACTTTTTTTAATGAATATTTTTCAGAAATTGCAAATTGGATGGCATTATTTTCGTAGAAACTGACTGTCCAGCAAGAGTCTGATTAGATTTACAGTACTGAGCAATTTTTTTTAGGAATATTTAAAATCATTCAACAAGGCAAAGATGCTTCCAAAAACCTTAGTATGGAAAAGGTACCATGGAGAGCCATGAACTGTTGAAAACTAAATCAAATCAATATTTGGTGCAACTACCCATGCCTACTGTCTTATTTGTTCTGTAGATTTTTGTATGATTGTCTATTTGCAAGTTTCTTGCATATTGGATTGCCTCAGTTCTTATGCAGACTGTCTTTCTTGAGGCTGCCTTTCCAGTGAATCCCAGACAGCCTTGATGATGTTGCGATCTGGATTCAGTGAAGGCTATATCAACTGTCTTCAATGAAATACAAAACATTTATTTGTACAATTGTTTTTCCATTATTATTTGGTATTTCAAATTTATCTTCCGCAACACTCATGATGAAAACAAAATACAAAAAAACAAAGAGAAAATGTAAATAAGGAGATCTGGGGAACCTAAACCTTTTGCACAGAACTGTACTGTGTGTGTGTGTGTGTGTGTGTGTGTGTGTGTGTGTATATATATATATATATATATATATATATAGCAGTGGTGGCTCGTGAACTGGCAGCAGGGGAGGCTCAAACAATCCCTTAAAATGAATGATTGGTCACAACCTGTTTTCAGTCATTAATTTAAATTACCATTACAGAAACTCAGAAAACTCTCAACATTATCAGGTGTGGCCAGTTTTCATTTATAACGCATACTCCGGACTTCTCACGCTTTTCTTTACTCAGGGGTTGGAAGCAATGCATGTGTATCATGATCGTTCAAATGAAATAAGATCATTTGAAACATCTTTATGCAATTCCATTGCTTCCAACCCCTCCATTGCACAAGGACTTCAATTCTGTGCGAGAATCTCTTACATACGCGTTCATCGAATAATTGCTGACTACAGCAGAGGAACGTAAATATGCCACTTAAACTCACACCGAATGTGTGAGAGTTGACAGGTATGCGTTACGAATGAAAACTGGCCACACCTGATAATGTTGAGAGTTTTTGGAGTTTCTATGATGGTAATTTAAATTAATGATTGAAACAGATCGTGGCCAATCATTAATTTTAAGGGATTGTTTGAGCCTCCCCTGTTGCCAGTTCAGGAGCCGCCACTGATATATATATATATATATATATATATATATAAACACAAACGCGAGCGTACTCGCACACAGATACTATACATACAGATTATATATGTATTATTATATATATACATATATATATATAGATTATATATGTATATGTATGTGTGTGTGTGTGTGTGTGTGTGTGTGTGTGTGTTTTTGTGTCTGTGCACATTAATAGTTCCTACCCTATTTAGGTCTATCCGATCACTATTTATAGTGGATGTTCATGCAGGATTCCTCACCTCTGGCTTGGGAGAGTGAAGATAAGCGCGATTATCCTTCACATGTTGCTCCATAACCCCGCTTCCTTTCACACTGCAGCCTGTAGCCAAGCTTGCACATCCATATTTGAGTCAGAAGAGGGCTGAATGTATCATTCATTTCACAAGTTCCTGCCTGACCTGTAGGGGGATCATTAGCAAGTGATGAAATGTGAATTGCTAATCAGTTATACCTGACCATACTGTCTAAACAAAGATTCAGCCAGGTCCATAAATATGTTGTATTTGGACATTGAAAAAGTTACTAATTTAGCTGTGCACCACATCATATTGGAGTTGAAATTAAGTGGTGAATTTTGGCTCAACATGCAGCTGTCTAGCTTTAATTTGTGATTATTTACATCCAAATGAAATGTTAAGTTTTTATACTTTGTATGCCTGCTCCCTCCTTTGCAGGGACCAAATGTAATTGGACAAAGTGACGGCAAGGCTATTCTGTGGCCAGTTGAATATTTTTTAATTTTTTCCTGGACAGTTGAACATTTTTAAATTTTTCAATTCCACGTGAGCAGATGAAAGGTCTAGAGATGATAAAAAGTGTGGCATTTGAAATCTGCTGTTGTCAAGTCTCAGTATAAAGTCTTAACCCCTTTATGCAGAAGCCAAATCTGGCTATTTGTGCGTTACCCTATTTAAGGCTTCATAATTCAAGATTTGAGCTTCACAGAGAGGGGGACAATGGCTTTAGTGAAACAAGAGATTTGTAGCATTGAGAATTCTATCGTATTTCAGTTTCTTTTTTTAAATTTTTGCTTAGTGTAAGGGCCACAAACACAAATGTTCATGAAATGAAATTATATTTCAAAGCACTGAGAACTACTAAATGGCTGGGAGTAAAAATAATACATTTCTAGGATCATAAACTCCTTGACCACAAGTGTACCTCGTCTTACAGTGATTTCGAAAAAATTATCCTCCATTTTTGAGCCATATAAGATCGCTCCCCAGGTGGCTTGCCAAACTGGCAGATCTCTCAAAATTACACACCATCAAATCATAACATAATTATATGTTTAACAGGAATCCACTTTTGACTTATGTAGTTCAAAATGAATTAATGATTTTCTGTTGGAATTTGGCATGAGTTTATCAGTATAGGTGCAGATGGACATAAATAGCAACGAGTAACCTCTGCAAACCAAAAACATGCCTCGTCTCCATGATAAAGGTCAGATTTTTGTCCATTTTTCTACAACCCCCAATTCCAAAAAAAATTTGGGATGCTATGTAAAATGTAAATAAAAACAATGGAATGATTTGCAAATCTCATAAACTAACATTCTATTCACAATTGAACAAAAACAACATATCAGATGTTGAAAGTGAGACATTTTACCATTTCATGAAAAATATTAGCTCATTTTGAGTTTGATGGCAGCAGCAAATCTCAAAATAGTTGGGATAGGGCCCTATTTACGATTGTTTAGTATCCCCTCTTCTTTTAACAACAGTCTGTAAACGTCTGGGAAGTGAAGAGACCAATTGCTGAAGTTTTAGGAGAGGAATGTTGTCCCACTCTTGTCAGATGTAGGATTCTGGCTGCTCAACAGTCCTGGGTCTTCTTTGCTGGATTTTTCGTTTTATGATGCGCCAAATGTTTTCTATTAGTGACAGGTCGGGCTGCAGGTTGGCCAGTTCAGCGCAGAGACTCTTCTACTTCGAAGCCATGCTGTTGTGATGGATGCAGTATGCGGTTTGGCGTTATTTTGTTGAAAGATGCAAGGCCTTCCCTGAAAGAGACATTGTCTGGATGGGAGAATATGTTGTTGTAAAACCTCGATAGACTTTTCAGCATTGATAATGCTTTTCCAGATGTGTAAACTCCCCATGCCATAGGCACTAATCCAACCTGATACCATCAGAGATGTAGGCTTTTGAACTGAGTGCTGATAACAAGCTGGATGGTCCCTCTCCTCTTCAGACTGCACGGCTCGGCAGTTTCCAAAAAGAATTTCAAATTTTGATTCATCTGACCACAGAACAGTTTTACATTCTGCCTCAGTCCATTTTAAATGAGCTTTGGCCCTGAGAAGACTGTGGCTTTTCTGGATCGTGTTCACATATGGCTTCTTCTTTGCGTGATACAGCTTTAGCTTGCATTTATAGGTTGCATGGAGAACTATGTTCACAGACAATGATTTCTGGAAGTGTTCCCTCAGTCCATGCAGTGTATTCTAGTGCAGAATCATGCCTTTTTTTAATGCAGTGCTGCCTGAGGGCCTGAACATCACGAGCATCCAATATTGACCTTTTGACTTGTCCCTTGTGCACAGAGATTTATCCAAATTCTCTGAATCTTTTGATGATATTATGTACTATGGATTAACATTTTTCTGAAATTGTTCCACAATTTTTAGATGCAGTTTTTTTCTGATTGGTGAATCTCTGTCCATCTTTACTTCTGAGAGACTCTGCCTCTCTAAAATGCTCTTTTTATATCCAGTCATGTTACTGACCTGTTGCCAATTAAACTAATTAGTTGCAAAATGCTCCACCAGCTGTTTTATAAGTACCACTTACTTTTGCAGCCTGAGATGTGTTGCTGCCATCAAATTCAAAATGAGCTACTATTTTTCATAAAATGGTAAAGTGTCTATCTTTCAACATCTGACATGTTGTCTATGTTCTATTGTGAATACAATGTGGGTTTATGAGATTTGCAAATCATTGCATTCTTTTTATTTACAATTTACACAGCATCCCAACTTTTTTGGATTTGGAGTTGTACAATGGCGCCACAGCAAGCACTCGTACTCATTAAATAAAAGTGCTTATTTTACAGTCAGAACGTTCACCCTGCAATGGAAAGCTTGCTATTTTCAGTTCCGATCATCCATGTGAAACGCAAGCTTGGATAAACGCTTTTCACGCCCTATAAGGAGCAATTATAACTCACCAACACAGTTATATCTGAAATATACCTCATTTTAACAAAAAAGACATTCCACTGTTAGGAAAAAGCATGCAATATGCTACTCTAGATTGAACAGAATTGGTGCAATGAGTGTAGCGGGAGTATTACCGAAGTCCTGGAGCTGTTCTCATTTTGAACGAATGAAAACCTACACATTCGATTTCATTGTATGCGGTATAAATTCTAAAACATCACAACACTGAGCAAAATGCCACCATGTACTGTATTATTAGCAAAGGTCAATGGTTATTCATACTAATTTATATGGCAAACAAACTCTGTGTTCATCATGGCTATGGTAAACTGAAAATAAGAAACAGATAGCCAGCTAGCCATAAGGATGTCTGATTATTACATTCTAGCCATTCAAAATGAAGCAAAACTCATCATCATTGAAGCCCTCCTCCAGATAAACAGAGCAACCGAGCCTTCCGGTATGAGAAACCTTCCAGTACTATTCCATTCAGAATAACTCCCATTATCCATGTAAGAATCAAACTGCCATCTCGTAAGTGTAACCTAGACACTTCTACATTAGTTTTGGAAGTCTTTTTTTTCTTCATACTCACATGATTCAGTTGCGCACAGTTGAGAGAATACAATCTAACTTGCTGTTACGCAAGGGTTTAAATACCAAAGGGTCCAATCAAAGTCTTTCACTTACTGTGGGAAGTTTATACTGTCTGGAATTGGATAAAAACATGTCAATCAATAGATAATTACGGGGCAATTGTTCAGGTGCTTTATGCAGATAAGCCTGAGCCAACATTAGAGAGACTGGATATCAGTGAGGGATGGTATGAGGTTGTGAAGAATCACTGAATTTGTTGCAGGGTGAATCTACGCGTAATTCAATGGTAAGGAGTCACGCATTTTTTGATATCTGATGACTATTATTGATTGTATAATGATATAGTATCAATACCATGTTGAATTTTTGCTTCTGAAAACAGATTTTTTTCACTACTCTGTTGAGATACCTTTTGGCCTATTATTGCTGAACTGGTTGCAAAAAAAGTCACTGATTTTTTGCTGTCACAAGAGATAATTTTCATTAACTGCTGGATAGTGGGCACTACTATGGGCAAGTATTTTAGGCAGTTTGCACATCAGGCTTGGCTGAGGAGTTAAATTAATACAATTCCTGGGAAACAGGGATGGGACTGAACTCGTCCGTATTCTAAATCTGTAACAGGCTGGGCCTCCTTGTGAATATTCAATAACCGTTTCGGGTGTGCCATCTATTGATAGAATAGTGTAACTGCGTGCGTAAATAGAGCAGCCTGATGTCGGCTGGCATCTACATCTGTGCAGAAGGGTTAAGAGCTCTCGCTGCTAGTAAAGCATGGAACCAATTCTTGCTATCACCAATGCGCAAAAAATACCAGGATGTGGCTTTTGCACCAAAATCTCTTACACTTCTGGGACTGCCGCACTTCTGGTGTGCAGCTTCCGTAGCCATGGGCTTTGTCCGCTCGTGCTTAGGCCTATTGCACGCGCATTATAACACTGAACGATCAGCAATCTTATCATCTACATCAGCGCTCCTCAAACCTCTCCTGGAGTACCACTTGTCCTTCATGTTTTAGATCTCTCCCCGCTCCAGCGCAGGGGAGTCAAATGATCAGCTCATTATAAACCCGTGAAGATGCTTGATAAGCGAATGATGTGAATCACCTGTGCAGAAGCAGGGAGAAATCTAAAACATGCAGGAGAGGTGGTACTCCAGGAGAGGTTTGAGAATCACTGATCTACACCATCTGGGATTCTCGATGGCTATGCCAAAAATTGTGCTAGAAATTATACCAATCACCTGAATGTCACTATGGATGGCCCTTCTCGAAACGTTGAGAAAATGACCGTTCCCCCGCTGAAACCTTTTTTGATGGAAAGAGGCATTCCTTGCCTAGGAGCTGCGCGAGACCAGAAGCGACTTGGCTACCAAACTATCCCATAATGCACCAGAAATGGGGCTTGATGGCAACATCGGGGAATTTTTTTCGCATTGGCGATAGCGAGAATTGGCCGGAAATTTTAAACAAATTTATCAGATAATCAGCATAAGCATTATTATTATTTGTGGCCAAATCAACTATTCGTTACATTCTTATAAACAAAGAATATGCTGATGAGCTTGGGAATATCAAAAGAGCCGAGATACCATGAAAAGCTATGGTGGGTGACTGATGAAAAAGCTCTTCAAACCCACTGACTAAATCAGTATAAACCCTTCAGAAGTTATAGTGTATCTGGGTCAATGTCAATAATCAAGAGAAGACTTCACCAATTTACTACAAGGTGTAAACTATTGGTAAGCCCAAAAACAGGACATTTACGAGAAAAACGAAGGTTGGTTGGTTCTGGAACGATATCCTATGGACAGATGAAACAACATATACCAGAATGATGTGAAGAGAACAGTATGGAGCAGAGAAGGAACTGCACACGATTCAAAGCATATCACTTTATCTATGAAGCGTGGCCATGTGTGGGCATGTATGGCTGCCAAAGGAACTGATTCCCTCTTATCTATTGATCATTCGTCTGCTGACAAAAGAAGCAAATTATGAATTGTATTTGGCTGTTTTTCTCCTCAGATTCAGCTCAATCCTTCAAAACCCATTGGATGATGGTGTGTATTATGTCATTGGGTCTGTATTATGAAGGTTTGCTTTTTTGTGTAGAGTGTGAAATTTTTGATGTTCATTCAATATCTGTCTTTCACAGTGGAGCAGCAGCAAATTCAAAAGAGAACTTTTACCAACTGGATCAACGCTCAGCTTGTGAAGGTCAGCCTAACATCAGAACCAACCGTAAAATGACTACAATTACTGTCAGCTATTTTTTGCTCTCTTATCATTTCCAGTAAAATTATTATTTCAGGTACAGGAAGAATCATGACCTTGATTTGAAGGCACAATGGCCCTACTCTCCGCAATGCAATATTTATTGTGTTATTTTGTTTATTATCTCCTTTTGTTCTCTTCTCAATTGCAGGTGCTTTAACTTCTCGTAAAATAAAGATATAAGCTTTTTGTGATCCACTTTTAATTATTTATTTCAGGTTTCAGACCATGCATGTTATGCGGGAGGAAGCTTTTTTCATCAGAATTTGATTTTAGAAAACAAAACAAAAACAATGGGAAAAAAAAATTATGCATTTTGTATTGTAGCATACGGTATGTGGAAATGAAATAGCGGCGGTTGCTGTTTAGTTCAATCTTCCCGTGAGTAAGTAGCTGATAAACAGTAGAAAGTGTGGAGGGTTGGCCACAATTCAGCCTTGTAACACAGAAATTTCCCCCCCACCCTGGGGCCAGGACTTACAGAGGTTACCACTGGATTTCCTCTGAAGCTCTGACCTAAATGCATGAACCATTCCCACTGATAGCACAGGTCTCCAGAGCGCGTGATGGTGGGGGGGGACTGTGACATAAATAGACCTCTGGTAGCAGGAGGTGTAGACAGACAGCAACAGGAATCTCCCTCTTACTCTCTTCCAACCCCCCCTACTCCGACTGAGCTTGGAAAGAGCAAGTCCACAGCCTGGAAATTCACCCAGCCACATTATAACTCTTTCTGTGCCTATATAGTAGCTTGTGGTAGACACTGGACCGTGAATTGGCCTGAAATTACTCTGAATTTGTCTATTAGTCTGCATTCATGGGACCATCTGTGGTCACTTCTCCTTGTTAGCTTTTACTGTTAGGATTAGGCTAAGGTTCAGGGAAAGCTGATTCTAGATCAGAGCTTTGAGGTTTTATGAATCCAGCCAATTATATTGCAGGTTAAGTGTCTTTGTGATGTTTCTCTAGCCAGAAAATATGAGAGCTCAGACCCGCTTAAAGTGAATTTGATATTCCTCAAAAAACATGAAACAGTTGCTAAGATCATAAGCATTGTGGAAAAAGAAACGTCTCCTTCATGTCAGAGGAGATTCGCATCATGAATATCATTTCAGCAGGCCACAATCTGATCAGTGAAAATAAAAGTGCCATGAATTAACAACAATGGCGATCTATTGTGGTTGCTGTTTCTTGTATGCTTTGTATTTTGGGCGAATGAAAATGGCTGTTGTTTTTTCTGGTTCCCAGAGAACACCTCCTTGTGTGGTAAATGACCTGTTTAAGGACTGCCGTGATGGGTCCCTGCTGCTTGACCTGCTGGAGGTGATGACTGGCCAGCGCATAGTAAGTCCACCCTTTCGAAAACACTCAGAGACCCCCTAACCCATCTACTCTTCTGCTCTCCTTTTGGAGATATGACCTTATTGTCTTCCACACAGAGTCGGGAAAGAGGCCGAGGACTTTTTCAGCACCGGAGTAACATTGAGTCCGCCCTGTCCTTCTTGCGGAGGAAGTCGGTGAGAGCTTCAGCCAAGATCTGAAACTTAGAGGCTTGAGAGAGTGGTTCAGGATCATTACTCACACTAGTCATGTGATAGCTTTATCTGTTCTGCAGTAACTATGTGCCTAATTCCCTTTGTTAAGGTCTTCAGTGGAGACTCTTAGGGCTGCATCTTACACCTGGGGCATAGTGGCGCAAAGCGTCTTTGCTCGGTTATATACCCGTGCAGATGTCATAATCCCGTCCAGCGCCCAGTTTACATTTGTAATTGCGCAAAACTGAGCACTCATCAGCGTGTTGGTCTTAAAATGGGGTGTGGTCAGGTGCATTGCTATCTTGAGACTGCAAAAAGTGATCGCGCTATTGACTAACAAAAACCTGGTCTAAAGTCAATGGTCATTTTTGGACTGCTAATTTCAGGGAGCACAGTGAGAGAGTATTATTCGTCTTTGTAGGCGAGTGCACAACACACGTACACTCTGCTTGTTACATATTACGCATGCAGGGACAAGCAGCAGTGCCCATTCATGCAACCAATTAAAAATAAACAGAATAAGATGTGAAAGTTTTTTGTCAAGATATTTGAAAAATGCATGCCAGAATGGTTAGTGCGACTGACGTCTGCACATCAGGGCATGCTGTGATACAGGCTATTCAATTCGTCAGTAAACCTGTTTCATCAGGCAATTAGCGATTCAACATGTGAGGTTACGCATGTAGGCGTTCGCAAATTCTTCTGGATAAAGCCATGACTTCTTGATATTGGCGAGATCTGCATTTCTCCAGAAGATCCCTCCTGGAGGGGTGGCTGTTTGGGGACTATGGTTAGCCTACGTACTAATTACCGGACACATCATGTTTAAAGCAGGGCGTGGATTTTCCTTCCATAACACAAAACACATACTGCAACAGAACGAATGTTTGAAGTGCTGAAAATGCGCTTCAGATCTTTGGATAAGTCATGCATAGGATGACCTGTTGCCCGCAATTATCTGAAAAATCAATTTTGAATCCGACCTAATTCATTAGTACAGTGCCTGCAACCCATCCCATTTATTGGTTTTTTTTTTTTTTTTTTTTTTCTATTTGCTTGTTTTATCCACAAGTTGTAATGCAAAATTCAAATGCAGCCCTGGAAATTCTCTATGATGATTTTTAACATCTGGATATGAATAAAACAATTTTATTTTACATACAATATTTTAAAATGTTTTTATTACATTTTTGGAGATCACCACATTCCGGTTGCTATACTTTAATTAATGCTTTACTCGCACGCTTTGCAGATCTTTCATGTGCAGCGTATACTTTTTTTCCCCCCTGCTACTAGGCAAGTATGCCCCTTTAATAGCAATTTGCCAAAGTGCAAGGGCGTCTGGCTTTTAGAGGACATGGGTGATGACACTCTGATTGGCTTATTTCATGTTATTCCCAAAACTTGCCTATGTTTGATTAAGAGATTAAGTCCGATCCCTTTGAACCTTACGCCCTGATAACCCACCGTTTAACAAGCATAAATAGATTTGGACACGCCCTAAATGCACCTGGGCCACGCGCTTCAGACTGTGCGCTTGGATCACTATAGTAGGGCCCTTAGTGTTTATCAGCAGAATCAGGCATGTAACTGCCTGGCTGGAGTGAAATCTGCACTCACACTAATCCTGTTTGAACGATATAGGACCTCTAGTGTATTCGGTGGCACAGTAGGAACAATGAACTCATGTAAGGAGTAAGTGTTTCAATCAGGAGGTCCATCATGATGACTTTTGTTTGAACAGATCAAGCTAGTCAACATCAACATTCCCGACATCATTGATGGCAAGCCTTCCATCATCCTGGGCCTCATATGGACGATCATTCTACACTTTCATGTGAGTGACGCCTGTGGTGAGATGGGATTCATTGCAAACCAAAAGTACTTTGGTATATTGTTTAGGGTTTTTTAGATGGAGACAGAGAAACTTCTGTTCAGAAACTTCTGGAAACTTGAACCCCCATCATGTCTTATTTTGGTTTGAACATGACATCTGGAACAGAACATCATCTGTCATCATATTCTCTGTGCTCTCTGAATAATAGCGCAGAGACACTGGTGGCATATGATTTAAGGCACTTATGTTTTTGGAAAGGTTTCAGCAATCTGTAGTGGTCATGAAATGGAATTTATTAGTGGCAGATTTCTCCTTGAACTCAGAAGACAAAAGGTTTTCATGGAAAGGCCCTGACACATTCCAAAATAGAGACTGGTCTTTCAGGTTGAGTAACTATCATAATTTAGATTAAATATAATAATTTGCTACATAATAATTTTGAATCAAATTTAGATACAGTATGTGTGAACGCATCAATACGCACAGTTTACTGAATAGGAAGCCCAATACATCTGCCCTGCTAATCAGATGAAATATTACCTACAATCCAACGGATGGATGGTGGGCAGGGTAGTTAGAGGGTGAGTGTAGTTCTGTACTGATAGCATGCTGTGAGCAGCATGGGCAATTAGCAGTACCGCAGAGGTCTCTTCTTTGGTTAAAAATTGATGTGTGCATGTGATAAGTTGATTATACGAACATGAAATGTTGTGCATATGCATTTAGCTGAGTATGACAACATGGAGTCATGTGTGTTTCTCATTGATTGTGTATGGGGAAATTTGGATGTGATCGGTTTAGTTTGAGAACATTTAGTGTTGTTTGTTTGTGACTCATTGTGTATAAAAACAGATAGTGATGCAATGGGTTGACAATGAGAATGTACAATGATTTTTTTGGGATGGGTTGAGTATGAGAACATATGATGTCATATTTGCATGTGAGTGGTTGGGTTTTAGGACGCTTGCTGAGATGGACTAGTGGTCGGCTGCTATACCAAGAAACTTCCCTACCCGAAATTGCTTAGTGCATTTCATGCTGCAGGGACTGACCCTATCCTCCCGTCCACTGTAGATCGAGGAGCTGGCCTGCGGGCTGTCCTTCAGCTCTCGGCAGGCCTCCATGGAGTCCCTGGCCAGCCTGGACACCAGCTCCACGACCAGCAGCGGCAGGAGTAGCAGCAGGAGCAGCCCAATGCCCAGGAGAGGGTCCCCCCTGCACCAGCGCTTCCGCATCTCTGCCAAGAAAGCTCTCATGTTGTGGGTCAGGGAGCAGCTGCACAAGTGAGTGTGGCTTCCCATCCTCTACGTCCCTAACAGCACCATCCCATGACCAGGGGCTTTGAGAAATGAGGAAACCTATGCCTACTGTTTGTTATGATTCCTATTCAGAGATTTTTTCGTGTTTTCGAGGTCCCATTATCTTCATATAATTGGAGAGAGGGAGGATCTTCAGAAAATTGTCAGAATTAATACCAGCTCATGATGACACAGTGACCTAAAGCCCAGAGTAGTCTCTGCATGCAAAGAATACTTCAGGCTTTGGGTCATTGTATCAACATGAGTTGGAATACAGTCTGATCATTTTCGGGAGATCCTGCCTCTCTCCATTTATATGAATATAAGGAGACCTCGAAAAAATATGAAGTCATGTCTGAATGGGAACCACAACAGCTACCACCATGGATCTCACTCTTCTTCCAGAGACCTCTTGTTGGGTCGCCCCCGCAGACCTGGGGTGTCAAACTCTAGTCCCGGAGGGCTGCAGGATTTGCTGGTTTTAAGTAATTGTTGGCTAAAGAGTTTACATACCTTGTTCTCAAGACACTATTTAGCTGGTGCCGGGAAGGAGACCATTAAAGCTTGCCGACAGTGCAGCCCTCCTGGACTGGAGTGTGACACCCCTGCTGTAGACTATGTAAAAATCATGGAATGAGTTACTATGACATTAGCCATTAACTTTACCAGGGCTCAGTGAAAAGCATTGTGGCACACTGAAGTGTAGGTTTATGTGATAAGAATGATAACTGAACGTTCTAAATCACCTGGCAGAACCGTCACATCATAGAGTTGAAGCAGAGAGGACAGTAATTACTCTGTTCTTAAGGTTTGCTTTATTCCAAAAGCTTGAAAGTGAGAGGGGAACTGATAGAGGGGGAACCACAGGTTAGAACATGCCAAGGCAGGGAATTGAGGCTGCCCCCACCCACGAGCCATGGGCTGGGCCTTGCACTTTCTCAAGAGCCCATTTCTGTACAGGCTGCACTGCACCTCTTTTCAATGGAATATTTTTCATGACTGTCTGTGTAGGCATTCATCTTAACACGGAGCAAGAAATTAACTGCCAAAAAATTCTATAATTCTATAATAGCACTGCGGATTAGTTACGTTGAAAACATGCATCCATGTGCAAGTTGCGAACTCGCTCATCTTCTGATGTGTGTGTGTGTGTGTGTGTGTGTGTGTGTGTGTGCGCATAGGGCTGGCTGCACCCTCAGTGTTAAAGACTTCAGGACCAGCTGGAGGAGTGGGGTAGTGTTCTTGGCTATCCTCTGCAGCCTTCGCCCTGACCTGGTGGACCTGTCCAAGGCCAAAAACCGATCAAACAAGCAGAACCTGGAGGAGGCCTTCCGTATCGCTGAGAAGGAGCTTCGAATACCAAAACTGCTGGAGCCAGAGGGTGAGGGCCATTATTTGAACTGGGTCTCGACTGCATTTCCCAGTGGACTGCAAAATGCTTCCACTGTTGTTTAGACTGGGCACTTGTTACATGCCCAATGAGGTATCGAGATTTCCACAAAATATTCATATTTCTTAAACCATTAATGCCCTTTCATACCAATTTAGCCTTTTTATTGCAGGAATTCGTCTTTTACTACTAGTTGAACCGTGATAAACAGAAGTGTTCAAACAAAACAGACAAGATATAAGTACTTTCAGGTGTTTAAAACCTCTCATTAAAATATCAATCTTCTTCATTTTTCTGCACCAAACAGAATGGCTTTAGTGATGCATGTATTCATTATTCCTAGCATACCGTATTAGTTTTTTGTCTTTAGTTCAGGTATGGGTTAAGCTCAGTGTATCAGGTACCAACATAAGCGAGAATTTTGTTTCTCATTGCCATCTCAGATGTTGACGTCAGGGACCCCGATGAGAAGTCCATCATGACCTATGTGGCCCAGTTCCTGCAGTACTCCCAGGATACACCATCTGAGGAGGACATGCAGGTGAGCTTTCTGCATTATAACCAGTGATAAATCACTCTGCCATATCTGACTTTGTCTGTCCCATTCATGACACAACCTGTAAATATTTGCACTGTTAACCTATTTGTTCCTTGGTTTACCTCTACGCTACATCAAACTCAGATCAAACTAGGAATTTTAGGCTTAAGCGCAAACTCCCATCTCAGACGATGCAAAAAGTGTCCATAACAAATAATTTAATCTTATTATGAGATGAAACTAATAATTTTTTTCTTTTGCAAGTTGAAGATATCGGTTTATTTTGGTTTGCGCTTGAAAAGTTAAATTTTCTTATTCCATGGACAGATGTAGAAAGGAATCAAAATTATCTCACATCAGTGGCAGAATTTTTGCTTTTCTGAGGAAACAAGTAATAGAAATAAGTCTAAATACAAGATTAAAATGTTTAGTTAAGATTTTTATTTGCACTGAATGTAAAGGTGTCTCCTGTATGCCCATACTGGGTGATCTTAGGAAATGCGCCTATCTTTCCCAATTGGAGGTGTCCAAATCATAGCAGCCTGTTGTGTACTTAAGCTCTGGGGTGATGCAGTAATCCTAACTCAGTCCTTTTTCTTGCTTTGTGGTGAAGGTTCACTATTTGACTCCTCAGTGTCATTCTCCTGTCAATCTGCCTTCCCACTACACTCCTTCCATCTCTACTTCGCCTTTCCGGCAGGTATACCTCTACTCTCTCTGTGGGCTGCCTGAATTCATGTAACTCGCACCTGAGATTTATATAACATATTTTAACATGTTGTTTGAAATCATACCTTTCTCTCTTCCCATTGCTGAATGAGCTACTATGTCAGCAGCTTGTTTGAAATGTTATTCTGTGACATTTCTCTGTGTATCTCATTTACAATCCTTGAAATTCCTAAGCCTTGCTACATTCTCTGTTTAACACTACTCTCTATTTTATAATAAAAAAAGTTCTGTTAGATCCATGAAAAAGGACTGGAAAAAATGACATTTACTGTTGCCTGCCATTGCTCAAAGCGAAGATTGTCTTTTAATGTCAACGCAATTTAGTGATGCCAGGATGATTTTGTATGGTCTATGAGCCCATTCTCTCTGTTCTACCCCTGAAGCATTTTACCTTGAAGAGCATTCTGGCGCGTAGTGCTTAGAGCGAGTGCAATAAATTACAACTGACTGGTTTGGGGCCCCACAGAGTGTAAGGCAGAACTATTCTATCTTGAATATCACAGCCCTCTCTTTCCCTGCACTGTTTACCCATCTCCTGTTACCACGTCCTCCAAGGGACTTTCAATGCTATTAAAACTTTTGGAGATCTGCCGATAGAGACATGCCAGGAAACGATCCTGTGTTGTTCTTTCATTGTGCTGAGTTTTCCATACTAGCCCTATGATGACAGTCCTGTGTTCGGGGGTGCTGTACAACTCCAGTTCTGTAGGGCCCAGTTGTTGGTCTTTGTTCCTAACAATTGACTGGTTTTAGTTTTCTGACCACTATGCTGGTTTGCTCTTGTACACCTGGTGACAATAAAATATTTATCTTCCTTCTGTATCTGTGCCTGTGGCTGTTGCTTTCACAAATGTCAGATGAAGATCTTATTGCGCTAAATATATCATTAAGAGCAGAAGTTGGCACCACTGCTGTACAAAGTCCCTTCCCTCCACTGGCCTGACCTTTGAAAGCAAGTCAGATCTGTCTATTCTCTGACCAGGCTCATCTGCTCCATCCCAGTCCAATGAGAGCAGCACCTTACCAAAAACCAGAGCCCCCCAGTTCCTCTCCACCAGTGGTAAACACTCTGTTCTTAAGCCCAGCTTTCTGTCTTAAAAATGTCAACCAGAATGGCTGCTTTATATTTTCTATGTCTAATGGTGTTTTTAACTCTATTTCACATCACAACATCACTTATTTGGGCATGTTATTTTATTGCAGACATTCTAACATTGTATTGGTTTTTGAATATTTGTTTAATTACATTTTATGTGCTGTATCAGCTGAAATAGCTAATATTGCTGCTTCTTATTAAAGAGAATGGGGAACCATGTTGGCTGTGTCTAAGGACCAAAATTAACTTGAACTTACCTAATTAACTTTTTCCCAATGATTCACGTTGTCTGCGAATGAGAAATTAAACCTAAAGGTTATTTGAAAATGGAAAAGATATTTTTGAGGACAAGCATTTTTTGAAGTTTTGAAGAAACTTTTGGGGGGTTTTTTTGTCCCTGTGGCTGTCATGAAGCTTATTTTGTACGTATGAATCGGTCACTGGTTCATTTTTGTACTGTTTTAGTCTTTCCCGTCTCCCACCTTTTACCTCCGTTTCCCATGACCTTAGACCTCTGCCAATCAGAAAGCTCGAGAAGTGACCTGCTGGCTGGAGCAGGCCTATCAGGAGCTGACTGAGGGGTGGGACTCCACAGAAGGCGAGAGCTATGCAGAGAGATACCATGTAAGAACATCCATCTCCACAGCTGCACTTACAACACAAGTACTGAGAAACCTGAAAGAGCAGCTGAGCAGGAAGGCTTCATGGGCCACATGGATTGTTGAACGCATACTGTACAACATAGATCTTCATGAGCAAGACAGATGTTCATTGAGTGCAAATTTAAGAGAGTTCAAAGGACTGACCTTTTTACATTATGCCCTTCCGTATGGATTGTAAGGCAATGAGGCAAGCATCCAGAAAATGTTCTATGCGTAGACGTTTTTTAAATCATTCAGGTTTTATGAAAGATGAATGGTCTTTCGTCTATTCTCTGTGTTGTGTGCCTGTTTGTGTGCACGTGTATTTCCATTCATGTTTGAATGGCATGTGTGGATACGTCTTTACCTGTGTCTGTGTATGCGCGCGCCTGTTTGTATGTGTGTTTGTTTGTACACGCTTACATGTTTGAATGTGTGTTTTTTTGTGGGTGTGTGATTATGCACGCATGTATGCGTGCTTGCGCATGCATGGATGTGTGATTTCGGACTCCAGGTGTTCCACACTTTCGTGGTGTCCTTCAATGAGCAGCGGAGGCCGGTGATGCCCCTGCTGACCGCCATGCGCCGCACCCCTCAGCTGAGCCAGGAGCAGTGTGCACTCAGAGGGGCTTGGGACGCCCTCGCCGAAAAGGTGAGATGCTCCTCACTCCTGCTCCTGCTCAGCAGCCACCCTCGTGGATTATTATTCGGGAGGAGTGGTCAGTCATAATAATTCAGCATTACTGAAAGTGATTAGCTATATTTGGGCCTATTAAGAATGGGGAAATTCAGTAACTGCCCTCATGTTATTAGTATTAAGGATTAATAATTGTGTGAATTATTGTTAGTTTTAGTTTTAATTAGCTGAATTAAAAATTTTTGCTTGTATGTTTTTTTGGTTTGGTTTCTCCGTAATAAGCATACAATTAAAGTTCACGTATAAACTCAGCCACTAGGTGTGCCCATACACATTGGTTAGTTATTCATATCTTTCATGTATTTGCTGATGGTGCAAGTAAAAAAAATGACAGCATAAGATGGTAGTGAAGGGTGTAATCTTGTTACTTACGCACATGTGATAGTGATATCAGTGAGTGACAGTTGACTGACACAATTTTAAATGAGTGTAATTTCTACATTTTTCCCTCCATATGGATGTAAGTTCCATGAGTGCAAACTGGCCATTTGAATTTGAGAGCTCCAAAATTCATAGGAGTTAAAGCTCCTTACAATTTGGTCACCGTTGCCCAACTTTTGAACCTTACTCCAAGTGTGACCATATTTGATGACTCATTCCTCTTGTGTGTTTGTTTGTAGCTGCGTTTGTACAAGACTGAGCTGGACTTGAGTCTGCCCAGTCCTCTCGACAGAGTAGGCCGGTGGCTGCAGCGTGTGGAGGGAGCGCTGAGCGATGAAGACAAGGAGACGCAGGACCACGCCCGGACAGCAGAGCACGCCCGGGAGAAGCTGGAACTGCTCAAGGTCTGCTGTGATCTCATGTTCCACTGCTCTCACTGCTAATTTATCCTTTGGCAAAAGTTGATTGATGTATCCATACACAAAAATTGTGCAAATTTGTCAGTTTTGTCAATTGACTTTTTTTTAGGGTCAGCATCAGGTGTCCTGCACAAGGAGATTTTTCTTCGGCCACAGAAGTGTTGCTCCGCTGTGTTTGGTTGACTATAATGAACTCAAATAGTTTCTGTGAGAAGCTATGCTAGCTCACAGTTGAATTATTTGTGGATTAAAATGTTTTATTTGCATCGCTCGCTAGCAAAATTGATGGGTTTGAGGAGATGCTTTTTGCCATTGTAGCCATGAACAATGTTATTCATATATATGTATGTAGAGCGTAGTATGTAGTATGCAGTAAAAATGTAAAACATCATCCCAGAGAGTTCTGTTATCAGGTATTTTCCTAGCAGGTCACTTAGCCTTTACCCTGTCGTTCTCAGTTCAAAACAATTTCTTGTGCAGTAAGGTGATGAAGCATCAACGTATCTTTTTGCCAGAGCTCGATGGAACAAATGGGTTATCACCAGAAAATCTTTCACTCCTTCAAGAGTTTGGATGAATATGGTGCTGTTCTGGTTCCGGCAGAGAAAATGGAGGAAATTAAAAGAAGGTTGGTTCACAAGCCTTTGGTCCTCCTCTAAAGTTTACAGGCTCCTCTGGCAAATTGGTGTAGAGGGACCTGTTTATTGACTGATCTTACCCTCTTCACAGGTTCACCAGTGTTCGCGTCACGGCCAAGTATCATGGAATCAAACTGGAGTATCAGGAGCAACGGCACACAGCTCTGGACCTTCTGGGCCAGCTGAACCAAAAGCTGTGTTCTTGGAAGAGGCCTTACTGTTCCCAGGAGGGTGTTCGAGTGCTGCTTCGGGACTGGCAAGTGAGTGGTCTGCGGTTACACTGAAGACACCTGAAAATAAGTCCATTTTGCCAAGAATTTTGGTTTTATATTTAGACTTGAAATTCTATCTCTGAAACTTTGGAAAAATATTGCTAATAAAATAACCAATTGCCAGTTTGGCTATTTTAAAGATTTGTCCGTTGGGTACAAATATTTACCTGGCCAAGCCTTTAGTACATATAGATACTGGCTAATATATTATACTAGAGAGAAAAAGATCTCAAGTCGTGGTATCAGAATGAGACGCTCTTTAAGGTAACCTCCTCTGCAGTATTTGGCTCGTCGTGAGCAGCAGGAAGTGATCTTTTCTCCTATTTTTATTAGCCCTCCCTGAAGGTTTGATGTCTGATTAAGAGTAACTGAAATGATAGAAAGCTTATGTTATGTAGTTTTAAATATACATAATGATTCGCAAGCCAGTGTTTGGTCCCATAGATATTGTAAGAAATCAATGTAGGAGGAGCTGTAATTGTTTAAAGCTGTTCGCTGTATTTTGTGGAGGAAATGGCGTTTTTTTTTTTCTCAGCCTAGTAGAGCAAAGAGCTGGAGCTCATTTAATGCTGTAATGGAGGAGAAGTGTTCTCTGCTGTTTTACAGAGTGGCTTATAGCAATAATGCCAACCTCATTACTGTACTCGTGCTGTGTATAATTGCTATAATAATATTTAATCCTTGGGATTGAAGACTATAGGGTGGTTTACTGGACCAAGCAAAATAAATCTGACCTCAAATGCCCAATACCAGACAAAGCCACTGTCAGTATTAAAGGTACAAGGAGGTTACATTATTGCTCCTAAGTACTTTGTACAAGTGAAAGTAGCGCTAATAAATTATTATAATATTGATTCAGGGGGCCATTTTTTGTATACATCGGTTACAATTCCAGTGACCAGCTTTTTTTTTTTAAATCTTTTTTTACACTATTGATTTTTTTTTTTTTCTGAGACACGAAGGGTAAACACCCTGAGAGCACTTCTGCCGCAGGTGGTTATAGGAGAGAGCTGTTAGGACCACTTAGCTGATTTGAGGGTCAATGAGGGAACATAAGGGAAATGCTATTTACGTGTGAGTGTGTGCATATATGTAACTTATGTGTTATTGTATCCCTCTGTGTACAGTAATATAGCGACTAACATACAGTTCAGTGCTTGATGTTCTGATTTTGTTGTAGGAGACTGTAGATAAGCTGGGCCTGGTCAATCTGCTGAAGGCTGCGGTACAAAAGCTGAGACTGGCCGCTGGCAAATACACCAGCAAATCTGCCCTGGGTAAGAGTGTGAGCATAACGGTGAATTAAAGAGTTCTCCATATGAGTTTGTAAGCTACACTCAGTCTCAACAACATTTCCGGACAAATAGAAAAATGAAGACGGCATATTTTGCTACATTGAGTATATTTGCTCATTATTTTGAAGGGAGAGATAATTAGCTAGGTCCCTCATAAATGGGCTGAGCGTGTGAAGAGAACTGAAGGGAACCAGGGGAATCAATCTTTTGTGAAATTGTTCCGTTCCGGACAAAAGTGGTTTCATAATAAAAATGCGTGGATTTGCAATAGAGCTTGTCATTTATCGCACTGCCTCCTCATGAATGAACTCTGACTACATAAATTGTCATGGTTGATTGATTTTCATTTGTCAGAAGTGTAAATAATAGCAGGTAATGACAGCTGCATAGCAAACAGAGTGTAATTTTGTCTTAGTTGATTGCACTGCCTCAGCAGTAATGTTTTTTTAGCTCTCTGCGGCAGTCTTTCTCTGCTTTCATTGGAATATTTTACCTTTGATTGAATAGACAGAATTAATGATTACATGGGTCAGCTTGCATATGTACACATAAAGTAAAGATTGAATTAATTGATGATATATGAACCATTCTATATCAATACCGTATTTGATTTTAGCGTAAAGGGAATACACTTACTGCTGATGATTTCCCTTTATACCCACACACAAATACACACACCTGCTCTCACCTGCTCATCCACACATGCACATACACAATAGACTCATGCAGACACCCACGGACCCCATACGCACATGCTCGAAAGCACACTCCCGGCTCAAGTAAACATACTTGTGCACGGTTCACTCCTCCATTATGCCTGCTTCTGTCCTTGTTTCCCATAGCTGGAGACTCCCAAGAAATCACTAAGCAAGTGAAGGATCTGGAAGCACAGAGCGCAACGTGTTTGGAGGCAGTGTCCGCAGTGAAGGGCACCATGGGCCGTGTGCTGGCGGCCTGGGACTCCTACTCTGACTGCCTAAGCTCTCTGCAAGCCTGGCTGGCACAAGAGTCACAGTCCCATTCTCATAGAGCGGAGGTAGCTTTTGAAGCGGGGCGTCTCTTAAAACTAGGGCCATCGCTGGAAAGACTGCACTCACAGTCACAGCACTCACAGATGCGTTATGGTTTAGCACAGAGTTTTCTTACTAGCACTCAGATATGTAATCATAACAGTTCAGGAGCATGGTGTGAAAAATCATTTACTGTATGTAAAATGAAATAGGACCACAATGGAAATAAGTGCTTGCACTTTTTTGTGCTATCCTGATTTTAAATGTATATTGTACTCATCTGTACTTTTGCATTTTTTTATCGAATAAATCAAATCAGAAATCTGAAAATACTAAAGCGTTTACTGAAATTAACAATTCCATTTCAGAAAATCTAAAATAAATTTCATTGAAGCATATCATTTGAGTATAACTCCAAAATTACGTTTTCAATTTTAACGTGATTACTGTGCATCTACCATTTGAGCCTGGCATGATTCTGTAAATCTGTGGATTGTGCAGTGGTAGGAGATGGTTTGGAAAAGGAGCAAGGTTGGAGCAGGAAAGAGGATGGTTTGTATATGAAATCGTGCCACTCTGACATGTAAGGACTTTTTCTGGGCATCGGACATTGTGCAATAACGCAACTGGATTCAGATACAAAGATAAAATTGGCTGTATTATGCCTTTGCTGTCCGACAGCCAAGGGGGAAAAAGGCAAAAATGCAAGCAAACAGGAACTGTGGTTCCAGTATAATATACTACTGCGCTGGTCTTACAACAGTGTAGTTTAGAAATTGAGTAAAGATTTGTTAGAACAAGTTTATGTGTCTACACTATACAAAGCAGTGAACTACAGACTTACAAGACTTTGCACTGAGGCAGTGCAAAGCTCTCAGTTATATAAGGTCACTAATTACACAGAGACAATGAATAACAGATGCGGGGAATCAGGTGGAGTGTGGAATGCGGGCCGGGTCTTGTTGAGCCGGTGATTGAAGGCAGTGGAGGTGTGGTGTTACAGGGCAAAATCATGTAAAACCTATTTGTTGGACTCATCCAGCAATGAGTACCTGAGGATTTTTTTTTTTGATTTACTGTAACCGTTTTTTACATCATACCCAAGTTTATTGTAAGAATCTGTAGAAGCGTACCTTAATCTGTCCATTTTATTTATTATTATTATATGTACCTTCTGTCAAACTGCATAAAAAAGTTCAAAAGTTAACAGGAAGTAATTTCTGTTGGATGGTATTATCTGTAATGAAATTGCCTTAGGTGAGTGGCCTTTGTTTGTGAGCTGGGTGAAACTTGGCTACTGTTTCTCACCTTTGTTTGCTGCGCTGAATGAGTGGTGGTTCATTATGAGAATTCCTTTCTGCTTCACCAGGTGACGTCTGAATGTATGTCAAAATGGAGCTCCCTCCAGGCCCAGCTGAACGAAGAGGGGAACTTCCTCGCAGAGGTGACGAGTCCACAGACCAGTCGCGCCCTGGGCGATGAAATGCGCAAGGTCAACATGCACTGGGCTGAATTTGTCAAAAGAAAGCTCTTTGTAAGTGTGGATGGTTTATAGGTATTCCATGAGCCGGTGTCACTGGCATAGATTATACCTACAGTCCTCAACTGAATATAGTTGATACAAAGTTTGATTTTGTCCAGGGCTAAAACTAATCTGTGGCAATGAAACCACCTGTGAATTTTATTCTGCAAATACCCTCGGATTGGGGTATATGTCAGAATCTTGCTTCTGATTCAAGGTTTTTAGTTTGTTGACCTGCTGTATTTAGTCATGAGTATGACTTGTTCTATTTTAGTCCTGAATAAATCAAGTTTTGACTGTTTGTGTAACCAGCCATAATTTTTTTACATTAAAAAAAACCTCAGATTGATATTTTGATCAATATCTCACTTCTGTATTAACATTCTACTGTTGATATGTTGTATTGCCTCATAAGTATGAGATGTTTGCCTGCAGAAAGTTAAGCTGCACTTTATTGTACAGTAATATATCTATGCTATAGATATGATCATAAAATTCTCATTCTTCTTTATAATTAAAGCTTAGTACAGTGCTATGAAAAAGTATTTGTCCCCTTCCCGATTTCTTCTATCTATGCATATTTGTCACACTTAAATTATTCAATGTTCAAACTAATTTTTACATTAGACAAAGATAACCTGTGCAAACACAAAATGCCAGTTTTAAATGACGAGGAAAAACTATCCAGATTTACCTGCCCCAATGTTAAAAAGTAATTGCCGACTTAATTACTTGATCAACCAGTTAAACAAATTTAATTGATAATTGGGTTCAATTTCATTAGACACGTTCAGGCATGATTACTTGCCAGCTCTGTTGAATCTAAACATCACTTCAACAGAAACATTTGCCAATGTGACATATTCAAAATGCAGCACGATGCCATGATCTAAAGAACAAATGAGAAACTAAGTTGTTTACATCTACCTGTTACAAATCCATTTCTAAGGCTCTGGGACTCCAGTGAATCATGATGAGAGCCATTATCTACAAATAGACAATACTTGAAACAGTGATGAACCTCACCATGAGTGGCCAGCCTACTACAAGTTCTCCTAGAGAGCATTTTGACGACTTATCTAGGCGGTCACACAAAAATTTAGACTGGCATCTAAAGAACTGTTGGCCTCACTTGCCTCAGTTGAGTGATTACGATTTCACGTCAAGAAAGGAACTGGGCAAAAATGACATCCATGAGTCAGTTGCAAGGCAAATACTACTGCTGACCAAAAAGAACATGTAGGCTCAAGTCACGTTTGCCAAAAAAAATCTTGCTGACCTCCAAGACTTAATATTCTGTGGCCTGATGATCAAAAGTGGAACTTTGGAGAAGACATGAGTCCTGTTACATCTGGCGTGAAGCCAACGCAGCATTCTATAATAAGAACATCATACCAGATACAGTGGTGGAAGCGTGATGGTCTGGGGCTGCTTTGCTGCTTCAGCACCAGAGCAACTCGCCATAATTGATGGAACCATGAATTCTGCTCTCAATCAGAAAATCTTGAAGGAGAGTGCCCGGCCATAAGTTTGTGACCTACTGCTCAAGTGCAGTTGGATTATCCAACACTTCAATGATCTGAAGTGCACGATTCGACCTTTGGATGGCTCAAAAGAAATGCGATGAAGGTTTTGGAGTGTGGTGGTCAAAGTCCTGACTTGAATTCGTTTGAGATGCTGTGGCATGACCTTCAGCAGTTCATGCTCAAAAAACATCACATGTGACTGAATTAAAGCCATTGACCCATCCACAAATTCTGTGCCCGTTCATGTCACTTGGCGTCATGGTATTTCCATTTTTGAATGCATGCCGGGACAGATTTTCGACACCCAATGCTAGACAGTATTCTGAAAAATTATGCTTCCAAGTCATGCTACTGCTATGCAAAATGACCGCAGTATTGAAATATGGATTGGCCTACTCTAGCAACTTTGCTTTTTGTTGGCTTGTTATGACACATGAACATATGACAAGCTAGCTACATTTGTTTGAAGGTAAATTCTTCATGCCATTAACAGTTACCAATTACTTTTTCCTACAAAGCCAACATGTACATACAAATAGTTATTTGTTTGCATGTTGAAAGGTGGAATGTAAAAAATGTATTTTAAAGTCTTCGAACATATTTAAGCTATGGGCATGGAAACAGTCCCACGATTGTGGGTTTGCATGTTCTGGAACTGCTAAAGTTGCACAACTCAATAGCTGGCACAATTCTATACCCCATACATTTGATGTCCTTGAATTTCCTACAGTTTGCAGGGTAATAAAGTGATTTCTCCTATCAGCATTAGCCACGGTACCCCTCTCTGTTCCAATATCCTTCTCTCTTAAATCGCAGGCTCTCAATGTATCTAGACCTATTGCCTCGGCACCAACTACCATTCTTATTTATACTTTGGTCTGTCGAAGTGGAGGTATGTTTATTTGACAGTCGACAGAAGTGACTTTAATCAAAGGGAAAATCTATAAAAACAAGAGGCCTGTACACGGGCCGCGCATGCGCAGGACAATCGCGACCCCGAAAAGAAGAACCAAGCAGAAACTTAGACTCATGGCCTACTGGACCGAGTAACTAAGAAACACATGGTATTTGTGGATGGGTCAATTCTGCAAGGAAAAATGGTACAAAATTTCTCTATGGCGATATAAAAGACTCATTGCCATTTTTCGCTATGTTTGATTGCAGTGCCACTACAATTATTAGGTTTAGGTGGGCAGTTATTTTTTCACATGGTTGATATACTGTAAGTTTTGAATAATATTTTACCTTAAAGAAATAATCGATTAAATTGCTGCATTTTATATTATCACATGTTGTCTTTGTTTTATACTGAAAGTATTTAGATGACCCAAAACATTTAAATATGACTAATAAGTAAAAATGGGGGAGATCGAGATGAGGTCAACTACTTCTTCATGACACTGTAAAATGTATGGTACAATCGGTAAAATTGTAATTAACATGAGCCTGCTATGTGTGAAGACTGGAGATTCCCAGCCTGGTACAAGCCTCCATAGCCCCCAAGCAGTACAGGCCCTCTGCCGCCAGGCCAGTCAGCTGTTGAAGGAACCAGTGGAGGCATTGTCTGGCCCTTTGCGTACCTACAAAAAGAGGCTACAGGTAAATTGAGTTGTTGTTTCGATCATGCTAACCTATATGTTTGAATCAGTTGCTTAGGATATCTTGACATACCATGTAGGGCTGTGAAGGTATGCATTTTTTCTTACCATGGTGAAAAATCAAGGAATTCACCGTAAATGCATAACCCCCCACCAAATCAATTTTATCTTTTTTAATTTTATGCCCCCGCCTCGAATGAGTAGGGGGCATTATGTTGACACTTCGTACGTCGTCCGTCTGTCTAGTCGTTCATCTGGCCGTCCGTAAACTTTCTTGTTTCCCCTCAATAACTCAAGAGTGCCTTCCCTGATCAAGCTCATCTTCTGGTGCTGTGTTGGGTGCTGGTAGGGGAAGGTTCCTTTCGATGACCAGCGCGACACATTATTCAAAATGGCTGCCATGGCTGCCATCTTGTTTTTTCGTTTCTGCCCTTTAACTTGAAAATGCCTTTGCTGATCGATCTCCTCTTCTGGTGGTTTGTTGAGTTCAGGTCGGAAGGTTCCTTTCGATGACCGGCGCGACTAGATATTCAGTATGGCTACCACCGCTGTCATCTTGTTTTTTGTTTCCACCCAATAACTTGAAAACACGTTCCCCAATCGATCTCATCTTCTGGTAATTTGTTGGGTGTGAGTCGGGGAAGGTTCCTTTCAATGACCGGCGCGACTGGAAATTCAATTTGGCCACCACCACTGCCAGCTTCTTTTTTGTTTTCGCCCAATAACTTAGAAATAGACCAACCACTCATTGGAAAGCGGCGGTCTTTCGCTGTAGAAATAGACCAACCACCCACTGTAAAGCTACGCTCTTTTGCTATAGCAATAGACTAACCTACTCTTCTTAAGAAGCAGAACACTTTTTGAGATGAGAGGGGTTCAAGGGGTGGGTTTAGGGCTTTTTTTGGGGGGGGGGGAATCTGTTTTTAAACATAAAAACACTTTCTGGGTTGAAATTAGTTGGGCAGTTATTCTACCCCTTTGTTTCAGTTCATGATCACGAAGATAAAAGATGTGGACGTTGACTCTCTCGCCCAGTTCCCAGACTGCTCGGCTGAGACTTTGCAGAAACTCAGAAATACGCTCCCTGAGGTGCCACTTTAATGTTTAATTTAATTTTTTTTTTTTGCTTTGATCATAGTCCAGTCTTTATGAATGCATATTTAGCTGTATTTATTGATATTTTAGGTTAAACTAAATGAGGTATGGCTGATTACGTGGCTGTCATTACTGAATTATCATTCTTGTATGGGAAGTTAATTCCATCTTTGCAAACATTTTAGTATTACATTGGACCTAAGATCTAATTTCCATTACTTTGTGCATCAAAAGACAAGAATGTTGTCAAGAAGATGAGACGAGAAAGCCTCATTTAAAGATTTAGTGAAGGATTAAAAAAATTGTTGTCAAGCAAATAGCAACTTTAGACAAGCTAATAATTTTAATTGAGACAAAGTATTATGATTTTAAGTCTCATTTCAATAATAGAACATTTATTTTGATGGGTTTTTTCATCTGTGTTTTTAAGTTGTACTGATTATATCAAGGGTGATCTGTTGCCTGAAATAGCTGCTATTCAGGCAATAACAGTGAGATGTATTTGTGTTTATGTATGCACAGGTGTCATGTTTATTTCTGTCTTTGTGTACAGGTGATGAAGACACTGCAAGGAGCGGAGCAGTTATGTGAGGAACTGCAGCCGACTGTGTCCGGCCTCGAAAGTCGGCTGGCCGAGCTTCAGCACTGTGAAAATGAGGCAAAGGATCTCTATCAGCTCCTGAAGGATGAGAGGAAATATGGCCAAATCCAGGACCCTAGGGCCAGAGTAAGTATCATCGTTTATCATCTTGTCTTACTTATTTTATGCTATATGTCCTTTGCACTGCACATGGATAAAAATGCTTCTCACCCAAATCTCCCAGCACGCTTGACACAATTTGAATAAGTTTGTTTTCATGCTGGTCTTTCTTCGACTTTTTTTTCCTTTAGATGTTTATCTCTCGAGCCCTGCAGCTAGAGGGCCAAGTGGTAACTGAAGAACAAGACCTCCAGGTTATGGTTATGACTGCTCAGAAGAACTCCCCATTACAGTACCTGATTGCATCAGCAATGCAGGACAGGGTCAGAAGAGCTGTCGCACACTCACAGGTGTTTGGTCCTTTTCCATCTTTTGAGTTTCATTATGCTGAACACCTGTGCTATTGAATGCCGTGTTGATGGCTACTGCATATCATTCACAGATGTGACTAGTTGCGTTTGCCTCTATTTTTCCCAGCTCGTAAATGGTTGTATGTGCTAATGACGGTTACTTTCTTCCAGGAAGCTGTTGGGATGCTCAGCAGTCTTGGTGCTAGAAGAGACCGAAGTCCTACTGAAGATCAGCCTCCTCCTAAGATCTTCATTGAGTCGTACAAAGAGCATGTGCCCCAAGCCCAAGATGGCACCAAACTCCACTCTGTCATTCACACCCAGGGTATGATAACTGAGACCCAGTCTCCGGCTGAGCACCAGGATATGCCTGAGCTTCACCCACAGGAAGAGCTTCTTCCTCAAGAGTTTCCAAAGGCCCCAGCTCGACCCAAGGCTCTTGCGCAGTGTCACATTCTCGCTCGTCCCCAGCCTTTAACAAAGAATTATCCTCAGCCATCAGCTCACTCTCAAAAACAGACTCAGGCTCAAGGTCTAGCTCAGCCTAGTGCTCTTTCTGAGTTCCAGGATCAGCCTCAGCCTCAAGCCCAACCCCAAGTGTGTTCCCAGCCTCAGAGCCAGCTGAAATCCCAGCCAGCACCACAGACTTCTATTCACCATTCCTCAGAGCCCCTTCCTCCCTTGCAGACTTTCACGTATGCACAGGCAGTCACCCGCTCAATACCAAAGCCACAATCTCAGCTTCAACCTCAGGTGGAAACCTGTCCCCAAACTTACACTGTTGTTCACACACCAGTTCTTGCCCAGGCAGCGCCTCAGCCTCAATCCAGTGCTGAACATCTAGTCCAGCCTGATAATAAGGCCTCAGTCCCAGCTGTGCCTCAAAGTCAACCTCATGTCATCACCCAGCGTGAAACGCATGCTGAGTCCAAAGTCAAACCCCAAGTCATTACAGAGACAAGTGATCAATGTATTTCCTTGCATGCGTCTGAGTCCCCAGTTCATGACTGCCATTCAGAGACATTAGCCCAGTCACAGGCTCGAAAGCTCCAGTCTCGTGCAAAAAATCAGACATTGTTACAAAAAAATGAACAAACCTCATCTACAACTCGAAGGAATGTGGTGACAGAAGAGAAGATCCGGTATCAACCATTAGTCCATGTTCAGACTCGTGTCCATGCTGATAGCCAGACTCAGTTTAAGGGTCCAACAATGGCCCAGGTCAAAATTCAACCACAGTCGCAAGTCCAGGTCCAACCCCAGGCCCACGTCCAGGTGTATAGCCAGGTTCATACTCAACTCAGTGCGCATGTCGAAACTCAACCACAGACCTCAGTTCAGGTTCAACCTCAACCCCACATCCCAGAACAAACCCAGGTCCAACTTTGTACCCAGCCCCAGATTCAAGCTCCAGCTACAGCCCAGGTTAAAGTTCAACCACAGCCGCAACTCCAGGTCCAAACCCAGCCCTATGTTCAGGCTGTTGGCCAGGTTCAGAGTCATCCCAATGTCCATACTCAGGTTCGTCCTAAGGCTCAGGTCCAAACTCAAACCCGGTCTAAGGTTCAGCCTCATTCCCCACCCCAGATCCAGGCTCATCCCCCAGCTCATGTCCTTGGTCAACCCCAGACTCCGATCCAAGCACAAATCCAGACTGAAATCCAAGTTAAACCCAAAGTTCAAGCTCAGACTGAAGTCCTGATCCAGCCCCCGTTCCAGACTCACCCCCAAACTCAGATCCAGATTCAATCCCAAACTGAGATCCAGAATCAAACATTGGGCACTACCCAGAATCAAGTGCAATTAAACCCCCAGATGCAAGCCACGGTCCTGCCTCAGACGTGGGTTCTTACTGCGACTCAAGGATTGCACCAGATGTATCCTTCAACTCAAACTCAGGTCCAGACTCAGCAGGTGACTAAGGTTCCGGCTGAAACTAGAATCAAAACTCATCCTCAGACACAGCCTCAACCAGCTACCCAAATCCAGGCACAATCTCAAATTCAGCTGCAATCAGTTCCCCAGGTTCAGGCACAATCACAAATCCAGCTCCAACCAGTTACCCAGATTGAGGCAAAATCTCAAATCCAGCCCCAACCAGTTACAAAAATCCCAGCACAATCTCAGATAGAGCCTCAACCAGTTACCCAAACCCAGGCAAAACCTAAAATCCAGCCCCAATCAGTTACCCAGATCCAGGCCAGACCTGAAATCCAGCCCCACCCAGTTAGCCAAGTTCAGGCACAATCTCAAATCCAGTCCCAACCAGTGACCCAGATCCAGGCAAAACCTAAAATCCAGTCCCAACCAAAACCTCAATTCCAGCCCCAACCAGTTACCAAGATCAAGGTGCAATGTGAAATCCAGCCCCAACAGGTTAACCAGATCAAGGTGCAGTCTCAACAGCAGCCTCTCCCACAAGCCGAGTCAGCAGTCCAAACCCAGCCCAAACAATTGTCACAATCCAAAGCACACACCCAGATTCAGCTTGAAACATGGGCAAATAATGAAATCAGAACATTTCCACAAACTTATCCCCCAACTCACAGACAGATCCAGCCTCAGCCGTGGCCCTGGACTCAGGACCAAGCTCAACCTCTGACCGAGACCCAAGCTGATGTTCAGGCTCATGCTCAACATCTGGCCCAGGTCCTGGAGCAAGATCAGCCAAATGCTCAGACCCAGAATCAGTTGCAGACTGAGGTCAAGTCTCAGCCATCTGCCAAAAGCAAAGCTGAACTATTTCATCAGGTTCACTCAGAGTCAAAGACCCCAGTCCAGGTTCAACACCAGGCACAGGATCACTCTCAGCCCCAATCTGTACCATTGTCTCGTTCCAAGGCCCCAGCGCTGGCTCAGGCCCCCCCTCAGGCTTATACTGAGGCTTATATCAAAGCACAAGCCCTGGCTCGAGACAGATTTGAGGAAGCCAAACATTGCTTGCAAGATCATATCCTGGAGGCTATTACGATCTTCCATGATACACAAATCTCAGAAAAGGGAATGGAAAGAAAGGAGGTAGGCATAAGACTTTGTGGGAGGGAAAATGGAGAAAAAATTGTCTCAAATGCTGTGCATTTACTTTAAATAATAATCATATTTGTGGCATAGCATAAATAGCTTGTTGTAATCTTGCAGTTCCACAAATTTAAAGTCAAAGTTCAGGAAATGCTGCACATTATAGTTAACTTTTTCTTTTACCAATCCCAGGACTCATTGAAGGCATTGGACCCTGAACTCCTTGAGGAGTTCTTGAGAGCTGCTGAGTGCATGGAGGCATTCTGCACTATCGCACAACTAAGAGACTTGGAATTTTTCAGGGAGTCAGTGAGGACACAGTGGGAGGTAGGGTGACTTCAGCTTGTGCCTCAAGTGAAATAAAACCTGTTATACCATAGACTTAATCCTTTACAGCACACATGAATGATGTCAAGATGTCTCAGATTTATAGCTCTTTTGGTACTGTTTGTGCTTAATGAAATATTATGATGAATTAATACTACTATGTGTGTTTATATATGTTGTGAGGATGCTGTATTAATGAGATTATGTAAGTTTACATGGTTGTGAGTGCAAATAATATATGGAGGATTTCTAATGAATGAGCCTGAGATATCAAATTTGTGAAATGAGAGTAGTAATTTTGGTTTATTCAGGAGAATTACCACTCAAGTTTAATAAATTTGATATCTCAAGCTCACGAATTTGAGATCCTATTTATCCCATAAATTAAGCATCTTATTATTTTGAAATTTTTAAATAAGCATTAGCTTCTAGTTGGTGGTCTATTCAAATCAATAAGATGAATAGTTGGCTAGCTAGAATGCTGAAATTTTTTGCCATGCAATTATTAAATTCAGGTTTCTATAATAACAGCAACTCATGTGACTTATTACTTTAACAGCAAAAAGCACTTGCACGCTAGCTAGCAAACTATTCACCCCATTGACTTGAATGAACTGCATACTAGAAACCAACATGTGCAATGGTTAATGGTTACCTGTAGGAGGATTGCTAATGTTGCCGTGTTTGCCGATGAATGGAATCTACCCAATCGCAACGTGAGAAAGCTGTATTTCAATTGTGTAATATCAAACCTGTATCTCATGGGTTGTATCACACTGATGTTTCATCATTTATGGGATAAAATGGAATACTGATGTCTTTTATGCGGCTGGAAATATACATATAATATTGCTTTGTGCATGTGCTTTTTGCTGATATTATCAGGAAATGCCTCACGTGCTCCCATATTTATCTTTGTTCAACACTCTTACCGAGCATGAGTTTTACCTGCTGCTGTTATGGTTCTAATTATCAAATTGTCACATTGATTCTGTTGAGATGGCTCTTACTGTGATGCCTGCAAGGCTTGGGTGAAACATGTTCATATGCATTACTGCTGTTCTTTCGTACACTTTAAAATTGTCTGGGTACTCAAAGCAATTAAATTCTTTTACTTTTCACCCAGGCTGTGCATTTAGAGATAGGAGCATTTTTGAAGCCAATGCGTTTTGAGATTGAGCGAAGAAGCTTTCATGCTGCTGCTTTGCAATGTGAGATGCATATTAACAAAGAGAGATCCTGCGCTCGCTCTAATCTTGTGCACAAGCATCAGGTACTGACATACCTTGTACTAACTTTACTGCCAGTATGGGTGCATGGGTTTTGTGATGCCAAATAGACATTCACAATTTTATGTTTGGTGCAATTTTATTCATAGTAGGGCCCACATTCAACTGCTGTATGTGCTGCCTCTGAATTAAATTTGGTGATTGATTAAATCAATGTATATTTTTATTAGCTTCATGACATTGTTTAATGTTAAACAAAAAAAAAATGGCTAATTTGAATCTAAGTCTGTATATAAATTATTTATTATTTAAATGAGTCATGACTGTTGCTTTGATGTTCAATAAATTGGTCATTCAGTCAAATTTGCATATAAAGCTTTCATTTCATTACATCACATTGAGAGTCTGTCTCTCCCATTTTAAAATACCGTATATGCCTCAGGTTGTAATTTGATTGACATGTCTCTTCTGTTCCTGTAGTTGGAAAACATGTTTGGCAACTCATTGATGGTCTGAAATTTTATAAGCTCAGCCATGAGCTCCATGGAACAGTAGCACAAACGCGGACCTTGCATGTCTGAACAGGTTTACAAATGTGATTCAGTACAAACAAACCATAAGCCAAAAGTTAAATATCCTGGCTATGAATATATTACTAATTCAAAACTTTGGAATACATTTCTAAAACGTATTCATGAGTACACCCAGTAAATAAATTGCGGAGCTGCAGATAAAGTGCTTTCAGTTTGTTGAACTTTGTACCATATTAGTGTTTAGTGTTGTCATTTGTGCAGCTTAGCCACATGCTGGGGCTACCCTTTTTCCCTTGGCTCTACTTTCTACTGATGGCTGTTTGACTCCAATTTAGCCTTTAAAGCACTTTAGGAATCGTGCTCAAAGATTGGTCTCCTGGTTTCCCCACTGCTGGTTTTCCACCATCCTAACTTTTGGGAGTGCAGACTGAAGCCAGTTTAGCCTATCAGCAGCTGTAATTCTTCCGTCAAATCCTCTGAGGAAAAAAGACCAAGGCCAGTTTTGTAATTGGGGGCTGGATTTGAGAATCCCTGCTGTAATATATAGTCTGACTTGGCCCTTGAAGATCAATATACATATTCTGATTCATTCTGTTGAGCTGCCACTTGGCAGCTGTGAGTAAAAAGCCATTTTTCAAATGCCAACAATGGTGATTTTTGAATAGCGGTAACCTCAAGGAATTTTTAGGTTTGCTAAACTGTTGCTGTTTGAGCAAGTAAGATTGTTTGAACTTTCATGTTTATTTCCCTTATGAGGGTAGCATTACTCTGTAATAATGTCAATGTTTGGTTACTTTAAAATGCTTACTTAATATACAGTTTTTAACATAATGCTTATTAAAATGCATTCATGGACAATCAGTGGTAAAAATATTATTATTAAAATTGTTATACTTAAATTTTGCTAAACTAAATGCAGATATAATATTATAACTTATGTGGAACCACAGATTTTTTGTTGTCAGCCAAACTGGCAACTAATACGTTGCTCGAGCAATACAGTTTCATTTTAATGATGAAAATAATATTTGACATAAAACATGTTTACCTCCCTTGACGTTGTGTGTAATTTGCACATCCATTCTTTGTGGGTACTTTGGTTTGGTGGTGGGCTGGACTAATTCTCTTGGGCAGCGCTAATGGGTGGAGGGCCTTTAGGCTGTCCGTGTTTTTGTGCTGGGAGCCTGCATAGTGACGGGTGTCTCCTCTGCAGAAGTGCTTCTCCTCGAAGGGCAGTCTGGTGGTGGCCGAGCAGAGGTTGCAGGCCATGAAGGAGCTGTGTGACACACTGAGCCCTGAGGACGCTCACCGCCTGGCTCAGGCTCAGCTACAGGAGTGTGAAACGAGGCTTGCTGCTATTCAGCGGCAGTTCAGCGGAGACCAAGAGTCACTGCCTCTGGGTGACACTGGGTGAGACAGAGCAGAATGAGTTGTGTTACCAGAACTGCAGACACCATTGTTGTGCCCTTTGTTAGTTTCTCACTTGTTCCTATAATTTACTTCTTGTAAAAACTGTTAGCAGTATAAGCATCCATGAACATACATTCAGAAATACACACAAGCACACAGACAACTACACAATTCACACACAGACAACACACTGCATACACATGAATGGTAGATTCATACCTTTGAGATTATATCATTAAAACTTTTGTCTTGAACTGTCCTAATCCTGGTGAATTATGAGACACCTGATCCAATAAAAGTTCTTCATTAATTTCCAGTCTGTAATGACATATTCTCTAATCCCAGTAATTTACTTCTCTTTGCTTATTTAGCCCACAAGAAAGTTAGGATCCTTCAGGAGAAGAAATATTCATCTTGTGAACCTATAATTAAGCATATGGGAATCCATTAGCCCAAAATTTACTTTGTGCTAAGTAGTGCTTTTTCTTTACCATTAACTAACTTCCTGTTATTTTGGGGATATTTCTTAGGCACACTGTTGAGCTTGCTAAAGACAAGGCTGAGCACAGAGAGACTGCAATGTTGTCAGAAGCTCCGCGTGACAAACTTGTCCCTCAGGTACTGTTATGTTGTTTGTTGCTCATTGGTTGACTCAGCTCAGCCTATTCCGTATCTGAGACAAGAGTCTCTGATAAAGATCTCAGTGGTGTTGAAAACAGTAACTCCCGTATTTCAACAAGTTGTCAATGATTTGTTCCGTAATTATGACAGCGTTTTGATAACTTTTTTTGATGAAGTTAAAATGGCCACCACATATTTTAGTAGTAATATGGGACTGGGTAATGTAATTTGATGAGAATGTGCGCCTAAAGTGGATTTCCTTTAATGGAGGGTACTGTTTCAGGTTACACACGTGATTGTTGGGGCTGACACAGTTGAGGTGAAGAAAGTTGAAAAAATTGTAATTGAAGATCAGGCTGCAAAACAGGGGGCCCTAACCAGGTACAGTGAATGATTAATGGCATTCCAACTGTCAGATTCTAACAGCTAACAGCGTTTCACCGTAAAGTGAAAGATACAGAAGATAACTGGAATTTAGAATAATTTTCCTGTTGCCTGTCTCTTTCAATGATGTTCTCACAGTAGACTGAGAAAGGAGGGTGAGATGACATATCCTACAAATTGCCTATGACCTTGTTGTATCCAGGTATCGAGAAACAAGAAATGCCCTCCTGGCCCAGCTGGAAAAGAACAAGCAACGCCTCCAGTCATTTCCCTCTGACGTTTTCACTCCAGCTGACTTTCACACCCAACTGCAGGATTTGGAGGTCTGACCTTTCCCACAATCCTTCTAACACTCACGTCACAAGTTTCTTTTCCAGTGATTAATTTTTAAGCTAATTTTATTGACACATTACCTAACATCATCTCAGGAAAGGCAATAGGCATTCACTTTTTCATTATCGTTTCATATTATAGGTCACGCAACAACGACTGGTCACAATAATTTCCTCTAGCTGACTGAAACAGAAAAGCCCTTTGAAGAAATGTCACAAAATGACTCTAATAAGATGATACAAAACTAGACACTGTATCAGTAGTACTTTATGAATCTTCACTCATCCTCACAACTTCAGAATCTGGGATGGTTTTCTTACTTCAGCATGGTTGTTCCATGGACACTGCCATATTTGAGAAGTGAGTTAATCCACTCCTGCACTGCCTTGTTCTGGCTTTCTGAATGTGTTGGAACCTAGTAACTTACTTATACACTCACATTGAACTACAACCTCAATTCCGAAATAGTTGGGACAAAGTGTAAATTGTGAATAAAATCAAAACGCAATGACTTTCAAATCACACCAGCCAGTATTTTATTCACAATAGAACAGAGATAACATAGCAAATGTTTAAACTGAGAAATTTTACAATTTTATCCACAAAATGAGCTCATTTCAAATTTGATGGCTGTTACAGGTCTCAAAAAAGTTGGCACAGGGGCCTACTTACCATGGTGTAGCATCTCCTCTTCTTTTTAACACAGAGGGGAGGCATCTGGGCATTGAGGAGACAGGTTTCTTGAGTTTAGCCATTGGAATTTGATCCCACTCTTGTTTAATGCAGGCTTCCAGCTGCTGGAGAGTTTTGGGTCTCCTTTGACGGACTTTTTGTTTAATTATGTGCCAAATGTTCTTAATCGGCTGAAAGATCAGGACTGCAGGCAGGCCAGTTCAGCGCACGGATGCTTCTACTATGAAGCCATGCTGTTGTAATAGGTGCAGTATGTGGTTTTGCATTATCCTGCTGAAATACACAAGGCCTTCCCTGGAACAGATGTCATCTGGAGGGGAGCATATGTTGCTCTAAAACCTTTATATACCTTTCAGCATTCATGGTGCTTTTTAAAACAGGCAAGTGTCCCACACCATATGCACTAATGCATCCCCATACCATCAGAGATGCTGGCTTTTGTATTGAACGCTGATAACAGGAGGGGTGTTCTTTCTCCTCTTTAGCCCGGAGGACACAACGCCCATGATTTCCAACAAGAATGTCAAATTTGGACTCGTCTGACCACAGGACACTTTGCCACTTTGCTACAGTCGATTTTAAATGAGCCTTGGCCCACAGAACACGGCGGCGCTTCTGGATCATGCTCAACAATGGCTTCCTTTTTGCATGATAGAGTTTTAGGTGGCATCTGTGGATGGCAAGGGGGACTGTGTTTATAGACAGTGGTTTCTTGAAGTATTTCTGTGCCCATTTAGTAATGTCATGGGAGAATCATGCTGGTGAGTGATGCAGTGGCATCTGAGGGCCCAAAGATCACGGGCATCCAGTAAAGGTCTTCGGCCTTGTCCCTTATGCAGAGATTTTTCCAGTGTCTCTGAATCTTTTGATGATGTTATGCATTGTCGATGATGAGACCTTCAAAGCCTTTGCAATTTGACATTGAGGAACGTTGTTTTTAAAGTATTCCACAATTTTATTACGCAAGCCTTCACAGGTTGGAGAGCCTCTGGCCATCTTTACTTCTGAAAGACTCAGCCTCTCTAAGACATCTCTTTTATAGCCAATCATGTTACTCACCTGATGCCAGTTCACTTAATTACTTGCTAAATGTTCTTTCAGCTGATTCTCTTATTTATTAATTGCTTTTTCAGCCCTTTTTTGCCTGTGTCCCAACTTTTCTGTGACCTGTTGCAACCAGAAAATTTGAAATAAGCTCATTTTGTAGATAAAAATGTAAAATGTCTCAGTTTCAACATTTGAAATGTGATCTATGTTCTTTTGTAAATAACATATTGGCTCCTGTGATCTGAAAGTCACTGCATTTTGATTTTATTCACAATTTACTCTTCGTCCCAACTATTTCGGAATTGGGTTGTAGATTTGAGTCAGTTCAGTGTTAAGCTCGGCTGATCTGAACCTTGTCTCCAATTCCCTTTGTCATTCTTAATAAATATGAAAAGCGTAGTTAGCCCACTCTTGTCCTGAGGGCTTAGATGTAAGGTTTATTTTCAATTCTTGGATGAAAATTCTTTGCAGTCAATGACTGCCTGCAGTCTTGAACCCATGGACATCATCACAATGCTGATTTTCGGTTCTTGAGGTGCTTTGACCCAGCCTGTCCCAGCTGCCTTCAGTTGCTGCTTATTTGTGGGTCTTTCTTCCCTCAGTTTTGTGTTTATGTGAGAAGCATGCTCAGTTGGGTTGAGGTCAGATCACAGACTCGGCCACTGAAGAATATTTCTTTTTTTGCCTTGAGAAACTCTTGCGTAGCTTTTGCAGTATGTTTAGGGTCACTATCCGTCTGTACTGTGAAGCGCCATTCTGTCAGTTTTGCAGCATTTGGCTGAATCTGAGCAGATAGTATAGCAATTATGAATCACTTCATAATTCATCCTGCAACTTCTTTCAGTAATCAATTGACAACAGTGACCCAATTACATTGGCAGCCATACATGCCTGTGACATAAAACTACCTTCATCATGGTTGAAAGAGGATGTGGTATTTCTTGGGTCATGATCCATTTCTTCCTTTCTCTACACTTTTTTCCTCCCATCATTCTGGTACACGTTAATCCTGAGCTCATCTGTCCGGAGAATCTTGTTCAACAACTGAGTTGGCTTTTTGACATGTTTTCTGACAAAGTTTACTCTGGCCTTTCTATTCTTCAGTGTTACCACTGATTTGCACCTTGTGGTAAACCCTCTGTATTTACATTGACAATGATAAGCCTACCTTCTCAAGTGTTCTTTACTTGACTAGATCTTGTGAAGGGGGTTTTCTTCACTGAGGAAAGGATTGTGCATTCATACACCTTGGTTGCCTTCCGTGGTCTTCCAGGTCTTTTGGTGTTGCTGAGCTCTTCAGTGAATTCCTTCTTTTTAAGAATGTATAAAACTGTTGATTTGGCCACTCCTAAAGTTTCTGATATCTGTCTGAAAATTTTGTTTTGTTTTGTTTTTTTTTTTTCAGTCTAATGATGGCCTTTTTCACCACTATTGACAACTCATAGTACTGCATATGGAGAGTTCCCATGAACAGCTACAATATGCAAGTTCAACACTTGGAACAAGCTCCAGACCTTTTTTCTGCTTCATTTTTGATTTAATAATTAGAGAGCAAGCCATACCTGGTCATGAAACTGACTGTCAGTCAGTTGCCCAATTACCTTTAAGTCCCTGAAAATGGAGCACTAGGTATAAAAAATGGCAGTGATTACTCAAGATTTAATGCAATGTTTTTGTGAAAACCCTTGAATTAAAGCTGAAAGTGTGCACTTTATTCACATCCTGATGGTTTTTGGCAGTTCATTGTGGTGGTGTTCAGAGGCAAAATCACAAAAATTGTGTCACTGTCCACGTATTTTTGTACCTAACCGTATATCCACTCGGCTCATCTGTCCTCTGAGGCAGGGAGCCAATGCAGAGATGTGTGTTGGTCTTTACAGCCTTTGGATATAGTGCCATTACCAGTGTGTCCAGAGTTTTTGCTTAAAAAAATGGGGCACCTTCTGAAACAAGCGGAAAGATATTCAGATGAGGGGTGGAATAATTCTCTCAAGACTGCATGTGATGTTGGAAGGGGAGCCAAATGTAAATGACATGTCGCATGCCATGTTTTATGAAAAATGCAGCCCACAATAAACTGAATGTGTTGTCTTATTACACAGTTTGTGGGTTGGTAGGCGCCTAAATACCGAAATGTTTGTGCAAAAGCGCAGAAAAAGAGCGTTTTCATAATATGTCCCCTTTGAAGGTGTATATTTTTTAAATTTGGAAATTAGAGAGTATAGAATGTGAAAGTAAGTGTGATGGGTCCAATTATTGGGTGTTTATGGTCCAGGCGCTTCAGAAGGAGACCGAGCAGCTGTGGTCTGAGTTTGCGCTTCAGAGCACCCATTGCTGCAAGTATAAAGGAGAGGAGCCTCAGCTGGTGCAGGACAAGACTGAACTGATGCAAGAGAGGCAAAGCCAGCTGATCTGCCTTCAGGGGAGGTATTGTACCCTGCTGAACCTATCACTGTGCACTGTGTGCCAGTTATGGAACAGGAGCTACACTAATCACTCTGTACTATGTGCCAGTCACTGAACAGGAGCTACACAAATCACTCTGTACTGTGTGCCAGTCACTGAACAGGAGCTACACTAATCACTCTGTACTGTGTGCCAGTCACTGAACAGGAGCTACACAAATCACTCTGTACTGTGTGCCAGTGTACTGTGTGTGCCAGTCACTGAACAGGAGCTACACAAATCACTCTATACTGTGTGCCAGTCACTGAACAGGAGCTACACAAATCACTCTGTACTGTGTGCCAGTCACTGAACAGGAGCTACACAAATCACTCTATACTGTGTGCCAGTCACTGAACAGGAGCTACACAAATCACTTTATACTGTGTGCCAGTCACTGAACAGGAGCTACACAAATCACGTTATACTGTGTGCCAGTCACTGAACAGGAGTGTGCCAGTCACAACAGGAGCTAATCACGTTATACTGTGTCACTCAACAGGAGCCACAAATCACTCTTATACTGTGTGCCAGTCACTGAACAGGAGCTACACAAATCACTCTATACTGTGTGCCAGTCACTGAACAGGAGCTACACAAATCACTCTGTACTGTGTGCCAGTCACTGAACAGGAGCTACACAAATCACTCTGTACTGTGTGCCAGTCACTGAACAGTTTTATGACATTATCAGGAGCTACACAATTCTGTCCAAACAGGATTACACAAATCACTATACTGTGTGCCAGTCATTGAACAGGAGCAAATCCCCACTTTCAAATCAAAAAAACAGTTTTATGACATCATCTTTTCAGTCAAACAGCCAAGATTGCCTGTAAAAAAAAGGTGTAATTAAAAATGAATGCAATGATTTTCAAATCATTTGAACCTTATTTTTATTCGAAAATAGTACAAAGTCAATATATCAGATGTTGAAACGGAGATATTTTATTGTTTTTTAGAAAATATGTGCTTATTTTGAATTTGATGGCAGCAACACGTTTCTAAAAAAAGTTGGCACAGGGGCATATTTACCACTGTGTTGCCTCTCGTCTTCCTTCAATCAAAACTCTGTAAGCATTTGTGAATTAAGGAGACCAACTGCTGTGTTTTGAAAGCAAAATTTTTTCCCATTCTTGCTTTATGTAGGATATCAGCTGCTCAATACTTTGTAGCCTCCTTTTTCATATTTTTCATTCCATAGTGCACCACGTTGTTGTCAGTGGGTGACAGGTCTGGACTGCAGGCAGACCACTTTAGCACCCAGACTGTTTCACTAAAGAACCAAGTTTTTGTAATTTGTGCAGAGAATGAAGTTTGGCATGGTGTTGCTGAAATGAGCAAGGCCTTCCCTTAAAAAAGTCATTGGGATGGCTGTAAATGTTGCACCAAAACCTGTATATATCGTTTGCCATTAATGGTGTCTTCATGGATGCACAAGTTACCCAGGCCATATGGACTAACATGTCCCCATACTATCATGGATGCTGGCTTTTGAATTGTCTGCTGATAACAAGATGGATGGCCCCTCTCCTCTTTAGCCCAGAGGACATGGCATTCATGATTTCCAAGAAGAATTTCACATTTTGATTAGTCAAACCACAGGGCAGTTTTCCTCTTCGCCTCTGTATATTTTGAACGAGCTTGGGGGCAGAGAAGAAGGCAGTGTTTCTGAATCTTGTTTATATATGGTTTAATGTCTGCATGAGTTTTAACTTGCATTTGTGGATGCAGTGACAAATTGTGTTTACTGACAGTGGTTTGCAGAAGTGTTCCTGAGTCTGTGCAGTGATTTCCACTACAGAATATTGGGTAACCCTTTACTTGACGGGTGCGTTCATAGAACATTCATAGCAGCTGTCATGAATTGTTCATAAGGCATTCATGAGGGTTTCATAAGACATTATTCAACCTTCATACCCATCTTTTCATAAACGTGGAACACAGAATGGCGATAACTTGTCAAAATAAAAGTCCAACGGACTCAAGGCAGAATTGCCGTTTTTGTTGTAAACCTGTCAGGCCTACCTGATCGTGTCATATATGATTCAAAGGGTAAGTCCAGTGCCAAAGAGACAGAAGGTGGGCAAGTAGCCTATGTAATTTTTATTCCAAATCAACTCGAGGTCCATGCACAGCCTGGTCAGGTGAGCGAACCTGAGAGGACGTTAGAGGCAAAACGCTTTGTTTTCAATTCAGGTTATGATGGTGTGTCTTTGTCAATATCAGGCGCAGTTTATTTTGCCAGGCTGTTTATTCAGAACTTGTGGACTAAATCAGTCTGTACGCAAAAAAAGACGCTACATGCAGTCCAATCAGAAGCTTGAATGAAACCAACCCAAAATCACTAGCACCTAACAACCAACGACACATAAAATAATGAGTTTTTTAGACTTTTTTATTATCTTATAATATCCCACATGAAAATGCACGTGAATGCTAACTGGCCTCTGGAATTTTCAAAATTATCTCGGGGAACCCAGCCCGAAACCATGTTCTTCTTTTTTTTTTTTTTCCACCCCCACTTTCAAACTGTTCCAGCGCCGCTTAAACATTTTATGGAACATAAAAACTATTTAATCAAGAACACTACGGTTCATTGACTTCACTTTTTATTATTCAGAGCTTAACAAAGCATTTTCTAGCGTCCTCTCAAGTTCGTTCACCTGACCAGGCTGTGCATGGACCTCGAAATAAAAATTACATAGGCTACTTGCCTTTACTGGACTTACCCTTTGAATCAGATGTGACATGATCAGGTAGGCCTGACAGGTTTACAACAAAAAACGGCAATTCTGCCTTGAGACCGTTGGACTTTTATTTTGACAAGTTATCGCCATTCTGTGTTCCATGTTTATGAAAGGATGGTTATGAAGGTTGAATAATGTCTTATGAAACCCTCATGAATGCCTTATGAACAATTCATGACAGCTGCTATGAATGTGTTATGAACGCACCCGTAAAGTAAAGTGTTACCGAATATTGTCTGTTTTTCATAGAGTGCTGCCTGAGGTCCTGAAAATCACGGCCATTCAAAATTGTATTTTGGCCTTTTCCCATGCGTAAAGAGATTTTTCTGGATTTCGGAATCGTTTAATATTAACAATATTATCAGGATAAAATCTCCAAATTCTTTGCAATTTTAAGTTGAAAACGTTATTCTTAAATTGTTGAACTATTTCCCCGTACAGTCTTTCATAGATGGGTTAAGTCCTGACCATATTTACTGATAAAAGACTTTTTATACCCAATCATGTCACTGAGCTGTTGCTAAATAATCTTATTAGCTGTGAGTTGTTCTGTCTTTTATTGTCCCGTACCAACTTGTTGCTGTTATCAAATTCAAAATGAGCTGATATTTTTCTGAAAACAATAAATGTATCACTTTCAATATTTGACACATTGTCTTTGTCCTATTTTCATCAAAACATAGGGTTTTAATTGATTTGCAAATCATTGCATTCTGTTTTATTTACATTTAACATGGTGTGCCAACTTTTTGGAAATGGGATTTTATTTATTGTGTTCTGTGGGCAAATTATTTTTGCTGATTTCTCAAAGGAGCCTAGATGCATGGCACCTGCACTTATGACACATAATGCACATTTAGTGTGCTGCAAAGACAGTCTGTAAACTGTGTTCATTGTGTCCCAGAATAAAATCCCTCCAAGTGGCAACTGAGCTGATTGACCCAAGGGAGGAACAGATTTGCCAGATCTCTCAGCGCCTGAACAACTACATCAAGACAGCAAAGGATATTACCGGTTTCTCCCTCACGGATTCCCACTGTCTACAAGACATAAAGGTTCTCTTATTGGAAGGAAAATCCAGCTTAATGTTTGCTCAAACCTTATTACCCTTACAAATCCCACATTTTTGTGGATTTATTGTCATATTGTTGTCATCTATTTATTTTTCATTTGTCATCAATTCATGAAGAATTTATTCACATGAAAGGGATAATAATTTGAAATCCTTTTGACTTAGCAACAGTATTAAATGTTTAGTTATTATGTTTTTTGGTAGTATTGTGAGCTTCATTTGTTATTTCTTGATGAGGTTGTGTATGTCACAATTTTAGATTTGCTATCAAATTGTTCTCTGATAGTTGAAATTCAGATAGACACCCTTTTACAGAGGGTATACATATTTTTGGTTCCACCTTGTAGAAAATATATACATCTAGTATTTATTTTGAAAATATCTGACAGGCGGCACTTTGAACATATGAATTGTTAAATTGGGTATCAAAAAATTGTGAAATCTGAGAAAATCAAAATTTAGCTGTATGTATTTGTCCCTAACAGTATGGCACTCACTATATTTCAGGATTTTGCCAGTAACCCAATAACTTTCCCACTTTATATAGGACCTGGATGAGACTCTCCAGCAGGAGATGGACCAGCTGTCCTGCCTGGCCCAGGATAACAGCCCAGCCCTGGGGGAGCTGGACCCCGAAGTGCGGCCGCTGCTTAGCCGCATGGCTCTGGGCAGCCAGCAGACCCTGGAGCAGCTGAGGCAGCAGGTGAAGAAGAGCGAGGCAGCCATGCGAGCCCTGGACCGCTTCCTCCTATCGCTGCGCACCGTGGAGCAGGACGTCGGCGCCACGCGAGCAGCCCCCTGCGAGGACCCTGAGGTGCTGCGTGACTTGCGTTCCCACCTGGCGCACTTGCGGCAGAGTGTCCACAGCATGGCAGACAAGGCCCCGCAGTTGGACCAGCTGCTGGAGGGAGCAGGGCTCTATGTGACCCATGCCGGGGCTGCAGCCTCCTGCCTGGACATGGTGGGCGCTCTCGGAGAGAGGCTAGAGGAGGCTGATGGAGGCCTGGCCAAGCAGCAGGAGAGCCTGCAGAGGGAGCAGGAGACGCGCTCCTTGGGTTTGAGGAGGAGGACCCTGCAGGGAGCGCTGGCCGAGCTGCAGGAAGCTGCAGAGCGACAGGGGCTGAAGGAGCCCACGATGCCTGCAGTGCAGCAGCGGTGCGTCGCTGAGTGCGCTCTGTAGTGCCTTTTTATTTTTTAACTTACCAGTGGTGGTGTGGTGGTTTGCCCTGCTGCTTCATGGGTTTCAGTCGCTCTCTGTCTGCGACTTTTTGCGTGGAGCTTGTTCTCCCAATGTCCTATGGGTCTTCCTCCAGAAATTGGGACATTAGGATCCTGATTCTGTCTATGTGTCTTGCGATGGATTGGTGAACTGTCAGGAGTATGTTTCTGCCCCCTCATCAGATTGGCTCTAGACCCTCCCCTCAATCCACAATGAGAATAAATTTGGCGGCACTGGATGCTTTAAATCTAAATTGTTAGTTGCCATTTTAAACTAGGGGTAGGGAACCCTAGAGAGTGATCGCCCTGCATGTTTTAGATGTCACTCTGCTTTAACAACCTAATTCAAATGACTGTAGCTTGTCAAGGGCTTGATATTGAAACAAATGCTTGATAATAAGGCAATCAGATATGGTTGAGAAGAGAGACATCAAAAACATGCAGTGCTATGGCCCTCTCCGAATAGGGCTCTCTACCCCTATTTGTAACCCAAAGACATGTTGATCAACTTGGTATATTGATGAAAACTCTCTCCTGTCTAACTGCCGCTTGTACACGTACAGAAATGTCATTAATATGTGTATAATTCAAATAAAGAGGGGTCAGGCCTATTATTTACATTTATTGGTGGTTTTAAGCTGGTTAGATGTTAGAAAAGTCATTCTTTTCATATAACTGACTTACCTTAACTTCTTTTCATCCACTGTCCTCAGTAACCACTTAGTCTGATAATAAAAGCGCTGGTTTGGTTCTGTCAAAAGCCTTTTGTAGTGCCTTAGGGTCAGGGTGAGGTCAGGCTGGCTCACTGTTTGACTCTCTGCTGCCCCCCTTCAGGATGCGGGCGCTCACCGACATAGAAAGCCGGCTTGCTGCTCATCGCACTGAGCTGCTCTCACTTAGGAGTGCAGCTCAAGAGGGCGACCGGAGTCAGGAGAAGCTGGAGAGCCAATGGGAGGAGATGCGGAGATCCTTGGCAGAGCGGTGAGTGAGAGATGCTTGGATAGAAGAAATGAAAGAGGACGGAGAAACACAGAAAATGCAAAAATGTTAAATGTGTGCCAATGATATAATAATGTTATGACATCATTCCATTAAAATGGAGGCTGCCGCACTCTCAGGCTTTGATGAGTAAAACCTTTTTTGTTCAAATACAGCAGATTTCAGCAAAAAGATGCCTTCCTCTGAGTAACTTTACAACATCCACAAAACATTCCAGTAACACTGTGTGAATATTTTCTGATAGCTGGGAGGGATGGGAGTTTGGGTCAGGTGAATGATTGGAGAGGCACCTGGTCTTAGTAGACTACAGTATAGTATCATCTCAATATCTGAGGACAAATCATTGATTTGTCTCACTGTAACTCCTTGTGTCCTACAGCCCCTTGATGGTTTATTAGACTAAGTCAAGAACCACGGTGTATATTGCAGAGTTAACAGTGCTTAGAAATCCACACACATGGGAAATAAGAGAGAATAGAGAGCTGAGGAAGCAGGTGTGTTGTGGTAGATGGAGTTGTCTTACTGATCCTTCCAGCTGCACACAGACTGACTCAGGTAGATCTCCGTGTTTGGGTTTGCAGGCAAGAGCAGTGCCGTATGCTCATGGAATTGTTGAAGAAGTTCCAGAGTTGTCGCAGTCGCCTTAGCAATACATTGCAGAGGGCGGAGCAGACCATCGGCGAGAAGGCGTCATACATGGGGAAGGACAACCTTCAGAGACTCATATACACGGTATACTGCTCACACCCATATGTATTGGGTTAATGTATTAATACTCTGCATATTACGATATAGTATCTCATCCACTTCAAGATGGTAGATGCATCTTTTGTTGCAGTGACCTGTCACTTATTTGTTGCAGTTGTGCATTCCTGTTGTCTCTTTTTGTATTCCTAAATGCCAAAATTTCTTCATTAAATGCTATCATTCTTAAATAATTTAACCTCAATGCAAAATAATGGGTAAACTAATTTGAGTAAATGCATCCACGAGGCGTGTTTTACAGGGTAGTACATTTTTTTCTTGCAAACTTGATTTTCACTTAATTGGCTCTTTGTAATACCATTCATTAATTGTTCCAGTTAGCTCCATAAATAAGTGAGTATGCACTAGAGATAATGACTGTATGCATTATGAATAGAGTCTTTTGGAAACATTTTTACTTATGACTAACCACTGAGGAAGTGAATGCGTGATTTTCTGTGCGCATGGATCTGCGTGTGTCTGTCTGTGTATAAGTGCTTTTATTCATGCATTTGTCCATACACTCAAAAAAATGAAACCCTATGAAATGTTAGATTTACTTAATAATGTTATGTCAACTGGTTCCACAAAACTGGGTTAAGTACATTCCACTCAATGCAATTAATTAAACTGGCCAAAAATGTTAGAAGTCAAATAAAGGTTACGCAAAGCTATTGCGTGGAACCAGTTGACATGATATTATTAAGTAAATCTAACATTTAATTGGGTTTCATTTTTTTGAGTGTATGTACATATGTGTATGTTCTCCACTCCAGGTTAATGGGATTAAGGAAGACTTGGCCGGCCTCAGGGAGGGTGTGGAGGAGATTCGGGGGGTGTGCAGACAGCTACAGACCCAGCTGACGAAGATCCCCGAATGCGCCGACGCCCCGTTTGAGACCGAGGCTGACGCCATGGTGGACCGCTGGCTGGATGTGAGCCTCTCGCCTTTTTGTTTGTCTCATGGTGATTGGTCTAGCCTTAATGCTCCAGCTGCCTGGCATTATCCTGCAGCCTGTCACAGTGAGTGATTGGAGACAGCTGCTAATGGTGACCTTATGTAGCACTCAGTGTGTTACCCACATGGTTGCAGTGCTTACATGTTGGGCTGTTGTTAGTGACCCACCTTTTACCAGTACTCATTTCAAGTCTGCCCCCTGCGTGTTGTCATTTTCCCCCAATTTTCACCTTGTTTCTGAAGCCACCTGTTAGAGAGCCAAGAAGGATCGCTAGCTTGCTGCAGCCTCTGATACATGAAGATTGCTTTATGGAGATAATTTCCTCTGAATCCCTCTCTCATATACAGTATTGGCTGCTTAGAAAGACCACTTGCCTTTTTTCTAGGCAATAGCTCCCAGTGATAGCACCCCATCTCTGTAGTGACATGGCAACTAGAGAAACTTTTGTTTCGTTGCATGGCCCCGAGGTTCTGTAATACTCTACCTATGGTTATGAACAGTTGTTTGTCCTGTGGTTCTGATTGTCTCTGTACCTCTGTAGTTCTCATTGATTTGTAATCCCTGTGGTTCTAATTGGTGTTATGCCTCTGTGGTTCTGATTGGTACTACACTACTTTGATTGGTTCTAGGTGACAGAAAAGACAGACTCCTACATGGACAACCTGCATGTGGGCCTGGAAATGTGGGACAAACTCCATGTACTGGGAGGTGAGGTGGACAGCTGGGTGGACAGAAAGATGCCCATGTTTGCTGAGAAACACCCCTTCCAGTCCGAGGATGAGGTCATAGCACTGCAGGTAATGCTCTCATTACAACAGCAGGATCACTGACCAAACCTCATACTTGAAGTAAATCCTGGAACAGTTATTTTTACCGTCACTTTATGTTCCAAATCTGGGAAGGTTCCAGTTTTACCTTTTTGCAGTTAAGAAACTTACTCAGTAATCCTGCTTTGTGAAACTGGGCCCATGTTGGAAAACATTTAAGAACTTTGAGTCCTCTTGAATACATTAAATATTTCCTCTCTCAGCTACAAAGTGTGAATTAAATACTGAGGTGTAGGAATCAAGAGGATGACCCTATATTTAATTTTTTTTTTGTTTAGCTGAATGGATGAAGAGCTGTAATTCAACTGAATTTTCTCCTTAATTCTGGTCTGTGCTTGCATTGCTCTGGGATTATCGGCATGTTTGTATTCTCAGGATGAGATCCAGGCTCAGGAGAAGAATATTGAGCACTTCCACAGGAAGTCCTCAGAAATTCAGCAGCTTCTCCAATCCAAAGAGCCTCCCCTAGATCTGCAGGTGAGCAGTAGAGTGATAACTTCCATTTTTGTATTGTTGTTGGGCAAATTTAGTTTTCACTTGGAATTTAATGTGAATCATGGACTGTCTCTGGGCTGAAAAAAATAGAATTTTAAATTTTCTTAAAAAATGTGAACTGATTCTACACAATTAGTTTAATTTCATTCATTCAGTTTGACGTTATCCAATTAAATTCCAATCTAATATCTCCCAATTTTATTAAACATTTCTCAGAACAGCTGTCTGAATCTATGGGTTAGTAACAGTTTCATGTAAAAAGAAATTTCAATTTTTTGAATGTATAAGCTGCTGAATAGCACATTGGTCGGTAAGTGGGAATGGATGAATAGTAATGACAAAGATCTGGTATCTTTCTCTGTGTGGCTCAGAAAAAAAGATGGTTCTTGAGAGTATTTAGCACAGGTTGAATTAAGTGTAAAGTAAAAAAACTGTCAAAAATGTAATTATAAAGTATAATTTAAAGGACATCGTACCTCAGGAAATTTCTATGCATCATATTATTGAGGACAGAGAACCATTTAATTTGGTGTATCAATCACCAAATTTGGCACAGTGAGTGCACAGCTAGAGCGTGTCGAAAGATGCCAAAAATATCAAACTACTTACGTGATCTGCTCCACGTGGATGTGGCCATGTACTTGCATTTTGTCTAGACACGTCCCAAAATATGATGTAGCAGATGTAGAACTAGAATGTTGTCTACAGGCAATTATTACGCTTTACCAAGCGTACGGGTGTACAAATGCCAGCATTAAAAGCAGAGGAAAGAGTTTTTGCCCATTCCTGATCCATTAAAGAGTTTGTATGTTCTTATCAGGTTTTCCTCTGGGTACGTGGGTTACGAGAATCTGGGGCACTTTAAATTCCTGCAGTCTCATTTATAAATTGCGCAAAGGCACAGGAATGATGCCCACGCTGATTTCTTTGCAGAATTAGTTTTTCTATAAAAACAAAGTTAACATTAATGTGATTATGTGCAGATGAAAAATTCCAAGTCAATTGTGTACAATTAAATGAAAATTGCATGCAGTTTTGCTTGCCCAGAGTTTTATAAATTAGGATTTTTTTTTCTATATGCTGTTTTTCTTTTTTTTTTTTTTTGGCATAAAGCAATATTTAGGTTTGAAGTCTATGCAAATTTTTATAAATAAGACGGACATCTCATGCATGTCCACAGGTGATGGAGACCCAGCTGAGCAAGAAGATGGAGCAAGTGAAGGAGCTGTTCTCAGACAACAATGAGGTCTTCCAAGAGCTGATGTCCGTCAGGCGGCACATTGCTGAGCAAATCTCAGAGTGCCAGTCCTCCCTGCAGGGCATTGAGTCTGCCATGAACATGCTCAGTGCATCAGAGAACCCCCAGCTTCTCCGTCAAATCCAGGTACCCCAGCCATGGAGACTGAATTATAGAATATTCTGGAATTTCCTGGGCAGCGAGTAGCCTAATGGCGTGTTCTTTTGACTGTGACTCCGAAAGTTGATTCAACTTCATGTGCTGCTGTTTTGTTGGTCGGTGCAACTGTTGGGCCTTTGAGCCTGGCCCTTTACTCAATATTGTTATAGGGGGACTGATCCCTGCCTGGTCAAATCAACTGTAGGTTGCCTTGGATGAAAGTGCAATCTACATTCCTGGGAAAAATGCATCTATGTTGCCTGGAACAGTCCCAGTTTGGCGAGGGGCAAACAGGATCAATTGGGACAAGCAAGCCATGGTCAGAGATAGGTCCAAGGCCAGTACCAAGTAGACAGTCCTAGGGTACAGGGCTGGATTGGCGATGCCCACTCTTGAACTGTGAGGTTTTGAGGAAACAGCTAACTTACCACACTGAGCAGAATTGCACAGGAAAATATCCCAAAAAAAAAATGGGTACTAGTTGTCATTTCATACCAAATAGGGTAAGGTGCTAAAAGCAGAACTGGTATATTCACAGCAAAGACAAACAATCCTGTGAGGAAGGAACACAGATCAGGAACATAAATACATGCAACAACAATAAACAATGGAAAACAGGTGAGAGCAGGAGCACAAAGGGAAAGGCAATGTGGTTCGCACTGTCATCTCACAGCAAGGAGCTTGTGGGTTTGAATCCAGCCTGGGGCCCTTCTGTGTGGAGCTTGCATGTTGTCTGCGTGTTCGCATGGGTTTCTGGTTTCCTCCCACTGTCCAAAGACATGTGCATCAGGCTAAGTGGAGATGCTAAATTGCCCATAGGTATAGGTGAGAGTGAATGGTGTGTGTGCCCTGCGATGGATTGGCAAGCTGTCCAGGGTGGGTCCTTGCCTCTTGCCCGTAGTCAGCTGGCATTGGCTCCAGCTCCACCCGTGACCCTAGTGAGGAAGAGGCGGGTATAGAGAATGGATGGATGGAGGGTGGCTGGATAGGGAGAAAAACAAAACAGAAGGACTCAGGACCCAACACCTATTATTTAAAATGTAAAACTTTTTTTGGGACACTTACACATCACATCCTTGCATTGGCTAGTGGACTATAAAATAATTCTTAGACCTACGTCAGATGCATGAGGTGTGATCACAAAGTTTCTTTTATAAGAAAGAATAATGTACATACATCTACTTTATGTACTGTCCCCATCAAAGTAATAATTTCCAGTTGATATGCACTTTCTCCAATGTTTTTGCCATTTTGGAAGGAAAGCTGGAAGACTAGCTGCTATGCGAAAAAATTCTGCTTTCACATTTTTATTTATGGTCGGATTGCTATCCAATCTATTAATTACAGCTTCATTTTGACTCCTGATCAAAAAAATGTGAAGCAAATCAGGCAAATGCGGGGAATACGTTCTTTCAGGAATAATTTTCTTTGCCAAAAATTTTGAGAATTCAATTTTCTTTCATTTTTATCACAACAGAGGCTAGGCTCATGCATGCTGTACAATAATCCTGTGATCTGGAAAAACCTAGTACATATGTCACTTTTGGGAGAAACTGAGTTTGACCATCCTTTGCAGTAATTAAGAGTGGTGAAAATCTTAAACATCAGCTATTAATGTTATTTGAACTGTCTATATCAAGTTTCTGTTTTTTTTTTGTTCAGTTAGGAGAAGTCCAGAATCCAAAGGTTTTTGTTCAGTTGCAAGAATCCTTTCCACTAATAAATTCACTAGGTTTTCCAGATCACAGGAGAATACATTTTTCGCAACTTGGGTATGAAATGTGGAATGTTAAAGATCCTTGGTATGTGCTTGTTTTTGGGGTAGATTACTTTGTCTTATTTATTCAAACTTCCATGAAGTCCATTAGCTCGCTGCTGTCACCTGTTGCAAAAGAAGCTTTAAAACTTTTTCATCAGATCCCAAATACTCCTAAGACATATTGTGGGTTCTGATGCATTGTTTTATAAACACAAAATGAAAGGAATGATAAATTGTCCTACAGAAGTGAAATATGTTGCAATATATTAGAAACATCAGGACATTTTTACGGTTCAGTTTTTAATGAAATATATCTCAATATCAAGAAGGAAGAATCTTTTTGTAAGCCTATTTGTTGTGAAGTATTGCAGTAATTCCTGATCATGATGATCTCTTTTACTATACATGTGTATTGCATAATACTGTATATTGCACCTTTTCTATTGGAGGTATCACTTAAGATTGATGATGGCCTTAACAGAAACAGCATTATCAGAATATCACAGGGATATAGCAATTCATTGTATGGTTTCCAGTGACCATTTGGATAAACAGAAAGTCTAGTTCTGTTTTGGAGCAAGACTTTTTTGAGGCAAGGTTAATACTTCAATGGCCACTTTCTCTGACGCACAGTAGTCTTGAACAATTATGAGTTTTCTTTCAAAATTCAATTTAATATCAGACACGACTCAGTTTGTCTCTCTGAACTCGTCCCTAGGCATGCAAATGCCAAAACAAAAGTCAATCTCCACAAATATTTTAGTAATTATATTTTATACTTTTATCGCTTTTTTGCTCAGTGTGACAAAAAAAAAAATGCCAATCTTGTGAGCTGTTGGAGCCAATGTGATTCCACTCATTTCAAGATTTGCCAATGGCTTAAGTAATAATTTTACTTGCCAACACCAGATACTTAAAAAGGTACTGTTGCCTACTTGAAAGAAGAACGACACAGTTTTATGTCTCACAAACAAAACTAATACATTTGTTGAGCAGATATTTTTACAGTGTGTCTGTGTGGCCTTTTCCCTGCAGGATCTGTCGAGGCGGCTGCAGTTGGAGGCTGAGCAGGCAGACTCCCTGCTGAAAGAGGTGAGCCTCATGGCGAGTGTGGCCAGCCCGCATGCTCTGCAGACCCTTGCTGCGGAGGGAGCCGGTTTGAAGGAGAGCGTCCGACGGGCTCAGGAGCTGCTCAGACAGAGGAAAGAGCAGGTGGAGAGAGGGCTCATTCTCCGGGCCATGAAAGGTGAGAGTGCATGGGTGGAGACAGAGGCAGGCACAGGCCTGAGCACTAAATACTCATCCATTTTTACGCAGTAACCTCAGTACAATTCCACTCTGTCCGAATGACTGGTATGCTCACCCTGTATTGGCTGGACAATCAATATTTTGACCTATGTGGAACAAAGACGTAGCATTATCTTTTGTGCCAGCTTCAAGACAACTTGACAATTAAATATTCATTTTGAAATAGATGTGGTAAAAGTGAATTATGGCGTGCATGTAAATGGACTGTATCCCATTGTTCCACTTTACAAGGTAGTATTTCAGATAACCCATATGCTGGCATGCCTCAACTGTGAAACACACTGTCTTTCTCATGGCAGTAACCTCAGTACATTCCACCGTGCAAAATGGCTGATAATTAAGTATATTCAGCGGCTAATGGATGGATGAGCAAAGAGCAAAGGGAAAAGTGTAAGGTAAATGGTTGAAGTCAAATGTTTGTCATCTCTTAATAACAATGAACTTTTGTCAATCTCTTTTCCAGATGAGTGCCAGTCCTTTGAAGAGTGGTTCCAAGACCTTCGGTTCTCTGTTAATGAGTGCTTTGAGAACCCGGAGCAAAGGGAAGATGCGGAGGCCTCTCTTCAGAGACTGACCGTATGCTCCTGAATTATCTTCTCTGAATAGTAAAACTATTAACTCAGGGATCTTAAACTGAATTTATGGAATGCTACTCTCCCCATTCCCATTGGTTTTATGGACAGCAGAAAAGCAGGGGCATGCCTTATAAATGGCAAAGTCTCTGACTGAGTGAGTGGTGAAGTTGCATCGTTGGTTGATTGTGTGAGTGATGAAGTTTCACTATTGGTCGATTTAATGTAAGAGTTTCCTAACTGGTAGTTGACTGTGAAAGTGAATAACTGCGAACAGGGTCCAGCCATTCACTATGTTTTCACCTATTCTTGCTGATATGCTACTGCACTGAAATGCTTAATTTAAGTTTGGGTCATAGAGTCAACACAATTTGTTTCCAAGGTCTGAATTAGCTGCTGATTGTAAGATTATCCTCCAAATAGCGACAGGCTGTGCTCTCTACGGAGCTGTAGTCTGAGATACCTGCTCAACCTGTTGTGACCTTGGGGCTCCTGCGCTTACGTATCTCCCATTTCTCTGTGCCAGGGGTTCCTGGAGTTGATGCAGAGGGAGAATAGGCTTGGTCAGCTGAGGGTGCATGTGACCAAGGCAGGCGAAGAGATCCCATCAGAGCGGCTGGAGCCACTGAGAGCCTGGCTGCGAGACCAGGAGAAGGAGCTGGCCAAGTTCAGAGCGCACTGCCAGGATCGACACAGCCACCTGGAGACCTGCGTTCGTACACTTGACAGGTGCACAACTCCCCATTTTCAAATTTGAGTTTTCTTTCCAACAAGGGTGTTCGTCTTGTAATGCAAACTGAAGTAACATTTGTTTCTTTCAAGTAAAAAAATATTATAGTTGATATTTTCCGGCAACATTTTCGAACCTGATTGACATATTAAAAACGCAAAGAGGTGAAACTGTGAGGATTGACTATGTTTATGACTTTGTGTGTTTCAGTCTGAAAGAGAGTTTCCATCATGCTAACTCATGGCTGCAAGCAAGAGAGCATAAGCAGGCACACGGGGACGAGCTTAACCACTTACATGACGAGGTTCTCAAAGAAAGGTATATTGCTTCTACACCTATTTTATTTGCTTTGATGATGTTGATGAAGGTGGTAAGGATGATGATGATGATGATGGTAATGTTGATGTTGATGATGATGATGGTCATGTTAATGTAGATGATGATGATGGTTATGATGAAGATTATGATAATAATGATAATATATGGGAATAATGATGATGATGTTGAATGATAATGATTATGATGATGTTGAAGATGATGATGATGGTGGTGGTGGTGATATTGATGATGATAATGACCATGTTGTTGATGATGATGACAACGATGTTTAACATGATAGTAATGGGAGGCTGGTCTTTTCTCTGCTGCAGTGAACACATAGAAAACCTCAACAGCCTGGTGGTCGCGGTTCGTAGGCTGGGCCTGAGAAGTGATAGGTTGGTGGGAGAGAGCGATGACCTGCTCCAGCGGTATCGTAGTCTGGTAGCTCGGCTCAGTAGCCAGGCAGGAGGTCCAGAGCGCCTTGACCAGGGAGATACAAGCATTTGAGACCCAGGTTGAGAGCACCGGAGCCTGGATGGGAGATCTGCAGGAGCACGCACTCTCTCTGGACAAAGGCACTGTGGGAACACTGGCAGAGATTGAAGACAGACTACAAAAAGCTCAGGTAAGAAAGCCATGTTGTGCTCCTCTGCCTCTTTGTGCCCTTTACATCACTTAAAAAAAAAGTAGAACAGTAGAACTGAAATTATATATAATTGATCAACCTTTTTCATTTTGACTTTCTTTCTGCCACTACTGCTGTGTGAACTTTATTTTGAAATAATTGCACTGAAAATGAATCATGACATTTGAATAAATGGGATGATATTTTATCCCATCATTTCTCATTTTGTCTCATATTTGAATATTTCAGTTTCACGCATTGCCAGTCAAAGCTGTGCTGTATTTACCTAAGAATTACAGTCTGATTACCTGATAATTCATTCATTGCCCCTCTATTACTCCAGCACATTTCATTACTTGCAGATATGTTTTTATTTGGGAACTATTGCTCCCTCCCCTTCTGCATATTTGATTCAAATGGATTTGGTCTTGTTCAATTCAGCGCTCTTACCATGACTGTACATCTGGTTGACTTTGTCTTTAGGCTCTTCTCCGTACCAGATATGATGGAGAATCCAAGCTGCAGGACTTGCGATGGAGTGCACAGAGGCTGTCCCAGCAGAAGGACCTGGAGGAGAGCAGGAAGAAAGGAGTCCTGCAGGCTGTGAAAGATGCTGAGGAGCAATGGAGAGGCGTCATGCAGTCTGCAGAGGAGCTGCAGAGACAGGCTGAGGCCCAGAGTGCCCTTGTCAGGGAGACGCAGGCGTTTGAGGCCCAGGCTGAGAGCACCAGAACTTGGATTGGAGACCTGCAGCAGAGGGTACTCTCTCTGGGCAAGGGAACTTTGGGAACAATGGCCAAGATTGAAGACCAACTGCGCAAAGTTCAGGTTAGGAAGCCATTTTGTCCCTATCTTCATGTTTTTATATGATGGATACTTTGAATGAAAAAAATGTTGGATCTGTAGTTCAGGCATTTCACATTAGTCATTGGGCTTTGCATACTTTGTTTATTCTTCTTCTGAATGGAATTGTGGTGAAATTGTCATTGAGGTAGAACATCGGTCTCATGGTGTTTGATGTTTTCTTTTGACATTTATTTTTCAGGCATACTTCTTTTGTCATGCTTTCTTTTCACTTCACCTTTGGTTGCATCAGTTTAATACATTCCAACTTCTCCAATAAAAGCTGGGGTTTATTTACTTATATGATTCAGCAAATAATGAGCCTATCAAATTTACGGTATTTCTGTATGATTCTTGGCTTTCAGTATACTTTCCAGTAGATACTATTTCCATCATTGGCCATTCATCTTTCTTTTATACGAAATGTACTTGCAGATTTAAGAAAAATTGGTAAGAAGTCAAGGTAAAGAGGTCGGGCAAATGCTACCTTTGGAAATTACAAGAGTCATGTTTGTTGTTTTTACATTTTTGTTTACCTTGAAAATTCTGGGGCTTTATTTAACCTCTGAGGTCGACGATGTCATCGTATACGACATCAAAGTGCACTATGTTTTAAATTTTGAATATTTCCAGAACACTGCAAGTGATTGACTTACTGTTTTTGTCCAAAGGCTAAGCGTTGCCCCATTTCAACAAGAGCACCAATGCGATCGTATCCCTTTCAGAAGCTTTGTAATCCAGCCTTCAACTTCAGTGTCTTTTTGGTGAATTTATAAAATAAATCCTTAATGATAAGTCCAAGCTTGAATATATTATTTGATTATTTATCCAGTTTCTCTGGTTGAAAACTGCTACTGCTGTTCATTAACAATCCAGTGTTCCCTTGGATTGAGCAATCAGAGGCAGTTTTTTGACTGGTAGCCATGCTTGTATGTGGCACTGATCTATTTTACAAATTATGTGATGGAATGACATGAGACTGTCTTATCCCTACTACAAACCCCAATTCCAATGAAGCTGGGATGTTGTGTTTAACATGAATAAAAACAGAATACAATGATTTGCAAATCCTTTTCAACCTATATTCAATTGAGTTCAGTACAAAGACAAGATATTTAATTTTCAAACTGATACACTTTATTGTTTTTTTTTGGAAATATTCACTCATTTGAATTTGATGCCTGGAACACGTTCCAAAAAAGCTGGGACAGGGGCATGTTTACCACTGTGTTACATCACCTTTCCTTTTAACAACACTCAATTATCGTTTGGGAACTGGGGACACTAACTGGAGAAGCTTTGTAGGTGGAATTCTTTCCCATTCTTGCTTTATGTACGACTTCAGTTGCTCAACAGTCCAGGATCTCCATTGACGTATTTTGCGCTTCATAATGCGCCACACATTTTCAATGGGAGACAGGTGTGGACTGCAGTCAGGCCAGTCTATTATCTGCATTCTTTTACTACGAAGCCACGCTGTCGTAACACATATGCAGAATGTGGCTTGGCATTGTCTTGCTGAAATAAGCAGGGACGTCCCTGAAAAAGACGTTGCTTGAATGGCAGCATATGTTGCTCCAAACCCTATATGTACCTTTCAGCATTAATGGCGCCTTGACAGATGTGCACGTTAGCCATGCCATGGGCACCAACACATCCCCATACCATCACAGATGCTGGCTTTTGAACTTTGCGCTGATAACAATCTGGATGGTCCTTTTCCTCTTAAGCCCAGAGAACACGAGGTCCATGATTTCCAAAAACAATTTAAAATGTGGACTTGTCAGACCACAGCACACTCGTTCACTTGAAAATCTAGATGACTCAGGCCCAGAGAAGCCAAATTTCAAGGTGTTGTTGATATACAGTCTCAGCAAATTCATGTTCTTTTTGCCATAAAAGTCATTTTTTGCTGGAACCGAGAAGTGGAGTGAGGAGAAGCCATGTTGGCAGGCCATTTCACAATCTTAGTGTAAATCCCCGTGCAAAGAAGTCCAAATAAGTTCACTAAATTTTTTCTTGACAACATGAGTTATCAATAGTTCAATGCGATTTTTGCTATGGCGGTTGGATATATTTATTTTCAGGAAAGAAGTTCAAATTCATGTATTTTTGCATAATATTTTTGGGCTTAGCTGCGAACAGCGGGGCCCCCTAGAAATGCTAATGTCGATTGAGTTGACTGACCTGCCTGAATGATTCAGCTTGGCTGGCTGTTCAGCGATTGGTCGGCCGGCGGAAGAACTTCAATGATTGGTTGGCCGAGGATTGGCTGGCTGGCTGGCTGGCTGGCTTGCCGGGCGTTGACGTCATTCGTATTTAATGTGTTTAAGTGTTCAAGGGTGCGAAGGGGCCCCCTCCCTTTGCAGCACTTCCCGGTGGCAGCTGCAGACTTATAGCATTCTCAATGTAACAGTAACTTTAAACAGTAAAAATTAGGAAAACATTTCTCCTCCACTAGAAAAATAAAAACATGAATTGGGTTAAAACTGTTTTTACAATCTGTCTAAAACCTTTGTTAAAAAAATCTGGATTTAATTTTTTTTACATTTTTAAATATGCATTGAGGGAACGCTTTCTCAAGGAAGCGGAAGGTGCTAACACAAACGCAGTGGGAAGCAAAAACGGCGAACGACAGCAAGCAGAGAGGGATATCTGTTTTTCCCCTCCAAACAATATTTAAAAGAAAACTAAAGTAACTGATTCAAACACTTACGTTACTCATGGATGCAAGGACAGTGATGAAAATAACATTACAGATGATAGAATTAAGCAACAATACTGTCACCGCAATAGCTTGCACTGAGCACCATTAGCTTGTCGCTCCGGTGAAGAGCATCAGCAGTGGATCGTTAACTTAAGCGCTGCCATGCACTTGGGATCCTTCCAACCAAGCATTGCATTTTTGGAAGAAAATTCAGCACGGTGTGATTTGACAGATCCTTTGAATGAGGTTTGTTTGAAAATGGCAAAAGTTGCATTGTGTTAAGGAAACCGATGGTATTCTTGATTTATCTGCACAACTACGGTGACAGTTTGTTTGTTTAGAGGGGATTGAGCAACTAGGAAAAGGCAAAAGAAAAACTTGGTCAGTATAAGTTGTCAGGCCTGCACTCTGATTCATTAGCTACATGTGTTCGTTATGCTTTAAGTAACTCTAATCAGCGCTATGCTGTCGGAGTTTGCAGCTAGGAATCAACATACTGCTGGGACAGTGTTGTAAAATTTATTCAAATTGTCTAAATTCCTGGGCCATGAAGGAATACCACCCAGAGGGCACTGCGTCAGCTTATGTTTGAGAGAATGCACTCATTACCGAAAGCTTGAAAATGGCTTTCACGTACCCGCAGTAAAAAGATGAAAATAAAATAAAATCGCCAGTTTCGCATTTTAAGAACGCTGAAGATAAGTCCAAAGGAAAATTATCAAATATCATTATTTTATGCCTTTTATTGGATTAGCCTGCTGCCTGGATGTTTATGTTGGGGAAAGAGACAAGTTACATTCATTAATGATAGTTGATTGAATTAAAAAAGTAAGTCATAGGGCTGCCGGATAGTTCACTTTCGGTTTTTAAGAAGTGACTATTACGCTGGGGTTCGAAGGTCGGCATAAGGGTTGCAAATGGAAGAGACTATCAGACTATCATTATTTTTCGTTGCTCAAGCGCCTTTTGGCCAGACGGGCGCTTGGATTAAGCCTGGTCATGCTGCCTGAACTTGCGAAGTTTGAGTGTTGACAGGGAAAGTGACAATTGGCAGCAAGGGGTTACATTTGTACATTTCAACAATTGGGCATTCCAGATTTGAATTTTAAAAAAAAAAAAAAAAAAAGTAAGTCATATATAATGCGATGAATCACTTTATTCAAATTTAGGATTTTGTCTGAGGATTATTTGTTTAATTTTTGGGACTACAGACCTCCAGTGGTTCATAAAACGGCACATGATGGCTAGGCTTACAAAGTCACGTCCTTCTGTGCCGATGTTTCATAGGGTGCAACAGGAAGAGGTTTCTGTTTTAAATGTAAAAAATGCTGAAATGGGAGATGGGATTCAGAGAAAGGGAAAGAATTATGTATCAAACCCACTTTTTTGGCTTTTTACTCGCCAGAATGATTTTAAAAGGGGGCGCCCTTTTAGGAGGGAGAAGGGAGGTTTATAATTTCAGATTAATATTTAAAATCGTCAGCGCGTGCACCCTTTTCTTGGGCTCTCATTCTCAGAGGGCATTTGGCGGCCCAGCCACTAGGTTGCACCTAGTCTTGTTGCCGTAATATTTGCCGATAAGAATGAAGAAACTTAACCCTTAAATAACTTTATCAACATGCAGATAATATCAAAAGCGCTTTATATATTTTACATCCGTGGAATCTTTTAACAACTTTCACAGTCGATGAAGTTGTTGATTTTTATCGCGAATAAAAACGCTTGTAAGACTGGGTCATCTGTGTAACGCGCTATACATTGCTGCTGTTACAAACAGTCAACAGGAATGTTTTCTACAATAAAACCACACAAACCGCCCACATATCCATATTACATACAGAATGGTTATTTAATACAGAGGTAAACGGTATTGCGTAGTTTTGCGCAGTCAATTTTTTGGTCAAGGCATTTCGAGTTTGCATATCTTAGACAGTTGCGGTAGTTTATTCTTGCCAAAATTCAAGGTCTGCAATAACATCTGGTACACACCAGTCATACCCAAAAACCTCTCCCCCCTATCGACAGCCCCCCCAAGTTCTGCCTGCCGGGACCACATCCGAAACCTGTTGTAATCCTACACCACCCGCCAGGCCAGTCAGAGAAAGGTGGACGAAAACATGAAGCCAACTTCTCGTTAACTTTCGCAGTACCCTTATCCACGCTGGTACTGCATGGCGTTCGATTTGCATGGCAGAGTTTTAACTTGCACTTGTAGATGTAGTGACGGACTGTGTCAACTGACAATGGTTTTCCGAAGTGTTCCTGAGCCCATATGGTAATATCCTTTAGAGAATGGTGTCGGTTTTTAATGCAGTGCCACCCGAGGGACCAACGGTCATGGGCATTCAATGTTGGTTTTCGGCCTTGTCGCTTACTTGTAGAGATTTCTCCGGATTCTCTGAATATTTTCATATTATGGGCTGTAGATGATGAAATCCCTAAATTAATTGCAATTGCATGTTGAGAAACGTTGGTCTTAAACTGTTTGAATATTTGCTCACGCAGTTGTTCACAAAGTAGTGAACCTTGCCCCATCTTTGCTTGTGAACAACTGAGCCCTTCGGAGATGCTGCTTTTATACCTAATCATGACACTCACCTGTTTCCAATTAACCTGTTCACCTGTGGAATGTTCCAAACAGGTATTTTTTGAGCATTCCTCAACTTTCCCAGTCTTTTGTTGGCCCTGTCCCATCTTTTTTGGAACATGTTATGGGCATCAAATTCAAAATGAGTGAATATTTCCAAAAAATAATAAAGTTCATCAGTTTAAACATTAAATAACTTGTCTTTGTAGTGCACTCAATTGAATATAGGTCGAAAAGGATTTTCAAATCATTGTATTCTGTTTTTATTCCTGTTTTACACAACATCCCAACTTCATTGGAATTGGGGTTTGTACTTACAGACCTATGCCATAGAGTGCAAGTGCTCAAAATAATAAGTAGAATATCATAAATGTAGATTCTTCTTTCCGCATTTGTATAGTATTGCAAGCCTTGCAAATTATGCATATGGAGTTTTCCATGGATATATAGTAGTTAGTTGTTATTCCGTGATTACACATTTTATTTGGCTTGTTGACACGAAAATGGACCTTGGGTGATATCAGATGTCGGATGTACTTATTTATAAATTTGATTTTCATTGGTTTATTTGTTGTTTGGTGGAAGCCTGTTTTGCACAGTGTGCTGGTTTGGGGGGCTTCACTGTCTCTAGTCAGGCTGTTAGTTACACTACACATTTAGTGTGGTGGTTAGAACTGTACACAGAATGTATACAAAGAGCTTGCACAACAGGTTTGAGTGTGGAAGGCAAGGCACAGCTAACTGGAGAAAAACTGATGGGGATTTCTTGGAAAAAAGTCTGAATAATTTTTGATGTGAGTTAGCGGCAATGTTTTTTTTTTTCTTCCTCCTGCTGATTACCAGCACTTGGGAGAACAATTTTCTCAAATTTTAAAATCTTGTTCATTATGGTTCCATGTGAGATTCAATGTGTTTTGTTTTTTTCTTTTATAATTATAGTCATATAAACATTTATACATTCATGTGACATCACTGCAGCATTCATATTCTGGTATAGGTTGTACCTGTCATCCTGAAAAAAAATGGATGTATCCAACTTGATTGTGGAGTATAGGGTTTAGGTTATGTAAGGTTATACAAGCATTTTTACACAAGCAGACCAGTCGAACCAAAAATTTTAAAAAGTGGCTTTGAGCCATAGACTGTATAAAAAGATGGACACAGGTCTGAAAACTAAGGCCAATGCGGAAATCTCTAAAATTTTCATTCTATTTAATGGCCAGCAGATGGCGACATCGGTGGTTGCAGAAAGAAATTCAATCCTAAAGACATCTATGAGAAAATGTCCCTACTGTCCCACCTGATTTATTACTTCAATAATCATTTTCCACAATGTGGTGTCTGTTGCAACTTTCAAGTCTCCTTCAATATATTTTGATGTTCATTTTTGTAAATTATGGTCCCAAACAGACTAGAATATAGGATAAAGCCAGAATATGCTTTAGGGGTGTGGCTATCCTCTGGTCCTCGTCTGATATGGTCTGATCCACCCGTAGATCCACCCTTTGCTCCTCCCTGGATAATCAATTCACGCTCTCGTCAAATTACAAAAATCAAGGCTTCCTAAATGGTATGCTGAAACCAATGGGTGACGTCACCGTTGCTTCGTCCATCTTTTTATACAGTCTATGCTTTTAGCCCTGGGGGTTAAGAAATACGTGCCACTTACATCACTCTGATTCTGTTTTAAAGAAAATTGGGACAATGCGTATGGATGCTTAACAGTATTAACTAGATTAGAATATTAGACATTAGATTAAAATGTACAATGTGACCAAAACATTGAGCTAAGGAGGAAAATAAATCCAGAGCCAAAATGGACCTGTTACTTATTCCAATTCATTGCATTTCATTTTTTCAGTCAAAAAGCTAAAATTTCTCATGAAGGAAATAAAATTTCCAGTGGTGATAAGAAATACATTATACAGAAAATTGTCCCTTATATCCGACATGGCTAGAGATGAAATGTCTCATGAGAAACTGCTTGAAATTAGTAAGGAAAAATTAAAATAATGTCAATTCATAAGCTGTTGGCTGCACGTTGATATTTCTGAAACTTCACAGTGAACAGGAACTGCAGGAAGATTTTCATAACCATTTTAATTGGATGCTGTACAGCTATCCTGCCTGGTGAAAGGTAATACTGGGTAAACATTCAATGGGAAAGTTCATTCTGTGTATTATCCATGAGTTGCTTGAAAAGATCTCTCTGGAGCAATGACAAAAACCTGATATCCTCTATATTGACGGTATTGAAAAGTATGTTTCAATTTCAGGCATTAAATAAGCCAAAAATCATTGCATTTTCCGGAATGGCACTTTAAAGAGCTAAATTGTCCTGGAAATCGTTCAGTGTTCAGCTTGGGATTGCTTCTAGTGCCTGCAGCAGATGAAAGACACTGGTTCCAGGAAGAGGCATATCAGAGAACAAAGGAGATTGAGCTGGTTGTTCTAGTTACTTTCTCACCTTTTTAAAGCCATCTGTGATGGCCCACCAGAATGTTAGATCTTTCATGTTTGGAGGAGGGAATAATGGAGACTCTGTGGTGATGTGGCCACCAGAAATGTGATCTGGGCTGAAAGCCATATTCAATCCAAAAAATGGAATCTCACCTGCTCTGGGCGGCATGTGAATGAAGCTCATGACAAACTCTTCTGTCCTGACCTGTCTTTTTGTGTCTTTCTGCTCGCTTATATGTCTGGCGCTCTTTACATTCAGGCTCTTCTCAGTACCAGGTCTGAAGGGAGACTCCATGCTGCAGGACTTAAGTCTGAGTGGACAGAGGCTGTCCCAGCTGAAAGATCTGGAGGAGAGCAGGAGGAGAGGAGTCCTGCAGGCAGTAAATGATGCTGAGGAGCAGTGGAGAGGTGTCATGCAGTCTGCAGAGGAGCTGCAGAGACAGGCAGAGGCCCAGAGTGCCCTGTTGAAAGAGACACAGGAGTTTGAGGCACAGGCAGAGAGCACCAGAGCCTGGATTGGAGACCTGGAACAGCAAGTCCTCTCTCTACGCAAACGCACTTTTGGGACACTGGCTGAGACTGAAGACCAACTGCAGAAAGTGCAGGTTTGAGAGCCATTCTCTCTGCCTTAGCTTCATATTGAGCACTGCATCCTGGTTACTTAAAAAACAACAGACGCAGGGCTGAGCTGTAAAGAGTGCCCACTGGCCAGCAGCCTGTTGTTTGGGCCTGTTGCTTTATTGTTTCCTTGCCCAGTCAGGCCTGTGAGCTATCAGAAGTAAGTTGTATTTGAGTTGATAGGGTTGACATGAATTTACTATCCTGGAAACTATTCTAAAACAAGACCATTTTCGGTGTCAACCCTACCATATCATTATGAATGTTACATCTTAATCATTCATTGAAGGGGACCTATGGTTAAAAATCTCACTTTTTCTGTGCTTGTGCATATACTTTTTGGAATCTAGAGTGCCTACCAACCCGCAAGCCATGAAATTAGACAACCCAGTCAGTTTTCTTGTGGGCAACTTTTTCATAAAACATGGCATTCGTCATGTCATTCACATTTGGCTCCCCTTCTTACGTCACATTCTGACTCATCAGAATTATTCAGCCCCTCATCTTAATGTCTCTACCACGGCTTGAGATCTACTTTTGAGATGGTGTCCATTTTTCCGCAAGCGCTGGATCTGCTTGCATTATCTAAGAGAAGAGCAAAGCATGGAAATTGCACTGTTGTTGGCTGCAAAGACCAGCACACACCACAACATCAGCTCTCTGAATCAGAGGGCAGAAGAGCAGAATGGACACACAACCGATCAGCCACAAGAGTAAAATCACATGCCTAATATTGTGAAGGTCCACTTTCTGCTGCCAAAACAGCTGCATCAAACTGACGTCACTTGAATTCTCAAACTCAAGGTTTTCCAGCAGAACATTTCCCAAGTGTCACACTCCCTCCACCAGCTTGTCTTCTTTCCACAGTGCATCCTGATGCCATCTCTTCCCAGGTACTCAGCCACAGCATTTGATGTTTAAGAAAACCAGATGCAATGGATCAGGGTACCTTCTTCAACTACTCCAAGATCCAGTTCAGAAGCTCAGGTGCCCATTCGGGGCGCTTCCAGAGTTGGACCAGGTTTATAGTGGGCACTGACTGGTTTGCAAGCTACAAAGTGCAATTCACAGAAGGGCTTTGATGCACTGTGTGTTGTGATACATTCCTTATGTAAATATCATTGAAATTCTCGGCGACTTGTGCTACAGTCACCCCTCTGTTGGTTTGGACCAGACAAGATAGCCTTCATAGCCCACATGCATCGATGATCCTTGGGCACCTGTCAGTAAGTACTCATATCTGCTGACATGGAGCACCCCGGTAGTCTTGCCACTTCAAAGATGCTCTAATCCACTTGCTAGGGCATAAGGATTTGGCCCTTGTCAAAGTCATTCAATTCCCATTTCTCCCATATCCAACACATTGGATTACGAGAACCAACTGCTTGCTTACCATCTAAGATCTGACCTAGGCATGTGTCATTTGGTGTGACTACACTTTGACTAAAAATTTGGGACATTATCCTGTCATGCTGTAGTTTTATGAGAGGATTGGCTTTTTGCTTATTCCAAGCAGAGTGGAAAAGTTGCCACCGTTCCTCTGCAGACTGACTGTCCATCCTCTGAGAAATTGCAGACTGCCATTATGATGTTGACATTAGGGCTCTGTCAAGGCTATTTTATCTGTATCAACTTTTTTTAAAATGAAATACAAACATTTATTCATAAAACTAATTTTTAACTTTGCATTTGGAATTTAAATTATACTTTTTATGTCCAGTGACGCCAATGTAGAAAACAAAAAGTAAACATCTAAAGCCAGATTTAAATTTTGAAAAATGTAGGGTGCCTAAGACTTTTGCATAGTGTTGTACATCAGCCGAATACATTTGTAGGTTTTATCTGGGGAAGAGATGGCACTAGTATGCACTGCAGGAAAAAAGCAAGCTATTGGATGGAATAAGACACTCTGGGGAATTTTCTGCTTGGAACCCCAGGGTCTTGTTATTCTTGTGGAGATTTGACAGATCTGTCACAACCCTCGTGGGTCAGTAACTCGCTCCACCCCTGTTCCAGCAGTCTCCATGTGTTTTGCGATTTGAATCCTTTAATTGATTTATTGTCTTGTCTTCTTCCTTGTTTCCTTGTGTAATCATTTGTATGCTTCGCCCCTTTTGTGGAGTGTCCTGTCTATACACTTTGCTTGTTGTGTCAGTGTGGTTGCTGGATTGTCATGGGTCATACCCTAATAAACCTTCCAGTCAGTTTATGTCTTCTTGTATTGAGCAAAGCGCTCTTCTTCCATGTGTTTGGTAAAAATAGTGAAAAGAAAAACGTGATTACTCTTCTGAGTTATATTAATAGGAGCAACCTCCCATCCCCTAATCGGTCTCCAAGATTAAGACCATGTTCCTGTTGAACCAGTCCTGCTTTTGCGAGAAGGATTTTCCACTTAGCCTCTGCCCTGGAACAGCCACTGGTCTGGGGGTGGACATGCCCCTACCCTCTCCAGGCATTATTACTTCTAAGCTGACTGTATTATTTCAGCTATAACTGGTTTATACTTATTTTAACTGCAACTGCCTTACCTTAAAATTCAAAATTAAAATTTCGACTGCCAGATTCCAGGCCATCCATCCCAACCACAAGGCTCTCAAGGATGAGGGCCTGGTGTTTTGTTTCTATTCTCTCTTGCCTGGTCCTCTTTTGCCTGGGCACTGTAAGCTCAATGAGGACCAACTCTTTTGTCCCTCCTGACCAGAGTATAGTATCTTATCTGAGGCTTGTGAGTGTAGTTCCTCTGAAAAATTGACTTGCGTCTTGAGATTTACCCAGTGCTATCTATGACCTATTATTGTAATGACCCATTTGTTCCTCACTACCTTCCTATCATCCAAGAAGAATAGTGATGCTTATATGTTTAAGTAGCTGTTTTGCCTTGCATTGTGCTTGCTCCAGTCTTGAAGCCAGCTGTGTTCAGATTTAGTCATGACACCACCTGAATTTTCCATTAGAGAGTGTACAATGAAAGGAGTCCTCCTGGCTGGTCTCATCCTGGCTGGTTTTCCTCACCATGGACTGTTTGGTGTCTATCTACCCTCATGCCTGAAGTTTCATTGCATTATACCTAACAACATACAACCAGCAAACAAGAAACTTGTTCCCTAGTCCCTCCACATGTCAGAGGTTTTGTGAGGTCAGCATCCTCTCTTGCACGCTCTTCCACCAGGTCCAGGAGTCCTGTTTTCTGTTGGACAATCTTACCGAGTTCCCGTTGCACCATAATGCATGACTGGTTTGGGTTCAGTTTGAGTCTTTCAACTTTGCATAATTGCACTACCCAGGCCCAGCCTCCCTGGGATCACTGACCCAATGATGTCACCATTTTTAGCTGTCCATCCAATGCTTTGAGTGCTGTGTTGATTGACCACTTGTGACCTCTCCTGAATTCTAGCCCAGATTGAAGGACCCTCTGATTCTTGTTTTCCCTCAATGTCCCTCTTGCCATTGTATGTCTTCATTTGTTTTGCAAGGATGGTGATGGAGGCATATTTTGAGTTTATTGATTTTTTTGTTTTTTTTTCTCTTCTGACATTTATATATCCTCTGTTTTTTGTATAATTGGGTTAATATTTTACCCACCTTTTGGTAACATAGATTTACTGAATTCAAACTTGCTCCAGTCAAAGTGATTCACTTCTATTTCTGAAGAGGGTTATATTTTTGTATTTGCCTGAAGCTTATTTCAATGTTTTGCCTGACTCTGACCTAAGAGCTCTCGCCAAAGTCTGCTATATATCATACTTTGACTTGTTCTGTATGTTTATCATGAACATTCCCATCAAATTCAGTTCAGCTGTATGGCCCTGAATATATGTCTGGCTGTTCTCCCCGTTCAGGTTATTCTCAGTACCAGGTTTGAAGGAGAATCAAAACTGCAGGATCTAAGGAACGGCGGACATAGGCTGTCACAGCTGAAAGGCCTGGAGGAGAGCAGGAAGAAAGGAGTCCTGCAGGCTGTGAAAGATGCTGAGGAGCAGTGGAGAGGAGTCATGCAGTCTGTAGAGGAGCTGCAGAGACAGGCTGAGGCCCAGAGTGCCCTTGTCAGGGAGATGCAGGCGTTTGAGGCCCAGGCTGAGAGCATCAGAACTTGGGTTGGAGCCCAGCAGCAGAGGGTACTCTCTCTGGGCAAAGGCAGTGTTGGAACTCTGGCGGAAATTGAAGACCGACTGCAAAAAGTGCAGGTAAGTTAAATGGCTGAACGCAGTTAAATGCTCTCATTCACATGCCCAAACATAAATTAGTATCCTCATTGAGAGCGTAGAAATGTTTTATATTTTCCTTACTATACCATACAGCCGCGTATTTGATATGCACACATTTGCATGTTGTTCATTCATTGTTCATTTTTATTTGTTTGAGTTTATGAGTTTATAAACAAAACTGTCAAATTTATTCATTTATGTCGGCCTGTTTTTGAATGCTGGGATACTATTTTCTAGTTATTGCCTCAGATGAAGCAGCTTTATCCATTTTGATTCATTTTTTTATTTACGAAGATCCAAACTAAATTCTTTCATTATTTTCCTGAATAACTGAGGAGGAGAAAACAAATACTTGTTAACTGTATTTACTGATCAAACTAATTTTGAGCAATATAATATCCCCACCAACTTTCACAAAATTAATTTCAGTTTCTGGTTTATTTTGATTCATAGTTTTCACTGGCTTAAAAATAACCTCATGTGTGGTATTTGGGGGATTATGTTGTGAAATGAATCTAATAAAAGATGAATCCTGAAAAAATGCATTAGCACTGGGACCCTCTTTTTAACATTTAAAACTGTACATCAGTTAGATAATGATAAGTGCAGCAAACAGCTTTTACAGTTTTATTTGTCTCATAATGGACCAAGCTAATGCGTGTCAAATGCAGAGAATTAATCTTTTTTTGCGTTAGTGTTAAACTTTTATTAATATTTTTATATCCCTTTTCTATCTTTTGTTCCTTCTTTTACTCCTTTCTTCTTTTTTCTTTCTATTTCTTTTTTCTTTTGTTTGTTTCTTTTTAATTATTTCTTTCTTTACTTCTTTTTTTTATTAGTTTTTTCTTTTGATTCCTCCTTTCTTGCCTTTTTTCCTTTAGTCCCCTGCTTCCAATGGGAGGCAAGAGGACTATTGATTTAGGCCAAGTCTGTCTGTGCTCTGTGTGGATCCATTACTCTGAAATCATGTGCAGTAGCTGCAACATTTTCCACTGACTTAATGACCTACACCTGCTTTATATTTGCTGCCTTTCTTTGTGACCTCTCTCTTTTGACCTTTCAGTGTTGACGTTCATCACTGTTTTTTGTTTTCAGAGCATTTCTCTAACACTTCTGACAGTTGCCTTTTGAAATTGCTTGTGTAGGTTGGCTATATCCTCCATTTTGATGTTTCACTGACCTGTGACCTTTGACCTTTTTCCTAATGACTTTGACCTTCTTCTGAAATTCTCAACCCTCTAAAAATCATGTGATCTTTTAAAAATAAAAACCTATTAAGTTTAGATCAAGAAAACCATTGCAAGCATTAAAATTAACCTATGACCTCTACAGGACATTTTATGTGACCTTTGACTTCTAATTTTGACTTTACTTCCATTTCTGGAGAATATCTCCCAAAATACTTGCAATGGCCAGTTAGAATAGCTTTTTAGTCCACTGCCATCTGACGGTTATGTCAGGGGCCTGTTGATTTAGGCCATGCCCACCCTCTGTCCGTCTGTCCAACGGTCTGTCCGTCCATCCCTGAGTGCATACCCTGAAGGGGGACTACTGCAGTCTCTGACTGGCTTGTTTTCCTTAATTCTCAGGCTCTTATCAGTATCCGAGGTGAGGGAGAGTCCAAACTGCGGGATCTAAAAGAGAATGGACACAGATTATCCCAGAAGAAGAAGGTGGAGGAGAACAGGAGGAAAGGAGTCCTGCAGGCAGTGAAGGATGCTGAGAAGCAGTGGAGAGGAGTCATGCAGTCTGCAGAGGAGCTTTGCAGGTATCAATGCATTCCCAATGCGGTCCTCAGGGAGCTGTGCATAGCTGTGGAAATGCCATGCAAAACAGTTAACATGTAAAACATTTTACTCCAACATAAAATGCATTCATGCTCGTGATAGACTGGCAAACTGTCCTAAGTGTGTTTCTTCCTCTCTGTTATTAAGTGCTGGAATGAGCTCCTCAGCTAAGTGGTCTAGACAGATAGACAGAGGGCTAAAATGCATAGTTGATGCCCCTGCCTGAGATCTCAGACCGTGTTTCAAGACCACATTTGGTTCCTCAGGCGATATCAAATAAGTGCAGTTAGGCTACTCCCACAGCTCTTAATTAAGTGTGCTCCGTCATCTACTGTATGAAGCATTGAAGCGCTCTCCAAATGAAGAGCCTGGTGCTAAAAGTACTTAAGTCACAAAATGTCAATTCTGAGAAAAAAGGGCCTAAAAATATAATAGATCCATAAAATCTGCTAATTGAAGACCCCAGTGCTAAAAGTACTCAAGTCACAAAATGCCCTTTTTGATAAATTTTAGAAAATCACCTTAGGTAACTATAAAAGGCATCTTCTAACCCTTACCTCACAGTGTGTAAAATGTGACATAAGTACTTTTAGCACTAGGCTCTTCACATCTTTTGTTTTCTTGTTGTAATGATCAAAATTATCCAGACTTGGAGAAGCCCTCATAGGAGCAAATGCACATGAATAGATGGATTGGACTCACAATAAAATAGCCTTTAATTGTCTATCCACTGCACATAGTCTTTAATATCACTTTCATACACTATTTCACTCATATTCTGGTGAGCCTGACTGATGTACTGATTTCCTACTGTTCTCAGCATGTTGGAAGGGCTGGTGGAGCGCCTGACGTCCTGTCTGATCCAGAAGCAGCAGGCTCAGGACCGGGTGGAGCAGCTACAGCACCAGGCTGCCGACGTGCCCCGGCAGTTCCCCTGGCCTGGGCTGGGAGACCGGCGGCTGGCTCTGGAGCACGTGCGAAGCCTCCTGAACCGCATCAGGACCCTGTCTCCAACCCTGTCAGACCTTCAAGCCCAGGGAAAGGAGCTCTTTCAGCTTACCCTGGACCCCAGCTGGATAGACCCGTCCTGGGGTGCACTGGAGGAATATTTGCCCCCTCTGGTCAAAGACCTGACAGTGAGCAGACTCGCACAGTTAGCCCTATACAGTGAAGTCTTACTGAAATTAAGAGCATGTGATGCAACTGAGATGTTACTGTGGCTAGGTCACTGAGAATCCAGTTTCAAATAAACTAATATCATTTTTGAATGGCTAGTAGTAGTTTTCACTTGCAGTTTGTACTTGCATTTAATGCATTTATTCATTTCATTGGGTAAAAGAATATATTTTAGGTATCATGGCATAATTCACCCATAGCCTTGCTGTTAATATTGCCAGTCTGTGCCCCAATGCCAGTTTGTTGGATTAAGCAATGGATTTTTAAGGGAGATTCAGAACAATGAGACGGATTGGCAATTAAATGATGTTTAATTGCCATGTGCAGGAAGCCTGTGGGAGTCTGGAAGAGGGCATTGAGATAGAGCGACAGTGCGCCCAGCTAATGGAGCAGCACAATGCTGCGCTGGACTGGCTCCGGGACCAAGTGCAAGGACTAGGGGCCCCACCCAGTGACAGAGTGGGCCTACAGAGCACCATTAACACTCTGAAGGTAGCTTCTGCTGGCCCGCACACATATAATACACACATGCAAATACTACTTTCACATACTCAGACCTTACATACATGCGTGAGCGCATGCATGTGGACACATGTATGCGCTTCCGCACACATATACATACACAACTACACAGATACACTTGCATGCGTGTGGACTGATAGGAATTTTTAATTTGGTAAAAGTTGCAAGAAATGCTCCTATGTATTTGGGCATATGCGGGACCCAACATCAGCATCCCCTGCCATTTCAGTGCCTTTTTAATTTTTTAGTGATTGACCTCAGATCCTGGGAGCATGTTAACCCTTTAATGCCCCGATCGACCATTGGGTAGAGCACGTCTTGAGTCATAATTTGCCTTTTTCTCGTTGTAATTGAAGGTTTAATGAAGTTTGACAGTTAAGGCGCTGTTGTTCTGGTGCCAGCTCACCGTGCGTGCGTGTCCTCTCTCCCCAGGCCTTGCTGCAGACTGCAGACAGGGAGCAGAAGGACATGAGGGAGCTGGACTCTGTGAAAGCCTCGCTCCTGCTCCTCTGCTCTCCGGGCGGACAGGCCTCCCTGCAGCAGGAGGTCAGCCGCATGCATGAGCAGAGGAGCTCGTCGGAGCAGGAGGTGCGAAGCAGGCTGAGGGAGAGTGAGGCCAGGCTGCAGGACCTAGAGGATGGGCAGAGGAGGAGAGCTCAGGAGCTGCGAGAGGAGGCCGGCCGGGTGCGGGGAGACATGCAGAGGCTGGGCCAGAGCCTGGACTACAGCAAGCAGCCCAGGGACATCAGTCATCTGCAGGACCAGTGGAACACACTCAAGGTACCTTCTAATAAAAGGCCCTGACTGTAAGTGTATCCCTGTATATTCCTTGTAATTTGAATGTGTAGTGGAGAAAAGGAACAAATAAATGAATAATAAATGAATGATAAATAAAAAAATGGAATAAAATAAAATGCCAACATAGGCCACCTCTATTAATAATAAAGCACACTCAAGCTAGCTCTTTTAATGAAGGATACGTAATGTAGTTTTTACTGGCTATTCCCTGCAGTTTGAATATAGAGGGGCAAAAAATAAACAAACAAGGCAACATTGTCACCAATATCCCCGCCACGGTAAGAATGGTCACGGGAGATTCCATATTCCCACTGCAACACCCATACACCAAGTTCAGAGTCAAGGGCCATTACTCCGTGAAAAAAAAATTCTCAGAATCAATAGTCAAACTCATGCAATAGAGTCATAAGTACTGGCCACACACAAAATTTCACCCATGAAGGTGCAATAGTTGCCGAGAAAACTTGTCCCCATTGCAAATCCCATACACCAAGGTGACGAACAGAAACAAGGACCATAACTCCGTAAAAAAAAATTTCTCGGAATCAACTGTCAAACTCATACAATAGGATCATTAGTACTGCTCACCCACAAAATTTCATCCACGTAGGTGCAGTAGTTGCCGAGAGAACTTGTCCCCATTGCAACACCCATACACTTAAGTCCACGAACAGAGTCAAGGGCCGTAACTCTGTAAAAATGAATTTCTCAGAATCAATTGTCGAACTCATTCAGTAGGGTCATCAGTACTGGCCGCATGCAAAATTTCATTCACGTAGGTGCAATAGTGTTCTTAAGGGAAAACATACATGTATGTTCGTCAAACAAAAAGGTGTTAAAAATTACATTTTGTTGAACATAAAACTAATCCGATTGGCTGCCTTAGATTATGCTTTGGCAAAACATTACATTGCGTCCTATCATGGCCCACCTCTACACTTACATTCATAAGCATTGAAAAAATCATTCCATCCCTGAGAGGAGGAGATGTTCCTCAGGAATCTGCTCAAAGAGAAATGTTCTGGATTCATTCCCTCAGCTCGATGGCTCCCAATGATCTGAATGAAGACTTTAGGCTGAAATGTATTTCATAATTACATTTATGGCATTCTGTCTTGTATCTAAGCAATGGTGATATTTTGCATGTACTGATAGTTATTCAATACGTGTATAACTTTGCAATACATGAACTAATTGACTAATGGAATAATTGAATAGGTGTCATGGTTTAATAGGTTGGATTGGTGTCACCGCTTGTAACTGCAGATGGTGCGTTATGGAACTTACATATTCTGACCATATTTCATTTGTTTTTATGCTCTGACGAAGGCTCAATTCAGCTGAAATGCGTTAACGTTTTGTATGGTGTTTAGCTGATAATAAATAGCAACTTTGTATTCCGTCTGATTTGTATATCTGCCTGGATGTGCGATCATTCTCTTTGTTGAGATTACATGATTATATATTCCTTTTAGCCCTCGGCATTGCCTGTGGAATTCCACTTGTTGTCGCGCAACTTTTTTTTCTCTCTATTTTTCAAGGTTCTTAGGGTGTCAGTGTGGCATGAATGTTTTTGGGAAAATATTTATTTTAAAATAAGAATTTGTTTTCCTTCAATTATTTCCATGAAATTAGTGGTTAGGTTTTTGTTAATATTGTGAGTAAAATATTGGGAGGAATAACAGAAAGCACAATTTTTTATTGATTGTTCAGCTAATATTTACCAAGTGTGCCAATATTAGTGGAGAGCACTGTGTGGCTTTGTTTTTTCTCTGATTTTGTCCCATCTTATCTGATTCTTGTGAGCTTCCAGTCTTTTTGGGAAAGCGTAGGAGAGACTATTTTATTGTGATGACATTAAGCTTGGTGTTCACTGACTTAAAACTGCCTGTTCATTATTCATTGGCAGTTTGTGTGTGTTAAAACTTTGAAGTGTTATAAAACATAAAATTTGACCCGTGAGTGTCATAATTATTAATTTATTTGTATTAATGACTGATATTCATCCATTACGAAGGCTTCAATAACAAGTCTTTTTCATTTTGAGGGATTATATGGCATTAATTAGATGGCAATTACATTTAGAGAGAATGACAGCTCTTGAATTGGGCATTGCAGTGCCATAGCTCAACAGATGGTGGCAGCAATGCACCATTCTAATTTTGCCTCTCACAGGCAGTGACCAGTGGCTACCTTCCTCATCCTCACAACCAACTCACTTCAGTGAATAGCCCTGGCCAGCATGTTTCTGATTGCTTTTATGTAAAGTGCTCTCCCCTCTGTATCCTGCAGGCTTGTGAGGGGCCCCTAGAAGAGCTGGGGGTTCGGGTGTGGAGTCTGCAGCAGGCCCTGGGGTCAGAGGTCGCAGATGAAGCCCTTCCTGGCGATGTGCTGTCTGACGTAGCTTCACTGGTGCAGGAGCATAGCAGGTCTGCGCGCTCTCTTTTTTACACTCCTCATCGCTGCTGCAAGCTAATAAATTCACCATTATAACTAAAGAAATGTGAGAAGCACCCAAAGATCTTTTGGAAAGTATTTGTATGCTGTTTGCTCCCAGTAAATAATGCCCTACGGGATTAATTGTATAGTGGTACGCAGTTAAAACTATTCAGAGTTAAATCGACTACCACAGAGTCAGAATTAGTAGACTTCTGCACAACACCGCCTTGCCATTTGTCTTTGTTTCATGCACAATTGATTGATTGAGGGTCTCATTTGAATAGTCCGCAAACGAACAATTCAAATTATGGCTAAATCTGACAGCCACTGTGTGTGCTAGGGTTTGATGTTTTCCTTCACTTAAGTGCCTAATTTAAGCCTCAGACTGCACACACTGTTTCTAATTTGGCCATTAATAGAGTAGCTATCCCAAAAACCTACAGACACCGCAGCCTCTCAGGACCGTTGTTTGTGACCTCTGGGCTAAACTGAGGTAGGTTGATTAGCTGAATTGGATTGACTGCTGATGATCTAGTGATGGTGAGGAGCAGGCAGGTCATCGTGTGTCTCAGGGGTGAGGGGGACTTGTTGTTGAATGTTAGAAGCCACCACGCTAGACTGTTGTGTAGATCAGTTCATATCATCCCTCTGTTCAGACTGAGGACTTGGCAGGGGGAGAGCTTGCAGAGCTGCACAAAGGATGCAGAGCGCACGTTGAGAGACCGTCTTCAGGCCCTTCAACGATGGAATGAGGCGGCCTGCTCACTGCTGCCCTCCACGTCCGCCAGCAGCACTCAGGTAACTAAGTGCGGAGCCATTGGAGTGCACCATGACGTCTGTAACTCGCGGTTATTTCTTTCTCCTCTCCTGTTCTCCACATGCTTTAATAGAATAATTGAGATAGCAGGAACATTTGGCCTGTGAAGGAAATGGTTATGAACTAGGTTTCTGGTACTGCGGTGAAAGCCCGTTGCCATGGCATTGTCAGGTAGCCCGAGCAGAAATAAATGGGGGTAAAAATGGAACTGGGATAGGCAGGATTATCAGAGGCTCAGTCATTTTTCACATTAAATGATTTGTCGTGATTGCTGGTCAGTTATGAATAGTTACTGCTTTCGGTTGCACTTTCTGTGAAAAACAATTTGTAATTCCTAATAGGTGCAATTATACAGTGTCGTGTGGAGCCCTAAAAATGCTTTATGAACAGTGCTATAGGCATTCATATGAACTTACTGGTAATTAAAACTGCCGTTATGTTCAACAATCAATTTAATAGTGAACTATCACAATGAGTGGTTTAATATATCACACCAATGCTTAACTCAAACTAATATGCAAGTATGCATGTAGTGTACCCTATGATTTGCCATTTTTTAGTAATGGCTGTTTTTGCATTGAGGACTCATTTTTACACACCAGGTATATTCTTGTATAGCAAAATAAAGTTTGTGAACAAGCAGGGGTGTAAGACCTTATGCTCCTTGGTCCGCTATCTTGTCATAACAATTTGATTAGTCTTCATACCTTGTTTACTTTTTCCAGGTTCTGTATGTTTCTATTATATGAGTTAACGGTTTCAGCGTGTAGGGCATTCCTGTTGTGTGATTGAATTTTGAACTGTTTATTTTCAAATGTTTTGATGTCAGATGTTTTCACTGCTTTCAATGCAAGCATGCTGTATAAAAGAAAATCTCACACTTGAGAACAAATGGTGTCGACATAGAACATCTTGAGAAGAGACATTGTGACAACATATGGGCATCTGTTTTTGGCTGGAATGTTTAACCCCGTGCCTGTGAGGCGTTTTGTCTGCGTGCTGGTTTGTATTGATGGTATCTCTGTGTTGCAGGCTTTGTTGGAGGAGGGAGAAAAGCTGAGGAGCGCCCTACAGGGGGCGCTCTTGCATGATCGGTTCCTGAAGGACAGTGTGGGGCAGCGGCAGATGGAAAAGCTGGGTGGAGACGGTGCAGTTGCCCTGACAGACAGTGGAGTTCACATCTCCAATCTCACACAGACCCTTCAGGTGAGCTGTGTTCTTACAGCACGGAATTTATTTGGCTTTATAAAGTGCTATAATTCTACCCGGGAAACCCTTTAATAAAAACGGAGACTTTCACATTTAAACTTAGGGTACGTACTATGCATTAAGTGAATCATATTGGAATTACAGCTAAACATTGTCCCTCTCCTATTGGTTTCAGGCATCACTGTATATGTGATCTTGCACCTTAAAATGTCTTAAATTAGCCTTAAATTAGTCTTTCCACTGAGATGACCTCTCAGTGTAAATTCAGTCATCTTATTTAATTTGCATTAATGCTACGGATACACTGTATTTTGTATTTTGAATGACCAACCCCCCCCCACCCACCCACATTCTTTCCAATGTTATGTAGAGGAAGAAACAGGGCACACAAGAGCTTGTGTCTAAAAAGCCCACATCATTAGCAGAGCAACAGCATATGCTAAGTGTCCTGGATACACAAGTGCTGAAACATGCACCTCAGGTACAGTGCACTCCCACCTCCAAATTGAATCAACACCCTATCATCTCTCACTTCAGTCAGAGATGTGACAGCTCTCTGGGACTGTGAGAAAGAGGATTGTGATAATAAGTTTAGGTTTTTATATAAATTTTAGTCAGTTTACAGATTTTGTATGTGACTGTAAAGCATCAGCCTTTATTGTATGTTCAGGTGCTTCTGTTTAAGTTGTGATCATTTGCACTAGGCAGTACAGCAAAATCTGATGAAGAGCTGATAAAGTCAATTTGAGTCCCCATTTTATCTGGAGGGGCTCGTCTTTGATTATGATCTCATGTATGGACTCCTACGCTTTAAATTCTAAACAGAAATCTGAGCAAAATGTTTTCCTCTTTGTGGTGCGATGAAGTGAACCTGCTGACAGCATGCCGATTAAATCTGTCATTTTCAATTTCGGCTTACAGATGTGTTCAGAAATGGACAGTGTAGGATTGCAGGCTGGAGGGACACCGCATGCTGATAGGGAAGAGGCGTCAACTCGACAAGGTGCTTTTGTCTCACCCTGGCCAGCTGATGCCAGTAGCCCCGACAAAATTCAGCCTGATCACGAGGTGCAAATCGAGCCTCAACCTGGCACCTTGAGGAAGCCTAATGAGACAGCATTACCTGATGTTCCGAAGAGAAAAGTTTTTATTACAGAGGAAAAAACACCCAGAACTCTGCCTGCTACGATAGAACCCACTGAGAGAGGGGGCAACCTCATCCTGGACACTAGTGTTCAACAGAGTCAGTCTCAGGCCACTGAAACTCTGCAAGCAGATGCATTGCCCTTTGACCGGAAAGAGGAACTCAGGGAAACTGGAAGCACTGGCACTACCAGCACTGCGGCGGACCATACTCTGGCCCCTCCGCCCAAGAACACCCAGACCTCAGTTATGTATCAGCACGGCTTTGAGGCTCAGAACTCTGAGGAGTCAAGTCCTGACAGAATTGAAATGGGTGCTCTCCCTTCTAAGAAACCAGATGGATCATTGCCTTGCACTAAGATGATGGAGTCTCAGAAACATGGTTCCAAGGGCTTTGATGCGAAAGGACTTGCTTTCCCTGGCACTTCCGTTGACATGGAGCAGCCTGACAACAAACTGACTTCGCAGTCAGAGAAAATGGCCACAGTCTTCCCAGATGCTGAGGCTTTGCATGTAGAGATACCAGAGCCATGTCAATATGAAACTAGCAATACCCAGCTCATAAAGTCCCCTGAATCAGCAAGGTTAGCTGCAAAATTGACGTCCAGTGAAGCAGCAGATGCTATGACACAGCCACCTGCTTTTAAAGAGCATGGGGAAACAATTTCAACGGACACAGTAAAATACAAGCATGGCCTGTCTAGCAGTAGTGCCCCACTCAAAGCATCACAAGACAGTACAATACACCCAGGAGATGACAAAACAGTAAGTGAAGAAGGATATAGTCTTGTTGATTATCTCAGAACAATGCTGAAGGCAGGGTCCCAGAAGAAGGAGGAACCTCAGGCCTTGCAAATTCAGCCAGAGGAGCGGGAGACTGAAAAGAATATTCAGGATGAAATTAAGCCAGCTGAACCACCACAGGATGGAGCCACGGACCCCAAGCAGATTAGAAGTAGTAAAATTCTCTTGAGCCAAGACACTCAGGAACCGCAGAGGAGGTATCTTGTGTTAGATTTACCTGAGGTGGCTGAGGTCCAGAAAGTTACTTCTCAGAAGCCTACAGATTTTGTCATGGAGATCCAGGGCCATGTAGAGCAACCGAAGGGACCCCAGGAAGAGTTTGGTGAAAGGATCCAGCAAGAGAAGGAGAAGAATAGAGTGATGCCCACTGATACAGCCCAACTGGGGCAAACAGAGAGCACTAGAGTGATGCCTGCTGATATTGCCCAGCTTCAGGCAGACGCAAGTCCTGGAATAATGACCATAGATACTGCTCAGCTTCAAGAAAGAGGGCTTCCAACTCTAGAGGCCGATGGACTTGAGTTTGAAACAACATTGAATGGCACAATTAAGTCACAGATGAAGGATGATCCTCGCCATACGCTGGTCCAGCCAGCAGAGCAAAAAGATACTGAGACAATTCAGCATGAAACCACTCTGACTAAGCATACTGACCAAATACAGGTTGAGGCTACTGATGATCGGCAGGTAAGAAGTGTAGGCAAGATCTCTAGCCCAGACTCTCAGGAAATACAGAAGAGATACCTTGTGTTAGATTTACCTGAGGTGGCTGAGGTCCAGGCAGTTTCTTCTCTGAAGTCTAAAAATTTGGTCATGGAGATCCAGCCTGATGTAGATCAACCAAAGGGACCCCAGGAAGAGTTTGATGAAAGGATCCAGCAAGAGAGGGAAATAGATAGAGTGATGCCCCCTGCTACTGCCCAGCTGGGGCAAACAGAGAGCACTAGAGTGAAGCCTGCTGATATTGCCCAGCTTGAGGCGGAAGTGAGCCCTGGAATAATGACTATAGATACTGCCCAGCTTCAAGAAAGAGGGCTTGGAACTCCAGAGGCCAATAGACTTGAGTTTGAAACAACTTTGAAGGGCAAAGTTAAGTCACAGATGAAGGATGATCCTCACTATAAGCTCATCCAGCCAGCAGAGCAAAAAGATGCTGAGACAATTCAGGATGAAACCACTCTGACTAAGCATCCTGTGCAAATACAGGCTGAGGCTACTGACAATTGGCAGATAAGAAGTGCAAGTAAACTCTCTAGCCCAGACTCTCTGGAAATACAAAAGAGATTCCTTGTGTTAGATTTACCTGAGGTGGCTGAGGTCCAGACAGTTACTTCTCTGAAGCCTAAAGATTTGGTCATGGAGATCCAGGGCGATGTAGAGCAACCAAAGGGACCCCAGGAAGAGTCTGGTGGGAGGATCCAGCTTGAGAAGGAAAAGAATAGAGTGATGCCCACTGATACAGCCCAACTGGGGCAAACGGAGAGCACAAGAGTGATGCCAGCTGATATTGCCCAGCTTGAGAGAGAAGCAAGCCCTGGTGTGATGACTATAGATACTACACAGACTGAAGAAAGTGGGCTTGGAACTCCAGAGGCCCATAGACTTGAGTCTGAAACAACTTTGAACGGCACAGTTAAGTCACAGAAGGATCCACACTATAAGCTGGTCCAGCCAACAGAGCAAAAAGATGTTGAGACAATTCAGGATGAAACCACTCTGACCAAGCATACTGAGCAAATACAGGTTGAAGCTACTGATGATCGGCAGATTAGAAGTGCAGGCAAACTCTCTGGCCCAGACTCTCAGGAAATACAGAAGCGATACCTTGTGTTAGATTTACCTGAGGTGACTGAGGTCCAGAAAGTTTGTGATACACCTCATGATACACAAATGGAGGTCCAGGAATATGTTGATCAACTAAAGGAGTCCCTGGCAGAGTTTAATGTGACCACTCAGCTTGAGAAAGACGAGAGTACTGGAGTAATCCCTGCTGATATTGCCCTGCTAAAAAAGGAAGAAAGCAGCAGAATAATGCCCACTGATAAAGCCCTGCAGGATAAAGAGGATGAGAGTGTGAGAATGATGCAAAATGATGCCGCCCAGCCAGAGGAAGAAGGGCATAGTACCTCTGAGGCCTGTAGACCAATCTCCAAAAGTGAAATGGTCGAGGCCCCTCTGCTAGAGTCTACTACCAGAAAGGACAGAGCAGAGCCTGAAGCCAGGCTAGCTATGGCCGAACAACACCAGGCTGGGACTCTAAAGGATCTGCTTCCAGACAGCAGGGAGACTGCTGTCCAAGGCAATGATAAAGTCAAAGAGAATACGGAGAGCATAAGGCTGCCATTGATCAGTGTAGTGCAAGCTGAGCGGGGACTGGGCAGAACAGCTGCAGCAGAGCCCTCAAACAGCAGCGATAGCGGCAACCAGGACATTGTGAAGTCATCACAGGTAATATGGCACCTTCACTCATACTGTACTTTCCTGGGCAAAAAAAAAAAAAAAAATGGACCTTGCCCAAAATGGCAAGATATGAAGCTTTAAATGAAACTTAACAAAAAAAAAAAAAAAAAATCAATGGTCTGGAAATGAGTAAGAATTGAACAAAAATTGATAAAGTAACTAAGTATGGGATAGCATATAACGTTTCCCTTTGCTATCTTTAAACGATTAAGCCTTGTGGGTAAACTTGTAAACAGTCTTTTACAGAAAGAATAGTCAATGTTGATCCACTCAATGTTGATGGCTTCAAACAGTTGATGAGATGTCAAAAAACATTTCCCAGTTAGTGTTTAATGTCAGGCCAAATATTCTCTTTAGGGTTCATATCTGTACTCTGAGGGCCTGATCTACCAAGACATTTTGCAGGTGATCTACTAAGAGTAATTGCCCAAATGACTGCTGGTGCAAACAGCATTATTTAAATGAGGGCTCTGCCTGCTGCGGCCATTTCCACCATGGAAAGTTTGGAGGAAAAGGACAAACGCACACGCAAAATGAAATTCGACTCAATGAAGATGTAGGCGCTTGTGGAGGAAGCATATACACTGTTATAAATGGACTGAATTTTACTGTTAAATTAACGCATTGTCTCCTTGTTATTTTAACTGGAAGTAGAGTCCTGCGTTACAGTTAACATACACGGAACCTGTGTTATAGACTGATTGTAAAATTACAGTGAAAATAACTGGCAAAAAAGGTGCAAGTTTATAACAGTGCATATGCTCAGTGTTTGAGGGGGGAACAATTTGCACTTGAGTACTGTCACTCGCTCCTATTACTCTTGGGAAGCAAGCAACCGCATAAAACTCGTGTTTGGTTTCATTCAATGCTTCCCGTGTGGATGGAAACTTTATGCACCGGCCCATCCTGCGCAACATGGCGTCCAATATTTGAGACAGTTCTCACAAGAAACTGTTTTGGTAGATCCCAGCAGTGAGAGTTACTGTACGCTGGAATGAGCCAGTTGCGAGAAAATGGAGAATAGCAAGACGTTTTGTCATTGCGGGTATGGCATGACTTCTTCTTGTGATTGGCTCCAAATCAGCCCTTATTTCAACTAACAGCTCCAAATGACATTGCTGAATAAGCGATATGTCTGGTTTATTCTCTCCTCTGACATCCCAAACATTGTCACACGGATGAAGAACACCTGATCTCGGCGTACTCCGCCTGTGTCTTCTCCTTGCCGCAATAATGGCAGCCATGTCTGTGCGCAATTACGTGGATCCAAAGGTATTAAATAGCAAAGGCAATGGCCATCACTGAAATTGCTTTCAGGCTTGATAAGTTACTATGCGCGTGCTAAAATTTTGTATTTGCATTTTCTCCTCCCATATACTTCACACTAGGATAGGCGCGCTTCTTATTACATATTCATTAGGGCCAGAAGTACTAACTGCATAGAATGTGCAAATTTGCACACTTCAAAGAAGCAATCCTCAGTGCACACCCTGAGTAGATGAGATTGCAGGTTAATTTGCAGGTGATATGGCATTTGCATGCGTTTCTATACTCGCAAAGCTTTAGTCAATCAGGCCCTGAAACCTCTTCCTCTATTTTTAACTGTGGCAGAGATGTCCATTTTCTGCCTTTTTTGTCCAGGAGTGTACATTTTACACTAAGTCCAACATGGTCAGTTCTACCTCTACAGAGACAGGGTGCTGCTAATGTCAGGGAAAGGATAAATTTGTGTTAAGAATGTAGTGGAATAGAATTTGGAGACATTTGAGGAAGACCAGGTTCCTGTCAGAACATTAATAATGAGATACTCTTTGTTAAATCACCTGGAGAAACAAGGTTTTTACGTCCATCTCAGGTTTTACTGAAAGTCTATCTGATGGTATACACCAAAGAAAAGTGTTCTTTAATTTTTTTTTTTTTTGCACAAACCCATTTCCAAAAAAGTTGTAACACTGCGTAAAATGTCAATTTAAAGAGAATGCAATGATTTGCAAATCATCTGAATATTTCATTGAATATGTAAGCACAAGGACAACATAGCAGATGTTGAATCTGACTGAAGGGATGCAGGCATCTCCAATAATCAGGCTTTAATTTTTTTGAGCCATGTTTCTGTTCATGAGCCATGTGATGCCATTAGCTGTCAGGGAGACGGTGTTTTTTGTACCATTAAATTAGCAATATAGATTAAATAAACATAAGGTTTTTGATTATGTGAACTTACCTGCGCCATATACAAAATACTCTGGATTGCTGTGGCCCTATTCTTGGTCCATGCACTTGAAAAGTATTTTCAAATAAAAGAATGTCAGTTTCCGTGACGCTCTTTGCAGACTCCTTTTCTTGTATTTATCTGATGGGGGACTTTTTCAATGATCAGTGGTGTTCTCTTTCAAATAACCATCTTCTACTTTACCTACACTGTGTACCCCAGTGGTGGTCAACCCTGGTCCTGGAGAGCCGCAGTGTCTGCTGGTTTGATGTTACTCAGCACTTAATTGATGAATTAAAGCAGTTGATTACACTCTTAACTCATCACACCTGGTGTCTTAGGTTTAAATAGGATGGAGAAAACCAAACTCAGCACACTCTGTGGCTCTCCAGGACCAGCGTTAACTATACTCCTGCACTAAGGGAATAATAAGCCAATCAATCAATTACAAGAAACCACCCACAAGACTCCTAGAGCCAAGTAAGCAGACATGCAGGTTGTGACAGCAGTCTACGTGGAAACCAAGATTTGTCAATGTGGTTGGACATTTAGCATAGTTGTATTGCAGACAAAGTAAAAGTACAAAGTAAAGCTAAAAGTTTATAGGGCAGAGGTAGCAAGCCCTGGTCCTGGAGAGCCACAGGGGGTGCTGAGTTTGGTTTTCTCCACCCTATTTAAACTTAAGACACCAGGTGAGATGAGTTAAGCGCAATCAACTGCTTTAATTCATCAATTAAGTGCTGAATAGCATCAAAAACCAGTAGACACTGCGGATCTCCAGGACCAGGGTTGACCACCACTGGTATAACCACTTAATTAATTTTGATATATTGAAACTGACTAAAAATTAATATAAATAAAAAATCAACAAAAAATGTTAAAAATTAGAGGAAAGTTTTGTCTCTGTATAATTGACGTGTTTGTCATACCTACTGAAATTCTTACCATCTGACCAAGTGTGAAAAATTTGTAATTTCTTTGTTATGCCTCGGTGTGCGCATGCGCACAGCGAGCATACGGTACTCAGTCTGTGTATTTGTTTGTTTGTCTGTCTGTTACCATCATAACTGCGACAGCGCAGCATCCAAGCTAAAGTAACAATGCCAACGAGTGACAAACACTGTTCTCTTGATTTTAAATGTGCCAGAATTTTGAAAAAGGATTCAGTTCATTTTTTGTAGCACTTCATGTTTCAGTATACACGTTTTGTGTACATAATGTTAAGCCACACCCACATGATTTTGGCACAAGGACCGCACTCTATTGACTGTTTATGTATTCAAGCTTGCTTTTATGTTACTGTACAACTATTGTACATCAGTAGTGGCTAAGCAATACACACCGAGGCATCAGCACCTCTGGTGCTTTCATTTTACCAGAAAGTGGTCAGTGTACGCGGTAAATGGGTTTATTGCTTGTACACAAGTTTTCTGATGTGCATTTAAATGATCCGGAAGTCTCAGATGGCTCAAAATCCAACTGCGTGCAGAGCACTGCAACGTAATACAAAGAGTCAGTGATACAGTTGCAATCAAAATTATTCAACCCCCATTGCAAATTAGGTTTTCCTAATTACCTTACCTTAGGTGAACAAATCAAACAAGAACAATTTAAATAGCTCAACACAACAAATATTACAAGGGGCTTCTCCAAATTCAACACAAAATGCCACTATTAACGACTATTGCAGGCTCAAAATTATACAACCCCTTCACAACAAGCATCTTTAATATTTAGTAGAGCACCCTTTTGCCGCTATGACCTGCTGGAAATGTGATGCATAGGCAGATGCCAGCTTTTGGCAGCATTCCCTAGGAATCCTAGCCCAGTCCTCATGGACAATGGCCTCCAGTTCACTAATATTCTAGGGTTTGTGTGCTGCAACTGTCTTCTCCAAACCCCTACCAGAGATGGGGTTCAAGTGAGGCGACTGTGATGGGCACTCTAGAATCTTCCCAGACTTCTTCTGAAATCAAGCCTTGGTGGATGTTGAGGTATGCTTAGGATCATTGTCCTATTGGAAGGTCCAATGATGCCCAAGCATCAGCTTCCCCACAGACGGCATGACATTTTCTCCTTGGATATCCTGGTACTTGGCTGAATCCATCTTGCCCTCCACACTTTGCAGGTTTCCAATGCCAGAGGAAGCAAGACCTTCAAAAAGCCTCCACAATTTTTTCATTGTAGGCAGGGTGTACTTTTCAGCATATGCTTATTCTTATATTGTTTTGCACCTGTCCGGCTGTTTGTCTGTCTGTTTGTCTGCAGCAGCAAAAAAAACTTTAACCTTGGCCGTAACTTTTGATTGGTCAGAGAGAGGCCTTTGATACTTGACATGTGTATCCCTTGTCACGAGATCTTTCGGATGAGGTCATCATTTTTGACCTTGTGACCTTGACCTTGGCGTAGGATGCATTTTCCAAAAACTTTAACCTTGGCCGTAACTTTTCATTGGTCAGAGATAGGCCTTTGATACTTGACTTGTGTATCCCTTGTCACGAGACCTTTCGGATGAGGTCATCATTTTTGACCTTGTGACCTTGACCTTGGCGTGGGACGATTTTCCAAAAAACTTTAACCTTGGCCAGTAACTTTCATTAGTCAGAGATAGGCCTTTGATACTTGACATGTGTATCCCTTGTCATGAGACCTTTCGGGTGAGGTCATCATTTTTGACCTTGTGATCTTGACCTTGGCGTAGGACGCATTTTCCAAAAACTTTAACCTTGGCCGTAACTTTTGATTGGTCAGAGATAGGCCTTTGATACTTGACTTGTGTATCCCTTGTCACAAGACCTTTCGGATGAGGTCATCATTTTCGACCTTGTGACCTTGACCTTGGCGTAGGACGCATTTTCCAAAAACTTTAACCTTGGCCGTAACTTTTGATTGGTCAGAGATAGGCCTTTGATACTTGACATGTGTATCCCTTGTCACTAGACCTTTCGGATGAGGTCATCATTTTTGACCTTGTGACCTTGACCTTGGAGTAGGACGCATTTTCCAAAAACTTTAACCTTGGCCGTAACTTTTCATTGGTCAGAGAGAGGCCTTTGATACTTGACATGTGTATCCCTTGTCACGAGACCTTTCGGGTGAGGTCATCATTTTTGACCTTGTGACCTTGACCTTGGCGTAGGACGCATTTTCCAAAAACTTTAACCTTGGCCGTAACTTTTCATTGGTCAGAGATAGGCCTTTGATACTTGACATGTGTATCCCTTGTCACGAGACCTTTCGGGTGAGGTCATCATTTTTGACCTTGTGATCTTGACCTTGGCGTGGGACGATTTTCCAAAAAACTTTAACCTTGGCCAGAACTTTTGATTGGTCAGAGATAGGCCTTTGATACTTGACTTGTGTATCCCTTGTCACAAGACCTTTCGGATGAGGTCATCATTTTCGACCTTGTGACCTTGACCTTGGCGTAGGACGCATTTTCCAAAAACTTTAACCTTGGCCGTAACTTTTGATTGGTCAGAGATAGGCCTTTGATACTTGACATGTGTATCCCTTGTCACGAGACCTTTCGGATGAGGTCATCATTTTTGACCTTGTGACCTTGACCTTGGAGTAGGACGCATTTTCCAAAAACTTTAACCTTGGCCGTAACTTTTCATTGGTCAGAGAGAGGCCTTTGATACTTGACATGTGTATCCCTTGTAACGAGACCTTTCGGATGAGGTCATCATTTTTGTTTTTGTGACCTTGACCTTGGCGTCGGACGCATTTTCCAAAAACTTTAACCTTGGCCGTAACTTTTGATTGGTCAGAGATAGGCCTTTGATGCTTGACATGTGTATCCCTTGTCACAAGACCTTTCGGATGAAGTCATCATTTTTGACCTTGTGACCTTGACCTTGGTGTAGGACGCATTTTCCGAAAACGTTAACCTTGGCCATAACTTATCATTGGTCAGTGATAGACCTTTGACACTTGACATGTGTATCCCTTGACACGAAACCTTTCAGATGAGGTCATAATTTTTCACCTTGTGACCTTCACCTTGGCGTCATTTTGATTTCACAATAGTTTCCTGGAAAAGTTTTACAAATTTTATTCATTTATTTAACCCTTTGCAAGTCCAAGCGATTCCATCTGGTCCTTTTCCATATTATAAATCCAAATTATGCTTATATCCGGGGGCATCAGTGTTTCACAAACACATCTTGTTTACTCCTGCAGACATGCCACTGATTCATAAGCTCAAAATATTCCAGTTTTGTTTTATCACTCCACAGAACAGTATCCCAAAACTTCTGTGGCTTATTTATATGGTTTTGAGCATATTGGAGCTTGTGATTTTGGATCAGTTGTGGTGTATGTCTTGGAGTTCGGGCATGAAGACCTTCAGTATTTAGTATGCGCCCTACTGCTCAAACTGAAACCTCAGTGCCTCCTGGCCTAAGTCTTGTTGCGGGTCTCCTGCAGTCACTCGGGAGTTTTTGACCACCCGTCTCCTCAGGGATCTGGTGACAGCCATTGAAAGCTTCTTCTTTCTGCCACATCCTGGTTGTGTAGCCATTAACTCTGAACTTGCGAACTATGCATCCAACCATATCTGTATGAACATTCAGTGCCTGTGCTACCTTTTTGTATCCTTTTCCTTGTTTGTGCCAGGCAATGATCTCCTCTATTAGCTTTTTGGACAATTCTCTTGACAGCCATATGTCTAATATTCAATCAAATTTCACTGTCAACAAACCCCTAGTGCAGGGCTATTCAACATTATCCTGCAAGGGCTGGTGTGGGTGCAGGCTTTCATTCCAACCAAGCACTTACACACCTGATATTACTAATCAAGCTCTTTAGCAAAGACTCTTGGGGTTGATTAGTGGTACCAGGTGTGTACGTGCTTGGTTGGAATGAATGCCTGCACCCACACCGGCCCTTTCTGGATAAGGTGGAATAGCCCTGCCCTAGTGAGTGCAAGTATTTGATGTGTTCTATCTCAAGCAAACCTGATGCAACTAATTAAGCCCTTGATTAGCTGCATTAGGTGTGCTTGAGACAACACCTGATTTGCAAATATGCTCTTGTGACGGATTCTATTCGGGGGGTTGAATAATTTTGAGACTGCAGTAGTCATTAAAAATGGCATTTTGTGTTAAATTTGGAGAAACCACCTGTAATATTAGTTGAGCTATTTAAAATTTTATTGTTTAACCTGTTTCTCACAAACAGCTGAAAGTTTGTAAACTTCGCCAGTAAACCCAATTTGCAATGGGGGTTGAATAATTTTGATTGCAATTGTGCGTGCGTCAGGTGGGTAGTGGGCGTAAATCAACAGCTATTAATAGTATTGTGACTGAGTGGAACATACCCTCTCTGATGAATAATTTGTTCATTTGCAAACCTCCTGGACAAAATAATATTGAAAAAAAATTTTTAAAGTGTTCCTGAGCAAGCATCTAAATAGCTCACTTCTCTCTAGGCATTCTGTGCTGTCAAACCGCATGTAATTTTTCAAGACCTCTTGGCAAATGTTGCTGACGCACATGCATGTCTCTGTGTTATGAATGGCAAAACAACTGTAGAACATTGTGTACCCAGATAATACATTTTCTGTGCTGTTTATTGTTTTGTCAGACAGCATAGGAAACTCATAATTATATGATAGTTCAGCTGACCTGGCCAGTAATGCAGGTTTTTGCTGGAGTTCATCTGGTGCTTTATCCTCCTTCATGGCACTTGAACATGTTTTCTGCCAAAAAAAAAAAAAATGCCCCTGAGCGAAAATATGCTGGCTATAGGTTATTGTCCTTTTAAATAGCGTAATGCTGAATGTGGGGAAAATAAAACTGGAAATTCTCTGTCTTTTCTCAGAGCAAAAAAGAGAGCACATTTGAGCTGCCAGCTTTGAGTCAATCTAATCAGAAAGTGTCTGAAGAAGAGGAGGCCTGTGGTGCTGAGGATGTGATGAGGAAGGAGGAACTGCCACCAGAACTGACCGATGGGCCTACCATGCAGGGGACCTTCAGTGAGATACAGCAGCTGGTGGAAGGGGGACCCCATAGCTTTGTAATGGGGGTAAGTTCTGAGCTGCGTGATGACCCTATTAAGCGTCGAGTGAGGTGGATTTATGACAGAAGAATTAGTGACACGATTGGCAGTGGGTAATTTTTCTTTCCTGCTAGTTCATTCAGTCACTTGCACAATGAGTAACACTAACATTGTAGTACAACTAGTGACGATTTAGTATAGGAGTTGCATCTAATACTAGAGGCACTCTTAGAGAGCAAACCTCTGCCAAGGCAGCACAGTCCAAATCTTGGTGAGTGGGAGCTAAGTTCAGTTATCGCGTGTCATACGACCCACCCATAAAATTTCAAAGATATTCGTTCATGACTTTTTGAGTTATCTTGTTCACAAACAAACAAACAAATAAACAAATGACTCCCGCCTAGCGGGACTGTTGTCGAAATCGTCTGGTGTCTGACTCGAGACTTCAAATCTCCGCCAGCATAGCTGGATTTGTACTTTGGCCTATATCTCAGCTGTACTTTGGCCTAGATATGCCTCAATTTAATCACTTGTTCCTCCTGTGCTACTGTAACATCCTGCAAAGTTTGGTTGAAATCTATGCAGCCGTTTTAGAGATATCCTGCTAATAAACAGACAGACGACTAACGGAACGAAGTGACATGGTTGTTGATGGCACCGATCCATTAACCTCCTGCCAACTTTGTTTGGCGGAGGTAATAATGGCTGTTCAGTTTATTCTTTAAATTGTAGCTAGTTTTTAAATGCGCAATTTCATGTGTTATTCAGCTCATCTAAGGTGAGTGATCCAATCAGTCTCAATGCTCCTTGAATATGCAAACATGTAGATTACTAGTGTCCAACCCTGTTCCTGGGGAGCTACCATCCTGACGGTTTTTACTCTAACCAAAGCAAAGCATACCTCACTTCCTTGTTAGAGAGCTTGATGAGACTGCTAATTAGCCAAATCATGTATGCTGGATTAGGTTTTGAATAAAAACCTGCTGGATGGTAGCTCCCCAGGAACAGGGTTGGAGACCACTGATGAAGATTGTTGGTCTATCTGGTCTATTTTCTTTTGGTGTTTCCAGGGGAGGCCTCTGTGGGAGTCTGGGGGGAGTATGGATACCTCAAGCAGAGACCTGGAGACTCGACTGAGCCACGTAGTCTTCCGGGTCCTGAACTGTCAGAACCGACCTGCCCAGCTTGACCCCAGTGCCATGACCCAGCAAGTAGAAGAGGCTGAGGTGTGGACCCACTGTTTAAAAAAATCTCTTTATAATACTTTTATTTTCCACATAAAAAGCAGATGGAATCGCTTGGGTGTCAGGGCTCACAGAGAACTCAGTTTAAATTATAAGATGATATGGAAACTGGAGTTTCTATCCTAACGTATAAATCATGAAAGTTTGCTTCTCGGTACTAGTCTTTCGCGTCCTTCTATTCTTATATTATATTAAGATGGATGTGCTTGTGGGTGACATCTGGAAAGACTTTTATTTGAGGAAACTGTAAGATACCTGCTACATACATTGTTGTGGAGGCTTGAGGAGGCAAAAATTGTGGAGGCAAAAAACATCCCCATAGACTGATTATTTGACATGACATAACTGGGGTAAGGAAGTTACAAAAAATTCAATGTTCAACTCAAATTGAAATGTGCAAAATTTTGCTTGCTGATAAACTGTTTTAGTTTCCTGTCTTAACTAATTGAGAATACATGACTACAACTGACATTATAGACTGTTTTCTGCATGAACTGTATTTTAATCAAGGAAAAATGTTTAAAATTAGTCGAGAATTATAGTTAAGGGAATTTTTTTCTGCTTCGGGTTTCGGCTCAGCAGCCATCACAAATACACCGTTTGCCAGAGGTTTTAGCCCACCCAAATTTTGAACCAGTCAGACGTGTAAAAAATGAAATACTAACACATTTTGTTTGAAAATATATCTAAGTCTTAGAAGTATCAAAACTGCGGCATTTCACTGTTGAGCGTGCTCATGGCATGCTTATGGACAATCATTTGGTTCTAGAATTCACACCCAGCACTACTGTGGATGTTCTCATGTGCAGCACTTGCCAGGTTCTTTCTTTCTTGATTAGTCTGTTCTGTTTATCCCAAATTAACTTAATTTTGACCCTCCTTGCTGGAAAACAGTAATAATAACTTTGCCTTGATATGGCTTATTATTAACTCCAAAATTTAGGTACAGTAGCTATATTGTGAAGTAAAGGATTCTTTTTGATTTGTCATTATGCACATCTAAGCATGCGCCATTTGAGGTTATTTACATCTGATCAAACTGCCTATATTTCTTAGAGAACCTGTGAAAATGAGTATAGTGCGTAAAAACTTTTGACTGGTAGTGTTTAAGAGGGTTAAAATGTTTGGGTGTGTAACAGGACTGCAGGCAGTGCACCCAGGAGCAGCTGGCAGCCTTTTCTCGGATGAGAGAGTCTGAAGGCTGGAACTCGGGTGCTGCCCAGCGCGCGGAGGGACGATGGAGCGCAGCCTTGTCAGAAGCCACTACTCTGGTGCAGGCTAAGGAGGCTCAGCTCCAGCTGGTCACGCAGTACCACAAGCAAACCCTGGCCGCTAAAGCCATTCAGGAGAAACTGGAGGCTGAGCTGGAAGCACTGAGGGCGTGAGTCTCTCATTCATTTTTGTTTTTTTGTTGTTTTTTTTTTTAAGTTTACTGTATGGTAATAACTTATCTGTCACCTGTCTCGAGTGCATTCCTGCTTACTTGCCCAGTGCATGTCGGGGTATGCTCCAGCACGCTGACCAGGAATAAGCGAGTCAGATTATGGATGTCTTATCCAGATCCAGTTCATCTTTTATGTGTGGTTATCTCTGTTTCCTTTGAACGTGCGATGATGTTCATATGTTCATGCCTCTTCATGGATGGGGGAAGACATGGTGGTGCAGTGGGTGGCCCAGTTGCGTTACAGCAAAAAGGTCATGGGTTTGATTTGCCTGTGACCTTTCTGTGTAGAGTTTACATATTCTGCTAATGTTTGTGTAGGCATCCTCTGGTCCTTCCTTGCCTTTGCAGTTCAAAGACATGCATGCCAGGCTAATTGTAAATTGCCCATGGGTATGAGTTTGTGAGTGGATGGTGTTTAAACCCTGCATTTCTTTGATGAGATTACAAAGTCAGGTACGATATAGCCATGAAGTGTTGAAAGTGCCATCTAAACATGCATAATCAATCTCCTCTTATGCATTGCTTTCAATGGATTCCATTGGCAGTGGAGGCTGTGATTTGCAAATGCTGAATTAACACTGAGCTCACTCACTCTGATGATCTTTCATATCTGTTCAGAGCGCCAGTGGAAAGCTGCTCCGTCAAAGCAGAAAAGCTGCGCGCTGTCCTGTCGGACTTGGAGCAGGAGAGGACGGTGATTGGAAAGCTGCTCCAGACACACGCCAAGCTGTCTCCCTACTTGAGTCAATCGGACGGGCTGATGGCCTTCACCCAGTTGGAGCAGCTGCAGGGGGAGTGGAGAGACCTGGAGAGGGCTGCAGAGAGGACACTCCATCAGGTCTCTGTCCTGATTCGAGAAAGCGGAGACCTCCTCCAGGACTGCCAAGAGCTTCAGGGTCGACTTGAGGACCTGCGCAAATCTCTGGGTCCCCCCCAGCCCTCATTAGAAAAGTGGGACAGCCAGAGGGCTGGAGAACTGATGGCTATTAGCTCCTCGCTGGCAGCTGCCAACCAGCGTTATCTTCACTTACAACCGCAGACCTCCGATGCTCTCTTTCGACGATTTCAGGGAGAGAAGGAGAAGAAGGAAATTGAGCAGGCCCTCCTCTGTGTGAAGGAAGAGGTGGGTCGCTTGCAGGGTCAGATTGCTCAACAAGCTCCCAGTAGCAGCAACGTCACTTTGGGTAAAATTATGAAGGTTATGCAAGAAGCTTTTACCTGGGCGAAACATACGGAAAGCGATATTGAGGCATGCAAGAAAGTTGCGCTTCTCCCAGAGGCTGTGCACAGTCAGATAAAAGGTCTTAAGAAGCTGCAGTCAGAGATCTCAGCCAAGCAGTCCCAGCTAGAGTCATTTGTGGAGGAGGTGAAGGAACTTATCCCTGACTTGGATGAGAAGGACACTCCTATGGTGCTCTCTTTGCTTCAAACTCTGGAGGATATGTCCAAATCAACGGCTGGGAAGCTGGCTCGGGCGCTGCAAGACATGGAGTTGGGCTTGCAGACAAGGGAGAAAATGTCTGAGCAGATTGCCGATGTTGACTCCTGGGTGGTGGCCCATATTCATAAAGATGTTGTCAAGGACGCTATTAGCAAAGGCAGCACCGCAGACTTAGAGCGCAAGCTTCGTCAGCTACAGGGGATAATAAAGGAAGCAGATAAACAGGCTGCCGTCACAGAAGCTCTTCTGATGAGGAGCAGAGACATTGCACCAGAGCTAACCATGGTTGAGAACTGTCGACTCAACGAAAAACTCATATGCCTCCAAGAGGACATCAAAGGCATTATTAACTGTGAAAAATCCAGCTGTCAGGAGCTGGAGGAGCTGCTCCAAGCCCAGGCCTCCTCCCGTAAGAAGCTGGCCTCACTAGAAATAAGCTTGAGGCAGATGTTGGTAGACTTGAACAAGTTCAGGTTTCCCATCACCAGAGACTCATTATGTGCCATTGAGCCTATGAAACATATGATTCTGGAACAAAAATGTCAGGTGGACCAACTGCCTCACTGCACTGAGGAAAAGAGGAAAGAACTGTTGTGTACAATAGCTGAGCTGCAGAACAAGGTGAACTCCCTGGGCCAAAAGGCTGAGCTGCATGAAAGATATTTAAACTGCAGGCAACGCATAGAGGAACTGAAAGAAAAGGTAGAGGCTCAACTCCTCATGGTGAAAGATGAGAGCATCAACAAAGAAGAGCGGTTTAAGAGTGGCCAAGCCCTCCTTGTTCAGTTTCCTTTTATCAAAAACATGTGTAAGGCAGCTGAGGTGGAGCTGCAGAACATCTCAACGGATCTTTACCCATCAGAGCTGAGCTCTGAGCGCCAGAGAATCAATCAAGCTGCAGAGGCCTTCTCCATCTGGGAGATGACTGTCGCCAATAATGCCAACATCCTAGAGAGGGCACTGCTAAGCAGCCTACACTATCCAACGGAGCAGTATACCATGTTAGAATTTCTCAAACAAGCCAACCGGGACCTGGAGCAGCCAAGCCCAGTGGCATTGGAGGAGCAGACCATCGATAGAGAGCTGCTGAAGTGTGCAGTTCTTCAGAGAAGTGTGGAGTGTAGAGCAAGGATTCTGGAGAATCTAGAAAACAAGAATGAATCAAGGCAGAAGCTACAGGAGCCAAAGAACGCAAATCTGGTGGACTTAAAGAGGAAGACTCTGAGTGCCTGTGCTTTGCGAATGGTATGTTGTCTGTCACATGGTTTAATGTTGTATCTGATCAGTATTTGCACTGTGTGATTACTAATACAAAATACATGCCAAAATACAAGACAAGATAATTTTCTTACTGCATATAAACCAACCTTACAATAAATCAGCAGTGGGCAGCCACAGTACAGTGACTAAGGAACCATATGAAAAGAACATGGATGTTTACTGAACTGGATAGCCACGTTAATTTCTGTTTTTATCCTTGTTACATAATTTGCAGTTTTATTAAATAGTCAGCATGCCCAAGAAGTTGAGTTTTGCCAAAGAAACAAGTTTTCATTTAAATACAGAAATAAAAATATGCTTCATGACTGTTTTATGGGTCTTTTAATCTCCAGGAAAACTTGTCTCGGGCACAAGAGATGCTTGGAGACTACAGCAGGGCAGTAAGCAAAGCAGTCAGGTTCCTTCAGGAGGCCGAGTCTAGGCTTCTTGTCCCTGTGGAATATGCTGGAAGCTGCCCAGAGGAGCTACAGCATATGCAGGAGTCCCTTGCCTTGCTGGATGAGATGTTCCAGTCCCACGTCACCCAGATCCAGGCCCTGGTACCACAGCACAGCTGCCTCTCCTCCTACCAGGCTGAGCAGCTCCACAGTACAGCCTTGAGCCAGCTCCTTGTGCGGGTGTCTAAACTCCAAGCCCAGGCTCAGCTCAGAATGGAGGCCCTGCAGAAGTAAGCTGCTTTCTCCTTGGGACGTTATGTGAATGGAACAGTCTTCTGCCCCATTTGCTACTATGATGTCTCGTGTATTCCCAGGGAGATTTTTATAGTCGAAATGTACTGAATGAAAATGAACTATTGAGTGCTAATTATAACTGCATTGTTTGCAATAATACAGTTAGCACTGTAAAATGAGATTTTGGAAATTCATATAATATGCTATAAAAATATGCTTTATAGCTGTGGTCTCTCTCCAACACTGTTTCATCAGTGGTATAATCCTCAGGGTTTTCACACCAGCCAAAGCAAAGCACCCCTCATTTCCCAGTTAGCGATCTTGATGAGCTGCTTATTGGCTGAATCAGATGTGCTGATTTGGGGCTGAAGCAAAAAAAAGAAAAAACTACAGGATGGTGGATCTAAAAGAACAGGGATGGAGAACACTGCTCTATAGAATGGCTGCCATTTCCATTCATTATTTGTCTCTCTGTTGCAGACATTTTTCTGTGAAAACTGTGCTTGTCCTTTTTAAACGTCATAGTTCCTTTCTACCTTCCAGATGTTCCAAAAAGCAGAAAATGTTCAGAAAGTGTCTTAAGGAGATTGGTCCACGCTTGAAGACAGTAGAGGCTTCTCTTTTAGAGTGCATCGTCCACAATGCAGTGTCTTATAATTCATGCCTGGACCAGCAGGAAAAACTAAAGGTTTGTGGAGTGATGTTCATCTTATTGAGGTCATATTAATTTTATCCTATCTGGATAGCAAGCAGCCGTGAGTCGAATCATTTCTGATTCTAGCTCGGAGTTAGCTGAGAGTGGTACGAATTCGGCCTGGTGCTGGCTGTTTCCTGTCTGGGTAGCACCGGCTCTGGCTAATTGTTTGTTTTGTGAAGGTCTTGGGGCTGGAGGTGGACTACCTGGTAGGGAGGTTGCAGGAGCTGAGGGAGTGGTGTCCAGAAACCACGTGCAGCTGGAGCCGAGAGGAGGCCATTACCTCCCTCAGGAGAGAGTGGGCAAGACTACATCGCTGCACCCGCTACCTGAAAGCTCGCGCAGTTCAAAGAGGAGTGGAGTGGAGGGACATCATAAAGAGTGTGAGTATACCAGAGTATTAATTTATTTAAAACCACAACCAGAGTATTACAACCAGAGTATTAATAGGCCATCGTTTCTATGCTTAAAGGGGATGGCCAAATGAAAGTGGACTAAATTATTGTTCAATAGCCAAGGCAAATAAGCTGAGAGGATGTGGAAAATGGGGAATGCAGCATCTCAGCTCTTGAGGAAGACATCGCTTATGTCAAAATTTCATTCATTTCCCGTTTCATTAAGGGGGCCATCTACCTTATGATCATGAAAAATCTGAAAAAATATAAATTTTTATTTTTTGCTGATTTGATGTCCCTATTAACTATTTTATTCATAGGAAAGCAGCTTTTAATAGATTTCCAACAAATTTATTGAAAAAAATGCAGTTTTATATTGGATTGTCATGAGAAAAACTCATGAATCTGAACAATGCTTGTGTGCAAAACTTCAAACCAGAATAACTCTATTGTTCCTCAACCAATTTTCATGTAATTTTCACCAGTGAACTCCTAATTCCCTATAGATTCTCCCTAGAACTAAGCCTAATTGCAGGAGATGAGTCATATATAATGTCAGCTCTGATTGGTTCCTCAAACTACAGCATGTGCTGCATGGGCCTGGCCTTGGCCAATTACAGCGTAGATTTCAAATACAGCCAGCCTCTTCAACCAAATTGACTCTAGGCAGGTCCGGCAAAGTGAAAGAAGGACTTTGTTGGCCACCGAGGAGAAAAGAATTGAACTGAGATACATAGCCAAAGAGGGCAAAACCTGTGGTGCTACAGCTGTTTAATATGTCCTTTTGCTTGAAATGTGAGAGTAAATATCTTTTGAAATATTTCATGGACTTTCTCATGGATTTTTGTGTATGAAAAGATTTGCGTGTGCCTCCCATATTTCTGGAACATTTTTCTTGGTTATTTCTCTACGGATTTGTTTCAAATTTGGAATAGGGGTAGATAAATCTTGGCTGAATGTCACTACAGAGTTTTTTTCAGTAGGGCCTGAAATTTTTGAGATGGAGGAGGGGCAAAAAATTTTGGTGCCCGCTGTATTCATGGATACAAAAGATCAAATTTTTATCATTTGGAAAAAGGAAAATATGAAAAATAACTCTGTAGTGACATTTTAAAGGTCATTAAAAGTCTTTTTTTAAAGGTTGCAAACAAATATCTACAATGGCAACTGAGAAAAGCTTTCCGAGCAAATATTGCCAAAAATCCAAGATGGCCACCATTGCCATGGCGACCGGATGTTGATTTCATTCAAAGTATGATAAATCATTATTTTGGTCATTCATAAGTATTATCCGACATAGACAGAAAAATAACCTTTAGCTGATATTTTTTTTTTCAAAGTGAATGGCCCCCTTAAATGATTGGTTTTGCTCTTAGCTCCGTGTTTCTTATTTTGGCTATTTCCTGTGAGGTTGCCAGGGCAAGGAGTCCATTTGTGATCATTTAGTTCATACATTTACATCTATTGTTCTTTTATGGCAGATTGAAATGGTAAAGCTGATTTCTGATTAGACATTATGAGCTCCAGATGCCCCACTTTGTGAAGCTGATATTCTTCAGTAATTGGTGTGGGAAACTGGGATGTTATGTTGAGAATTACTCAGATAAATTATGTTCAGAAGAACCATCTTATCCATTGGTTTCCCATGATTTTTTTCTTATTTCTTTAGTCTAGTCAATGTGCACTTTCAATTGCTTTGTACCAACTGGACTTTAAAAACTGCTAAAGTAAACAACTGGACATAGATGTACATAAATGTACTGCTTGTACTGTATATTAGGTGGAGAGAGCTACTGCAATTCTTGACCAGCTTCAGGCTGAGTTACCTGAATGTTCTCGGGAAAAAGCCACCCAGGAGGAGCTGCTAGACGCATTGCTATACACAGAGCAGTACCAAGACCGACTGGACTGTGAACAGCGCTCTCTGACCGCCTTAGAGCTCCGAGCTGCCCGGCTCCTGGGTGTACCCGCCCATCAGGAACTGTCCCCGCCAATTCCACTCTGCCAAGAGCTGCAGACAATGCAACAACAGTACAAGAGGTAAGATATTACCCCGCACATTAAAAAGAATTTAGTTCATTCACCATTCAATCTGTAAATTTTCTGAGAAAAGCAGTTTTTTTTTTTTTGGCTTTTTGGTTCTGTAATCCAACAGCATTCAGAATGTTATAGTTGTAAGAAACAGTGAAGCATAAAGGTCCATATTGAAGGTCTTTTTATAGTGGAGACTGTAAGCTAATGTGTTATTTTCCACCTCCGTATCATGTTAGCCTTGTTGAGACTGCCACTCATAATGAAAAGTGTCAGGGAGAGACTATGTAGGGACTGAATTGTAATTTACAGATTCTGTGATATATTCTTCTGCGTCTTGGCTTAGTCGAAGATTGTGGGTGCACATCTGTCTGTCAGAAATAAAATTGGGAAGCACTTAGCAGCAGCATAGCAGATGCTTGTGTCCAGTGCGATATGCAAAAGCTCGTAACATCAGAGTTTGCCTCAGAACTGTATGTGTGTGACATCGCCAATAACACAAAAACCTGTGCTGCATTCAGCCCAATTAAACCTGTTGTTTTTTAGTGTCCTGTTGTTGTCACTGAAGTTAACTGGTCATTTAAACTCTTCTTTCGCTTCAATATTCTGGGTGCTAGTGATATGACTCAGTATATTTTTGAAAGAGGGTCCCTGGTCAAAGAATGGGTATGAGCTTACAAATCTTCAAGAAAATTTTCTCAGCACTGTCTTGTTATTGTGCAGCACTGATTTTGTGAATTAGCCCATAATTTTATGTCTGCGTGGTTTCCCTGCCTATCACTGTTATTATTAGCATTAGTCTGTGCCACTGGGTGCTGGTAGCAGTGCTTGTGCTGTGTCTGTTGTGGGTGGCTGTGCCCCTCTGCTCACTGATGAGATAACTGAGGTAAGGGGGCTGGCACTCGGACCGCAATGCCCCACATTCCTGTGAAGCGTACATGCATGCCCACACTCACACTCACGTACGCCCACTCTCACATACTTCCACACTCACACACACACGTACAACCGCTCTAACATACTTCCACACTCACACACTCAGACCGCACATGAGCATCAGCGAGCCGGCTACGCCCACACAAACAGAGACCCTCACCATCTCAACTTTCTTTGTCGTTGTTGGCAAACATTTTTCTCTTGGGGAAAGTGCATGGAAATCAGTGACACAGGATCTGGAGTTCCACAGATACAGCTGAAGTGCTTTTGAGGTAACACTGGAGTTGTGCTCTGTTTCTACTTGTTATTCTTTTTGTGCTCTCAGCTCTTCTGAGAGAGATATGCTGGAAAAAAAGCCTCTAATAATTAGTGCTGTATGCTTATAATCTTTTTTTTTTTCACTGTCCAATAGAAATATGAGCTTGCTTTACGTTTCGATGGGCTTGATGAGTTAAATTTTCTTTCCCTAGCGGTAAATCTACAAATAAGTCAATTCTCTACCATCATTGGCATTGCTCAGTCTGATTAATTTGTTATACTGCACAAGAAAATGAAAATGAAAACACAAGATGAAGTCTAAATCTGGGATTGAAGCGCTCGGTACAACTGACTTGTTCTTTGGTTGTTACGGTGTGTGCAGACGGAGCGTTAACTGACGACGCACCTGTTTCTTGCAGCTTGAAGGAGAAGGGCATGCAGGGCCGGCAGGCGGTGCAGTCGGAGGTGCAGGAGCGGGAAAGGGTGAAGGAGGAGATTGGCGGGGTGAAAGAGTGGCTCATGGCTGCTGTATCGCTGCTCTCAGTGGTGGAAGAGCTCCCCAGCACCCAGGAACTGCAGGTGGGTGTCTATGGAGAGGCTGATGGTGCTGCACCAGGCTGAAACACCAGCACTGCTAAAACTACAATTATAAGTCAATCTTAAGCCTTTAGCCTCATATTTAGAACCAGTCTCCTTATTTATGTTACTGTCCTCTTTGGTGTCAGACAAAAAAGATTGTCAATGAGGTGAGGCAAAAAGCGACTTGAAACACGATAATACTCTCTACTACAGTGGAAAAAAATCATATCTGAAGTCTTTTTACAAGACAAAAAGGCTTGTAAAAGAATTGCAGTGAAGCAACACTGTCTTTTTACATCTCTGCGCATTGTTTTAATGTTCCTGATGTAACTAACTGCTGCCAGGGATCATGACCTAAGGCATGTGCAGAGGTAACATTTGTTAGAATTTAATGGTCTTTGCTCAAAGAAAAAAATCAGAGAGGCCTTATCTACTGAGCGGATGGTGTTGATTATTTGATTGTGTTAAAGTAGTGTTTAAATGCTTTAGTTATACTTACGTCCATCGAGTACAGACAATTATGGCATCGATTTTATTGTAAACACTATGAGCTTGGTGTATTTTGTGAAGATATGATTTTAAACAGTTTTAACACTTTAGTGCTATCCATTTGTGACCCTATTTTTGCTTTTGAATTGTTCTTTCTTTCAAATCATTGTCCTTCTGTGATTGCATTTCTATGAAAGTACGACTACAATTTTGGTTGACCAATTAAAACACATTCCCCCCTGTACAGTGGTGCATGAGTAATGCCATTTTAATGAGAGCTGGGGCGACTTGTCCCTCTTAGGAACACAATGCACTGCTTGTCCCTGTTGTAACCAATAAGGATAATCTCCCGTAAAAGAATTCACAATAAAACAACCCTCACGTCTCCCAGTCGTAATTTGTTTATGAATGTACTCGCGAGCAAGAAGGTGAAGTTACCGCCAACTCTCACTCAGCCCACTCACACATTGGTAGGTTTTATGTTCCATCTCTTGCCTTCAATGACAGTAATAACGGTAATGAGTGACCGTTGGAGTGAAAGAGCGCAGAACCAAAGTGCATCATTTGAGGCGAGATGTCATGGTTTTTTTTTTTTTTTCTTGGTTAGTCTCCCTCTCTTGTGTTGTGCTGGTCTTTCATGAGTGAGATGTGTGGCGTGTCCAAGCCCTTGAGTAGCGTCCAGTATTTCCCATCAGGCTTTTCATCCCTGGCATCTTGCCTCTACAGTGGGCCTGTTAGTCTGAGAGAGGCACAGGAGTGCTGCCATTGTCTGTTACCTTGTAAGAGGATACTCCAGGTTTTCAATTCCTGGCCTCTGCTCTGAAGTAACACTTTCCTCCCTCCAAAAAAATAAACAGAAGGCACTTTCTGGGCGTGACACACCCTGAAATGCCTGAGGTCTGGTCTCGGACAGCTATCTCACGGGATGTTTAAGTGCCCTCAGTGATCAGTCAGAAGTTTCACTAATCAATTTTTGTATTAATTGAGTGAGTTTACTAATGATTTATTTTTACCTGAGATCTGAAGACAATTGGTGTGATTTCCTTCAGTCACCTAGAAGTCACATGAGCTAATGCAAACGCTAAGCAGCTACAATGTCGAATACGTATTGAGTCTGGAGTTCTTTGCACAGTAATGAATCCACCTGCGCAGGATTGGCTGAGAAGTATAACTTTTGCTTTCATAAAACTAATACCAGATTTTTTTGGTAAGGCAATGCTATCTCTGGGTTTTCAAAAATGATCAATCCATGTGGTCGTAAAATGTTGACTGTGAAACAGCAGATGGGGCATATTTTTGGTATATGAATAATAGATAATTATTTGGATATATGGATTTTTTTTAATGTTTCTACCTAAATTGTGATATGAAGTTATTTTCTGAATATACAAATACACTTACTTTTATATATTTTTTGTGTTTATGTTAGAGGCAAAAAAATGCATTAGTGTGTCCATGCATTATTGAAATATGGAGAGAGAGGCAAAGAGCAAGAGAAATAATGAGGGCTAGAGAATGACACCATCTCTCTCTCTCTCTCTCTCTCTCTCTCTCTCTCTCTCTCCCCTCCCTCCCTGCAGGAGGTGCAGGCACAGCTCTGCACCCAGAAGGCTGTGCTTCAGGACATTATGGACGGCCTGAGGATTAAGTACTCTGACATGTACACCCTGGTTCCCGTGGAAATTGATGGACCTCTGCAAGAGGTCAATCGCTCGCTACAGGAGGTGGAGGAAAAGGTACGGAGAAAGACAGAGGGCCCGATCATGTATGATATACGCAAGGATCGTTGTAGCCTCATCTGTGGCTCATAGATACATGCACGTGTCGTGTGATAGCCACAGGTGGGCGTGATAAGAAGAAGAGCGATCCGTCTGAAGAGTTTGGGTTAACTTCAGCACCAGTATTGTCACCCTATCTCAGGCGTCGGGTGTAGATGAAAGATGAAGGCAATCAGTAGTTGACTATATTTATTTTTATTAAGGTGCCAGACTTTATTTTATTGACATTAGTGAAGCATTTTTTAAAATTTGTTATTTATTACATTATGGAAAGTTCTTTCATTCATTTATCCATCCATTATCTATACCGCTTCTTCCTCGCTGGGGTCGTGGTTTAGCTGGAGCCTATCCCAGCTGACTATGGGCGAAATGCATGGAAAGCTCGCCAATCCATCGCAGGGCACATATGCTATTCACACACCCAAAACCCAAGTGAATACGAGGAGAACATGCAGACTCCATACAGAAAGGCCCCAGGCTGGATTCAAACACACATACTTCTTGCAGTGAGATGGTAGAGCTACCCACTGCGCCATGGTGCTGCCATTCAAAAAAAAAGAACGATGCATGCTGGGTGTTCAGCAAGTGAACAGCAGCCGTGTTCAACATCACATTCTAATTTACTATCTCGTGCAAACTGAGCTAGTTTATATTGCAGTCCACACGCTACATAGAATACAGTGTATTATCCTGTATGTGACAATAGCCATATCAGGTATGACAGTCACGTGACCACCACACTAACTCTTTGAGCATAAATGCATCCCTGCCTCCTGACATTTATGCATTCCATTCTTTATTATGCCACACAAATGCACACATTCCAGTTACCAAACATTATTGTTAAAATTGAGTGGTTAGAAGCATATAAAATCCACTAAGTAGATATCTTTTGAGTCTCACCTTACGTCTCTTGTTTTGAGTGATCTGGAACATAGTCTAATCTCTAGATCTGCAGGAAGTTAAAGTATACCGAATAGAATGACAGTCCCTTACGATTTTCATAAAATTTCAGCATTAAACAGAATCTACCCTGCTGTACGTCATAGAATTGATTACAGTTGTTGCTGCTCTGGATAATATTTGTGTATATCCAGAACCAATAATACTGACATATGGCGTGGCGAAGGTATGGGCTCTACCGAGTGTCCCTCTTGTTGTTTATTGATTTATCATTGCTTCAATTACCTCAGGACCGGCATTACTGCCTGTGGCCTCATCTTTTTGTCACTAATGAGAGAGTGCAGCTGGATTAAGGTTCTGTTGTGGAAGAGGTTCTGCTCATCATTTTGCTGACAACTGTCATTTAGACTGTCGTCATGGCTCAGCTAGGGTCTCTGCACTGCCGTCTAAATTGCTCAAAGATGACTGACTTCAGCCGTTAATCTGTTTGGATTCACAAAATGTTCCCTGAAAATTATGAGTCCTAAACAAGCCAGAGAAGCAGAGAAGCATTAAGTTTTGTTTTCATTCTCTAGAATTGACTCGCGTATTCAGAGCTACTGTGCATTCTCCTTATGTAATTTGTCTGGCAGAAATAAGCTTAAAATTGTAGTAGTAAGCACTTTTCTTGTTGGTATACATTTACATGCCTGTGTAGAATTAACTATGGATTTTTGATTGATTTACCTCAGTGTTTTGTACAGCTTATTTCTTAGTTGTGTCCTACTACATGCTTCATGCATAATTTAGTATAGTATTCTGACTGACTCGCCTCTGTGTACTATATAGAGCAAAAAAAATCCCTGAATGGACTCTTCCTCATGTCAATTTTGAATTTTGTCATAGGTTGGGGTGGCAGTGGAGAAGAGTGGCCCCCTCTGCAGGCTGGGGGCTAAAGTGGAGGAGATCAGGGTGGGTCTGCAGGTCGTTCTGGCTTCACTGGAGAAGAGGAGCCTCTCAGTGGCTGAGGCTGAGGGCAGACAGAAGGTAGAAAACCCCATATATTTGTTTGCTGGTTATTCATAGTGGGGGGGGTGTCAACAGAAGCAGGTCATGAAGAATGATGGACTAGTATTGGTTACATAGTGACGGCTTATTATTTCCAGCAACCTAGCATCAGCTACAGCTAAGGCATCCGTACAGCTTACAGCTAAAGATATTAGAGCAGGGGTGTCCAACTCCAGTCCTGGAGGGCTGCAGTGTCTGCTCGTGTATTTCTGCACAAAAAGTTCATTTTGGTCACTGATTGTTCAGAACTCACTCAGTTCTTAAGGTGTTAATTGTCTGCTGATTGAAAGGAGACCACAAGAACCTGCAGAGTTCGATATCATACCTTGGACAATATCCTTTAGATTCCCTTAACTCACTTATTTCACTCATTACATCACCTTAAATCCATATTTGTTGAAATCTGTTAATGGCTGCAAGATATTTACTGTGGGTTTTGAACAATGTTTTGTAATAAACAACATTTATTACCCTCACCAAGGAGGTTATGCTTTTGCTTCCATTTGTTTATTTATTTGTTTGTCTGTCTGTTCGCAGGATATCTCAAAAACAGTTGCATAGATTTTAACCAAACTTTGCAGGATGTTAAAGTAGCACAAGCGGAACAAGTGATTAAATTTTGCCATATCTAGGCCAAAGTACAGCTGAGATACAGGCCAAAGTTCAAATCCAGCTATGCTGGCAGAGGTATGGGCTCTCGTGAGTCCAGCTCTAGTATAAAAGTGCTTTTAAGGTTAACTTTTTTGCCACTGCTCCAATTTGAATGACTCCTGGTCTGTGTGCCGTGCAGCGTGTGTGGGACGATCTTGACCAATGGCACTCTCGGATAGCGGCACTAGAGGTGGAAGTGCACGACGTAGCAGAAGAGAATCCTGAGGCGGCCCACATCCTTACCGATAAATTGATGGAGACCTTGCAGCTTTACCAGCATGTGGCAAAGCAGGCAGAGCAAAGGACAGCCTTCCTCAGCAAGGTGATCTGGACTACATATCCCAGAGTGCTCTAACATGCTGGGTACCTGGCAGAATCTCTCCTCGATGGTCTCCTTTTTTGGCCGTTTGAACATACCTGCAAAACCTGCTCTTAAAAAAAGTTTAGAGGTTGTTTTCACCAGACATTTACCTTTATTTTCCATAACAAACAGAAATCCCTGTATGTTCTATTAATATTACAACATAAGTTAGTGCATTGAAGTCAATGTAAAAAATATTTTCTCTGCACTAAAATCTAATTGTAATTACGCACTGATGTTTTTATTTTTCTTTTTCAGTCACAACTATCTGAGTATTATTGAATGACGCATTCTTATATTTAAAGGTTATGCTGTCAGGCCTAGCAATAATCACCCTTGCTTGAAAAAGGAAACCTAATTGTAATATTGTGCATGTGGGATATATAGAGGACTTGCTGCGGGATGTACTGAGATATATGATCCAGCTTCAGAACATAAAATTGCTCCCTAATATTTTGTTCTTGCCTCCAAAATTTTATAATGAGTGTAATCTTCTCAACAGAAGATGCAGCAGAAACATCTGTGAGATGAAATAGCTTAATTTATGGGCAGAAAACAATGCACGGCAGGACTTCTCCCTGACTCCTGTACTATAGGTCTGTGATGATGTGTTTTGTTGGCTGATGTCTGTCTCTGCGCTGCAGATCCACACCTGCCTTCAGGAGCATGAGGAGATGATCAGCAGCTCAAACAGCTGGCTGCTGGAGGCCCACACCTGGCTGACCGAACCATGCACCTACACCACTGCCAAGTGTCTCGACAGTCATGTCAACGCCCTGCAGGTCAGGCAGTGCATCACTCGCTGCCTCTCTAAGGACAGCAGTGCACACCAGTCACTCCCTGGTTTAATTCCCAATCAGCTAGAGTCACTGGTATCGATACTGAGTTGGCGGTGTCGTTTTTAATTTCACATAAAAGAATTGAAAATAATTTCATGCACGTGATCATTCCTAGCTCTATAATCAGACTTATGCTATGTTGAGAGAACAGTTATTCTGTTATAACTTATCCAATGGCACAGTTATTGTGGTTTTCATGGACAATTCTACTCCAAAGTCATGCTTGTGGATTGAATTTGTTCACTCATTACTTTCATTGTAACAGCTGCTATATCATACACATTTTGGCTTGTGAGGTACACACTAGGCATTTCATTGCATTTTTGTTGTTTAACTGACGCTCTATATTAAACTAGGCAGGGATTAATGTAGGGCTCGCGTGACCGTGCAGCAGTGTATTTAGCATGCTAGATATTTTCGCGTCACGCGAGGAAGTTACTCACCGTGTGGGGGCTACCTGCTGCAATGTTACACGTGCTCGACTAATCACAACGTGCAGACCCGTCATATGATGTGCAGACGAGTCACATGATACAGAAAATGGCCACAATTCAACTAATTTATCCTCGGCCAGGATGTCTGTTACAGTTTCAGAGTGTGCCACCATATTTCTGTATCATGTGACTTGTCTGCTCATCATATGACGGGTCTGCACGCTGTAATTGGTCGAGCACGCGTAACATTGCAGCAGGTAGCCCCCACACGGTGAGTAACTTCCTCGCGTGACGAAATATCTGGCTTGCTAGATACGCTGCTGCACTGTCACGCGAGGAAGTTGCGCAACAAAAACCATCCCCACACAGTGCAACATTCTGATGCAGTATACACACGTGTCACTTGCCTCAGGCAAAGTTGCACCGTCTGGGGCAGACTTTAGGGCCTTGCCCTGTTATTATTGTGGGGCTACTGGTGCTTGAGAGCCAGCTTGTGGGGGGGTCCCAGTGACACACTATAGCTGCCAGCTGCAAGCTGCTTACAGTGTGCTGCACTGTATGAGACACCTCAGAAGGTTCCAGTCCTGTGGCTCTGAGCATCTTGCATCTCTCCCTCACAGATGGTTCTGGATGACTCGAAGCAGATGAGGAGGACCCTACAGAACTTCAAGCTTGTGCTGCAGGAGGTGAGCTCCGTGTGCGACATGACTGCTCAAGAGGAGCAGCAGGTCCAGGCTGACCAACGCGTCGCCACCATGCAGCAAAGCATCATGGGCCAGCTGTCACAGTTTCGGCACGCTGCCGCGGTGAGTTCCTCAGCTCCCCCTCTTTCGCCTGCACTTTATGTCATGTAGATGTAGGAGAAAAATGCAACTGCTAACTTCAGTTTTCACTGTGATACATAGCCAATTCCTCACAACTTATCTGCCCAAAATGGACTGAGAGTCGCGTAGTAATCGTGGTTTATTATAAGTGAAGACGATAATTTGGATATTTTTCTCACTGCAAATTTTGGTTTCACGTGAGGGAGTTTGAGGTATAAACAGTAAGTGGATGTCTTTCAGTTAATAAGGTGTTTGTTTCCTTTTTTATACTCTTTGTTTTTAAGGAGGTGGATGCCATTGAGTCTGAAGTGGAAAAGATGGAGGGAAACTTGAACAAATACAGAGATGTTTTATCCTCCCAAGACACTACCTCTCCCCCTTCAGAGGAGCACCTTAGAGATATGAAGGTGAGTGCAGGTGTTCCTGTAGAGTTACAGGATATCAGCTGTACTCTGTGTTAGCGTGTCTAAGCGTGTTCCTGCACACCTCCCCCTCCAGAGAATGCTGACAGATATTGAGTCGATGAAGAGGACCATAGCGGAGATCCAAAGCTGCAAGCCGGGCCTGTGTCTCCCGGAGGAAGCGGAGGAGTCTCTGACCGTATTTAACAGAGCCGAGAAACTGCTTCAGCAAATTGAGTCTGTGGAGCAGACCATCAGCGAGCGTGACCCAACGCTGAAGGTATGTCTACAGGCAGCAGCATTTATTGGAGTGCAGATGAATTCACAATGAGACATCTCAGCTGAGTAGCTAATGGAGCACCATCTAAGTTTGTTATGAGGCACTGTGTCAGGGGTTTGAATCTGTTGGTCTCTGTTGTATGTCTCTCCCTCACTCTTTCCCCAGTCTTCCTCTATATTGTCATATCAAATAAAGGTGGAAAAAGCCCTAAAAATACTGTTTAAACAAATAAATATAAACTGCAATAGTTCTCCACATTTAGTGGAATACCATGTGAATGAATCTTTGTGTGTATAATGTGACTATCATATAATCCCTTTGCCCGCAGCATGTTAGTAAATTCTGCATTAAAGATGTAGCCTACTAATGAATTACTGTTCAGACACAATCTAAACTTTTTGCATGCAGCACTGTCCCTTTGTTAAGAAACAGTTAGTCAGTCTGTGGTGCTTTAACTGTCCATTTGGAGGAGGTCAAGTTTCTCGTACTAATCTCTTTCTCTTTCTGCAACTGACTCATTGTGGTCATTTTGAGTTATTTTACATAAAACAAGTTTGGCATCCACCTGTAATAACAAGGAACTGTGCATGAACTGTAATGTCCTTCCTGTAAACGGTCAATGAATGAACAATGACAGCTGCCACCAAAGTCCTCTCTAGAAGCAACCGTGCCATTTTCAATGGAGGGAAACAGATTGGGTCTCTGGTTGAAGCAGGGAGACGACCTATGTCAGATAAGCCATTAGCACATGCTCCAGTTTCACAAAGGGAGCATTGTCACCTGTCGACCCACGAGAGCAGGCATGATGTAGCATGTCCTTGGCCTTTAATAACAGTTCAGTCACTGGCGAAGAAAGAATTAACACAGTCACCTTGGAAACAAGCTCCAGCTGTGCTTGAGAGCTCGGCAGTCTGCCAGAGGGTTGCATCTCCCGAGGGATCAGATCAGCTAGTACTCATGTGCTAAAAACTGCTGAAGTTGTCCTCCCTATCATTGTGTGCCAGCGTGGAACTCTCTCATCTCAGCCTCCAGAGGTCTTGTTCCAGCCTATCAAAGTTTCCGGTAAAATCATTGCAAGACAATCCTTATTTTTGACCATTTTATACCCCCCCTCCTCGGAGGACTGTAAATGGGAGAGAAGAGCTTCCTCCCACCTCTTTAACGTTACTGAACGTGGGCCGGCACCGGTCATGAACCTTCAAACTCTGCAGGTTGGGGATTTGTCCGTGTGAAGAACAACTGGAATGCAGTCTGGCCCTGGAAAACCCAAGGCTATCCTAGGGGGAAAGAGTGCTCTTGGAACAATGCTGTCATATTCACAGCATTCTCTGACATTTGCCTGCATCTGTTAAGCAAAATCACACTAAGCTAATGTACTGAGAAAATGTATTGCTTGAGGATGTGTGTAGTCGGCTGGTGTTAGGTACAGTTTCAGTTTTCTACAAGCTCAAAAACGGGTTCTTTGGCTCCCCTCAATGGAGGAAACCATTTTGATCTACACTGCTTGGCCGAAAAAAGTCACCACTTGGATTTAATTAAGCAAACAGGTTAAGAGCCCTCCATTGGATAATTACTGCAGTGATTAATATGTTTCAGCTGGCAACAAGTTATTTAACTGTAGCTTTTCATTTCTTAAACAACCATGTCGGAAGACATGGATTAAATTTCCCTGATGGCACACGCATATTCCAAAATGACAATGCCAGGATTCATTGGGCTTCAATTGTGAGAGTAATTCGAGGAGCATGAGACATCAATTTCACTCATGGGTTGGCCACTACAGAGTCCAGACCTTAGCCCTGTTGAGAGTCTTTGGGATGTGCTGGAGAAGATGTTATGCAGCGGTCTGATGCCCCTATCATCAATGCAAGACCTTGGAGAAAAATTAACGCAGCTACTGACAGATATAAATGTTGTGATATTGAATAATCTTATCGAAATGATGCCAGGGCAAATGCATGCCATAATCAAAGATAAAGGCGGTCCAACAAATTAATAGAGTGTGTGATTTTTATTTATTTTATTTTTTTGGCCAGGCCAGTGTATATTAAAGTGTCTGTCTTAGGTATGAACAGTGTGAAATCTCCCAGATTGAACAACTGTTTCAGATGAAAAACCCATGGACCGGATAGGGTTCCTCTGTGGAATCACAGGGCAGGCTTTGGGAACTATTCTCTCTGAGATTGCATTAGCTGCAGAGTAAGTATGACATGATTGTTTTGCTTTACTTCGCAGGTGGCTGTTGAGCAACTTGATGAAGTGGGAGACCAGTCTGTCTTCACAGCAGAGGAGGTCATAGTGCCCAGTCCTACCTTGTCCGTGATTGAAGAATTGCACGTAAGCTTTGACCTCATAATGAAGTCGAGTTCTATAAATGGGTTCATGCGAAGTTTTCTTGGTTGCTGTCGATAGTGTAGCTACTATATGTTACATGATTACGTTCATCAAAGTGACTTAGTTGATAAGTTGATGAGACTAAGTTGGGGCCAAGGCACCCTTGAGCAATCTGGGGTGAAGGTCCTTGCTTAGGGGCCCAACAGTAGCCATGAATGCATTGTGGATTCAATGGGGTTTGAATAACTTCCTTCATCCCAACTTCGTCTCGAGGCCATAGGCATCCATAGAGGCAGTAGGTATAACCATACTGTGCATTGCCTATTCCATGTATAGTACTCACATAAGTTCTTATGTTATTGAAGTCTTCCTGGGTTTATAAAAGCAGTGGTATTGTCAATATGTATTGCAAAATGTGCTCTGCTGCCCCAGGAGAGTGACATAGAGGTGGGACTGATCGAGATTGCACACCTCGAAGAGGATGTTCTCAAAAGAGCAGGAGCATCACGGTTGACCGTGATGGAGTCCACTCCAGAACAGAGACAGAGCTGGGGATCTGAAAGGACAGCACAGGTACAGCACTGACCACCCCTTTGCCTCACTCACTAGAGCACTTGAACTGAGATGGAGGCCAAACAGGCTGGTCCATGAGTATTTTAAGTTGTCCTGGAAGGCACTGCTTGGAATTACCACAGCTTTGTTCTGTGCTGCCTTTTTTGTATGTGCCTAATGGCTCCCAACACATGTAGTCAAGGTGAGTTTTGTATGTTAACCCACTCTGAAATGTATAAAGATGTAAGGTGGACATTCATTGCAAAAAAAAGCGTCAGCCCATATTTTAGTCTTGTGTTTAAGTGGTTTTTTTTTTTTTTTTTTTTTTTACTTATTTAGCTTTTTTTGGCTAATTATGAGTAATCTTGCCAATGAGGTATGATACACTGAACGAAAATATACATGCAACAATTTAATCTTTTAAATATTCTGGAAAATTATTTTTCTGGTTGACTTGGGTTGGGTTTAATTGTTTAACCAAGGCTGTGTGCTACTGGTCAATGTGCATTTCAGTCACCTTCACCATATCATTGTCAATTTCATGCCCATCGTCAAAATTGGCCTGTTAGACAGGTGGGGCCTGAACAAGAGCTATTGAAATCACGGAAGGTCAACCAAGGCACGCCCTGTCCTCTGGGCAATAAAAGGGCACCCCAAAAGTCACAGTTCAGCCATTTTTCAAAATTCCACTAATGACTCGAAATCTCTGGGACTGTGCCATTGGCATGCTCAATGCAGGAATGTCTCTCACGGCTGTTGCAGGGGCTCTTAATGTCCAGGTTTCAACTATAAGTCACGTAGGACACTATTTTAAAGAATTAGGCATGACAGCAAACCGCCCACATACATGACAGCCACTGTTACAGTGCAGACCAGGAATCCAGTGCGGAAGCAGAGTACAATCCAATAGGTAGTTTATTACGGTAATTTGGGAATGGAATTCCAGTAGAGGAGGTGGGATCGGAACCCCGGTATAGAATAGCACAGTTCAGTACAGATGTCGTGGGCGAAGCTGAGCTGTCAATCTCTGACCAGTGGCTTCCAGGATAGCAGCCGGGAGGAGTGCACACTTTGCCAGCCAGCACTGAACTGTCCCACAAGAGGATGGAGCAACTTCACAGAGTGGACAAATGACAATGTATCTACCACTGCACAGGGGAATGTTATGCTGACGTCAGCAGGGTGCACACGGCAGCAAACGGTGGTGAGGAGTGCTGGTATGGGCGGGAATATCCCATGGACATTGCACCAAACTAACTTTAATTTACAGTAACTTGAATGCAGTGCAATATTGCAGTGAGACACTGCTGCAAATCGTCCTACCATTCATTTGTCAAAACAACGTCACATTCCAGCATAACACCTGAGCCCTCCTTGCCCATGTATGCATTGAGGCTGAAAACATTTGCGGGCTTGAATGACCGGCTTATTCTCTGGATTTATCCCCCATCGAGCAGTTATGGGATGTCGTCATCTGACGAGCTTGTCATCAGTTCCCATCTCTGGCCAATGTCCACCAACTCCGTGCAGCTCTCGAGGAGTAGGAACACGTCTCCCAAGTCACCATTGATCATTTGGTACGGTCCATACGGTGGAGATGTGTAGCAGAGCAGCAGGCCAACGGCGGAAATACCCAATATTCAACTGTGCAATTTGGATAATAGACCCCGTTCCCTTTATCATCTATGCTGCTATGAGATTCTTGTTTTTTTGTTTCAATCAGTGAGTGAAATTTATGGCAATATGGTCATACAATCTGCCTACCCTCAATGAAAATACTGCAAGTTTCTGAACATGGTCATATTTTTCACAGTAAGAAGTGTTGCATTTATATATTTTTGTTCAGTGTAGTTTGACACATTCCATGAAAAGCCATTTGAGATAAAAATGTCACCAGTGAAGTTAGTTTTCAAACATCATGGTAACATTTTTACCCCATAGAAAATATAAAATTTTAAGTCTCATTACAAGACTAAAACTCTTTTCAACAGACGCCTTTGCAGTCTGGTGAGAATTACTGTGCATGCTCACAGCTAAGTCTACACTGCTTATCACTCATATCTCTGTTTAGTTTGTCTAAGGAAGCTCAAATAATAGATGCTAATTGAACATGGCTGCATATCTGTCCTTAACATTGCGAAGCAGGAGTTGTGGCGTTTGCCACTGTTTGAAGAGGATGAAGATGATGGAAGCTCCAGCTCCTCATCTTCAGAAACGCTCACTTTCAGTATTCCGGAGGTAAAGCATCTCTGGAGGCGAACACCCATTGGTTCACTTGGGTCCTTAATTTTTCCCTCTTCTGTTCTCCCTCTTCTCTTCATCCTCCATTGGTTGATTTCTTGCCCATATTCAAGGACCGCCCCTTCCACTGTCTTCCCTTTCTTGCTTTCTTTTTCAGTCTTTTGTCAGTGAAAGTGCTCCTAAGTTTTTGCAGTTTTATTTCTAATGGCCTTCTTCTTTCTATTTAAACCACTGTCTATTATTCTTATCCATTTTTTTTCTTTTTACAATAGAATATACCTTCTGCTTTTATTTTTATGTTGCTGTTTTTGAAGCTCTTTTGTTGTGTAATATCCACAGCATTTTTTTCTCCACTGAGTTTGTTAATCCCTGTATCTCTGATGTGTAGTAATTGTTTTTATTCACTGAAGGAGACAGAAATACCTATATAGTAGATATCATCTGGGAAGGATCATTAAGTATTATGTACTGTATACAGATGCATTATTATGAAGTAGTATAACAATGTTCTGATTTAATTATTTAAAAGGTCATAGTTAGAATTTTCATCTTCTTGCTCAAAAAGTTTTGGTAATATGATATCAGCATACGAAATTATGTCAAAAACCTGTTTCTTTTCATTCTTTTAGAAGGTCAGGTCATGCTTTATCGACACCCTCATAAAATAAGTGCCTAAGTCATTTTTTTTCCTATTTTGAGGTTTTATGCCCAACTCTCATTAATATAAAAATGCAACAGTTTTATGCGATTTTCTCAAAACTACAAAAAATTACATAGGCACTTTTGTTATGAGGGTGACGATATGCTTCTGAGCAAAGTGAAGAAAAAAAAGTTGAATAAAGCGCTCAAAAAAACATCATGGAGACGAAAAGGCTAACAGTCATAGGAGGCCATTGTTGGCTCTTTTCTCCGTTTGGCAGTTTATGTTTCAGCGCCGGGTGATGAATGGCCAACGGCTGGCGCTCCCTGCCCTGTTTGTTCTATACAGTGCTATAGGGGAACTGTATCTGCCTCAGACAAAGCCAGAACACCTGCTGAATCCCAGAGGGCCAGACTGTGTCGATGGGTATCCAGTGGTTACAGAGAGGCTGGCGTACAGCAGTCACAGGGTTGCAGACTCTAACCAGCCGATTCGGTTCTGCTCCTATGTCCAGGACCCAGAGGAGATCGTTATCGGCGAGGAGAAGACCGGCGCTTCTGAGGTCTTACTGGAACAGACAGTCGGAGGAGACGAGGTTGTGTTTGAACCTCACCCAGATTCTTCTGCTCAGGTACTCTCTTCTTGTCACAGCCAGAGTAACATGTAATCTCAAGCCATTTTGGATATGCGAACTGTGTCTGTATATGTCTAATTATATCATTACGCTAATACATGCACACAAATATGAGCATGATATGTGAGCACTTTTGTTCCTATTCTAATGTTTTGTCAGTAATTTGCTGTGTTGTTAATTTAAAAAATCATCCTAGAAAAAAAATGCTTTAATGGTATTTATATGAGCTCAGCTTTAAAAATAGAACAAAGAGCAGGAATAAGTTGTGTCTTGCATGTCTATGCTCGCGAAAGATACTTTTCAGGTATTTTATTGTCATTTAGTAGAATGCAAATGAGAGACTCTGAAAAACAGCACTTTTCATTAATGGTGTCCCCTTCGAGGCGTTTTACCTGTAGATTAAAAAGCATGGCCTGTACCGGTGGACAATTGTTCCTTGTATTTCCACAGGACATAGAGGGAGCTTCTCTCCCTACAGAAGCGAATGAGACTGAAGACCCCTTAGAGCCTGTGGTCCGAGTCAGAGCACAGGCCTTCCCTCAGAGCATGGTAAACAAATCCTCTTCAGTAGATCCCTCCAGTACCTCCTCAAAAGCCGACCAGAAGTGTACAGTCTCCTAGCATACAACTAGCTCTCTGAGCCATCATTCAGTGTGTTTTCATGGCATCGGGGTTCCGAATATTAAGTGTCTAGCTTCCTAGAGGTCATGTTATGTGCCGAAGGTTCTGTTTACATGCACTGGAATGCCCTCATTCCTGCTGGACTGTTTACATGATGAAAAGCACTGAGCACGCTCAATATTAGTGCCTACCCTAAAGATTTGTGAATTTTTGTGTGGATGCCATCTGCAGTCAGGTGTCTGTTTCTTTACAAGCACCTTTGAAGAATGATTTTGGCATTATGTTTTATTTTGAATATTTTATAAAACTCAATTATTATCTGGGATTGATTGTTAATATGAACCCAAAATGTAATAGGGTGATGGGCACTGAATTTCTTTTTAAGAGCAAGAAATTGAGTTTCCACAAATGGTAAAAATACGAGTAATTTGAATGTTATTCTTCCAAACCTGAGTTGGAGTAGTCGAACAACTGTATTTGCGGCATGCCTTTGTAACAAACCAGAATATTGCACACTATGTGTTATAACAGATATTACAGTGTTAATTAACTTTTTCATCTCAGTATAGGAAATGGAATGTTTCTAAGACTCTGATTTTAGATCAGAATTATTGCATCTTTGTGTATTTGCTGTGCTCATTTGCTGACACCGTGTTCACTATGACAGCTGTTTATGACTTGCCTGCATTGTTTCTGTACCCTTAATATTCGGAATGTGCTTTTATTTTTTTCTGGAATTTGCTCTGGCCTCAAGCCTCATCCATACAGTGTTACGATGCTAGTTACAAAGGAGATTCACCAATATTCCTGTTTATGGTCTGAACACGATGTATTGGTGACAGAATGTACTGTATACTCTGACCGGAGGGCATTTTTATTCGGCTCTCTGCGTACTCTTTGCTGTTCATGTGAACGCACTGATTGTTCGGTTGGTATTAATATAGCAAGTAAGACCGTAAGCCCTTTCTTAACCCTCTCTGCATGCAGACTGCTGTTTTAATGTTTTATTGTGAACACTTCTGAGGCTGCCTTCTGATGTCTCTGTGTGTGGGGAAAACAAAATAAATCCATACTGTGATCTACCCCTCCCGTCTCTCTCTCTTTCTGTGTCAGGAGCTCATGGGATTCAGTGGGCTTGCATGGCGGGGGCAAGATAACCAGCCAGAGCGGCTGAAGACACAGAGCCAAGACACACACAGCGCACACACACCTGCGGGCGACAGGCCCGCCGCGTTAAGCCTTCAGGACGGTTCACACACGCTTTGTCCAGCTGCTAACGCCACTTTAGCGGCTCTGAATATCGACAAGCAGCACACAGAACAGCTTACTCTATCACCCTCTCCAGACAGTGATAGACTTACAAAGTATGCCTTAGAGAGAGAGCATAGACCTTCTGATACAGCACACAGGCAGTCCCGAGACAGTCTCAAGGACATTAAGGAGAATCTACCTATTTCAGAGGCGGACACAGGTTTCCTGGACACACCCAGAAAATGGACGCCGCCTCTGAGCTCCCACACCACAGAAATACAGATAGTCGGGGACAGTGTACTGAGCACACAAGCCCCAAGGCAACACACAAACACACCTGCCGACAGAACTGAGCACACACCTCTACAGTCTGCAGAGGGTTCTCTCCGACCATTACAGTTGTCAGACACTCCTACAGAACCTGCACACGCACAGTGCAGGGACACTGCCCACAAACACACACAGTCTCAGGACACACTCCTCCAGGATGGTGCAGACAGCATGCGACCAGCTGCTCTCCTGGTAAGCACAATCAATCACTGAGTAGCTCGTAGACTTACCTGCACACTATAGGGCCAAATGTATGTTGACAGGCTTTGGTCCGGAGATATTTTTCTCAGGTTGGGATAGTACTTCCAAAACAAAATATATGCTAAGACATCAAACTTCTTGATGCTGGACCATAAATTTTAGATGGTTGATATTATGGATGATTCTGTCCTTTCAAGAGTTTGAGGAAGGCTCATTCCTGTTTCAGCACAACAGTGACAGCGCAAGGGCTGGACATGGTTTGTCATGATTGATGAACAGGATTTTGACTGGGCTTCAAAAACCCCTGACATTAACCTGATCACACATCTTTGGGATCAACTCCAAAGCTGTTTTTCCCGGCCTAATGGCCCGACATCATTGCCCAATATCAGAAATAGATTTGCTGGAATGGAAGTCAGTTCCAAGAGCAATGCTCTACCATCTAGTGGAAAACCTTTCAAAAATAATGGAGGATACCATTGCATCCAGCAGGGGGTCAAACACCATACTAATGCCCATAACTCTGCAGATGTTGTACAGGCAGCTGTCCACATACTTTTGGCCCTTTTCGTGTACTTCTTGCACTCTAACCACTTACTCTGACAAGTACTCAAGCGCACCTTTTCGAATGCCCTGGAGTTGCTTAAAGGGAGTTTTACAGTAGTTACTGGAAAGTTTGAGAAACCTCTTACATTTCACTACAGAGAGGTCAGTGTGCTCGTAAGGACCTGCACAGTGTTTGCACTCAGTACTAACTAGCTAATTACTTTTTTTTCAGTTTGATTATCTTGGTTCTGCCCTGCCTGCTGTAAGACATGGGGTAACCTGGCACGGGTTGAGTGGGTGTCAGAAGGGCCATTGTTATTCATGGGTGGAGAAAGGTGTGAGAGGGAAACTCCCTGTATTAGCCCTCTGTCCTTCTTACTGTAGCAACCGTTTTTGTCAATTCACTCTGGCTCTTATCGCTGAAGGAATGTAAACAGGGTGCTGTCTGACACTGTTAGTAAGTGTGTGTATGCGTGCGTGTGCGCAAGTGTGTGTGTGTGCGCGTGTGTGCGTGCATGTTTGTATGAGTGTATGTCAGTGACTCTGGGTGTGTGTGTGGGTCTGCATATGTGTGTGTGGGTGTGGGGTGTGTGTGTGTACATGTTTGCATGGGTGTATGTGAGTGACTCTAGATGTGTGTGTGTCTAAATATGTATGTGTGTGTGTGTGTGTATGAACTTGTTTGCATGGGTGTATGTGAGCGACACTGGGTGTGTGTGTGTGTGTGTCCAAATATGTGTTTGTGGGTGTGTATGAATTTGTGTGTGTGTGTGTACTGGTAAGAGAGAGAGAGAGAGAGAGAGAGAGAGAGAGAGGGGGGGGGAGTGAGAGATAGAGGGAGTGAGAGAGAGCGAGAGAGCGAGAGAGAGAGAGAGGGAGTTGTGTAAAGTCTGTGTTGTATCAGCTGGCTGTGCTCATGCTGTAGTGAGCACCCCACCCCCCCTCCACCTTGTTTAGTTTAGTCCCTCTAGCCAGAAAGACACATGACCGGAGCGTCTCACGTATAGAGCCTCTGAACTGTCACTCGAGCCCAGGCAAACTGGCAGTCACTTTCAGGAAGTGAGCACTGCTGTGTTACGGATTGTGGGTGGGGCAGGCAAGAAAGGGAGTGAGAAAGAGAAAGAGTGTGAGGGAAAGAGAGACATGAAGAGAAGTGGCAAAGTTGATTTTCGAGTCTCGGCATCCCCTCCGGAGGTGGGGAAGTAGGCAGCACCTTTTTCCATGCGCTGCGCTCCCCCTCCCTCCCTCCTCCTCGAGCGCCGTGACTCTGTGTCGTTGTCCCAGGCCTCAGGTGAGCCCTGCCCCGCTCAGGGAGCACTTCATGCCTGCCATAAACAGGCCCAACAGCTGGAGCTTTGGCTGGAAACAGCCCGCCGGAGCCTAGGAAGCCCTCCACCAGCCGCAGCCATGCAGGACAGCTTCCAGCAGGAGCTCCTCAACTGCCAGGTAAGCAGAAAAAGAGAGAGAGAGAGAGAGAGAGAAAGGGGGGGGTCAAAGTTCAACGCCCACCTCTGTAGGAGCTGTGTTTGTTCAAAGCAGGAAGTTGGCCGGCACGCCGAATGTTCAGGGAGGCGTGACTCCTGATAGCTTCATGTGTTAGCATAGCTTGGAAGACCCCAGCGCTGAAGATCTGTGTGCTTAACTTCTCATGAACGCTTTTGACATGTTTAACTTCTGTAGGCTCTGCCCTTTTTCTACAGATCAGTGTCAGATTACAGGCTTACACAGTGGTGTCAGATTAAAGACCTATGCATTTGCTCTCTCAGTCAGGGCTCAGCTTGTCTTCCTTTGCTCCTGTCACGCACAGCTATGTTACGGCCTTTCACTCAATCCCATTATGTCAGGAATCCCCTATAGGGATAGGCAAGGGCTACTGTTTATCTGCATTTGCGTGCCAATTTCTTTGGGGCAAAGCAACATCTCTGAGTCAGCCACCTAGAATTATAGTGCATTATTTCTGATTTCATTACACAAGAACCCCTCTCTAAAATGGCTGTAAATTCGAAGTATTTTGAATGTCTGCAGAGTAGCACTTCTGTGCTTCTCAGCTGTTTTTGTGCGCCAACAAAATTATGGTAAAGCAGCAGTACCTTCAGCTAGCAAGGGAAATAAATATCCTAAATATGCTGAAGGGCCTCTCGTCATTATGTTGTTATGGTCTTGTTTTCAATGTTCAATTTTGTAAGAAGAAATAAAGAGATTAGAGGAGCACCTGACAAATGTCAGTGTAAACTGTAACGTGGTAGGATTGAACAAACATAGGTAGGTGATTAAGTTATACTGTGTTCAGGTTGAAAGCCATCAGATGATAATTCATCATTGTGTAAACAAAGGTTCACGACAGTCTGTATATCAAGTAGACATGGCTAATATGAAGCCATTCAGGAGAGATCAAAAAATTCAGAGTGAAAACATGGAGTGGAGGCGCCCTGAGACAACATAGTCTCTCGTTTCAGAGTCAAGCTGTTTGCATTATTCAAATGAGTTTTTTAAGCTCTTGGCAGTTGGTCTGGTTATCGTTTAAAAATAAAAAACATCACACAGCTCGCAATATCGAAAGTAGAAACCTATGATTGAGTGACCTATGATTTTCTCTGTAAAGACTAATGAGAAACACTGGTAATCATTAACTTTAAATGCAACTACATAATTTTATGTTATACTTTATTACAACAGAAATCCTATGCAGAGCAAACAAAACAAAACTAAGTTCGGGGATACAGAGCTCTTAGGTGAACATAGAAGAGTATTTGACATGACTGACCACATTGGATTTGAAATGGTTCTCAGCAAACTAAATGGATTCTTCCATACCTCAGGGAGAGAATAAATAATTTTCATTAGATTGGCAAACGTCAAGTGGAATTTTCAGTCAGAAGACGAGGATCAAAGAACCAATGAACGCAAATGCGAAGGTCCACTTCATTTGGGTTTTTCTCGTGATGACATGAAGTGATAAAGTAATGCTTGGACCTAGGGTTAAAACAAGAAGCTGGAGGTTAATTTAGACTAATGCCGCGCTTGTTCAGTTGCTGCTTGAGCAATACTGGTGCTTGCAGCTTTCTGGATTTCTTGAGAACTGCTCATACAACTTCAACCTCAACACAGCATTTCCTAGGTCCGTAGCAAAACACCAACCAAGTTTGCAATCGATCAGATAAATCAATGTGACTGTAGAGATATGCAGAGGACATACGGTGCTTAACAAATTTATTAGACCACCACCCAATGTAAGGTTTATGGCACAGCTGCCCAGTAATAGTATTAACAGTATTGGTAATTACCAAAATCAGTTTTTATGTTTCTGTAATGGTTAATCCACCAGTATACGCAAGCTCTTTAATTGAAATGATATTTGTAATGCTAAAATATAATTATTGTTTTTATCCATGAATTTTCGAATTTACTGTTTTACAAAAAGCAGAAAAAAATAGTTAAGCACATTATTATTGTTTGATAAAGAAGCCACATAATAGTTATTTACTTGCATTCGTGAACATAAAATTAGTTTTAGTGGTTGAATGCAAGAATACAAGCTGTTATCAAGGCCAAAGGAGGCCATATAAAATATTAGGTTTTTTTTGGTTTTTATATGTGAATAAGGACTATTTAGTTGTGTCAGTTTGTTATTTGCCAAAGACATAACAATATAATTTTTAGTTTTAAACAAGTTTTTGACAAATTTCTAAAATATTTGTGTTTTCTCGTTTTTATGACAGGTGATCTAATAAATTTGTGAAGCACTGTATATATGTACATACATAAACAAACGCTCAGACAGGGATTCCTTGCTTTATAGAATGATGATCCAAGAAAGTTGACTATAAATTGACTTGGTGCTTTGACCCTGATTCTTCTGGTGACCTTGTGATTGAATTATATGGACGTCGATAACTTAATGGCTTCCTATAAACACTTCGTCAAGGGATTCATTGAGTTGATCGCTTGTCTTCGCCCAAATGGGTCTAATTAAATGATTAATTGTTTAAGTAAATATAAAAATGTTTTTCATAATCTGAAAATTTTAGGGTTTTTTTTTTTATTTCTGTGAAACATAGTTGTTAGTTACTGCATTTTTAAAATGAATACCATTCCAGGGTCACACACAGACCCTGTCTGTTTTACTGTTTCTCAGCCTTTTATTACCGCTGCTGTTGTACTACATTGTGCTTAATTCCCTTCAGTTGAGCTCAGCATTCACTGAATTCCTGTGCATTGCAATTTCAGTGTCAGATAGTTGCATTGTGAGATCACAAAAATATATCTGTCTGGCTGAATTTGTATGCCCAAGCCTCATCGATTAGTGGTCCTTGTGAACTATCCACGCTTATGTAGTGCAGTGGTTAGTGTACATTCATACGCTGGTATAAACTGGGACCTTTTTGCCAGTTAATTTAACTGGCATCTTTTTTGCCAGTTATTTAAATTGTAATTTTACAATAAGTTTGCAACAGAGTTCTGTGTATGTTAAGTACAAACCACAGTTACAGGTAAATGCGCACAGGACTACACTTACAGTTAAAATAACCAGGAAACAATGCATTAATTTAATTGTTAAATTCAGTCAGTTTATAACAGTGAAGATAATTGAGACAAGAGACACATACCAGTGTTGGAGAGAAGCTGACCATGGTGAAAATACTCATGTGAGGAAGGGCAGTCGCAGACTCATAGCCACAATGCGAATATAATTCATTTATTAAATTACTAACGTTTTGACACAGACTTGTGTCAAAACATTGGTAATTTGATAAATTAATTCTTGCAGCATCGTGGCTACGAATCTGCCACTGCCCTTCTTTACAATAGCGTAATTTGTATGCATAATATATCCAAACAGCATCCTTAAACAAAGATAGACCAGAGGAGCGCTAAGGTTGGTGATCATAGCCTGCAGGTATTAAATCTTTTGGAGGCAGTGAATCTGCAGTGAGGCCCAAAAGTATGTGGACAGTGTCTAAAGAGGAATTAAATTCCTACTCAGTATATATGAGGAGTCAACTTGCAAAACCTGGAGAGTCAAGTTTTGAAAATAAAAGAGTTATCACCCTTAGCCTCTCTTTCAGGCACCTGTGCATATCCCACTGATAGCTCTGCTTTCAAAACCTACTAAATCATGTTAAATTGTAACAGAAAAAGTGAAACTCTGTCAACACCCGCCAAATCAGGGAGGAAAACTGCCAAATTCTGCTAAGTCATCAGCCAATGCGGACAAGTGATTCTGTTTTCGTTCGCTGGAAGGAACCAATCACAATCAAGCTTTTATAGCCTGTTAAAATTTTGCTTTCTCTAACTCTAACTGGTTTGGGCAGTTCAGAAAAGTGTGATGATAGTGACACCATAAAAGGGGGATTGGAACCCATGGACTCATGTTTATGTTGTCATTGTCATAGCAGCTATTCAACCACTGTGCTGTCTGTAGCATTGAGTTGCGTGTAGAGTGGGTCTGAGTCAAATACCTTCACCTATTGAGCAACGGGCTGGTTTAAAAACTGTCAAAACCCGCTAAATTCCAACTCCACTTTCAAAACCTGCTAAGTCAAAACTTTGTGTTGCATGCATAATGAATTGCCTCATGGATGCAAGGCTAATAGTTTCAGTATAGTGAAAATTGGTATCTATGGAAGATCATTTCCATGCCTACCAAAAACCCAGATTTTTCTAAAAAATGGACCAACTTGACTTAGAAGGCTTTGCAAATGGACTCCTCATATGATATAGATTTACAAATCAAAAATTTCTCAGTCTCTTCCTTAACCTCATATTCTTTGTTTTCAGATCAGATGTGCTGAAGTTAAAACCCCTTAAACTCCAACTTTTCACTTGAAGGGACATTATCAGCCAATACAATTTGCCACTTAAATCATTCCCAGATAACAATACCTTCTACTTCTAATCTTTTCCGGGTGATTCAACCCCCATGAAATTCAAATATCGAACAAAGGGTGCGAGCAAACAGGGTATTCTCCCTTGAATGGGGCGTGTCGTTTTATTAGAGCAGTCTCCTTTTCGTCCCTTAGCTGTGACGTTACTGCGGCTGCTCTGCATATACGCTACATACAGCACACACAGTACAATCGCCGTCTTTCCATCGCAATTTTAGTGAAATGAGCGATCTAGCCAGCGTGCACAGAGTACCTTTCCATAACCATTATGTAACATTAGTTTGTTAGCTAGCTGGCTAATCAGTATTGACTGCGAATTTAAAAAACATGGCAAGTTCAGTCGTGAATGTCTGTGACTCATTACAGCGTATCAAAGTGATGAAGCTCAGTACAAACATAAAGCTCACAACAAACGCAAAATTTACTCAACTCGTTTCATAACTTTCATGTGACACGCTTACTCGTAAGATCCTCTATATCATGTATATCCCCAGGGTAGGCTCCTGTACCGCACAGTGAGTTTGTGTCATTTGTCATGCATGTTTGTATGTCAGTCATGCAGACATAGTCGAGGTTTAGGTCCCGGAAATCTAAACTGCCCACTTTCTTTCTAGGCAGTCGATTTGTTTTAATAGCCAGATATCACACAACAGCGTAATGCGCGTAATGTCCAAGTATTACCATCACAATGCATGATGCGTGAATGCAATACAGATGAAAATGACAGCCATAGTGAGCCGGGATGAAGTCACTATTTACAACGCCCCTAGCGGTATTTCCTCAAAAATACCGTCTGCTAGAAGTGTCATGGTGCGTTCCATGAACTTATCAAAAACATCTAAACAATGGATGACCCCACATAAAAAAATTCCTACACATGATTGATTTTGCATATTTATGCAGCTATTGAGTGTGACTTGCTGTACCGTGATAATGTCCCCTTAAGTTTTCCCCTAAGTTGGTTCAAAGCCAGAAAATGCATTTTTTTCATATTGTAGAACAATGTTACATACATATTGAGTATCTGCTGGTTTTGAGCCATATTTTAAATAGGCCTGAAGTTCCACAGGTTTGAATACAGCAGATGCATTTGACAGATCCATAAACGGGTCCGTAGGTTTCATGGGGTCGAGCCTCCAAATACATATGGACCTCACTATAAATTCATTTCGGGAATGGGAATTGTCCTATATTAGGTTGCACAACAGAGTACTGGGACTTGGGTTCGCGTGAAATGAAAGGCTGTTTTCTTAACATTTTATTTGTCCATTAACATGAGATGTGTCCAGTAAAAAGCCTCACTGATGGTGTTGTCTCATGTAATAATGGGATTTGAATCTGGTTTACCCTCTGTATGTGTTCAGGAGATGTTCCTAGAGATAGAGCAGAAGGTTGCCCAGCTGTCAGACCTGGGCCAGCAGGAAGGTACTGGTGGCACGCAGCAACAGGTGGAGGCTCTCTCATCTAAACTTGAACTGCTCAAAACCAGTCTGGTCACCTTCCAGCAGATGCTGCAGGAGAGACAGAATGTGGAACAGGTACACTTCTGCCAGAACACACACACCCGGAGATTACACAGTAGCACAGAAACAGATTAAACATATTAGTGCCGGGCTGCTCATCCCCAGTTCCTGCGGGCAGATGAAGTGTCAGCAGGTATAGTTCATGCTTCTGCCATGCAGTAAACCACCTAATTTCACTCATCATTTTTCCACCTTCGCCCAGGAAGTAAACATGCAAGTAAAATCAGGTGGTTCAGTCCGTAATTAGTTTTTTTCTCAGGAGAATAGCCTGTTTATCCTCTTACCTGCACTGTGAATGACCATGATTGTTGTATTGATGCTTTGGAATGCATACAGTTTTTTTTTTAAATTAAACATTTATTTCTCCTTTACATTATAACATACGTGTAAATAGCCTTAGTGGATTTTATAGCCTGACCAGGGACTGAAAAATGGAAGCAATAGCATCTAGAATATATCTCATTTGGAAACATCCGATGCACACGAGTACTCAGCAAACACAATCTTACTTTTGAGTAGATTTAATATTCTCCATATACCTCAAGTAAGCAGGTACACTGCGGTGAAGAAGTATTTGTTCCCATCATGATTTCCTGTATTTTGCATATTTGTCACTTTTCAGTTAATCAAACTGATTTTAATATGAGACAAAAATAAGTAAACGCAAAATGCAGTGTTCAAATTATGATTTCATTTATTAAAGGAAGAAAAGCGATCCAATCCTACCTGGCACAATATGGAGAAAGTAATTGCCCCCTAGTTTATAAATCAACCAATTAAACAAATGTCAATGATGAATGAGTTCAATTTCACTTGACAAACCCAGGCGTGATAACTGCCTGCGTTGTTGAATCTGAACATCATTGTGGCAATGTGAAGTAGCCAAAAAGCAGCTCATGGTGCTATGATTTAAAGAAATTCAAGAACAGATGAGAAACAAAGTTGTTAACATCTATCAGTCTGGAAAAGGTTACAAAGCCATTTCCATGGCTCTTGTGCTCTACTGAACCACAGTGAGAACCATTATTTACAAATGGAGAAAACTTGGAACTGTGGGGCACCAGAGACTTTTTCTGTGGATCTGTGCCTGGTTCCTTCTCTGAAATTCTTTATACAACCATTATGACAACATTACTATAGTTGCACTATCACCTCCTGTGACAAGATTACCAGGATTGAGTTAAACATGCCCAATTTTCATCTGTGATACTGTTAGCAGTGCCTCAGTTTAGTGTCCACCACAATTTCAGACAGAACCATGGGTGACAGTCTCTAGCGGTTCATCCACAGAGGTCAAACGAGAAAGCCTCCCTGCGATATTTCATTTTCAAGATAGTAATGTCAGGGAATTAGTATTTTACAAGTGTGCAATTATGCAGTATACACTTCCTTTTATAGACCTGAAAAAATAGTTGATTGAATTTTACTTGATGTGTGTGATTTTTTTCATTCACATTTGCCCTGTTCTCATGTTTTCTTAATGCAGGAGTTGCAGTTCGGAGAGCAGCCTGGAGGACGAGTGCTAAGGCGTAGTGCCAGTGTTCACGAGATGCTTACATCCCCGAAAAGCAAACTCATCAGACAGAATAGTCTGCAGCAGCAGAGGGTACAACCAAAAAATTGCTGTTTACAACTGGTTGAGCTTGTGTAAACAGCTATGAATAGCATAGCAGAGATGGAAAGTCCTGAGTCATCAGTTGATGGGCTCCTTGGAAAGGATGGATTGCTAAAATCTTCTGAAATATTATTACTTTTCATATGACTGGGGAATTCTAATTGCTCTGTGAATTCATGTAACCTCTGAAAATATGATTAATTTTTGAAAACTCTAAAGCAAAAGAAATGATCATTTTCCCGGCCCCAATTAGTCTAATTTCGGTCTGTCTCAATACTTTGCAGAATTGACATCCAGTCTTGAGAGATCATGTTATGATGGCCAATTTCCATTAGCCAGAAAGTCCTACCATATGTTACTTCTACCCATGAACTGGGCAGAGGATTTCACTAATTAGTTCCACCTCCTGGCTAAAAAATGAATAGTACTCCACCTATGATGAATAATTGACCCAGGCAGTTGCAGCGAAAACTGGGGACGTCCTCTACTTTCAGAACCAGGATTTACTATCTCTGGAGTTGGTTTTAGACCCAGGTGGCAGTATTTAGGAACTGGAACTGGCTACTGCTTGAGCTGAAGTAAGGAGAATAAAGGTATTTTGGTGATGAAGGACTCCTTATCTTTCTCTCTGCAGGAGTTAGAGCAGGTGCTGAATGAACAGAAGGATCTGACAAAGGCCATTGCAAGACACGGCAGCAGATCTCGACAGCACAGCCTGTCGCAGGACAGCGAATCACCAGCACCCACTGGGTAAATCTGCTCTTCCTCTGATTCTTCGATTGGTGATTTGAAGTCCTAATATTAAAACTTTATGGTCATACCCTATGGTTGCTTTATTCCTGAACTCTGATTTAGCCTGTAAGTTCTACCTCCTAGCTGACATGGTGTGAAGCAATGGGGTAGACATAGCAAAAATATCCCTACCAACTATGGATCAGTGAGGAAAATGAAAGAAATGCGGCATCACAGATCAAACACGATCCAGTCCGATGTAATGGTCGGTTTGTGGCTTTGTCCAATCCATTGATAGTCAGTAGCCCATATTGAGATGTATCGGCTGCAGTCATGTTGCAAACGTTGATTCAAATGACATCACACATAAAGATGGTCAGTGGACAGGATTGCAAACTGGTTTGCTAATGTAGCTTATATATCCACTTGCTTTGTTTCAATATCCATGCTACTAGAACCAAGCAGAACATACTATCATTTAATTAACCTATAAATTGGGAAGAGTATCTCAATTGTTTAATGTTGTTAAGTTTCAGGTGTGAAGGCAGTCCAGCCAATTGGTTAGTAGGTCACTCAGGCATTAAGAAAACCAGAGCTTGGTTTAGAATTTGAGGGCCTTTTTTGATGATCCTGATGTAATATGGTAATTCATCTCTGACTGGGCCCTTCAGATCACTTGATTTAGCTCCAAACACCCTTACTGATGATGAGGAAGTATTCGCTCCTGAAGAGAAGTGGGCGCACCTTCACGCCCGACTGGCAGCCAAGCTCAAGGCCCTTGAGGAGAGCACCAATCAGGGCTCATCTGAGGTCAGGCCTCACAGACTCTTGGAGGTGTGCTGTGTGTGTTGATGGGGGTAGTATTCTTATACTTGTCAGTGGATAACTGAATAGTTTGATGTTGGTGGCAGGGTGGAAATATTTAACTGCTGATGTCTCGCCCTCCGCCCCTTCTTCCCCCACAAACGCAGATGACGGGTACAGCAGTTGCTGTAGGCAGTGGTGTAATGGTGAGCGATCCTGGAAAACACACTTTGCTAGAGCTGCAGTCACAGACAGTACACCTTCGAGAGCTCGGCCACCTTGCCATCACCTCAATGGTACAGGTAAGGAGAGCCAGGTACCCACATTCTGCCATTTTCCCATGATGGAAAGTCCTCATATTAGAAAGTCTTGCAGTGTGCTTCTTCTCTCTTGAACTCAGCCAGCTAATTTCTGTAATTTGTTTACCCTACTGGCTGAAGAGTCATGTTTTGGAGCAAAATACTGGGGTCTTTTAGTTTCTGGACCTGCAGTTAAGGCTCTAAAGGCTATTTTATAATTTTTACTTGTTGGTTAACTATGTTTCCTGCAAAGTTACTGCAAAAATGTATAAATGGGCATTCAATTTTATTTCCTCAACATCTTTTTAAAAGAAATGAAAGTAACTATTACAAGCTTCCACAGTATTGTAGGACTTCTTTGATAATGCTCCTCCTGACGATGATTTTACATTAGTACTGAGTACTGTCTTGAACCACAGAACATGATAGCAGGCAAACGATTATCAAATTACTCAATCTATTGGTGTCCTGCCTGACAACAGCCATTTTAGTTTTCTGTGCACCTTTGCTGACTGTCAGCAGACATTTGCTAAAGTTTATGGTGAACAAAAACAGGAATAGGATTAACAAGACGACAGTGACATCACTATCCCCCGCCAGGATCAAGGGCCTTAACTCAGTAAAAATTATGCTTCGACATCCATTTTCAAATTCAACGTAGATCATGAGTAGCTTATTACGCACACAAAATTTCACTCGTCTAGGTGTAATAGTTTCAGAGAAATCTTGTCCCCATCGTGGCCCGGACACACGGACGGACGGACAGACGGGGTGACAGACGGTCCCCAATCCAATATCCCGTCGCACATCGCGGCGGGGGATAATTAGTTTTGGGAATGCTTTGTGGCATGAGCTAACATTTGCAGTCAAATGCAGGACAGGTGTGCTGACCAGTACATGCTTGCGTGCATTGTAGACCAGCTCAGAGGAAGACACCAGTCTCACTGTGAAGGAGGATTTGTATCACCTAGTGGGTGGAGTGGACCTGTCACTCTCTTCTGTCACAAAACTGCTGCAGGCCCCATTTGAGACGTCTGTGGAGGACAATCAGCTTCATCTGTTGCACTTGGAGGTAACATCAATCCCCTGTCCTTTCTGTCTGCATTTCAACCACAGCCTGACGAAAAATATGGACCAAGTCACTGATCTCACTCCTAGATTTTTATTAGGTTTGATAAAAAGCATTGCAGAATTTGGCGCATTTTTACAATTTGGAGCCAGAGTCTGGACAGTTGAGTCATTGAATCCGAGTCATCCACAAAGCGTGTTAGATGCAGGGATGTAAGCTGCTCCTGATTTCTATTCAGATCACATTTGACAGACAAGCAGACATTAGACAAACATAAACAAATATGGTATTTGTATTTATAGCCAAAGTCATTAAGGTCAGGAAATAATCCTTGAATCCTCAATTCTGCTCACTTGATTCTTCCATAGAAAGTAAACAAGTGCCATGGGAAAGGTGTTCACTGGCAATGATTCAAATATTAACCTTGACAGAGACATGCTTTTGTTTCATTAATTCACATTTCCACACATTTCATTTAAAGTTTTTTAGTTCTTGAAAATAAACTGAGCGTAAAATTTAAGCTCAGAATGTACAAGTCCCTCCCATTTTGCACCAGTCACCAGTCTTGACCAATTATCCCAATTTTTCAGCTAGCTTTACTTGATAAGTAAAATTACATTGATGAGTAAGGTAAACATTTGGCTGAATTTTACTTTCAGACAATGAAATGTATGCAAGAGTATGCAATTAAGCTATTTTGGACACAGTTGATATCTGTATTTTTGTTGAGGCCCCACATGCGCTATATATTGATACTATGGTGGCACCATGGGAAATGTAGTTAATGTATTTCTGTGTAATTGACAGAGCCTGGCTGTGGATCTAGATAAACTGGGGAATGAGCTTTGCTGCCAGGAGTCAGAGGGCTGGCGTGCTCTGGGCTCTCTGGATCCTGAAGCAACCCCCTGTCTGGCCTATCTACGAAGCCGCTTGACAATCATTCAGAGGAGCCTCATCTCCAGGCTGGCCCAGCTCCGAACTCACCTGGACCTTGCCGATCAGTGCCAGGTCTGTCATACCCCACAAACACAATGGAAGTTATTTCTTAATAATTTAATTCCAACCATCAGTGAAAAGAGTGGAAGGGTGGGAAGGGAGATCTGGAAAGCGAATTAATCACCGATGACAAAAACTTTGCTGAGTAAATGAGCAATTAATTAGTGAACATGTTATTGCTCAGTTTGGGAGAAACACAAGATTTACAAAGCCCTATCAAGGCATTATGAATAATTAGTCAAACACGTGTTGGGGCATGTAATATAAATAGTAATTAAAATTTATTTTAAAATGCCTAAATTTTGTCTCTATTGGCCTATTTATGCATCAACCACACTAAAAAATAAAATAATGGTCAGGGTTTGAATTATCTTAAAAACAGCATAATAGGTCCCTGTTAAATGGATTGAAATGTATTGAATAACAAAATACTGATGGGATTAATGGCTTTTTGGATTGCATCCCACTGGGCCTTGAATTGATTCTGATGGTAATTTTAACATTTCAGGAAATATCATTTCAATATTCTGTATAAACAAATAACATGCATACCGTTGGTAGTGCTTAAGTTTTGCTTTGAAAGCCACACAGGGAAAATGGTCTCACTCACATATTTAGATATTTTCATGAACAAGCAATGCAGTGATTTTGTTTGTCCACTTAATTGACCGATCCCAAGCCCCGCCTCCCATTGTTACTGTTGCTAGGTCGGACAACTAACCAGGAAACTTCAGCCTTGCCTGAGTTCAAAACAACGAGCAAAGCGGCGCCGGTTCCATTCACTGATGTGTTGCATGCGAGTCGATGTTATTTTGGCATCGACATTTTGCCTTTCTAAATATGTGCTTTTTGGAGGATGAAAAGCGGCACACTTACTAATGGGAAGATCGAAATGTGACTCGGTGTCAATGTTTAAGTGCGAGCAGAAAAGTTCAGTTAACGTGACCAAGGCTTTTAATGACCCTCTAATAAGATATGTCCTTGGAAGTTTTCCCCGTTAAGAGAAACGTTGATGAATGTCCGTGTACGTTATCAAATTACTCTCTCGTTTCCTCACTTCATTGTACCCTGATTGAGCATATTTGCCGTCAACCGAATTGTTCATATTGAATCATATGGCTAATGCCAACGTTGTTAAAAGGAAGCGCTAGTTAACTCTGGCTACTCCTTTCCTTTGAATGAATTAATTCCTCCTTTCAGCTTCATCTTTGCCCCTGTCCTGTTAAAACACTGCTCTCAGAAATGATCACTGCACAGCACGGATCGAGGGGACAGAGAAAGCTTTTTTCTCCTGATTCTAGCTAACAGCCAAGCCTTTCTCCCCTCCTTGTCTTTTTGAACTCTGTATAAACAAAGCGACTTGTCCACTGTTTTAAATATTATGCTGGTAAGAAGTATTGTCGTTGAATGTCAGTTTCAAGCAGCTAGCTTTTAGCCACTTTGTTAATTTTATTAACTGCCCAGTTAATGCAGTCCCCGCGAAGGTAAGGGTACCAAGGTAGCTCGTTGGTGACCGTTATCAATCGCTAGCGTTTGCTGTTAGTCAGCGGTCTATTCAAGTCAATGGGACGGCTAATTAGCTAGCTAGCTAGCATGAAACGTTTTATTACGGCCCTTCAAATGAATATTGCTGCAAAAGCCATGAGAATACAACTGCGTAGGTTTGTTTGATAAAAGTGCCGTCTGTAATATTCTTGTGTCGTAAATTGTAATTATCTTGTGAGATTTATCACCAATGAAAAAGACACTAATGTTAGGAAGAGGTCAGGGGGACACCAAATGCAGGATCCAAAGTGTTTATTAAAACACAAAACACTAGGAGAAAATGGGCACACAGACCAGAAACAAAACACCATGCACATGCACTGAACGATTGGGAAAACTAAGGTACACTGCCAAAGGCAGGGGGAAACAGAAATACTCACTCCAAGAGTGGATAAACTAGAAAAACAAAAACTGAACCTAACTACACTGACGGAAAACACGGGGGTGACATAAACAAGGGGCAGACAAGACGTGGGCGCAGCAGAATACAAGACTCGGGAATAGCACAAGGAAATACTCGGGAAGGCACAGGAGCTGAGATTTCACAGTGCAGAGCAGAGTCTAGCAAAGTTCCGTCTGACATCTCCTCTCTCCTGCCCACAGATATAGACACGGGAGGAGGCGGGGACTCGGAACGCAATCTCGAATGGAAACAGAAACACCTGGGATTAATGAAAAAATTACACGAGAACCGGGTTAACAATAATGACTCGAGACAAGACGCTGAGACAATCAATCAAACTAGACGGTTTAGATTAAGGTAATCTAAACGTAACGAGTAAAAAGCACCGCGAGAGAAGCAAAGAAAAGCATAGCTTTAAACGCAGTTAATCAGGGAAAGCTTAGGCAGGAATTACAAAAGCTAGAAACGCTCGCACTCGCTAATGAGTTAATCAGGTTAATACTACGTGACGAAATATTTACAATCACCCTCAAATAAGTGCTGGTTAGTACGGGTTAGTAATTATCCGATCAGAGAACGCATTCACCCAGAGTTTAGCGAGACCCAGAATTAAGCACAGGTGGAAGCAATGAATGAAATACCACAGCCGAAACCGAAAGAGGAAACGTGATTGGACAACGAGACTCAGGCATGCTGAAGGCTGTCACACGACACCACTGGAGTTTGGGCAAGAGAGAATCGAACGTCAGACGGCGGGAATGAAAGCTGAAAAATAAAACGAAAGTAAGGCACGGGAGAAAAAGCACAAGCACAATGACAAAACAGCACACGAGGCCGAACCATAACAACTAATTTCACAACTGTTTCAGATCTTTTTTTAAATTAGTTTAGGAATACATTAAAAAGCTTATTATGGTTTTGGAAATGGAATGAAAAAACACGCCTTTATCACGGTCGGCATATCGAGTGTCTGTTACATGTTACATCGTTTTACCATCATCAGAAACCCAAAATGCCTGGTTTGACAGCTGCCTGAGGTGAAAGTTGTCCGAGGTTCGGTCAGACCCCTGCTTGCCCCACTGTGACGTAGACGAAAGTGGGCGGGGCTTGGGATCGGTCAATTGTGTCTGCTTTAGGTTCCTCGTGCACATAATTGCATGCGCTAATCTGTGAAATAGCACAGTATACCTTTCTTACTGCCGTGAAATACTGGAACCCCCCGGCAAACTGAAGCTAATTCAAAATATAGGGCACTGGCAGCCCCAGAAGCTCCCGTCGTTAAGATAAACAAAATGTCAAAGTTTTTTTTGAGGGACGCACGCATGGACGGACGCACGCACAGATGGAGCCCGATACCAGAGCTCCCGTGCCACTCGAGCGGCGGGAGCTAATTAGGAGGCTGTAACTGAAAATGGTGATAAGATAAAGCAAATTGTCGAAGTTTTTGGTGATATTTTTAGGCCAGTGACCTTGAAAAAAAAATAGGTTAAGGTCACCTATAGGCACATCATTTGTAGGACTTTATGAGATGCATGTCCAGTAAAAATTAGGAGCCTGTAACTGAAATAGTTGATGAGATAAAGCAAAATGTCGAAATTTTTGGTGATATTTTTCGTCCAGTGACCATGAAAAATATTCCAAGGTCACCTTTAGGCACGTCATTTGTGGGCCTTTATGAGATGCATGTCCAGTGAAAATTAGAAGCCTATAACTGAAATTGTTGATGAGATAAAGCAAAATGTCGAAGTTTTTGGTGATATTTTTAGTCCAGTGACCTTGAAAAAATAGGCCAAGGTCACCTCTAGGCATGTCATTTGTAGGCCTTAATGAGATGCATGTCCAATAAAAATTAGGAGCCTGTAACTGAAATAGTTGATGAGATAAAGGAAAATGTACCAGATACCAGAGCTCCCGTGCCACTCGAGCGGCGGGAGCTAATTAGGAGGCTGTAACTGAAAATGGTGATAAGATAAAGCAAATTGTCGAAGTTTTTGGTGATTTTTTTAGGCCAGTGACCTTGAAAAAATAGGCCAAGGTCACCTTTATGCACATCATTTGTAGGCCTTTGCGAGATTAGGAGCCTGTAACTGAAACAGTTAATGGGATAAAGCAAAATGTGTTGACGCACGCACGCACGCACGCACGCACGGAGCCCAATACCATAGCTTCCGCGCCCGGTTGGCGGTGGGAGCTAATGAATGGAGGAACTTAGGGTCATGGAGGGAGAGAAACCTTTGGAGTACCAGCAGGGGATACATTGAGCAGCAAAGGCATTGAGTAGCAGCACTGAGTATTAACCGTTTGTCCTTCCCAAAGCTAGCTGGCTAGCTTAAATAATTAATTAATTAATTAATTCCCTATCTGCCATGCCCCTTCTATGCCTCATGTTGCTTCAAACTGACAACTGAGGGACCGAGGGCACTCCCTTTAGCAAATTAACATTTCTTTGTGTTCATTGCCTTTACTTTGTTTTTAATTCATTGTTTTGTTTCCCAGATGGGTGGAGCTAAGTGTAAGAAAGAGAAGAGGGAAGGCAATGTTTATTAAATGAAAGAAATGAGCCTCCTCTCTGTTTGAAGAAGTCATGTGTGAATGTGATACATGAAGTGTGAAGGCAAGTAGTTGGGCCAGCCAACGGTGGACTGCAAAAAGAGTTTCTGACCAAACTTTGTTATTTATGCAAAAAAAGGCCAGTGTGTGCGGGATTTTATTCGAGCCCAGCGTTATAACACCTGCATCAACAAACATACTAAGCAGGGTGTTCAATCAGGACCTGAGGAAGTAGAACCAGGTATATTAGTGTTGGGTGATTACAAAAACCATCACTCACATTGGCCCATTCAGGATAAGATTGGACACCCGTACTGGTACGCAACACTTACCTCAAGATTTGTGAGATGTGTGAGGCTGTTTTCGCATGTTTTTAACAATGTATTTTTTCCAATGCACTGAACAGTTTTGAGTTGATAACCAGAAACCTCCCTTTGGCATTTTCACATTTATCTTTTTTTCACTTCCACATAACCTCTTTCACCTGGGATTTTCAGTGTAGTGCTGTATGCATGCAAACTTCAAACTGGTTCCCATTTACTTTTCCTAATCAGGGTAGAGAAGAAATGCCCACCAGCACTGGAGAGGTGCTTACCACGGTGAACATACAAATGTGATGAAGGGCAGTGGCACATTTGTAGTCATGATGCGACAATAATAAATTTATGAAATTACCAACTTTTTTAAAGTCTTCTTCAGGATATATTGAAACCCCTCTATGCCCTGAAGATGACTTATGTCAATCTGTTGGTAATTTGACAAATTAATTATTATCGTTTTATGGCTGCAAGTGTGCCACTGCCCTTCAAATCTAATCATCAGCCAAACATTAATTTGAAGCCTAATTAGTAGAATGACCAGCTAATTCATTTTTGACTGGCATTATTGTTCATGGCATCAGAAACTTATAAGGCTTTTTCCTAACCACATTAATGATGACATATGCCGTCAATATGTGTTTTGAAGATCCTGAATTCCTCTACCTCATAAAACTGCATAAATTTCTAATCTAAGCCTATAAGTGACACTGTTTTCCACTGTTTGTATTTCAATACGTTTAAGATTTTTCCCATTTTGAATGTGTTCTTTTTTTACTCTGAAAGCATTTTCAATAAGTTACAATTCAATGAAAAAGTATTTGCCTCTTCCTGATTTGTCACACTAAAATGTTTCAGATCATCAAACTTTTTTCATATTACCAAAGATTACCCAGGTAAAGAGAAAGGGCACTATCTAAATGGTGATTTCACATATTGTAGGGAAAAAAAATAAACTATCCAACCCTATCTGGCCCATCGGGAAAAGTAATTGCCCCCGTAGATACTAAATCAACCAATTAAACAAATTTAATTGATAATTGGGTTCAATTTCACTAGACACCCAGGCATGATTACTCTCAACTTGTTGAATCGAAACAACGCTTTAAAAGAACCTGAGTCGTCAAAAAGCAGCACAAGATGCCACAATCTAAATGAATTTAAGAATAGATGAAAAACAAAGTCATTGACATCTGTAAGACTTGAAAGGGTTACAAAGCAATTTCCGAGGCCCTGAGACTCCAGTGAACTACGGTCAGAGCAATTATCTACAGATGGAGAAAAGTTGGAACAGTGGTCACAGGCTTATAAAAATTGCTCCAAATGTGTATCAACGACTCATCCAGGAGGTCACAACTAAAATCTAAGGAACTGCAGGTCTCACTTGCCTTAGTTAAGGTCACTGTTTACAATTCCACAAAAAGAAGGAGACTGGGCAAAAATGGCATCCATGGGAGAGCTGAAAGGGGAAAAACACTGCTGACCAAAAAGAACACAAATTCCTGTGTCATTTTTGCCAGAAATGATTTTGATGACTCCCCAGGCTTTTGGGGTAATATTTAATGGACTGATAACATGAAAGTGGAACCTTTCAGAGGACATGGGCTCATTAAATCTGGCGTAAAGCTTACAAAGCACTCCACAATAAGAACATCATATCAACAGTTAAATACTATATGGTGCTGGTAGTGTGATAGTCTGGGGCTGCTTTGCTGCTTCAGGACCTGGGCGACAAGCCATCATTGACGGAATTTATGGGACCATGAATTCTACTCTCTGTCAGAAAATCCTGAAAGAGAAAGTATGGCCAGTAGTTTGTGATTTTAAGCTCAGGCACAATTGGGGTATGCTGCAGGACAATGATCCAAAGCACAAGAGCAAGTCTACTGCTGTATGGGTCAAAAGAAACAAAATGAAGGTTTTGCAGCAGCCGTGTCAAAGTCCTGACTTGAATCCATTTGAGATGCTGTTGCATGACCTTAAAATGGCAGCTCACATTTAGTGACTCTCTAATGTGGCTACATTAAAACAATTCTGCATTGAAGAGTGGTCAGAATTCCTCCACAGTCATGTAAAAGCCTCACTGTCAGTTATCGCAAATGTTTGATTGCAGTTGTTGCCACCAAGGGCAGCATAACCAGTTATTACGCTTTGGGGAACAATTTTCATACTGGTGATGTAGGCTTTAAATTTCTCTTTACCTTCAAGAAATAAAATTATTGTTTCAAAGCTGCATTTTGTGTTTACTCGTGTTTGCTTTATCTTATATTTAAATTAATTGGATGATCTGAAACATTTCAATACGAAAAATAAGCAAAAATAGAAGAAATTGGGAAGGGAGCAAATACTTTTTCACAGCACTGTGAATGCCATCTGAAAATAAATAACATTGCCGAAAAAAATACGTAAATGGGAGACAGAATTTATTAATTATTTGTATTATTGCCAGCCTTACAAAATCACTTGTGAGGGTTTGGAGCTCTTACGCTTACTGGATTATGATTAACAATAGAGAACAGGTGGGGGCGAGAGCACTGAAGGGCAGGCGATGCACAAGACAATAATTGAATAATGAGAACAAATTAGCAGAAATAGAAGGAAAACCGTGACAATGATGGCTGGATTGCAGGAAAAGCAAAGAAAACGAAGGACGTAATACTATCGGCTTTGTTGGTGGCACAGTGGCACAGTGGGTAGCATGGTGGTGTCTCACAGCAAGATGGTTGTTCAAGATGTTCTTATCGTGTTCAAGTGGGTTTTCTCCAGGTACTCTGGTTTCCTCCAACAGTCCAAGGACATAAATAGGCCAGTTGGAGAATCTGAATTGCCAGGAGGCGTGTGTGAATAATGTATGATCCGCAAGATCGATTGGTGATCCGTCCGAGGTCTGTCCCTGCCTTTCTCCAATAGTCAGCTGGAATAGGCTGTAGCTCTCTTGTGACCCTAGGGAGGGATAATCTGTGTAGATGATGGATTATAGGCTCATGTTTCAGTTGTAATTACTCAGTAAATAATTTGTTTGATTGTAAATCTGGTGATCTTAAATGGTAACAAGTTGACAGCAATTATGCATAAAAAAGTGAGAAAGCTTCAATACCTCTGATGCCATGCCACAGAAAATCCAGGGACTTTTAGGTTGAACAGTTAATGCATAACCTGTAGTTCTAGTTTGCTAAGGGCAATTACAATATTTTTTGTTTTGTTTTTCTAACCCCCACAGAGAGATATAAGAGAATTGCATGACTCCTTGCTTGGTAAAAAATTGAACAATTAATGAAGCTTCGGTTCACAACCCTGGAAAACTGTTCCAGATAAACAATTTTAATTTTAATCCAATACAATTAAATCTATAGACTGAGGCAGTGATGTATCTTTTGTGTTTTTTGCTTCAGTTGGGGCCTCTACACATTGACGAGGTGGGCTCTAGGGCAGTGTCTGTGTCTAGTTGCCAAATTGTGGCCTTAATTAATTAAATAGGCCTAGAATTTACACCCCTTGACATTCTGTTTGCATTTCTTGATATGAGTGACAGCCGAAGACTGGCCTTGTGTCCCCACATTATGTCATTCTGTAGGCAATGAAATGACTGAATCAGTATTGTTGTGCTGTCTCCTGCCAGTTAACTCATTCAGCACAACTACTGGCAGCAAGAAAAGCCTCCATTCACAGCAGCCCCTGAGGACCGAAATTGCCCACTCTTGCACTCGCATGCCATGATGAAAGTCATGATTTCACACTGTGACTTGAGTGCTGTATGTGGCTGTGTTTGCAGGATGCTGAGCAGCTGCAGATGGACATGCTGCTTCAAGAGAACCAAGTGTCTTCACTGAAGGACAGGGTCCAGAGTCAAAGCCTACCTGGTACTCTCATTGAGGAGATTCACAAGCTGGAGGTAATAATAATAATAATAATAATAATAATAATAATAATCATCATCATCATCATCATCATAATAAAATACTTTTACAGTAAAAATGGCAATTTGCACTAAATGGTCAGTTTTTTGATTTGTTTCAGTGGCGTAGCCAGCGGGGGTGCTAAGACACGTCCCTTTTTGACTGCAGTTAGTAGTTCTCAATCATTTTCCTTTATTGACGCGTTTTCCAATTATCTTAATTGGCAACTGAAGACACGGTTTCTCTCCATATGCTATCTAACAGCGATAAAATCATGGGCTAAATTCAGTACTGAAAAATAATTTAGCTACTTAATAGGCCAATGCTTTGCGATGATTGAACTGGTCCGCGTTCCAATGAAACGCAGACTTTCATTCTCGGTATTGTGTGGGTTGGAAAAAAAAAGTGGCATTCGGCAGTTAAATAGGCTATAAAAAGCCTGCGGCTCAAGCTATTTGCGTGAGAGTCGACAAGTATGCAATTTTGAATGACGTTGATTTAAATACAGCAGATATGCATCCAGATGAATGATTGTCGTCTTACCTAATCGGGGAGAACAAGCAGCACCTGTTAACTATGGAGTGCTCTTGGAGTGAACCCACTGTTAATTATGAAAATGACTGAGAACAGGTCAGGACTAATAATTGTTTTAAACAGAAGTTTTGTGCAACCCAATTCTCTGTTCTTGTTCCGCAACTGTACTGAATTTAGCCCATGATTTAATCGCTGTTAGATTGCATATGGAGAGAAACCGTGTCTTCGGTTGCCAATTACGATAATTGGAAAACGCGTCAATAAAGGAAAATGATTGAGAACTACTAATTGCAGTCAAAAAGGGACGTGTCTTAGCGCCCCCGCTGGCTACGCCACTGATTTGTTTAAATAAATGGGTAACACTTTACTTGAAGGTATCGTCATAAGAGTGACATGACACAGTCATGAACGTGTCATAAACATTATGTCAATGTCATAAACGTTGTCATTAAGTGTCATTTGGTTTTTGAGATGACAAGTTGACATTGTTTGGGTTGTCTTGATTATGACAACTTCGTCATAAGAGTGACATGACACTGTCATAACTGTTACATGACACATGTATGTTATGACAGTGTCATGTCACTCTTATGACGGTACCTTCAAGTAAAGTGTAACCAATAAATGAAACAAAAGAAAAATATAACATTCAAGTATTCACCATGAAAAAAATTCAGAAATGTTACGACAGCAAAAAGAATTTGTGAGACACTGAACACACAATGGGGAAAGGCAATGTGGTACCACTGGTAAAAATGTTTTGTAACTACTTGCTTTTAGAAAATGTTGTATACTAAGAGGCATCAAATACGTGACAACGTAAACTTTTGACTTATAAATGAGCGCCTGAGAACAAAAGTGGTCTAACTCCAGATTTGTCTTTTTTTAAGTTCCAATCTTAAAATGATTCCTTAGTGGTCTATCTGTGAAATACTATAATGGATTAACATGGTGTAGTTGCAGTACTTTGCAATAGGCGGGTTATATGTTCCACACTTCAAGAACGCATAAAATGCTCAGTGCAATTGTGGTCCTAAATGAAAAATGAAAAAACATTAGTTGGACCACTCTTGTTCTAAGGCGCTCAAATGGCGTCAAGGAATTTTTGAAAACAAAATGTGTAAGTAACAAAGTTGAACAGCTTTATTGGCACTTTTCTTATTGTTGACTTGACAATTTTACAAAATCAGACATCCTCCTGGATCATATGGCAAACTGCATTTAATAGCGTGTGTCCACAGTATGCTGCAAGCAGTGCCTGATTCCTACAAGGGAAGAGGTCATCAGATTATCGCTTTGTCTCTGTGGGATCTGATCTGACTCTGCCAACAGAGCAGCACAAAGCTCACTGTGAGCAGTGGGCGGGTGATCCCGATGGCGAACTCACTGATCCAGAATGTCCCAAAGATGATCAATGAGGTTCTAGTCTGGCGTATAAGAAGGCCAATCTAACATCCTTACATTGTTGGTGTACAAGCAGTCATGGGTAATCCTTGCTGCGTGAGGACGAGTGCTGTCATGCATGCAGATGATGTGACGGTTTTGGGGGATGTGGGGAACAATACTGTATGTAGTTCCAAGATCTCATCCACATAACGTTATGCTGTCAGTGTTCCATCAGCAAATACCAGTGAAGACCTCCAGCCATACCCTATAGCTGCCCAAACCATCACACTACTGTCGCCGAATCGATCCACTTGTACAACACACGGATCAGCTTATTGTTCACCTCGTCTCTGGTACACGTTGCCTCTGATCATTGCGATAGAGTAGGCACACTCACTCTTTTCCAGAATTTGCCAGTGTGGATGCAGGCTTTCATTCTAACCATGCAGTTTCATGCCTGATTCTACGGGTCTATGGCAAAAGCTTTAAGGGTTGATTAGTAGAATCAGGTGTGTGACTGGTTGGTTAGAATGAAAGCCTGCACCCACACTGGCTCATTCTGTAACAGAGTGAAGACACGCATTGTATGAATTTTTGAAGTAATTTATAGTTCATGGCACATAATTATACCTTAGCCAGGAAGTAGTTTGTTTTCACCTGTTTGTTTTTAGCTTACCGGCCTATGGGCCGATAAGATATTGTCGTGGTGTGGCGTCCGTCATCTGTCGTCCATCGTCCGGAACATTTTTTATCTTTTTTTTGGCCTGATGAATTTTTGTGTAAACTTGCCATAACATACTACTAGATCATATCTCCAGGCTTCTCATTCGGATTTTTGATTGAATCATTTTTGTTCGTTTTATGGGCCCTTGAAATGTTGGCCCCAAAGATAGGACTGAGAAATTTTAAAAAATTATTTCTCAAAAACTGCGTGATAAATTTTTTTCTAAATCAGGCAATCAACTTTCCTTGGTACTGTCAATGTACAGTGTGAACGCCATTTTGATTGAATCGACAGAAGTGGGTCTGGTGGGGGCGCTGTACTTTAACCCGATATGCAAGATGGCCTGTGGAGGCCAAATGGTTGCAGATAGAGATTAAGTTTGTATTATCGACATATAGGAAGTCATATAGGACTTGTATTTTGGTCATGTTAAAGTTGACCTCAGATGACCTTGAAAAGTCAAACTTGAGGTCAAGCAAAATGTTACAATTTTCAAAGGCTTCTAGGCTTGAAAATATTGGAGATTGGGTACATATTTGTTTTGAACACTAATAGGAAGTCATATATGAACTTTCATTTGGTGGCCTTGTATTTGACCTTTGGTGACCTTCGAAGGTCAAACTTCACATAGTGAAATTTCAATGACTTCTATCACCAAAACTATTACAGATAGAGCTTAGGTTTCTATTGTGGGCATATAGGAAGTCATGTATGAAGTTTCATTGGGTGACCTTCACATTGACCTTCGATGGTCAAACTTGACCTAGTGAAAATTCAATGACTTCTATCACTAAAAAGGTCACATATAGAGCCTAAGTTTGTACTACAGACTTGAAGGAAGTCACATGTGAACTTTCATTTGGTGACATTCAACTTGACTGTTGGTGACCTTTTAAGGTCAAACTTGACATAATACAATTATAATGACTTGTATTGCCAAAACGGTCACAGATGGAGCCTAGATTTGTATTTGAGACTTAAAGGAAGTCACACATGAAGTTTCATTTGGTGACATGCAACTTGACTGTTGGTGACCTTTGAAGGTCAAACTTGACATAATACTTTTGTACAATTACAATGACTTGTATTGCCACAACGGTCACAGATGGAGCCTAGATTTGTATTGGAGACATATAGGAAGTCATACATGAACTTTCTTTTGGTGACATTCAACTTGGCTGTCAGTAACCTTTGAGGGTCAAACTCAAAAGTGAAATTACAATTACTTTTATCACCAAAATGGTCACAGATTGAGCCAAGGTTTGTATTGAGACATTTAGAAAGTCATGTATGAAGTTCATTTGCTGACCTCAACTTGACCTTCTGTGACCTTTAAAGTTCACAGTTGACATATTGAATTTTCAATGACTTGTATCACCAGAACTGCTTCAGAGCTTAGGATTGTATTATAGGAGGTCTCATAAATGTATGTGAACTTTATTTGGTGACCCTGACATTGACCTTAAATGATTCGAAGGTCAAACTTCACATGACATTTTCATAATTTGTATCATCACTATAAGATTGCTTGCCGGTAAGCTACAGGACCCTTGGTCCAATTTTTTTGTTCGTTAGCTTGTTTGTTTGTTTGTTCATTCAGTCAGGATCTCAAATAGTAATGGATGGATATCAATGAAATTCTGCATGTTGATACTGTGCTCAGGCGGAAATTATTCAATTTGGTGAAGACCTGTCTCAGATTCTTGATGTAGGATCCAAAAGAATTTCTATGCGCATAAAGACAGCACTGTTGAGACCTGTTTAACACTCACGTTCAATGATAATTCCTCTGCCAATGAATTTAAAAATGGCGGAGGTGATACAGTCACTCTGAATGCCTTCTAGTTGTACATGTTATATCTTGCTGTGCCAGTCTCATGTTGACTGGTCATTGCTTTGCCTGTGAAATAGTAGCTGTTACATGATAGGCTAATAGCACCCATGGTTTTAAAGAATTCTCATACTGATTGGAAGAACTATTTGATGCATATTTAGCGATTAAGCATGTAAAATTAGAACCATTTTGGTCAAATGTTAGAAAAAATACAGACAATTTTACTTTTTTTTCCCTACAGAGCCACCTATTGGCCAATTACAACCAAATTTTTGTAATCTTCAGCTTCTTTTCATTTAGGAATCCATTCTTATGTTTTGTGATGATTGAACACTAAATTCAGTAGTTACATCCCAGTATAGTATGTATCAATGGAGACCACCCCCACAAACTTTATTTGCTTACTGTGGCCAAGCAGGAATGTTCTTTATGCTGCGATTTAAAATCATTCAGGTGAATCTGTCCCACCATCTGGGAGGAACTCGATTTTAAAGGTTATACAACAAACGCAATGGCAGAAAATCCAATATGGAATATCTTTTTTGTCCACGAGACCATTTTAGTCAACTGGAGCCAGAGAATCGGGGGGAAAATTTTGAATCAAGCCCAAAATGTTATAGTTTTAAGCCCAATGCATTTTGGCCCACTGTAGCGCCACCATCTGGCCAATCAAAGTAATTAGCATAGACACTGCTCTTTTGCAGATCCTTAACAATCAGGCAAAGTTTCCTAATGATAGGTGCCTGCTAAAGTGAGTACAAGGGTTTTTGAAATTTATCAGCTGATGGCAACCATATTTTATGAGCTATCACCTTGTTGTTGTAGATAGCCATTGCAGCCTTGACCAACATGCAGCTTGCAAAATTTCAAGTTGATCGGATGATTAATGTAAGAATTATGACCAATTGTTTGTTATAGCGCGACCTATGGATGGATTTATACCAAATTTGCTAAACTTCAGTTTAATGGCCTTTACGTGAGGATTCTTTAATTAGGTTATGATAGGACGTTGGATTCAAGAGATGTAGCTCATTAAATCAATTGAGGTCATGCCCACAGGTTTTATTGGCTTACTGTGGCCATATATTTAAACATAGCTTAATCAGATCAAACTGCTAGGACCACCAAAATTATAGAGAAACATTGGCAAAAGCTAGCATTGTGTCAAAGTTTCTATGATAAACAGTAAAAAATTACCTCAAATGTATTATTAGCGTTTTGGATTACCTTGACCTTGACCTTTGATGTTATAGATGTCTGGCGAGGACATTGCTGAAAAGATGGTAAAGACATGAAGTGAAAAGGTGAAGTTAAAAGACAATTGAGTGCGGGAGTCACAACCAAACATTCTGACAGAGCCGAGTAACATATACGGTGAATTGTCAGTTGCGCCATGTAATAACGAAACAAAGTAACAACTTGGCAAATTGTTGATTTTGCCTAGTAACAAACAGACACCGCAGTTACACAGACACTATCCAGTTTCGTCGCTGAAGCTTAAAATGGCTGACAATGACCAGAGAGGTCATTATTTTTGGTGTGAAGAGGTGATATTTTTTATGAGCATCCTGAAGACATGCAAGTAAATGATCATGCAAGTATACTTTTTGAAAATATTTCCATTTATCATGGTTTACATGGTATTTACACTTCACTGTCTGCAGCTGTTTTTTTTTAATCAATATTGAGATTAATGTGGTAGGTTTAGGAGAGGAAACGGCCCTCTAAGATTTGAGTTTGAAATCCCTGGGCCAGTGTGACTGCACTGTTCAGAAATGCTGTGCATTCTGGGTCGGCAGGACGTGCTGGACTGTGCCTGGGGCTCACTGCGGGAGAGGCGGGGGGAGCTGAGGGAGGACCTGGACCTCTCGCAGAAGTACGAGGGGCTGATCCAGGGGCTGGCTAGCCTGGCTGAGCTGGGCCGTGAGAGGCTGGGCCGCTGCCAGGGTCTGGTGGAGCACAGTCGCGCAGAGCTGGAGGAACACCTCAGCTACCATAAGGTGCTCACTGCATGCAGTCCACGGAGATCTCAGAACTCAATAAAGATGCATTGGCACTTTTAGTCATGACACCTATGAATAGGATATTAGCCCACTGCACATTGTATGTTAGCATCATTAGCATATTGGCTCGTCTTCAGCAGAGTGTTTTGATCGAAAATAAATCCCTGAATCCTTGCTGAAATGCTATTTTGAATTAAACTTAGTGCAACAGAACATGGGTTCGGGCAGCTAACTAATTTAAAAAATATTCCCAAATTTTCACGCTTGCCTCTCCTTGAAAATCTCTAAACCAAACCCTGACCCCTGCTCAGTTCACAGGAAGCAGCCAATTTAAAAGTCTGGCTCTTAAATGTGGTTCTTCACTTGTCTCCTGGCCTTGCAGAGTTATTTTCAACACTTGGGATCACACCTTGCCGTGGTGAAACACTTCTCCTGTAGTGTCTCTGATGGTCTGCTACGCAAACAGGAAGGTGTGTTAGCGCAGCTGGAACAGGATATCTGCGCTTTGCAGCAGCAGGCTCTGGAATATGGGACACAGATGCACAGAATACTTCAGGTACTGGAGACTGATTCTGTTGATTGGAGATACATCAACAGGAACATATGGAATGAGCAATGGCGTGATGGTAGCCATGAATAGCTCTCATTGCTGGAGAGTCCACCTTCCTTTGACCACTGCAAATGGCTGCCATGATCTTGCATGAGTTGTTGAAAATTTACTTTTGAGGGCAACTTATGGGGGCAGCATGAATAATAGTGCAATGGGTAACACTTATGCCTTACAGCAAGAAGGTTGTGTTTTCAAGTCAGGCCCGTGGCCTTTTCTGTGTGAAGTTAGCATATTTTTCTCCTATTCATGTGGGTATTCTCTGGGTACTCTGGTGTCCTCCAAAGCCCTAAATCCAAAGACATGAATGCCAGGCTAATTAGAGACTCTAAATTGCCTGGAGGCATGAGTGAATGAATGGTGTGTGATCTCTCCAATGGATTGGTCACGATATGTCAAGGGTTTGTTCATGCCTATTGTTCAGCATACAAGGTGAATACTTGCCCATAGGAAACTTGGATGGGCTCTAGCCTCTCCACAATCCCGACCAGTAATAAGCGGTTTACATAATGAATGGACAAATGAAATATTATATAAAAGTCACAGTAGTCACAAGCAATTTTGAGTTATGTGTTTCTCTCCGCTTAAAAAGTGTTTATTAATCGCTCCACAGCTCTATGTGAGCAGAATTATAATCCTAATCATTGTATAATGTCGTATTTACGAGCAGTAATCCTCTGTATTGGCATACGTGTGAAAGATGCAGGCCAGTCTCTGTTTTACTGTTGTACTGAAGGGACTGAGGGTTGTTACAGACATGGACTCTGTGGGAGGAAAACTGCAGCATGCTGGAAAAGTTGCTTCAAGATGTGGAGTCTCGACTGCCCAGTATAGGCCTGGTGGAGGAGACTGAGGAGCGGCTGAGGGAGAGACTGTCTGTGTACCAGGTTCTGCTTCTCCTACCTGCTTAAACCACAAGGGGGCAATATAATGTTCCCCAGCTGTAGCACTTGTACTTTGTGCATTTCTGTGTAATTAATAATTGTTATGCACAAAAAAATTGTATTATTATTGTCTTATGATGTTACTTCTGAGTTATGTTGCACAGGGATAATTTGTCATAGTTTTCTTGTCTTTTTTTAAATTAGATTTCTCCACAAAGTGGCGAGAGAGAAAGCTGATATTTTTCCAGAATTTTCCTTGTATGCTCAAATGGAAAAAAAGGGAATAGAAAAAAGAGATCTTTCTAGAAGAGATTCATATGCCCCCTTTTCACAATGTGCTTCATGCAGTGTAGTGGTAGTGGCAGAGTTGGGTGTCTGTTGCCATGGTGGTGTGAGAGGTGGATTTGAGAGGTAAAAGTGGTGGGGGGGATGAGTGTTTGAAAGACGAGGAGGATAATTGAGTTTTTTTTTCTCTGACAGGAAATGAAAGGGGTCCTGGAAGAGAGTGGGCCCAGGCTGTGCCTGGTGCTGGAGCTCGGGCGGCGACTGCAAGCGGTCGGGCGGAGGAGGGATGTAGCCACAGCCATGAGGGAGCTGGAGGCTCGCTGGTCAGCCGTCCAGAGGAGGGTGGAACAGGATGTTCTCCGCGTGGAACGGTTGCGTCGTATCTGGAACAGGTGTGAAAAACAGGCAAATAAAATATTCTTGTTTGCATCCCCACCCTGCACATGAAGATTGGAGACAGTAACACTGTTCGGTCTTGTGTCTTCTGCGGCTTGTCGGATCTGAAATGAAAAGCAAACATGAGGTTTAAATTCTGACTGTCAGTTTTAGGGCTTTCACTTCCATGTCGAGTGATCTGTATGGAAACGACAACCATTTTTGTACAGGTCTCTCATTTTAGGGGCATAAAAATCTTTGGATTTATTAGCAAGATTAATTAATATTTATTTATGCAATCTTGAGTCAAAGTGCACTGTACTCAGTTCCAAATTATTTGAATTTGCTGGCAGCCTGAAGTGTGTAACCCCTAAGCATTATCAGATTTGGAGTTTTGTTCCTACCAGAACAGAATAAATTGTCATTGTCTCCAAAATTTTTGACAGACATCTTTAGTGTGAATCATATTTTGTAATTTTTTTTATTTTATTGATTGACGATAATGATAATTATAATGATTCAAAATAGTAATTTATAATTTACTGAATAATAAAACCCGTTACATTTCTGTGTATGACTATTCTGTGTATTGCTATTCTCTTGGTCCCATTTTTATCCAAGTCATTAATTTTGCCCTAATAGTCAAGCAAGAGGAACTCATTTTACCTTCGCTATGAATATAAGCATGAGTACTTTAGCCCATTTTCTCTTCTATTCCACTTAGCGTGCAAAGTGCAAAAGCTTTCGTCTACTGGAGTGTTTTGTAATATTTCGTCCTAATATTATGCTCTAATACCACATCCTGGATCAGCCCTGCTTAATTTGCTCAAAAAAGAGCCTGATGGAGTTCCGAAAATTAGAGTGGGTGATTCATACCACTTGCCTCTTGGAGATCTGCATCAAATCGATGCGGAGAAGTTTATAAACATGCCTGAAATAGCAACCCTAATAATGCCCCCCCGCCATCTCCCTCCTCCCGTAGGTTTCGGCGTGATTCGCTAGCACTTAGCGAGTGGATGGGTCCAGCCAGGGAGCGTGTACAGCTGTGGAAGCTACGGTCTGTCACGGTACCTCAGGACTTGGAGCAAATCCGCTCTCATCTCTCCCAGTTCCTGGTGAGCCAAATGTTGGGCTCCTTGCTGTTTCAACTGTGCTGCCATTTTGTTGACTGGACAGGTGGTGATGTCTAATGACTGAAGAGTTTTTATGCCCTATCACTTTCAACTAGTGTTTTCTGACCCTGTCTTGGGAGTTCCCTGTGCAAGATCCAGGTGTTTGATTGTTCCATGTGAAGAACATCTGTTGCTAGTGAACATCTGTCGCTGTTGCAAGTTGCTTGATTATTGACATCAGACGTGCTTGAAAAATGAAACTCATCAAATACCTGAATCTGGCTGGGGAGGCCCGAGGACGATTTTGGGAGGGAGGCACTGGTCCAAACCTCAAGGAAGAACACTAGAACTTTCCAGTTGCAATGATGCTCCATTCAGGAGTTATAGAGTGCTTTCACTTTAAAGTACTTCAAAATTGTTTCTTCTTGTAGCTGTCTATTCACTTTCTTTGTTTTTTACCTATTTATGTTGCTCTGAAGTGCCCCAGTGGGAGTTATTCCTGAGTATTTTGAAAGCTCTTTGATGCACAAATTATAATATCTGCATCTGCACCTTTTGGACTCGGCAAAGATTAAGTCTAGTCTAAATTCAATATTGCTTGGATATTATCCAAAAAAACTGTTTAGTTCAAGGCTGAGCTGAATCTGCATCTGTGAAATTGGCCCTTTATGGTTTAACAGAGAAGGATTAGTTTAGACATGTTTTGTGATTCCACATGACATGATATATGTCAGAGCTCTTAGTGCTATTTAGGTCTCGGAGATTGCTCAAGTCCTCAGAGTGACCTTCTTACTCCCTGTTTCTGCAGGATAAAAAATAAAACTGATAGATTCTTCTAGGGCTTTGTGTTGTGCTTAAAGCATTCTCATCCAAATCACTATTGTGTTTCTTAGTCTAATTGTATGTTAATGTGTTATTTTGGATTATTTTACCCACTTTCATTCTGTTGTTCTGGGAAGTGCTTTGAGTTTTGGAAAGTGCCATTTAAATAAAATTGTTTGCAGCATTTTTATTTTGCTTCCTCTCCCTCCCCTTATCCTGATCTCCTCCTCCTCCTTCATGCTCTACAACTACTACTCCTACTACTGCTACCACTACTACTACTTTTACTACCACCTCTTCTTCTTCTACTACTACTGTGACTACTACTATTACAATTACTACTGCTACTGCTACTACTTCTTCTGTTACTACAACTGCTTTTTCTTTTTCTTATTCCTCTTTTTCTATTACTGTGGGGTCCACCTACAGGAGTTCTATAAGGAAGTGGAGGCCAGGTCAGCCCTGAAGGCTTCGGTGATCAGCACAGGCACACGGCTGTTGCTGCTGAAGGACACTGACGCGGCGGCCCTGCAGATGCAGCTGACGCTGGTGGAGCAGGGCTGGGCCCAGCTGCAGTCCACCCTCCCTGCTATACAAGAGAGGCTGCATCAGGCAAGTGCCACGACAAGGCGCGCCGGAAATCATGTTGCTTGACTTATTTTTGTGGGTCCACGTATCAAAACCCTCACGTGAATGCCTTTCGTGTCTCCTCCTATTCAGCTACTTGCAAGTCTCTTCGAAATATGTCTCCTTTGATTGCTTTACATCTTGCGTGTTTGCCCCTCCTTGGCTGTATCTCATTTCATGGTTATTTCCTAATGACCATGTGACGAGTATTTAAGCCCCCTGCTTTGTATTGCAAGTTGCTGGATTGTAATTTGCTGCTTGAGCTCAGAGCTGATCAGTATTCCTTGTAGAAACTTTTCATCTTTATTAAGTGTAATGTGTACTTTAATGGAAGCAATTCCCAGAAGCTTTCCTCTTCACTCAGTTAACTTGAACAAGCTTTTAAGCCAACTCGGAGTCCAGGATCGGGACCGCGTTGAAGTTAACCCAGCTCAAGTCAGTTCGTCTGTCCAGTTTAATGGGAACAAGCTCCTAAGCTAAATCTGGGTCCAGGATTAGGACCACATTCTTGTTAACCCTTCCAAGTCTGTCCCTCTGCCCAGTTTGTTAGGTACAAGCTCTCCACATGGCTGCTATCTCAGAAGCCACTGGCTAGCGATTGACAGCTCAGTTTTGCCCATTACATATTCTAAACTGTGCGATCCCTGTCCTGGGTTCTGTCCCAGGCTTTTCCTCTGCAGTTCTGATCCCAAATTCCCATATAAGCTGTCAACAAAACTACCTATTGGAGTGTACTCTGCCTCTACAGTTGATTCCTGGTCTTGAACATAATGCCACGGATGAATTTTAAAGGCTTTGAGCTCTCTTGAGACCAATGCCAACCAGATTTGAAAGCAGTGATATTAGTAAAAAGATTTCCAGAAGATTCCTGGTCTGCGTACCTTTTCTGTCTTTATGATGCAGGAATAAGGGTCTAGCTTGGTTCAGGCTATATTTCATGTTTCCACACACATTGTTTGAGTTCTCTATTTTAGTTAAACATCCTTTTTTGGACCCAATAATTTTTCTCTTACACCAATTGCCTTGAAACAAATAAACTGGAACTGTTTATCTATGCAGTGTAAAAATCTCAAACTTTTAACCTATATTAAAGGCGTCACTTGCAGCACAAAGTGACTGCAACAGCATTGAATCGAATTCAGCCTTACCACTGCCGACTGCGGCCTGTAGCCTTGTGAAAGCAGCATATAATAGGCTTCATGCAGCTCAGGGAAATGGGACGGATGCAGTCAGTTTGGGATAGCATAGTTTATTTGTCAAGCGCCTTCAACTTGTTAATAGGGTCCTTAATTTCCATATTGCAATATGATTGCTTGATTGAATGATGTGTGTGCTCTGCGATGGTTTCATGAAATGCCCAGGGTGTGTGCCCACCTCTCACTCTCTGTATGCTCGGACAGGCTCCAGCTGCCCTACAATATTGGCTAGGAATGAGCAGGTTAGATAATAGATGGATGGGTGGTTTTGTCTCCACAGTAAATAAGTCATTGCACCTGTCCAACTGCGCTCAGTGTTCTGTCCTACAGATTGCATTACATAAATAAGTGGATTACACAAATCACTGCTATTTTCCTCAGCCCATTACGACCAATTACAATGCTCACTCAGGAGTGGCAATGTAGACCGAATATGATGGATACCTGAATGATTCTCCATTATATTTATTAATATTATCTACTTCTCCCATCTGTACAGAATGTAATGTCCCTGTAGGATGTCCAAAATGTGAAATTACAACCCTAACTGTCAGACCAAATGAAATTGAGTCTTGATAAGGTCCACAACGTTCCAACTTCTCTCCCAGGCATTAATGGAGAGGCTGCCTTCGAGAGAGGCGATGGAGGAGCTGAACTCCTGGATTAGCAAGAGGGAGGTCAGGCTAAAGGAGAGGCTGAACAGACTCAATAGCCACAAGCCCTCAGCTGCCAGCCTCACCCAGGAGCTACAGCTCCTCAAGGTATTTCCCTCTTATTGACCATCAGGGCTTCCATTAGCTTTACTTTCTCAGGGGTCCCGAAACCCATGACTTCCTTTGTATGGGGGTCCTGATCCAGATTCGGGGGTCCCTGGCTCTCGCTCAACAAGTTGTGCACATCCCAACCTCTGCCATGACCAGAAGGTGTTGGTAGTGTGGTAATTTAGTGCATCTCCTCAAGCCATGTGGTCATAGCTAGAGTGAGAAACAGCGATAGGGGAATGTATACATTAACTGCCTGCCAATAATCGATACAATACATATAATACATAATCAAGAGTACTGGATTCAATACCTTGTGTGAAATGATCCTATTCTGATTTCTTGTAATAATTTGGGAAACCAGTAATGTAACTGTCTTCTTTGTTAAAACTCAGCAGCAAAACAAACATAACAGTCGTGAACCAGAGCCGAGTCTACAGTATTCTGAACAAACTCTGTGATTGTTGGTCCAAACAATGAAATAACAGTTCCGACTTGTACACAATCAGTCCCTGAAGGCTAATCACATCCTGCTTAAAAGGACATATTTGACACTTAGCGCTTTCTAACAAAAAAATTCAATAAATCGGTGGATAGCTACAACCCATGAGATACAGGTTTGGAATCACGCACGTGTGATACAGCTTTCTTGCGTCACGATTGGTCAGATACGCTCACTGGAAAATACAGTAACTTGGTAACCGATAACCATCAGCAGCGTTAGTTTCTCATTCGCGGTTTATTCGTTTTGATGAATAATTTGCTAGCGAGCACGCCAGCGGTTTTTGCCATTAAAGTTAAAACAACTGTGTAATTGCAATTGAAGAATTAGAAACTTGAATGTATTAATTTAATGGCGAAATGCGTTAGCGTACTGGCTAGCGAATTATCATATTGATTTGAACAAATCCGTTTGAAATTTGGTTAGGCGGAACAATATTTCCTTCTTGAAGTTCTTGGCTTGATGCAATTCTCCCCCCTAACCACAAGCAAACGCACATTTGTTTCATCAGAGCCGGAAGGGTCTGTATCAGAATTTTTAGGATTAGGAGCATGTAGTGTGTGCGTTATTTTGATAGCAGTAGGAGTACTGAACTGATTTGACAGGCTACAATTCTGCGTCCATACCGCCACGTTACTATATTGGATTATTAGACATCATATACCTAGAAGTAATTCCATCTGGTTGTGCACTTGGGAGAGGGGGAGTGCATGTTTAGTCAAATAGTGGAGCGGTCTAATCCGCGCACTTTTTTTCTGAATCCGTCACGGTCAGCGGCGGCGGCTTCTGCCTTTCTTATCTATACTATACCCCTCGCTTCCTAGTGATCCAAGCATCTGCGACTATGATGTGGTCTGGGTTCGTTTGGTGCCTCTCGAATGCACTGATTTGCAAATTACGTGACCCTGGGGACACGAACGCATTCTGCTACCCCATATCTGTGCACGATTTGCAGAGCCAAAATTTCCTTCCCACTATCATTATTTTTTCTAACCATGAATATTTGAATCGCCACTCTTCGCGCCAGCATCTATGCTTACGGGCCTCGCTGGTAGTAGCTGATTTGGGGCTTGATATCTCTTGCGATTGGGAAGTACTCGCAGTAACATCATCCTCCTGCTTTTCTCCCCACTACTTTTTTCCCTAATTAAGTCGGTGATTTGGCTTTTGGTTTTACTTTAAACAGCGATATTTATTGCGAGACAAAGCAAAGGGTAGGCGAATTCAGACTAGGCTCATACATACTAACATTCAGTACAAATAGGAAGTATTGATGGCATAGAGAAACAACGTAACTCACATTGATCTCTGTGATTGGTCCGTAGTTAATTTTATATGACCGGGAAGGGAATGACTGGGGATTGCTGAGTGGTATAAAAGATCGCAAATTCTGCCGCATTAAGGGTAACTTAGCATTATTTTGATAAACTTGGGAAAATGGACAATTCTACTGAGAGTGGGTATTGCATTTTCAACGACAGAGAACCCAGCAAACAAAATAACGTCCCCAGGACGTCCTCTAAATGTCCCCTCCGAACGTCCTTGTGCGTCCCGAAACTCAGAGTCATGGCTCACTGCGCGTCCTGCGTGATTTTCGTGCGTATTTCACCCGAGGTCTCCGGCAATCGCGAGCCCTGGACCATCCCTGATGAAAACTCCAGCTACAACCTGCTGGAGCTCTTTACTCGTGTCACACTTAAATGTATGGGCGTTTGATCAAAGGTTCCAACGTAGCTATCACTGTCCTACATTCATACACTCTTGGAACTGACATGTTAAAAACAATACAGACTTTTTTTCTCAACACATCTGCGCATCCAGTGAAGAACAACTGTTTTTTTTTTATTATTATTTTAACTTCTCCAGTATGTGTAATCAACTAATGGTTTTCACACATAGTCGACACAAAATGACTCAGAACGTGTAAAAATAGTTATAACACAAAAAGTGTGGTAATATAGCATCATTTTTGAGAGCATACTTATTTCACACAGAGTGTGCTACACATTTTAAAAATATTGCTTGTAAACTTTTCAGAGCATATTTTAATCACTAACTTATCCGGTAAACAAATAAATAAACTATGTACGGACAAACTTTACACCAGTAATTGCTTTCAACAATTTTGGTTTTCAACATCAGAATCTTGATAAAAATAAACAGCCTGAAGAATACCTGAGAATTGAAGGTTTCATTAAACAAACTGAATGAATTGGTTTTGGCATACCTTGATTAGCTTAAATCCCAAAGTATGCATTTAAGGGTTAGGATGGTTAAAGCTGCATTTTCAACACTTGTTGCTGGTCTGTGGCTGGGAAAACCCTATTACCAAACAGTGCCGGACAAAGCTGGTAGCCCAGTGGTCAACTTGTGCACTAGCTGACAATATGGTTGGCCACTGGGTAAAAAGGTTTTAAAAACACAGCTGAAACTCATTTGTCAAGCTTAGTTTGGTTTAAGTGGAAATTTTCGACAGGGTTGTCTGATACGTATGCACTACATCAGAAATTCATGTTAATTGTTGGCTAGTTTGCTAACCTGTCCAATGTTCTCTGCAATGAAAGGACTATCTGTGCTTGAATTTCTGACATTTTTCCAAATATACCCTTGGCCTTCAGTAAAATACATATTTTTTGCCCTTTTTTAAATCATATCATCTTAATTTATTCTAATTCAGTATGTCAGCTGAGAACGTTCAGGCATGACCAAGGCATTCAATATTGGTTGGTGAATTTGAGGTTGTGCAGCCAATTGGATGTAGCTGAGTAGTGAGATTTCTGTGGCCAAATTCATGCTCATTTTTCCAGAAAATTGTGGCTTATCCAGCCTTGCTCCCCTTTATTGTTAGCATGTGATAATAGCGCTTTAAAGAGGGCAGCATGATGTTTCCATTTCTCCATCTAATGACCCAACTTGGTGAGCAGTATTTCTGGTGTGTTCTCCACAGGAGTACAAGTTAGAGATGTCTGGCCGCCACCTCACCGTGGACTTTGTTAACCAGTCGGTTTTACAGACCAGCAGCCCGGATATCCAGGCCAAGCGCTATGAGCGCACTCAATTTGCAGAAGAGCTGGGCATGCTCAATGAACGCTGGCATCACCTGCAAGGGGCACTGAGCTACCAGGTCAGCCCACTCCCTGGTTATTGATATCTTTCTGAGGGACACAATGAGGATTATGAGTCCGCTAAGTACATCATTAGGGCAGTCTGTGATGATCACACTAGTGACACTAGGTGGCCAACAGAGGGCAGGCCAAGGCTTTTCAAGTAAGATTATTGCGCTGCGACAGATTGATGTTTTGCTCTGTTAACCAGTTAAAATATTTGACTAAGAGGTCACACCAGTTCTTTCATTCTCACCAGACCTTAGTTGAGACTTTGTATTAATGCCACTGTTTTCTTTTTTTATGGGATTTTCTCCTTCATTTGATTGTCACACAGTAGAGAGAGACAGGAAAGTTGGGAAGGAGAATGGGGAAGACATGCAGCAAATGACCCGAGCCGGAATCGCCGCAGGAAGGCCACAGCCTTTATAGTGCGCGTGCTTAGACCGATGAGCCACCGGGGTGCCCAATGCCACTGTGTTTTCTGCACTGAGAATTTTACTTAAATATATTGCAATTGTTTAATGCCTACTCTGATTTTTGTAAAAACAGGAAAAGTACTGGAATAAGTGTTTCACTGTGGGGCTTTCACAGATGAGGCATGTGGAGCAGCTCCTGCACATCTGCGCAGACAGGGAGAATAAGTTGCAACATTTGCGCCAGTGGCTCATCGGCCAGCGGGAAAGGATGCAGTTGGTTGAGAGACCTGTCAGCCGTTCCTCTGCATTGAAAGCCCTGAAGGAGTGTGAGGTATGTTTCAGTAACACTATTAATAATTACTTAGGTCATTTTACTTAGGTAAAATACTTATTTTTGCTATATAGATAAAAATTCTCCAGAAATCAGAAAGTGTATTTGGCAGTAAAAATAATTTTCAGAGAAATGATCAACAGTTAGAGGGGGTTATAAGGTTTGCTCAGAATTACATATTTTTTCCACATGCATTCTTCCATCTATCTTTGCATTCATTTTCTTGCCTGAATAATGCGCAACACATTTACCAATTTATTGAATGTTTATTTAAAAGAATGGCACGCTCTCGTGTAGTACAGTAAGACTTACTGCACAAATTGTGATTTTCAGTAACTGAAGATAATTCAGGAGCCAGATACCTCTGTATCAAGTCTGCGTGTGTTTATGTGTGTGTCTCTGCTTGTGCCATGTCCTTGTGTGCTTCTGTGTGTGTGTGTGTGTGTGTGTGTGTGTGTGTTATTGTGTCTTTGTGTTTTATGTGTGTTGTATGGGTGTGTTTATTTGTGTGTGTTCTTGTGTCCATGCCTGTGTCTTTATGCATCTGTATCTGTGTGCTTGCGCGCACGCGCGCGCGTGTGTGTGTGTGCGCGCGCATATGTATAATTCCACAGGAGACAGAAGAAAAGTTGAAGCTGAAAGTAGCAGAACTGCAGGAGCTGAAGGAATCCTGTCTGTCCCAGGAAGGAGTCACTGAGCACGTGCAGGATTCTGAATTCATCGCACAGGTTGATGCTGTCAATCAGGCCTGTGCTTCTTTGAGTCAGCAGGTATGTTAACCAGGAATCTCAATTGACTTTGAAAAACCTCGTAGGGTGACACATATTCATTTTACTCAAATAATTTATTAATTTGCTTAATGAAATCAAAATAAATATGCATGCTCATCTACGTATTTGCTGCTTCTACAGAATCTCCTCTGGCCATCCTTCAACTGAAATTAACCATCATCAATATGAAATTATCCATAATTGTACACACATACTCATACACACACATGCATTTGCGTGAGTTTTCATGAATGCAAACAAGTGACATAAATCAGTTTATATATGAAATTTGAGAAATATCCTAAATCAAGAATGTTGGCCACTGGTGACCGACCCTTATCCTGGAGATCTTCTGTCCAGTAGCCAGGCGTTCCAGATTAAGGTCACAATAAAAACCTGCAGAATGGTAGATCTCTTGGAACTGGGTTGATTACCTCTGATGGAGTTATATATCTAAAGATGTTGATGTACTTTTGTAATTAACAGGCTATATCTGTCTAAGATACCTTGTACTGTCTCATTGAATGGCCAAATTATGTCTTGATGTTGTTCTTGTATGTAACACACCACATTGAGAAGCTCACATGTTGTTGGTCCTCCCTGCCAGGTGGTGGCGCTGAGGCTGAAGTTGCAGCAGGTTCTGGAACAGTGGGGTTTGCTTGAGCGTAGGCTGGATGAAGCTGTTCTCAGTACAGCCAAGGCCCGCTACACACTGGAGCACGAACAAACCCCTCAGATCTCACTCAATGCTCTCCAGAGCCATGCTAATCAACTACAGGTGTCCTGCCTTTAAAGTTTTATCTCCTTTTTCTTTATCTGTCCTTCTTTCAAGGGATAAGGTCATTATTTTTTCATGCTTGGTTAGTTTTTTTCCCTAAATTACAGCTCTGGTCAGTTGATTAATGTGTAAACCTGTGTTGAAGCCCAAGTCAATGTTATCTTTCTCTCCCCAGCTCTTACAAAGTGAACTGGAGAGGCTTGAGACGGCATGGGACACTCTGACTGGGACCTTGTCCACAGTAAGGGACCTGCTCCATCCCGGCGCTTCTCTTCTCTTGTCCGAGCAGCTGGACAGAGAGCAAACACGGTCAGTTCTGCCACGCTGTTCAAGTCTGTAGAGCTCAGAATAGTCAATTTTTTAGTTGGACTTCTCAAGTCTCTGTAAATTGAATGAAACTGAACCAAGTATTGTATTTTAAGTGGCCCTAAATTCGAGGTCTCTGTGCTCTTCCAGCATCACATCCTGAGTGCATCTTAATAGTTCCTGTGTCTCATTTTTGTGAGAACGAAGTGTACAGTGTACTGTGGCCTTTGAGGCAACTGTATACAATTGTTCTCATCTGTTCATTTCAAGAACCAAAAAAAAAGTAAATTTCAACATGTATTTTAATCTTATATTTTTAAATCTTTAAATTCTTTTTTTCTCACCAAATATGTTGAAAATATTTGCCATTGATTTTAGATATTTTCATGTCTTATTTTAAGTTTAACCTATAGTTGTTGGAAATTTCCAGCACTCAGTAACTTAAATAAGACAATATTTTTCTACTAGAGGGGGAAAAGTAAGATTTTATGTTTCAAAATTAGCCTATAACTTGTTAAGAATTGTTAAATTTGGATAGGAAATAACAGTGACTTGCCGGCGTATGCTTGGTCCTACCAGGTGGAGGGTGGTTAATCAAGAGGTGACCAACGAGGTATTCAGAACCCAAGGACTCTTCCAGCGCTGGCAAGGCTACAGTCGTCTCTTCGATGCCATTTCATGCCGTCTGAAATTGCTGGAGGAGAAAGCCAGGGCAGTGCTAAGAGCCCCGCCCGGCCAGGACAACACAGCAGAGCTGGTTCAGACTCGGGTGGAGGCCATTACGGTGAGTGCACAGAGCAAAACCCGAACCCATTTCAAAAAACCCATTTATTTGAAGAGGCTGCCTCATATAACTTTGCTGCTTTCGGAGAGATATTGATAGAATGAAACTCAGGAGATCAGGATTGGTGTTACTATGGCCACGGCCACCTGGAGGCAGCGTATCAGTCTGGTGGGGTGCTCAGCTCATAACAGTACAATAAGGATATATAGAGCATCGATGTAACTATGTCACAGCTACTTAGCTTTTGTTCTCAGAAATAAAATCCTGATGGAAATTTATAATGGGGTTAGGAAACTGTGCGGGATTACTCGAACTCAAATTAATTTTATGAGCTGATTCGCTCTGAGATTAGCCTACGGGGTGTACGGATGCAAGTGATCATATCAAATTCATAGTTCATTGCCAAAAATGTTACACTTTTGCATTTGTAGTCCAGTTTGTAGTCCAATTTGCAAACTACATATCCACTACACAAACGCGTGAATAGCCAGTGATTTGTTCCCGGCCAATGAGGTACCTCAGTCTCAGCAAACGTTCACAATGTAATTTGACTGAAGCCAAACAGGGACAGAAATTGCCGTTAGTTATATCTGGGAAACTGATATATCTGCAACCGAGCGAAGTGATTACACAGCAGGCTACTATTAGCCAGCTACATGTGATGCATAGAAATCAATGGATGACAGTGAATAGCCTTTATGTAAAGCAAAAAAGTGAATATTTTAAAAAGTCTACAGGTAAAATTAATGGGAACTTTTACTCTTGACACCAGTGTGACATAGTCACCTCAGTACTCTGCAGTATATCAGCAGGACATAAGTGTATTTTGAGTATGAATTGCCCAAAGGTATGAGCTTATATTTGAATGGAGTATATGCCCTGCGATGGACTGGCTAACTGGCTCAGGTGTACGTCTGCTATTTGTGATTAGATGTTGGGGAAGCCTCCCGCATCCCCCAAACACCACCTCACGCCCACTCTGACCAAGAAAAACTGTTTTATGTAATGAATGGATTGATGGATGGATGGATGGATGGATGGATGGATGTATGTTATATATATAGCCATGTTGCATTTGCAACCAGCTGTAATACAGTACATTCTGGCTTAAAGGTTGTCATTTTCTCTCTTGTGACCACAATGGCTCATGGTATTCACGTAAATGCTTGTTTGCTTTAAATTCTTCGGGGGATTTCACTTACTGAAACTTGGTCTAATGACTGACTTTGACTTGACCATTCTGAACTAGAAATTCAATGGCTTTTTATCCCTATCTCTTGACCTCTGCATGAGTCTGTTTTTAGTTTCTTAAAGGTAGAACACTTGTTTTAAAATGTCCATCCTGAATAATTGACCTTTAGACGAGAGGTGCATTTTGTTCTATTTATTTGTTCAGAAATGGAGTTCACTAAATCTCTGTTCAATTACACACTGATAAAGGTTATGCAATTTTTTTAAAGGGAATTTTTGAATTGGAATTTTTATAGCGGATTTATATTTACAAGTTGCTAGAATACTTTTGTTATTTCATTTCTAATAGTCATAATAGTTTATGAACATTCAAATGAGTGTATTCAACTGAACATTTTATTTCATATCTAATACATTACCAGCTAATGTAAGTTTCTTTTATTTATTTATTTTCTTATCAGAGTATAATGTGTTTTCACTTATTACTGGAGCACAGAGGTGTTCGGTTCTCAAAGCCTCGCTTTTGCATTCTGTACTGACCAGAGAAACATGCCATTAGTGAGCAGCGATAAAAGTACCAGTAGATGTACTGTTCTTTGTGTATGTTTTCTTCCATTAAGAATTTGATTGTACTTTGTTTTTTTTTTTTTTTGCATTCATTCAGATTTATTGCCATCCTTGCAATGTCATGCTGCTGCGCACGTGCCACTCAGCATCCTCTAGCTGTGACTATAAGCTATATTTACAATGTAACATGGTCTCGCGTACCTCACTGCTTAATAAGCCCACTAATGTGCACAGATCTGTGCAGTTTCACGGGCTACATGAGTTCAGAACATTAAAAAGACATTTTGACATTTTAGATCTTATTTATGCACTTTGCAGAAGAAATGCCTCATAATTTCATGATGCAATGTACAAGACACACAACTTGACGTGTGATGAGACGTGACGTGACGCAAGCACAGGATGGGAGGAGATACGACAGGGATTAAAATGAGGGTTGTGACAATAATCCAATAATCTCATAATTAATGACAAAATATAGGTATAAAAATTCAAAATCACATGATTTACTTAATTAGTATTATTATTATTTAATTATAAGATTTTGTGATTAGACATTGGTGTCCTCAGAATATGTCGCTCACTATTTTCACCTTGTTGTTTTTTGTCTATGAGGTGTGTGCCGTGCTCACTGGTTTTTTGTACTCTCAGGACCTGCAAGCGAGCGTCAATGACCTGCAGAATCGTGTAGAAGAAGTGCTGGAGGCTTCAAGATACCTTATAGGACACATGGACCCTGAAGCTGCGGTCTTCGTCCAATCAGCGTGCCGTCTGCTTGCCTGCAGTGTCTTGCAGCTGAGCAAGGTGCTGGCAGAGAGAAAGGAACTGCTACAGGTGGGGCAAATGTTATTTTTAATAGTGGATTTAGAAGTACAATTTAAACCATGGATTAACTGCTACTTTATACATAGTCTAAAACCACCAGTAACTGTACTATCCCAATATAAGTCTCAGAGTTCAGCAAATAAAGTAGCACTGGTCATGTTGCCCTTTGAATATACACACTAATGCTGTATATCAATCTATCAATGAGTTCAAAATGCCTTGAGCTCAAAAATCACAATGGGACCCAGTTTCAGGCTGGCTTGTGTACAGAGCAAGGTTGAGGAGACAGCAGATGTTGAATGAGGTCTTTCCGTATGTCCTTAATCCTCAGTCATGTGACTTTGTGCGTGTAGGAAGAACAGGGGCAGCTACAGGAGTTCAGTAGCAGCTTGGAGTTCCTGGAGAATCACCTGGAAGACTGTCGGGACAAAGTGACTGGAGCTCTGGATGCCAGCTGCAGAGATGTTGCTAGGGTGAGTCAGCACATCTCCAACTCAATGACATTTATCTAAAGCTTTTTTTTCCGCACAGCTCCCCATGGTAACCATCTCTTTCTCCAATCAGACTGACCTGTTGGCCCTGAGCTCCCTATCCCCGGACCTGGATGAGCTGAATGAGCTCAGCTACAGGTTGGCCCTGAGTGACCCAGTTTCTGGCAGGCTACAGAGTCTCAACAGGCAGTGGGCTCTGGTCTCCTCTCTGGCACTGGAGAAACGAAGGTTAGTCAGTCTTATACTGAGAAACGACTTCTCAAAAATCAATCACCCCTCAGCCTTACCAACTAGTCCTGCTGTAAGGCTCCCAAACACATTATGAACGTGAATTGGGATTGGTTTGTTCGTTAAACTGCGTATTCAAAAAAATTAGTGTTTTGAGGACCTTATAGCTCAGTTATTGCTGTTAATTTGACCTGTCTCTTTTAGCTGTTTTGGTTATTTCAACCACAGAGGAGATTTTTGGCAGTGAAACCGTAGTTGTGGTTGTGTGTGACTGGTCAGGGAGAACTGGTGGTCAGGGGGTGACTGTGTGTGCATATGTGCGTGTGTGTGTGTGCACATGTACGTGTGCGTGTGCACACACGGGTGTGTGTGTAGTTGTTCCTGCAATATGAGACCAATTCCCTCGAATACATTCAGATAAAATGGGGACCTTCTGGATCTTGAAGACAGGGCCCCAGCCCTCATAATGCCAAAAGCTTGTAATCACTGTTATGACTGTTACAAATATATTTCTGTTTCTTTTTCAGAATGTCCTTGCATACAGTAACATTAAAACCCTGTGTGTGTATTCTTGTGTTTATACACCAGTGAGCTGCAGGCAGAGGTATTGAAGCAGCAGAGCTTCGAGCAGAAATGTAAGAGCTGGATGGGGTTCCTGCAGAACATGGAGGACAGTCTGGTTGTGGACATCGCCGGCAGTTACCCTGGTTTACGGGAGCAGCTCCGCATACACCAGGTATTACCATGCTGTCCCCATACCATGCACTGCCTGTCTCTGATGGCCGCTCCTGCTGTGGGAATTTATGTTGTCTGACATGCGAGATCTGTTGCATATTATCCAGTTTGACTAATACAGTTTGGACTTGTGTAACATGCAATGCTGCTCACCCTTGTTTGTGTAGAATCACAGCTGTGGTTCTTTGGCTTTGTACTCAGGCATATTAAACATGAAAACAATGAATATGTTTTTAAAGTAGAGACTGTCAGTTTTATGTTGCTAGTACTTAAAAACATTTGTACATCCTTATTGTATGAACCATGTAAGAATCTCTGCCCTTTTATGCTGGGGACACTGTTGAATCAATTACGGACTGTATTGCTAATGTAAAATTGTATGCCTTTTTATTCACAAGCATTTCAACCCATATGGCTGATCTGAACACTTTGAAACTGTTTTTAGCTTCTGTACAAGGACACAATGATGGTAGAAAACACTACTTTCTGATGTCTCTCAGATGTTTCAGGCGGAGGTATCTATTGGGCATCAGATCCTGCACTCAGTCATCAATGAGGCGTTGAAGTTACTGGAGAGAGGAGAGGTTGAGGACAGGTGAGAGTTCCCAGAACTCCAGTCCCAATTCTTTGTGCTGTAGCAAATGAAGCCTCATTTATAAAGATAAGAATTGGCTAGTTGGTGTGTTACATTAAATGCTGAAAATATGTGATATTTGCTCTGGACGTTTTACTTATGGACAGATTAGGTTTTTGGCAGCACTTTGCTGGAGTAAACAGTTCACAGCACACAGACTGTGAGCCATCTTGAGCAGCATTCCTGTAATATAGAGCAGATTGCCTCATTCTCAGGACATGAGGTGTATTAACAGTTATTGTGGATTTTCATTGTATCTGAATATCAATTCTAAAATCATTAAATTACACATTTACTGAAGATGATGTGTATTGATAATGATAAAAACACAGAAATATCCTGATTTTGCCTGATTTATATATTGTACCTTAAATACAGGCATACCTGTGCATGACATGCATTTATAGTTAATAGTACTTTATTGATAGACCAAAGTTTTGATTATTGCCCCAGATAACATTGCTTCCCAGATCAGGCAGAATATTGGTGTTTTAACTTCTTTGTCACAGTTTCTTACGTAATCATAGTTTAGTTTTTGTTTAGCCCATGAGTTTTGATGCTCATATCAACCAAACCTCGGACTATTGTTGCTGAAATGTAGATACTTATATATGGTTTTATTTCATTGCGTCTTGTGTACTGTCATGCACTTTTTATCTGTCTCAAAAAAAACACCCATTGACACTTTTCGAACTCTGCTGAATACTACTGCAAGGTTTTAAACACCAAGGATACCAATTAATTTTTGAGTCAATTTGAAAATCCTGGTGCTCACATCCAGTGCACTGCGATTATCAGACACTTCAATACACTGTTGACGTCAGAGGTGGAAAGTCCAGGTTTAGAGATTAAAAGTCTGCTCTAGAATTTGCTTCCAGTCACCAGAATTTTGGCATTGAAGAAAAACTAATTAGTGAAACCAGTTGGCTCAATTCATGGGTGGAAGTAATACGCGGCAGGACTTTTACTTTCTGGCACGAGGACTTTTCGCCTCTGGCTAACCAGTTCCCCCACACGACAAGCCGGGCTCTTGGTTACTTACGTAGATTGCGGCTAAAGAGTGTGTTTAAGTGTTAGCCCTTGCGGTGCCCTGTGCAGGAGTGACTTCATCCTGAAGCTGTCTCAGCTGAAGGAGCAGTGGCAGGCGGTGGAGCGACGGACCCAGCAGCGGCGCGCTCTAGTCGAGGGTCTGGTGCGACACTGGCAGCTGTACACTCGCAGCCTGAGGAAGCTGAGGAGGCTCCTCAGTGAGGCCCACGCCCTCCTGCCCCCCTCCAGCCCTGAGCTCTGCCCCCTGGGACAGCTGCACTCCTCCCTGGAGGACCTCAAGGTAAAGTCTGGGCAGGATCACGAGGCCTTGCTGTGCGCAGCGTGTTGGCTCTTTCTGACATGCTAGTCCTAGTAAGAAGGGGAAACAGTCCACCTATTTTTGTTTGTGCTAATTTGTGCTAATTTCCAGTGAATCCAGGCTAGCTCTTTCTGTTAGCGCTAATTTCTTATGGAGACTGGCTGCCTCTTTTTGTTTGCACTGATGTCCTGTAGAAACAGGCTGCCTCTTTCTGTTAGCGCTAATGTCCCTTGAAAACAGGTTTTGTCTCTCTGTTAGCGCTAATGTTCAGTAGAGACAGACAGCCATTTCTATTATGGTGAACATCCAGTGGAGACTGGCTCTTTCCATTAACGCAAATGTCCAGTGGAGATAGTCTTACACTTCCTGTTAGCACTAATGTCCTGTAAAGAGGCTCCCATTTCTATTATGATGAATGTCCAGTGCAGAATGTTAGTACTGACCAGTGCAGAATCTTGGAAGTATGGAAGGAGTCTGTTATGATGCACCAAGAATGCACTGATGAAATAAGTAAAATTACATGCATTTTCAACTGATAGAGGTATTTTTAATTACATGCTTTTCTGGCTGATAAATAGAGTTTTCCTAACCACCATAAAGTAATACCACTAATGACTACAGCTGTTTTTGAAAAGTAGCATCAGAAACATTTTACACTAAAGTTATGATATTTTAATATCATCTCAGCCATTTCTGAGATGTTGAAGCATCTTATGTGATGAGTGTCAGCCATTTTTACATCATTTGTAATTATTGGTTTTGATTTTAAGAATTGTATGTTTTGGAGACTGTCCCCTTTCCGGCCACGACTGCATTGGGACTTCGGTCTGCCCAGCGTAAAGGCTTCCTCTCTGCCACAGCGCATGGAACTGCTGTTCCATCGTCACCAGAGCTGCTACATCCAGACGCTGGAGGTGGGCAGGCAGCTCTTCTCCATGGGGGACACACAGACACAGGTGCAGCTGCAGGCTGAGCTCGGGGCCCTTCAGGAGGACTGGGAGATCTCACTCAGCCTGCTGGGGAAGAGGAGGACCCGCATCTGCACCATTATACAGGTATACTGCAAAAATTTCTGCTGCAACAAGTCTTTTAATCTGCTATGAGGCATAACTACGGGACTGAAATGCTTGGTATGATCAACATTTTTTTTAACTGTGAAGGGCATTTTGGGGTACCTTATAGCAGTTTCCCTCTCTAGGAATTTGGCAACTGTCAATCCATCTTGTGTACAGTTGCTCCTGTGATGTGCTATCAGGATATTTTTTAGAAAGGATTTAAGGAAGTTGAGAGTTAGGCTTTCTACGGCAGTGGTGACTAATCCTATTCCTGGTGATCTATTATCTCGTAGGTTTTCTTTTTGACCCTCATTTGGCGTGTGGTTCTACTAATTAGCACCTCAACAAGGAGTCTAGCTTGTTGATTCGGTTGAGGTGACTTCCCCCGGGGGTTAGTTACCACTTACACATAGTATCCAGTGTGTCATATTTTGCTGATATACAAACACAATGGGGCCATTCAGTCAAAAGCACAGCAGCTAGTTTGGAGGATAATAACTTGAGTCAATCCGCGATTAAATCTCCCTGAAAGAATTAAGTTCACAGCGGGAAGCGCGGATCTCATTATGGCATTTTAAAATTAATAACATGATGGTTTTTGTCGTGAAAAGATGCGGTCAGAAGAATGTCGTCCCAGACTCTATTGTAAATGCTGCTGTGGATAATTTTATAATCAAAAATCACAGTGGATTTGTGGAAGGTCATTACTTTCAACTAGTGCAACTCTGTGCCAAGTGCCAAATGTGAAAATAAATTTCAAAATGGTGGGGGAAGCGGTAGGATTTAGGCACTCAAATAGACCTCCCGCTCAGCCCAGTGACCCACATTTGGGTTTCATCAGCAAAAGAGCCATGAGTGGATCTAAAAGCTGCCCTAATCTTGCGTTGGTCTACTTTCCAGATGCCCATCTAAATAAAATGCTGAAGAATGCTCCCTGATTTTTGAGTCTTGAGAACAGAGTCTTGATGCCTGGTTTTCAAAATATGGTTTTGTGACTGATGGGGTTGCTGAACATTTTAATTTTACTGTACAATTAGTTTGCATTTAGTCAGACAAATCACAACTAGAGGGTGCATATATTCCCACCCAATTCTGTCAGGGCCTGTGAAGTCTGTTTGCGTTTTTGTACTTCCATGTGAGAAATAGGACAATATACTGTAACAGCTATGTGCCGTCCACGGGTACAATACAGTTTATCTGGCATGTGGGTATTGAATTAAATGAAATTTTTTAAGACATATACTAGAAAAAAGAAAATGGGCAAATTAAGAGATTCACCTGGGTGGTGAGCTGTGATGAGCTGAATATATGAGGAACAAAAAAAAAAAAACCAACTGCTCTTCCAGTGCGGGAATAAACATATTAGACGATACCAAACTTCTGGCTGAGGTATACTGATGTCAAGGTGGGGGGCGGAGGCCAAAGGGAGCCTGGGCAGAATCTGTCTGCATTATTAGTGTGCCTGGACATGCCCCTTAAACTTCTTCTTTCCCCCGGACCAGTAGAAGGCCGATCTGAGCCCTCGTAGCTCTGTTGATTTCCACTTGTTTCTCCTGGCACGCTTACCGGCATTCTGGCACTGACCAATCAAATACCTCTTCCCTTTGTTGATTCATGATGGCTGGGTAGTGTTTGTGTCACACCGCCCTGGATCCAGGAGACATAGTGGAGACTTGGGGACTTGTCTTGCAGTGTGGCCAGCGCTGCATCTCTGACGTCTACCACTGATGTTCTGATCCATTTTAAGTGTCTCTTGATCCTGTTGGACTGGGTGCAGCATCCCATGAGACCAAAGGTGTATAATGAAGGTTCAGAGAGTAGAAGTCCAGCCCAGAATATTGTTCAGGCCACAGAAGACTTGACAGTTGGCACTGTTCTTCAGCTGGGAGGTAGAGCTAACAAGTGAAATCAGCTGACGGGTTTCTGGGTGGAGTGAAAACATGGCAGGAGTTTTGCTTTCTGACCCCTGGATTACACACCTCTGCCTGAGACTGACGCCGTTGTATACAGGCAGTTTCTTGCAGATGACCATGGCTCAGCTCGTGAAAGCAGATCAGGGCGACCAGTTTTGAATGAGCAGCTTCAGTCAGTACAGTGGAGGTAATTTCCCCAGAAAATGATGAACTCAGGAAAAAGATAATTAAGTGGCTAGAAATGCTTCTAGCCTCAATGGGGAATCAAGGTAGTTGCAGAAACAACAAATCGCCAGTGCAAGTCATTTATTTGGCAGAGATTTTTTAAGAACTGCCTTGATATTTACAGCGAATCTGATACCTAAAGGTCATTTCCTTCAATCGATAGGGACAGGCAGAGTGCTGTACTGTGGGGTTTTGCTTAGCTGAGCCGAGAGACCTGTGCAGAAGACAGGCAGTGGGTCTATGTCTGCCTCTGCACGGGTTAACAGGCTCTGCGACAGCTGGTACAGTGCTGCATTAGGAAATTATTGGCAGAAGTCTGCCATGCTGTTCCACTGAGCTCTTCGTGTGATCTGTGCAGTCTTCTAAGGATATAACTGCGGAGGACAATCCCAGCCCCAGCCAGCCATTACCCACGCACTTGCCTGCATGTGTCATGGGGCATCCTAGCTGAGAGTACATTCTGGTTCCTGTCGTGCAGAAGCCTCCTTCAATGCACTTTGGATATACGTGAACAAAGCTGCAACACAGAGGACTGAGCCTGCCGAAACAACAGATTATTTAGTCAATTTTATTCTTTGGAAGATTTCTTCTACATTCTCGGAAAGTATGTACGTTCAAAGTGAGCGTAGACTCTCAGTTGTTTGTTGAATTTCGTCATTCCTCTGTCTGTGCTTTCTGTTAGCATCTCTGGCGGTGTATATCTTCCATTCATGTGGACTTGATTTATGTTTTTTTTTTTTTTTTTGGCAGACCTGGGAGCGCTGTGAGGCCAAGCTAGCCGATCGCAGATGCAAGCTGGAGGAAATGAGCGCCAGGCTAAAGCAGCTGCTGCCAGAGCACCCGGAGGAGCTACAAACTGCGGAGCAGGTCACTAAGGTAAACGCCTGCTGTATACAGGAACAGCAGAGCTAATCATAAATGCCTTACGTGTATACTCTTTCATACTTATGATTAATCTGTCATTAGTGAGTTATATTGTTGCAATTCGTTTACAAATTGGGTCATACTTTGAATTAAGTATTGCTCATAAAGGCTTCATACAGCATATATGAAAAATGTCTTAATGTGGTTTCATAAATCATGCATGTGCAAACTGTAAACGAACACAATAATTATGTTTTTTTTTTTTCCCCAGTGTCATCTAGTGCTGCTTTTAAGTGCTCTCTTGTTCAGTTTCATTTTTTAACTAAATTGTTGAAATAAATATTTGTGGAAAATTCATATCCTTTGAATGCATTTTTAAAGTCTGCCTTATTTCTTGGGAAAGTGTGGAAAGAATTCCTTCTTGTGCTCTGTTCAAATGGCTGTTCTGATGAGGAATGTTATGTGTGATTAATGATTGAATTCAGAGCAGGATACTAAATCCTGACTGTTACAGCAATGTCTGTAGCTGGCTTTGAGTCAGAGGGATTATTCCCATCACAGTGTGTGACAGTAATTCCATTGGCTGGTTGGAGCAGTGTGTTTTTTTGTATTCTCATGAATTCAGAAAATTTGCCTTGTTGGATCGGCCAGCGAATGTTACTGGGTATTCTAACTTTCTAAGAAAAGTTATAAATGTAAAAAAAAAAAAAAAAACATGACCAAAGACGCGTTCAGTGAGTTTGGTGCATTTGCCTACAAAAAACAAAACCACACCCCTGCCTCCCTGAAACTGCTTGCTTCCGTCAGGCCTGAGTTATCAGTGACTGTAGAAGAAACAGTGGGGGACAGTTGTTTTTGCTCCTTGTCAGGGTAGGAAGCGCCAGCATTCCAATGGGATGAAATAAATTGTCTCATGTTGAAGCTAACTTCCTGTTATTATTGGCTATTGTCATAGACCCAACTCCAAAATGTTAAACTAAAGAAATGTATGAACTGAATCAAATAAAAGATGCCTTTACTGTGGGTTAAATTGCAAAAAAAATGTACTTATAGTACTTTTAATGTATAACTTCCTGTTGTGTCACAGACCAAGGCCATTTTGGTAAATGTCATTTGCCCTGGAACCCTGGCTGGGTAGCTCTTGTTGTGGTGCGCAGTTTTGAAATTTGAAATGTATATTATTTTATTCAGAGGTTTGGCTCTTGCATTTGTTCTGAATGTGTGTGTGTGTGTTTTTTTTTTAACTTAACCAGCCTGAATTCACAGCATCAACACCCAAGTTAATTATGAACCAAGTACAAATCAATTATATGCAACTTGCATACTGCCAACTTTTTGGCCCAATCAGCTGTTTGCTCACAGCTGCTTGTGGGTGTGTTCTTCCGCCGGAAAATACAGCCAAAATCTTCTGTTATCAACCAGCGGCCTTCTTGATATCCCTGATGACCAGCCTCAACTGTTTGACAGCCCTTAATCGTATAAACATATACTTGAGTGTTAAAATTTGATCTATTTAAAGTAGCTACACCATGGTATCAGTGGTGATTATTTTATCTCACTGTGTTGAAGCACAGTGTTTGATCACTTCTTTAGAGGTGGGCCAAGGTTTATTTGTGCTTACGATTGTTGAAGCCTGTCACATGGCCTCAGAGATAAACTAATGCTAGCACAAAAAGTAGATCCAAGTTGCTAACAGGTTGGGCTTTCTGCATTATCCCTTCTGGCTCATTATTGGTTTATCCTCCCCCACCCTTCCTCCACTCTCCTTCCCTCCTTCCATTCCCCTCCCCCATGCCGGCCCTATGGGCTCTTAATCCCTCAGTCTGAAGAGAGGCAGGAGAGAGAGCGGACGTACAGGCGAGCGAGCGAGCGGCAGGGGGGCTGACTTGTTGTTATGTTATGCAGGAGGCAGAGGACTCTGCGGAAGACTGGGCTCGGAGCCTGACGGAGCTGGCCACCATGAAGACTGACCTGTCTCAGTACATCATGGCTGACGACGTGGTGCTGCTACAGGAACAGGTGGAGCACCTTCGCTGCCAGTGGGAGGAACTTTGCCTGAAGGTAAGCGGCGCGCGGGCCTGTGCGGGGGGGATAGCGACGCGTGGAGACTGGACAGACAAAGCTTCAGAGGCTGCTTTCTCTGAGCGTATGTGTGTGTGTTTATGTGTGTGTGTGTGTATTAGGGGGGAGAGTGTGAGCGTGTGTGCAGCTGCTGTGTGGAAAGACCCCATTGCTCAACTCAAAGACAGGAGGGAAAGTTATATATTTTAAAAAAGAGTGTAGTCAGGACTACTTTGATCATCAGGTTTGAGAAAGAAGAGATTGCTCTCTGGACAAACTGCAAAACTGGAAGTGATTTTGGTCTCATGCTGCTGCTGTATCAGAGATAATAGCGGGAGCAGAACCCTTTCAAGTGTTGTTATTAAAAATTGTTGATTCCAGAGGTCTAGACTTTGTGTTCAGCTAACAAAACTTAAGTCTGCTACATAGACTGTTCAATCAAAATTGATTGTGAAGCTACTGAAATATTAAGAAGTACAGCAGTAGTATACATTTCACAGGAAAAAGTTTGTTCTGGTGAAGGTACAGAAGACTGTTATTGCTTTATACTTTGTTGTTAGCTTCTCAGTATTGGAATGGTTATGTCTCTAGTCTCAGTGGATAGCCTTTAATCATTAATGTGAAACAACATCATGCATTGTGAAAATGGGACAATTGCATTCCAATCCTTCTGGTTTTTCAGAATATGCTGGTCATTTTTGTTGCTTATTGAACAAGAAGAATGTAGGACTGAACGATCAAAGTTTTATACTGATTAACTGATTTTCAGAGTTTAACTATGTTGTGGCTCTTTGAGGAAAGTAAGAGCCATGGATTTTAAACTGGAACTACACTACAAAACCCTGTCTTAATTCATCATTTGTTTTGTCTACTGTGAGCTATTCTCTTGAGATACTTTATTTATCCATACCATGCCCATACATGGCTCTGTGTTTATTGGCTGTCTTGAGAAGGTGAGGTGGTGGTGGGGGGGAGAAGGCAACAGGTTGCAGAGGGAGGCAGTCACTGGAATGGAGGAGCAGATGGCGCAGAAAAGCCGGACTCAGGCTGCCGGTGAACTGGCCCTTTGTAATGGGGATCACAAGCTTGTATGACACGTCAGGGGGTCACGCACAACAGCACAATGACTCCCCGCTGGGTTCGAGGGGTCTGTGCAGTAGGACTTGAATTCACTTGAAGTGATTGAAATTATCCTGCAAACAGCTTCATCCCGTGCCGGCCCTCACCTGGGGCTCTGGAACTAATTCTCCATGTAAAATCTGATGCGGTGCAAGTGTCAGTCTGAGCTTTCCTGGAGGACCTTAAAAAAGTCTTCCTTGAGCGTGCAGTGCACTTCTTTTGTTAGTCACACAATATCTCAGCGAGATCTCAGTAAATTCAGTGGTCCTGTCCTGTTGACTCATCTTTGTCTACCGTCGAACATATTTTATGACAACTATTCTGTCACTTTGTCACTTTACATTTTATCAGCCTGTCTTCAATACAGTGATTATGTAGTAACAGGGCATGGCACGGGTGCCCCAAAGAGGTAATTTTTTTCATATTTCAGCTGACTTTTGTCTTGCCTTCTTCTCTGTAACAGCATCTGTTCAAGACTTATAGAAGCTGGTGTGCAAAAACACATTCCTGGCTGTTTTCCTGAAGAGGCCCAGGCTGACACTGTGATTGGTGTTCTTCCCCTTGTTACACTTGTTGTTGATAAATTGGTTGTTGAGGCAGAATAAAGATTATCTGAACTGATCCTTACAGATGATTTTTTTTGCAAACTGTGCACTAGAGTAATGGAAAATGGGGCAAGATTACCAGATCAATTGAATATTCTTCTGGTTATTTTGACTCCTGTCTATGTTGAAGGTGTTGCAGTTGTTCTGGGAACTTATTTCCATGTAAGCTGTTGCATTTGAGCTTTCACGCATTATGGGTAACAAGCTGTCTTTATTGTCTTAGTCCGATTTAGCCTTTGTGGCTTTTACTGGAAAAATAGATAAATTCCAATATATTTTTAACAACTGTCACTATTATTAAAAATACAAATGAAAATCAACAGGAAAACCATTCTTAACCAAGTAGCCATTGCCAAAGCCATAGTTTTCTCTTCTAAGCTGTTTTCATTGACTAGCTGTGTAAAAGTTACTCATGGCTTTTCCCTGTTTTGTTATTCCAGATTAGTAAGTTATTTGTGTACTGTTCCACATGTGCGTGACATCAGACTCATGAAAACTGCTTATGTATGTGGCAGCATTGGTCCTCCTTTCCCATTGGGGTGATGGTCTCATGTTGGGCCAGCTAGGGGTCATACCCCTCACCCTGGGTCCCCCATTATTGCCATTCCTTGTCTATATAATTCTAGCATAGTCTGCTACTCTTGTCACACAACGTTGTCCTGTGGTTACCTCCACAGGTCTCTCTGCGTAAGCAGGAGATTGCTGACCGGCTCAATGCCTGGATGATCTTCAACGAGAAGAACAAGGAGCTTTGCGAATGGCTGACGCAGATGGAAAACAAGGTGGCACACAATGCCGACCTGAGCATTGAGGAAATGGTGGAGAAGCTGAAAAAGGTAGGACACTGCCTGTGCCCCAGGTTCGTTGTCAGGAGCTGTGCTCATACTGCATATTTTAATGTGACCGTTTAGTGTCAGCCTTTAAAAATATTTACTCAAAAATGCCATGTGAACTGGTTCCTCTCATTTTTTAAAGTAATATTTTTTATTAAATTATAAATTTACACATTTTTATTAAATTTCAGGCCAAATCAAATCAAATTAATCAGAAAAGTTACTTTTTTGAGTGTGTGCAGCCAGTTTATGTAATATTAGTCTAACATTCCACTTTCTTAGTGTGGTTTTGGGTTCTGTAGTGAGTGTTAATCTCAGTGAAATAAATACACTTAAGCAGAGCCACACAACACCACTTTTTCAGCATACTCTGTCAGGCTTAAAGAATTCTCACTCTCTGGGCAAATCTCAGCTGGAGAATCTTACTTCAGCTGTTAATCAGTTTATCCCAAGCAACAAATCTTTTGTCATTAAATGCTTTGTATGCTTTTTTCAAAACTGTGAGGAAGCAGCTTTCGAAGGGTTGTCAAAACAAGGGAAATGCAGGAGAAAGGAAAGAAACTGCTGTGTTGAATAGCCATCAAACTAGCAGACCAGTTTAAAATGATCAAACAGGGTGATAATTCTGTTTGAGGTTCTTTTCAGTGCTGCTTGTGTAAGTCCTATTTCTCAGTGAGAATATTTAGTCTATATGATCTTGTTAACCTAAGCTAAATGCAATCAGTGAGAAGAATGTTTACGTACTCTCTCTCTCTCTCTCTCAGTTTGCAAGATAATGTCGTGTTTTTAGATAAAGTGCCTTTTTTCTCTTTGGTTGATGGCTGTAGGTATTGCTCGGTGATCTGGCTAAGATATGGTGGGCCAAATAGAGTTAGTTCTTCAAATAGAGCTCAGTTCTGTGTGCATTGTGGTCTGGTAAGATTTTGTAGCCCCTTGCTCTACCAGCCAGCTGCAAATAGTCTGGCCTGGGAATGGAGTGATAGCTGTTTAAATCCCAGCAATGCATCTTGGGAAGAAAAACCCTTTCACATGCACAAAGCACATTTGTTTCTGCTAGTAAGGGATGAGGGATTGGGAGAACATGATTAAAACACTTATATGTAGATCTTAACAGTGTGCTTCCTAACCCTAACCACTCCTTCCCCCCCACTCCCAACCCAGGACTGCATGGAGGAGATTAACCTCTTCAGCGAAAACAAAACCCATCTCAAACAGCTGGGGGAGCAGCTGATCACCGCCAGCAACAAGACCAAAGAGACGGAGATTAATGACAAACTGAAGGACATCAATGACCGATGGCAGCACCTCTTCGACCACATCGAGGCCAGGTGAGGCCCGAATCGCTATGACGTGCTACTGCCTCCAGTCACGGATTACTGCTGAAATGCCGCTGAGAGACTGACCCGGGGATAATGGAATCAATCCGTAGCAAAACATTGCAAATCTGCTGAAAGTGCCTGAGGGATGCTGGGAAGGAAGTAACTGTAAATGCTAACGTTAGCTGTAAATGTAACATGTAGCAGAACTCTGTTAACATTCGCTGCCCGTCCAGGCACATCTGTCTCTCACAGTTGTGAAATAGTTTTATATTATATTTGAATAATATGTTTTTATATATTTGCAAGCAACAGGTTATTGATAAGTGACTGCTCCTCAGTACAGTTAAGTACATTGGCCAGTATGTTTGGAAATCACTCTATGCAGTGATTCTTCAGTCAGCAGTATGTCATTACAATGGCTTTAGGTCTTTCAGTGACGTGCTGACCAGGGTATTAGGTGGTGTAATCATGCAAAAAAAAGTGTGCAGAGTCATGGTGGTGGTGGTGTGCATTTGTACATGGTATGGCATACATCTGCTGACAGTGCCATTTGTTACTTCTGCTTGAATATGCTGGCTATAGATAAATTAATTGTACAAAGCAGGTGACGTCCTTGAGTCTGACAGCTGTGTAAGCCTAGATAACTTAAGTAGTTTATTCCTGTTGAATAGCTTCTATTTAGATCCACGTTGTGAAACAATGGATCTAATCTCTTAAATTGTGTTCTTTATTTTTCCTGTGGGGTCAGTACCAGAGGTCTTTCAGCATTGGCATTTTGGCTGAAATGTATCTCTCATTTACCTACCTGCTTGGAATGGTAGCATTCTTGTAAGCTCTTAAAAACTCTTAAGTTTATGTTTTTTCACTCATCCAGTAGAACATATGAAGTATTGTAAGTCTTAATCTTTCTTTGTATTGTGAAGCATTTCTACTTCCGGTGAGTTCCGGTATATGAAGTATAAATCTATCTCAGGGATCTTTGCACCTGTTAGTTGTGCGTGACGCCGCCTGCACATAGAAGCGGAGTAGGAGCGTCAGCTGCCCTGCTTGCATTGTTGAGTCGCCCTAGCCTGCTCCAGATGGCCAGAGTCTCAGGAGCTGAGGATTTATCTGTGCGACCTCTGGAGCGCTCTGTAGCTGACGGTGGCAGAGCCGCCATATGGCCCGGGCTGCGACTGTGTGCAGAAGCTGTACCGCCCCTCTCCGTGGCTGATGGATGGAGGGAGGGAGGGAGGGAGGGGCCTGTCCGCACACATTAGGAGCACAATGGTGATAAGTCCTGAAGGGGGGGGGCTGTGTGCTGGCTCCCTGCCCTCCTCTTGCTCACCGCTCACCACCAGCCCATTTACATGGACATCTGCTATTAGGTTAGCATAGCAACAGGGCACTGCGCACACTGCACCGTCGCTGAAAACAATGTGAGGGGATGCCGACTCTCCAGGCAGCAGCTAATCCCTCAACGACAAACGTTTATCTCCAAGGGTCACAGGTTACAGAACAGAGAGGTCATCTCATACAACTGCGTTTTTTTTTTTGTGCATGCATGGACAGAAGATCATTTGTAGCAGTTATCCTGTTGATATGAATGTGAGGTTGCGAATGAAGCCATAGAGAGCCTTAGCCTTAGCCTGAGAAAAAGAACCTTGCCTCTTTTCTCCGAGTCTGGTTGAATTGCTTGACCTTTGCAAGATGATAAATCCAATCAGATGTAGCCAAGGTTCTTGGTTGCAGCTTAGTGCCCCTAGCTGACTTTTGTGCATTTACTCAATAATTGTCAATCTGCACTGACCTTGTCAAAGTGATTAAATTTAACTGAATTTCATTAAATGGAAAGACCGACAGGTAGCCAACTTTTTTGCTTTAAAAAGCTGGTAAGCTTGCCGTGACACCACATTACCTTGTGAACTTATGACACCATATTACCTAGTGACCTTATGCCACTATTTGCGCACTCTGGCTTATGGCACACAGTAAATAGGTTTGTTGAAGTCCTTGAAGCCGATTTCAGTTCCTATCTTCCTATTTTGCGGGTGCCAGGCGAGAAAAGTAACATAAATGACTTTATATTTTGATAGCATGGGTGGTGCCAACCCTAAAATATCATGTCCTCATACTTGGTACTCAGTACTCCACCTTTTTTTGATGGATCTAGAGATTGAATAATCTTTTGATAAGAATTTCCTCTCTTGGAGATAGTTAGCTCTTTTTCTGGGGGGAATATGTCCATCAGTTATCTGGCTTGTTACGATTTAGCCTTTCTCTGGCAGTCAACTCTGATTACTGACTGAAATTAACCCCCTGACAGTAGTGTCCTGATTCTCAGGAGTGATGTGCAGATTACTGCCACATTTCTCCTGTTGTCAGCTTAAATGCTTCTTGTGTGCATGTTGGTGACAACGGCTAAATATTTTAGTTGATTAAAGGGATATTTCAACATTTTGGCAATATTGCCATAATCCCTACAGTTATATGAGTAGGTACATTACCTTTAGTTATCCGTGCCCATTGTTTAGAGATTCGGAGGGGGAAAGACGCGAGATGCTCAGCGAACATTACGAAAGTGAACGGTACAGGTCCCTCGCTCTTTCAAAACTCATCAAATACGCAATCCAACAGCTCCAAAATGCTCTCGTGTACAAGTTGTGACCTGCACATTCGCCACGCTATAAAATAATAATGTATAATCACGAGACAGAGTTATTTTCAAGGCAAATGCATAACCGGAACTACATTCCAGACATACCGGCTGGGCGGAGTGATTTAAAAAGTGTATGTTTACTGCAGCTACTTGCAACCTCTGAGGTGCGCACTGCGCACTTTGTTAATCCGCCCAGCGGGTTGCTCAAGAAAGTAGTTCCGAGTATTTGCTTCATGTGTCGTAATGTTCCATAATTATACATTATTATTTCATAGCCTGGTGAATGTGCAGGTCACAAGTTGTCCACGAGAGCGTTTTGGAGTTGTTGGATTGCGTATTTGATTAGTTTTGAAGGGAGTTTTGAAGAAGGGAGGGACCAGTACCGTTCACTTTCGTTATGTTCGTTGAGCAGCTCGCGTCTCCCCCCCCAGTCTCAAAACAACGGGCACGGATAACTAAAGGTAATGTACCTACTCATATAACTAAAGGGAATATGGCAATATGCCAATTTGCCAAAATGTTGAAATATCCCTTGAAGTAGCTCAAGGATATGCATCTGTTCTTCTGCCCCATTCTGTATGAAAATCTTTCTGTTCTTCTGAGCACTCTTCTGCCACAATCCAAACTTCAGCACTGCTCTCCCTTCTTTTCAGATTTCTCACATTAGTGCTCCGCTGACATTTTTTGTCCGATACCCACTGAGCACAATTGCTGAGGTTGACAGGAGAAAGAAGAGTGAATAGCCGTGAAACTACAGCATTTTCACCAAATTCCTTAAGCTGTCCTTCATATTTTGGTTTTTCTGAACATAATATGGTGTATGCAAGGGGCTTGAAAAAAGTACATTAACAGACTGTGCTTCAAAAAGAAAAGAAAAACTTTCATCAGAAAAGTTGGGGAGTAGAGACCTCAGTCTTCACCAGTGCATTGTGGGAGATCATAGTGGAGTACAGGGGATCAGATATGCTGACGAAGGCTTCTTTTGTCCCAAAACAAACTGGGTGCCTCCAAGCACGGACCAGCAGCTGCCGTCTGCCGACAGCTGCCATTGTGTCTCGGCACACGGCTTCCTCATCGCTTATTACTGCCTGAACAAGTCTTGCTACGTGTCTGTCATGGCAGATGTGGCTGGTATTGTCCTGTTTCTATTTTTTGGAACAAAAAAGAAATCCTGGGCTGAGGGTCTGGCTATGGTCTCCACGCTTTGTTGCTGCTCAAGAAAAGAAGTTGCATTGATTAAAAAGATTGTCTTCGACTTTACACTATGCTTTTATTTTTAAACGCGCACCTTACATATCCAGGCCATGATGCCATTTAAAGATGCTGCCTTTCCTACGAGTCACAGAATATGGATGTAAATACCCAAAATTGCTGCCAATCTCTACTTTGGCCTCTTGTTCAATTTTTTCAAATCCAATGTGTTGGAGTACAGGGCTGAAATGCCAACACTGTGTCTTTGTCCAAATATTTACAGACCTTTACATGTGTCTCTTCGCTATGAAGTTGTCGATAATTGGAACATTAGCAGCTGGTGTGTGTATTGAATGTGAAAAGGCCTGATTCTAGCCACTGTGTATTTCAGTGTGTGTGTGCGCGTGTGCCGTTGCTGTGTAGCCATGGTAATGCTTTCACATGAAGAACTTTGGCGTTGCATTTTGTCCTGAGTTGCCATAGTGACTTGTTAGCTGAGACACCTGAGAGTGAGTGGGATTGTGGGTAAGGGCACAGGAGATTTATGAAGGAGGGAACTGCGGGTGAGGAAAGGAATAGAAAATGGATGGAAGCGTGTGTAGAGCACAAACTTTACTGCACCTGCTTAGCTCTTCGCTTGACGCCTGTATTTGTTCTTTGAGTAGATGCATACTTGCCGTGAAATATTGATAGCTTAAAGGAGCGCACAAAGTCAGATTTATCTGGAAAAGCAAGTTGTTCTTGTACTGCTTTCCCAATGAGCCTCTGTGGCCAATGGAATTGCCAAATGGCACACATTTCATAATACAGGGAAATGGTAACCACAGGATGGATCCAGTTTGCTGCTGTGAGATGTTTCATGATCAGATCTCTCCATTGTCTTCACTACTAGTATATGACATACTACTTTCAGCCAGCAACTGTGCTGCTCATCCTTTTTATTGGACAGTGCAGTGAAATTATTCTTCCACTTGTTAACACTGTAACTCAGTGTTGTGTCAGGTGTACACCTGTCACTAGTATTGGGGAGGGCCGTAACAGTTGGTCTCCCTAGACAGTAATTCACTGAGACATGCACTGATTACCATGAGTTAGTCTTTACTTTAATTCCTGTTATGGGGTTGCCCACCTCACAGAAAACCATTCATCATGCCACCCAGAGATGGAGTAATTTCTTACCAATGTGGCTTTCAATAGGATGGCAACAAGATGTTACATGTTTCGTTCCACAGTGAAGTATTCTGATTTCACAGCAGTTTCAAACACCCAGGAATAAGCTCTCATCTTAAAACTGTGAAAATCACATACATTTCATATTTCATATTAAGTCAATTCAAAAAAAAAAAAAAATTAGATCAGCTGTGTTTTGTGAGGTACTATACTACATTTACCTTTGTAAATGGCTTTTGTTTTTTTTCCAATTCTTAGCTGTTTTAAAAACAAGAACATAAATGTCCAGTAAAACCATAAAAATAATACATTACTTTCAATAAACATAGACATAAGTACAAAATCAACCCATAATGCAGTAGTCTGCAGTGATGATTATAGACCACTACTTTTGTCTAGAAGGGGCCCTACTATATTACTTCTCTATAATTTTCTAGTGAAAATGTTTTGAAAAATACTGTTGTAGGCAATGAGAACAACAAAAATCATTCCCACAATTATATTGAGGTAAAAATATGGGTAATAAAACAAATACTAAATAAAATATGGGTAACAAAAACACTGAAAACATCCATTTTTATACAACAATTTAGGCAACAGTATTTTGCAAAATTACAACTGATGGTCAGTTGTTCCAGTGTATTAGGTGACATGAACTTTGAGCCGTGTCACAGAGTTAAACAGACGGCACGATGGAAGGAGCTCTCTGAGATTGTTCGTGGCCACATTGTGGCCTTACATGATGCTGAAGATATTAAATGCTGCCATGGCACTGTAAGAAACACCATCAAGCATTTCAAAGAAACCGGTTCGCTGAAAACTATTGGCAATAGTAACGCAAAACGGAAGTTAAGTGCCTCTGATGTTCCTTTTCTGTGTATGACAAGTAAAAAAATCGGCGGTTGACAGCATGACAACTCTGTGATGATATTAATAGTGCCAGAAGAGATGAAAGTATCAAGAGTTACAATTTCCAGATGCCTGTGTGAAAATGGTGTGGTTGGTTGTGTTGCTGCCAAGAGCTGGCAACATCAAAAACAGAAGTGAGTTTGCCAAGAAATTCAAGGATTGAACACCAATGGACAGTAGGGTTTCCTCCAGGATTTTTTGAAACTGTGGCGGAGGGCTTCAGCGTCGGGTCAAAACTCAGCATTATCAGGTGTGGCCAGTTTTCATTAATCAGCACGTAGGCGATGTAATAACTGAAGTCTATGTGCACGGAGGTTTATCAGTTTCACATGCGTCACGGTGGATTTCACATATAATATGAAAACCGATTATGACTCCGGACTCTGGAATTAGAATTAAATAATCATGAAGGTACAATTTGGTAGAGCAGGATGTGCTCACAGCAAACAGAAGTTAACATCATAGTTTATCGTTTTGCAAAGTGAACAAAATATTTTTTCTCTAATTGTTGCACACATTGCATTAAGAAGAAAGCAGCGTGTTTTACTGCCGATGGCAAATTTTTATTCATTGGAAAAACGTGTTCATCAAGCAAAATGATTGACAACAGGTCAAGAATTATTAGCGCTCATTTTAACTTAACAAGGAGAACTGGCGACACCTGATTGTCCTTAGGATTTTTGGAGTTTATGTAAAGTCATTTTACATAGGCGTGGCAGCTTTTATTTTTCCGTGGCGGTGCGCCACGATCAGTTACATGTAGCGGAAACCCTGGTCAGGGAACAAGTCCTTTGGACTGATGAATAAACATTTGAAATTTTCTCACCCAAATGCAGAACTTTTTTGCACAGTGGAATTGGAAAATGTTTCAAAAATGACTGTTTAACCCTTTCAGTAGAACATGTAGGTAGTAATATTATGGATTGGGGTGCAGTCCGCTCGAAAGGAGTCGGTGATTACATAAAAATTAACGGAATCATTGATCAATAGAAGTATCACAGCATTGTTGTAAGGCATGCATTGCCATCTGGAAAGAGACTGATTGGTCGGGGATTTTATTTGCAACAAGATAATGACCCTAAACACACTTCTGAGTTGTGCAAGAATTATCTCAGTCGAAAAGAAACATCTAGTGACATTAAAGTTATGACTTGGGCTGCTCAAAATCCAGACCTTAATCTGATTGAGTAAATCTGTTGTAACATCAAAAGAATCTCTTTGGAGTGAACTTCAATCCTTATGGAATGGTTAAGCGAGTGAGGAAATAATAAAATATATGAAAATTATGCCTGAAAGATTAAATGCTGTAATCAAAGCAAATCAAATACATATATTATCAAGCTTAATACATTAATACATAGAATTCACATCAATTATTCAAACAAGTAGGAATTAAGACAGAGACAAAAAAGACCAGAATAAATGTCTATGTCTGCCGAAAAACGTACTGAGGTTTAAGAATTTGGCAGGTGTCCTGCTATTGGGCAATGGAGTTATTGATCAGTTCTTTCCAATGTTCGACCCCCATTTCTCTTGAGCCTGGGTCTAGATTTTGTTGAAGTTCGCAATTGTGCTGTCCTGGCAGAGAGATTGTGTTCTCCTCCTGGGGATGACAAAGTCCACTATTGCATATTGGTGGGCCTTGATATTCCTTGCCTCCAATATGACCTGCTTCACAATGTTGTCAAAGGTTATCAAACTTTCGGTGCATATCATCACAGTTATACACTTTACTTTAATGGGAGCTGGTTTAATTTTATCTGCCCAGTTTTTCATTTGGGGTGAACCTGAATTCTCTGAAGCAAGAGACATTTTTCCTTTCCACATTACTTCTCCTGGTTCAAGGGAAAATCGGATGTCCTTTCTTTCAATGTGTCATAAGCTTGATAGTGATTCATAAACACTGTTATAAACTGGCACCTTTTTTGCCAGTTATTTTAACTGTAATTTTACAATAAGTTTATAACAGAGGTTCTGTATATGTTAACTGTAAACCACAGTTAAATGTGCAGGACTTACAGTTAAAAGAACAAGGAGACAATGCATTAATTTAAATGTTAAATTCAGTCAATTTATGACAGTGTGATACACTTGACTCAACCGGAAAACCTCGACAAATGACTTATTCACTCATGTTTGCTGCAAAGGATTGTAGTCCATAATCTATGATTCCTTTCCTTCAAGGTTGTTCCTTTGTTTTGTTGCTGGAAAGAAACAACGAGCTAATTGCCCCCTTTTCCTCAGGATATTGAAAATTTTGTCATTGCTACCATCCAGAATTTTAAAGGTTAATGTCCGTAATCAAGGAAGGTTCTTTGCTCTTTAGAGACTTTGGATGCACCTGTAGTCTTCTCACTGGCCTTATGTCCTGGGTATACTTAGAGCTGAGCCTATCATTGCATTTTTATCTGAGAGATTTAAAAATTAAAGTTTCTTGAAAGAGTAACATGATGATGTTCAGAAACACAACCTCAATTGCTTAAAGCAGCTATGAAACTAACAGTTGTTCAATAATGCAGGTGATAACCAGAACTTTTTACTGGATTTAACTTGAATTGTGAACAAGATTAACCAATGGTGCGCTGCTCAATAAGACGTGCATTCATTGACCTAAATAGTGAATGGTGGGTTTTTTTCTGGTGATGTTCCATTCACCTGCATAGGAATTTGTGAGAGGAGGGAGCAGCTGTTCTTTGCGGCTTAGAGGGGAGGAGATGAAGGGGGATTCAGAGGCACAATGTGGCTCAGGCGGCCAGTCAGGATCACAGCTGTGAGGTCGCTTAGCCTCATCTACGCCTCCTGCTCCATACACACTCACGCTGTCCTTGAGGAGTAGCCTTCACCGTGTGTGCGTGTGTGTGTATGTGCTCACGTGCGTGCGTGCATGCTGAATGAGAGAGGCGGAGAGAGAGAGTGAGAGAGAGAGAGGGCCTGGAACAGGGGGGAGGGACGGCGGGATTGCGGAGCACGAAGGAGGCTGTGCTGGGGACGCACGTTCTGATGGGTAGCGTGGAGTAGCTTCAGAAGCTGTGAGTACACCTCTGTCCATCGTCCCACACGCAAAGCCTGCGCTAGCTGCTGACCAAAAACCTTTCAGTCAGCTGAATGCGGGAATCATAGGCACGAGCATGCTGGTCCGCCGCGTTCAAGGGGAAAGAGGAGGGAGAGAGTGATGGAGAAGGGAGAGGGGGATGGGCCAAGCTTTGTCAGTGCGTGCCGCCGGCAGCAGCCTCTGCAATTGATACTTAGGGAGATTGGATACTGTGCTATGTGCAGTGCATGAGCATTATTCATTCATTTCTAGTCGTCTTGTGCATCCACAGGTGCACAGACTGGTAGTCATTGCTCCTTTGGGCAGATGTCTGTGTCCTCTGCAGAGATGCTAACAGCTAGCAGCTGACCGGGCAGTGAGGAAAGAAAGATGGCTCTCCTTATCGCTGTCTTTTTCTCCCGTACCTCATTTCTGCCATGTTCTGTATGGCTGCCTGTTTTTTATTCTGGCACTGGGGGCATATTTCACACCTTTTGTTTTAAACACAGGTCACATGAGGGGACAAAGGCTGAGGAGTCCAGTCTAGTAAATTCCCTGTCGCAAACCTGGGAGATAGCTGCTAATGATATGTGCACAACAAAGATTAACAAATGGCAAATACCTGTCTTTATGGGATATTGACGGTATTGCCTAAAAAAGCTAACGCTGCTCAGGAAATTTGTGGATGCAGTGATTGCATGTTTGTAGGCTGTTGGCTGGAGCCAAGCAATTGAGACGCTAGCTTAGCAGCTAGCCAGGAGTATCACTCGAGCTGGCTGTCACATTGTAGAATTACAGCCTCACGGCATGCGCTGGATGCATAGATATGATAATCAGCATGCCAACGCTTGTTCCCTGCCGGTAGCTGCAGTTTAAAACAGGGAATCGTACGAGGATGCTTCTTGGTCGCAGTTCCACCATTATCAATGACGTGTCCTGCGGTAGTGCGCATGCGCGCATCATTCCTGTTCTGCGGGAATCACCTTGTTAAATATGCAGGCGCTGTGTTGTCAGATCTGTGTCCTGCTCTCACTCATTCAAAGGGCTGAGAGAGTTGTTGACTGCTCGCTAATTAGGATTTCATTGTCAAGGTACAGAAATTGAAGACACCATTCAGATTTTAATTTGTATCCTGTTGAAACTGTATTACTGTTTTATCCTGACACTCAAAGTACAAAAAACCCTCATGATTTTTCAGTTTGCAGGTCCTATAAATATTGTATTTGCTGACCTTTTGAATCAGGGTTGTCATGTGTAAGAATGCATATTCATCCCTCAACAAATTACATAAATAATGCTGTTTACATATTTATGTATGGTTTTGGCTCTCTGATTTAAGAGAGCTGAATGTTCCTGTTTGTTTGTTGTGTGTGTGCATGTGTATATATATGTGTATGTATGTATGTATGTGTGTATCTGCATTTGTGTATGTGTGTGTTAACATATTTCTGTGTGGTGCTTGTGTATGTGTGTGTGTGTGTGTGTGTGTCTGTGCACGCAAATGTGTATGTTTGTCTATTTGTTTGTGGTGTGTGTGTGTGTGTGTGTGTATATCCCCCCAAAAGAAGTCAAAGCACCTGGATGTCAGTATATTTTAATCTACGTTGTATTTTAGAGTGTATATGACAAATAGAAAACTGTTTCTCTATCTGCCTATGTGGCTATCTCTGTCTGTCTGTCTGCATCTCTACCTATGCACCTCTCTGTTTATCTGTCTGTCTGCCTGTCTCTCTCTCCCTCTCTCTCTCTCGCTGTCTGTCTGCCTGCCTGTCTGTCTGTCTGTGTGACTTGTACTCACTGCTGTAGTGCAGACTGTTGCTGATATCCCTGTGTGTGCCCTCAGGGTGAGGAAACTGAAGGAGACGCTGGTCACGGTGCAGCAGCTGGACAAGAACATGAGCAACCTGCGCACATGGCTGTCGCGCATCGAGGCCGAGCTCGCCAAGCCCGTGGTCTACAGCGTCTGCCACAACCAGGAGATCCAGAGGAAGCTCGCCGAGCAGCAGGTGGGTGTAGCCGGAACTCCCTCCTACCTGTCCGTCTGTCCATCCATCCACCCCTCCAGCCAGCCGTTCACTATCCAACCAGCTAATTCCAGGGTCGGAGTGGCAGGAGTCGGGGCTGCGGCTTTGGGCTATTGCTGCGCGTTGAGTGCGAGAGACAGGAGTACACCCTGCAGTTTGCTAGTCTCGCTCCAAGTGTTTCCCTCCATTTACCTGCACATCCCTCTGACACTTGTAGCTTTACTGACACGGCAACACACATGATCTCCCTCTCTCACTCTTATTTCACCTTGGCATTCAACACATGGATCAGCTTTTATTGAACTTCGAATTATTCTGCAAAAGGACAAATTTAAATTGTACCGCAGACTGTGTCGAACAGTATTTTGCCTCTGCTAGTGCTATTTTCTGACATAGTTCACACATAGTTGCACGTGCCAAAATCTCTCCTTTGCTCCAGTGCTACCATGTGGCTGATATAGCTCAGTAGTGTGACTTTATTTTGTTTAGATCTTAACACCACTGTGCAACTTCCTCTAAATTCAGAAGAAAAATGAACAGTCTATGCAAGGTGCCTGATGGTAAAGGCACTTCACCTTATTCCTATTCAGGTGGAAATATATGTTCATATTCTTATACAAAAAGATACATAAAAGCGGATTTAAGGTTAAGTAAGGATAGTATATAGCTGCCGGGCTTCTGGTTTACTGAATTTTATAGTTCCCTCTACTGAAGACTGTCTTGGGAAGCTCTTAAACAACCTCACCAGACGGTAACCAAGTAAAAATGGAGGTGTCCCACTGCGATATTCTGGGAGAAAGGCCTTTAGTCCCATTTGGCTTTGCTCAGACTCTCTTAGTCTTTGTATAGGGGCAGAAAAGAGGGGATATCCTGCTGTTCTTTTGTATGCAGCTCTTTCAGTTACTCGTCAAAGAAATCAGGCGGTGCATAAAATGATTTTGTTTATAACTTAGTTGTGGGCTTTTTGTTTGGTTGCCAGGGAAGCCAGTTCATTACTAGCAATGCAAAGGTGCACTTTTCAAGAGTCTTCCTTCTTTTGACGTGTTTTGCATTGATAACGTTGACTAGAGGATTCCATTGTCGGTTTTCTTAGGAGAGTCTAGTGTGGTAGTATCTATTTTTGTAATTTTTGTGGTCACTGTGCCTATCTTTGTGAGCATGCTCGCTAACATGTTTTTATTCTCCTTCCCTGTGTGTCTGCCTTTGCTTCTACTTGTGCATTTGTGTATTTGTCCGTGTGCTTATTGGTGCTTTTGCACTCATGCATGTGCTTGTGTCTGTGTGCGTATGCTTATGTGTATTTATGTACCTGTGTGTGTATGTTCATGTATATGTGTGTTTGTGTATGTCTGTGCACTGATAGGACCTGCAGAGGGACATTGAACAGCACACGGAGGGCGTGGCATCAGTGCTCACCCTGTGTGACGTGCTCCTGCATGATGCCGACGCCTGTGGCAGCGACATGGAGAACGACTCCATCCAGCAGACCACGCGCAGTCTGGACCGTCGCTGGAGAAACATCTGCGCCATGTCCATGGAGAGGAGGATGAGGTGGGAGAACAGCATAGTCCGCCTCATGATCCCTGACCCTTAAGTCTGAGTTATAATGGGGCTCTCGTCACTTTTCATGAGTGTCGCTTGTCAGAAATTAAAGAGAAAACGCGAAAAAAGGAGCACCCTCCAAACCAGTAAATTATTTCGGTGCACGACAAAAAAACTATTAAACAAGAAGAAGAATGTCAGCACCCGAAAATGTCCTTTGAAATAATTTTATTAGGCTATCAGGCGGACGCGTTTCAACTCGTGGTCTTCGTCAGCGTGGTCTTCAAACGCTGACGGACCACGAGACCGAACGCCGTCGCCGCCTGATAGCCTAATAAAATTATTTCAAGGGACATTTTCGGTGCTGACATTCTTCTTCTTGTTCAGAAATTAAAGAGCCCATGACTTTTTCAGTTTACGCTTTGGCAAAACCTTGCAGTTACAAGCAGAACTGTCCCATGAAACATCTCCATTATAGACATTATTGTAACCACCCAATGTAACTACCAAATCACATTGGGCGACAAAATATAACGGTGTCAGCGACATTACAAAATTCACCAGGTGAGCAACATGAAAGGAAATTATTTTTTTCTGTTGAAAATATGCCCTTTCTGCTGAGCGCCACTCATCTAAACTGTTGAGCATCCTAGCAACAATCAGGCTTAACACTCTGCTCAGGGGTTCTATGGGTCATTTCACGGCGCAGATGAGATACACACGGTATGTGATGTAATGTGCAGATAGTCTCGTATCTGCAACCCTATCACCCATGTCATTGATATCCCTCCTTGCTGTTGGTGCAGATTACCAGCCTGACTCTCATCTGGTGCTTGGATCAATGTGCCGTGACATGAGACATCAATATTTTTGTGTATTCATGACGTAACAGCCAACGGTACTGCTGATGAATGATTTTTCTCATCTTCATGCAAACTTCACGGCATTGGCTTATTTTCTGCATGGAATATGTCACAGGACAGACTTGTATCCCAGAATTTGACGAAACCCTTGGTTTAACCCCTTTGCCCAGAATGCAAATGAAGACCACGATAAAAAAACAATCAGAGTCCAAATTTTGCATTTTTGTATATTTTGTTTATTATGTATTATTATAATATTATAATAATATATATAATAATATTATATATTATTATAATATTTTATAGATTTTATATTTTTTTGCATATTTTTTCAGTGCTTTGTTTCTAAGATGGTTTTGAATTTTTAATTCATCATTTCTCCACAACGTGAAAATGTGAATAATTTTTCCATTGTGGTCTTCAAATAATGCAAATTTTTTTCCTGTTGTGCATAAGCTATTTAGGCTTTATAACTCACTATTTGTGTCACAAAGACTCTGGAAAATTATTCCAGTGAAGCAAGACATTTGGAAATTCAATTACACATTTATTTAGGAATTAAATCTCGGAATTTATGGATGCCGGCGTCTATATCTGTACAAAGGGGTAAATGAATCAAATCTCACATGCCTGCTCATAACTCCTCGCTTAATTCCTCCCTCCTATCCTCCTTCCAGGATTGAGGAGACATGGCGGCTGTGGTGTAAGTTCCTGGATGATTACTCGCGCTTCGAGGACTGGCTGAAGACGGCGGAGCGCACTGCCGCCAGCCCCAGCTCCGCTGACGTCCTCTACACCAACGCCAAGGAGGAGCTCAAGAAGTTCGAGGTCCTTTAAGCCTTTCACGTTCTTCTCCTCTGTTTTGTTGCCTGTCGTTTGGTTGCTATAGAATCTACCTCTATGCGCACAATGTCCATTTTCTGCCTTAGCAACTAATCTCCCCCAAATAAGACAGCCATCAGTTCGATTGCGGAGAATTCATAGTAATGAACACTGAGTACTCCGGCTGTAATCTTACGATGATGTCACCACGATCTCTGTGCCAAGCCAGTCGGGGAACAGAGAGCTGTGCATTTCCTTTGACAAAACTGGGCTGTTGAGATGGTCTCAACAAGGCACTTCAATACAAATTAATTTCCCCTGCTCTGGGCAAAAGGAAGTGGTCTTTTTAGTATGGACCGCAGTTGCTCTTCTTGTTTTCTTTTATTTTTTGCTTCAGTTACCAAATGTGTTGAGTAGGTTTATCACTGACTTCTAATTCATATTTGTCATTACTAAAGTTGTTTAACTCAGATTAGGGGTGAGTAGATTGATTGTGGGATTACTCAATATGAGAGATGCCACTTCATGCTATGCACAAATAATGACAGATACTGTGACAATGTGCAAGAGATAAGTATTATGCTGACTTGGAACATTGTTCTCACTTGTTTCTCTTATGTCAATCCAGGCCTTTCAGAGACAGGTCCACGAGCGACTCACCCAGCTGGAACTTGTCAACAAGCAGTACCGCCGCCTAGCCCGGGAGAACCGCACAGACGCCGCCTGCAAGCTCAAAATCATGGTGCACGAGGGCAACCAGCGCTGGGACAACTTGCAGAGAAGGGTGGCAGCCATCTTACGGAGGCTCAAGGTGAGTTTTGACCTCATTTCCGTCCATTGAAGGAAGGCCAGTACTGTGGCAGTGGGTTCAGAATTAAGACACTAAGCTTTATTGATGGGGACTATGCCTCTTAGTGTGAATTTTAAGCTTCCAAGGCTCAGAGGCCTTATTCCAAACACACCTCTGCCTAGATCCATCTGTTGAATTCTCGCGACAGACGGTGTTAACATATGCTTGACCTCCATTGGTGGGATAGCAACTTAATGACATCAGTCTAGACCATATTGCTGCTACTTAACAGCTACTCCAGCAACAAATGGGCTCGTTGAGTCAATGCTTTATCATATGTTTCCAGATTCCTCTGTAGTCTGGTCAAACTCAACATCTCTTGAATCTGCTTGAATGTTTCACATTTTGCCTAAAAAGGCTGCTATACCAGATGCCCACTGTGTATTGCTGTCAATTCTACCCGAGAGTTGACCCCTGCTCTCGATCTGCAATGAACAAGTATTTTAATTCCAGCACAAGACAAAATATGTTTTTTTTCTGTTATTTGGTTTGGTCTGATCTTTTAATCAATGGTCTTTCATTACCTATCACATACCTTGATCTAGCTTGAGGTCCTTTTGGAGAAGTTCAGGAAACAGTATGGAATTACAGGGAGACTTTAAAAAATCCTATTTGACAAAAAAGGGAAAAAACTATGAATTGCATTAGAAACACTGCCAAAATACCAACTTTGTGAAACTCACAACATGTATTGATATTTTTGAGACTGCTTTAGATTTCAGTGCTGATTTTTAGAGCTGTTATCCTGTATTTATTTGCAACTATCTTGCCTAGGGTCGGTCTGTCCCTGTCAGAGAGATTTGACTAGCAGCCAGTTCTTTTTGTTTCTGTTTGTTGGTATTTGGCAAATGTTACTGTCATTTTTAATGCAGTTCTCCTTTCCACCTTAATCATTTTTGCGTGGCCAGTTTTCATGACTAACTCACCTGCAATTTGAACACCAAGCATTTGGCTCCTTTGGAACTCTGCATCTTCATTTTGCTTGGGTTATGAACCTTATAAAAAGCTGCTGGGTAGACACCAGTTTAAGCAGACACGTGCTGCTAACTAGCATTGAAATTAATTGACCTGTGTAGGTGCTTTTGTAATTGTGGTTCAGATACTTCAAAGTTAGAGCCATTTTTCAAGAGTGCTTCCAATATTTTGTCAACCCACTGTACATTGATCCTGCTCCATTTGCAGCATTTCACGTCTCAGCGGGAAGAGTTTGAAGGTACGCGGGAAGCGATCCTCGTATGGCTGACTGAAATGGATTTGCAGCTGACCAACGTGGAGCACTTCTCAGAGAGCGACATCGATGACAAGATGCGACAGCTCAACGTGAGTCTCTGATCTCTGCTGACAAGGCATTGCATGTTGCTAGCTGGTTAGGAATGTTTGCCAGTACTGGCCAGGTAATACTCCAGGCCAGGATCAGTACTGATCTAGCTTGAAGTCACTGGTTGTCAAGTGATCTTCTCTGCATGGCAGGCAGCAATGGAAAACCCAGGGGTCTGAAAGCTTAAGTCCTGCCATGTTTTTCAACCACCCATGAATTCAGTAAGATGTCTTAATTTCATACCTGCAAGCTGAAGAACTGTGCTTATTTGCAAATAACACTGAGGAGGACTTTTACCTCCTGAACCTGGGTTGTCCACCTCTGATGGCAGATCGTCTGCTGTCAAAATGCTGCAGGGCGACGCTCAACCACACTTATATCTCTTCATCTCAGGGGTTCCAGCAGGAGATCACGCTGAATACCAACAAGATAGACCAGCTCATTGTGTTTGGGGAGAACTTAATCCAGAAATGTGCCCCCCTGGATGCGGTGCTGATCGAGGATGAGCTGGAGGAGCTGCACTCATACTGCCAGGAGGTCTTTGGAAGAGTTGCCCGCTTCCACCACCGCCTCACCAACCGCTGCCCGGTCAGTGTCTCGGTCAATTAAAGGCCACTTGATAAAGATCATCTTTTACTTGGTGAACCTGGCTAGATTCCTTTGTCATGGATCCATGGATCCAACCACTGAATGGTATTTCACTCTCTCAAAAGTAGTGTTTTTGGAATATTCCAGAACTCCACATAGCTTTGTACGACCAATAATGTTGTTACACAATGCTAAGACTTTGAGTTTGGAACAGTCTAGTTACGCATTAACAATTCTATATAACGTTGTAGCTTATGTCTTTAGGGGCTTAAGCCCTCCTAAATGGCGGATGACCCTGGTCTTCTCTCCTCAGATGCTGGACGAGGACCGTGACCTGTCAGACAGAGACACGGATCTTGAGGATTCGGGCGAGCTGGCTGGGGGTTCATGGCAGGAGGAGAAGGAGAGTGCCTCCGAGGACTCTCCCAGCCGCCGGTCCGTCTGTCATCTCCTGGCCCCACCTCTGGAACGTTCAGGTCGCGAGACACCCGTCAGCGTGGACTCGATCCCTCTGGAGTGGGACCACACTGTGGATGTGGGTGGCTCTTCCTCGCATGAGGATGACGAGGAGGCCACTTTCTACAGCGCCCTCTCAGGTAACTCATTCGAAGAGGTGTGATGTAATTTGAGACATGATAACCGGCTAATTTATGTATCTCTACCGAAGTCAGGGTTTCAGAAGCCTCTGGGGTGAAGCACAGTGGGGAAGACAGGTCTGGTATTTCCAGTCCTCCTCCCTTAATGCCTTGAGGCTTCAAGAAAATTCTTGTAGCCCCCCTGACACCCTTCTTTTCTTCCAGATGTAGAAATCACAGAAAACCCAGAATCCTTTGTTAAGGCCACTACCAAAGTGTTGAAAGCAGCCTCTGGTAGGCACTTGCATCCTGCATGTGTCTGTACTGTTGTGTGGATATGGCCAGGCATGACATTCAAACCCACCCATAAGCCTTTTGCTGCACCACCACCACCCCCCACACTTCTGCATCCTGCAACCCCTCCCATCATTCTCCTTCTTCTTACCTCCCTCTCTTTCCTTCCTCCTGCTAACCTGCACTCCCCCAACTCCTCCCAACTCTCTCATGATATGTCAGGCTGGGAAACGGACCTAGGATTGAGGCTGGACCCGAGCTGCTACGTCCTTTCTCAGTTCTTCCAATTAAATCGTAGTCAGCAGGCTTCCTGAGTTTGGTTTTGGGAGGCAAATTGCTGGATTAACTCCATGGCTCTTTTATGCAGGAGGCTGGGACATGAGGAAACGTCCCTGGATGGTCCTTCAAGCCTACATATGAAATTCTGCAGTCCATACCAGATGTTGCATGAAAACAAAACTAAGGACCCCATTGTGTTTTTATTTGCAACACCATTTCTTTTTTAAGTTAAGCATGTCAGTCAGACAAGCATGCCTGTCATGTAGTCATGTACTTATTTGTGATGTGGATGCCCCGCACCTTTTTCTTCTGTACATCTTCAATGAACGGATGAATTGCAACTAGTTTCTGTTACAGCCTTATTTCATTCATCCACTGATGAGAGATGAATGTCGATGGTCCTTCACTGAGAAGTCTAATTCTAATTAGAAGTTGAAGTGGTTACACCTCAGCTGTACTGGGACTGCTGTGGGACATTCATTGGTCGGGTTCTCGTGAGGTCTCTTTTGGCTTTCAGGAAAGTCAATGGCTGAAGCCTCAAGTTGGCATTCCCCGGACACCCAAGACAGGAAGCGTCTGCACAGGGATCTTATCCATGGACTGGGATCCACCCCCACACATACCAGTACACCCTACCAGCAGGGTTATGTAAGTATACTATCCACTTCTGACGACCTCCTGTCTTAGCACAGTTACTTCCATGTGTATACCGTGAACTGCTATCACACAGTCAGTCTATGTATGTGGTAACCAACCCTGTCTATGGAGAACTAACATCCTGTACGTTTTCACTACAGTCCTAACACTGACTCTTCATTTGACAATAAAGGCCCTCATTGAACCTGTAATTAGTGCATTCAACTGTCCCAAATTACACACAGGATGTTTGATCTTCAGAAAAATGGCTGAAAACAACTACTTTATGTGCATGCATAAATATTATGTTAAATAACCAAAGTCCTTTGTCAGATCTATTGGAAGATAAAGTCTGCCTTTCTTATTTATTAAGCTTTATTGACACATTGGAATACTGACTCAGTTGCACATCATAAACTCTTAGAGATTGTTGTATATTTATTTATATACAATAAAATATGGTGTATGTAATTGGGCTATATAAATAGGCTCGTGCTTGTCTCTTTATATGACTGCCATTAACAGAAAGGTAAATCAAGGACTTTTAAAACCATTGTCTAGTGTCTTTTTTTTCTCTGTAAAGCATTTCATTCAAGACAATAAATAAAAGCCAATCAAGGCAACATGAAATCAGAAACATGCATTTGGAGTCCCAATAATTTCACTTTGGCCCAGTATAAAACAGTTCAACATTAAAGTAAGAGAGGGCAGGCTTGGATCAATATGTTTTTACTGTCCACTGGCAGATTTGGTGAGCTGATAACTGAATATTGCCGTATAACCTCCCCTGAAGGAACAACTACGTAGCTAACTGTTAACTTATTGACTGATTGGAAAAATTAAAATGATCATATGGCCCTTTCTCAGATTTCTGGATTGGCCCATACTGGAGTGGAATTAATTGTTTCAGTAACATTATTGCTGTCAGGCAAAAATGTGTTTGAAGTTTTTGGTGAGATTCAACATATGCAACAGGCCATCAAGATTGACGTTGGGGCTGCGTTATTATTGTAAACGCTTTTCCTTTGAAAATAAAAATGGCTCAGATATATCTGCACTCATATTTGCAATCGTGTCACACATGTCCTTTTGAGAAACTGGTAAGTCTTCATTACATTAATCAGGATATAATTGTAATGAAAATTCTGGGCCATAGCCAGGAATTCCCTGTGAGGGAATAGGAATTCCTCTTTTTTATACTACCTATAGAAGCAGGCTAGTACAGGTTATAGCTGGATGTGAAGCAGTACTTAGTTTTCTTCTTCTTCTGTTACCCAGGCAAAGCTGATGAGCGAGTGCAGCGGTAGCATTGACAGCGTCAAGAGAGTAAAACTCATTCTGAACGATGACGAGGTCCCTGAAGAGCAGGGCCTCACCGGGCTCACTACCGCTGAAAAACAGACAGGTGAGTGTTTATTTCTGCCGTTGACTCCAAACATTTACATCTGCGAACATGCAGCCGAGTAAGCCACTGCCCCCATGCATTCAAACAGGTCACATACAGTCTTGTAAGCCTCTCAGCACCCTCGCATTCGAACAGTAGATAGGCAGTCAAGTAAGCCATACTGGACCATAGTATTCTAACTGGAGACATACAGTCGTGTAAGCCACACTAGACCAAAGCAATCAAACTGGAGACATACAGTCACGTAAGCCACACTGGACCATAGCGTTCAAACAGCAGTGACACAGTCAAGTAAGCCACTCTGGACCCTTGCATTCATACTGCTGCCAAAAAGTGAAGTAAGACACCCTGAACCCATGAAATATTCCCAAACATGGCCTGATACTGCATATATGAAGGTAATTTTTAAAGCAGACCTTTAAAAACTTTAAACCACTATGTCTGACTGTGTTTGCCATTACACTACCAGTACATGCCATTACAGTACTACATGATTTTTTGACATTTTAGTGTGTATATATGGAACTAAAGTACTAAAACTTTTCTTTTTATTATTCACAAAGTCATTATTTAAAATTTGAATGGACTCTCAGCATCTTGACTGGTGATGGTTAAAATCAAATGACCAACGGCACGTAATGTGCATGCATCCCGCTAAACGTCCATAAACATGTATGGCTGACTGAGTGAGTGACCTCAATTTCTAACGCATAGACCATGGTGGCAGTGGAAAAAGTGAACAGAAGTGCAGGTTAATATCCACCTGGTTGTTGTAGTGACGCTTGTGTATTTATGTAGGTTATATAGTGTACTGGATTTAATGCTGACAAAAGCATTTGCATTTGTATTTGTGAAGGAGTGATTGCACGATGGGAGCTGCTTCAGGCACAAGCTCTAAGCGAGGAGATGAGAGTCAGACACAACCTTCAACAATGGCAGCAGCTGAACTCTGACCTGAGTGACATCACCGCCTGGCTGGACCGAGTGCTGCCGGAGATGGACAAACTGCAGAAGGCAAAGCCGCCCACCACCGTCCACAAAATGGAGCTCAAAATCAGGGAGCTGAAGGTAAAAGGTTCAGTCAGCTTGCCGTTGCTGTTTGTTTTGATGAGAATACAGTTGGCAGCAAGACATGCATCACCGTTAACACTGTAAAAAGTAAAAAGTTGACTAAAAAATGAGGCAACCAGCTGCCAAACATTTTTGAGTTTTCTCAGTGTCAAGTCTCACTAGTTCCACAAACTCATTTCTGAGAAAACTTGGAACTTGATGTTGAGTAGACAGAAAAATGCAATGCAGCTAATTGCCTTGCTTTTTTTAAGTTTTGTCTACTTTTTATTTTTTACAGTGAATACATTAGTTAACAGCGAGCCAGTTATTATTGTAAAATAAACCCTGAGCATTATTTTTCAATAATGATAAGCGTGTTGTGCATTATCACACTTATTACAAAGCTACTTGCTAAAGAAATCAAAAACATGACTCAAAATATTTACTTGAAAATGATTTTATTGATTATAATTTGATCCTATTGCCTCTGCTAAAAAATTGAGTCATTCTACAGTTGGAACTGCATCACTCCTATGATTCAAAGTCTGTTATTCGGTCTGCCATTCAGAAATTGCAGACCGTAGAATGGCGTTATTAACTAATCCGAATGGAGTTCTCAACAAAGATGTGTAAAATTTGCCATTTTGAATCTCATCTTCACAATTACGTAACAATTTGAAATGAGAAAAATTGGGGAGCATTATCCCAATAATGACAAGAAAATATCAAAAATTGCTATTTTTTGGGATGTAAGGACTGTAGTTGTATAAAATTGTGGTGCATACTCATAGAGTATGTCGCTATTGTAAAGTGACTAATAGAGGTAGAGACTACCAACCACTGCTAAATTACTGCTTAGATAATGTAGATTCTGTTGAGTGTTAACAGATTATGGTACCTGCTACATGAAAAGAACAAAAAATACAAAAAATCTTTTGCAGGGGTGTTAACAAATATTGCATAGCTCAGCCTGGGCAGAGGTTTTGCAATCTCAGCTTGCTCCTGCTTAAGTTGCTTGTGGTTTTGGAAATTCAGGAAAGACATTAAAATATAAATGTTCTGAATTGTAGGTGCCAAAGGAACAAAGGTCAAACTGACCAAAACTGTGGTCAACAAGCAAATGTTATGTAACTTTCACATAAGAAATACTCCTTTTTTTGTTTACCACAGATATTTGATAACAATACCAAACAGCCAGAAAAGATAGTGTGTACAGTTTATAGAAATGGCTGGCAAGAGGATGACTGAAGGAAAGTAAACAATTATTTGGCTTGTAATTGTTTATAAGTGAATTAAATCGTTTTTGATATTGTTTCCAAAACAGTCAATTCTAGAACGTCCCACGCTGATCCCACTTTGTTGTTATGACCATTTTGATTAAAATAAGGAAGGAAAGAAATGATCAAATTCTGGAAGAAAAAAATAGAGCCATAAATTTTAAATAATTGACAGTTACAGTAGCATTACAAGGCATTGCTCTCGGTGAACATTTTTCATGTTGAGAATGCATCTAACCTGTTCTTATATTACAGACTGTTTAAATGTACTCATGTTCTTACATTATATAGTTTGCTGTGATAAGACTGCTAATATACTGTATATAATGTCCAACAGGGTGTGCGCACCTATGCTGCGTATATTAGTTTCCTGTGTAGCTCCCCTGATGTGCGTTCTCTGCTCACTATGTCCAGGATATGCAGAAAATGTTTGAAAAATACAAGGTAGTAATGATTTCGGTGAACCTGAGTGGACGAGACCTCCAGCAAGGGGACAGCGAGGAGGCCCAGGAGATTCAAGCAAGCTTGCGCAGCGTAAACCAGAACTGGGTGAAGGCCTATACAGCCCTGGACAGCTGGGAGTCACAGTTGCAGAACACTCTCATACAATGCCAGGTAAATACAGCCAAATCTGTCAGATGAGACATCAAACCTAGGTCCTGGTCATTAAAGACCCCATGACTCTCATTGCACAGAGCTGTGGGTTGCCCAGGATAATGCCTGAATTTCCAACCTGGCTCTTTAAACCTGCTATCTAATCATTACCTGATTTAACTGGCTATGAAACCTGCGATCTCCCTCTCCACCTCAACTGATTTGCGGTGGGCGTCCTGGCACAAAATGGCTGCTGTGCTTTTCCTCATTACAGTAAGCACATTGAGTCCCAGTTGGTGGGGAAAGCCCTCTAGAAATGTGGCCTTCACTCATTCAGAAATCCAGCCAGGGAATTCAAACCAGGAACAGTATGCTTCAGGATGTTTGAATTAAATGTTTTTTATTTGACTCTGAACTCCAGATCGTTAGATTTGTTATGTATAGAAGCAAATAAGCTTGAATTGTACACTTCAACTTTACTGAGTGGTATTTTTGTGATTTATATTTTCAGGTTGTTGAAATGGAGCAAGTTTTTATGTGTAGTCCAGCTATTTCCTGGGGCCATAATGTTTGGGACTTTGTACCTTCACATGATTAATTTTTTGAACTCACAGTACATAAACAGGTCATTTGATGGGTCTATAGGCACATGCCCACTTGATGTGGCGGCTGAATTTGCTTATTGGATAAAATGCGAATATGTTGACATTTCACATAGCTGAGCAGAGGGTGAAAGGGGGAATCAAGCGCACGGTATTACCAGCAGCCCTTGACTTGTTGCCTGCCCTCATAGGAATTCCATGAAACTCTGCACTCTCTGCTGCTTTGGCTGGCCCACACCGAGAGCCGGCGCTTTGCGGTCAACATCAACGATCCGTCACTGGATCCCACTGTGCTAAGGGAGCACTGCACAACTCTCAAGGTGAGCTAAGGGCGAGTGTGTCTGGGATATGCCAACACAACTGTGTACCTCCTCAAAGCTGTGTTCTTTCTTACCTGAATGCACCGTAACTGTTCTGGAATCTATTCCTAAAAGGAGGATTATTGAATAACTTTGGGTCCCCGCAGGATGAATGTGTTAAAAGCCTGCGTTATACCCAAATCTGCAACATGGACATAAACGAGAAGAGTGGTTTGGGGTTTTACTTTGTGCAGTTATCCAGTGAAGTCAGCAAATCCAGTAGTCTGTTTCAAAAAGTGCGATTTCTGAGTGAGCTGGATGACTGCACTCCATAAAACCTAAATCCCACTAAAACATGGACTGGTGAAAAACAGTTATCCTGTGTTTTACTTTATCCTTTTCCTCAAAGCAGGATTACTGAGTTTGCTGGATAACTAAGTAAATTGCAAGGCCTCACCAAAATCAGGGACAAGGATGAATACGAAAAGAGTTTTTCCAGGTTTTACTTTGCACAGCATTCTGACTAATTTAGCCTATTAATCCTCAGCAATCCTTGGCTCCGTCTCATTTGCAAGGAAGCATACCGGGAAGTGGCATTTTTAGGAAATATGGCTGCTCAGAACTGTCTCATCTCAGTAGGAAGCAAAAGAAAAATCTTAGTTAGGTACCTCATTAAGGCAAAGTATTAAGGCAACCTCAAGTGGTTCCTTCACAGTGAAGGAAATCCCAAAATACCTTGCGACAAGCTGGGGATTCACCATATAGATCACAGATGTTGGATGGAAATGGTTGGTAATTGATCTAGTTCACGTATTGTTTCATCATAAAATTAGCTTCTGATCTTTTTTTCAAGCGAGACATTGAATGCATAGTTTCGAATATCAGCTCTTTTGTGGGAAAGGACTTTGAATTAAAAACTTGCGCTAATGTTTCGAAGCGCTGAAGCTCCGCAAACTAGACTGACAGAGAGCTAACGTTTACATTTCCCATGGAAACAGCTGACCTTGTCCAGCAACATTAACTGCACTAGTCACATGATGCTTCCTAGTTAGACTGTTTCTTTTCACATAACCTTTTTAACGAATGGTCTCTAATAAGGCGGTGTCCTAACTAGGTACTGAGGTGATAGGAAGCCTCCTTGTAAATGAGGCAGAGCTCTTGTTTGTGGAACAAGCTCTTGCTCATCAGATTATGGGTGACACATCTGCAGCTGAAGGTGACATCCGCTCAGTGTGCTGACTGCTGTATTGCTCCCCCTTGTGGCAGGGCCTAGAGAAGGAGCTGCAGGGGCGGCAGCAGGAGGTGACCTCCCTGCAGAGGATCTCTTCTCAGCTCCTGCAGGAGGCGCGCGGGGAGGACAGCACCGAGGCCAAGGAGAAGGTGCACGTCATTAGCAACAAGCTGCGGCTTCTACTGCGCCAAGTGCGCCATGATCTGCAGCTTCTTGATGGCCGACTGGTACGTGCCCCACAGTCCCACAATGCACTGCTGCACAATCGTTGCAGTTTAATTGGAGTGCATAAAACGCATAGGATATGGTTTGTGCTGCCTTCACGTGGACAACGAGAGATGGCAGATGGCTGCGTTGAAATTTTGAGCCAATATGGCAAGAAAAGGCCAGGAATGACAATGGTCAGTACACTTTTCATTGCAATGATGAAGATGTTGCTTGGTGATGGATCTATGACGCAGCTTTATGTCCAAAATGGATGAGAAGGGTTTGATTGTGCTTGGTTTAGCTCTTTATCTACACTGGGGAAAATTAATTTCTTGTTTGCCATGATTACTCTTCCAAATTTTCTGGTTGCGTAATATTGTGTCGTTCTGTTTGGAATTCCTTTGAAAGCAACAATAAAATACATATTGTGGATGATTGAAAATTTTTTCAATGTCGAGTTCTGTTTGCTGAAACTTCAGCATTTTATTCCAAATCAAATTTTAGTCTTGCTCTCGACCGCTGTTAAGAACTCCAGTTTCCTGATCCATGTAAAAGCAGCCTTAGTTTTGAGAAGCTCATTGATTCATTTTTTGACAGCCACAGGAATTCAGCTTTCTTAGTGGACCCAGTGATGAAGTAGAGTGTAGCACCCAGGGAGCATCGAGCACCCAGCACTCCCTGTTAAAGGTAACGCATCTGCTCGCATCAAAGAAGCAGGCTGCAAAATGGATCAATTTGTTTTAGATCATATTGAATTAACTTTAGACATTGTTTTCAATGGCTTGGCTGTTTTGAATCCTCTGTGTGATAGTAATTTGCTGTTGTGTCCACAGGAGGTGACCACAGAAAGTACACCTGGAGTGAAAGCATCTGGAGGACAAAGGTTCGTACTAGATCTCTGCATCTTACCTGCAGTTCCGACAATTCACCATAACAAAATCTCTAATCCTCATGTAGCCTCATGTACAGTAGGTATTAATGGAAACCAATATACAAAGTATATGAAAGCTGAAATCCATTACTAGCATGTCAGTAAGAAAGTTGTTGTCATAGTTTTGCTCCCGCTGGATGAATGCTGCAATCCGGCGGGAGCTAGGACCATGGGCCTAAAAGGAGAAGGACCCACACGCACAGGCTGGAAACATTTAAAAACTTTAATAAATAACATAAAACAAAAAAAAGATTAAACCGGGGAGCCATAGTACGGGATAGAAACAAGGGAATGCAGCCACTATGAGGACTGGCAACAGCCAGCCCTATATACCTAACCAATCACCTCCACCTCGACGAGCAACAGATGCAGCTCGTCAAGGTGGAGGTGAGAATAAGCTGTAGGGGAGGGACTGCAGGGTGAAAACCCTAACAGTTGTGGGTTTGAATCCAGCCTTGGGCCTTTCTGTGTTGAGTTTGCATGTTCCCCTCGCGTTCTTGCGTGTTTTTTGAGGTTACTCCAGTTTCCTCCCACAGTCCAAAGACATGCATGGCAGGCTAATTGGAGACTCTAAATTGCCTGTTGGTATGAGTGTGAGCACCCTGCGATGGATTGGGGAATTGTCCAAGGTGTCCTGCTTTTCTCCTAGTCAACTGGAAAAGGCTCCTGCTCTACTGGGACCCCAGTGAGGGGACAATGGATGAATGGATGGATGGATGGATGGATCAATAGACTTGCATCAAGACAAATTTGTTAAGCGTACTCACAAAACAGTGTTCATGAGTGAAAAGTAATGAGTAAAATGCAAAACAAAGCGATTGGGCTGCATCTTTGTTCATTACAGTTGAAGTGACGTCGTGCTAACAGCTAACCACTTCCTCTCTGCCTCTCTGAATTCTTATTGCCAGGAATAAGAAAAGGGATTCATCCCCACCTCGGTCCTTCTTCTACCGGGTGCTGAGGGCGGCTGTTCCCCTCCACCTGCTCCTTCTACTCCTGCTGATGCTGGCCTGCCTGGTGCCCCTGTCTGAGGAGGACTACAGCTGCGCTCTGTCCAACAACTTCGCCCGCTCCTTCTACCCAATGTTGCACTACACAAACGGACCTCCTCCAACATGAGCATGACCCTCGCCCCCAGAACCTCGACCAATCACCCGTTACCCCCAGCGCCATCAACCCTGTATTCTAGCTGGAGACCAATCACTGCCACTTCCGCCGCATAATGACACTGCCAAGGCAGTCCAAAGGAGAAATGTTGTTTTATGTCTATTTGTCTCCATATACTGCCTAAACGTAGCAATGCGGAAGTGTCTAGGGGCCCGTACCACAAAGCAGGAAGGCTGCATCAACTGGATGTCTGCATAGAGTAAATCCTGGACCCATCCAATCTGAAACGTGGACTGAAGTAAAGAGATATATCTATTGCAGCGTTTGATTTGTGCAGTTATCTGGCTAACTTGGTCATTTTGATTTGGGGAACTGGCCCTACTTTTCTACTGGAATCAAAGAAGCCATGCTGATGGTGCAGTTCGAATATATTTATTACTGATGTGTTATTCCTTGTGAAATATCAGTGTCAGTGGAATCAGCTTTAGATCTGCTCTCACATCCATGAAAAAAGTATATATCTATATATTTATTTTCGGCTTCAGTTACTTGTTTGAATGTAAGTTATTTTTGGGTCCTCTGATGTTTTATCCGTTAATAAGATTGAGTGTACAATGGCTCCACTCAAGTAGATTACTTGTGATTTTCTCTTGAAGGTACTGTTTTAATTCCTGCTGAGGGAGCAATGGCTGGATTTTGACATTTTTGTACATATAATTTTAATGAGTGTTTTTTTTTATGTTAATTTAGGATGAAGTTTGATTTAAATAGTCAACACTGGCTAACGGTATCTGAGTAACGGTCGCCTTGTCGGCACTAATGAAACAAGGAAGGGATCAGGAATGGATGGAAGCATAAATCAAGTAGAATTTTATGATGACATTCTTTTTAGGGGCTGCAGGTTACTGTGTTGTATTTATGAGTGTAAAATTTAAATTATGACGAACTGTTGGCAGGAGAATAATATTTTGTGTTGATTGATGTTTTTGATGAAGGTGTCTTATGGATAACCTTTCCTTGCCCACTGAATGAGTGAGTGTGTTGGCTGCTCTGGCCGCAGATGCTTGGCTGTATGTGGCGGTAATGTGAGTGCAGAACTGACATGCACAGTAAATCTGATTGTGTTCTCCTTCCTCTGCCACAGTGGCTACTTTTCAACATCTCAAATACAGTAAAGGACTGTGCAAACGTTGTAGGCACATTTAAAACTACTTAGTAAGGCTAATATGCAGAAACCATGAAAAGAAGGATTTTTAAAATTGAGAAACGTAACATAAAGAGCTATGAGCTGTTAAAAACTAAATCAATCAATATTTGTAGTGACTAAATTAGGTGCACTGTCCTGGAAACGTATCTAGAAGATGATTGACATCTTGTATTTTCCGAGGGTACGAGAGAATTTGCCACAGTTCTTCCGCAGACTAATTGTCTTGCTTGCCTTTGCAGGTAATCCCAGACAGCCTTGATAATGTTGAGATCAGGTCTCTGTCAGGACAATTTCATTGTGTCAACTACCTATAATGAAATGCAACCATTTATCTGTAAAATGACCCTTTAAATCAACAGTTGATATCTTACATGTCCTTTTTATCAATAGCACACTAATGTAAAAAAATAAGCATCTAAAAAAATCTAGGGGCACAATACAGTGCGTGTATACGTTGAAGTTTTAGGCACCCAAGAGTAACGCAGCACTGGATCTGACCAGACCAGATGGTTGCGGGTTTTAATTCCTCTACAATGCTGTTACGTCCTTTTCTGTCACTAGAATTTGGCCAGTAGTATCCCAGTAGTATAACTAGGGTGGATTGAGACCTGATGGCTGAAAGACATCCCGTAAAAGACGACCTGCAGTCAGCTACTAATACAGTGGATAACCGCGCTATAGTATAGGTTGGTTGAGTTAATCAGAAACTGGAAATAAATTTAAAATGAAAGGAGAAAAACAAGCAGAGATTTCTGTTAGCATTTTTCCTGAAGAATGTACATTTTTACTACTGAGCGTCGGTAGTGTGCACCGAATATCTACCAGAAGTCCTCCAGTGTTGGGAAAGGCCTCTGGGAAGATTTTAGAAAAGAATGGAGTGCACAGTATGTGATTTATATTTGAATGTCTATTTATGAGGGTGAACAGTGTAAGCCCTTTTTATTGACAATAAATATTGTTTGCCATGTTCAATCCAGACCCATCATTTGCGTGCAAGGGCTACGAATATTGAAGTTTAGGGAATGTTTGTGCATGTTTGTGTATAGCGTGAAAGAAGCACTCCCAGAACATCTCACTCTGCCAATTTGGGTAACTATAGAGCGTGGTAGGGAAGCCTTTTCAGTTGAAGGTTGTAAGTGAAAAAAGTTAAATACTAAGCTTAAAGTTCCCAGGGTCACCATGGTTATGACGGATACTGAATGTCCACTCATGGTCCAGACAGTACAGTCCTTCCTCTCCAACCCCAAACCACCCTAGCACCCCAGCTGGGTGAAAATTATGGATTTATATGCTAACATGGCTAAATGACTTGAGAAGTGTAGTGGCAGCAAACTCCAATTAAACATTTTAAAGAGTGTGCATGAGAGACCCCAGTCCCAGGAGCACATTCCTGAGCATGAACCAACAACTCATAAAAATGAGTCAAATTCTGTTCAAGCCTACATAGAGTTTCTGGCTGATTTTGATTCAGGGACCTACACCAGCCAAAAGGCAGTCCAGGAACCCCATGATAAGTGATTTCATTCAAAAATAAAGTTGAATGAAAACTAAACTTGCAACTTTGGACGTCTGAGTTATTGCACACATGGTTACGGGGCACATGCCTACAGAACCTGATCCCGCGGAATCACTGAGAAATTTGCACAAAAGTATAGTTTATTCACCAAAATTGCAATATGTTGATTTAAAAAAAGTTGCGGGGACATTGAAAATGCTACATTTAGGCTACATGTTACAATCACACCAATATAGTGTAGCTGTTTTTTTTTATTTTTTTATTGTGCACTAAAAGCAATGACAAATAAAGAGCAGAAAACAAACATGAACAAACAACTACACAGTAAATGAACAGAAAACATACATAAACATACAATTACACAGTAGGTGAACAGAATAAATACCTGTCTAAGAAAAAAGGGGATGTAGCATTGGGGTATCAAAAAACCGGGGCAACGAGGGAAAGAAACAGAAAATTTTTTAATGGCTGTTAATAATGGAATAATACTATCTGTAATAATGACAATCATGACGTTTTTTCAAGCAATACTTTGAAATTGAATTAATGAATTAAGTAGTAAATTTAAAAAAAGCCAAAAAAGATAAATACAATAAATACAATAAAAAAATACAAAGAAGATAACAAAAGAGATAATAATAATGATAATGGTAATAAGAGAAAAATCAGAAACAAAAAAAGAGATTCATTGATTTATAGATGAATGTGTGTGTGTGCGCGCGTGTGTGTGTGTGTGTATGCATGCGTGTGCGTGTGAGTGTGTGAGAGAGCATGAGAGCATGAGTGCGTAAGTGTGTATCAAAAGGTACAGGAGGTAAGGGGGGAGGGGGTGGGATGATGCAGTGAGTCTGAGTGGTTCTCCATCACCACAAAGTACTTAGAATCACGTCTTCCTGGGATGTATCTCGGTTTCCCTTTTCAGGACTCTGGTTAAACACTCCACCACAACCATTCTGCATCGCCACCACCCTCAGGACGGGCCTTATCCCTCAAATCGGCTATAATGAAATTATGTCGTGTGAGATTGCAGGATCAATATCCAGCCATTAACACCACCACCAAACACCAGGGTATTGGCTGATACCGACCAGCACTGCTGCATGACACTGCCTTGGAGGACCAGGGATTTGGGTTAGGTGGGGATGGGGGGGGGGTGTACGGCATGTGTGCAAGTGTGTCTTGTAGTTTGAAAAAAGAAATAATATATAATAATAAAAAAAGTTAAAAACAGAAAAAAATAATAAAAAAGATGTAATACACAAGAATTGTAATCAAAATAGTGATGAATGATATCAGTGGTTCATGCGATCCAGAGGGAGAGGGGAGAAGAAAGAGTGGAATAGAAATATGGACAATGTGCTAGAGGAAGTGGGGATTGTAAAGTGGATGAAGGGAAAAAAAGAAAAAAACTGAATAAGAATATATGATAAATAAATGAATGCTGGCATAACTAGTGCAACTATTATTCTAATCTCATGTTATATTGTATTTGTTTTTCTTTAAAGGTATTACCTTCCCTTTTAAATGTGTGAGTCATGGTAAATGTGGAACAGGTGCTGTGAGTGTATGGTAAATGGCAATTATATTTATCAAGGTTGGTTCACAGGTAAGAGTCGGAGAGTGAAGTATTGGATGTTAAGAGTTAAGTGTGTTAATGATTTGAATCCAGGTTGAGTCAAAATCGACAGAATTATTTTTTAGGGAGGCTGATAATTTTTCCTTGAAATGTGTTTCGTCAGTAGATTTTTCCAGAAATGTTTTTTTTTTTCCCATGATTTCCAGTTTATGAGTATAGTTTTCTTGGCAATGATTAGGGATACCAGGAGTTTTCTGTCAGACATGCTGGTTGAGTTGATGTTGAATGTGTCACCAAGTAAACAGAGGGAAGGGGAGAGAAGGATGTGACAGCTAAGAAGTTGGGAAAGGATGTCAGTGATATTCTGCCAAAATTGTTTGATAGCTGTGCAGCCCCATGTGGCATGCAAATAACTATCGGTGGTGTTTTGTCTACAGTGCAAGCAAATTTATGTGTCTGCAATACCATTTTGAACATTCTTTTCCCAGCGCAGTGTGCTCCATGGATAATTGTAGCCCCTGAACGAAGTCAGGAAGCTACTATGGATTCACGTGTGTCGTCTCAGCCGCCGCGTCCGCGGCCATAGACACTTCTTTGTGGACGCTCTACAGGCTTTAATTTTTGACATATTACTTTCATATTTGGTATGGACGTGTTATACTTCACTCATGACACCTATCAATTTTGGTTGCCATGGCGACAGTATGGGCCGAATAATACGCAAATGAGTGGCACAACATAGACAATCCCTTGTGGATACAGTACAGCCTGCAATTTTGGACTGATTTCTTTCATATTTGGTATGGACATGTGTTACACATCACTTATGACACCTATCGATTTAGGTTGCCATGTTGACAGTATTGGCCAAATAATAAGCAAGTTAGTGGCAAAACATAGATATTTCCCTGTGGACGCAGTACAGGCTGCAATTTTTGACCGATTACTTTCAAATTTGGTATGGACATGTGTTATACTTCTCTTATGATACCTATTGATTTTGGTTGCCATGGCGACAGTATTGGCCAAATAATACACAAAGTAGGGGAAAAGCATAGACATTTTCTTGTGGACACAGCACAGGCTGCAATAGGCTCTATGCACGGCAGCTCATGACGTATTTTCTGGTCCAGTATTAGGCCGCTTTGTAACTTCCGCCAAGCGTTGAATCCTGTGTGAGCATAGGAATGCTAGTCATTTTCGCCTAAAACGGCCAAAACAAATTAATTTGCAAAACATTTTATTTAGTCTCTTTGTGTATTTTATTACGATTTGTGTATCAGAGTTTATGTCATGATCTCAAAACGAGCAAAACTGTCTTTTCAAAGACGCGAGGGCAGCACTTCAGGACACTACTGCTGTGTGCCGCAAAGTACAGCTTCGGCTAAGTTTAAATATTTCCTTAGTTTCCTCACTTTTCCCAAAGACAGGTGGATGGTTAAGATACCACATTACAATTTCACCAATACGAATCACACCAGAGTCTGCAGCCGACACTTCTAGACGACAGCCCTGGTCCACATTATATCACATTTGAGTTTGGCTCCCAAACAAACAGCTTTTCCATTAGCTGAAGATGAGGGAGCTACGAATCTGGGGTGACAATACGTAACCAACATTCTGTTTCGTGTAGTCAATGCCCCACTGTGACACCAGCGTAGCATTCACACACACTCGATTTACACCAGGAGTGCAGGAATCAAATAAATTCTCAACATGACTGGGCTAGCTACACCCATTTAGCAAAAGAATATGACGCAGGCAGTGTTTTCAGCTTGGAGGCAAACCGGAGTTCTTGCGTTCGAGAGACGGTCGATTATCCAACTGGGATAACCTATGTTGTAATGAATAGATTAAATCTAACAGTCTCTCCATTCGCATTATGTACCTGCTGCTGTGATAGAGCTGGACGAAAGTTACGCATTGTACCTACTCCAAAGGACAGCAGAGCAGGGATGCGAGGGTGCCTGTCCAGTTCTCCTTGATGATGCACGAATGTTGGAGAGCGAGCGCAGACGAACGTCACGTATTGTGACAGTCCCTCAGGCTCATACAAATGTGTGATGGGAGAGCCTGAACATTTGTTTGCTACGAAACGCAGTCAACACGAAACATCACAGCGCATTAATGACTCTTAACACAGAGTGAGTAATTAGTACAACTCAGATCATCGTGTTGACAGAAGCGTATAAAAAAACATGAAAATGTCCTTGCACAGTGACAACTCTGCCATTCGTCTGCTGTCAATCTCGCAGACCGGAAGTTGAGGAGCGGCCTCAACTCAAACACGGAAGTGATGTGTGCACAGAGCCTATTTTGTAGCAATTACTTTCATATTTGTTATGGACATGTGTTATACTTCACTTATGACACCTATCGATTTCGGTTGCCATGGCGACAGTATTGGCCGAATAATGCGCAAAAAAGGGGAGAAGCAGGCTTTCGGGGGCTACTCCATGCGGTTGCCGCTGACTGGACTGCCTATTTTTGTTTTGAGTTGGTTGAAGTGGAGAAGATGTTTCTGCAGATTTGGGTTCAAAAGCTGGCACTGGGGGTGATCTGTAGGTCATGTTCCCATTTTGTTGAGGGTAAGGATATTATTTGGCCGTATGTGGCAATTAATTTGTATATTTTTGATAGCAGTTTTTTTCTGCAAGGGATGTTTAATATGTCTGGGGGGGGGGAGAAGAGATCTCAATTATGTGATTTAATATTGACTTTGGACTTCAGACAAGATTATATGTGTAAAACTTCAAAGAAGTGATTCTCCCCAATGCCGTACTTCTGGTCCAAATGACTGAATGAAGTAACACTGCTATTGTGAAAAATATATTGAAGGTGTGTAATTCCTTTGAGAACCCATGGTGGTAAGTAGGGTGGTTTTTTTGTACATTAAGAAATCAGGATTATTCCAGATGTGACAGTGTTTGTTAGGTAACATTGAGGAGTTGTTTATTTGGTGAAATTTCCTCCAGGCTATCAGAGTTGTAGCGATGGCTGGGTTTTTGATACATGGATAATGTGTAATGGAGCGGCTTATGAATGGCAGGTCTGAAATATGGATGTCTTTGCATAATGTCTGTTCTATATCTGCCCAGGTACAGTCAGATGGATCGGGATTTCTCCATTTATGGATATATTGGAGTTGATGAGCAATGAAATAATGGTAGAAATTTGGTGCTTCCAGTCCTCCTTGAGTATAGGGCTTTTGTTATGTCGCCAGCTTGATTATTTGGGGTTTTGTTTTTCCAGTAAAATTTTGAGATGATTGAATCTGGGGATTTGAATCAGGAGGGTGGGGGCTTGATTGAGATCATTAAGTAAAGGTAATTTATCATTGGTAATATGGACATCTTGATTGTTGCTATTCTGCCTACTCGGGATACGAGTAAATTCATCCAACGTTGAAGGCTGTCCACTACTGTTTTGAGAAGTGGGTTGAAGTTAAGATTGGTTAACTCTGACTGCCTGGGGGAGATATTGATTCCTAAATGTATGTGATATTACCAGTGCACAGTGAGAGGGAGGAGGTGTGGGCTGCCACATCCCAGCTGTTGGCAGTAAGTGGGCGGATGGTGGATTTAGACCAGTTGATGGTGTAGTCAGAGATTTTAGAAAATGTGTTTATCAAGGAAATTGTTTCAGGCAATGAAGAGGCAGGGTTTTGTAAATACAATCGAACGTCGTCTGCATAAAGGCTGATTTCATGATGTACATTTTTTGATTGAATTCCTGTGATCTGTGTATTTTGGCATATGGCGGCCGCAAGTGGTTCTATGAATATGGAAAATAAGGATGGAGAGAGGGCATCCTTACCTAGTACCCCTGCGCAAAGTGTACCATTATGTTAATCCATTTGTGTTCATGGCGGCCATTGTTGCAGTGTACAAAATCCTCACCCAGTGTATAAATGATTCACCAAAACCAAATTTTTTTAAGTGTAGAAAATAAAAATTCCCAGTTCACTTTAGCAAATGCTTTTTCTGCCTCTCATGAAACTATGGCTGTATGTGTGTTTCTGTGAGATGAACAATGAATTAAGTTAATAAGTCCGCGTAAAATGTTAGAAGAGTGTCTAGCTTTAATAAACCCGGATTGATCAGGGTGGATGATGTATGGACTAACTCTCTCAACTCTGGATGTTAATGCTTTACTGATGATTTTGGTGTCTGTTGACAAGTGATAGTGGGAGATAGCTGGTGGGATATTTATTAGGTTTAAATAAAAGTATTTTAATGAATTCTGGACCACTCCCAAAGTGGAGGAGAGTATTAGGGGAACTGCGGATGGAAGATCGGGGCGAATGTGTTGTTGGACTTGGTCTGTGATTGTGCGGACGTTGGGCGTCCCTAGGTGGCGAGACTCAGGGTGGGGCTCGCATCTCTTGCCCCCCGGGGTCCCAGTTGGTGGCTGTTTCTTGTTTCCTTCTTAGAGAGGGGAAGGGTGGGAGGGACGTAGAAACGAGACGAGTGGGGATTGTGGGAATGTAGGAGGTATATATAGGCGTAAGGATGAATAGGAAGGCGCATTGGGAGTGAACCTGTTCATTAACCTACGTTATCGGGAACTCCCTATTGTGGCAGTGTTCATGTCTATGGGAAGTTTGGATTTTTGTTTGATTTCAGCTGTCAATCTCAAGAAAATGGGTGATAAGACATTCCAGAAATGCTTGTAGAACTCAGCAGGGAAGCAGTCAGGACCGGGTGATTTATTGTTCGGCATGAGCTGAAGTGCTTTGTAGAGTTCTGTTATTGTAAGCGGTTGTTCAAGTGCATATGCTTGATCTTCAGTGATGAGCGGTAAATCAATATTGCTAAGGAATCTATCAATGTCTTCTTGGGATGGTTTATGTGAAGATGAGTATAAGTTAGTATAGAAATCTTTAAATGTGCTATTAATTTCTTTGGAATCTGGACAATCTTCCCTGCAGAGTTAATTGTTGAGATTTTTGTTTTTTTTATTTCCTTTGATTTGGCAGGCCAGATATTTTCCAGATTTGGTACTGTGTTGAAAGGCTTCCTGCTTGAGTCTTTGTAGGAGAAATTGAGTTTTCTTGTTTGAGTATTCATTCAGTTGTAATTTAAGTTTCTGTAAATCATTTTGAATTTGTGCACTTAGACCGCAGGCCGAGCAGCAAAAATCCCACTATAGTTTTTGGTTTTCACGACCCACGTCACTACTTGAATTTTTGACTGATGGGAAATAAAAAAAATCACTGAACAAGAATTTGCAGCTCGGCAAGCCCAAAAGTTGCACACTAATCAGTAAAGACTGGAGGAAGGAAGACCTCACATCTCCAATATACCCCCATTGTAAGAAATTGGTCACACTTCCTGCCACCTAAGTGGGCGCAGTCGCGAAAGTATTGCGAGCATTGCATTTGCAGAGTACATGTTGGAATATACAAGCACCTGGGTCATTCCATGTCAACTCGACCAGTCAGTCCACCCAACCGATTCAGAATTTTATAATCTTTATGCCGTGGATAGGTGCTGATATGAAACTAAAAATTCCCAAATATTTCGCGTCAACTTTAGTGATGAAGGAAGTTATGCACATCTGTTGCCAATGGCAACAGAAGGGCCACGCCCATCCTCAAAAACCATTATTTCTCTGCTACCAGAAATGCTACAATTTCCAAAATTGGTGTCCTAGAGTGATTTTTCAAGTAGATTCTGAATCTGAAATCGAAAATTTCCAATCTTTTGTGGTTTGAGAAATATTTGGGGGTTACCCCTTTTTTGAGACCCTTTTTTTAAGCCCTTAGGACCCAATGAGGCTCTGAATAGATTTTTTTCATTTTTGTTGTGCCGATGGCTGCATGCATCAACTTCATCATATAAAAAAAATTGTGGAGGTGTTTTACCTGGTTTTAGAGATAAAAGATAATTTGTACAGCACTGAACCTTGTAGTGTACATTGTCACATGTTTGACATTCATGGACCATACTGTATGTTACATTGTTCGCCTGCAGGCAAATACACCAGTGAATTGCTACAATATGCATCAGGAATCTCGGTCTTTTCTGATATCTTATCATTCATCACATCACTTTCACTTTCTCTTAACTTTGGATGGGACATGCATGACATGTACTGAGCTGTACTACTGCAGTAGTTTCTAGTGTGTGATCAAGAGCAGAATGGCTGTAGGACTTGAAAAGTGTACTGTTGGACTACTTCTTCAATTGGAAGACTGTCATAAAAGACATTATGCGCGGAGAGCTGATCTTATTCCACTGAAGAGTCTTAGTGAGGAGGACAGGGAACTGCTGATTTGGAGAACAGAAGCAGCATTTCCTGATATCGAAACGGACACAATATGCCTGCATCATCATGCTGTTTTCGTATCAAAATTCGAAACAAGACAGACACGTTACTGCAATCCGTTTTCGGTTCACAAGAAAGCCATCAAAGGTACGTTTTTAACATCTTCTGCATTTTGGAAATACCTGAGCTAAGATTTACACTGAAGAAACTATTATCATGGGCCATAGCTGAATGTCTTATTTGATCGAGTTTTGCCATGCCTTCGACTGATTAGAGGTCAACCCCTACATATTATTGTATATTGTACATAATACTGTAGCATTTCTGGTAGCGGAGGAATAAGGGTTTTTTTTTGCTTTTGAAGGGGGGCGTGGCCCTTCTGTTGCCATTGGCAACAGATATGCATAACTTCCTTCATAACCAAAGTTGACGTGATATATTTGGGAATTTTTAGTTTCATATCAGCACCTATCCACAGCATGAATATGATAAAATTCTGAGTCGGTCGGGTGGACTGACTGGTTGAGTTGACATGGAATGACCCATCTATCTTATATCTGCATGTACGTTTATATTTCTTTTTACTTTGCCATACAGCAAACGTCTATATTTAGCATTATGCACATGAATCAGCTGGCTAGCTGGGCGTTTGCGAATATTATTTGACATGGGCTTAATTTGAGCTTGGCTATGACTACTGTTAACTCTGGAGTAGTTGCTTGATTTTGAACAGGATAATATGTGCAGGAAATAAACAACGTTAATCAGAATTATGTTCTTTGCGGGGGCTGACAGTCGCGCGCTTCAGAGGAGAGCCGCGAACTGTATCTCTCTCCTGAGCTGGCAACAGAGGGTTGCATACGAGCCAGCCTTGTACATAGTTCTCGGATTGGGCATTCCAGATTCGGATGGGATTGGAGATGCCAAATTTTTAATATATATATATATATATATATATATATATAAAGAATTATGTTCTAAAAAAAATGGAAGCACATATTAAAAACAGATTTGTCAGCGTTGTTTTATTGCATGAATGGTTGGCAAGACATTACATCAACTCTGGTCCATAGGCTATACATCCAAGAGTTATAAATCATTCATTCATTCCAACTTGTGAAACATGTAAGTTTCCATTTGGCTGTCATGTCGTCTCCTTGTATTTTGCGGTTTTTCTGCCTTAACTCTGCTCCTATCCTGAGAAGTGTCAATCTTTCCTTATGTCTCTGGTCTTACATTGCTCATCATCTGCGTACAAGTTTACAAGTTTATTTTTCGTTCATGAAAGAAAATAAACGCCTAATACTAGACCATTCCAAAAAATCATAGTCCCTGCTCATTTCTTGTCCCCAGAATCATAGCTGTTTCATAGCATTTGACTACTTTTTACTCCAGTCCTTACTATAATGCTGTGATAAAGCGCAAAATAAAAAGTGAAAATGTAGCCTGCCAAATAGGCCCTATACCTCTGGAAGGCTGCATGCAAGAGACTGTGGGCTTTACAAACAAAGTACAAAATGAATGGCATCTATTAAAAATTTTTACGTCATGTAGCCTATATGATGTGAAGCTGTACTTCGCTGAACGGATTTCTTTTTCTCCACAGCTGGTTTGATCTTCAAGTGCCGATAAAACAAGCTAACCAATAAAAAAAATCCTGGGATCAATAGATTTTCTTTCTCATGGTTGTCATGGCAGAATCTTACCACAAATCTTTGAATTTTTGGCAGAACCCTGCGGCAAAAACCAGCATGGACCAGCATTAAAATCATGCTGGTTAATGTTGGTTCATGCTGGTTTTTCCAGCAGGGAATGCATGGAAACCGCATTTTCCTTTAGTTTTTTTTTTCCTTCATCCTCAGTGCGAAAAAGCTTTAAGCTAGTGTCTCGCTGAGCGGCAAATGCTAACAAATGTAGTGAATTTTGAGTTTCATCAGAGTTCGTAAAAGGGTGCAAAGCAGTTTGCTAAAAGTTTTTAGGATCGCAAACAGTTTTTCTTGTCGCAAAGAAATTTTGAGCATGTTCAAAATTTCTTTGCAAATTTATTTTCTCACAAACAGTTGCAGACCTTTGTAAAAGAGTTGTAAGCGTTTGCAAACAGTTGTAACACGTGTCACTAAAGTTCTTTTTGGTTCGCGAAGTAGTGACCACTATACAACAGAGCTATGAATGCTGACGAATATAGACGAATATTGGGTTTCTTGAGGATACCATCAAGGTTTTGTCAAGATTGCAAAAGAGTTTGCAAACGGTTTTTAGGGTCGCAGAGTTCATTTTCATATTCTAGAATAGGCATGGGCAACGCTCTGCATAAACTCTAATGGAATGCGTAACAGCTGAACTGGGGCGGTAAACAAGCCTCAGAAAACTTTTAAAAATGACGTAAATACCATTTTCATACAAAAAGAACACCATGGTTTGATTAAAAGCAACCTTTTCAATAGGATACCCGCATTTCATACATGAACTCTGCGTATTACGGCCAAAAACGCGATTTGAACAGAGCTATTGTTCGCCCGTAGGATGAATGCGTGACCTCAATTTGCGCCCGTGTTTACAAATTTTTCAAGGGCACGGGCGTGGCAAAAATAACCATTTAGGAGGTAGATTTCAAACAGCCCAGCGCCGACGTCTTATCCCAGCTACGGCCCTGATTTGCTTACAGCCATCTAATTTGAGAAATTATGAGTCTGTTCGTCCAGGCTAGACCTCAGGGGGATGTGAAATAAGTTCGACAGAAGTTGGTGAAGTTCGTCACGAGTTCGCCGTGATTTCTTCTCAACAATAGCAAGAAAGGTGAGGGTATTTTTTACTTTACCCTTCATAGTTTGTTGGCAGAATATCCTGTGACCCTATTTGTGAAGTTTCAGTAAAATATACCAAGGAATAAACCGGCGCCAGGCGTTTGAAGCCCACCGGTCACAAGATTAATGCACGTATACGCTTCAATTCGAGACTGCAAGGATGGAAATCTGAATAATCAACTAGGAAAAATTCTCGGCTCTCGTAATTCTGTATATCGTTCAAACATTTTTTAATCGGATTATGAAAGAAGACTGAAAATAAGCGCCCGCTTTTTGTTTGGATGTAAAAGCGCGTATTTAAAGGGAGAATACATTGTATATTGATTAAGCATTGAACTCTGCATAAGTCGAACTGTTTTAATATTTGTTGATGACATTGCTTCGCTTCCTGGAAGCAAGTGCGCCGCAAATCTGCTGTCTAGTGAGCATTTCAGGTTCGATGTACTGAGTAATAACGCCGAAACTTAAACTGGCCCGTCATTCTGCCGAATAGTCTTACTAAACTAGTTAATCGCCTGATTGCTAATCAAGCAAAGGGGAGGTTTCTGCCTCGCCAAACTTACCTCCGACTGCACGTCACTGTGTTTTACTATGAATTATTCACAGTTGCTCATTGAAACTATCATGGGAGGAGGGTATATGGACATAGTAAAAACAGTGCAAAGTTTTTTTTTTTTTTAAATCACCACGGTTTATTGAAGGGGGCACGTTTAGAAGCAGTGGGAGGGCAAACAACTGCCGGCATCAGCGACTTCACTGCATTTTATATAGTAATGGGCGAGTAGCGTTAATGTTTGCCCTCCCACAGATAATTTTGACATTTTTGCAGGCCATTGATCCAAAAAAACTTCACAGGCAACCCATTCATACCATTTTTTAATATCAATGCAAAACCTAATGTTGAACATAATTGGGTGAAATTCAATGCGTTTTCCATTAAAAAGGGCCTAGGGGCGCTGCTGTACTTCAGAAAAGGGGTAGATGACTTTAGCATCAATTATTTCTGTTAGGGTACCCTAATGGATAATTTGGCCTGGTTTATTTCTGAATAGACTGTATTTTTGAAAATGCCCTCAGGCTTCACCCCCCAATTTTCACAATGGGTTTTGTTGAAAAATGCCGAAATCAGCCATTTTTGGGACCCTGTGGCCCTGAGACCCTTTCCTGTAAAGCCGTTGGACTTGTGGCAAACTCTTCGTCTGTGTCTTCTGTACTTACCGGCAAAAAATCATTTGAAAATAATAAACACTTTGTTCTCAGCAACTCAAGAAATGTTGTCATTTTATTCATTTGTATTGCCCATGCCTATCTAGAAAGCCATTTCTTATTCTTTCACAAACAGTTACGCAAATGTTGCTAACTGACGCTAAACATTGCTAAATGTCGCTAATGACACCTAGATCTATCCTGATTTTTGCCTGCTTTCGTCAGAAAAGTTGGCGAATCCAAAATTCGCTACATTCGTAAGCATTCGCCGCTCAGTGAAATACTAGCTTTAATGTGACCTTGTGTTGAAGTATTTCCTGGCGCAGTTGTTTTCAAACTTTTCACGCCCTAGGCACATCAAAGGGCACGCCAAAGTTTCAAGGCACACCCGTATTCATATCTGCGCAAAATAGCCTCTATAACACGTGTTTTCACTCTTATGATTCTGTCAATGTCTATTTTTATACAATTATGCAAAATAAAATGTGCAAACAACTTCTGTATATCATTCATGAAATATCTATTATAAAATTATTCAAGGATGCACATTGTGAAATTGGGTCAAAGCAGCTGTAAGGTCACGCCTCCAGCTGTCAAGCTCACCGGTCTATTAAGACCCGGGCTGCATTCTCAGCTCCATAGTCATTGACGGCACCTCTTTGTCATTTCCTCTAGGTAGCAGTGTTGTGCTATTTAAGACCGAGATTTGCACATAGTCTTTGTGAAGTCTCGTAGCCACATACCGATCATATCTCTAGTCTTGTATAGACTTATTCCCCGCCTCTCGTGTGTATTAATTCTAACTCTTTAATTTAGTGCTGTTTATTGTTTATATCAGCACTTTATCATTATTATTGAAGGAACCTCATTTCCTATTTTCTTTTTCTATTTGTTATTCATTGTTACAGTTGTTAAAGTCCAGTCTCTGTATTACTAATGGTTCAATTCAGGAACTTAGTTTCCTATATTATTTTCTATTGCTTCCTGTGTGCCTTCCTGCTGCACTGTAGGCATAATAAATACAATCAATTCCATCCTTGTACCTGAGTCCAGTCCTCAACTTCCTGTCCTCTGTGCACATCATCAGTGTGCAAAGTACAACTCTTACAGCAGCAATACAGCCGTTCAAACCAGGCTGATCACGAATCCTAATCTCTTCAGTTGGAGTGTCGGATGCTCAATTTATCGCAGAAAAGAACCAACACAATTAAACAGTCATTTTTTGAAAATAAAAATCCATTTTAAAAATCCATTTTCTTCCCACAGTTACAGAAGCACCCAATCCCTTCTTGCAAAACTATGTTTAATCTTTAATTAATACACTGTTGTCACAGAATCCTACAGCATACCTGTTTGCTAGTGTCACTTCTTTAAAACAAAATGTCTGATTAGCTGTTGTTTACGGGATATTCTGACGCGTTTGTAGTTGGGCTGCTGTGACTGGATAATTTCTCTGAGTTCCTCATCAAAATTATTGAGGTTTTTTAAAAAATCTTTTTGAAATAATGGTGGATCTCTGAGATCGCCAAGTTATATGGTATGCTTTCAAATATGTTTCTGGACATTATCAATTCAATAGTCATTAGTTACTCGATGTTTGTCAGGAAAGTTAATCATTTTGAACCTCAGCCCACAGTCTAAGTGGGATTATTTGTATTAGTGTTTTCCAGTTCTTTAATCTTCTGGTCTTAGTACCTTTCCTGGTTGTTGTCAGTTTTTTTCCAGTGAGTGGAGAAAAAAATAATTTTACTTCTTAATACTGCTTTGCCTGTATTCCAAAGTAGTGATGGAGCTATTTCTGGTGAGTCATTTATTTCTAGGAAGAATGCCCGCTCTCCTTTGATGTAAGTGTCAAAGTCATCCAGTAAAGAAACGTTAAATCGCCATCTGCAGGAGGGTTTATGGGGATGATTAATATTAAAACTGCTGTAAGTGATTTTTTATTTTTAAAACAGTGTTAAATAGCTCCACATTCCGATAGAGAATTTATTTAGAGTACCTGGTTGATAACACAAGTCTCTCAGTCACTGTTTTCTGCAATACAGCAGTATATAAAATTCTGGAGCCACCAACTCCCTCTGTCCAATCAGGTGAGAGAACGCCATAAAGCCGCGTTTCTCTCTGCTTGTGAATGCGCAGAGCTGAATTTGCGTTGTTAGTGTGCAATCTGTTGTAAAAATCATTTGAAGAAAACAAAGAAAAATCCGTGTTGTTGGCAATAGCAGAACAGATGAAGCTTCCTATCACAGCGCTACAGGAGACAGCATACACAATTAAGCAGCCAAAGCGCCAAAGAACGGTTGAAGAACAAATAGAATTAAGGAGGAAAAACGCGAGATGGCCAAGAGCTGTATTTAAATCGGTGCCGCTTTCAATGGGGAAAACTGAAGGAATCTAAGGGTTTAAAAAGCGATGTGCAGCTAGCCTTGCTGCCACTGGACAGGTAGGCTTTGTTTTACTCTGTTGTAGTTATGCAGTTTTATCAGTCTCGGATAGTCCTGTTGGTGGTTTTTAATCCTGCTAATGTCAGTTTATAAATGAACCGTCATTGTTTGTGGCCGACAACAGCTTGCTTAGCTGCGCAACGATAGCATGTGTGGCTATAGGACACTGGCTAATTTTAGCCAATTCCTTCAAATAGCCATTCATACCGAAGTCTCGGCATGGATGTATTCTGTCGTTGGTCCATGTTTTCAGTGTGGCTTTCACACGACAATCACTGAGAGTGTTTGTTTATATTGTACTCATACTGTAACTGAGTCACTACTCTCCTCTGCCTCTGTCGGAAACTGATGCGCATTCCTGTGCTTGGCTTTGGGATGGGGGGCAGGGACTGCTTATAGGCTTCAGACAAGAGGCTACGAAAACAAACAAAAATCAGCTACAGCAGCTTTAAAGGTCAGACAGACAGGTGCTTGATCACTGATGGTAATGGAGTGTACATACTTGTATGTCTGAGATTCGTGAAATAAGTGACTTGCTGCTCAAAAAGAAGTCATTTCAGGAGTAGGATTGATGGGCTGATGAGAAAAGGAAAACTTTTTATCGGCTGGGTATTTTGATTTCCAAACACCGCCAAGACCAAAATCACTCATGAATTGTTTTATTGTTTCTGTTGATTGGTGGTTACGTGTGGTTTTTACAGTGTTGGATCTGTCTATGGACAATATAGCTGCTTGAAATAAGGCCAGAATCCTTGAGGTGTCTCCTCTTTATCTGCTGAGGACCTGCAAGTCTTTCATGTCTCAATCTAGAGACTCTAATGTACTTGTCCTCTTTGCACATCAGAGCCTCATACATCTCCTTTGATTAAGGTTAGACCCAGTTTAATTTCTTCTTATAAAACACTAGAGTACATCTTTCAGTAAAATCCTCAACCAATCAGAGTAGAGAGGTCACACAGAGGTCCTGACTGGTCAAAGCAGAGATCCCAATTTACTGTCAGACAACTTCAATTACGGATATATAAAAGGATATTATGACATTTTTACCAAATGAAACAAGAAAAAAAAAGTTGCTAACTGCAGCTTTAATAAAATGCATTGCTCACCAAATATAAATAGGCTGCAGTTTAAATTTGTGCAGATTGATTTATTTTTTAAATTAACCTTTATTTTATCTGACTTACAATCAACATTGATACAGACTTCAAACCACTCATATTAAGTGTTTGAAATACAAATACCACATGCAAATCCTGGTGCCATTTATAAAATGGTTAATAATCCACACTCCTAAAGGAAAAGGTGAATAAATGTGTCTGTGCTCTGATATACCTGTTCTGTAAAATCTAGTAGCATGGAAAAATGGCAGTAGACTGTAATTGACAAACAATGCCTTGTGATTGCAATAAATTAAGCTGATTTATTCAAGTGACTAAGCAGTCCATTTTAGTCTTGCCAGTTTTAAACAATGATAATGTTTCTCACAAACCTACTCCAAACACCATATTTCCTGACCTTAAAGCGTAAGATAGTGATGGGTCGTTCGTGAACAATTCGTTCCTTTTGAACGAATCATTCTGGTGAACGAGAGGAACTGACTCACCTCCACATGAAGGTTTGTTCCTTTCGTTAAGCTACCGGTAAATAAAGTGCGAAACTTTTCACTCGTAAAATCTCCCGCGAAAATTCATATTTATCAATTTAGTTGCGCCAAGTCGTTAAAAATATGCTACGTACCCATAGCTAACCGCAGCATTAACCACATTATACGCCCTGGTGTTCAGCTGAACCTAGTAGCTACCCAGTTCCAGTTCCAGTTCATTGAACGAGTCCCGAAAGGATCCGGTTATAATACGATCGCTGCAGCGGTTCATCTCTCCCTCCGTACCAAAAATAAGCATCACATCGTGTAAACTGTTATTGGTAATAGTCTTGACTAAATAATTTGAAAGACAGTGGCTATCTGGAGGTGATGCCATATGGAGTTGCGAAATAGCATCGCATATTCTAATAGACTCTCGCCTGCAGAAAATAAATAGTTTTTTAAATTAAAAGTATAACACTGCTTAGCTTTCTTTCAAAGCCTATTTCTTCCCATTAGCAACACTTTACAAACACATTAGAATGCATGGTTGATGGATTTTAAGGGTTAGTCCTGGCGATTAAATAAACGTTTCCTATGCATATAATGTAGACGTGCGATTTTGCGGGAATAAAATAGGCTGAACATTAGGCCTATGTACTTAATGCCATATGCTTTCAATTCTTCTTAAGTTCAATTTTATAGGGGAAATTGGCTTGCATGATTCTGAATTTGTCCTGAACATAACTACCCAGGGCCTATAATAAAAATTAAATCCCGAGTTTTAATTTCTAATGCCGATGTAGCACTGTACAAGACAGAAGCATACTGTATGGAAGTGCGGGGTATTTTTATTATAGCGGTGGCGTAGGCTTTTAATTAGCCTAGGAATTCATGGATGATTTCAGGCTTTTGAAGGTGCAGGCTTGCATGCTGAATGGATATTGGAACTAGCATTCAAGTCAACAAAATTGCAAGAAAGTAGGCCATTTGATAGGTTGAATCATTAAATTGGATATGCTTATTTTTTAAACATCTGAATGACAGGATAACACATATGCTTGGCTAGAATGGCAACTGTGCGAATACATACACAAAAATATTATTTCGTGAATTTTTTCAATGACTTTAAGAAATATATGTATAATATAATCTCCGAGCAATTTTACAGAAATATAAGATTAAACTGTTTACTAGTGTACTCTAATTACAACCCCAATTCCAAAAAAGTTGGGATGGCGTGTAAATTATAAATTAAAACAGAATGCAATGATTTGCAAATCTCATAAACCCACATTTTATTCACAATAGAACATAGATAATATATCAAATGTTGAAAGTGAGACAGTTTACCATTTCATGAAAAATATTAGCTCATTTTGAATTTGATGGCAGCAACACATCTCAAAAAAGTTGGGAGGGGGGCAACAAAGGATGGGAAAGTTAGTGGTGCTAATAAAAAATAGCTGGAGGAGCATTTTGAAACTAATTAGGTTAATTGGCAACAGGTCAGTAACATGACTGGGTATAAAAACAGCATTTTAGAGAGGCAGAGTCTCTTAGAAGTAAAGATGGACAGAGATTCACCAATCTACAAAACCTTTATCTAAAAATTGTGGAACAATTTCAGAAAAATGTTCCTCAACATAAAATTGCAAAGAGTTTGAATTTTCAGTACATAATATCATCAAAAGATTCAGAGAATCTGGCGAAATCTTTGCGTGCAAGGGACAAGTCCGAAGGTCAATATTTGATGCTTGTGATCTTCGGGCCCTCAGGCGGAACTGCATGAAAAACAGGCATGATTCTCCACTGGAATACGCTGCATGGGCTCAGGAACACTTCCAGAAATCATTGTCTGTGAGCACAGTTCGCTTTGCAATCTACAAATGCAAGCTAAAGCTGTATCATGCAAAGAAGAAGCCAAGTGTGAACACGATCCAGAAACGCTGCCATCTTATCTGGGCCAAAGTTCATTTAAAATGGACTGAGGCAGAATGTTAAACTGTTCTGTGGTCAGATTAATCAAAATTTGAAATTCTTTTTGGAAACCACGGACACCGTGTCGTGCGGTCTAAAAAGGAGAGGGACCGTCCAGCTTGTTATCAGCGCACAGTTCAAAAGCCTACATCTCTGATGGTATCGGGTTGCATTAGTGCCTATGGCCTGGGGAGCTTACACATCTGGAAAGGCATTATCAATGCTGAAAAGTATATGGAGGTTTTACAACAGCATATGCTCCCATCCAGGCAACATCTCTTTCAGGGAAGGCCTTGCATATTTCAGCAAAACAATGGCCAAACCACACACTACATCCACCAAAACAGCATGGCTTCACAGTAGAAGAGTCTGAGTGCTGAACTGGCTTACCTGCAGTCCAGACCATTCACTAATATTGTATTTTATTTTATTTATTCTTTTCTCTATGTAAATGACTGTGAAGCACTTTGTGACCCTGTCTGTGAAAGGTGCTATATAAATAAACTTTACTTACTTACTAATAGAAAACGTTCGGCGCATCATAAAACAAAAAATCCGGCAAAGAAGACCCAGGACTGTTGAGCAGCTAGAATCCTACATCTGACAAGAGTGGGACAACATTCTTCTCCCAAAACTTCAGCAATTGGTGTCTTCACTTCCCAGACGTTTACAGACTTGTTGTTAAAAGAAGAGGGGATACTAAACAATGGTGAACATGACCCTTTCCCAACTTTTTTGAGATGTGTTGCCATGATCAAATTCAAAATGAGCTAATATTTTTCAAGAAATTGTAAAATGTCTCGCTTTCAACATCTGATATGTAGCCTATGTTCTATTGTGAATAACACGTCAGTTTACAAATCAATGAGTTTCGCAAATCATTGTATTCTGTTTTTATTTACATTTTACACAGCAGCACCCCAATTTTTTTGGAATTGAGTTTGTAAATGCAACAGGGAAAATTCTGTTGCATAATTCACAATTCAAGTCCAGATCCACAAGCCACAAAATTCTACTGGCGATGTAGCGCTGTCCTTCCTTCAGGAGAAATGGAAATGGAAATGGGCTACACTTTTATTAAGGCGACAGCATATATTTCACGGATTCGAGGATGCATATTAATTCATAAAAACGCCACTAACTAACTGCGGTCAAACAGTTCAGTAAACTTCAGGACGGTACCCAGCTGCATTCATATTGTGAACAAAGTCTGTGCTTGGTTACTTTGGCAGAAAAAGATATTTTATTCACCATATATTTACTGAACCACTGAACAATTTTTTCTCATCAGCCATCCAAATATTTCGGTCTCTGCTGACGATCTTTGCTTACTTCAGTCTAAAGTCGGAATCGTCGGTCGCCGCTATATACTGTGATCAGAATCAATTGCTGCATGACTCCAGTTTTCGTTCGCCGGAGTCAGAATGAAGGAACTGGTGAACGAATCCACGAACGAATCCGCCTAAGGAACTGAGTCAAAGGATCCATGTCCGTGAAAGGAATTGTAACATCCACCACTAACTGCAGACCGTTAACATTGGAGACAAATTTTAATCATAAACACCACCACCCCTGCCTTTCTGCTCCTTCTTTCTCCCCTGTAGCCCCTCCCTTCCAGCTTGTTCACAAATTCAGTTCACCAAGCAGTATACAGAAACACATGAGTAATGTCATTATGTCTAATTGAGTAAGAAACGCTAGTAATAACAATAAGTAAACTTTAGGCATTTACACATTACTCACAGGCATAACACACCGTCTCAAAGTCATTGTAATTGTGCTTGGAAGTCAAAAGATGATAAGGAAATGAGGCTGAATATCACGAACTAAGTGAGCAAACTAACCTTACTCAGACACCCTTAGCATTAGCTATCGAACCTAGTAACTAGCCGTACATATTGCTCAAGCTACTTTGCAAAAAATAAAATTCAACTTTTTTTTACTTTATTAGACTGTTCAAGATGAGAGCCTTGGCTCTGGTGATAACAACACTTAAGGTCCAAAAACTCGACAAGGGAAGCAGACAAACAACAAAAAGACAAGCTAGCTAGTTAAGATCCTTGTGCACTAGGGTAAAGTCCACTTCCCAGCTGCTACCTACCAAGCTATTGATCTGACTTTATGTGGATCATTATTTGCACCACCTCAGTGGGCTAAGCAACACAAAGCCGTCTCAACATCATCATAATTCTGCTTGGTAAAGAAAGATGATGAGGAAACAAGGTCGAATATCAGCCAAGCAAGCATGCAAACTAACTTAACTAATGCTAATGAACCCAGTAACAAGCGGCACATATTACAAAAGCTAACTAGTAATGAATAACATTTAACTTTTTTTTTTTTTTTTTTTTTTTACATAATTTGAGCGTGCAAAATGAGACCCTTGGATCTGGTGATAACTAAACTCCAGGTCCAAAAACTAGACAAGGGAAGCAGATAAACCACAAAATCAAATGCTAGCTGTTTTGCATCCCAGTACACCAGAAAAAAATCGGATTCCCAGCTGCTAGCTACTGATCTGGCTTAATGTGGTCTATTATTTTCATCACCTCACTGGGCTAGTCTAAGCAATGCCATCTAAAAGCCATTGTAATTGTGCTTGGTAATCAAAAGATGATAAGGAAACATGGCTGTATATCAGCCAAGTAAGTGAGCAAACTAAAGTTACCAACACGGCATTAGCATTAGCTACTGAACCTAATAACTAGCCACACATTTTACAGATGCTGCCAAGTGACGAATGACATTTAACTTTTTTACATTATTATATTCTACAAGATGAGAGCCGAGGCTCCGGTGAAACTTCACTTTAGGTCCAAAAACTGGATGAGGGAAGCACGTAGACTATAAAAAGACAATCCAGCTAATATGCATCCCTATACACTAAAGTCTACTTCTCAGCAGCTAGCTACTAAACAAGTGATTTTGCTTTGCAAAGACTATTACTTTCACCACCTAACCGGGCTCGGCTGCGCAAAGATGAAATGTTACACTAGACTATCAAGCACATGAAGGCACCGGTTATAAGAGCTTCAGTTTCCGAGTATTGAAAGCCAACGACTATGCTGTCACAGACAGATTACTTTTACGTTCCTACAACTGGAGCCCGGTCACTAAATAGATGTGCAGACCAGCGCTAATGTAGAAGCATGCTAACAAGCTACTTACCAACACAATGCCAGCAGATGGTTCAAACAATTAATGCCAGTTTATGTGGGTTGCAATTATTACAACCAAACTCCACCTCCTTCTAGAATAACTGCTTTTCTGCTAGTATCTTGGCTCTTTTTCTTGCTATTATAACTGTTATGCTAGAAGTGTAGCTAGACAGAGATTTCCATGTTTCTGGAAATCATTGTCTGGGTCCGCCATACCAAGATCCAAATTTATGCTCAGACCACTTCAATTACTGATAACTGAAAGGGGATTATGACATTTTTACCAAATAAAACACAAAAATAGTTACCAACTGCAACTTTCAGTTTCCTCCTGGAACCAGCGCAGACGATTATCTTGTCCAAGAGAGAGAGCATGAGCGGAGGAGGGTGCGCTGAGCTGCATGTGCACAAGAAGTGACTGACACTGCTTTAGAAAACCCACCTTGCTCTGATTGGTTAATTCTGTTCTGGAGCAGTAGAGTCTTGCCAATACCTTTAGAAGCACAGGGAGGAGCAAAATTTACTTGATTTTTTACAGACTAACAATCTCATGTACTACTGCAAGTACAGAGTCATAGTTTCAGCAAATATGAAAAAGTTATTTACATAAAAGTTACTTACCTCACCAATAAAGTAATGTTGTTGAATTTAGCAATGAACATATTCTTTGGGAGGCCAACCAGCAAGAAAACTCATGAAACTGTCTGAATTGAAAGTACACCATTTACTGAATAAGCTGCTCCATGGTGGACAATTTTAGTGCAAAACGAGAAAATCACACAGTGGTCACAGAGTGGGGTGAACCAACAGAGAAAAAAATAATAAAAAAATGATTCAGACATTCCCTTTTAAGCTGACAAAACAGTTTTAAAGATTTGCAGAGGACTATTTACAGCCAATGCCTATTTACAAGAAATCACAGGAAAAACAATGAAGTAAAAACAATGAGATTATCAATTATAAATGCTCAAGTACAAATTATATCCTCCATTGGCAAAAAACAGTTACAAATGAAGAAAAAAAAAATTTAAAGAATTTCCCACACAACTGTTGCCAGGGGTCAATTTCAGAAGAAAAACTTGGTTACAAAAACAGGCAAAGTGTTACTTCATTTGAAAGGTAATTAAGCACAAGCAGTTCAGGCACAAAGCTCACCAAACCATAAAAAGGGTCTTTTTGAGCGGAGCTGCAGCACAGTCTAAGGCATAATAAGGCCAGCTTTTCGGACTGCTTTAGCAGTCTCGTCAGCTTACGGCTCCAGTGTGGAACCCAGAATTTGTGCTCTCCATGACCAAACACAGCATCAATCACTTAGAAGTTAGAGCAGTCCCTACAGGTATGTGAAACAGCTGGCCACAGAAAAGTGCTTGATATCCAGGAACATTTCACAGAATATTACATACAGTGGGCTCCAAAATTACTGGTACTCCTGACTGGCAATGCACAAACAAAACTTGAAGAAATTCTAAAAATTATATTTATTTAGAAACTCTAAATACCAACATGTCAAAGATACTGTGCGATATTAATGTTCCAATGGGACCAACCAAAATCATTTACTGACTTAATTTAAAATCAATTTCCTCCAAATCAAGGTTTAACAATTAACTGCACCTTTAAAGATTGTTGTAAATAACATCTACCAAAATTAAAGCAAGTATTAAATCCCACTAAGTGTTAAGGAACTATATTGAGCCATTACATCACTTCCTGTTTCACCAGTGTATAAAAATGAGGTAACATACATTCAATATCCCTTTGTCATCCAACATTATGAAGAAAATGAAACAACAGTCAGCTCAAAGGAGGCAGATAGTCATAGAGCTTAAATAAATCTGGCAATGGGTACAAGAAGATTCACAAACAATTGAATATACCACTGAGCACTGTCAGGGCAATTATTAAAAAATTTCAAAGATATTACACTTTGAAAACCTCAAGGGTAGAGGACGCTACTGCATTTTGCCCCCCAGAGTTACTAAGGAGGATGGTGAGAGAAACAACAAAATCCTCAAGAATCATTATGAAGGAATTACAGGCCATGGAGGCATCTTGGGGACACCAGGTTTCAAAAAGCACCATCAAGCGCCACCTCAACAACCACAGGCTCTTCGGAAGGGTTGCCAGAAGAGAGCTTTTCTGACCAGAAGACACAGAAGCAAGCGCTTGGAGTTTGCCAAGTGTCCCTTAACTTTTGACTGGAACAAGGTACTTTGGTCAAATGAAACCAAAATTGCACGCTTTGGTCAGATACAGCATCGGCATGTTTGTTGTCGAAGCAAAGATACATACAAAGAGAAGCACTGGTGAAATATGATGGTGAGTCAGTCATGTTTTAGGGCTGTATCAATTCCAGAGGTCCAGGGGCACTGGTTAAGATAAATGAAACAATGAATTCCACCAAATATCAGGATATTTTGGCTGACAATCTGGTTGCCTCCACCAGAAGGCTGGGACTTAGTCATAGGTGGACTTTCAAACAAGACAATGACCAAAAGCACACCTCCACATCCACACAGAAATGGTTCCATGACAACAAAATCAACGTTTTGCAATGGCCATCTCAGTCACCAGACTCAATCCAACTGAAAACCTGAGGGCTGAGTTAAAGAGGGCACTTGATGAATGCAAACCCATGAATGTGAAGGATCTTGAAAGGATCTCCTTCAGAATCTCCCCAAATGTGAGCCTTAACCTTGTCAAAAATTACAGAAAAGGACTCTGTGCTGCTTTCCTTGCCAGAGATGGTTGCACTAAGTAGTAAATGAAGGATGCCAATTATTATGAAACTTTGATTTTGTTGAAACTTACTCTGTATTAAATGATTGTTATAATTTTGGTTGTTTCCACTGAAACATTAATAAAGTATGTCACACATGCTGGTATATTCCGTTTCTCTATAATTGCATTGCTTGTATTTTTTTGTGTCGTTTGTGCACTGCCAGTCAGGGGTGCTAGTAATTTTGGAGCCCACTGTATTTACGAATCCTAAAAATGAGTGTAATATTAATTTACTGCTATCTGTTCTCTTTATTTTTTAAAATCAAGCAGCCTTAGAGCATCTGACTGAATTTTAGAGCACTGAAACAGAACAATGATTTTCATGGCTCAAACCATTTTCCATCAAATAGGCTGCTAGTGTAGTACTTAGTAAGGAAATGAAAGTCAAAACAATTATTAGCAAACTTTTGCAAGCCCATTAATCAAGCACCACATAACATCCAGTTTTAAACTTTTTGGCAAGCTGTAATAAAAGCCAAAAAGAGATTTGGATTGTAAGAAACCCCAACACTCATTGTTTACTGCAGCAAATAGAAAATAATCCAAATGGTCGACTTAGCCAACTAGTGAAAGAACAAGCAAAACAGTCATTAAGGACCACAAAGGCACAGATTCAAGACATTGGGTAAGTTTATAAAAATTCCCAGGAAATATGATCAGTTTTCATTTAATTGCTATCCAACTCTGAACCCAAACAACCAAAAACGTCAGAGGAGTAATGTTATAATTTCTCTTCAATATGCACACCAAGAAAGAGTTGCTTCCCAATTGGCTAGATTCTGACTGTCAACAAGATACACAAGACAAACTGAACCAATAAAGATCCTCACACTATTTCAAGTCCATCGATCCAGTGTAAGAAGGAGTACAACAGGGATAAGTGAAGGAAATTTCAGGGAGGAACCCACTGAAAATGAAGACCATAAAGGATATTTTACAAAAAAAAAAAAAAAAAACCTCAAGGTGGACAGAGATCTCAAATGAGTCAGAGGAAATGATGCTTGACTCCTTTTTAATTAGCAATCCATAGCTCACAAACCTACATCATATTGGTCATTACATTTTGTATAATGTTAAATGTCCCACAATATAAAATACATCCCTCAGACCATATAGCGACAGATGACCAAAGTATTCCAAACTCCAGAGGGCTAGATGGCACCTTTAAGGAGAGAAAGAGCAGCAAAGTGTCAATGTTTCAATCTATCCTTTTGAATTCTAAAGCATCAAGCAAAAAATTAAACCATATTAGCAGATAAGAAGTACAGAGGACCTGTGCACAACTATAGAAAATATATAAAATCCTGAAATATCTCCACTCAGGACTTGGCCCAACTCCTCAGCTTTTGAAGTGTGAGAAAAGTCAGATCTTTGTAAGCTACAAATGATTATCCAGCAAGTTTAAGAGGGAGAAAAAAAATGAAAAACTGAAAACATTACGTGAAAATCAAAAAGAAGCTAATGTTTTTTAGTTGAAATGCAGCATTTAGGGAAAATAGTAGCTGATTATGCTGAGTAAGAGTAAATTCAGTAAGGCCTTCTGGTTCCAGGGAACAATTCTACATGAAAACATTAAGTTCCACCAGATAGATCTACGTAGCCCTATACAGGAAAACAGGCCGGACCATAGGAATTGTAGTGAGGCTACTCACCGGTTTCCTTGGGGGGGCTTGGCCCCTCTCGGCTGCAGGATGGCTGGGAGCCAGACTGGGACTTTGGGGCTGGGGTCCAGGAGGGAGGCTGGGAGTATGAGGCTGACAAGCAGCTCCTGTGCATGGCATTGGCATCCAACATCTCCAGGAGGAGGTCGTAGAAAGGCACTATATTCTTTTTCTTCATGTTGGACAGGTGCTCCATGCCCTTATTACTGCAAGAACAGAAGAAAGAGAATGCAGGTTTGGAGAACTGCCATATCAAATCAAAGGGTAGCGGGTTTAGGTAGCGCATTTCCCTTTACAGTGAAACCATTAACCAATAGGAACTCAAACCCATTTTCCCTTCAAAGAAAATGATGGGGAGCATAAAACAGACCAAATGAATCACATGGAACACATTTCTGAAAAGGGTTTGTGAAAAGGGTTCTTTAGGGTGTTGATGATGATGAAGATGGATTCTCCTGTCAATTTGATAGATGAGTCCAGTGGGTTTGACCTAACCTTTGCAACACAAGCCATTAATTTACAATTCTTTAACTGGTATAATTATGCTTCAAGACTAGTAGGTGATTAAACAAACCAGTGGCCAAACCTGCCTATAGTAATGCAGAGTTAAGTCCTCGCTCAAATGCCATACACAATCTCATTGTGGCTGCCCAGGCATTTGAACCAGCTAAGTTTCGGGTCCCCATCATGCATCTCAGTCGCTAGGCTAAAGGCCACCCCAAAAGTGTAATCTACAGACAACAGAGAAAAGAAAAAACTCCCAAAATAGGCAGAACATTTGGGAGAAACCAAACTCAAGAAGGGAGCCCCACAGAATTCTGAAACAGCGGAACAGACGTGACCATTGCAGGAATATGTCAAATCGTCGGCCATATTGGGTAAGACTTCTGCTGCCAGCTACTGTTGGCCAGCCTGTGTAGAATTCTAAGGTCTTCCCTCGATGATGTCACTGTCATTCATAACAGCAATTCAGTCTTAAAGCCTGTCTTCATTGGAATGAAGTTTCAAACTAGCTACTTATTTTGTGGTTTTGAAGTAAGCCCCATGTCAAATTAGCTGGCTATTTTGTAGTGAAGACGCAAATAGCCTGCTAATTTGATTGGGAAATTTTCCCAAAAATTTTGGTCTAGTTCGCGAAATAGTCAGCTAATTCGTGAATTAGCCCACTATTTGTGTTGCGTCTTCATTAGACCAAAATTTTCCGCCAGCTTTCGCACGGGAAAGCCAAATTGAACCGCACGCTCTATCTGGAAATGATGCAAAGTGCGCAACTTCGGGCTAATTTCTCGAGCGGAGGGCTTTTGGGCTAATGGAGACGCTAATTCGTAGCATCAGGCTAATTTCCCTAACCGCAAAATAGCTGGCTAGTTTAACTTTGTTCTGATGAAGACAAACCTTGATATTAGCACATTTCAGATCAAAGACCCTAGAATATTGCCCGTTGAACGGTTTTAAATTGTGCGGAGAGAGCCGAACATACGACACCAAGTCTACATAGACCATTGGCAGAGAAGGTTGACATCCCTACCTGAGGTGGCGGATGTGGGCCAGCAGCATCAGCAGATGGGCCAGTCGTGCGGACTGCTGCTGGAAGGTGAGGCCCCTCTTGGCAATGGCCCAGACCAGCGCGTCGGTCACAGAGTCCAGCATGTGTAACAGTTTGTTGCGGCTCTCCAGCTCATTGTGATTTTCCGTAGAGGTTGTGCACAGGTCTGTATCACAAACATCAAATGCAAGGACTCCATTCAGAAACACCGCCAGTCACAGATAAGCGTGACAAACCCAACAAACAAACTGGTCCACTGCTTTCCAAGGCAATAATGAACAATCCATTCCGAACACTAAACGGCACGATCAGGAGGAAAAAGGCATCAAAAAACAAAATAGATAATTGGTATCCCCCCAACTTTGATTCAACTTCTGACACTTAGTCAATGAAAATTTCCAAATTTTAAGGGCATAATACTCATCTAACATATGAATCACACTATTCTCTATTTGCAACAAAAATTTACAAAAAGTTTCCCTCAAATTTGCAGAAGACGGAGATGAGGATTGATCCAAAGGCACGAGGCCATCCATGACAACCCTCAACCTGAATTTTCCTGAATTTGACAAGGTGGTAAAGCATTATATATTGGACAGGTGCCTTACTGAATGTGCTATCCAAAACCAAAAATGAGCCCCTAAGAACCATACCGGGCCATCCCGCACTTTTGGCGAAATTGAGTTGAGGTAGTCAGCATGTGCAGAAAACTGAGATCTACATTTCCTAAATGAGCCAACCCAATCTACCCACATGATTGCTCATATAAGCAAACGTCCTCTCTGCCACTGTAAATATGCAATGCGCTGCCTTAGCCATAGTGGACCATCCCACAACTTTTCCATAATTCAATGTAAACATGGCGGCTAGGTATAATGAGGAATTGCTTGCTATGATTGATGATGATGGTGAAGTGGAAGATACTGGAGACCCAGAGTTTGACCCAAATGAATCAGAAGATGATGGTTCCTCTTCAGAAGGAGGTAGGTTTCACTTTAAATGAAACAGAAGGGGATCCAAAACCTGCATAAGAAGTGCACTATGTAACTGTACATATCTTGAGTTTTTAACAGAAGCAGTGTTTCTAGTTCCCAGATACTCTAAATGACGCAGGAAGCTGGCAACTTTGAGTCCCATTTTCTCAAAAGTTCCCCAACATGGGTTGGCCCAGTATGGCTCTTAGGGGCTCAAATATTCGCTAGGATTCCTGCAAAAATTTCACTAGGAGTCAGGCCAACTACTGTACTAGGATGGAAAATTATGCCTTTAATTTTAAAATATTTATTCAAAAAAACATCAACATACTCTAGAATGCAATTAGAATTAAAGCCGCAAGCAGCGATGAACGGGCCCTCGCACCCTTGTGCACCTTGGGGGTGGTGGCGAGATCCTGATGGGTGCAGCTGTGCATTCAAAAGAATTTGATGGTGGCAACCTGGTTAAAGAAGCTGTGAGGGCTGCTTTGTTGAAATTTTCTAGGGGGTGCTATGGAGCCATTTTGCCCCCCATTGAGCAACACCCCTATCATCTGTAAGTGCTCGCCATTCTTGACGTGTGTATGAATTTTCATGAGGTTATGACTTTGTTAAAGCCATGAAAAAGCCAAACATAATGTAATGGCGAGGGATCGATAGTTGCCACGTTGGCAGTCGGACGCCATTGCTCGTAGCTTCCCAGCGTTGATCATGTAGCTTCAGCAACTTATTCTGCACGTCTTAGAAATGGAATAAAGTTGGTGGGGTCAAGTATGTTGGATCAGTACATAGTAGAGTAAAAAAAAGGTCACTTTCTGTTACCACCGGGGAGCGCTATGACTATTATGGGATATTGTCATGTAGACGTGCTCAGGTGGTACTCTTATCAAACACGTGAAGTTTGGGACAGATTGGACCATGTATGCTGGAGTTATAAACTACTTCCTGTTTAGTGGCGAGTTCCCCAAGTTTGAGGCCCTGTCACGGTCACACGGATTGACGAAAACTCAAGCTTCGAATAAAATTTCGTCTTGAAGTCTTTGGGGTGGGACAGACCAAGGTTTGATGTTGATCGGATGAAATCTCTAGGACGAGTTCATTTACGACCCCTGGAAATAGGCAAAAATGCACCAAAATTGCACAGTAAATTCAAAATGGCCGACTTCCTGTTAGTTTTAGAGTATGGGCTCAAGAGGCTTTTTTGTAGGTCCTGGAGGGTTACACATGCCTACCAAGTTTTGTACCCATCGGTCAAACCAGCTTTGGGGGCTGTGTTGTCAAAAATTTGTAGGTTGCGCAACTGAGCCATTTTTTGGCAATTTATCATGAGACCCTTAAAATCTCAAATTTTACACCACTTCTGATAAGTTTGCAAAGTTTTGGAGTATGATAAGTCCCTCCCAAAGGCAATTTATTTCAGGTAAGAATAATAATAATAATTCATTAAATTTCAATAGGGTCCTCGCAGTGTTCACAGCTCGGGCCCTAATAATAATAATAATAATAATAATAATAATAATTCCTTCAATTTCAATCAGGTCCTCGCAGTGTTCACTGCTCGGGCCCTAATTACAGCACCCATTCACAATGTTTCAGTAGTAATAACTCAAAACCATGTCCAAAACATTTGGTAAACCGCCATGAGACAAATAAAGACCACAATCAAAGCAAGAGCTAGTTTTCCAGACCAAAAATATAGAAAGTAGAACAGCAATAAATCCAAATCCAGAGCAAGATATTTGTTCCAATGTTAATTCAGATATATATATATATATATATATGGGTGAAATTTCCAATTACTGCACAATTACCCCTAGGGACAGACAAATCATGAAAGTCAATATTGATTAAAAAAACTTTATTACAGCGGCAGACCCACATATTGGCTCCATGAAAAACCTGATTCACACTCTGTGCTCCAAACATGTCAGTTTTGGTAGCGCTGCAACAATAACCATCCATTTTCGTGTAACATCAGACACTTTCATTACTATAATGTTACAAATCTTAAGTTAAAATGCTCGTATCAGATCCAAATTTCGTTTGCATTAGGGCTGCGCGATTAACCGAATCGCAATTATTTTAAGCGCAATTAAAGTAACTGCCACTATGAGGCAGACAGACGAGCTTGCTTTTTACCTTTTCTATGACACTTACCTAATGCGGTCATTTGAAATGCTTCCGGGAAGAAAACTGTGATTTGAAGTTCGCTAATTACCAGTGAGGTGGGACAGCCTCCATCACCTTGGCATAATTAGCGCACTTCAAATCAATTCCCATGTACTTATCTAACCTGCAGTCAAGCCATTTATTCAGCCAACTGACTAATCAAAACCAAAATGTGGCCTATAATGATTAAGAAGAGATGATGAGAAGCAGAGAGACCTAACCAGGCTACCGTGTTAGATTGAAAGAATGTCAATAATCTGAATAAATAGCATACCTCTGAATTTCGCCTCTCGTATAATTTTTACATATCATTAAAAAGATTTCTTAAAAATAAAATCATTTTAAGATGTTTGTGGTTTTTAAGCATTTCAAAACATACGCGAAGTGGAAAACATTTTGTGAAGCATACCAAACGTGAAGTGAGAGAAATGATTGTCGCATTGCACGAAATAGATTAATTCAGCAAAGACTTGGCAAACACATTCAGGTAAATTACGTGCTGAACAATACAAAGTGAAGGTCTGCAAAGTCATCATCCTTTACCCGACAATTGCTCTCACCCCCTTCCCAATTACTTTGCTCAATTTGCAATCAAACAGTTGATTCGCTCAATTAGGCTAACGATTTAAATTGGTAGATAGTCTGATTTATTTAGATATCATTTTTGTTTGTCACATTTTGAAATTTAAATAACCATGAAACATGGCAGATTTGCCTGAATGTGTTTGCTAGATTATTTCTAATTTTACATTCTGCCACGCTGCATGGGAATGCGTTAATAATATACTTGTCACGTTCGATACGCTTAAAAAAAATGTTTTCCACCTTCGCTGTTGGTTATTTAGATGCTCAAAGGTAACTAAAATCAAGAGCTATGAGTTACTTTATTTTAAATTAATCTTGTTCAATTATCTAATAAAAAATGCCACAAATTTGCGGAACTGATTCGGCTGAACATGTTGGCCTAATCTTCGGGGCATTTGACTATTGCATGCAATGCAAACATATTCTCTCGCATTCACGTTCGATATGCTTCACAAAATGTTCTCCACTTCACGTAGCCTATATTTTTAAGCGCTTAAAACCAGGGCCATCTTAAAATAATTCCATTTTTAAAGAAATATCTTTAATAATACACACAAAATTCCCCGACGAGAGGTGGAATTCAGAGGTTTGCTGTTTATTCAGATTATTGACATTCTTTCAATCTAACGCGGCAGCCTGGTTAGGTCTGTCTGCTTCTCATAATCTCTTCTAAATCATTAGAGGCCACATCTTGGTTTTGATTAGTCAGTTGGCTGAATAAATGGCTTGATTGCAGTTTAGGCAAAGTACACGGGAATTGATTTAAGGTAAGCTAATTATGCCAAGGTGATGGAGGCTGTCCAACCTCGCTGGTAATTAGCGGACTTCAAATCACATTTTTCTTCCCGGAAGCATTTCAAATGACCGCTTTAGGTATGTGTCATAGAAAAGGTAATAAGCAAGCACGTCTGTCTGCCTCATAGTGGCAGTTACTTTTTTTGCGCTTAAAATAATCGCGATTCGGTTAATCACACAGCCCTAGTTTGCATACCAAAAAGCAAGTTCCTAAGTTAAAAAGTTTTGAAAATATGGCAAAATGAAAATTTGGGGATTGTCGATATTTTAAGTTTTTTTGCGAACACTATATTAACTTTGGTGTAGCACACTAGATCTGTATCATACACTCATTATTATCCCTGTGGATAGGAATACCACTCATTTCATCACCAAACATGTGCAGAACGTCTCCAAACTCAGTACACATGTACAAAACAGGTTGCACGTCTCTTTTAAAGTCAAATTATACCACCTAAAATTTCTTTGAAAAAAAAAAATGTGGTATTGAGTAAATGGCTGTTGCATTTGATAATAGTACCGTTGGGGCATCTTATGTTAAAATATCGAGAGGCTACTCCAAGGCTAAGTGGTATTTCTAATAGAAAAACTGATTATGTAACACCAGACACTTTTATAATTTTAAGCAAAATACAGCCCCAGGGGATAGGAAATGATGCCTATATAGCTCAGTATGTTCTATAATGTGTATCTTCACCCAAAAAACACAACAGCAGTGATATGTACAGTTATATGAGCAGAAATCTAAATAAAATAGATACGATGTAACATCAGAAACTTTTATAACCTATGCCCCTGTGATCAACTACAGGGGGTATATAACTCGTCTAAAACATAAACAAGGCGCCTCTGACGACTGCGTATGTGCAAGGGATCGAGACCACTACCGCCGGTTAATCTCCGGCGTCTCAAAGTTTCCCGCCTCAATAGAGCGAATAAAAGTGTCTGACGTTACATTGAGCGAAGTACATGCACAGGGACCTAACGGAAGCAAGTATCGATACAACTACTGGTCAGGATTGTTGAAAATAATCATAAATACCAGCCAGGGTGCAAAAAACACAGAAAAACTGTAAAGAATACACAGGAGGAGGCCAAACGTTGATGTAACGTCAGACACTTTTATCCAGTTTAAAATTGTGTTTTGATGTGTAGCATGTAGGTGAATGACAGTAGACCCAAAATCTTTACCCCAACATACTAGCCCTAGGCACTGTTCAAAGTGAGGGCAATAGTTATAATCTGCCTGCATTGGTTGTACAGTACATGGTGGGTTAAAATAAAAGTGTCTGACGTTACAACGCGTTCTTATTTCTGATTCAAGCCATGGCACGCCAGAATGAAGACTCAACCAACAGTTCAACCTAATGAATCTTGGAGCCAACACCCCAGGGCACATGAAAAATAAGTTGGGGGTGAACTGAAAGTGCCACTGTGGTCATTACACACACCCAAATACCTAAAAAACGTCCCAAAAACAGGTTTTTGAAGCATTTTTCAACTTTGAAGGCCCATATCTCAGGGAATACCCATGGGATTCACACAAACTTACACTTTTCTGAAAGCCCTAACTGTCCTGCATTGAATGAGACTAAGATAGGCCAGATTGGTGGGTTCATTTTTATTCTGTAGCACTGAGAAGGTGGAAAGGCTGGAAAAAGGCCAGATGTACGTTAATTGAAAACCTGACCTATATATATATATATATACACACACACACACACACACACACACACACACACACAGTATATAAACAATACACTTCAATGAACCATTGAACTTGTTCAATGAACAAGTCAGCAGTGACCATTAGTGCCCATTTGAGATTTCAGGCTGATCTTTGAATTTTTTGACCATATTTGAACTGGTATTCAAAGAAAAAAAATATAACTTAGATGTATGTATACACAGTGCTCTGAACAAAAATATAAATGCAGCACTTATCGCGAGAAATACACTACTCAACATTTGATAGGGATATTGGATGTTTTGACCAACTGGTCAGGGAATTATTGCATTTTGGGGAAACAAACTGGACTGTATGAATAATCTATGGTTCCTTAAAAAAATCTTGATTGTCACATGCACCAGAAATCACATCTTGTATGTGCATGACGTGTACATTGTTGTCCATTGGCGTGCTAGTGCGTGTTTGCATTTACAACAAACAGAGCTACTGGTCTGTTTTATTGAAATTTTCATTTTTTTTCTTGATTTAATGCGAGTCAAAGGCAGATGCAAGGGCATCTCCAAAGATGCCATCTGAGCAATGAAGACATGGCAAGGTGGGTAGGAATGCTGGAAGAAGGTGCTACACAGGAACAGGTGTCACAAACTTTAAGGACTCTATATTAATGATCTTAAAGCAATTCTTACCTTTCTGGCATGTCGCACAGCACTTGGTAAAAATTTGAACATGAACAACTACGCCTCCCTCCAAAATCCCTTCCTCTTCCCCCTGCCTGACCTCTGATGCTCCCCTCCTCCCCTGACACGTGCGGTGAGGAAGTGAGCAGCGCAAGTGAAACGGGTCAATGGAGTCAGATTCAGAGGCACCGGTAAGTGAAAACTACCGGTAATTACCTAAACAACAACAGTAATTACCTAATATTCAATTCTATATGTGGTATAAAATAAAATGCCCCCGTAACGTTTAGTTACCTTTGTAGTCTGACAAACTACCATTAACGTTATTATCGTAATTATAGCATTTATAGCATAGTGACGGATGACAGCCAGGAAGCTCGGCAAATCATTTTATTCGGACCGAATAAAAGTATCGGTCTGACTTTTATCAGAAATATATGAGAATTGAATATTGATGAGTTTCAACACCTGGTGGATTTCTTTTAGTGTGCCATACGCTTATTAGGAGCATTTTAAGATTAGAGAAGCAAAGTGTAAAAATGCCAGAAAGGTAAGACTTGCTTTAAGTGCTCAGTGTGAAACGTGGTGCAAGTGCAGGCGTGTCCAAATCCATTTTTGCTAGGTAAACGGCGGGATATCTGGGCGCATCGTAAGGCGCACAGTGCACAGGCGTTGGATTTAATCTCTTAATTAATCATAGGCATGTTTTGGGTGAAACATGGAATAAGCCAATTAGAGCGTCATCTCCCAGTCCCTTCAAAAGCCAGGGGGACTTGTACCTTGGCGAATAGTGATTATAAGGGCAGATTTTCTGAGTGGCAGAAAAAAGCTCTTCACTGCAGCAGAATGAGGACTGCTCATGTGCGAAGTGAAAGCGTGCAAGCAAACCACTGCCAAACCTCTTAAGCCCGAATGCCCCCAGTACCGGGGGTAATCAAGAAATATCATAAATACAGCATGTTTCCTATAGCAACATCATCATGCGGAATATCCACTTAACAGGAAGAAACTTGGCGATAAGCTCATGATGACCATTTTTACCTCAACCAAAAACAATTCAAGCACCAAGCAAGTAAATAAGAATGGAACAAAACATAAAATGAAAATAATATCAGTGCTCAGTTGCTAGCATTTCTTCTGAATTTGTGCTAGGCATAAAGATGATATATCACATGAAAGAGGAAAGTCCACAGAATCTAACAATATAAGCATTGTCATGTTAAACCGACACCACACTAAAAGAACAGCAGGCATACACTTTACATTCCCCAGCAATGAGCAAAAATTTTTTCTTACCTTTATTTTGTAATAAAAAACTGTGTTCGAGGGTAAATCTGTGCCGGCTTTTGTTAGTCCAGTGTGTCCGTGTTATATTGAAATGACATCTTCCAGTCTTCATGCATGTTTTTTTGCGGGGCACTGCTTTCAATTAGCTCAGGCCCAGAGCATTCCCCTTGCACACAATGTATTTTCTTCTCTGTGATCAGCTTGTGATACTGTCAATTTGATTTTGGGAGTGGGAATTCGATTCTATGGGCTCTGATGTTCCCAACAAGCCCTCAACCATCATAATCTCACAAACCTAGAGATAGAGCCTCGTGTTCCCAGTGCGTCCAACTGAGAGTCCATGTGCCATTATGCACATGTACTCAAAGAGCGTAACAATATAAATGCTAAACTGGTTTGTTTTTAGTATTTTCGTCATAATTATCCACTAAATATTCAGCGTGACATGTTTTGCTGACTCATTCATTAGGTTCGTCCACTTAGTTAGCTTAGTGACTAAAGCGCAACGCTCTGAGGCGGGAGACCTGGGTTCAAACCCCAGTCGAGCATGTTTGTTTTGAGCAGCTGTAGCATAGTTCTTGCAAAAATAATTGCTGGGGTGTTTGTTGCTCTCACTTTTTACCATTTTTTTTAACCTTATCTCTGTACTTACAATTTTGTTTATTTGCTTGTTTCATTGAAAATAAATCTGCTCCAGTGGAGTCAAACTTCATTTGCTTTGTATGTATTTCTTTGAATGGGAAAATGTATACAAGACTGGTTGCAAAAACAAAAAAAAAAAAAAAGATTAAAAAATTCAAAAAATTAAAAATAGGACCAGAGGTCCTGTAGCTTACCAGCAAGCAGTCTTACAGCGATGATACAAGTTATGAAAATTTCATGTGAAGTTTGACATTTGAATTAATGAAAATCAATGTCAAGGTCACTAAATAAAACTTCATATACATTTATAAGACCTTCTGTAATACAATCCTAAGCTCTGAAGCAGTTTTGGTGATACACATCATTGAAATATGTCAATATGTATTCAATATGTCAGTTGTGAACTCTTAAGGTTACAGAATGTCAAGTTGTGGTCAGCAAATGGACTTCATATATGACTCTCTGTTGTATTAGCTGCAGTATGTGTTTTTGCATTGTCCGGCTGAAATACACAAGGCCTTCCCTGGAATAGATGTCATCTGGAGGGGAGCATACGTTGCTCTAAAACCTTTATATATCTTTCAGCATTCATGGTGCTTTTTAAAACATGCAAGTGTCCCACACCATATGCACTAATGCATCCCCATACCATCAGAGATGCTGGCTTTTGAACTGAACACCGATAACAGGAGGGGTGGTCTTTCTCCTCTTTAGCCCTAAAGGACACGACTCCCATGATTTCCAACAAGAATGTCAAATTTGGACTCGTCTGACCACAGGACACTTTGCCACTTTGCTACAGTCCTTTTTTAAATGAGCCTTGGCCCACAGAACACGGCGGCGCTTCTGGATCATGCTCAACAACGGCTTCCTTTTCGCATGATAGAGTTTTAGGTGGCATCTATGGATGGCACGGCGAACTGTGGTTACTGACAGTGGTTTCTTGAAGTATTCCTGGGCCCATCTAGTAATGTCAATGACAGAATCATGCTGGTGACTGATGCAGTGACATCTGAGGGCCCGAAGATCACGGGCATCCAATAAAGATCTTCGGCCTTGTCCCTTACGCACAGAGATTTTTCTAGTTTCTCTGAATCTTTCGATGATGTTATGCACTGTCAATGATGAGACCTTCAAAGCCTTTGCAATTTGACGTTGAGGAACATTGTTTTTAAAGTATTCCACAATTTTTTTACGCTAGCCTTCACAGGTTGGAGAACCTGTGGCCATCTTTACTTCTGAGAGACTCAGCCTCTCTAAGACATCCCTATTATAGCCAATCATGTTACACACCTGATGCCAGTTAATGTAATTACTTGCTAAATGTTCTTTCAGCTGATTCTCTTATATATTAATTGCTTTTTCAGCCCTTTTTTGCCTGTGTCCCAACTTTTTTGAGACCTGTTGCAGCCATAAAATTTGAAATAAGCTCATTTTGTGGATAAAAATGTAAAAAGTCTCAGTTTCAACTTTTGAAATGTAATCCATGTTCTATTGTAAATAACATATTGGCTCATGTGATCTGAAAGTCATTGCATTTTGATTTTATTCACAATTTACACTTCGTCCCAACTATTTCGGATTTGGGGTTGTATATGAAAATTGGCATTTCTAATACAGCTTCCTACTGTCGCGATTGGTTAGATTCCGTTCATTAGCAAATACGGTAATGCTGGTAGCCCTTCACCATCATGAGTGTTAGTTTCTAGTCTGCGGCTTATTCAAGTCAATGGGATGAAAAATTCACTAGCTAGCATGCTAGCGCTTTTGGCCATTAAAGTAACAAGTTATATGAGTTACTGTTATCGGAGAGACTTTAATTTATTAATTTAATGACGCAAAGCGGTAGCATGCTAGTTAGCTAATTACTTATATAATTGACTTGAATCAACCACCAACTAGAAGCTAATGCTTCCCCCCAAAATAATACAACCCTGACATTTGTGGGATAAATAGGATCTGAAATCAGTGAGCCCAAGATATCAAATTTATGAAACTCGATTCGAAATTGTCTTTATTTCTCGCCGAAGGCTCATTTACCACTCAAGAGAAAGCATCAGGCAGTTGCTTTTTGAAAACTCCACTCTGATGTAGTTCTACCACCCAAAATTTTGGCTTGGGTTGAATGCAATGATTGACGGACATTTCTTTCCAGAAACTCAGTATCCAGAAGATTTAATCAATTTGACTTTTGCTTTTTGATGGGGATATTAAACATTGCAAATTACAGAGGTGGCTATGCAATACCTCCCTAGTCTGAATGTAAATTGTGACAATTGTGTAGCAGCAACGGATATAGTGGAAGGACTGTGTCAAAGGGCTGGAAGGTAAAGAATTCACAGTGGGACCTCCAAATTCAATCTGGGATACCATTGCAACTGCCCTCAATCAAATCTCTCTGAAAGGTGTTTCAGCAGGTCTCCAGTTTCAATTGTTTATTTCAGCAGTTCCTCTAACAACGCAGGTGCAAAGAAAAATAAGCCAATGCGTCAGCCCCAGACTAATGGCCATAGCAATGTATTCACATAAGTGTAGGTACTCTTTGGTTATGGTGCAATGAAAGCAAACACACTCATCTTTAGATGAAGTTCTCAGCTCAGCACAGTGATCTCTGGGGACTCTGGATAGGTCTGTACACTGAAACTACTCAGCCATTATTAGGCTGGAGATGAAATGGCCTCAGTGAAGGTTATTTGGCGCAAAGGGAGAGGCAGCGAAGGCCTCCTCTGGTTTGTAGAGAGATAGGCTTTCCCAAACCCTGCCCTGTCTACACACACCTCATTGCTGAGCCTCTTCCAAAATCTATTAGGTTGATGAAGCTTAGCTCTTTCCTTGCTACCGTCTCTTTCATGCACCTTCTCTGACTTTTAACAGCTGATTTCAATATCACAGTGTGTACTTTTTCCTCAGATTTTGAAAAAGTGTGAAAGCAAATGAAGGCACTGGCTGAACTGAGCCCAGCAGTTTGTGGACTGAATTTTCAAAAAAGTTTTGGGCTTGTTTTTCAGCAGCAGTTAGGGGACCCCACTTCAAGCACGGATTAGAGCAAAACATTGGTCTTCAGGAGAGGATCCATGGGGTATTTTGTTGGAACAAATGGTGCAAAATTGAGACACATCCCCACACTGCAGGAATACCTTCATGACAATAGTAGAGTACAGTGCTTTACAGATGTCGTTAAATGAAATGTTTGTTTTCTTCAGGCAATCATTCTATTCCAGCAACAAAGACTCCTGATTGCAGATGAAAAAATACAAGTCAAGTCTGACGACCAAACATGTTAAGCGCAAAATCTCTTTTCCAATGGCTCCAATAGCTTGGAACTGTGACATTCGAGATAAAAACGGAACAACACCAAGGCCAGCAGTCTGAGCTGCTATAATGGCCATACTTACTGGGGTTGAGAAGGACAATAGCTTTGAGGCACACGTATTCCTCCTTGCGCAGCTTCAGTTCCCGGAACCTGGAGGTTGCCGCCAGCATCATGTCGAAGATTTCCATAATCCCCTCTACACAATTACCCTCTTCCCTGAAAAAAGGCACCAACATCAAACATATTCACAATATATTGTGTGCAAGTTTCACAAGGGCAGATTATAAAAGCAGAAAAACTAAGTTTAGCCCAAAATTACGCTTCATCAAAACCTGTTAACCTGAGCTTTTCCACATTGACAGGTTGAGCCTACTCAGACTAAAATTCATTTTGAATGGAGATTCTCCACCGAAACCTCAGAACAGTCCAGCACTAAACTTAGTCTGGGTCTTTGAAACTGGCACTTCTCATTTTTTCTCTTCCAACCACATCTGTAGTGGTAACCTGGCAATTCATTGGAAATGCATTTCTCTCTGATATAGTAGAGAGCGAAGTTCAGTTAAATGGCCAGAACACTTCTGCTGCTGGAGCCGATTTTGTTCTTTGTGAGGACTAACTCTGCGGTTCAAGATTTCATTAGCTCTGAATGGGGGATAAAGTCCAATTTAATATTTGTTGAGTGTAATTACCTTGATTATATCCCCTTTCCACAGAATCATTCACCGTTCAGATACCAGAAAAAGAGCAGAAAATTGGCGGGAAAATGGCTCTCTTGCACTTTTCGCAATTTAGCTGCCACACAACCTCGAATCATAAACTTGATTTTTCAATTGAAGTGAATGTTTCATTCCATGAGTAAGAAAGAAGGTTCTGCTTTTTCAATAATAAAGCACCAAATTAAGCAATGAGCCGATAAAATGAAAGCTCAGTGCAACGCCATCACTTCTGCTTTTATGACTGCAAACATTCAGTATCCCCCGAGATTACTCTGAGCTTTGATTGCATTTCCGATGGCTGGAGACAGACCACTGAATCCTCTATGTCCGTTGTTCAGTGTCTCCACATTTTTACCTCAATCACGACAGTCAGAAAGGCGAGGTATTGTAATCGTTGTTGTTTGTTACTTGCCAAAATCGGTAAGTATGTTACTCAGTTGCGTTGCGTCTGTTTGTGTGTTTGTCTGTTTGTTACTCACACATGTTTTTGTCCTTTAACTCATGTCAATTACCTTCAATTCTATACATTCTTATCCGGCATGTCCCAGACAGAGACCTATTGATTTTGTTTCTGATTACTTCAAGGTCAAGGCAATATCAGGCAACAGGTCAAAAACACATTTTGGTTGATAACTTTGTATTTGAGATAACAACTTGAATCCAACACCATTTTTTTCACCATACGTAGCCCATTTTAGCGGTTATGAGTCCCGAAGATGATCCTCCGGTCAAAGTACTTCAAAATGACATCACAAAAATGACGAAAATTTTCAGTTTTTGATTTTAGTAAATTTTTTTCTTTGATCGTATAGCCCATTGTTCAAGTACTTCACACACCAAATTTGAGCCCAATCGGTCAAACAGTTGTGACGTAATTCACGCTTTTCTGACGTCAAAGTCGTATTTTACAAAAATGACCGTTATTTTCATTTTGCTGTTAAACCATTTCCTTTGTGCATAGACTAAATGTTAATCTATTATTATTATTATTACTTGCCGAAATCGGAATTTCGGCAAGTATGTTGGTCGGTTCCATTAGTCTGTTTGTCTGTCCGTTTGTCTGTTTGTTATAAATGAGATTTTTTCTTAAACTCTTAGCTTAATCAAAATCTCTTTTGCAGCTTTTGAATCTCCTATGACCTTGTAAGAAGCCTATTGATTTTCGTAAAAATGACTTCAAGGTCAAGGTCAATGTGACGCAAGATGTCAAAAACATATTTTGGTTGATAACTTTGTTTGTATTTGAGATAACAACTTGAATCCAACGCCATTTTGTTCACCATACACAGCCCATTTTAGCAGTTACGGGTCCCGAAGACGATCCTCCGGTCAAAATGACATCAAAATGACGTCACAAAATGACAAAAATTAAAAATTTTTGATTTTACAAATTTTTTTATTTTATCGTGTAGCCCATTGTTCAAGTACCTCACACACCAAATTTGAGCTCAATCGGTCAAAGCGTTATGAGGTAATTGACATTTTTCTGACATAAAAATCGCATTTTACAAAAATGACCATTATTTTCATTTAGCTATTGAATCATTTCCATTGTGTATAGACTAAATATTGTTTAACTATTACATCAGGGATATAATATAAGTCGCTGTAAGAAATTAGAAGTTGCTATCTTCAAGGTCAAGGTCATGATCACAATCAAGGTGAAAATCACGATATGACTAATAACGTCAGTTCTATTATGATATCAATGCCAATTCAACGCCATTTTGTGCATCGTGGAAAGTGCTCTTAAGCCCCTGTCACACTGTGGCGACTATTGTGGTGAATCCCCGCAAACTGGGGGGATTATTTTTGTCGTCGTCATTTTCCTGTCTGGGGCCCTGTCTGGACCTATACACGCATGCCCTAAGATTGTGGTACGCATGCTGTAGGTATTTTGTAAGATTGCCGTAGGTATGTCGGCGACGGGAGTAAGATTGCAGTGAGAATGAACAAGAATCATTACGCATGTAGTACGAATCAAGTACAAACTTTGTACAAAGCTAGAAGACTGGAGTAGGAATCATGAAGAATCACCACGAATGTATACGATCGCAGTATGAACTCACTACGCTTGAGTACAAATGCAGTACGATTTTGCATTTGGCTTTGGGTTTGCATTAGTCAAAATCTCAACGGCAACTGAAGTCTCACAATTTGAACGCGACTATTTATACACTCGCCACCATTCGCGGGGGGTCTTCCCACGGTTCGCACTCATTCGTAGTGGAGTCGTGCTCAATCGTACTAATTCGCGGTGGTTCTTGGCGTATGTGTGTTGGGTTCACGGTCAATCGCCTCCATTCGTCTCGATTCCTACTGCATTTGCGTCAATACGTACTAGGTTCTCAGCGCATTCGTGGTGCATATGCAGTGAATACGTAGGGCAGGCGTACAACATATGTGCCTATTCTTCCCTCTTTGTGGGTATACCTACTACATGCGCCAAATTCAAAATCCAACCGTCAAATTGTCGTGATTGGTCGTGGTCATTCTTGCTCCCGCGCCTCACTACGACCCCCTACGAATGTTCAAGAACATATGCGAATCGCCACGACTGGCTCCAAGAATGCAGTACGATGAAAAATAAATCGCGCTTGGACCGTGAATGTTTTGAACATTTCAAAACAGTTGTAGCCCCTCTGAGACTGGCAAAGAATGCCGGCGAATGAGGGAGAATCCACCACTAGCCCAATATGAATTGCCAAGATTTTTTCACTTTTTCTAGTTTGTGGGGATTCGCCCTCCTAAGTCGCCACAGTGTGACAGGGGCTTTAGCAGTATGCCATCAAATTTCACATTTGACATCATTTGTTTGTTTGTCTGTCTGTCTGTATGTCTGTTTGTTACAAACACATTTTTTCTTAAACTCTTGGCTTAATCGAAATCTCTTTTGCAGCTTTTGAATCTCCAACGACCTTGTAAGAAGCTTATTGATTTTCATAAAAATAACTTCAAGGTCAATGTGAGGCAAAAGGTAAAAAACACATTTTGGCTCATATCTTTTGTTCTATTTAAGTTAGCAACTTGAAACTAACGCCATTTTGTGCATCGTGGAAAGTGCTTTTAATAGTATGCCATCAAATTTCAAGTGACGTCATCGCAAGTACGTCAAAATGACGTCACAAAATGTCGTAAATTTTCAACTTTTGATTTTGTTGATTTTTTCACTTTTATCGGATAGACCATGGATCAAGTACCTCACACACCAAATTTTAACATAACATGAATGGCGAGAACAGGCCGTTCAGCCCAACTTTAGCTCATTTGGTCAAACAGATGTGACGTAATTGACGTTTTTCTGACGTCAAAATTGGATGTTACAAAAATGACCATAATTTTCATTTGTACGTTTGTTTTTTTGTCTGTCTGTTTGTTAGTAACACAGTTTTTTACCCTTTCAATATCGTTTATGTTCATGAAACCTCACCATGTGATATAGGAGGTTAGTCGCCGAACGCCTATACTTTGTTTAGTCCCTAGGTCAAAGGTCAAGGTCACCAAAAACATTAAAACCACATTTTGGTTCATAACTTTGCTACTATTACAGCTAGAGACTTAAAACCAACTCAATTCGGTTCATTCTGTTTCAGAGATCTGTGCATGATTTCGGCAAGTCATCATTCTATGAATGACCTTTCATTTGTGTGTCCGTGAGTTAACCATCTAGCGTCTACATGGTTGCACTGATTTACTTCAATCTTTCATAGTTGGAGGGCAATGGTCCGTAGATTACCTGATTAAATTTTGGGGGTGATTGGGTCAACATCAAGGTCAGGGGAAAATAATATATTTTCCATTATAACTGAAAACCGGTCACAGATGAACAGATGTTTACAATTATGATCATAAAGGAACTCGAATAGGCTTTTATTTGACACCATGACTTTTGACCTTGAGTGACCTTGAAAGGTCAAACTGAAGGTCACAGATTTTCAAAGGACTATAAGCTGAAAACGGTTGAGGCCATGCTTGTAAAATTGGGTTAGTATGAAAAGCATTAAAATAAGTGCTGGTGGGCAAGGTTTGTTTTTAACTGTTATACATCATGGTATAAAATGATAGCCCCAATAAGTTATGTGAACTTATTTCTTCTCTTTAACTTGTCTTGGCAAGTTTTACGAATTGAACAAAAGTTGATGTGCTTCAAAAGTTAAAGCATTGTTTTCTCTAATTGTCACTTTAAACAAAGCCTATCTACAAGGCCAGTTTAGTCTCATTTAGTCTACTCATATTTTTTAATGCAAGGCGGTGAACTTTCCTTTGCAGGTTCAACCAGCTTGAAATGTATTACTGTTTACAAGGTGAATCAACCTAGCATTCATGCTCATTTACAGAAATATCATGTTCATCCAAGCCCAAGTGGGCAAGCCTCATGGTGCAGCAACCTTTGTAGAAAAATGCGAAATACTAGGCCATCTGAGTGCATATTTATCATGATTTCCCATCAGCTTGCGGTCTGCACTGCCATCAAACTTCCATGTTCCTGAATTATCATCACAAGTTATTGCCATACCAGGCACTAGCACATCCTGGATGGTTACAAAGAGCAGGAAAATAAGCACGTTAAGGGAATATATCAAGCTTATTTAAGCCTGCTGAGATCATTACCGTGGCTATCAAGTGTATGTAACCAAATTCCTCATTCTTAATATATACACTCATTACCACAGCACACAGATTTGCAAGCAAGGCACATTGTGGCTGAGAGCTGTGGTGTTGACTGTTGTTCTTGTCACAAAAATAAATGATTAATGTCAGTCACTACCAAAATCAATGAACCTTTGTAACCACTCAGTCAAATCAGTAAAAGTCCTTTTTGGGGTCAGTCATTCTTTTGGGTGGTGAATTTACAAGCTGGCCTAAAGCATTAGCATTCGTGGACAACCATTCAAAGCACTTAGTGGTTCTATGTTTCTTCAAGCCTCCTTTGAAGCCAGCGGAATTTTTAAATGATAAATACCCGCTCTATAAATTGAAACCAAGCCAAGTGCGGGGGAATAAACCGCAAATACATTGTTTTTAAATGGACAGTGATTTTCTCATAAAAAAACTTATCTGAGTGAACCAGTCAGTTTAACATTCTGTGTAACGTTTTTTTCTTTATGTGGACTGTGGACTATGAAACCAAATGAATGGCTAAATGTAGCACTCTAAAATGGGTAAACATTAGTGCAGTATTTAACCCTTCAAACTTTCTTGACTAACTTCAACGTCAAGACTGCTCACTCAAACAGTACTCAATTTTATAGATAGTCAAGTTATCCATGTCAGCAGACAACTTACAAATTTACACACGGCTGTTTATTAGTTTTTTTTCCCAATGTGCGAGAGGATTAAAAAAAAAAAATACATTTCTTTTTTATGACGCTAGGAAGTGATTTATGGAAGGTTGAATCTTCAGAGTCATGTGTGCGGAGAACAGAATGTGACCAATATCTGCCTTATCTGCAGACGTATGGGGGAGGAGTACTGCTCCCCTCACAAGGCTAGATTAAAAAAACGAGTGCAGCTGAGCACTGAGCATGCCAGGGAAAACTAAAAAGCTATTGCCCGTGCGAGTTTTCCGTGACTCAGAGAAGAGAACACCAGCATCTAAATCAGACGTCCTCGGCATGAAAACAGAGCACAGGCCCACTGTGGACCAACCGTAGACTCTCAGTAAAGCGGTTCTGTCCAAGTCCGTGATTCTTTGGCCGCATGCCAGCGCCTGCTCTTAACCCTCCCATGCTGGCTTGGCTGAAGACGCCTCACACATTTTGAGAACCAAAAAATAAAAAGTCTCCCATGTTGAGCGCTGTCCCAAACCTTGGTGGCCTTACTTGAATTGGAAAGTTATAATCAATCGTACCTTGGCCCATGGCCCACACTTCCACAAAATATAACTGAAATTGAGAAATGTGAGAGAGATTGTATGGACAAACAGACATGGGTGAATACATAACCTCTGCCCAAGTTCGCTGTTTGATGGAGCTAATGATGCATCACACTAGAAGTGCGTAGTGCAGTTGCTAGAATGCAGATATACTGTATGTGTGCGTATGTGTGTGTGTGTGTGTGTGTGTGTGCGTGCAAGTGCTTGCATGCCTCATGTCCAGGCTAGACAATCTACAGAGCACACACAGTCCACGACAACATCAGAAATTAGAAAAGCAGGACCTCATCAAGCTTTTTCGGGAAGTTAAATTCCATAATGTCACATCAGGATGGGACAAACATCTGAGAAAGCGATGAATGATGAATGAAGGGAGCCTGGTACCTGCTGAGCTCGAGGTCAGGGGAAAAGATGAGTTTCCCTGGGTGGTCCACAGACCTCCACATCAGGCCAAGCATCAGTACCTCCAGCCAGCAACACTCCAGCAGATGCACCTGGTCAGACAAGTCCAGCCCCACAAACCCTGCACAGCAGAACCACAGACAGTACTACTATAGTCCACTGAAGTGACTTGCGATGTTACTGCTAGGTTGCTGCTGATGTCAGAAGTGAAATCCCAAGTATATTTTGCAATGGGGGTTCAGAAGCTATCCTTTATCACTTGAATTTGGAATAATTTTATGGGCTGGGATGCCCTGAGATTAACTAACAGGGTGTGGGCAAAATTGTAGTTTTTAGACAACAACTATGCTTGCACTTCAGAGAAAAAATTATGACAATGTCACAGTCAAGAAGAAGAACTTATATAATTAGTTGGGGATATGATTGAAAGTCTCAGCCTAAATCACCTAAAAATGACGGAATGTACATTTAAAAATGTACATGGCTTTTAAAAATGTATATGGCTAAAATGAATGCAAATTTCCCTGCATATCTACTATACAGATTCAAACAGACCGAGGCCAGAAAACATACTAAAAATAGGACTTCTTCTTTTATTCCACGTCTTTCGTTGCCTTCTCAACTTATAATTTGTTACATAGTAGCTGTTTTGTTATCACAAAGGGACTTGGATGATTATCTAGGACAGAGCTCACTTGGGAAGAGGCTGAAGAGCACATTTAATGTGAACATAAGAGCACAGTGAAAATTTATAAATGCATATTAATATTCAAATTTTTCCAAAAAAAAAAAAAAAAAGCACTCTGAGCAGCATGAAGACCTCTATATTCCAGTCAAGTGCGTACAGCATGGTCTAACATATTACCATAACTCACCACTGTGGGCTAACAGTTATTTCCAGTGTCACTGCATTTTTTTTTTTTTTTTTGCATGACATGACACTAGTTATTTGGCCAAAACTTTTTATTGAAAGCAACTTCCAACAGCTGATACAATAAAGCTAATTCTGCAATCCTGGATCGCTGCAGAGTTAGGAATATCACTCAAGACTCCAGCAGCTGCACTGGGTATACAATCAGCAACCATCTAGGCCCCACACAAGCACCATGCAATGGCCTAGGGCTTAAACCCTTTGCGCAGATACAGACATCCAGAAATTCTGAAATTTAATTCATAATTAATTCTGTAAGTGAATTTCCAAATGCCTATATTATATATATATATATATATATATATATAGCCGAAATAGGCTCATTCATAACAGGAAAAAAATGGCATTATTTGTATCCTGCGCAAAGGGGTCAAAATAAATCCACAAATGACAGAAACAAAACAACACCAAGGGGAACAGGCACTGAGTAGTGATTCATTCTTTACAAAGTGGGCTAAGATAACACAAAAGGGATATGCTATAACATGTGAAACAGTTGTTAAAATGGCTGAGTGCCATCCTGAGAACACAAATTGCCAGGCTGTGCCATCTCTGAGAAAAGCTCTATGATTTCAGTTTATTTTGCAATTACAGTAAACTCATTATCAGGAAATGAGGGTTGATTGTCACACTATGTGTCATGCTTATCATAAAAAAATATACCAAAAGGACCTGATTGGGTGTGGTGTCCACAGAAATACACTTCAACAAATGGAACCGTCTTGCTCATTACTTCACATTCATTTTCACACCATTCATTCCTTCCACCCTGAGTGTGCTCATTCGCAAATTTGCCAGGTTTTTAAAGAGACACCACTAGAGTCTCTGAGTCACACACTGGCCACATCTCTTTGCAAAGGTTGGATTTACACGCCAGGAAATGCCAGGCCCAGACTGCAATGCTGAATAAAGCAGGAAACATGCCTCTGACAGGACAGGCAAGGTAATCATCTGATAACCCTGAGTACGAAGGCTAGACAGTAATTTGTTAAAAGGCAACTTTCTTGTCAGTAAACGACCGGCAACTGCTGGTGATTTGGGCTGGCCGAGAGTCAAAAACATAAAATAGTGGATGCTTCTAGAACAGAGACAGAAAGATTATATTTTGTGCATGTTAAGAAATGTTTTCCAGAACCGTCACAGATGTGCATAGATGTATATGCCTGTACTAAGCACTTTCTTCTTCATACGATTTCCATAAATGTTTTTCGATTCAAAATGAAAATATGTAAAAAAAAATATATATACAATTTAGGTGTATGGCATATCATACATTGAATTGTCTGAAGAATCTTCAGAAACTTTTATTAAAGGCAAAGGAAACACTTTGTTCAGCTCTCACCCAATAAAAGTACACCGCCCATAATATTCAAAAACATCTTGGGTAATTTTTGAAAATTGTTTAACGACTAAATCAGCTTGAGAAGATCAGATATATTGGCGGTGGACCATGTTTGTTAGAATCGGGGTAGCTTGCCACATCACTCGGGCACCAGAACTCTTGAGCGCGTGGAGTTTATGAATGAAATAAAACATGGCTACTGTAAGCAAGAGTTCGTCTAATGAATTATTTGTGAATAAATACAACCCCAACTCCGAAATAGTTGGGACGAAGTGTAAATTAAAATCAAAATGCAATGACTTTCAGATCACATGAGCCAATATGTTATTTGCAATAGAACAAAGATAACATTTCAAAAGTTGAAACTGAGACATTTAACATTTTTATCCACAAAATGAGCTCATTTCAAATTTTCTGGCTGCAACAGGTCTCAAAAAAGTTGGGACACAGGCAAAAAAGGCTGAAAAAGCAATTAATATATAAGATAATCAGCTGAAAGAACATTTAGCAAGTAATTAAGTTAACAGGCATCAGGTGTGTAACATGATTGGCTATAAAAGGGATGTCTTAGAGAGGCTGAGTCTCTAAGAAGTAAAGATGGCCACAGGCTCTTCAACCTGTGAAGGCTCGCGTAAAAAAATTGTGGAATACTTTAAAAACAATGTTCCTCAACATCAAATTGCAAAGGCTTTGAAGTTCTCATCATCGACAGTGCATAACATCATCAAAAGATTCAGCGAAACTGGAAAAAGCTCTGTGCAAAAGGGACAAGGCTGAAGACCTTTACTGGATGCCCGTGATCTTCGGGCCCGCAGACGCCACTGCATCAGTCACCAGCATGATTCTGTCATTGACATTACTAAATGGGCCCAGGAATACTTCGAGAAACCACTGTCTGTAAACATAGTCTGCCGTGCCATCCACAGATGCCACCTAAAACTCTATCATGCATAAAGGAAGCCATTTTTGAGCATGATCCAGAAGCGCCGCTGTGTTCTGTGGGCCAAGGCTCACTTAAAATGGACAGTAGCAAAGTGGCAAAGTCCTGTGGTCAGACAAGTCCAAATTTGACATTCTTGTTGGAAATCATGGGCGTTGTGTCCTTTGGGCTAAAGAGGAGAAAGACCACCCCTCCTGTAATCAGCGTTCAGTTCAAAAGCCAGCATCTCTCCTGGTATGGGGATGCATTTGTGCATATGGTGTGGGACACTTGCATGTTTTAAAAAGCACCATGAATGCTGAAAGGTATATAAAGGTTTTAGAGCAACATATCGAGGGCTGACTGCAATAAACAGTTATGTCCAATATATAACATCTGGACATAACTGTTTATTGCAGTCAGCCCTCGATATGATCCCCTCCAGACGCCATCTATTCCAGGGAAGGCCTTGTGTATTTCAGCAGGACAATGCAAAACCACATACTGCAGCTATTACAACAGCATGGCTGAACTGGACCGCCTGCAGTCCTGATCTTTCACCAATTGAGAACATTTGGCGCATAATTAAACGAAAAGTCCGTCAAAGGAGACCCAAAACTCTCCAGCAGCTGGAAGCCTGTATTAAACAAGAGTGGGATCAAATTCCAATGGCTAAACTCAAGAAACTTGTCTCCTCAATGCCAAGATGCCTCCACTCTGTGTTAAAAAGAAGAGGGGATGCTACACCATGGAAAACAGGCCCTGTCCCAACTTTTTTGAGACCTGTAGCAGCCATCAAATTTGAAATGAGCTCATTTTGTGGATAAAATTGTAAAATTTCTCAGTTTCAACATTTGCTATGTTATCTCTGTTCTATTGTGAATAAAATACTGGCTGGTGTGATTTGGAAGTCATTGCGTTTTGATTTTATTCACATTTTACACTTTGTCCCAACTATTTCGGAATTGGGTTTTATAACTACAATGACAAAATATAAGCTGACACAAGGTTTGGAAAGCCTACCTATTCTATCTGTAACTGATTTTGTCTTTTCTCCAGCCTTGCTAAAGTTGACAGGCACTTGGTTTCGGGGGCCTGCCGATGACTGAATTCTGTTGGCACAGCATCATCTTTCAAAATCTTCCGAAATTTACAGGGCGATTCAATCTCACACTTTGTGTAAACGTACTCCTTGAAACAACTGGGTCAGAGGTGTGCAGAACATAACCAGTGACTCTTTGTTGAATCTGATGTTGTGCAACCACTGTCATAACCAGTCAGGCTTCGCCGAGGGAAATCTGTGCAAGCTTGTGCCCAGGAGTAGGTCTGAGTTTCGTATTTTGTTGGAGCAATCAACAGCCGCACACAGCGGCATAATGACTGATTTTGTTGCTCAGGCTCTCATCATGATTGGTAACGTCGCACCTTGATCATTCGGTGTAAAAGTAAGCCGCAGCACGGGTGATAATCAAGACTAATTTGCACACACTTTATATAGATCAAGCATGCCATAACATCCGGGACATTGCCACACGAAGTAGTTTTTATTCGCTAATTTATACGGAATGGCTGCATTCATGAACTTGCTCTAATTAACTATATTTCAGAGGTTTGAGTTTTGATTACTTGGTAAATAAAAATCGTGAAAATTCCCAAAAAATATTTATGGAACAAGAAGAATGTGCTTTTTTTTGGGTAAGAGCTGATAAAAGTGTTCTCTTTGCCTTTAAGAAGAACCATACCAAAGTGAAAATATGCACAAATTGATAACACCCCCGAACAGGCACATACGCGCATGGACAGACACAAGCTTACAACCATATCTGCAGGGACACAAATGTGCACACAGGTAGACGCACATACAAATACGTATGCTTACAGGAACACATATGCACACACACTTACACACACACGTGCACACTCACCCATGTATACAAGCAAAACTACAAAAACACAAATACACAGGTGAATGTATACACAGACGTATTCATGCGTGCATACACATACACATGCACATTCACGCACACACACAGACACACACACAGTCACACAAAAATAGAGACGCACATATTCATGCATTCACGTACACACTAACACACAGACACAAGCACATACAAGCCCACTCAACTGACCTGGGATCTTCTTAGCCCAGCTGATCATGAGGACGAGCTCCTTGTCTGCCAGGTTGGTGAGTGACATCATCATAGTGTCCCGGGTGAAGGGCCTCTTCATCTCCTTCATCAAGAAGGTCTCCGGCGGCTCTGCCTCAACGATAAGGTTGATCAGCTGTTCAGGCGTTAGCGCTGACGGCTGTCCCGGCCTCGCCTGAGGCGGGGACCCGTCGTCGTGTCTCGAGGCTCTGGTCCCACCCACAGTCCTCCCCATCTCTCGGATCTGGGGCAGGCGTCGATGCCGCGCCCCGCGGTACGTACAGCGCTCCCGTCTCATGCCTGGCCCAAAAGACAGGCTATGATGAAAAATCTTTGCATCAGGGATCATTAAATCATGCTCCTTGAGGGGCGAGAAGTGCTGGATTTCCACCCTCCCTTTACCTGGAATTCAGGTACGATGAGAGTCTGGCCATTCAGCAGCAGTTATTATTTGCTTTATTAGTGAATTACTGGGGAGAAAAGAAGACCAGGGCTGGATTTGGATCAGGTGATATCTGCTTTCATCCTATGCATTAGTACGCATTAAAATGTTGGGCATTAATTTGGCACTAATGGCTCCACATTCACTCAGTAATGCATCAGATTAATATCCAACATTGTACTGCATAGAATTTCAGTATACAGCGAGGCCCACAAGTGGACAATGTTTGTGGACAATGTCACAAATTTAAATAGCTGCAATTCCTATACTGTTCAATTGAAATGGATGCATAAAGCCACAAGTGAAAGCCCACTGTACAAATTATGAAAGAATGGGTGCCGTTTAGTCTGATAGAACACATTGGATCACCAGCGCACCAGGCAAAAAAAAACAGTTGCAAATTGTCCATGTTATCGTGCATGATAATGTGTGACTGTAATGACAGTGTGGTGATAAAGGCCAAAAACAGTCTTGTTTTAGTCCCATCACCAACTCAAAAACTGAGCAAAAGATAGGTGTAACACCAGTACTGTATGTGGGGGAGAAAAGCCAACATCATTGTTTGTTGCTGGAAATTTCCTGAAAAACAGGTGTCAAGCTATTGATACTTGAATGTTATGAGCACTTGAAGGAGAATATCTGCATTGACAAAATGGGAAGAAGTTTGAAGAAGAAAATAAGAGACAAGAATGGCCGCTGGAAAAGAAGAAGAGATAATAAGGACCTGCGGGCCCTGAGGAACGTACCACACTTCATCATGCCCACTTCATAGCACTTGCGGAGACGGCAAGCCTGGCAGCTCTTGCGGCGGTTCTTATCGATAGTGCACTGGTTGGTTGCCGGACAGATATAGTCATTGTGTCCTGTGAGGAGAGACATGGCCGAAACCTTTATATCCACATTAGCTCTCCAAGGTGCGATATCATAAGGGTGTGATCACAATGTTCTTCTAATTCTGTAAAAATCACTGGCGAGAATTTAAAAATACGGATTTCTGGAAAACTGACCAAGAATTTTGAAAACACATTCTAAAAAATGCTACATTCAAAGAGCTAAGGAGAGAATACAATCACAAACAATGGACATGATGCTATAAGCATCATCAGATAAACAGAGGTAGTTTAAAACTGGCTTTCTCTGTCCACATATCCAATCAACTCCTACTTCGGATTGGCTAATGTCCCTTGCACACCCCTATGCCCCAATTTTGTTCCCCAGATTAAATCTTTTACATATTTTATCATTTCATTGGACAACTGATAAGGTTTCTAACATCTAAATTAGAAGAAAACACCACTTGAATCATAATAGTCAGCACTTGATTGAGGAGCTAATGCAGGCTTTAGCATTCATTGGCACACAGCACTGGCTATAAAAGCAATTTAAAATGTTAGCCAGATCAGAAACTGGCGAGAAGCGAGTCTGCAGAGACATATCAAATGGCAACAGACTCAGCACAAATGGGGTGGCAAGCTCAGGGGGAAAGGAGTTAACTAAAACTTGGGGGTACCTTGGATGCTCCTCTTAAAGAAGGCCTTGCACCCTTCGCAGGACCAGACCCCGTAGTGATACCCCGAGGCATAGTCGTGGCACACGGCGCAAAAGTGCATGTCTCCCTTCGCAGCAAAACCAGAGCTCCCTTCATCCTGGCTCTCCCCCAACCGCTTTCCCGCCAACTTGCTGGACAACACAGGGGGGCAGCAGTGAATGCAGATGAAAATCCTGTCTGAGAGGTTCTCTATCATGTCGCTAGGTGCACAGCCAATTAGCCATTACAAGCCATTTCAAAATTTGTTTCTTTGGGACATCATGTAAGGAAGAGACAGTCCAGAGCTCAGAGGGACTGATCAACTTTAGCCAGCCAGTTAATCAGTTCCTCCATTATTCTGGGTGGTTTCTCCCCTTTGTGATGTCATTAAGGCTTGATCTTGAGATGTCCTGCAATGGCTATTTGGCTGTGCACCTGGTGACATGATGGAGGACCTTTAGCGACAGAAAAAAAAAAGACAACCTCAAGATGCCCGACTTTGAAGACCCCGAGTTTAGCTGTTCGATCCACTTTTTCCCTTCAGCATTTGAAAAACACGGTTTGAAATTACTGCCCTTTTCTACATCACAAACAAGCCTGTTCTGCACAATTCACACCTGCGTACCTGCTCAGTCTATGAGTCCTGCTCTCCCCCGCCCCCACAAACTGTTTGACCAGCCCACCTGACTACTAACTACTAACATTTCTTCATGATTAGGTCGGTTCACCAGCCAATCAAAGCATGGCTCATTATCAGAAGGGAGACAATTGCTCAAAACAGCCTTTTCTTCCAGAGAGAGAATGGCAGGCAACACATGGCTGAAAAATTATGGAATTTAAAGTTGTTGTTGTTGTTTTTATTAACAAAAAAGTTTATAAATGTCCATTTGCACATCCAAACTTCATAATAGGAGCTATATATGAAACAATATGCTAGTGCTGAATTAATACAGTATAGTGTCCATGTGATGCATGTTACAACAGCAGTTTTCTAAATCACTGGAATTTCAAGTCATGTGTCTGTTTTGATGAAAACATTCATGTGTTGTTACGTCAGAACATTAGCAAGTTTGCTGGTTAATAGATGTACTTTTGATAAATTTGTGTTTCAGTTTAGGAAGTTCATACTGATAGTGTAACATAACGCATAGTGTCCAGATTTATAACCTATCAAAGTGTGTATTTACTCAGATTTCTTTTTCTGATATCTGCTTATGGTTGCCTCTATTGTATAGTAAGAGACACTTGGAAAAATGAAAATTGAGAAGGAGTTATTACCTGAGGTAGCGGCAACTTTTAATAGACACCATGTGATGAACATTACGCAGACTAATAGTTCGCGAACGTGTGATTTTCTCAAATTCCGGTTAGAATTCCACAGTTCTTGTTTCAGTTCAGGGTAGTTATGTAAAAAAGCTTTCAGAAGAAACAAACTTGTTGATTTTATTGAGAACTTAATTTATTTCCTAAATGTGACACTTTGTTCAGCACAAGCATATTGTTTCATATATTATATATAAAGTACATAATACCTTACAGTGTATGACAATTTTTTTTCCAGTATCTGGTTCTTTGATATGCGAAATAAAGCATTCTGACATTAAAACACTTCAAAAATTTCACTGAGCCCGTTTAATTCGTTCAAATATATTGCTATTTGGACTTGAAATTAGTCACAAGGATGCGTGTCACGTGATTTACTCTTGAGAGATCAGTTCATTTGACTCTCAACAAAACATGGCAGACAGCAGTGAAGAAAAGAGGCCGATATTGTGCGGCTGGAGCACCGAACCACCGGAGTTGCAGGAATACGTTTTACACACCGGGCATATCAATGCATGCATATCAATTCCACTTTGAGGGCAAAATGGGTCAACTTTGCGCAGTGGCACCACATTGATTTTGGCAAGTAAATGTAAATAAAATTACTCAAAGCTGAACCACGCTGAGACTGGAATCAATTACAGTGACGTTATGAGTAGGCATTCTCAGAGCCAGTCTACAGAATAATTTTTGAGGGAAAATCAGTGTATTCCAGGCGGCAGAAAGTAATGAAAGATATTTTTTCATCATTTAAAAAAAGTTTTCTTTTATTGCATTCTTTAAACAACCAAAAACTGGAAAAAAAAAATTTTCATACACACTTTAACCCCTCTGCGCAGATGCAGACGGCAACGGACATGGAGCTGCACTATTTATGCATGCAGTTACACTATTCAATCACTAGATGGCACACCCAGATGAGTTATTGAATATTCACAAGCACGCCGAGCTCAAAAACGGTTTAGAATATGGAGGAGTTCAGTCTTATACCTGTATCCCAGGAGTTGCATGAATTAAACTCCTCAGCAAAGCCTGATGTGTGAACTGCTCAATATACTTGCCCATAGTAGCTATCCAGCAGTAAAAAAAAAAAAAAAAAAAAGATCTCTTGTGACAGAAAAAAATTATTGTCCTTTGTAGCAGCCACTTCAGCTATAGTGAGCCAATGGTATCCCAAGTAAGTAGTTAAAAAAAATCAATTTTCTGAAGCGAAAATTCGACATGGTATTGATACTATGTCATTCTACTATCAATTATAGTCGTCACATATCAAAAAAGCGTAATTCCCTACTGAGGATTTATGTGTAAATTCTTCCATCGACAAATTCAGCACTCTCTTATATCCTACTACTTACTCTCATTGATTAGCACGTCACTCAACTGCTTACTTAGGCTCATCAGCGTAATGCACAGTTATAATTCACGCGAACGTGAAACTTCCCTGGTAATGATATATTGATAGACATGTTTCTTATCCAATTCCAAAGAGTATAAACTTTCCGCAGTACCTGAAAGACATTGATTGGACCATCAGAAAAATATTTAAACCTTTGCATAGCAGCCATTAGGTCGTATTCTCTAAATGTTTGCGCAACTGAAAATGACATGATTACACATTAAAAAAGACTTCAAAAACCACCCTGAGGTGCTCACTTACATTTATGGAATTTAAATGAGATAAGGACTTAGTCAATGGGAATTATAATGCATGAAACAGGACTGGAGGGTTCCTTCTACCGAATAGATCTATGTCTCTGGAGGAGGAATACAATAAAGAAAGGTTTTTGTTCATTTTATGAGTAAGAACAATTTCGTATTTTTTACTTGTGGCTAGCTGGCTAGCTGTTTTTTATTCTCGGTTTACCATAGCCATGATAATCAAAGAGCTTGTTTGCCACATTGGTTAGTAAGAGTAACCATTAGTCTTTGCTAATAATTCTGCATGTGGTGGCATTTTGCTCAATGTGGCTCTTTGTTTTAGAATTTATACCGTATTCAACAAAATCGAATGTCGCGGTTTTGCCTCGCATAAAATGCAAACACAACCCTCCAGACTAACTTTTGGACCCAACCTGAAAACGTTGGGCGCGCAGGCCAAAATTTAAGCGCGCAGGCCAAAACTGTGGTCACGCAAAGTACCATGATACTTTTCTGAATATTTACAAGCCCAAATAAAGATACCTGAACAGACTATCAGTTGTTGCTGCATTTATCTAAGAAACATTATCAGAAAGCACTTTGTAAACTGAAAAGTAGAGATTGATGTTCACAAGAATGTTTGAAAAATGTGTAAATGCAGTTATCATTTTGGAGAGTTATCATACAAGTCTATATGTATGTACAAGTCTCCATTTCCCCAAGGGACAACTTTTCATCAAACCCTCCTCTGTACATAAACTGAATCATTCATAGAAAAATATAGCCAAATTTAGATGAGCACCCCCCTAAAACCAACATATGGGGATGAATCACTGAATAACTCCCAATTATCACAGTGCTAGTTCTAAAATTTATAACTGTTATTGTTGCTGCCATCCCAAGGAACAATTTGACACCAAACATGGCTTAATTGCTTTGAAAATTTGAGACCCAGGAGGAATTGAAGCCGTAAAAAGCATAATTTGGCTACATTTTCTCATCACAAATTAAAAGTTAATATAGTTCCCAAAGTGATCCACCCTAAATATTTGGTAAAAAGTAGATGCAGTATCACAAGTTCGTTTGCACAAAGTTTTTAAAGAAATTCTTTCACCGGTAACAATGTAGTAGAATGGCTTATTATAATAACTATTATTATTTACCAGTTTTTTTATTTCGCTATTTAGATTTTGCTCATTTTGAAGGGGAACGGAGACGCACACAGAGAGTGAGGACGATGTCCAACGTTATTAGCCCCAAAAAAACAGTCTGCTTCGTGACAGCACACTGTTCGTGACATACACTCATATTTGAGGCATTGCGCTGATAAGCCT